>CM065589.1:610748973-612023973 GCA_033119425.1 Bufotes viridis
GTTACGTATTGCTGAAGTCTGCAATGTCTTTATCTGAGCTTAGCAAGATCCCTAGCAACCTATAGAAAAGTTGCCTACCCTATACTATAAAAGGAACCTCCCCAGCAGCCATTTTCTACAGTTTAATTTCAATTCTGAGAGAGACAGCAGCGTCACTGCTGTGCTTTGTGCTTTCCCGTGTCACATTACATTAGATAGTTAGTTAGTTAACATATATATATATATATATATATATATTACAGATAGTTAGTGGGAGATAGTCAGTGTTTGTTAGATTGTGATATAGTGTAGAGTTCTGCTGTCCATACATACATGTTGCTACAAACACAGATGCTGTGATGTCAAAAGTTCACAAACAATACTGTAGTGCACCAATCACTAATATGTAGTCATACCTAAGCTAAATGTGAAGCTGAACACATTGCGTCAAAATATGCACATCAATTATTGCCCGATTTACGCTAATTGTGAATATATTGGAGCACTCTATCTGCATATAAAGCTATTGTAATGTTCGGCTGTGCCAGCCATTTTCTCCAGTCTGTGTAAACTTCGAGCCGCTTGAAAAATGGGAGCTATACTTCGCCACGCATGTATTGCGCACGCCATATGCGAGAATATTACATTGCCGATTTTTGAAATTAAGAAAATAATAGCCGTATTCTACGAATATATGACAAACATTCTACCAAATCTCTAAGTAAAATATCGTAATTTTGAATAATCTGCCTACTTTCAGCTCATCACTTAACGATTTTAGTACAAAGAGAAAATATATACGCATTTCAATGTTCCAATGTTGCAACTATTTGTGGTAAAGGCGTTTAGTGGCCTATTTGCAGTATGGAAAAGAAAAATGTATTCGTCGCTTCTTGGGGTGTTTCTTAATTTGCTTTTAATAATATTTAGTTCAGCTTAAAAGTATATCAGGCAGAGAGAAGTACCAGGCCACTGCGGAGAGGAGTAGCAGAAGCCACAATGTTTCTGGCGCAGGGCAAGGGGTCACAGCCTTGAGTGAGGGGCATGGCAGCACGTGTTGCAGCGGGAGGTCTGGCTCCCGGTGCTCACCTGGCGGGAGTGTCTTGACCAACAACCCAGCGGTTCTTGGGATTCGTTAACTTTCGGTCTTCATCCCCAGTGACATCGGGACCGCCCCAGCCAGATCGGTGGGCTGCGGCTGACACAACTTTTTAGTTGGCATGGCCCGGAGCAGGTCTCTGGGTCCTCACCTGTGCTCAACCTGCCTTTTGTCCTTTGCTGTTCACTTGGGCCACCGAAGTACTGTATGCTGTGGACTCAGCTCCACTATACAACAAGTACTAGCTACTAAAGAACAGTCAGCAGCTACTGCTACGCCAAGATCTAGAGGAGACATCAGGCTGCTTCCTCCACTAAGCAGTCAAGTAGTGAGGAGGAGAGTGGCGTTGAAGGTGGTGTTGCGAGTGGACAGACTCCTGACCCAGAGACCGTTAGGGAGGATCAGTGACGTGCAGACGGTACTCCGATGTTGATGAAGCTGATCGCACTTGGGAGCCGGTGCCAGAAGGGGCTTCATCATCATCAGGGAGAAGAGGGTGGCAGCTTGCCCATGAGGCAGCGGCTGAGCCAGCAGGTGGTAGCATGGCTGGGAGTCAGCAGGGCGGCGGCAGTGGGAGGTCAGGGAGCCAAACGCGTCCGGGTGAGGCCACCCTGGCCCGCAGCAAGCCTAGCCTGCTTGGGAAGTAGTGGTGCCAGGGGGTTCGCCGTCGAAGGCAGTGGCAGTAGCAGTCTGTCGGTGAGCTGTTCGGGGGAAAATCACCTACTTTCAGCAGTGTGGGCAGATTTTTGTTAAGCCACCAGAGGAGGTAAAAACATGGCCATTTGTAGAGCATGTGGGCAGAAGGTGAAGCGTGCCAGGGTTCGCAATGTTGACACTACGGCCCCAGTGATCAAAACAATGGCAGTCACCATAAAGAGGCCTGAGAGAACCGTGGCTCTGATGTAGTGGTCCAGCCTGCCGCGCACCCGCTGCATCACCGCCTAGTGGCACGCATCCGGTCTTCAGGCAAAGCCAATGCCAGCTGTCGATCACCAGGCGATTGCCGAGATGGCAGCATGTGTGCATGCACTCCAACCTGACGCCCAGAAGCTGAATGTGCCCCTGTCCAAGCTGCTGCAGTCCACTCCCTTTTCCAAGTGCTGGACTCTGCACCTTTCTAGAGAACTGATGGCTTGTGCCGAGCCAAGGCGGAGGGTGTCATTGCTGGTCATTCTCTTTGCCAAAAGGCAGTACCAGCCCTGCACAAATATGTAGAACAAAAGGTGGGCCAGTCCTTAAGCCTATCGGTGTCTGCCAAAGTGTACGGCAGCGCTGAAGTGTGGAGCTGTAACTATGGTCAGGGACAGGGGCGTAGCTAGAAATGACTGGGCCCCATAGCAAAACATTTTTATGGGCCCCCCTCCCGGATCTCCAACCCCCACATACCTATCAGACCACCCACCCCTTCCAGAGCTCCCACCCAAACACCCTTCCAGGACCTCCCACCCCAACATCCCCACACCCCTCCCTAGATCCCCCCTTAAGTGTCATCCCACAGATCCCCACTTAAGTGTCATCCACAGATCCCCCCCTCAAATGTCATCTACAGCCCCCCCCCTCAAATGTCTTCCACAGATCCCCCCCTTAAGTGCCATCTACAGATCCCCCCTTCAGTGCCATCTACAGATCCCCCCTTAAATGCCATCCACAGATCCCCTTAGCATCCACAGATCCCCCTTAAGTGCCATCCACAGGTCCCCCTTAAGTGCCATCCACAGATTTCCTCCTGAAGTGGCATCCACAGATCCCCCTTAAGTGTCATCCACAGATCCCCCTTAAGTGCCATCCACAGATTCCACCCCTTCCATGTTTTCCACAGATCGCCCCCCCCCTTCAGTGTCATCCACAGACCACCCCCTTCAGTGTCATCCACAGATCTCCTCCCCGCCGCCTGCTGCCAAATTTTTTCACTGCACTTGACTCGGTAATTTAAGAGAAGCACCCTAATCTCACACAGGCGCACTGGCAGAGACCAGGAAGACGGTGCATGCGCACTTCGATGCCTCTGCCAATGCGCCTGTGTGAGATTACAGCACTTCTCTTCAATTACTGAGGCAAGTGCAGTGAATAAATTAGTTAGATGGCGGCGCTAGGAAGGGAGGAGCGGCGCCAGCGGCATGGGCCCCCAGTGGCATAGGGCCCCATAGCCATTGCTATGGCTGCTATGGCGTTCCCTACGCCACTGGTCGGGGACGATACATGTATTTTACGGCCAATTGGGTGAATGTGGTTCCTGCACAGCCCAGCTACTTGGCCAGGTCACGCCGCTTCTGCCTCCACGATGTAACGCCGTTGGTCCTGCGACAATGTCCGCCTCTGCCTCCTCATTCTTCACCGTGTCCTCAGCCTCCACTGCAGGGACAAGCCACAGTGCCCCTCCAGCATACCACATGTGAAAGGCACGGCGGTGTAACGCTGTTCTACACCTGGTTTGCCAGGAACTGCTCCGCGTGATTAATTAAGAAATCAAATCTTGGCTTTCTCTGTGACAACTGAAAATCGGAACCATGCTGACCGACAACGGGAAGAACATGGTGTCAGCGCTGCGTCAAGGAAGGCTGAGCCATGTGCCCTGCATGGCACACGTGTTCAATCTGGTTGGCAAGCAGTTCCTGAAGTCTTCCACCCATCTGCAAGACATCCTAAATATGGCCAGGAAACTTTGCATGCACTTCAGCCACTCGTACACTGCAAAGCACACCCTCCTTGAGCTGCAGTGGCAGAACGGCATCCCCCAACATAGGCTGATATACAACGTTTCCACCCTTTGGAATTCCACACTCCATATGTTGGATCGACTATACGAACAGATAAAGGCCGTGCTCCCCTGTGTAACTTCGATGTCAGCCAGTGGCAGTTCATGCATGAAACCTGCCGTTTGCTCAGGCCCTTTGAGGAGGCCACGTTATTTGTCAGTCGCTAGTAGTATGGGATGAACAACATAATTCTACTGCTTCATGTCCTGGAACCGATGGTGGTAACAATGGCTGGTCAGGTGACAGGGGACATTGCACCTAGATTTCTCGGCCACATGAGCTCTGAGGGGGCTCAACTGGAAGAGGAGGAGGAGGGGGGAGAGGACATTGGAGCACAGACAATGTGTAGCGAAATGTGGGGTTTCTCTAATCAGCTGACAAGAGAGGAGGAGCAGGAGCAGCCAGAGGAGCTACAGGGTAATTAGGAAAACGAGACAAAGGACTCAGACACAGCGTGGCAGTATGCAGGTGGTTGCATACTTGGACAGCACCCTGCAACCCAACATTGAAGATTCACTGGAATACTGGGCAGCCAAACTGGATTTGTGGCCGCAACTGGCTGAGTTTGCCCTGGAAAAGCTGTCTAGCCCTGCCAGTAGTGTGGCAACAGAGCGGGTGTTTAGTGCGGCGGGGGCCATAGTTACCCCAAGAATAACTCACCTGTCCACTGAAAATGTGGAGAGACTGACCTTGCTCAAGATGAATCAGGCCTGGATCAGACAGGATTTTCACCCACCAATGCCTGATACATCAGACTAGATCGTCCATGGCCCCACACCAAAACTTTGACAAAAAAGATGGGCTTCTTCTGGCTACCTGCCTCAGCTACTATTCTAATGCTGCCACCCGCCTGATGCAACACATCTGATGCCAAGTGCTCCTTCTTTCACCCTCCTTCATCAGTGGGTACTGGTATTGCCACCCACCTCCCCACTCTTTTACTGGGTTGCTTTGTGGTCTCCTGATGCTGCTGCTGCCATCTACACACTATGTCAACTTGCCACTCTGTGGTCTCCTCCTGATGCTGCTGCCACCACCTGCAGGTTCTGTCATTGTGCCACTCGGTGGCCTTCTCCTGATGTTGCTACTGCTGCTGCTGCCAACTCCAGACTCTGTCTTGGAGCCACTCGTTGACCTCCTCATGCTGCTGCCACCTCCAGACACTGTTATTGTGCCACTCGGTGGTCTTCTCCTGATGCTGCTACTGCTGCTGCTGCCACCTCCAGAATCTGTCATTGGGCAACTCGGTGGCCTTCTCATACTGCTGCCAACCCAAGAGTCTGGCATTGTGCCACTCAGTGGCCTCCTCATACTGCTGCCAACTCCAGACTCTGTCATTGTGCCACTCCGTGGCCTTCTCCTGATGCTGCTACTGCTGCTGCCGTCACCTCCAGACTCTGTCATTGTGCCACTCGGTGGCCTTCTCCTGATGATGCTAGTCCTGATGCCGCCAGCTCCAGACTCTGTCATTGTACCACTCGGTGGCCTCCTCCTGATGCTGCCACCACCTCCAGACTCTGTCATTGGGCCCCTCTGTGGTCTCCTCATGCTGCTTCCACTTCACCACTATGTAAGAGGGCCACTCTTTGGACTTCTCATGCTGTTCCCACTCTTCCCACTTCATGACTCGGTCACTATTTTGGCAGGCAAATTTTAAAACCCACAGGGACTCTTTCTGGCCACAATAGTGATGGAAAAGTTGTTTCAATGGAACTAACGCCTGGACTGTGGCATGCCGGAGGGGGATCCATGGCAAAACTCCCATGGAAAATTACGTAGTTGACGTAAAGTCGGGTTTTAATACATAAAGGGCATAAATCACCTAACATTCCCAACTTGTTTGGAATAACGTGCTTTAAAACATCCAGTGTGTGTATACGATCAGGTATGAGGTTGTATCGATCAGGTAGTGTAAGGGTTACGCCCGATTCACAGTGACAGACCAAACTCTGACAGACCAAACTGCCCGTTTAACGCACCGCAAACAACCGCAAACAGTCCATTTGCACAACCGCAAACTCCCCATTTGCACAAGGTTGGATACCAAGCTACCCATGTCCGTTCCTTGTCCTCACTGACGTCATTAAAGGTCTCTTCCTCCACCCAGCCACGTACAACACCAAGGGTTCCTGAAAGGTGACAACAAGCCCTCTGGTACGTCTGCTGTGGTTGGTCTTCCACCTCCTCAAAGCCACCTTCCTCCTCTGACTCCTCTTCTTCAAACTCCTCTCTCTGCGTTGCCACAGGTCCAGCAATCGACGACGACAAGGCTGCTTCTTGTGGTAATGGTGACCACAACTCTTCCTCTTCATGCTCATCTACGGCCTGATCCAGCACTCTTCGCAGGGCATGCTTCCGAAAAAACGGATATGGGATGAGGTCGATGATGTTGCCTTGGGTTTGAATGACCAGGTTTGTCACCTCCGCAAAAGGACGCATGAGCCTACAGCCATTGTGCATGAGCATTCAGTAACGTGGCCAAAAAATACCCAGCTCCGCAGAGGCTGTCCTCTTTTTCTTAAATTAAAAACATCTGTTCTTAACAGCTTAATCTCTGTTTTGTCCATTATCAGGGGCCGGTGTATTCAATAGATTTTAGGAACCGGGAGATAGAAAGAGATGGTTGGTCGTTCCCCTTCCTTCCAGTTCGGGGCACTGCGCGTGCAATGCACTGGGCCACCCTATATGAAGTGGTGTGTTAAGTAGTACTATTCCTATCAGTTTAATCCCTGTTACGTCCCCTATTGGGGACTTGTATCGAATAGATTTTAGGAATCGGGAGATGGAAAAAGATGATTGGTCGGTCCTCTTACTTCCAATTTGGGGCACTGCACGTGCGCTGCGCAATGTACGGTGCCACCAATACAAATAGTGTGAACTACTATTCTTACCATTTTAATCTTTGTTAAGTCCCCTATCAGGGGACATGTATTGAATTAAATCCTTGCATGGGGAGATAGAGAAAAAAAGCTTGCTCTGTCCGCTTCCTTATAATTTTGGGCACTTGCAATGGAATTTGCCACTAATGCAACTAGTGTTAACTAAGTACTATTCCTATCAGATTAATCTCTGTTTTGTCCCTTATCAGGGCCAGGGCCGGTGTAGTGAATAGATTTTTGGAACCGGGAGATGGCAAAAGACCCATGCTCAGTCCGCTTCGTTTGAATTTTAGGTCACTGCGCTTGTGCCATGCAATGTACTGTGCCACCCGATATGAGTGGTGGGCACTGGCAGTGGGCACAGTACAGTCTGTGGGCCTGACATTCACTGGCAGGCAACTGCAATTATATTAAAGGGTAAAAATTAAATGACTTTTTTATCTGCAAGGTACTGTACCACCCTATATGAGTGGTGGGCAGTGGGCACAGTACAGTCTGTGGGCCTGACACACACTGGCAGGCAACTTCAATTATATTAAAGGGTAAAAATTAAATTACCTTTTTATCTGCAAGTTACTGTGCCACCCGATATGAGTGGTGGGCACTGGCAGTGGGCACAGTACAGTCTGTGGGCGTGGACTCACTGGCAGGCAACTGCAATTATATTAAAGGGTAAAAATTAAATGACTTTTTTATCTGCAAGGTACTGTACCACCCTATATGAGTGGTGGGCAGAGTACAGTCTGTGGGCCTTACACACACTGGCAGGCAACTGCAATTATATTAATGGGTAAAAATTAAATGACTTTTTTATCTGCAAGGTACTGTGCCACCCTATATGAGTGGTGTGCACACAGTACAGTCTGTGGGCCTGTGGCCTCTCACACACGGGCAGGCAACTGCAATTTATATATATATAGAAAAAATAAAATAAAAGCAGAGTGATGTACCAGCCCTAAAAAGGGCTTTTTGGGGTGCTGTCAGGATGCTGTCCTTACAGCAGATGGCCCCTTTCACACAAGCGAGTTTTCCGCGCAGGTGCAATGCGTGACCCATTCATTTCAATGGGTCTGTGTACATGAGTTTTTTTTTTCACGCATCACTTGTGCGTTGCGTGAAAATCGCAGCATGTTCTATATTCTGCGTTTTTCACACAGCCCTAGCCCCATAGAAGTGAATGGGGCTGAGTGAAAAACGCATTGCATCCGCAAGCAAGTGCGGGTGCGTTGCGTTTTTCACTGATGGTTGCTAGGAGATGTTGTTTGTAAGCCTTCCGTTTTTTATCACCCACGTGAAAAACGCATCAGAACGCATTGCACCTGCATGGAAAAAACTGAACAACTGAACGCAATTGCAGGCAAAACTGAATGGCTTTGCCTGTGAAATCGCACAGTTTTCACTGAACGCATCCGCAACGCATCCGGACCTAAGGCCCCATTCACACATCCGCAATTTTTGTCCGCATCCATTCTGCAATTCAGCGGAATGTATGCGGACCCATTCATTGTGAATGGGGCCGAACGTGATGCGGAGAGCACATTATGTGCTCTCCACTTCCGCATTTGCGGAGATACGGCCCCAAACTTCTGGGTTTCAGCCCCGAAACATCCGGCCGCGGCTCCGCAAAAGATAGAGCATGTCCTATTCTTGTCCGCAGCCTGCAGACAAGAATAGGCACCTCTATGGGGAGTGCCGGCATGGTGTGTTGCGGATCCACAACACACTACGGACGTGTGAATGGGGCCTAATCCGGACACGCTCGTGTGAAAGAGGCCGATGAGTCTTTGAGGACTGGAGTGGACACAGAACACTGGCCTAGCTAACGCTTTCCCTATTAATTCAGCAGCAGCAGCACTCTCCCTGCTCTAACTAACACTGCAGCTTCAGAATGAATCTAAGATGGATGCTGTCCTTGCTTTTTGATAGGAGGTGGGAGGGTCTGGGAGGGAGGGTATGCTGATTGGCTGGAATGTGTCTGCTGACTGTGAGGTTCAGGGTCAAAGTTTTCTCAATGATAAAGTATAGGGGGCGAATCGAATATTGCATGTGTTCGCCCATCGCGGCGAACGCGAACATGCGATGTTCGCCGGGAACTGTTCGCCGGCGAATAGTTCGGGACATCTCAAAAAATGAGACACACAACGGAACCTGTCTGAGTAGCAGCTTTAAGGCCTGTATGGTCCCATCAGAATTGGCTTATGATTTGATAGCCAAAAGCAGGAATGGGTACAAAATACAGAAGACATACAAATATTCCATTCATGGATCATCTCTGTTTTATATCCATTCCTTTTTATTTGGCATTTGCAATACTGATGGGTTATTGAGCAAATGCTGACCCAGTGTAGTTTTTTCTGGGTTATTGTTCTGACGGATCAGAGGAAGGGAAAAATAATCAGTGACGTCAACACAAACTAACTGCTGACACCCTCTCCACTCTGTCTGGGGGCTCTACTTGTATACGCGTTTAATAGATCTGGTCCTGTAGACATCCATGTGGAATCAGCTGACGATGGTGTAAAAGGAGTGAGCTTCTTCTTGACGCTAACATGGACCTGTAAGGCCGAGTTCATACTTGAGTTATTTGGTCAGTTTTGGCCCCGTGACTGCCCAAATATGTGAAGTGCGCAGTGATTCTAAGAGCTACGCCTGTCATCTGCATGTCATACTGACTCACAGTATTATTTCACTACCACAGCAGACTCCCTATGCGTGTTACTGCAAGGCACAGTGTTCTACACCACTATAAAGGCTCTTAGAAGCCAGGAAATAGACATTTTTTAATGTAATTCACCGAAAATATATTCAGATCAAACCAAATTTTTCATAAAAAACATTCAAAAATTTGCTGATCTCTAGGAATTTCATTTTCTTGTTTTGTTTTCTTTGCCCCTCTCTGAGGATAAACTTATTCAGGTTCATGGTAGTTTGGGCTTTCAGAACCAGACACAGCTTAGCAGTTTAGTACACACTCATTTTTGTAACTAAGGCTAATCTAACACAGACAGAAGGAGCTATTTGCACATTTCAAATAAGTAATGCAATTTTTAAATTTAAAAAAATTGTGCTTTTCCCACTTTACCCACTCATATTTCAGAAAAACTAGATGCTTCACGAATATTGCACTCAGAATTAGTGTTGAGCGCAAATATTCGAATAGCGAAATTTTTTTTTAGCGAATATGGGCACTACGCTAATTAGCGAATATTGCGAATATAGCGCTATATATTCGCTATTATGAATATTCGTTTTTTTTTTTTCTAAGTTGTTAATCCTTGTTGCTCTCTGGTTGTCTTCCCACTTCCCAAAAGCTGTTCTTATCTGTCCGGAGGATTCCTGCCTCCCTGCCCGCTCCAGTCAATGCCCGTTGCTGCTTCTGCCGACTTCCCGTGTGCAAGGGAACGCCTCCATGCTAAAAAGTACTGTCGGATGTGAGAATCACGATCTCACAAATGTGACTAAGTTGTAATCGCAATGCGATTAATATAACTTGAATTACTCGCATTGTGAATTCAACTTAGAGCTGAGTTCCCAATGGTTGTATTGCTAGAATTGACAAAGATAACAAATATCACCAATTCACGAATATAGCACTATATTCTCAATCTTGTTATATTCTAGTAAACCAACCATTAGGAACACAGCTCTAAGCTGAATTCGCAATGCAAGGATATGTTTGCATTGCAAATTCACCTTAGAGCTTAGTTCCTAATGGTTGTTGCTAGAGTTGAGTGGACACCTGGATGTTCGGGTTCGAGAAGTCCGGCCAAACTTCACGAAAATGTTCGGGTTCGGGATCCGAACTTGACCCCGAACCGAACCCCATTGAAGTCAATGGAGACCTGAACTTTTGGGCACTAAAATGGCTGTAAAATAGCCCTGGAAAGGGCTAGAGGGCAGCAAAAGGCAGCGAAATGTAGGTAAATCCCCTGCAAACAAATGTGGATAGGGAAATGACAAAATAAAATAAATAAAAATTTACCAATGTTAATTGGCAACTTGGAGGAGGAGGTGGAATAAGAGGTTGGGGTGGCGTCAGGTGGGATTGCTATGGTAGTTGAAGTTCTCCTCACAGCCATAAAGGATTCATGTCTGTCTGCAGTGCCACAGGCCTCATTCACAGCTTCAGGCCCATGGCAACCATACATGGGAGTTGGAGAAGTTCTCATCACAGCCAAAAAGGATTCATGTCTGCCAGCAGTGCCACATGCCACATTCACAGATTCAGGCCCAAGACAACCATACATGGGAGTTGGAAAAGTTGTCATCACAGCCAAAAAGGATTCATGCCTGCCTGCAGTGTCACAGGCCTCATGAACAGACTCAGGCCCCTGGCACACACAAATAGGAGATTTAAAATCACGCCAAAACAGTATTGATTTCACCCAGCATTGCCACAGGCAACAATTACTCATTCAGGCCCATGGCTCCCGCAAAGAGGAGAGTGGTCCCGTTACAGAAACACAGGCCTCTGGTCAACCTGCAATGGAACAGGCCATTATCATTTATGTAGGCCCCTGGCACCCAGACAGAGGTGAGAGGTCCCATAACAGCAAAACAGGCATCATGTTACCCACCAATGCATCAGGCCACTTTAGGCAAATTAAGGCCCTTAGCACCGAGACAGAGGAGAGAGGTCCCATAACAGCAAAACAGGCATTATGTCATCCACCAATGCAGAAGGCGATTAACATTAATGTAGGCCCCTGGCACCCAGACAGTGGAGAAAGGTCACATAGCAGCAAAACAGGCATCATGTCACCCAGCAATGGAACAGGCCACTTTCAGGAATTTAGGCCCTAGCACCCAGACAAAGGAGAGAGGTCCCATAACAGCAAAACAGGCATCATGTCACCCAACAATGCAGCAGTGCCCTGGAGTACAAGAATGTATGGTTGAGGCGAGGCAGTTATAAATGTCTATTCTGCACAAGGTACGGACAAGTCCTGTGGGATCCATGCCTGGTTCATTTTAATAAACGTGAGATTGTCCACGTTTGCTGTGGACAGGTGGCTGTGTTTGTCTGTAATGACGCCCTCTGCTAGATACATGTTCAGACAATACACTGGCCGCAGGGCAGGCCAGCACCTCCAAGGCATAAAGGGCAATCTCTGGCCATGTGGACAATTTGAAGACCCAGAAGTTGAATGGGGCAGAAACATCAGTCAGTACGTGAAGGCGTGTGCACACGTACTGTTCCGCCATGTTGTTGAAATGCTGCCTCCTGCTAACACGTTCCCTATCAGCTGGTGGTGCAGTTTTCTGTGGCGCTGTCTGAGGAGCTGGCCATGACACAGCTGCATTGGTGACCTCTTCCTCCTCCTCCTCCTCCACCTCTGACTTCACCTTGTGGTTCCACTTGTCCCCCCGTGTCAGTTGGGAATGCCCTCAGGAGCGCGTCTGCCAGCGTGCTTGTAGTCGCGCATCTTCCTATCACGCTCAAGTGCGGGAATTAAAGACGGCATATAGTCCTTGTATCCAGCAGGGTGGCAACCCAGTAGTCAGCACAAGTTAAAATGTGGGCAACTCTGCTGTCGTTGCGCAGGCACTGCAGCATGTAGTCGCTCATGTGTGCCATGCTGCCCAGAGGTAATAATAAGCTGTCCTCTGTAGGTGGTGTATCGTCTGTGTCATCCGTATCCCCCCATCCACGCTCCAGTGATAGCCCTGAGCTGCGTAGGGTGCCACCCTGCAGTGAAATCGGTTCCTCCTCCTCCTCCTCCTCCTCCTCTTCCTCATCCTCGTCCTCTTCGTCCTCCAGAAGTGTGCCCTAGCTGTCCACATATATACCTGGCTTCTGCTGGTGCAGGAACCCACCCTCTGAGCCACTTCTGTAGGTCCTCCTTGAAGCCCTGTGAAATGCCGCCTCTTTCTCCTCCTCCTGTGCTGCATCCTCTTCCATCATCGCCATAATATTTTTTTCAAGGAGACCTAGAAGGGGTGTTTTAATGCTAACAACGGCGTCATCATCACTGGCCATGTTGATTCAGTACTCCAAAGACCACAACAAGGTACACAGGTTTCTCATGCAGGCCCAGTCACTTGTGGTGAAGGGGTGCTGATCCACAGAGCGACTGACGCGTGTGTGCTGCATCTGAAGCTCCACTATCGCCCGCTGCTGCTCGCACTGTCTCTCCAGCATATGTAAGGTGGAGTTCAGCTCTGACATGTCTGGGTAGTTTTTAGGAAACTTCTGCACCACCAGATTCAGCACATGCACCAGGCAAGGGATGTGCGTCAAACCGGCTAGTCCCAGAGCTGCAACGAGATTTCGCCCATTATTGCACACCACCAGGCCGGGCATGAGGCTCACCGGCAGCAACCACTAATCAGTCTGCTGTTCTATGCCCCTCCAAAGCTCCTGTGCGGTGTGGGGTTTGTCACCCAAACACATGAGTTTTAAAATCGCCTGCTGACTTTTACCCTGGACTGTGCTGAAGTTGAGGGTGAGATTCTTTCGATGACCAGATGTGGGTGTGGTAGAAGATGAGTAGGAGGAGGATGATGCAGAGTAGGAGGAGGAAGCAACAGGAGGCAACGTATGCCCTGCGATCCTCGGTGGTGGAAGGACATGCGCCAAACCGCTATCCGCCTCTGGCCCAGCCGCCACTACGTTTACCCAGTGTGCAGCTAGGGAGATATAGCGACCCCGGCCGTGCTTACTGGTCCATGTATCTGTGGTTATGTGGACTTTGCCACAGATGGTGTTGCACAGCGCACACTTGATTTTATTCTCCACTTGGTTGTGCAGGGAAGGTATGGCTTGCCTGGAAAAGTAGTGGCGGCTGGGAACAACGTACTGGGGGACAGCAACCGCCATCAGCTGTTTGAAACAGTCCGTCTCCATCAGACCATCAGCCATTCAAAGGCCAGTCATTTTGAAATGCTGGCATTCAGGGCCAGGGCTTGAGGGTGGGTAGGTGGGTATTTCCTCCTTCTCGCCAATGTTTGGAGGATGGGCAGCTGAATTCTGCCGTGTGACATGGTGAAGATGCTTGGTGATGGTGTCGTATGTGGTGGTGTTGGTGGAACATACTCTGTTTGCTGGTCGCAGCAGCAAAAGAGGGAGCAGGAGGAGCATGAGAGAGTTCCTTTTTTTTAAGGTGTTTACTCCACTGCAGTTCATGCTTTGCATGTAGATGCCTGGTAATGCAGGTTGTGCTCAGGTTAAGAACGTTTATGCCTCGCTTCAGCCTCTGATGGCACAACATGCGAACCACTCGTGTCTTGTCGTCAGGACATTGTGTGAAGAACTGCCACGCCAATGAACTCCTTGGAGCAGGCCTTGGTGTGCTCGGTGCCTGGGTGCGGTGGACGGTAGCAGGTTTACTGTCTCTGGAATGGCCTCTGCGCTTTTGCACCCTGCTCTCTCTTTTGCAGTGCTGTTTCCTCTGTGCGACTACCGCCTCTTCCTCAGAACTCCATGCCTCACAAGCACGACCTTCAGTCCAGTCTGGGTCTAGGACTTCATCATCCTCCACATCATCTTCCACCCATTCATGACCCCTGCCCTCCTTGTCGTGCTGCACATTGCAGAAAGCCACAGCAGTTGGCACCTGTGTTTCGTCATCATCAGAGATGTTTTGTGGCAGTATTCCCATGTCCTCATCCTACAACAAAAGTGGTTGAGCATCAGTGCATTTAAGGTCTTCCTCTTCTGGGGCAGGGCTAGGTGCATTGGCCGGGGAAATAATAAGGTCCTACGTATTCACCAAAAGGAAAGATGCATATAGAAAAACAGCATCGGATGCTAATAAAGAAAAGCTAACCTCTATGTCCTCCTTCTAATGTCTCATATCCTCTGAAGGCCGACCACCTAGCCCAAAGACTCCAAAGTTTGCCTATGGATCTCTGTTCCCAGGCCGAAATCTCCTCTAATCGGAAGATCTGATCAATTTTTAAAAACCATTGTTCTGTGGATGGCAGAGTGTCTGATAACCAATGGAGCGGGATAAGAAGTCTAGCCGCTGCAATTAAGTGAGTAAACAGCGCTCTGTCTTTAGGTGTTGAAGACTCCGGGAATAATCCCAAAAGGGCAATTTCTGGGGTAGTGTCAAAGGAAGTGTTGCAGATCTTATTGCTAAATTGAAAGACCGTTCTCCACCAGCTCAGGACATCAGGACAGGTCCACCAAATGTGTAAGAAGGATCCCCCACCAGTGCGACATCTCCAGCAAGTGCTCGGGGCCGAAGCATCGTACCTACAAGTCTGTTCCAGGGTCATGTACCACCTCGAGAAAATTTTATAGCTGTTTTCTTGCAGTCTCACACATCGGGAATCCCGATGCGGAGCTACATATATCTTCCCTACTTCCCCTTCCGAAAAGGTCCTCCTCAGGTCTCTCTCCCATCTACCAATAATCGCAGGGGTGGATCTAATAAAAGGGGTTCTCAAACGGTTATGTATGTAAGATATGGGACGTTTTGGAGCATGGGGCGACGAAACCAGACCCTCAAACCAGGTAAGAGGTCTAAGCAAGTGGTGAATCCCACTGTTCATTGACATGTACGCACGAACATAATGAGTCGCGTTTAAGGCAGAATCTTGGATGCCTAAAGTAGCTGACATCTCGCCTGGTGAGATAAGCCCGTCCTCTCCATACATGGCATGGAGAGAAAGAGTAGAGTGTAAGAGCACTTGTGGGGAACTGTCTTTGAGTGTTTTTGGGGCTAACTGCATCACATCTCCTATCCGTAGGGCCGGTGAGGGGCAAGGGAATCCATTAGTCGATTTTTGAAATTTAAGCCAAGCCTGCAGAGTGGCTTTTACTGTAGGGGACAGGTTAGATGTGGGGAGGATCGGGAATTGTGAACTCAACAGATTAGCCCGTAACGGGTGCCCCAGTATGTCCTGCTCCATCTGTACCCACGACTTATGTGGAGGGGATCTGACCCAGTCCACTACTCTCGATAACAAAATAGCTGATCCGTACGTCTCAGGGTCTGGTAAGGCAATGCCCCCCAGCGACTTTGGACAAGCCAAGGCCGCATAAGAGATCCTAGCCTGCTTTCCCATCCAAATAAAAGTTCTGAACATAGATCGAAGGGACATGTAATAGGACGGGGGCACAGGAATTGGAAGAGTTTGTTGTAGATATGTCAGTTTGGGCAGTATAAGGGATTTAAGAATGTTTTTTCGACCAAACCAAGATAAAATCTGAACATCTAGATTTTTTAAGTCTGATTCCAATTTTTTCATCAATGGAAGATAGTTTAAATGGAAAAGATGATCAGGGTCAGAGTCGAATTTCACCCCTAAATAGGTAATGTGTGGAGAGGTCCAATTGAAAGGAGAATCCTTCTCAAGACGGGCCCTCCGAGACCGGGACAGGCCGACCGCCAGCACAAGGGACTTAGCATAATTGATTTTAAGATTGGAGAGAACTCCATATTCCCCGATGTGTCTGTATACTCTGGGGAGGGCAGTATCAGGGTTTGACACCATAAGCAGTATATCGTCTGCAAAAGCAGCAATCTTGTGCTCCTGGGCCCCTAGCGTCAAACCCTTAATATCCCGGTCTTGTCTGATAACAGAAAGTAGGGGTTCTAAAGACAAAATAAATAGGAGATGGGAAAGGGGACAGCCCTGGCGGGTGCCATTGCTAATTGTAAAAGGGGAAGATTTAGTGCCGTTGACAGTTATAGAAGCTGAAGCATGCACGTACATAGCTCGAGTTGCTGCTATAAAGGGTTCAGGGATGCCCCGGGACCTGAGGGCCGAAAACATAAAAGGCCATGCCACTCTATCGAATGCCTTCTCAGCATCTGTGCTGAGAAGGACTAGGGGTATAGATTTCTTTTTAGCAACATGTAACGCGTTAATCACTCTAGCTCTGTTGTCTTTGCCCTCTCTGTACTTCACAAAACCAACCTGATCTCTGTGGACCAAGGATGGAAGCAAAGGTGCCAGGCGGTTAGCTAGCATCTTAGCTAAGAGTTTTAAGTCTATGTTGAGAAGAGAGATCGGGCGAAAGTTGGCGCAGACAGAGTGATCCTTACCCTCTTTGGGAATCAGGGTTATAAATGCCGAAGTCATATCTTTGGATAATGGGGTGCCAGTGAGAGTACTGTTGTACAATTGGAGTAAGTGGGGGGCTAATATTTCCTGGAAAGTGGCATAGTATGTGGCTGGGAGGCCATCAGGTCCCGGGCTCTTTCCCTTCGGGGAGCCTCTGATGGCGGTTATAAGTTCCTCTATCATGAATGGGGATAGGAGTTGCGTCATGTCTGCTTCCGATATTCTAGGGAGCGGTAGCCTGTCTAAGAATACCCTGCATCTCGACTCTCGACGAGAAGGAGACATCGCAGAGCCATTGGCTTCTAAATTATATAGATTTTGGTAAAAGTCTCTAAAAAGTTAAGCTATCTGATCTGAGTTAAAGGCTAGGGTGCCATCAGGAGATCGCAACTTGTGTACAAAGTTGTTAAGTGTCCTTTTCCGTAATCTATGCATTAGAAACTTAGAAGCTCTATTACCATGACCAAATACTCTTTGCTGGAAGTGAAGGTAGTATTTGGCCGAGGCTGTGTTCAGTAGATTTTTAAGAGATTCTCTACATAAAGTCAGCTCATGCAACGTGGATTGGAGCAAGGACTGTTTATGAGCGCACTCGAGGGCCGCAATCCTATCCATCAGTTCAGTGATTTTAATCCGTCTCTTCTTTTTCTCGTAAGCGCCAATACTGATACATTGGCCACGTATAAACGCCTTATGGGCGTCCCATATGGTATTGGGAGAGACACCTGGGGAGCAGTTGACCGAAAAATAAAGTTGAAGGGCTTGTTCAAGTTTAGATTTGGAATCGGGATGGCTTAATAATTGCTCGTTCATACGCCATTTGCAGAATGACGACTGAGTCTGAGGTGCCCGAACATGAACGAATATAGGGGCGTGATCGGACAAAACTATAGATCCCATATCAGATCGCGAGCACAGCTGAAGATGTTCCTTTGAAATGAATAAATCATCCAGGCGTTGGTACTAGCCATGGGCCTGTGAGAAAAATGTGAAATCCCGTGTATCAGGATGAAAAGTACGCCATACGTCTATAAAATGCGAGCGGGCCAGCTTAAGAGTCAGGGAGCGTAAGGCCCTTTGAGAATGGGCCGATTTCCTAGAAGAGGTGTCAAGGAGGGGATTTAAGGCAACATTAAAGTCTCCGCCGAGAATGGTAATACCCTCCCGGAAGGAGACTGCAAAATCCAGGGTGTGTTGGAGCCATTTAATTTGATTGGCGTTGGGAGCATATAGATTTATAAATGTATAGGTATGTTGCCCTATCCTCCCTTTCACCATAATAAATCTGCCATCCAAATCACACAATTGGTCTGTCAACATAAAAGGACAATTTTTGTGGAGTCCAATACTAACCCCTTTGGAGTTAGAGGAGTGAGAACCACTATGGAACCATTGAGAGTAACAGGCAAATGAAAGATTTGGGAATTTAGACACTTTAAAATGGGTTTCCTGAAGAAACAGAACCGTGGCCTTGTGTCTCCTCATCTCGCCAAAGATCTGGCTGCGTTTGGACGGCGAGTTTAACTCCTTAACATTGTAAGAAGCAATCCGCATGGCCATCATTTGACGGGAAGAGGGGAGACCAATGGGGTGTTACCTCCATCGTCTAGTATCATAGATGAAAGAAAAGCCAGATTATACTCAGCCTTCAGAGGACAGAGAGCAGAATCTACATCACTGGGGTGGACATGTCGCAACATTGTCAGTATGTCAGCAAGCGGACCTAAAGGGTGAGAAAGGTAAAAACAACACAAATCAATTAAGAATGAAACAAACAGTAAACCATTGCTAAACCAAGGGCGAATGTGCCGTGGCACATTGGCATAAGGGGGGTATTGATGTCTAACCATCATTTGAGCTCGGCATTCAGGCGGAAAATATAATCCCAGCCCCCCGTTATAACAGTGGAGATCCCTGAGTTCCCGAAACCTATCCAGCCTAGACAGGACAGGTAGAGTCATAGACAGCAAAAGGGAATAATACGGTCCAAAAGTATAAGAGGTAGGTATAGAGAGAGGTAGGTATAAAGAAAAGGACAGAAGCCAATAATCAAATAGAAAGAGGCCAGAGCAGCGTATCCGGGCCATAGGACACCGGACCTGAGTACTCAAAGGTACTATTGGGAGACATCAGTATAGAAAAAGAAAGAGAAATCTCTAAAGTCCAGAAACCGACATATTATGTCCCTTGGGGGGTCAGAGTCGGAGGGTCTTTGCCGCAGAGCCCTGTGGGCCCTCTCTATATTCAACGGGCAACGGGAGTCAGATCCCAGCAGGTCTGCACAAATAGCTTGTACTATGACCAGTACCTCAGAGTTAGATTCATTCTCAGGAATCCCGCGGAATCTCAAGTTATTTCGTCTGTTCCTGTTTTCCTGGTCTTCCAGGGCCGAGTATATGGCGTTTAGGTATGACTGGCATCTCTGCAGATTAGCGGCCGAGGCGGCGCCAAAATCTAGAATCGAGGCCTGCATGGCTTCTAAGGCCTCAACCCTGTTGCCAACATGTCTGATGTCCTGCCTCAGGGAGGAGATCTCACCCACCAGCGGGTCAAGGGCTTTAAGGAGGGCAGTATCCAGGTATTTCCTGGAAATCGGGAGACGTTTATTACCAGGGCCGTCTGAGTCGCCTCTTCCGTCCTCCTCCTCCGGATCGCTGTCCTCCGGCTCCCTCTGTGCTGCCGGCGCCATCTTAGATTCTTTGGCGGCGTGTATGGCGGCAGCTTTTTTAATAAATTTGTCCATGTCGCCGTTGGCTGGAGGGTTCCTCGAGTGCTGGGAGGGTTCCCCCGCTTTTTGTTGGCCTATTTTACCCATTGGAGGGGCTAGGGCTCACGATAGCTTCGGTATATGCCGAGACTGAGACACGAAGCTCAGGCAAGCACGTCCATCGCTGGTCGGCGCAGGCTCCGCCCCCCCACGTCCCTTATTTGATGTTCTCCTCATTATTTGTGTTCACCCACCACGCTGAAAGATTAGTCTCTCTCCGGTGTCAATTTACCTGCCACAAATCGACAATTACGTTCGCTAAGGCAGTGCCCATGTCATAAAAATGCTCTGTGGACCAAGAATAATGTTTTTTGGGCCCAAAATACACTGATTCTCAATTTCTATGCAGAAATGTAAAATTTTTTAGGTACGCTGTATGCACAAGTGGTTTGTGGAACAAGAACAAGTATTTTTGTAATAAAATACAGAAAATTAGTATTTCAATGCTGTAAATTTAAATTAATTATTTATACACCGGATGCACAACAGTTTTTTCGGCCTAAAACATGGCTTTTTCAATAAAACCCCAAAATGCAGTTTTTAACTGCTGTACATTAAAAGTAGATATTTATACTATGTATAAACACCAGATTTGGGGACCCAGTACACGGATTTGATCACCAAAATTTACAAATGCAGTATTTGACTGTTATAAATTGTAAATAATTATGTAAACAACGGATGCACAACTGTTTTTTCGGCTTAAAACAGAGCTTTTTTTTAATAAAACCGCAGAATGCTGTTTTTTACTGCTGTAAATTTAAATTAGATATGTATACTGTGTATGTACAACTGCTTGTAAAGCAAGAATATTGCTTTCTCAGCTGTAATATGAAATTGGTATTTAAGCGGTGTATTTCAAGATGTTCTTTGGACTAGGATTACCACTCTTTTGTCAAAAAAATACACTTATGCTGTATTTCACAGTAGCAAATTAGCAATGTAAAATTGGTGGTTGGAATGGGTATTTCAGACTGTTTGGTGGACCCGGAAAAAGTTTTTTTCTATTAAAAACAAAGAAGCACTATTTCCCTGCTGAAATAAAAAATATGTCATTGGATGGTGTATGCAGAATTGTTTTGTGGACAAGAAATACCGTTTTCCCCAAAAAAATTACATGGATTCTATATTTCACCGCAGAAATGTCAAATATATATTTTGGCGGTGTAAAATAGGACTAGTGGATCAGGATGACTAAAATACACTGATGCACTATTTGATAGCTGAAGTGGAATATACGGTATACGGTTTAGTGCATTGTATGCACAAGTTCTCTGTGGCACCACAGAGCCCAGACTAGACAAATGGACTATGTCACCCATTAAACATACAAAAGGCAATATAGGGGACTTGAGCAGCCATAAAAAAAAAGTTTTTTTCCTTCACTGAGCTACAAAATAGGATTAGGCTGATGCCCCTGGTTGGCTGGCACACATGCAGTACACTGCAGTGGCTAATATGGCCGCTGAGCACCACCTCAGTAACAGATGGATTACAAAAAAAGATTTCCCTGGCAGTGGCTGGGTACAGAAATGTTGGATTGCTGAAGCTCTCTCCCTCTCTATTTGCTGTATCTTGTGGATTAAAGTAGCACAGGTTCTTCTGATTTCTGCCCTATTCTGTCCCTGATCGCAGCACCAACATCCTCTCCCTAAGCTCAAATCAGCAGAGTGACGTGCGGCAGTACGTGACTCCAGCTTATATAGAGTCTGGATCACATGCTGCACTCAGCCAATCACAGCCATGCCATTAGTAGGCATTGCTGTGATGGCTTCTTAGGGCAAGAAGTAAAACGCTTGCTGATTGGCTGCTGTGCAGCCCTTCAGAAAGCGGGAAGAAATCGCCAAACAACGGACCCGAACCCAAACTTTTTTGAAAATGTTCGGGTTCGGGTCTGTGTCCCAAACACCCCAAAATTTGGTACGAACCCAAACTATACAGTTCGGGTTCGCTCAACTCTAGTTGTTGCTAGAATATAACGAAGATTGAGAATATAGTGCTATATTCGTGATATTCGTTATCTTTGTCAATTCTAGCAATGCAACCATTAGGAACCCAGCTCTAAGTTGAATTCTCAATGCGAGTAATACAGGTTATATTAATCGCATTGCGAATTCAACTTAGAGCTGAGTTCCTAATGGTTGGCTTTCTAGAATATAACGAAGATTGAGAATATAGTGCTATATTCGTGATATTCATTATCTTCATCAATTCTAGCAATACAACCATTAGGAACTCAGCTCTAAGTTTAATTTGCAATGTGAATATAAATTCACGTAGCATTCGCAATATAAAGAATAATGACGAATGTTCGATTTCGACAAATATATGACAAATATTCGCGAAATATCGCAAAATCGAATATGACACTCCCACTCATCACTACTTACAATGAATATGTCACTGACCCTGAACATTGTATTAACACAAGCTAATTAGCATATACTGACAAATCTACTCATACAGCCGTATGGTAAAATCCCCTGCTCCTTCTCATATTACACAGTATTTTCACAGGCTGCCTGCAGAGGGAGCTAAGTATATGGGGATTTACAGATACCACTGCATTCAAATGAAGCTGTAAATTGTTTTTAAACTGATCTCCCCCAAGTGGAAGCTGGAGGAAAATGCAGTGAATCTATGCTAGGAACAAGAGAAGCAGTTCAGCATCTGTTCACCTCTCCCCTGCACCCCATAGTAGTCACATGCTCTGCCTCCATGGTAAGTACATTCCTTCCCTCCTTATCTTCTTCCTTCCGTCTTTCCTTTCTTCCATCCTTCTCCTCCTTCCTTCCTTCCTTCTCCTCCTTCCTTCCTTCATTTTCCTCCTTCCTTCCTTCTTTCCTTCCTTCCTTCCTTCCTTCCTTTTCTTCCTTCCTCCCCATTCCTCCCTCCCTGCCTTCCTTCCTTCCTCCACCCCAATCCCTCCTCTGCATTTCTTCCTTCCTGTCTCTCTCCCTCCCTTCTTGTTTTGCTTCCTTCCTCCCTGTAGGCCTCCCTGCCTTCCTGTTTTCCTTTCTTCCTCCCTGTAAGCCTCCCTACCTTCTTCTCTACCTCTCTCCCTTCTTTAATTCCTCCCTCTTTCATTCCTTCCCTTCCTGTCTTCCTTCCTTTCTTCCTTTAAAGGGGTTTTCTGGGTTGCAGGTATTTATCTTTAGGATAGATCATCAATATTTAGATTATGAGACCCATAGGGGACAGCAAGTAATGCTGATATCTGTAAAGTGCCACGGAAAAAATCAGCTCTATATAAGTGAGTAAAATAGATAAATATTAGAACAGTGTGGATTGGGAGCCATTGAGTAGTAGTTAGCTGGTGCAGGAACTAACACAGAGAACTTGGCTGAGAGCATAGCTCCATTCAATGTGTAGTGGCCATGCTGGATTACTGCAGCTCAAGTCCTACTCACCTGAACGAGAGATGAGCTGCACAATCTTTCTGGTCTCAAAAGCCTCATTCTTTAGTTTGCTAATCAGATATTTGTGATTCACATATCGGTGTATTTGTTCACAGCACACGGTCCTATTTTACATACTAAGACCTTATGCTAATAAACATTAGATAAAGAGATGAGGGCTATCTAGTACTGCCAAAGCCTCAGAATCCATCAATGGAAGGTTTTATTTCCATATTTACATCTCAGGGATTCATTTATTACTATAGCTGTTGATGCTGAAAGCCTTAGGTTCAGAATAAATTAATGTGATCTCAGCAGAATATTTATTTTACTGGAAGCCACAAAAAAATGAAAAGAAATCAGATGAAATAGCAGACTTGGGTTTTGGGTTATAATTTATACAAAGCATTACAGAACATTACTTGCCCTGAGCAATACCAGTCCTTGCTCTCGGAGAACAGGAAGAGGGTTGCTAACGGCGAACTTTAGACATTGCAATAATTAAGATAAGTGCCCTGATGCCTCATCCACAGGGATTGTTCATATTCACAATGTGCTTGTCTGCATGCTTGAGCATGATATATGAAAATATATACAGTAATAGCATACTAATAAACTTGTTGTTACTAATGTGTGAATAATGGTAAGAATAACAGAAAACAACATAAATTATTGAATTATTAAATACTGATAAGCAATAGTCATAAATATTTACTATTGTGAATTTCTAATAACTTTTTTAAAGCTAATTCAGTTACATAGTAACATAGTAACATAGTATATAAGACCGAAAAAAGACATTTGTCCATCCAGTTCGGCCTGTTTCCTACAAGTTGATCCAGAGGAAGGCAAAAAACCCCTGTGAGGCAGAAGCAAATTTTCCTCACTTAAGGGGAAAAAAAATTCCTTCCCGACTCCAATCAGGCAATCAGAATAACTCCCTGGATCAACGACCCCTCTCTAGTAGCTATAGCCTGTAATATTATTACACTCCAGAAATAAATCCAGTCCCCTCTTGAATTCCTTTATTGTACTCACCATCACCACCTCCTCAGGCAGAGAGTTCCATAGTCTCACTGCTCTTACAGTGAAGAATCCTTTTCTATGTTTGTGTACAAACCTTCTTTCCTCCAGACGCAGAGGATGTCCCCTTGTCACAGTCACAGTCCTGGGGATAAATAGATGATGGGACAGATCTCTGTACTGACCCCTGATATATTTATACATAGTTATTAGATCTCCCCTCAGTCGTCTTTTTTCTAAAGTGAATAACCCTAATTTTGATAACCTTTCAGGGTACTGTAGATCCCTCATTCCAGTTATTACTTTAGTTGCCCTCCTCTGAACCCTCTCCAGCTCTGCTATGTCTGTCTTGTTCACAGGAGCCCAGAACTGTACACAGTACTCCATGTGTGGTCTGACTAGTGATTTGTAAAGTGGTAGGACTATGTTCTCATCACGGGCATCTATGACCCTTTTGATGCAACCCATTATCTTATTGGCCTTGGCAGTAGCTGCCTGACACTGGTTGATGAACTTAACAAAAATATGTTTTAAAAACATAAATTATTCCTAATAGTTCTACAAAAATAATAATGATTATTGCTATTTATATAATTAATAATTATATTTATTGTATTATTAGTATTTTTATAAATATTAGTATTGGTAATACAGAGTTAATAAGGTTGAAAAAGACATAAGTCCATCAAGTTCAACAAGGGATAGGTGGGGACGTGAATCCAAGAAGGAACATTTACGTTTGAGAATTAATTGAAACCTTTTTAAAGCTGTCCACTGTACCTGCTGTGACCATGTCCTGTGGAAGTCTAATTCACAGTTTCACAGTTCTTACAGTAAAGAAGCTTTGACGCTTCTGGAGACTGAACTTTTTCTTCTCAGTTTCCACTTGTCTTTTGAAGGCATTTTAAATGGAATCGTTTTTCACCATATTTTTCGTTTGGTTCATTTATATATTTGTATAGGTTAATCACCCCCCCCCCCCCTTAGACGCCTGTTCTAAATACTAAATAAATGTCATTCTTTTAATCTTTCCTTATAACTAAGGCCCTCCATGCCCCTTATCAGCACATTGTGATCTTGTTGCACCATGCCATAACACTGGGCACAGAAGAATGAATATAAGAGAGTGGTTTGGCATCAAAGGGCATAGTGCAATTGCACTGCTTGTGGTGCCTGGAGAACCTATTGTTGGCCTATGTAACATTTAGGCCTGGGGGTAGTCTATCGTGAGGATGTCAGTGGACTGGAAGTTACAGCAAGTAATAGTGTGCCTAGTGTACACAGAGGGATTACTGGAGTTACATAGGGATTCCGAGGACCATAAAAGTCAGATAAGTGCAATATATTGTGACTGGAGATCAGATGGTGAACTGACAGGGTAGCATACTGTAGGCTGACAGTATCTACAGCACCGAAAGAAGTCATCTCTAAAGGGAGATAGTGGAGGACACCAGAAGGTGATCTGTGAAGGAAGAAAGAGCCACTAAAGTGATGCTGGATAAGACTAGCTCCAGTGTTGAGAAGAATCAATTTGAGAAGGTTTGCTTGATGTGTGAGGGATGTCATCCCTGTGAAGCGTAAACAGTTATGTTGGATTGTGTGAAACTTCAGCTCTGGGGGAGGTTATCACTTATCTTGAAGTTGAAATGTTGAATTGTTGTACATTGTACATTGTAAATTGCAGCCAAGTTAAAGGCTATGTACACTTTTGAGGGCAATAGTTTTATTATTGCATTGTACTAATTTTGAGCTATTTTTTTTTTTTCAATTGGTCTTTATTGAAAATATGGAGCCTTTTTTTATGGACATAGTTGAGATGCCTTGCAGCCTCTAAGTTTTCTTTCTTTTCCATCGGTTGGGGAGCTGATGGCTCCATATCTCTCCTCTCTGACATTATAAACATTCATTATAGCCCAATACTTAGCTTACTGATAAGAATGTGGCTTAAATAAGTGTTTTTGGCCTCATAGTAGAAAAAAAGATAACCCTTTGTGACAGAATGGCTCAATATTTTTTCCCCAATTCATTATCAATGCAATGTTGGCTGCTAAATAATAAAGCTTCATATATGGTACTTCCTAACTTCCTAACCTCCTTGATCATAAGCCTTGAAAGCTAGCTTAATTTTTTTAATTTTCTTGCCCCCAGTAGATCAATAAACAATTTCTCTATTTCTCTAAAAACAGGCTTACCTAGCTGAATAGGGCAATTACTAATAATATATAATAGTTGAGACAACAAAACCATTTTTATTAGACCTATCCTATCTGCTTTGTTTATGGTGAGTTTGTTCCATATCTTAGATCTTTCTTTCATCTTCTGAAACAGTGGCACAAGATTCAGCTCTATAAATCTAGTAGGATCCCTTCCTATTTCTAACCCCAGTTATTTAAAACTTTCATGAGGACCCAATATCCTTAACTTCTTGTCCGTTGCCCCAACCTTGATGACTCAATATTTTTAATAAAGGCCAAATGAAATTATGATTTTAGCAAAAATGAGTAAAATGCAATCAGAAATAAAAATGCCTCTGAAGCTGTACATAGCCTTTAGTAACATAGTAACATAGTTTATAAGACGAAAAAAGACATTTGTCCATCCAGTTCGGCCTGTTTCATACAAGTTGATCTAGAGGAAGGCAAAAAACCCCTGTGAGGCAGAAGCCAATTTTCCCCACTTAAGGGGAAAAAAATTCCTTCCCGACTCCAATCAGGCAATCAGAATAACTCCCTGGATCAACGACCCCTCTCTAGTAGCTGTAGTCTGTAATATTATTACACTCCAGAAATACATCCAGTCCCCTCTTGAATTCCTTTATTTTACTCACCATCACCACCTCCTCAGGCAGAGAGTTCCATAGTTTCACTGCTCTTACCGTGAAGAATCCTTTTCTATGTTTGTGTACAAACCTTCTTTCCTCCAGACGCAGAGGATGTCCCCTCACAGTCACAGTCACAGTCCTGGGGATAAATAGATGATGGGAGAGATCTCTGTACTGTCCTCTGATATATTTATACAGTGAATAACCCTAATTTTGATAACCTTTCAGGGTACTGTAGATGCCCCATTCCAGTTATTACTTTAGTTGCCCTCCTCTGAACCCTCTCCAGCTCTGCTATGTCTGCCTTGTTCACAGGAGCCCAGAACTGTACACAGTCCTCCATGTGTGGTCTGACTAGTGATTTGTAAAGTGGTAGGACTATGTTCTCAGCACGGGCATCTATGCCCCTTTTGATGCAACCCATTATCTTATTGGCCTTGAAAGTAGCTGCCTGACACTGGTTTTTGCAGCTTAATTTGCTGTTTATTAAAATTCCTAGATCCTTTTCCATGTCAGTGTTACTGAGTGTTTTACCATTTAATATGTATGGGTGACTTGCATTATTCCTTCCCATGTGCATAACCTTACATTTGTCAATGTTAAACCTCATCTGCCACTTCTCTGCCTAAGCCTCCAATCTATCCAGATCCCTCTGTAGCAGAAAACTGTCCTCTTCAGTGTTAATTACTTTACACAGTTTAGTGTCATCTGCAAAAATAGATATTTTACTGTGCAAGCCTTCTACAAGATCATTAATAAATATATTGAAGAGAATAAGGCCCAATACTGACCCCTGAGGTACCCCACTAGTGACAGTGACCCAATCTGAGTGTGTACCGTTAATAACCACGCTCTGTTTTCTGTCACTGAGCCAGTTACTTACCCACATACAGACATTTTCTCCCAGTCCGAGCATCCTCATTTTATATACTAACCTTTTATGAGGTACGGAGAAGTCCAGATATACGACATCCATTGATTCGCCACTGTAAAGTCTAGAACTTACCTCCTCATAGAAGCTGATTAAATTTGTTTTGCATGACCGATCCCTCATGAAGCCATGCTGATATGCGTTATTTGCTTATTTTCATTGAGATACTCCAAAGTAGCTTCTCTTAGAAACCCTTCAAACAGTTTATCAACAATAGATGTTAAACTTACCGGCCTATAATTTCCAGACCCTTTTTGAATATTGGCACCACATTTGCTATGCGCCAATCCTGTGGAACATTCCCTGTCAGTATAGAGTCCGTAAATATCAGAAATAAAGGACTGGCTATGACATCACTTAATTCCCTTAGGATACGGGGGTGTATGTCATCCGGCCCTGGCGATTTGTCTATTTTAATCTTTTTAAGTCGCTGTTGTACTTCTTCCTGGGTCAGACAGGGCACTTTTAATGGGGAATTTACTTTTACATTCTGCATTTCATCTGACAGCTTATTTTCCTCAGTGAATATAGTGGAGAAAAAAATATTTAATAGTTTTGCTTTATCCTCGTTGCTCTCTGCAACACCTCCCTCATTGCTATGTCGATGGCCGACTCCTTCAGATTTATATTTTTTACTATTTATATAATTGAAGAACATTTTACGGTTAGTTTTACTCTCTTTGGCAATTAATCTCTCAGTCTCTAGTTTGGCAAATTTTATTCAGTTTTTTACATGTTCTATTTTTTTCCTTATAATATATCAGTGCTTCCTGGCTCCCCTCCTGTTTTAGAGATTTATATGCTTTTTTGTCATTTATTGCTTTCTTTACAGTTCCATTTATCCACATTGGTTTCTTATTGTTCCTTAGCCTTTTATTCCTTTAAGGTATGTACCTCTCACAATTAGATGTTACAATGCTTTTAAAAATCTCCCATTTTATGGTTGTATTTTTATTTTTGAGGACTTTGCCCCAGTTAGTTAGGCCTATGGCCTCGCTTAGTTGGCTAAATTTAGCTTTTTTGAAGTTTGGTATTTTTGTTCCTCCCTTTAGAAACTCTCGTTTGAAGGATACTTGGAAGGTTATTACTTTATCCTTTACAGTATGTTTTATGCATGTGAATGAATGTTTAAGTATTCCATACTACTAAGTGTGACTAGCATTTGCCAAAATTTCTTGTGAAACCTCGAATTCTTGGGCATAGCTGGGGGATTGGTGGAATTACAGCATTTATCCAGGTTTCTGCTTGCCGGGGGGGGGGGGGGGCAACAACACATCTCCTGTATTGCTCAGGCACCCTCCCACTGGGGTAAGTGTTTGAAGTTTCCGAGGATTGACAGCCATCAGCTGGTGAGTATCAGGGTGTACACATTGGCCGTTTAAGAGTTATAGAGAGATCTTACTCACCCTAAGTGCAGAAGAAGATACATTGCCACCAATAACAGATTGCTGCCTAAACGGGAAGGTGACTTAGAAGACTTCAGAGGCTGAGTCCACCACAAAGAAGCTGTGGGGGACCCATGGGTCCAGTCTACCAAAACATCATCAGGGGGCTGAGTAGAGTCCCGCCTGGGGCTGCTCGAAATAGAGGAGCATTGACAGGCAAGGACTGCCGATTTAACATAGGCTCACATTTCCTGAAAATCCACCACCCATAGATATGAATAAGTGATGATGTACTGCCTCAAATGAGGAAGACACTCTTTTCAGTGATGTTTTTGCTCTAGCTTCTCCTCTATAATGGGGCTATCCCTTTAAGATTAAAAGGGTTCTCCAGGAAACAGGTCTTGTTGTCCTGTCTTCAGAATAGATGGATATCCAACATTTGGCACTCCCTTATTCATTGTACAAAGCAGAATCAGAACACTACATACAGTGTAGAATTTCCAGCAACGGCATAATGAAGTTCTGCTCCCTTTCATTTAAATGGGAGCTGAGCTGAAGTACTCTGACACAGTCACTACACAGTATATGGAGTTGTTTGCCTCCAGCTCCATACATTTTATATCTTCCAACACCTCGGGAAAGAGCTGATTGGTGGAAGTGCTGGGTGTAAGCCCTTCACTGATCTAATATTGATGACCTATCCAGAGGATAAGTTATCAATATCTGTAGTTCAGAGAATATCTTTAATGCCTCTCCTTGAAGCTTTTAAGCACAGAAAATGATTTCTGCTTGAAGTCTATTCACAGTAGCTTGATGAAATCTCATATGAAACTCAGCCTGAATCAGCACAAGCAAACCAGAAAGTTATAAAAATGAATGAATTAATCAATCAATCAATCCATCAATAATAAATTAATCAATCAATTTTTCACTGAACCATTCAGTCAGCCACCATATCGATATCATGGCTCCTCTGCAGATTTTGTTTTCATCTTTTAGTAGAAGCATTTCAGGAGCTATAACTTTTTAAAAACTTTTCCATTAACAAAGAGGTATGCAAATTTTTTGTCGGATGAGTTGTAGTTGGAAACATTTTAAATTAGATAGAATGTATTCATTCATTTTTGTTAACTTTTTGAGGTATTTTTACTATTGTTTCTGTCTTAGAATGTGAGTTATAAATAACGTCACTGTAGCTTTATTCTGTTAGTTGGTATGATTATGGTAATGCCAAATCTCTTCTTATGGAAAAAACAAACAAAAAAAAACAGTATTCCAAACAATTATTGCTTTTCAGTATAAAACTTGTGGGCCATGCCAGAGGCAGATGTCTCTAACAGCCCTGGTGACATTTATCCAGCCTCTGGTTGCCATTGAAACCTATTGGCAACCCAAAATCTCATTGAGAAGTGCAGATAGGCTGACAGAGAGAACCCTTTCCTCTGTCAAATGCATTAGATGCTTTGGTCGCTATTGAGTGAGACATCTCAGGTGTTAAGCAAGCAGGCTCAGCTTATGCAGTAGCAGGGTATGGGTTGGTCCCAACACTATGCTGGGTCCTTCGGACAATGTTGAGGTGTCATCATGTCTTGCTGCTCTCCGGAGAGGATGGTGAGGCATGGTGCTCCCCAATGGGAAGTAAGTTCACAGAATCAGGATCTGAAGCAAACCAGTGTGATTCTTTAAACAGTGGAGGCAATGCACTGAGCTTTCTTCTGCCTCCTACCTGGCAGGAGAGGGTTCAATGCTGAGGAAAGGCCTGAGCCTTTCTCTCTCTCTCTCTCTCTCTCTCTCTCAGAAGGGTGCTATCTTGGCTAAATGGCTGGTGGCGCAGGGTCTGTGACAGAGTATTCCTGTCTCAGCGGCTTCTTCTGGCCACTCTCGCAGTCTGGTCTCTTCTACTAAGCACTGGTTCATATCTGCAGACAAATGGGGGCTTTTACTGCTCTCCTTATATACAGTTTTTAACTAAACTAGAACCTTTTAATGGGATGGGTAGAGTGGAGAATCACAGCCTAAACAGATACGTTGTTGCAATATCAGTCTGTCATAAACCTGCACAGTGTTTTCATACAAGTTTATGGGAATAATCAAGCAGTTTTTCCAGACATAAAGTATTCAGATATAGACAGCAGAGCTAAACCAGACAGTCAAAAGGTCAGTGTGTCTGATTTTTTACCTCCAAAATTTAGCATAGTCCCTTACAGTAACTTTAAAAGATTTCTAACTTCACAATGCATAGAAAGAAAGTCAAAACGTCTCTCACTGTTAGCTGGCTGTGCATTAACCCTTTCCATAGTGCAGTGCAGATACAGTGCAATAACAGTGCCAATGAACAGGATATTTGACATTAAACACAAGAAATGTAGTTCAACAATACAAAACAGTAAAGGTGTAATGGCATAAATCATAGTGCAAGTTAACCCTTAAAGTGCACTAAAATAGTGAGTTGATGGCTTTGCATAGTAGCCATAGGGGGAAATGTCCACAAACATCCATAGTCCAAAGTACTCGTGCTCCAGGGCACAACACATACGCTCCTCTCCGCAGGTGAAGACACAGCAGCAGGGAGCAAATGATTTAAGAGGGGAGGAGTCCGAAATTTGTTGTAACTGGAGGAAACAGAAAGTACTTTATATACGATATGAATAGGCAGCACTGTGACAGGCAGCAATTAGCAACCATTTTCAATACTGAAAAAAGGAGAAACTTTGGCATTTAAAAGGGTAAAATAAACTGAAATATAAGACTACATAATTTAAGTAAATATAAACAGGACTTAGCCGACATTTTTTTTTAAATTCTACTTTCAATTCAATTCAGTTATTGTAAGTTTTCCGCAGAAAATAATAGCCTAGAGAGTAATAAGTGTTTACGGGAAACTTTATCAGAAAATGTAGCAATAATTATAGTACTGGTGATTTTAAGCATTGTACATGCATGACATTTAAAGGGGTTATTCAGTTTTCCAGTTCTCAACCTCTTTCTGTGTTTCTTCTGGTGACAGCCTCTTTATATTTCTTCCTGGTCTTGACTGCATCCCTTATGGATGTAATGTAGGTGGCATCCAGGGGTGCACCTAGCCTCTCTGCTGCAGGAAGTGAAAACTGAAATGGTGCTCCACCCTCCATGCCAATTTCTTAACCTAATCCCTTCCCTCTAGTCCTACTGTTAAAGACATACTTAACCTCTTTAGGACCGCCGCACGCAGATATGCGTGATCTCGGCGGTCCTTCTGTTCCTTGTTGACGCGCGGGCGCGTCATCTCGCGAGAGGCGATATGACGCGATCTGTACGCCTGAACGGGCGCACAGACTATCGGGATTGGCACAGGAGAAGTTCATCACCAGCCTGCCAGCCAATGATCGTCGCTGGCAGGCTGGTGATTTTTAAAAAAATTAATCAAGAGCCATGTAATTCATTATATTTATAAATATAATGCATTAAATGGCTTCTGTGCCCTCTCCTGGGACCTTTTCGTCGGTTGGACCCAGGAAAGAGCACATCTCTACAGTGAGTGCACCAAGCCCCACACTTCCATGCCCTGATCACCCCCCATCACCTCAATTAACCCCTTGATCACCCCTCTCAGTCACCTGTCAATCATCTAGTGAAAGGGAAAAAAGTGATCAGTGTAAACTGTCACTTTTTTTTTCCACCAGGATTGACTTTTAGGTTTAGATTAGTTTAGGCCCCCTTTGGTAGGTAGTTAGCGTTAGCGCCCAGCCCACCGCACCGTAGTCACTGATTCGCTGATTAGCGTAGCGCTAATCAGCATTTGTACTTTTATAGTATCTGTAATTGATCAGAACTGATCACGGTCAGATCTATAATAGTATTAGTGTCACCTTAGTTCGCCCCCCACCCAAAACGCAGTGTTTGCCCGATCAGGCCTGATCGGTCGCCCCTACGTGCGTTCACCCATGCCCGCCCCGCCGCAGTGACAATTTTTTTTTTTTGTAATCACCGCACAATCACTTCACAAGTGTTGCGGCGATAAAAAAAAATCTGTTTTGATCTTTTTTATCAGTCGCAGAGGCTTCTGTACTTCGCTACCCTCCCATTTGTAAGACAGGCTTGCTCTTTTTCTTGGGTAGTCTCAGGGAATACCCCCTAAATTTAGTCGTCCAAATGCCAAATAAGGGGTATTCTCCTAAAAAGGCCCACAGGATTCTGACCCAGTCAGATGAGGAATGGGAACCCTCATCTGACGAATCTAGCGGGTCAGAATATGAACCTGTAGAAAGCAGTGGCAGTCTGACCCAAAGTTCGGACGAGGAAGTTGAGGTCCCTGATACCACCAGGCGTACCCGGCCCCGTGTCGCTTGACCACAGGTTGCGCAGGATCCGCTTCAAGGGCAGCAGAGTGGGGCTGGCGCTGCCGGATTACGTGGTGAGGCATACACCAGCAGCACAGCCCATCCTGCACCTACTACCAGCACTGCCAAACAACATGGTGAAGTGGCGAGCACCAGAAGGGCAGTTGAAGCTGGTACGGTGGCAAGTGCAGTAATTCCCCCGTCGCAGCCACAGCGCAGACAGGCCCTTAGAGCCCCTAGAATCCCTGAGGTGCTGGCAAACCCTGATTGGCAGCCCCCATCTTCAGCCGCACCATTAGTTCCCTCTTTCACCGCCCAGTCAGGAGTTCAGGTGGAGACAGCTCAGATCGGATCGGCACTTGGGTTTTTTTAGCTGTTTTTCACTGCGGAGCTCTATGACTTAGTCGTGGCAGAAACAAATCGGTGTGCCACTCAATTCATAACCGCCAACCCGAAAAGCTTCTATGGCAGCCTTTCCGGTGGAAACCACTCCAAGTTTCCGAATGTAAAACTATTCTGGGCCTTCTCCTCAACATGGGCCTGACAAAAAAACATGAATTGCGGTCATATTGGTCCACGAACCCAATTCATCACATGCCCATGTACTCTGCTGCCATGTCCAGGACACGATTTGAGACCATCCTGCGTTTCCTGCACTTTAGCGACAACACCACCTCCCGTCCCAGAGGCCACCCAGCTCTTGACTGGCTCCACAAAATTCGGCCCCTCATAGACCACTTCAACCTGAAATTTGCAGATTTGTATACCCCCGCACAAAACATCTGCGTAGATGAGTCCCTGATTCATTTTACCGGGCGCCTTGGCTTCAAACAGTACATCCCAAGCAAGCGCGCCCGGTATGGGGTCAAATTGTATAAGCTCTGTGAAAGGGCCACAAGCTTTACACATAAATTTCGGATCTATGAGGGAAAAGATCAGACCCTGAGGCCGGTCAGTTGCCCTGACTACCTGGGGAGCAGTGGGAAGATAGTCTGGGACTTGGTGTCACCCTTATTCGGCAAGGGGTAACATCTTTATGTGGACAATTTCTCGCTGTGAAATGGAGAGAAAAGCGTGACGTTTACATGCTCTCCTCCATTCACGCAGACACGACAATACAAATTGAACGGGCAACCAGTGTCGTTGAAAAGCCCCTCTCAGTCCACGACTATAACCTCCACATGGGAGGGGTGGACTTCAATGACCAGATGTTGGCCCCGTATTTGATTTCCCGCCGCACCAGACGCTGATATAAGAAGGTGTCTGTATATTTATTTCAATTGGCTATGTATAATAGTTTTGTTCTCTACAGTAAGGCTGGGAGAACAGGATCCTTCCTCAAATTTCAGGAAGAGATCATCGAGAGAGGAGGTTCCTTGGCCCCAACCACCAGTGTAGTGAGCCGTCTACACGAGCGACATTTCCCCAATGTCGTTGCTGGTACCTCAACCGAACCGCCACCCTGAAAAAGATGTCGTGTCTGTAGCAGGAGTGGAATAAGGCGTGACACCCGTTATTTCTGTTCTGACTGTCCTCACCACCCTGTCCTATGCCTAGGGGAGTGTTTCTGGAAGTATCACACTCAGGTACACTTAGGGACGTAGGGACAGCACAACACAGGTAGTTTTTACAATCAGGCTCTAGGGTCTCTCAGGATACTAGGTTTTGAGAGACCCTAACACATAGGGGTGCTGGTGTGCTACAGCAGAAGTGTGAAACGGTAGAAACGTCTCCTTTCACTTGGGATAAAGTGCATAATGTACTTCGCACCATCTCTGTGTGATTTACACTTTACACATTGTCCTATGGGAGAGGAGAGGTTTCTGCAAGGAAAATAAAGAGTGAAAAGAAAAAAAAAAATTAAACAGGTAGCACGAAAAAAAAAATCTTGAGTTAGTTCAGGTTTTAAAAGTTTTGATGTTCACGTTTTATAAAGTTTGTAACGTTCAAGTTTATGAGCCTGCTGCCTGTTTTTTCTTCTTTTTTTTTTTTTTCCCCCTAACCACCCTTTATTTTCCAGGTAGACCAACAGACCAACCGACGTACGCGGCAGCACTGATGTGCATTCTGAGAGAAGCATTGCGCTGCTGTCAGAAGACACGTGAAGTCGGTGTATGCGGCGCTGCAAGACGAGATTTCTCCTCTGCACTACAGGTACGTTTGCCCAGGCATATGAGCTGAGGAGAGGTGTCGGAGTTCATATGCTTTGGCAAACACTTTGTATAAAAAATCTGGCAAAGATGTCTTCCTCCACAACGATCGATTAATCGATGTGAATGGAGAAATCACATTTGCCAGGACATAGGAGCTGAAGTGGGTATGGATGTTTGGGCGGAGCCCCTATGACCTGGCAATCGCCAGGCCCCTCTTTTTTTCTTGCATATATTTTGGCAGAGATTTTTTCATCCACATCGATCGATGCGAATGAGGAAATCTGTGCCGTTCATTTTTTCTTTCAGCCCAGAGGCTGAACGGAAAAAGAATCTCATTACCTGTATGCTCAAAATAAGGAGAATAGCAGAAACTCCCAATGCTGTCCATACAGATAATTATTGCGGAGACCCTCAAATGCCAGAGCAGTACAAAAAAGTGGCACACATGTGGTATTGCCGTACTCAGGAGAAGTAGGGCAATGTGTTTTGGGGTGTATTTTTATATATACCCATGCTGGGTGTGAAAAATATCTCTGTAAATTGACAACTTTGTATAAAAAAAATGGAAAAAGTTGTCATTTACAGAGATAATTTTTCACACACAGTATGGGTATATGTAAAAATACAACTCAAAACACATTTCCCTACTTCTCCTGAGTACGGCAATACCACATGAGTGACACTTTTTTGCAGCCAAGATGCGCAAAGGGGCCCTAAATCCAATGAGTAACTTTAGGATTTCACAGGGCATTTTTACGCATTTGGATTACAAACTCCTTCTCACGCTTTAGGGCCCCCTAAAATGCCTGGGCAGTAAAAATATCACACAAGTGACCCCATTTTAGAAAGCAGACACCCCAAGGTATTCTGTGAGGCGTATTGTGAGTTCATGTAAAATTTTATTTTTTGTCACAAGTTAGTGGAATATGACACTTTGTAAGAAAAAAAAATATTACATTTCCGCTAAAATAAAAACTTCAATGAACTCACTATACCCATCAGCGAATACCTTAGGGTGTCTACTTTCCGAAATGGGTTCACTTGTGAGGTATTTATACTGCTCTGGCATTTTAGGGGCCCCTAAAGTGTGAGAAGGAGTTTGGAATCCAAATGCGTAAAAATGCCCTGTGAAATCCTAAAGGTACTCATTGGTTTAAGGCCCTTTGCGCATCTTGGCTGAAAAAAAGTGTCACTCATGTGGTATCGCTGTACTCAGGAGAAGTAGGGCAATGTGTTTTGGGGTGTATTTTTTACATATAGCTTCTAATTGGGCGAGCACTCAACACTTGGTAAAAATATAAAGTGAATTTTTATTGTCCTAGACCAAATGCAATCCAATAAAATACATCTAAACAATATGCAATTCTTCAATAGAACATAAGCTCAATAGAGAAACATTCAAGAAGGAGGATCTACACATACATAGTGTCCCCTTGAAGAAATCCAATTCAATTCTTATTGCAAATGAGTGAGTAGTGTAGCCCTTTTTTGTATCACTCGTGCTAATTAAACAGTTGGGTGGGGTTAGTAGTGATCCTGATATATACTCTGTTGATGATAAGGCCTTATTCACACGTCCGTTGTGTTTTGCGGATCCACGGATCCGCGGATCCACAAAACACGGACATCGGCGATGTGCGTTCCGCAATTTGCGGACCGCACATCGCCGGCACTCTCATAGAAAATGCCTTTTCTTTTCCGCAATTGCGGACAAGAATAGGACATGTTCTATTTTTTTCGGGAACGCAATTGCGGACCCGGAAGTGCGGATCCGCAATTGCGGACCCGGCCGGGACATCGTCTGTCCCCATTGAAACTAATGGGTCCGCAAATCCGTTCTGCGAAATGCGGAACAGAATTGCGGACGTGTGAATAAGGCCTAAGTCTGAGAGTTACATTGATACTATGCTCTGTGATATAATGCCGTGTGGAAGTTCTCAGTTAGCGTCCTGTGTTTGTTGCGCTGTTTAAGGATAAATAGTGCTCAAAAGAAATTCAGGGGCTGCACTGAAAGTGTGTCCCATAATCCTTTAGTCACAGTGCCGTACAGACATTATCTTAGGTTTTAAATTCACAGTCAATAATATGCAGAGTAGTAGTTCCTCTGCTCACCTCTCGTTCCGCGTTCTGTCTCCTTCCGTGGCTTACCGAGGGGCGAGCGGGCCGGGACAAAGCAGGCGTCTCGCGTTGCACTCCTCAAGCTGATGACGTGGAAGTCCCGTTCTCTCGCGAGATTTGGAGCATATTGTGTATTTTTACATATACCCATGCTGTGTGAGAGAAATATCTCTGTAAATTGACAACTTTGTATAAAAAAATGGAAAAATGTTGTCATTTACAGAGATATTTTTCACACACAGTATGGGTATATGTAAAAATACACCCCAAAACACATTGCCCTACTTCTCTTGAGTACGTCAATACCACATGTGTGCCACTTTTTTGCAGCCAAGATGCGCAAAGGGGCCCTAAATCCAATGAGTAAATTTAGGATTTCACAGGACATTTTTACGCATTTGGATTCCAAACCACTTCTCACGTTTAGGGGCCCCTAAAATGCCAGGGCAGTAAAAATACCACACAAGTGACCCCATTTTAGAAAGTAGACACCCCAAGGTATTCCGTGAGGGGTATGGTGAGTTCATGTAAAATTTTATTTTTTGTCACAAGTTAGTGAAATATGAGACTTTGTAAGAAAAAATAAATAAAAAATTCAATTTCCGCTAACTTGTGACAAAAAATAAAAACTTCCATGAACTCACTATGCCCATCAGCGAATATCTTCGGGTGTCTACTTTCTGAAATGGGGTCATTTGTGGGTTTTTTCTACTGTCTGGACATTGTAGTACTTCAAGAAATAGTACAAGTGTTCAGAAAGTCAAAATGCGGATATTCACTTTTTTGCACCATAGTTTGTAAACGCTATAACTTTTACCCAAACCAATAAATATACACTTATTGCATTTTTTTTTTATCAAAGACATGTAGAACAATCAATTTAGAGAAAAAATTATAGAGAAATGTAGTTTTATTCGACAATTTTCCAACAGAAAGTGAAAAATGTCATTTTTTTGGCAAAAAATTAGTCAAAAAAAGTAAAATATCAAAAAAAGTAAAAATGTCAGAATGAAATAGCACCAAATGAAAGCTCTATTAGTGAGAAGAAAAGGAGGTAAAATTCATTTGGTTAGTAAGTTGTATGGCCGGGCAATAAACGGTGAAAGTAGTGTAGTGCAGAATTGTAAAAAGTGGCCTGGTCATTAAGGGGGTTTAAGCTAGGGAGGCTGAGGTGGTTAAAAAACATTACATACAGAGCTGCAAAACATACAGGGTAATACAGTGCCTAATACCTCTTAAATCCAGTGATGTGTGCTCTGATGTAGATGTTCTCTTTCTTCCTCTTTTCCATTCATACCAAACCACAATGATTATTTATTTTAGCCTTCTCTTGTCTCTGCAGAGTTTTACAACTACTTTTCCATTTTCCTCCCCACCTTCTGTACACGCCATTCTGCCACCTCTAATAATGTGCCTGCTGCTCCCCATACTATACTGCAGAAACAGATAATCCTCCTGAAAATACTATTACCACACAGATAATAACTATTGGCACAAAGTCCTCTAAATAATAACCGTGCCCAGCAAATAGTGTCCCTGAAACTTATAGTGCCGTAAACATAGTGTCCTCCAAAAATAATTGTGCTGATACTATGCCAGGGTGCCTCCCAATGTAACAGTCCTCTCGAAAGTCCCACCAATAGTAATACGTCTCTGCCAGAGTAAACTATGTGGTAACAGGTCACTCAAAAGTAATAATGTCCCTCATTTTGCCCGCAATAGTAATAATGCCCCATAGTGCCCCTAGTAGTAATAATTTCCCCTATTATGTGTGCCAGTACAAAAAATTACCCCTTATAATGTTTACCAGTAAAATAATACCCCTTTGCAATGTGTGCCAGTACAAAAATGCTGCTTTATAATGCGTGGCAGTAGAAAAATACCCTCTTATGTATGCCAATACAGAAAATGCTCCCACATGACGTGTGCCAGTACAAAAAAAACTTTTAGTGCCCTCAGTACAACAAATGTCCCCATAGTGGCCCCTTTATAATGTGTGCCAGTAGAAAAATGCTTCACTTTCTAGTTGAAATGTCTCAATAGCACTTTCTCCAATTACAAAATAATGACCCCACCCCATTGTAGCTGAGCACCATGCTGCCAAATAAAAATAATAAACTAAAATACTTATTTCCATTCTGCTGTCAGCGATGCAGTGCAAGACACAGACTTCTTCTAGTCTCTGTCCTGAGCTCTATGCAGCCTGGCTCAGGCTGCGCGATAATGATGACACCGACCTCTGGCTACAGGAACTAGGACTAAAGTCTATTAGAGGAAACGGTGGGCAAGGGAGACATCCGTCCTGTGCCCTGTCACAGCATTTAACTGTATTGTAAAAATGAGCATTTCCCCAATGAAAACACTCATTGCCCATTGCCCTTCTGCTATCCCCTTCTTTTTTCTACCTGGTGCTGCCTAAGGCAATCGCCTCACCTGGCCTCATTGGTGGTGCATCCATGTTGGCATTATCAGATCTTCTGTATTCTCCTATAAAAATACATGAGATCTGATACTGCCACCTATTTTTCGTCCATGTAAATTTGATGGAGAAAGGACCAAAAAGAAACACAAAGATGTAGAAGAAAGCCAGGGCATGCAATGTCACAGGAAGAAGCACAGAGGGCAGTGAACAGAGTGAGGTGACTGAGAAAAAACTGGTAACTTTAAGGAACTTACATGTAGTTTCTAAAGATAAATCAAAGAGAAATCCCACTCTAGAAATTAAAGATTAGATCAACCAACCTGCAGCCTAAGGAATCAATGGATCATCAAACTATTAGCTTTTTTCCCAGCCACAAATAGCTAGGGACACCATAAATTAACTTTCTACAAGTTACACCCATACATGTATGACTGTTACCTTATAGAAGTCTTATCTGTGTTCATTTAGAATACTAATCAGCCACCCCATTCTGAATGATAGGTGTATGCATCACTCTATATACATTGTGGCGTCTCTGCATCCTGCTAGAAATTGGTGTTTAACCATGCCGGTCCATGTTAATCATAGGGGTAAACTTGATCCCTTTTCATTGGTTTGCTTTTGAGTTTAGAGCAGGGACTAGAACCTTTGACACATTAAAATACTTTGGGGGTCATTTACAAACAGAAATACATCACTTTTGTGCGTATATCTGGTGCACATTCTGTCGTATGCCATGTTGCAGCAGAATCGGCGAATTCTTCCCCGCTCACACCAGGTCTAAAAAAAAGGGCAGTGCGTGGGCGGGTACGGAGACAGGCTGGCAGGCCCATCTCATTCATCATTTTCTATGCCTGTTTTAGGGGTAGAAAATGATCTAAATGTAAGACAGCAAGGAAGCAGTCTTACATTTAGAATCGGCGGTGCCGCTACATAAATTTGGAGATCCACTGACAGCACAGGGGCTTATACGCAGGTCTTAATAAATGTGCCCCTTTATACCTGTAGTTTAGCTGATGATTTGATGCCCTTTGGTAGTAATGTTAAGTGGTAAAAGTAACAGTGGGGGAGAGCTTCATAGTGAGATAGAGGCCCCCAAACATTAATTTGCCCTGCTCCCTTGAGTATCTATATAATCTATGGTATACAGTTGTGTTCAAAATTATTCAACCCCCAATGCTGTAAAGGGTTTTAGGGAATTTAGTCTACATTTGTAATTGTGTTCAGAATGAAATCTTACAAGGACTTTTTAAAGAACCAAATGCAACTAAAATGACATCAATTGTTTTTGTAATACAGTATTAAATGTTTTTTTTTGTGATTTCTTCATTGACACAATTATTCAACCCCTTAAAGACTACCATTCTTAAGAACAGAGGTTCATTCAAGTGTTTTCGATCAGGTATAGAAAACACCTGTGGATGTCAAGGAGCAGCAATCAAGCATAATAAGCACCAATTAGGCAGATGGAAAATGACTGTGATACTCAGCTCCTTCTAGACATTTACTGGTGTGTTTACAGACATGGTGAAGTCAAGAGAATGGTCCAGGAAGACAAGAGAAGAGGTGATTTCTCTTCACAGGAAGGGCAATGGCTATAAGAAGATTGCAAAGATGTTAAAAATACCAAGAGACACCATAGGAAGCATCATTTGCAAATTCAAGGCAAAGGGCACTGTTTAAACGCTACCTGGTCATGGCAGAAAGAAGATGCTGACTTCGACTGCTGTGCACTACCTGAAGCGCAAAGTGGAGAAAAGTCCCCGTGCGACTGCTGAGGAACTGAAAAAAGATTTGTCAGATGCGTGTACTGAAGTTTCAGCTCAGACAATAAGGCGCACACTGCCTAATAAAGGCCTCCATGCCAGAACTCCCAGGCGCACCCCCTTGCTGTCTCGAAAGAATAAAAAGAGTCGACTGCAGTATGCCAAAAGCCATGTGGACAAACCACAAAAGTTTTGGGATAGTGTTCTGTGGACTGATGAAACAAAATTAGAACTGTTTGGGCCCATGGATCAACGCTATGTTTGGAGGAGGAAGAACAAGGCCTATGAAGAAAAGAACACTTGCCTACTGTGAAGCATGGTGGGGGTTCAATCATGCTTTGGGGCTGTTTTGCTTCTACAGGTACAGGGAAGCTTCAGCATGTGCAAGGTACCATGAATTCTCTTCAGTACCAGGAGATATTGGATGAAAATGTGATGCAGTCCGTCACAAACCTGAAGCTTGGGAGACGTTGGACCTTTCAACAGGACAATGATCCCAAGCATACCTCCAAGTCCACTAGAGCATGGTTGCAGATTAAAGGCTGGAACATTTTGAAGTGGCCATCGCAGTCACCAGACTTAAATCCGATTGAGAACCTGTGGTGGGACTTAAAGAAAGCAGTTGCAGCGCGCAAGCCTAAGAATGTGACTGAACTGGAGGCTTTTGCCCATGAAGAATGGGCGAAGATACCCGTAGATCGCTGCAAGACACTTGTGTCAAGCTATGCTTCACATTTAAAAGCTGTTATAACTGGAAAAGGATGTTGTACTAAGTACTAAGATTGGATGTCACTTGGGGGTTGAATAAAACTGATAATGATGTGAGCACAGAAAAGACATTTGTGGTTATTTCATTATAAATGTTATGTTATATTTGTCTGACTTACAAGGGCCTCTGTGATTTAATTGTAAACAAGATGACTGAAATGATCAAAATCAAAGTCAAACTGGCCAAAACACTCAATTTCAGTGGGGGTTGAATAATTTTGAACACAACTGTACCTTCCTCCTACCATTCTCTACCCGCTCTTTTTTTCTTTCTCTAATCTCTCTTTTTATCTCTTCTCTGCACTTATTTTCTTTTCTTTTTTTCTGTAAATCGTCATGTTAGATCTCGTTTGTATGACATCAATAGATATCCTCAGCATTATGTACTGGATTGTTTAATCTCAGGTTTGATGCAATAATGCTGCTGAGTTTGCCAAAAATTCAATAAAATGTTGAAAAGTAAAATCCATGTGCTATCAATGTCCTATCGGTGAGAGTCTGACTGCTGTGCCATAACTACAGTATAATGGCCTAACTTCAAAAATAGTCAATTAGTGCCAATAGCGGAACATGACAGTGCACCTTCTGATAGATGCTGGCAAATTGGTCTAGCGTTTGGCCAGCATTGGATCTCAGACATTAATGACACAGTCTAGCAATATGATATCAGTGCCTTTCCTGAAACAGCCCATTTAAAGGGTTTTCCAAAAGTTTAATATTAATGCTCCAGTGAGTGATGCGGCTTCTTTCTAGACCAGTGATGCCATGTTCATTGGTCACACGTTCTATATGCAGCTCGGCAGTGGCATACATAGAGAAGTAAGGGCCCCAGAGAAAGGATCAATAAAACTAGCCCCTCCGCCCCCCACACACACACACACACAGGACAGAAGGGTTTCAACCTAAACCACTTTAAATGACCCTTGGGCCATTTTTTCCAATGCCTCGTTTGCCAAACGTTGTTTCTTTAGAGGATAGAGTCCTGACCAAGTATTCACCCCCAGTAGAAGAGGAAATTATCCCAACTGGGCCCCCTCCAGCCCTGGGCTCCATAGCAATTGCATGGTCTGCCTCTATGGTAGTTATGACCCTGCAGCTCGGTCCCATTCCAATGAATGGATCTTGGCTGCAATGTGAAGCATAGACACTATACAGTGTACAGTGCTGTGTTTGGTGTGCTTTGAGGACAAATAGCTGATCGGTGGGGATAGGATAGGCCATTAATATCAGATTGGCTGGGGTATGATCTGGGACCACCACTGACCAGCTGATAAAAGAGACCGGGACTCCGTGAGCGTTGCTGCCTCTTCCTAGGCCACGTGACATCACCATACATCAGTCACATGGGCTAGTTGCAGCTCAGCCCCATTTACGTGAATGGGGCTGGGCTGCAATGCCAATCACAACCGCTGTAGTGTGTACAGCACTGTGCTTGTAAGAGATGCCGGGAGCCGGCTGGACTCACTTGAGCTCTGGTGAGTTCGGTGGTTCCCCGTAACAGCTGGCAGGAGTGTGTGTGTGTGTGTGTGTGTGTGGGGGGGGGGGTGTTAGGACTTGAATCCCACCAATCTGATAATGATGACTTATCCTGAGGATAGGTCATCATTATATATTAAAGCATAACTCATTTAAGGGACAGCACTTAACCTACCAAAACAAGTCTACATGCTTAGACAGTGATGCATTTAAATATATTCCGATGCTTTAAAGGGGTTGTCCAATTTTTTTTAAATGCTCCCTAAAGCCTTTTGAAACTGAGATATTATGACATATCCTATGCCATTGCTTTAGCCAATCACTTGCCAGGGATTATCTCTGCAGTGGTCATATTGGAGATTGAAGGATTGAACTTTTTCACATTCAACACAACCCTTCACCTGACCTATGACAAAAATATATGTCCTGGTCAGGGGGTTCGAATTTCTTCAAATGAACCCCTGTCTGGGTTGAGACTCTCTTACTGTATATGGTGTAATAGACCCATGTATTGTTATCTGACTTATATTGAGGCGTTATCTGGCTCATTCTGTACTCATCATTTTTACTGAATGCCTGTTGATGAGGCACTATTACGCCTTGTATGCGAAATTGTAACACCATTTTTAAAAACTTCAATAAAAATTTTGTGATAAAAAAGAAAAATACAACTCCTCCCACACAAAAAAAATTATCTCTCAAATATGTACATTGACAGAAAATAAAAAAGTTATGACTTATGCAATAAGAGGATTAAATAAAATTGCCAGGTCTTTAAGGGGTTTTCGTGGACCCAGTAGATGCTACACATACCCTTAATATGCATAACACATTCTGTCCCCATTCCTAGAATAGGTGATATTCAAGTGATAACTCAGGCTGAAAAACTCATAGAGGATTTGACATTGGGGGAAGCTGAATTTTCAGAAGAGAAATGTCACATGACCAATTTTACAAAGGACTAATCTATTTAACTTTCGAACAGAAAGTAAATTGCCAACTTTCTGCTACTGGCAAGCTATGCATAATTGAGGTGGGTTTGCAGGACCCTCTGAGTCTGAACAAAGCCTTTTATTGACCAAAATAAACCTAAAATAGGTCCAGAGCTAAAGTAAATTAAACATATAAGAGGTCATTCATCATGACCAGCATTTTTTGTTCCAGTCTTGATCCTCTGCCCCCGCCCTCCCTCCCCAGGATATGCCTAATTTATGATGAGGCACATGCCTCATCATAAATTAAAGCATCTTCCCGCAGTCTGTGCTCCTAGAATGAAATTGACACCATCTTGTAGCTGTTGTAGATTTAAGTAATCAATCATGCTAGAAAACTGGCATAAATTACGCAATATACTGTTTGACTATGTCGTGGAACACAGGCCAGGTAAATTGCATATCAATGCAGATGCCTTGTTAAGAGTCTATTGCCTGGTTACGGAAGGTGCCAAGCCCCCAGCTTTAGGCAGCGAGTGGGGGGGGGGGGATATGTAAGCATGCAATGGTTGACATCATAGATGGCAAGGCATGTGTTACTGAGGCTGCTACTCTCAGTGATGTTAATCCCGGAGGTAGGTTGCAACCAGTGGTGTTAGATCACTGAGTTGGTGGTAGCTGGAATTTGCGATCGCGATTTTTTGTAGTGACTGAAGAGCTTGGGTGGGAAGGTCACTCCCATACTCCATCTCGGGTGTTACAAGCTCACACAGGTGGGAAGCTGATTTTAAAAGACACGCTGCCAGAGAGCAGTGGGTGTGTGGTGGTCTGGGAGGAAGACCACTGAAACAAACCTCTTGGCAGAGAGGAATTGCTATGAGGAAACCTGCAGCTGGTGAGAAGACTGTATCACCGTGTTTGATTATTTCATTTGGACTGTTATGTTATTTGCCACCCAATTAATACCGGACAGAAATAAATAACGAAAATACTGACCCACAAAGCGTGGAGTCACTAATAACACCAAAAAATTGGACCGCAATTCTCACAGAATGAAAATCGAAAAAGCTTTATTAACAACACATAATGGGTACATACATGATAAAAGGAGGCAGCACAAAGGTGGAACACAAGGATAAGGAGAAAGACCCAAGAGGGGGCTGAGAGGTCAGCACACCAATAACAGGGAAAGAGTACAAAAAATAATAAGAACCACCAAAACGCCCATAAACAGTTAACCCCGGGCAGATACTGCAACAGAGATAAATACAAAAGCAAAAAATTGGTGGTTGGAAATAGTCATACCCTGAATGGCGTGTCGAACTGTCAGCCCCCTCCTTTCCGACGCCATTTCACCAGTTACCTGGCTTCTTCCGAGGATATGGAACATTTGAAAAGACTTCCCTTATTATAGTGCCCTCACAGGTGTATGATAAAACACTTAAACGACCAGGTGGCGCATGCACCAATGAATACAAAGCTTCAGGAGCTAACAGCCAATCGACGGCATGATGAGGAGGTATCGGGGGCGGGGCAGATCTGACGTGGCGGTCACGTGACAGAGCACATGACCGCAGCTTCAGAAGCACATCATAGCCACGTCTCCACCAAAAAACAGCAAGCATAGAAGAGCACAAAAGTAACATAATATCAGTATAGAAATGGTATGCATAAAAGAGATCAATAGATCAAATACCACCTAAATATAAATCAAAATCAGTTTCCCACAATTAAGGGGTGTAGACAGAAGCACTGACAAGATGACAACCCAGTCACGTGATAGAACACATGACTGCCGTTGAAGTGCTATATCAAATAATCGGGACCCTGTTCATATGAAGTGAAGTGCAAATGTGCAATCGGATGAAGAAAAACAAATATATATATCATAAAACATAAGCCAGAATACTCGGCATTTTGAATACATAGAGAACAATACATGTCATTTTAAGTTGAAAACCAAATATGTGCAATGAATCATAATCAATCTCAAAATACACATAAATAATGTGATGTAAAATCCAAGGGCATGGGGAAAAAGAGGATGAGGGATGGGTGTGAATAGGGTGACACAGGCGTGCAGTGATAAGGGTCAGGGACGAATGAGAAAAGGAAAGGAAGGGAAGGAAGGGAAGGAACGAGGAAACGTGTGCAATTGTATAGTTATTCAATAAACAATCATATACATAATGTAAAAGTGAACCATGTAAGTATACTGTGTGAAAAAATAAAAATAAAAAAAATAATCACAAGAATATGTGAAGATCAACATTGCAGCAAGCAAAAAAAAAAAAAAAGGGTCAGAGTGTTATTAGATCCGTAAGCAGCTTCAACGATCAAGGGTAAAAAGGCTTCAAGAGAAATTATGCAGCAACACCTGCACTGATATGATCCACCGCACTAAAGGCACCACAGGTATAAATATGCTAAAATACAAATGAGAGGACACAACAAGTTAAAAACAAGGGAAAAGGGGAAAGAGAAGTTAAAAACAAAGGGACCTGGGATGCGCATGGGCACCCCAAGAGAACTCAAAATAATCGATAGAAGCACCTGATATCCACTAAAGGAAAGGAGCAAAAGACATATCCTCATTCAGTCCTTTAGGTGTCATACAGTCCAACTCATGGATCCAGCGCACTTCTTTTTGTGCCAAGATCTTTTTCCAGTTGCCACCCCATCGTGTAATATACATTCGATCAATACCACAAATTCTGAATTGGGTACTATCACAATCGTGGAAAAGTTTAAAATGTCTGGGGATAGTTTTTAACATGGTGACATCTTTTTCATCCTTGGCAGCTTCAATACCCAGAATGTGTTCACGTGTCCTCTTCCTTAGTTCTCTGGAAGTCATCCCAACATAAATGCGTTAACATGGACACATCCCCAGATATATCACACCAGGTGTATTGCACATTATGGTATGCATGATGGTGTACTGTTTGCTGTTTATAAATGGATTATCAAAGGTGGAGGCCCTATCAATGTTAGAGCATGCAACACACTTTCCACATGGGGAACAACCCCATTTGGGACATATGGCCTATACGTAATGGACGGATGATCAGGGATAATTTTTGCCAGAGTAGAATCTAATTTCAAACTAAACAAGGTGCCTAAAACATAACTTTTAATGTCATTTGGTAAAAGCCTAAAATATATATATAAACGTGCAATCACAATATGGGAATTGAATTAGCCTGGAGGAGCAGCTATGGATAGGGCGGGGAGGAACAAGGGAGGAAGACTGGGACTATAGCCCTCAAATCTTTCCCTATTGGTTAGATTCCTACACCTATAACACCTCTATAATACCCTCATACACTCGCCCTGACTGTGCAGGACTGCCCAGTTTCATCTTGAAATGGGAAGAAGGGGGTGAGGAGGCCCTCTCCTAGGCGGCTTCAATGATCCCAATAAAAAATCACTGAGTCAAGGTCACTCAGTCTTCAACCACAAACCAGAGAGGCAACTGTACAGTTTTCCTCCCTTTTGTCATCTCAGACCTTACACCTGACGCGTTTCCCTGGCCAGCCGGCCAGTTTATCAGGGGAGATAAACATCAAATATGAAGAAAAGATAAAGTGCTCAGTTTCAACAGTGCATAATAGCATGAACCAGGTGACTTAACTTGTGTTGAGGCTCCGATCAAGCCTGTCGTCTGGTGCGTGGGGTCATAAAGTCCATATGACACCCAACCCGGCAGCGTATGACAGCGGTCCCTTGCGTCCGCGTGTGATGCCGGTTTTAAAGGCACCTGTGGCGGGCGGAACTAGCATTTGCCCCGATCACATGGGCCGTAACGTCACTCCCGGCGGTCATGTGACATATCACATGACCGCAGGTCCTTGCAGGACGCACTTTCGGTCGGGGCTTTCACCTGTAATTGGAATGTTGCGAGGGAGGATCCAAGTAAATGGGCCCTCCCCTCCATTACCCGGTATCTCAATGGCAACATATTTTTACTCATGTTGCCAATGCTAGTTTGGTATCCCAAGGATCCTAGGCTTTTATATAGGATCGTATTTGGGTTTAAATAGATCTTACACTATAATGATAGGTGGGTAGGAAAATTGCAAGGAATGTCATCTACCCACAAATGAAGCGGCATTTTGGCCGGGATGGAGACAGTACATGTCTGTTTGTCATAACTACCTCGAAAAGCTTAGTAGATTATAATGGTAACTTATCAATCAATATTCTGCCACTGTATTTGTATTTTTTCGCGGAAGGAGCCCCTTCCCCGACTCAGTCGTCCCTTGGCACATAGATAGGAAGCTGCGCAGGTTCGAGAAAGCAGGCCATCCGGGGCATTGGGGTAGAGAAGGATTATATAAACGGGACAAAAGATAACTGCTCATTGAGGCCTTTTGGCTGTACTGTTTTAAGGTGGAAAATCCACCAGGCCTCTCGCTGGAGTATTTTTCGGTCCCAGTCGCCCCCTCGTTTGGGGTAGGGGACCTGCTCAATTCCCATGAATCTCAGTTTAGAATGATCTCCACCGTGACAAGTATTTATATGCCTTGCCAAGGGCTTATCCCTCGCATGGCGTATGTCCCCCAGATGCTCTCCAATTCTCCTGCGCAGCTCCCTCTTCGTTTTGCCAATGTACTCGAGAATCTAATTGTAAAATCTCTCAATGTTTTACTAAGGTATTCTGGATCACTTTCCACTGTGGATTATGAGAGGTGATAAAACGTACCTTGTCGGCTTGATTGCGTCGTTTGCGGCTATATGCCAGTAATGGATGTCGTTGCGCCTGTTTAACTTTCTGATGGCATTGTGCAATATTCGCTTCTGAGTATCCGCGATCAAGAAATCTTTGATAAAGGCCCCGAGATTGTCTATTGAACGCCTCATCTGTGGAGCAAATTCTCCTGGCCCTTAAAAACTGGCAATATGGTATGCTCCCGATGAGACTGTGAGGGTGGCAGGAGTGCGCATGTAAAACCGAGTTGGTGGATGTTGCTTTGCGAAACAAATCGGTAGATATTTTCCCAGACTCCTCCACTAGGATCTGTACATCCAGAAAATCAAGGTGAGTCTTATCGATCCTGGAGGTCAAAGTAATATTCAGATTATTGCAGTTCAGCAGCCCCACCAACTCGGTGAATCCAGACTGTGGGCCCTGCCACACAACGAAAATATCGTCAATGTAGCGGGCCCACAGCTGGACCCCACTAATGTCCCCATATACCTCCGCGAGGAACACCTCCCTCTCCCACAGCCCCAGGAACAGATTAGCATAGGACGGTGCACAGGTCGCCCCCATGGCTGTTCCCTAGAGCTGCAGGTAGAAGGCGTCCCCAAAGAGGAAAAAATTATGGGTTAAAACAAACTCCAAAAGTTCTATGACAAACTCACCTAGGTCGTCGTCTATGTCCGTCATGGATAGAAAGAACCAAACCGCCTCCAAGCCATCCTTGTGGCGAATACTGGTGTAAAGTGATTCGACATCGCAAGAGGCAATCCACATATCCGATTCAAGATGCAAATCATTCAGGCGGCGTAAAGGTCAGTGGTGTTCATCACAAACAATGAAAGTTGCTCCACAAGTGGCTGCAATATAAAATCAATAAATTTGCAGGCTGGTTCACAAAGATTGCCCTTCCCAGACACAATGGGACGTCCGGGAGGACACGTCTTATTCTTGTGGATTTTCGGGAGTAAATACAGGCACGCCACTTTTGGATGTTCAGGGACAAAGCTTTGAGCTTGCTTTTAAGTAATAATGCCTTTTACCCTAGCACGTTCCACGAGAACATTCAGTTCTCGCTTGTACTTTTCGCTGGGGTTAAAGGTCAGCCGTCTGTAGCAAGTGGAGTCCCTGAGCTGCCTGTATGCTTTCTTCTCATATGCATCTTTAGGCCAAATTACCATGTTGCCGCCTTTGTCCGCAATTTAAACACTGAATCTTTCATTTTTTGTAATTCTTTGACAGCTTTTCTCTGTACAAAGGTCAGGTTATTCAATCTAGCTGGATAGGTGGCCGAGATTTTTTGAAGGTCTCGAGTAACAAGTTGTACAAAGGCGTGGACATTAGGATATAGGTTTAATGCAGGAAACCATGGTTAATTTTGGTAAGAGGGAAGATGGAAACTTACCACGAGACTCATCCGCCTTTGATTCCTGCTCCTCCATAAGTTCCTCCAGAATAGTGATTGCTTCCTTCTCTTGTGTAGTGGTAAAGGGCCTTTTCAACACCATCTTGGTATAAAACTTTTTTTTTAAATCAGCTTTCCGGCGAAGAGGTTGAGGTCTTTTATTGCTGTTAAGCAATCAAAATGATCAGATGGAACAAATGATAGGCCAAAACTTAATACATCTAATTGTGCCTTAGACAGTAGAGGCGGTGGCTATGACGTGTTTCTGATGCAGCAGTCATATGCTTTGGCACGTGATCTCCGCGTCAGATCTGCCCCGCCCCCGGTACCTCCCTGCCATGCCGTTGATTGGCTGTTAGCTCCTGAAGCGTTTAAGTGTTTTATCATACACCTGTGAGGGCACTATAATAAGGGAAGTCTTTTTAAATGTTCCATATCCCCGGAAGAAGCCAGGTAACTGGCAAAACGGCGTCGGGAAGTAGGCGGCTGAGAGATTGACACGGCATTCAGGGTATGACTATTTTCCAACCACCAATTTTTTGCCTTTGTATTTGTCTCTGTTGCAGTATCTGCCCGGGGTTAACTGTTTATGGGCGTTTTGGTGGTTCTTATTATTTTTTCTACTATTTCACTGTTCTTGGCGTGCTGACCTTTCAGCCCCCTCTTGGGTATTTCTCCATATCCTTGTGTTCCAACTTTGTGCTGCCTCCTTTTATCATGTATGTACCCATTATGTGTTGTCAATAAAGCTTTTTCGATTTTCATTCTGTGAGAATTGTGATCTAATTTTTTGGTGCTGTTATGTTATGTTATGTTATTTGCGGAAAGTAAGCCTGTACTCTTTTACTATGTGCCTAATAAATCCTGAAAAGAGACTGTCTGAGTGGTACCGTCTCACTATACATATATATATATATATATATATATAAATATATATATATATAGTATGTATAAAATTCGGCAGCACTCGCTTTTTCAGGTTCAAGGTGCACGCGTCCCACCCTTGATATCGGGTACATACATCCACAAAAAATCAACGTAGCACTCTTCTTGTTAAAAACCGCAACGACTTTATTCACACATGTGATACAGATCGGCAGCGTGTATGTACACTTGGCTTGAGAATGATCCCGGGAGGGGATTAAAACGTTGCCAAACTGTGTCACATGTGTTAATAAAGTCGTTGCGGTTTTTCACAAGACGAGTGCTGCGTTGATTTTTTGTTGATATATACATATATATATATATATATATATATATATATATATGTTAAAGGGGTTGTCTAGGTTTAATCACCTTTACATGTAGCTGTAAGGTTCCCCTTATGGTTTCAGGTCCTTTTTTCCTCCTCCTGTCCTCCTAAGGGTCCCTGACTCCCTGATGCTGCAATTGTTTACATTGCAGCTCTCCCTCTATGTCACTTCCTGCCACACGGCCTTATGGGTCCCATGATTGTGCAGAGTGATATCCCGCCCCCTATCATTCCCTCTCATCACTGTTCCGCCTCCTGCCAGTCCTCTCCTACTGAGTAATGCCCCTAAACCGCCCTTAGCAGTGCCTACCGCAACAATCCTTCCTGGATTCCATGTATATGCTCTCTGCTAGTGTTACATAGAAAGAGTACTGGGAGAGAAGGATCAGACTAGCAGGGACACTTCTCAATGTACAATGATATTATACATTTCTATTTTGTATTGTTCACTTGACTATAGTTCCCTGCCTCCAAAACAGCCTCCTTCAGCACATAATAATGCTCATCTGCGCCCAGTAAAGTCACCTGCACTGAGTGGTAGTGTTGAGCGTACCCGAACTGTAAAGTTCGGGTTTGTACCGGACTTTAGGGTTTTTTGTACCCGGACCTGAACCCGAACTTTTCGTAAGGTTCGAGTTCGGTGTTCAGTCGTTTAATAAAGCTTGTTGAAAGCCAATCAACATGCGTTTATTATGTGTGCCCATAGAAGCCATCACAGCCATGCCTACTAATGGCATGGCTGTGATTGGCCAGTGCAGCATGTGACCCAGCCTCTATATAAGCTGGAGTCACATAGTGCCACACGGCATGTCAGCTCTTACTAGTGTAGGAATAGGATGCTGCTGCTTTGAGGGAGATATTCTGATATCAGAGCTTGGTGTTAAGTCTGCGATCTACAGCGATTTTTTTTGTGCAATGCAACATTTTTGTACCCTTCCCTGAGCCCAGTGACACAGAAAAATAAGTTTTAATCCGTCTGTTAGTCAGGTGGGCGTCAGTGGCCATTTTGTGCAAGTGCAGCGCACTTGCACCTGTATACTGTATGTGCCAGGGACAATAAGTTAATCCTGTTTTTGTAGTTCAGTGGGTGACATATACCCATTTTTTAAGTGCACCTGCACTGCATACTTGCCAGGGGAAGGGAAAATACTAAAGGTAATCCATCTGTGAGTTCAGGGACCTAGGGGGTTACATATTCAATTTTTTTTCTGTAAAATACCCTTGTGCTGCATATGTGACAGTGTAGTCAAATCAGTAAATCCATCTGTTAGATTCTGGGGGGACAAATTATAATTTTTTAGCCATAAAGTACATTTGCAGCCTGAACTCCATTTCTGAGACTGAAATATAATCAGTAAATACAACTGGGACATTGTGGGTGAAAAAAACACTTTTTTCTTCCCATAAAGTACCTTTGCGGCCTGCACTGCATTTCTAAGAGTAAAATATAATCAGTAAATCCAGCTCTTAGACTGTGGGTAGACATTTCCACGGTTATCAGACCAGTCATTCACAAGTGGCTTGGAGGGTGTGTTCCTGCTGCACTGTATACATGACAGGGAAATATATTCTGTAAATTTGGCGGCGTTTAGATTGTTGGGTGATCAGTACCCCATTTTTTCTTTCAAACTACCCCTGCACTGCATACCTGACTGAGTTGGCAGCTGCAGCCCATGGTCATCTGTCTTTCACCTCACCCCCTTGCAAATCAGCCAAGCAGTCTGAGCCCCAAGTCATGCAGCAGTCTCTTATGCTTTTTGATGACTCTTCTGGCAGGGTTTCCATGGGCCATCCACATAGCCCTGCCCCAGAAGTTTAAGAGATTGAGTGCACCGATGCCCGACCACTTATGTTTCAGGATATGGACATGGTAGGACCACGTCTACTACGTCTCTGATGATGACGAGACACATGTGTCAACTGCTGCGACTTTCTGCAATATGCAGACGACAAGGAGGGCAGGGGTGTAGAATGGGTGGAAGATGATGTGGAGGATGATGAGGTCCTAGACCTCACATGGAATCATGGTCATGCGAGTGACGTGTGCAGTTCAGAGGAAGAGGTGGTGGTCACACAGAGCCACCAGCACAGAAAAAGAGGGAGCAGGGTGTGAAATCAGAGCTGCCGTCCCCTAGACAGTACGCCTGTTGCTGCCCAACTCACCCAGGGACCGAGCGCACCAAAGCCAGCTCCAAGGAGATCATTGGTGTGGCAGTTCTTCAGACAATGTGCAGGTGACAAGACACGAGTGGTTTTCAGGCTGTGCAATCAGAGCCTGAAGCGAGGCATAAACGTTCTAAACCTGAGCACAAACTGCATGACCCAGCATCTAAATGAAAAGCGTGAGCTGCAATGAAGTAAACACCGAAAAAACCAAGAAAGGTCTGAGGCTCCTCCTGCTCCCTCTTCTGCTGCAGTCTCAGCCTCTTTCTCCCCCTCTGAAGTGACAGTGGCACCTGCCACCCAGCAAACAGAGGATGTGGCAGCAACGCCACCACGTCCGTCACTGTCACCAAGCATCTCCACAATGTCCTATGGAAGCGTTCAGCTGTCCATCTCCCAAACACTGGAAAGAAAAAGGACGTACTGCTCTACCCACCTGCGATCCCTGGCCCTGAATGCCAGCCTTTCAAAATTCTTGGCCTTTGAAATGCTGTCATTCCGTCTGGTGGAGATGAACACTTTTAAAAATCTTATGGCGGTAGGTGGTTCCCAGCCGCCACTACTTTTCCAGGCGAGCCATCCCTTCCCTGCACAATCAAGTGGCGGACAAAATCAGGTGTGGACTGCGCAATGCCATCTGTGGCAAGGTCCACATAACCACCGATACGTGGACCAGTAAGCACGGGCTGGGGACGTTATATCTCCCTAAGAGCACACTGGGTAAATGCAGTAGCGGCTGGGCCTGAGGCAAATAGCAGTTTGCCGCATGTCCTTCAGCCACCAAGGATTGCAGGGCATTTCTCTTTGCCTCCTGTTGTCTCCTCCTCCTACTTCACTTACTCCTCTACCACCTCTTCATCCATTCAGCATACCACCTTCACCACCAACTTCAGCACAGCCTGGGGAAAACGACAGCAGGCTGTTTTGAAACTCATCTGTTTGGGGGACATGTGGACGGGCATGAAACAAAAGACCGATGAGTGGTTGGTGCCACTGAGCCTCAAGCCCGGCCTGGTAGTGTGCGATAATGGGCGAACCTCTGGTCCTAGCCGGTTTGGCTCACATCCCTTTGTCTGGTGCATGTGCTGAATTTGGTGGTGCAGAAATTTCTGAAAAACTACCCCGATATGTCAGAGCTGCTGCAGAAAGTGTGGGCCGACTGTGCGCGCTTTTGACATTCTCACCCTGCTGCTACTTGCCAGTCGACTCTGCAGCTTAATTTCGACCTTCCCGCTCACTGCCTGATATGTGACGTGCCACAAGGTGGATTTCCACCTTGCACTTGCTAAAGAGACTGTGTGAAAAACCCCACACCGTGCAGGAGCTGTGGACGGGTATGGAACAAATCTTGGAGCAGCTCTGGGCCTCGCCGGTTTGACGCTTCCCTTGCGTGGCGCATGTGCTGAATTTGGTGGTGCAGAAATTCCTGAAAAACTACCCCGATATGTCAGAGCTGCTGCAGAAAGAGCAGGCCGTCTGCTTCGTCCTTGCAGCTCACTGCCTTATATGCGACGTGCCCACAAGGTGGAACTCCACCTTGCACATGCTATAGAGACTGTGCGAGCAAGACCAGCAGGCGATAGTGGAGTTTTAGCTGCAACACGCACGGGTGAGTCGCTCTGCGGAACAGCACCACTTCACCACCAATAAGTGGGCCTCCATGCGAGACCTGTGTGTCCTGTTGCGCTGTTTTTAGTACTCCACCAACATGGCCAGTGATGATAACGCCATGATCAGCGTTACTATCCCACTTCTATGTCTCCTTGAAAAAATGCTTCGGGCGATGGTGGAAGAGGATGTGGCACAGGAGGAAAAGGAGGAGGAAGAGGGATAATTTCCATGGTTATCAGGCCAGTCATTCACAATTGGCTCGGAGGGTGGTTTCCTGCACCAACATAGGACAGGTACACAATTGTCCAGCCAGGGCACAGTTCTGGAGGAGGAGGAGGAAAGGGAGGAGGAGGAACAGTGTTGACAGCAGTGTGGCACCCAAAGTATCTCAGGGCCATCACTGTAGCTGGGCTGGGGGGATATGTAGGACACAGACGATACACCTCCCACAGAGGACTGCTTGTCGTTGCCTTTGGGCAGCCTGGCACACATGAGCGACCACATGCTGCAGTGTCTGTGCAATGACCACCGAGTTGCCCAAATTCTAACCAGAGCTCATTACTGGGTGGCCACCCTGCTGGATCCCCATTACAAGGACAACGTGCCATTCTTAATTCCCTCACTGGAGCGTGATCGGAAGATGCTCGACTACAAGCACATGCTGTTAGACGCTCTGCTGATGGCATTCCCACCTGACACCGGGGCCTCAGTGGAAGCACAAGGCGAAGGCAGAGGAGGAGGAAGAAGTTGCCAACGCAGCTGGGGCTCCACCAGCACATCAGAAGGCAGGGTTAGCATGGCGGAAATTAGGAAAAGCTTTGTCAGCACTCCACAAGAACCAGCACCATCAGCTGATATGGAACGACTTAGCAGAAGGCTGCATTTCAGCAATATGGTGGAATAGTATGTGTGCACACGCCTACACGTACTGACTGATGGGTCTGCCCATTCAACTTCTGGGTCTCCAAATTGGGCATATGGCCTGAGCTTGCCCTTTCCGCCTTGGATGTGCTGGCCTGCCCTACAGCCAGTGTATTGTCTGAAGGTGTGTTTAGCACAGCAGGGAGCGTTATCACAGACAAGCGCAGCTGCCTGTTCATAGCCAATGTGGACAAGCTGACGTTTATTAAAATGAACCAGGCATGGATCCCACAGGACTTATCCGTACCTTGTGCAGAATAAACATGTATACCAGCCTCACCCAGCCTTTGTTATACTCCAGCGCACTTTCTCTATGTTTTGTTTTCTATATTTCCCAATGTTTTGGGGTCTATCCAAATTTGAAAAAAAAAAAAAAAAACAAAAAAAAAAAGTGTTGTTGGCGACTACCTCCTCCACCACCGCTTCCACCTACACCACCCCTTCCACCGCCTCCTCAACCTCCTACTCCATATGGACCTCCTCCTCCTAGTTCAAGAATATTATTTTTAATTTATGTGTATTTTATGTTATTTTAAGTCATTTCCCTATCCACATTTGTTTGCAGGGCAATTGTCCAGCTCTTACCCCCATTTTGCTTCCTTTTGCAGCCCCCTAGAACTCTCCATTACTTTTTTAGAGCCATTTTAGTGCCCCAAAGTTTGGGTTCCCTTTTACTTCAATGGGGTTCAGGTCAAGTTCAGGTCAAGTTCAGGTCTCTAACTCGAACTTTGCGGCGAAGTTCGGCCGAACCCGGCAAACTCGAACTTCCAGGTGTTCGCTCAACTCTACTGAGTGGTGTTCTCTAGCGCTGCCAGTTCCCTCATTCAAAACAGCCCCCTTTAGAGCTACAGAATGCTCCTCTGTGCCGGTCACATCACCAAGCCTGCTGATAAGTGAAAGATCAGGCTTAACACAGTAGTCTGGTATGAAAAATATACACTTTGGTGCTCGATTGCAGCCTGAGGATTGGGGATATCTGAGGTAGGAAATAAAGGTTTAATCCACTAATATGTAGGCTGCTAATGAAAAGCAGCCTATAAGCCAAATAAAAATGTCAGCAACAATGAAATACCACCAAATGAAAGCTCTTTTAGTGAGAAGAAAAGGAGGTAAAATTCATTTGGGTGGTAAGTTGTATGGCCGAGCAATAAACCATGAAAGTAGTGTAGTGCAGAATTGTAAAAAGTGGTCTGGTCATTAAGGGTGTTTAAGCTAGGGGGAGCTGAGGTGTTTTTCGGTCAAATTATTTTGAATCTTTTCTAGGAAACCATCATTTTTGTCCAGACCAGTTTCATTAGTTACTTTTTTAGAAAATATTCTGTTGAACCACAATTCAAAAGCAATATCTGATTTTCATTATTTCATTTATCTATTTTCAGTATTTTTTATTATTACTTTTGTTTGTTTCAAGTTATTTCAGGTTCCATTGTGGGTTTTTCTTTCTTTAACGGAAGGGTACCAACAATTTTGTCCATGTGTGTATATATTGGTGAAAATGATTAAATATGCTTACAAAATATGTAACATTCTTTTGGATATCATATGGTAAAAGATTAGACAATCATAGGTTTTATCCATAGAGATATCGCTTCATGAAATTATTACCAATTCCTTTGTAAAGGCTTTCCATTAATTCACTGCTTTTCTTTTTATCCTTATTACAAAAATATCTGAGTTTTGTTGGATTTCCTGACACATTTCGCTTTCATAACTCCATATGTAAAAACATACAAAAGACGCGCTGACAGCTTTGCGCTAATTAAGCAAGCTTTATGTAAATTCCAACTTCATTCTAAATACTGTAATGTTCTCGTCTATATTCAGTCTTTGGGGGGAATCATTACAGAGGAGACATGGCAATAAGGTAGCATAGGTTAGTGTTTACTTATTGGCAAACCACAATAGCGCTATAATATGACAATTAATTAAACAGGTTTTCGCTCACGCTGCCATTTCAGTGTGAAGGTTGCATTATTTTATTCATTAAACAGCGGATAATGAAGCTATTACTGTGTTTTACTGGAACATTTTGCCATGAAGAATGTTTAAAGTTTGATATATTTAAGTTATATGCAAATGAGTCATTTAAGCCATGTTCATTATTCATGTGCTTTCAATTAAAGAGTTACTGTAGGTTACTGTGATTTTAGTCAATACTTAAAGATGGTACTTGTTGTGACTTAAAGAAGCAGAAAACATTTAAAATAGGCAAATGTTTATAACCCTTAGATAATGAGTAAAAATTTGAGGGGGTATTCAGCACTTGGCATGGATCCATGAGTTGTTGACTATTTTGGTTTGGCAGGCTTTGTGGTGGATTACCTTGTCTCAGGATTGTCTGATTTTTGATTATTTTTGATGATTGAAAGGTAAAACAAAGTAGTAGTTAATGTAATAAATATAAAAACAAAAACACATGCAGTACTCAACTTCTAAAGCATGTCTGTCACCATGATATTAACTGTTCTACCAGGCACAATGTCTTGTAGGACTAGCTAAGGGCTTGTTCACATCACCGTTTTGTATTCCGTTATGGCTTTCCGTTATAACATGGTTATAACGGAAAATAACGGAATCCTTTAGACAGAAATCAAAATGGAAACCTTTAGAGGCATTCCGTTTTGATCCGTCATAATAGAAGTATATGGGCAAGCATAACGGATCCGCCTGGTTTCCGTTATGCTGGACAGAAAACAATGTTCTGATGACAGAACTTTATTTTCCGTCCAGCATAATGGAAACCAGACGGATCCTGTCATGGTGGGGAGTGGGGGAAACCCTCCACCGTGCAATGTCCGCCGGAAAGCAGGGAATGGGGAGCAGGTGACCTCCTGAAGCGTTGCTTATACTCACCCTGGTCTCCTAACAGTATGAGCCAACCCAGAAGGTATTAGGGCCCATATTACTGGAACCTAAGAGCACTGGCGTCCCTGTATCGCCCTAGGATGATGAGAGGGCAGAGACTACCCGCTCATCCAGGACAATGTATGAGCAGGCGTCTCCAGAGGCCCCACAGCAGCCGGGAACCAGACAGTGTACGCCTGCACGATAGGTAAGAAATAGAGCAAACCACATCCACAAAGCCCACACTTACCTGCCGCACTGGAGAAGTCGAACCAGCACCAGAACCTCCTGGACCCTGGAACCCCATGCTGACACCAGATGTATGGGGGAGATCCTGGAAGGACAGCACACCATCTGGTTTAAGCTATACCCCTCCGGGTAAGCAAGCCCCTTCCGGAGCACACACTGAAACACATACCTCCATGCAAACCCACACTAAAACATACACCAGGTGGGGGAAGGGCAAGCAGATGCACACAGGAGGGGAAACCATATACAACAAACAATAAGAACAATCAATAAACAATATAACAATTCTGCCAGGGAGCAGAGCTCCTACACAGACAGACAAAGCCAAAATGACCTCAGGCTCGACCACACCAACATATAAGGAGGCCTGAGGTCACACCCACCATACCTAGCACACACCATTAACTCTGTGCACACCACACCAAGGAAAGTGCACCCAAACAAAGGTGAATGTCTCGCATGCTCTAAAGCACAAAGTTGCCAGTGGCAACCGCACGTGAGGCTACCACGTAACTGCCCACACATGCGGCAACCCAAAACTATGCAAGAGCATGCAAGAACTGGCAAGAGCATGTACTGTAAGACCATGGATCACCACCAAACCACAGGTGGTGGCACACCTGTAGTCAACGGCAACCGCTCGTGAGGCTACCTCATAATAGCCCACACGTGCGGCTACCAGAACATAACCGCTGGCAACAGCATACCACCAAACGAAGTCACAACCTCATCACAGCTCGTGACAGTCACAACTTCACCACAGGTCGTGACAGATCCGTTATGCTTGCCCATATACTTCTATTATGATGGATCAAAACGGAATGCCTCTAAAGGTTTCCGTTTTGATTTCTGTCTTATGGATTCTGTTATTTTTCATTATAACCATGTTATAACGGAAAGCCATAATGGAATACATAACAGTGATGTGAACAAGCCGTAAGCTGGATGTAATGTAACTTTTGCTTAGTGATCCTTTTCTTCATTCTAGATAAAAGTACTTTTTATCCATATGCAAATAAGCAGTTAAGGCCAGCCCAAAAAACGCTGTGCAACTTTGTCCCTCCTGCTTCCTGTGCCAGACCCTCACTCCCCTTGCTGATTGACAAGACTGGGTTCTTTGACCTGGACTTGTCACCTGAACTTGTCAATCAAGTAGTGTTGGGCGCGAATATTTCACGCGAATATCGCATATTCGCGATTTTGCGATTTCGCGATTTTTTCGAATATCATGCCATAAATTCGATATTGCGAATATTCGCGTTGGTTAAATTAGATGATACACAATAAGTTCAAGAACTTCAGTTCACTTGTGTTGATAAATGAGTTTGAGTGACTCTTAGTTTCATTCATTTAAGGTGTTGTTTTTTGCATCAAGGCTCTTTTTCAAAGCCATAGCCAAAATCCTGCCTTTTTTGCGATTTTCCGTAATGCGATTTTTTTGACAGTGATGCGAATATCTAACACTTGCTGACATGCCTGCGCATTGACTTGAAAATTGAAATATTGCCTTTATGCGATTTTTCCGTAATGCGATTTTTTCACACTCTATGCGCTTGGTAGTCGCGATCGTCAACTTGCGAATACGAACATGCTGCGAATTGCGAATACATTCGAAAATTCGCATATTCGAATATATGTCGTTGTGTTTTTCTCTTCTTATTCTCATTCACCCCCAATCATTAGTTTCACTTTCAACAAGGCTTCATTTTATATCCATTCCTCGACCCCCCGTCCCCACTTCCCTCCCTTGTCTTTTTTTTTTTTTGCGATTTTTCGTAATGCGATTTTTATTAAGCGATGCGATTTTTTTCACACGTGCTATTCTTCCTGCGCATTGATTGACTTGACCATCCCGGCCATGAAAGTTAAAGTGTTTTTGCGATTTTTTTGCCATGCGATTTTTTTCCCGCTTGCAAATTCGTAAACGCTGCGAAAATCAAGACATAAAAAAAAAATATTAGTCATGCGATGCGAAAAATATTTAACATAATCGCATAAAATCGCATACGCGCCTATAAAAGGTTTTAATATGCATTCACATTAAGAACAAGACTAAAAGTTGATACTTACAGTTATAAGCAGTTTGTCCTCTCCATCGATAAATGTGCGGCCCACCATCTTCTTTCTGTCTGCAACTCTGCCAGCCAACTGTCCCCGAAGATGCGCAATTTCGCATGCGAATTGCCATCAATCTTCGCGTCGCGTCGCATACAAAGACGTCATGTCCGCCAGCCGCGTCATTCGAATTAATATTGATCGCAATGCGCATGCGAATATTAGCGATTATTTAATACATGGTAAATAAAGATTGAAAAGCAGATAACATGTAGATGGTATATTTGATTGCACTAGGTAAATATGATGTAATCGATTTTGTACGAATACTGCCTTTGCCTGCCAGTAACTATGATCTTGCGCAATATGCGCATGATCATACGCATTATGCGATTATCCGCGATTTTATTAAAAAAAGATGGGGATTAAATGATGACGAATACGAATATTCGAATTTGCGAATATATCGCGAATATTTTACGAAATATTCGCGAAATATTGCAAATTCGAATATGGGCATATTCGATCATCACTACAATCAAGGAGAAAAGAGAGGAGCTAGCAAAGGAAGCAAGTGTGGCTTGGCCCCACCCTCAGTGCACTTACAGTAACTTTTTTTTTGTATATGGAATAAAGCACTGTTTCTCCATAATGAAGCAATGGCTAAGTAAGTGAAAGGCATCATTACCCTCAGAGCTAGCCCTAAAAGACATGTCATGGTTTATCAGTGAATTTAATGCTGACAAACTTCCTTTACATTCCTATGATACTCCAGAATCAATAATCAGCTGACCCCCACCAGTTTTTGTTAATATCAAATAAATGATGCCATGACCACTGCTGCCAAACACTGCCGTCAGCTGTCCCATACCATACTTGCTGGCATAATTTCTGAGATGAATGATTGGCTGCCATGGCGATATGCTGGTATGGCACATCATTATTTCCTGAATGTAAATTAAAACCCACTCGTGATGACCAGAGCATCTGCACTGGGACTGAAAACTATACTTTTGCACAGTTTAATGTAATAGAGAAAGATTTAATCAGCTAATTTTTAGATTACTTCATTTATGAAATCTGCTTGCATCCACCTGAAAAAAGACTGTAAATTCACGGCTGCTAGTCCTTTCACTTCCAGCAAATGTGCAGTCCACTGCACTTTGTTAGGCAAGGTCCATCTCCAGCACAAGTGGGCTAGGAAACGGCTCACAGGAAATGAAGGGGTGCCAGAGATGAGCTTGTTACACCTGATTGAAGCACTGCCTTTTCAAGAGCAGAGGATTGTCCTGTCTGTTAGTGTGTTCTCCCTCTTCCCCTCTGCTGTGTGAACTCCCTAGATGAAAACAAGCAAATGGGGAGTAAGAAAAGGGAAGTCACTGTTACCAGTATTGTACTGAGAAACTTTCATAGGAGAAAATTCCCACTGCTTCTGAGAGAAATATATTCAGCTGTGCTGGTAAAGCAGGGATTAACTTGGTTGAGGAAGACATTAGGGAAGTTAAAAAATACTTATTCCTTCACAGTTATGATTGTACAATATAACACAGCTTTTATGCTATTATAGGTTATTATAATTGCTAGGATGTCAATGCACTCGCATAAAAACAAATGGAGCCATTGACTCCTAAGTAGAGTTGAGCGAACACCTGGATGTTCGGGTTCGACGAGTTCGGCCGAACTTTCGAAAAATGTTCGGGTTCGGGATCCGAACTCGACCCGAACTTCATCCCGAACCCGAACCCCATAGAAGTCAATGGGGACCCGAACTTTTGGGCACTAAAAGGCTGTAAAACACACCCGGAAAGGGCTAGAGGGCTGCAAAAGGCAGCAAAATGTAGTTAAATCCCCTGCAAACAAATGTAGATAGGGAAATGATGAGTTAACATAAAATAAATAAAAATTAAACAATATTAATTGGAGTGAGGTCCCATAGCACAGAATCAGGCTTCAAGTCACCCACCAATGGAGAAGGTCACTTACTATTATTTTGACCACAGCACCCAGACAAAGGAGAGAGGTCCCACAGCAGAGAACCAGGCATCATATCACCCACCACAGGAGTAGGCCACCATTTAGTTACTTTGACCCCTACACCCAGACGGAGGAGAGAGGTTACACAGCAGAGAATCAGGCATTTAGATCACCCACCACAGGAGTAGGCCACCATTGAATCAGACCCCGGCAACCATGTCAGATGGCACAAGCATAAGCTTTATATCAATCAGCACAGGAGAAGGCGACTTTGACAGACTTTGACCCCTACACCCGGACGGAGGAGAGAGGTTTCAAAGCAGAGAATCAGGCATTTAGATCACCCACCACAGGAGTAGGCCCCAATTTAATGGGACCCCGGCAACCATGTCAGATGGCACAACCATCAGCTTCATATCAATCAGCACAGGAGAAGGCGACTTTGAAAGACTTTGACCCCTACACCCAGACGGAGGAGAGAGGTTTCACAGCAGAGAATCAGGCATTTAGATCACCCACCACAGGAGTAGGCCCCCATTGAATCAGACCCTGGCAACCATGTCAGATGGCACAACCATCAGCTTTATATCAATCAGCACAGGAGAAGGCGACTTTGAAAGACTTTGACCCCTACACCCAGATGGAGGAGAGAGGTTTCACAGCAGAGAATCAGGCATCATATCAACCACCACAGGAGAATCCACCATTTAGTTACTTTGACCCCTGCACCCAGGAAGAGGAGAGAGGCCCCACAGCACATATTCTGGCATCATATCAGCCACCACAGGAGAAGCCACCATTTAGTTACTTTGACCCCTGCACCCAGGAAGAGGAGAGAGGACCCACAGCACATATTCTGGCATCATATCAGCCACCACAGGAGAAGCCACCATTGAGTTACTTTGACCCCTGCACCCAGGAAGAGGAGAGAGGCCCCACAGCACATATTCTGGCATCATATCAGCCACCACAGGAGAAGCCACCATTGAGTTACTTTGACCCCTGCACCCAGGAAGAGGAGAGAGGCCCCACAGCACATATTCTGGCATCATACTAACCACCACAGGAGAAGCCACCATTGAGTTACTTTGATCCCTGCACCCAGGAAGAGGAGAGAGGCCCCACAGCACATATTCTGGCATCATATCAGCCACCACAGGAGAAGCCACCATTGAGTTACTTTGACCCCTGCACCCAGGAAGAGGAGAGAGGCCCCACAGCACATATTCTGGCATCATACTAACCACCACAGGAGAAGCCACCATTGAGTTACTTTGACCCCTGCACCCAGGAAGAGGAGAGAGGCCCCACAGCACATATTCTGGCATCATATCAGCCACCACAGGAGAAGCCACCATTGAGTTACTTTGACCCCTGCACCCAGGAAGAGGAGAGAGGCACCACAGCACATATTCTGGCATCATATCAGCCACCACAGGAGAAGCCACCATTGAGTTACTTTGACCCCTGCACCCAGGAAGAGGAGAGAGGCCCCACAGCACATATTCTGGCATCATACTAACCACCACAGGAGAAGCCACCATTGAGTTACTTTGACCCCTGCACCCAGGAAGAGGAGAGAGGCCCCACAGCACATATTCTGGCATCATATCAGCCACCACAGGAGAAGCCACCATTGAGTTACTTTGACCCCGCACCCAGGAAGAGGAGAGAGGCACCACAGCACATATTCTGGCATCATATCAGCCACCACAGGAGAAGCCACCATTGAGTTACTTTGACCCCGCACCCAGGAAGAGGAGAGAGGCACCACAGCACATATTCTGGCATCATATCAGCCACCACAGGAGAAGCCACCATTGAGTTACTTTGACCCCTGCACCCAGGAAGAGGAGAGAGGCCCCACAGCACATATTCTGGCATCATATCAGCCACCACAGGAGAAGCCACCATTTAGTTACTTTGACCCCTTCACCCAAACAGAGGAGAGAGGTTCCACATCAGAGAATCAGGCATCATATCAACCACCACAGGAGTAGGCCACAATTTAGTTTATTTGACCCCTGCACCCAGGAAGAGGAGAGAGGCCCCACAGCACATATTCTGGCATCATATCACACACCACAGGAGAAGGCCTCTTTCAGTGATTTAGGCCTTTGGACCCAGACAGAGGAGAGAGGTCAGAGATTAGCTTCATATCCCCCAGCACAGCAGAAGACCGCTTTATTTGACTTAGGCCTCAGCACCCAGACAGAAGACAGAGGTAGCATGGCAGAGGTTATGGCTTCATGTCACCCGTTAGTTTAACCGGCCACTTTCATCTGGTTAGGCCCCGGCGCCCAGACAGAGAAGAGTTTCATTCAACTGTGGGTTTCATAAAATGTGTATCAAATAAAGAAGTGGCCCGTAGCACAACAAGACATGTTTTAGGCAGTTAATAAGGACTACTCTGCACAAGGGAGGGACAGGTCCTGTGGGATCCATGCCTGGTTCATCTTTATGAAGGTCAGCTTGTCCACGTTGGCTGTGGACAGGCGGCTGCGCTTGTCAGTAATGACGCCCCTGCCGTGCTGAATACGCGTTCAGATAAAACGCTGGCCGCCGGGCAGGAAAGCACCTCCAAGGCATAACATGCTAACTCTGGCCACGTGGACAATTTCGAAACCCAGTAGTTGAATGGGGCCGAACCATCCGTCAGGATGTGGAGGGTGTGCAGACATACTGTTCAACCATGTTAGTGAAATGCTGCCTCCTGCTAACACGTTCCGTATCAGGTGTCGGTGCAGATAGCTGTGGCGTGGAGACAAAACTTTTCCACATTTCTGCCATGCTAACCCTGCCCTCAGATGAGCTGGCCGTGACACAGCTGCGTTGGCGACCTCTTGCCACTCCTCTGCCTTCACCTTCCACCTGTTCCCCTGTGACATGTGGGAATGCTCTCAAGAGCGCCTCTATCAGCGTGCGCTTGTACTCGCGCATCTTACGGTCGCGCTCCAGTTCTGGAATTAAAGTGGGCACATTGTCTTTATACCGGGGATCCAGCAGGGTGGCCACCCAGTAGTCTGCACACGTTAAAACGTGGGCAACTCTGCTGTCGTTGCGCAGGCATTGGAGCATATATTCGCTCATGTGGGCCAGGCTACCCATGGGTAAGGACAAGCTGTCCTCTGTGGGAGGCGTATCGTCATCGTCCACCGTATCCCCCAGCCACGCACCAGTGATGGGCCTGGGCTGCCACCCCGCTGTGAACTTGCGTCATCCTCGTCCCCCTCCACCTCCTCCTCCTCATCCTCCTCGTCCTCCAGTACAGTGCCTTGGCTGGCGACTTGTGAACCTGTCCTCTGCTGCTTAAACAAACCTCCCTCTGAGCCACTTCGAACAGACAGGCCCGAAAGTGTTAGAAACGAGCCCTCATCCTCCTCCTCCTCCTCCACCTGGGCCACCTCCTCTAACATCATTGCCCTAAGTGTTTTCTCAAGGAGACATAGAAGTGGTATTGTAACGCTGATAACAGTGTCATCGCCACTGGCCATGTTGGTGGAGTACTCGAAACAGCGCAGCAGGGCACACAGGTCTCGCATGGAGGCCCAATCATTGGTGGTGAAGTGGTGCTGTTCGGCAGTACGACTGACGCGAGCGTGCTGCAGCTGAAACTCCACTATGGCCTGCTGCTGCTCGCACAGTCTCTCCAGCATGTGCAAGGTGGAGTTCCACCGGGTGGGCACGTCGCATATGAGGCGGTGAGCGGGAAGGCCGAAGTTCCGCTGTAGCGCAGACAGGCGAGCAGCGGCAGGATGTGAACGGCAGAAGCGCGCACAGACGGCCCGCACTTTATGCAGCAGCTCTGACATGTTGGGGTAGTGGTGAATGAACCTCTGCACCACCAAGTTCAGCACATGCGCCAGGCAAGGGATGTGCGTCAAACCGGCTAGTCCCAGAGCTGCCACGAGATTTCGCCCATTATCGCATACCACCAGGCCTGGCTTGAGGCCCACCGGCAGAAACCACTCGTCGGTCTGTTGTTCAATACCCCGCCACAACTCCTTTGCGCTGTGGGGCCTGTCCCCCAAACATATGAGTTTCAGAATGGCCTGCTGACGTTTACCCGGGCTGTGCTGAAGTTGGTGGTGAAGGTGTGTGGCTGACCGGATGAGCTGGTGGAAGCAGTGGAGGAGGAAGCCGAGTAGGAGGAGGAGGCTACAGGAGGCAGAGAATGATGCCCTGCGATCCTAGGGGCGGAAGGACGTGCGCCAAGGAACTGTCCGCCGGGGCCCAGCCGCCACTACATTCATCCAGTGTGCAGTTAGTGAGATATAGCGTCCCTGGCCGTGCTTACTGGTCCACGTATCTGTGGTTAGGTGGACCTTGCCACAAATGGCGTTGCGCAGTGCACACTTGATTTTATCGGACACTTGCATGTGCAGGGAAGGCACGGCTGTCTTGGAGAAGTAGTGGCGGCTGGGAACCACATACTGCGGGACAGCCATGGCCATCAGCTGTTTGAAGCTGTCTGTGTCCACCAGCCGGAATGACAGCATTTCAAAGGCCAGCAGTTTAGAAATGCTGGCGTTCAGGCCAAGGGCTCGAGGGTGACTCGGGGGAATTTGCGCTTCCTCTCTAAGGTTTGAGATATTGAGAGCTGAACGCTGCTGTGTGATATAGTGGAGACGCTAGTTGACGGTGGCGGTGGTGGTGGTGTCGGTGGCACATCCTCTGTTTGCTGCTCGGCAGGTGGCAACATTCCTCTCGAGGCGGAAGCCGAGGCAGCAGCGGTAGAGGGAGCAGGGGAGCCTCAGCGAGTGCCTGGTTTTTAAGGTGTGTACCCCACTGCAGTTCATGCTTTGCATGTAGATGCCTGGTCATGCAGGTTGTGCTGAGGTTCAGAACGTTAATGCCTCGCCTCAGGCTCTGATGGCAGAGCGTGCAAGTCACTCGGGTCTTGTCGGTAGGACATTGTTTAAAGAAGTGCCATGCCAGGGAACTCTTTGAAGCTGCCTTTGTGGGGCTGGGTCCCTGTTGGCGATGTCCAGTAGCAGGCGAACTCTGGGGGCGGCGGCTCGTCTGCTTTGGCCCCCTGCTCCCTCTTTGGCTTCGCTGTTGTCTCGGTCTCACCACTACCTCTTCCTCTGAACTGTGAAAGTCATCGCCACGACCTTCAGTCCATGTGGGGTCTAAGACCTCATCGTCCTCTGCATCGTCTTCCACCCAATCTCCCTCCCTGACCTCCTCCTGTTCAGTCTGCACACTGCAAAAAGACGCGGCAGTGGGCACCTGTGTTTCGTCATCATCAGAGAGTCGGTGACTCTGCTGTGGTGGTATTCCCATGTCCTCTTCATCTGGAGACATAAGTGGTTGTGCGTCAGTGCATGGTATGTCTTCCTCCACTGGGGAAGGGCTAGGTGGACGCCCCTGGGAAACCCTGGAAGCAGAGTCTTCAAACAGAAGAAGAGACTGCTGCATAACTTGTGGCTCAGACCGTTTCCCTGATATGCTTGGGGGTGATGTGACAGACTGATGGGCTTGGTTTTCAGGTGCCACCTGTGCGCTTTCCGCAGAAGACTGGGTGGAAGACCATGTGGTGAACGTGCTGGAAGCACTGTCGGCCACCCAATCGATTAATGCCTGTACCTGCTCAGGCCTTACCATCCTAAGAGCGGCATTGGGCCCCACGAGATATTGCGGTACATTCTGCCGGCTAGTTGAGGGAGTTCGTTCCCTACTGTGTGCGCCTGGGGCCGAACGGCCACGTCCTCTACCAGCAACAGAGGCTCCACGGACACCACCACGACCGCGTCCTCGTCCCTTAATAGTATTTTTCTTCATTGTTGCGATTCAACTCGCACCACAATGAAATATATTATTTTTATAAGCAAAATCCCCTCACTGGAATACTTTCAGTCTTTTGACTGTATGGATTACAGATGGAATGACTGTTATATGTGAGTACCGCTTTCTTTGACAGATTCTAGTATGGGTACATATATGTTTTCCCAACCCCAGCACATTAGTTTGCTAATTCCAGATGTATGAAACGTAGGCCTAACTGTATCTAGTATATTGAACGCCAGATAAACTAACTTGGCCTTTTTAAATAAAAAAATTCCCTCACTGGAATACTTTCAGTCTTTTGACTGTATGGATTACAGATGGAATGACTGTTATATGTGAGTACCGCTTTCTTTGACAGATTCTAGTATGGGTACATATATGTTTTCCCAACCCCAGCACATTAGTTTGCTAATTCCAGATGTATGAAACGCAGGCCTAACTGTATCTAGTATATTGAACGCCAGATAAACTAACTTGGCCTTTTTAAATAAAAAAATTCCCTCACTGGAATACTTTCAGTCTTTTGACTGTATGGATTACAGATGGAATGACTGTTATATGTGAGTACCGCTTTCTTTGACAGATTCTAGTATGGGTACATATATGTTTTCCCAACCCCAGCACATTAGTTTGCTAATTCCAGATGTATGAAACGCAGGCCTAACTGTATCTAGTATATTGAACGCCAGATAAACTAACTTGGCCTTTTTTAAATAAAAAAATTCCCTCACTGGAATACTTTCAGTCTTTTGACTGTATGGATTACAGATGGAATGACTGTTATATGTGAGTACCGCTTTCTTTGACAGATTCTAGTATGGGTACATATATGTTTTCCCAACCCCAGCACATTAGTTTGCTAATTCCAGATGTATGAAACGCAGGCCTAACTGTATCTAGTATATTGAACGCCAGATAAACTAACTTGGCCTTTTTAAATAAAAAAATTCCCTCACTGGAATACTTTCAGTCTTTTGACTGTATGGATTACAGATGGAATGACTGTTATATGTGAGTACCGCTTTCTTTGACAGATTCTAGTATGGGTACATATATGTTTTCCCAACCCCAGCACATTAGTTTGCTAATTCCAGATGTATGAAACGCAGGCCTAACTGTATCTAGTATATTGAACGCCAGATAAACTAACTTGGCCTTTTTAAATAAAAAAATTCCCTCACTGGAATACTTTCAGTCTTTTGACTGTATGGATTACAGATGGAATGACTGTTATATGTGAGTACCGCTTTCTTTGACAGATTCTAGTATGGGTACATATATGTTTTCCCAACCCCAGCACATTAGTTTGCTAATTCCAGATGTATGAAACGCAGGCCTAACTGTATCTAGTATATTGAACGCCAGATAAACTAACTTGGCCTTTTTAAATAAAAAAATTCCCTCACTGGAATACTTTCAGTCTTTTGACTGTATGGATTACAGATGGAATGACTGTTATATGTGAGTACCGCTTTCTTTGACAGATTCTAGTATGGGTACATATATGTTTTCCCAACCCCAGCACATTAGTTTGCTAATTCCAGATGTATGAAACGCAGGCCTAACTGTATCTAGTATATTGAACGCCAGATAAACTAACTTGGCCTTTTTAAATAAAAAATTCCCTCACTGGAATACTTTCAGTCTTTTGACTGTATGGATTACAGATGGAATGACTGTTATATGTGAGTACCGCTTTCTTTGACAGATTCTAGTATGGGTACATATATGTTTTCCCAACCCCAGCACATTAGTTTGCTAATTCCAGATGTATGAAACGCAGGCCTAACTGTATCTAGTATATTGAACGCCAGATAAACTAACTTGGCCTTTTTTAAATAAAAAAATTCCCTCACTGGAATACTTTATGGCTTTTCACTGTATGGATTACAGGTGGACTGGTATTAGTAGGGGTGACACAAGCACACCCAAGTCCCTGATGTAGGATTTCTATGGCACAGACCACTATTACAAGTGATTAATGGACGTTGGGAGAGATTGTGCTGCAGCACTAGTCCCAAGATGGCCGCCGCCTATCAGCCCAGTAACATGTGCCACAAAATGGTCTGCACAACCTTTAAAAAAATAGCCTTGGACTGTGCTGCTAAATCGCTATTGGTCTGAATCCCAGGTGTAGATGTCTGACTTGTTTGGAGCTTTGGAATGCACACTGTGGCAGCTTCTGCTGCAGCACTACAAGTCGCAAAATGGCGGCCGGCGGTCAGCCCAGGTACATGTGGATGGAAAAATCACTCTGGCCACTCTAAAAATAGCCAATCCCTATCAAAAAAGCAGCTCAGCTGCAGTTGTTCAGATGAATCACAGGTGGAGGAGAGAAATTTGCTTCCAGTTATTCAATTATCCCTGCCTATTTTCGACCTAGCATCAGCTGCGTCTATCCCTGTTCTATTCACATCGGGAGTGAGCACGTCCCGACGTGCGCACAAGCTTATAAAGAGGCTGAGTCACATGCTGCACTTGGCCAATCACAGCCTTGCCAATAGTAGGCATGGCTGCGATGGCATCTTAGGGCAAGTAGTATGATGCATGTTGATTGGCTGCTTTGCAGCCTTTCAAAATGCGCCAAAATACATGCCGAACGACGAACCCGAACCCGAACTTTTACGAAAAAGTTCGGGTTCGGGTCCGTGTCACGAACACCCCAAAATTCGGTACGGACCCGAACTATGCTCGAACTGTTCGCTCAACACTACTCCTAAGTTAATACTACCATTTTGACTTTTCCATAGACATCAGGAACAAGGAACTTGAAGAACAGCTACTGAATGTATTTTACACTACTTTGTCTAATGTTGGCTACATAGTACCATAGTTTATAAGGATGAAAAAAGATATCTGTTCATTCAGTTCAGCCTGTTATCCTGCAAGTTGATCCAGAGAAAGGCAAAAAAAAAAAAAACAAACTGTGAGGTCAAGGACAATTTTCCCCACTTTAGCGGAAAAAAAAATCCTTCCTGACTCCAAACAGGCATTCAGAATAACTCCCTGCATCAACAACCCCTCTCTAGTGGCTATAACCTGTAATATTATTACACTCCAGAAATACATCCAGTCCATTCTTGAATTCTTTTAATAAACTCACCATCACCACCTCCTCAGGGAGAGAGTTCCATAGTCTCACTGTTCTTACCATGCAGAATCTGTTTCTATGTTTGTGTACAAAACTTATTTCCTCCAGATGCAGAGGATGTCCCCTCGTCACAGTGACAGTCCTGGGGATAAATAGATGATGGGAGCGATCTCTGTACTGACCCCTGATATATTTATACATAGTTATTAGATCTCCCCTCAGTCGTCTTTTTTCTAAAATGAATAACTCTAATTGTTTCACTGTAGTCCACCCATTCCAGTTATGACTTTATTGCCCTCCTCTGAACCCTCTCCAGCTCTGCTATGTCTGCCTTGTTCGCAGGAGCCCAGAACTGTACACAGTACTCCATGTGTGGTTGGACAAGTGATTTGTAAAGTGGCAGGGCTATGTTCTCATCAAGGCATCTATGCCCCTTTTGATGCAACCCATTATCTTATTGGCCTTGGCATCAACTGCCTAAGGCCTCTTGCACACGAACGTGTGCACCCCATGCCCGTGCTGCGGGCCGCAAATTGTGGCCCGCAATGCTCGGGCACCGGCCGTGGGGCAGCCGCAGCAGATCGTGGACCCATTCACTTGAATGGGTCCGCGATCTGCCCGTTCCGCAAAAAGATAGGACATGTTCTATCTTTTTGTGGGACGTAAGTACGGAACGGAACCCCGCGGAAGCACTCCGTAGTGCTTCCGTAGTGTTCCGTTCCGTCATACCATTCCGCACCGTTCCGCATCTCCGGATTTGCTGACCCATTGAAATGAATGGGTCCGCATCCGTGATGCGGAATGGCCACGGAATGGTGCCCGTGTATTGCGGATCCGCAAATGCGGTCCGCAATATGGGCACGGGGTGCACACGTTCGTGTGCAAGAGGCCTAACACTAGTTTCTATAGTTTAGTTTACTGTTCTCTAAAATTCCTAGGTCCTTTTCCATGTCAGTGTTAATTGCTTTACACAGTTTAGTGTCATCTGCAAACATTTATATTTTACTGCGCAAGCCTTCTACAAGATCATTAATAAATATATTGAAGAGAATAGAGGCCAATACTGACCCCTGAGGTACTCCACTAGTGACAGTGATGCAATCTGAGTGTGTACATTAATTAACCACCCTCTGTTTTCTGTCACTCAGCCAGTTACTTACCCACATACAGACATTTTCCACCAGTCCAAGCATTCTCATTTTATATACTAACCTTTTATGTGGTACAGTGTCAAATGCTTTGGAGAAGTCCAGATATATGACATCCATTGATTCGCCATGGTCAAGGTCAAGACTAGAGGAGGTAATCCTCATAGAAACTGATTAAATTAGTTTGACATGACCATTCCCTTATGAAGCCATGCTGATATGGAGTTATTTGCTTATTTTCATTGAGGTACTCCGAGATAGCATTTCTTAGAAAACCAGTTTACCCACGACAGATGTTAAACTTACCGGCCTATAGTTTCCAGGCTCTGTTTTTGGACCCTTTTTAAATATTGACACCACATTTGCTATGCGCCAATCTTGTGGAACATTCCCTGTCAGTATAGAGTCCTTAAATATCAGAAATAAGGGTCTGGCTATGACATTACTTAATTATTTTAGGATACGGGGGTGTACGCCATCTGGTTCTGGCGATTTGTGTATTTTAGGGTACTTTCACACTAGCGTTTTGGATTCCGTTTGTGAGATCCTTTTCAGGGCTCTCACAAACGGTCCAAAACGGATCAGTTAAGCCCCAATGCATTCTGAATGGATAAGGATCCGTTCAGAATGCATCAGTTCGGCTCCATTCCGCCTCTATTCCGTTTTGGAGGCGGACACCAAAACGCAGCATGCAGCATTTTGGTGTCCGTCTGAAGAGGCGGAGCCTAACGGATCCGTTCTTTTTTACAATGTAAGTCAATGGGGACGGATCCGTTGTCAGTGACACAATTTGGTGCATTTGAAAACTGATCCGTTCCCCATTGACTTTCAATGTAATTCAAAACGGATTTTTTTCTTTAAAGCTAATGCAAACGGATCCGTTCTGAACGGATACAAACGTTTGCATTAGAGGTGCGGATCCGTCTGTGCAAATAAACAGACGGATCTGCACCAACGCTAGTGTGAAAGTACCCTTAATCTTTTTAAGATGCTTCGGAACTTCATCCTGGTGTGACAACGGAAGCAATCTGTTGGCGGCATTGAATTTGGGCAAGTTGACACATGTGCCGTGCATGACACATGTGTTGAATCTGATTGTACAACACTTTGTGTGTAAGTACCCAGGCTTACAGGATGTCCTCAAGCAGGCCAGGAAGGTTTGTGGCCATTTGAGGCGTTCCTACATGGCCATGGTGCACTTTTCTGACATTAAGCGGCAAAACAACATGCCAGTGAGGCGCTTGATTTGCGACAGCCCGACACGTTGGAATTCAACACTCCTAATGTTCGACCGCCTGCTCCAACAAGAAAAAGCTGTCAATGAGTATTTGTATGACCGGGGTGCTATGACAGCCTCTGCGGAGCTGGGTATTTTTTTGCCACGTTACTGGACGCTCATGCGCAAGAGGAACGACCAAGCTTCTTTTTCCATCTCCCGGTTCCTGATAGTAAACGTAACAGGGATTAACCTGATAAAAATAGCACTACTGATTACTGAACACACCACTGATATAGGGTGGCACAGTACATTACGCGAGGAAGAGACCTTCAATGACGTCAGTGAGCACAAGGAGCGGGACATGGCTACCTTGGTATCCAACCTTGTGCAAATGGGGAGTTTGCGGTTGTGCAAATGGACTGTTTGCGGTTGTTTGCGGTGTGTTAAACTGGGAGTTTGGTCTGTCACAGTTAGATCTGTCACTGTGAAGCGGGCGTAACCCTTACACTACCTAATCGATACAACATCATACCTGATCATATACACACACTGGATGTTTTAATGCACGTTATTCCAAACAATTTAGGAATGTAGGTGATTTATGCCATTTATGGATTAAAACCCGACTCCGTGTCCACTACGTAATTTTCCATGGGAGTTTTGCCATGGATCCCTCTCCGACATGCCACTGTCCAGGTGTTAGTCCCCTTGAAACAACTTTTCCATCACTACTGTGGCCAGAAAGTGTCCCTGTGGGTTTTAAAATTCGCCTGCCTATTGAAGTCTAGGGCGGTTAACGTTTGTGGAAGTTCGCGTTCGCCTTTCGCGAACAGAACATTTTTTGTTTGCAACATCTCTACCTTTATGCTGCTATTAACTGCAAGTTTCTGGAGAACCTGGGAAAAACTGTAATTTCTTGGGCTATCAATGTTCGATTCTCTTGCAGCTCAAAATCATTGCTTGGTGACAATTAAAATTCCAGATGTGGTTTGTCCTGGAATTAATTTATTTATTTTTTGTTTTGTTTTATATATGCCATATAGCTTCAATGGCTTTATGTGTCTCAGAACATGCTTTGTGCATGACTTTGCCCTATGAGTGTGCCTATGGGTGCTGGATGTCTTCTTAAGGCTGTTCTCTACAGATAATGCCCAACAAGCCTAGAGTAATCAAAACTAACAAGAATAATGGAAAGATGATGAGATCTATGTTATGAGTGTGTGTGACATTGACTCCAAGTAAAAGTATGCTTTAGGTCCATACATGTTGATAGTACATGTCTTATATAAATTGGTATTTAATGAGTCTCAAGGTTACCAAAAAAAAATGATAGTGTACTCTTGATCACCTCTTTACAATGCCGAAGAGAAAACAGATACAGTAGACTATTGAATCCCTTTTCAGAATTATAATCCAAAACACACCACCCTCATAGCTTATTCATGTATTGTGAAGACATCACCCACCACTTGCGAGGAGAAAGTGGTTCTATTGATCATTAAGAAACAGACTCTATGATAAACTGCATATGTGATTATATTCATTAGGATTAGAGATGAGCGAATTGAAGCTGATGAAGTGGAATTCGTTATGAATTTCAGGAAAAATTCGATTTGCAAGGAATGCAAATTTCCTTGCGCTTCGTGGTAACGAATCACAATTTTTCCTAAAATGGCGGATAAAACGGTGGCTACACTTGTAAGGACATTGGGCAGGGAACTCTGGAATGGAGTGATGACCCATAATGCCATTCATGCAGCCAATTAGCAGCCAGCCCTGTGATGTCACAGCCCTATAAATACGGCAGCCATCTTGGATTCAGACCATTTCCAGTGTTCTGAGTGCAGGAAAAGACATGAGAAGGTGCTAGGAACAGCAACAGGAAAAACCTTGTTGTGAACCCCTGAAAAAACGATTTTTATGTGCAAGGAAAGGATAGTTAGGAATCATTTCACAGCATCTTAGTGCAGGGAGAGACGTCAGAAGGCACTAGGGGCAGTGATAGGAAAAGACTCATAGTGAAAAAAGAGAGATTTACAAGTGCAGGGAAAGATTATTTGGGGATCCAAATAGCCATTAGACAACTCTGTCATTCCAGCAATTTGTTCTTGGGGTGCAAGTGCAATTTTGAAAAGTCTTTAGTAGCTTATATCTGTGGAAAATGAAAAATATATACACAGTTCACTTCTGCAGTTATATGTGGTGAAAGCGTTTAGTGGTGTATTTCATACAAAAAGAAAAATATATACACTGTTCACTTCTGCAGTTTTTTGTGGCGAAAATATTTTGTGGCCTATTTCAGTACAAAAAGAAAAATATATACACATTTGACTGTTGCACTTAATTGTGGTGAAAGCGTTTAGTGGCCTATTTCAGTACAGAGGGAACAATATATTCTCAGTTCAGTTCTGCAGTTATATGTGGTGAAAGCGTTTAGTAGTGCATTTCAGTACGAAAAAAAAAAAACTATATATGCAGTTCACTTCTGTAGTTATATGTGGTGAAAGCGCTTAGTGGCCTATTTCAGTACAAAAAGAAAAATATATATACATTTTACTGTTGCAGTTATTTGTGGTGAAAGCAGTAAGTGGCCTATTACAGTACAGAAAGAAAAATATATACGCATTTCACTTCTGCAGTTATATGTGGTGAACGCGTTTAGTGGCCTATTTCAGTACGAAAAGAAAAATATATACACATTTTACTGTTGCAGTTATTTGTGGTGAAAGCGGTAAGTGGCCTATTACAGTACAGAAAGAAAAATATATACGCATTTCACTTCTGCAGTTATATGTGGTGAAAGCGTTTAGTGGCCTATTTCAGTACAGAAAGAAAAATATCTACACACTTCACTTATGCAGTTATTTGTGGCTAAAGCATTTAGTGCCTATTTTAGTACAAAAAGAAAAATATGCATGCACTTCACCGTTGCAATTATTTGTGTTGAAAGCATTTAGGGGCCTATTTCAGTACAGAAAGAAAAAATATCTACTCACTTCACTGTTGCAGTTATTTGTGGCTGAAGAGTTTAGTAGCCTATTTCGGTACAAAAAGAAAAATATATATGCACTTCACTGTTGCAGTTATTTGTGGTGAAAGTGGTCTATTTCAGTAAAGAAATAAACATATATATACGCAGTTCACTTCTGCAGTTATATGTGGTAAAAGCGTTTAGTGGCGTATTTCAGTACAAAAAGTAAAATATATACGCAGTTCACTGTTGCAGTTATTTGTGGTTAAAGCAGTTAGTGGCTTATTTCGGTACTAGTGTTGAGCGAGCATGCTCGGCTGAACACCAGTTTGGCTGGAGCACAATGCTCAAGTCTCCTCCCCCCGTACGTTTGTTAGCTGCTATGCAGCTAATAAACATGTGGGAAATACTGTAATGCCATAGCCATTAATGTTCAATGTGATGATCTTCATAATCTCAAATCCATATTATGCTATCTATCTTCTGTGCCTTTTTTTTATAGTCTTTATTTTACCTATCATTAGTAAACTTATTATAAGTATTCTTTTACCTACCATTAATAATTTATTTTTATAGATGTTATAGCATTACCTACAACATACAATAAACAACATATAACCACCCAAAGGCTGTATGCCAAAAACCGGGTATGTACAAGACAACAATCTATCCATAAGGCCCCATGCACACGGCCGTTGTTCGGGTCCGCGTCCGAGCCGCATGCTTCGCGGCTCGGCCGCGGACCTATTAATTTCAATGGGGCCGCAAAAGATGCGGACAGCACTCCGTGTGCTGTCCGCATCCGTTGCTCCGTTCCGTGCCCCCGCAAAAAAAATATAGCATGTCCTATTCTTGTCCATTTTGCGGACAAGAATAGGCATTTCTATGCTGCCTGTCCGCATTCCGTGTTTTGCGGACCGCAAAACACCAACGGTCATGTGCATATAGCCCAAGACAGATAGTCAGCATACCTTACAATAGCAGCCTTGTGTGAAATGAGATGGAGTTGGATAGCTTGGGCGGACCTACAGACCATTACAATCATGGTTACGAAAATTGAAAAAAAAATTGGGATGCCAGCTAACGCTTCTCTCACAGCTTAGGAGGGCTGCATAAATGTCCTAACATTATATTCAATAATCTTTCTGTTACTGTTTTGTCATGTAAACTGATTTGCATAAACATGGGCATATGGGAAAGACATGCAAATAGTGTTTCAGCTAAAAAAACTGATTCTGCTAATTTGCATGTCTTTCCCATATACCAATGTTTATGCAAATCAGTTTACATGACAAAACAGTGTAGAAAGGTTTTTGAATATAATGTTAGGACAATGAGAAAGCTCAAAAATTTTATGTAGCCCTCCTAAGCAGCAAGAGAAAAGTTAGCTGGCATCCAAAATAAAATATTGCAATTTTTGTCACCATAATCATAATGGTCTAGGTGTGCAGGTCCCTCCAAGTTCTCCAACGCAGATTAGGCTGCATTGGGGCTTACCAGCTTTCAGTCAGATAAGAGATAGGCTTGAATGTCTCATTGCACACAAGGCTACCATTGTAAGGTATGCTGACTATTTGTCTTATGGATAGATTTTTGGCTTGCACATACCTGGCGTTTGGCATACAGCATTTTTGTGGTTATGTGGTGTTTATTGTTTGTTATAGTTAATGATATAGTATCTATAAAACAAGTTATTAATGGTAGGTAAAGTAATTATGTTAAAAGTTTATTAATGATAGATAAAATAAACATTTGCAAATATTCACATTTAGTGACGTATTTCAGTACTGAAAGAACAATATATTCACAGTTCAATTCTGCAGTTATATGTGGGGAAAACGTTTAGTGGCTTATTTCAGTACAAAAAGAAAAATATTTTCATTGCTTTTATGGGTGTTTTAATTTGCTTTTAATATATATAGTTCAGCTAAAAGTATGTCAGACAGAGAAGTACCAGGCCATGCACAGAGGAGTGGCAGAAGTTTAAATGTTTCTGGCGCAGGCAGAGGTCACAGCAGAGTAAGGGGTCGTGGCAGCAGGAGTCGCAGCGAGAGGTCATCTAGCGGTTGTGTCTTGACCAGCAACCTAGCGGTTCTTTATTGGTCATCCACTTCATCCCAACTGACATCAGACACCCCCAGCCAACAGTCGGTGGGTTCATCAGACATATCCCTTAGTTTGCATGGCCCTGGAGCCGGGCATTTGCCCTCAACTGTCCTCAACCTGCCTCTGTCCTTTGCTGTTCCCTCAGACACAGAATTATTGTATGCTGTGGGGTCAGCTTTACTATATAGCGAAGACAAGCTACTAGAGGACAGTAAGCAGCTACTGCCTAGACAAGATGTGGAGGAGATATCCGCCGCTTCCTCTGATAGGTGGGTAAATAGTGATGAAGAAAGTTGCGTGGGAGGTCGTGTTGCGAGCGGTTAGGCTCCTGACCCAGAGACCATTGAGGAGGACATCAGTGATGTGCAGACACTACTCGATGATGATGAAGCCGATTGGACTTGGGAGCCGGGTGCAGAAGGGGCTTCATCATCATCAGGAGACGAGGGGGGAAGCTTGCCTGTGAGTAGTGATGGCCTTGTGGTTCGTCTGTCGGTCTTTTCGCTACAAACTTTGCGCGTTCGCGATTTGCCAAACATTCGAACATATGGCGCCATATTATTTTCCATTGCGCCGAACTTTGACCCATGACACATCCATCAGGTAGGACAGGACAGCCAATTTAGAAGTTTCAGCACATGGACAAACCCTCACCCTATAAGAGAACCCGATCTGGCAGCCATTTTATATTCTGTGTTTTGCCAGTGTAGTGGGAGGTTGCTTTATGGAGCAGGAACAGACTATTATCTAATAGGGCCACAAAAGTTCTTTTAAGGACTGGTATAGGTGTGTTATTGATAGGTGTGATGTACTGAGGGATGTGATACTTATAATATACTTTCTAACAGAAAGTATATTATAATGCATTTGTATTGTGCAGCAGTTGTGTGTGGTTCGGCTGCGATACCGCAGCTATATAGAGGGACAAATGCTATTGGAATAACTAATTGCAACTGGTGTGATATAACGGTTGTCAGAAAAAAGTGATTGAGGGGTATAGAGGGAAAAGCCCTATTGGAACAATTATTTGAAATGGGTGCGATATACCTGTTGCTGCAAAAGAAAATGATTGAGGGGTGTGTGTGATTTACATTCTTCCACAAAAAATTGATTGAGGGCTGCAATATTCCTGTTGTCACAAATAAGCAGGGTGGTTGGATATAAGTGTTGGATATAAAAAATAAAAAAATTGGGGGGTTCTATATACCTACGTCCACAAAATACTGATTGAGTGGTGAGATATACCTACTTCCACCAAATATTAATTAAGGTGTGTGATATTCCTGCTTCCACAAAATACTAATTAAGGGGTGCAAAATACCTGCGTCCACAAAATACTGATTGAGGGTGCGATATACCTGCTTCCACCAAATATTGATTAAGGGGTTCTAAATACCTGCTTCCACAAAATACTAATTGAGGGGTGCAATATACCTTCATCCACAAAATAGTGATTGAGGTCTGCGATATACCTGCTTCTACAAAATACTTATTGAGGGGTGCGATATACCTGCTTCCAACAAATATTGATTGAGGCCTGCAATATACCTGCTTCAACAAAATATTGATTGAGGAATGCGATATACCTGCTTACTAGTGATGTCGCGAACATAAAATTTTCAGTTCGCGAACAGCGAACGTGAACTTCCGCAAATGTTCGCGAAAAGGCGAACCGGGCGAACCGCCATAGACTTCAATAGACAGGCGAATTTTAAAAACCAAAGGGACTCTTTCTGGCCACAATAGTGATGGAAAAGTTGTTTCAAGGGGACTAACACCTGGACTGTTGAATGCCGGAGAGAGATCCATGGCAAAACTTCCATGGAAAATTACGTAGTGGACGCAGAGTCGGGTTTTAATCCATAAAGGGCATAAATTAACTAATATTCCTAAATTGTTTGGAATAACATGCTTTAAAATATCCAGTGTGTGTATATGATCAGGTATGATGTTGTATTGATCAGGTAGTGAAAGGGTTCCGCCCGCTTCACAGACATTGACAGACCAAACTCCCCTTTTAATGCACCGCAAACAACTGCAAACAGTCCACTTGCACAACCGCGAACTCCCCATTTGCACAAGGTTGGATACCAAGCTAGCCATCTCCCGGTAATGTCATTGAAGGTTTCTTTCTCCACCCAGCAACGTATAACACCAAGCGTCCCCGAAAGGTGAATTGAATTGATTTTTCGAACGGGGAGATGGCTCCCTCCCCTTTGTTTTAATCCACGGTCACTGCGTCTGCGCCGTGCAATTTACTGTCACACACGATATGAGTGGTATTTACTGTAGTACTATTCTCATCAATTTAATCCCTGTTACGTCCCAAATCTGGGGTCCATCTATTGAATTGATTTTTCGAACGGGAAGATGGTTAAAAAAACGCTGGCTCCCTCCCTTTTGTTTTAATCCACGGTCACCGCGTCTGCATTGTGCAATTTACTGTCACACCCGAGTGGTGTCTTAACTAGTACTATTCCTATCAGTTCAATCCCTGTTATGTCCCATATCAGGGATTTCCTTTTTTTGTAAAAAAAATTCGTCCGGGTACCTTCCACTGTGGTGTCCCAATAGCGACAAATTTTGTGAAGGCCTTAGACTCCACCAGCTGGTATGGTAAAAGCTGGCGGGCTAAGAGTTCCGTCAATCCAGCTGTCAGACGCCGGGCAAGGGGGTGACTCTGTGACATTGGCTTCTTATGCTCAAACATTTCCTTAACAGACACCTGACTGTGGGCAGATGAGATGGAACTGCTGAAGGTGAGAGGCGGAGTGGCGGTTGGTTGAGAGGGGACAAGAAGGACAGCAGTGGTTGACGTGGCTGAAGATGCTGGACCAGGAGGAGGATGGTGACTTTGAGTTTGTGTGCTGCTTGTACGCATGTGTTGATCCCATAGGCGTTTGTGATGTGAGATCATGTGCCTTCGCAAAGCAGTTGTACCGAGGTGGGTGTTGGACTTCCCACAACTCAGTTTCTTTTGGCACAGGTTGCAAATGGCATTGCTGTTATCAGAGGCAGACACACAAAAAAAATTCCACACTGCTGAGCTTTGCAATGACGGCATTCTGGTGGTGGCAACAGCATGCGGTGAGTGGCGTGCTGTCTGGCTGACCCCAGGTGCCGATACATGCTGTCTGACTGTGCCACTAACTCCTTGCGACGACATCCCCCTGCTTCCAACTTGTCTCCTCCTTCACTCTGTCTCCCCTTCTGAACTTTCCCCCTCTTTTCTCTTCGAGCAGGCACCCACGTGGCATCCGTGGACACATCGTCATCATCAACCTCTTCACTTGTATCTGACACCTCAGCAAAGGAAGCAGCAGCGGGTACAACATCATCATCATCATCATCACACTGTACGTCCATGTGTGTAATCCTACCTGACTTAGACATATCCCTGTAATCTACATCATCTGGCAATAATGGTTGCGCATCACTAATTGCATGCAACTGATGTGTAAATAACTCCTCTGACGGATCAAGTGAAGCAGTTGTGTTGGCTGTGGTGGCGGTGGGCGGGAGCGTGGTAACTTGAGAGCAGGTGATCGAAGCTGAGCTGGAGGAGGATGGTGCGTAAAGGTTCTTAGCGAAAGCTGTTGAAGATTAGGTGTCCTGTCTAAGCCAGTCAACTATGTCCTCAGAATTTTTCAGGTTCAGGGTACGTGGCCTCTGAACACTGGGCATTATTCCAGGGCCAGTGGAAATCACAGTACCACGACCACGACGGCCCCTGCGGGGTGGCCTACCTCTGTCATTTTTTTTAGATAAGTGGTACTACGCGTGCTAGGTACTGTGCCACCCGGTATGAGTGGTGGGCACTGGCAGTGGGCACACTACCGTCAGTGGAAGTCGGCCTGACACACACTGGCAGCAGGCAAGCAACTGAAATTAGACTAAAGTGTAAAAATTAAATGCCTTATTTATCGGCAAGCTACTGTGCCACCCGGTATGAGTGGTGGTGGGCACTGGCAGTGGGCACACTACAGTCTGTGGAAGTCGGCCTGACACACACTGGCAGCAGGCAAGCAACTGAAATTAGACTAAAGTGTAAAAATGAAATGCCTGTGCCACCCGGTATGAGTGGTGGTGGGCACTGGCAGTGGGCACACTACAGTCTGTGGAAGTCGGTCTGACACACACTGTCAGCAGGTAAGCAACTGAAATTAGACTAAAGTGTAAAAATGAAATGCCTGTTCCACCCGGTATGAGTGGTGGTGGGCACTGGCAGTGGGCACACTACAGTCTGTGGAAGTCGGCCTGACACACACTGGCAGCAGGCAAGCAACTGAAATTAGACTAAAGTATAAAAACTAAATGCCTGTGCCACCCGATATGAGTGGTGGTGGGCACTGGCAGTGGGCACACTACAGTCTGTGGAAGTCAGCCTGACACACACTGGCAGCAGGCAAGCAACTGAAATTAGACTACAGTGTAAAAATTAAATGCCTGTGCCACACGGTATAAGTGGTGGTGGGCACTGGCAGTGGGCACACTACAGTCTGTGGAAGTCGGCCTGACACACACTGGCAGCAGGCAAGCAACTGAAATTAGACTAAAGTGTAAAAATTAAATGCCTGTGCCACCCGGTATGAGTGGTGGTGGGCACTGGCAGTGGGCACACTACAGTCTGTGGAAGACGGCCTGACACACACTGGCAGCAGGCAAGCAACTGAAATTAGACTAAAGTGTAAAAATTAAATGCCTGTGCCACCCGGTATGAGTGGTGGTGGGCACTGGCAGTGGGCACACTACAGTCTGTGGAAGTCGGCCTGACACAAACTGGCAGGATACTAACCTTAGATTAAAGGGTAAAAATTAAATGCCTTTGTTTGATGCAAAGTCCTGTGCCACACGGTGTGAGTGGTGGGCACTGGCAGTGGGCACTATGTAGTCTGTGGGCCTGCAGCTCCTCACACACGGGCAGGCCAGGCAACTGCAATATATATATGGAGGAAAAAAAAAAAGCAGACTAATGTAGCAGCCCTAAAAAGGGCTTTTTGGGGTGCTATCAGGACGCTGTCCTTACAGCAGAAATCAGATGAGTCTTTCAGGACTGGAGTGGACACTGAATACTCTAGCCTAGCTATCAATTTCCCTATTAAATCAGCAGCAACTACACTGTCCCTCCTCTCACTAAGATTGCAAATTCTGAATGAATCTAAAATGGATGCTGTTCAGGAGATGGGAGGGTCTGGGAGGGAGGGTATTCTGCTGATTGGCTGGAATGTGTCTGCTGACTGTGAGGTACCTGCTTCTACCAAATATTGATTAAGGGGTTCTAATTAACTGCTTCCACAAAATACTCATTGAGGGGTGCAATATTCCTGTGTCCACAAAATACTGATTGAGGGGTGCGATATACCTGCTACCGCCAAATAGTGATTGAGGCCTGCGATATATCTGCTACCACAAAATACTCATTGATGGGTGTGATATACCTGCTTCCACCAAATATTGATTGAGGCCTGTGATATACTTGATTCCACAAAATACTAATAGAGGGGTGAGATATACCTGCTTCCTACAAATGGTTATTGAGGCCTACGATAAACCTGCTTCATCAAAATACTGATTGAGGGGGGGGGGGGGGCGATATACCTGCTTCCAACAAATACTGATTCAGGGGTTCTATATACCTACTTCCACAAAATTCAGATTGAGGGGTGCGATATACCTACTTTCACAAAATACTGATTAAGGGGTGCGATATACCTGCTTCCACAAAAAAACTTATTAAGGGGTGCAATATACCTGCTTCCACCAAATATTGATTAAGGGGTTCTATATACCTGCTTCCACAAAATACTGATGACGGGTATAATATACCTGCTTCCACAAAATACTGATTGAGGGGTGCGATATACCTGCTTCCACCAAATATTGATTAAGGGGTTCTAAATACCTGCTTCCACTAAATACTAATTGAGGGGTGCAATATACCTGCGTCCACAAAATACTGAGTGAGGGTTGCGAAATACCTGCTACGACAAAATAGTGATTGAAGCCTGCGATATACCTGCTTCCACAAAACGCTTATTAAGGGGTGCGATATACCTGCTTCCAACAAATATTGATTGAGGCCTGCGATATACCTGCTTCCAACAAATATTGATTGAGGCCTGCAATTTACCTGCTTCAACAAAATATTGATTTAGGGATGTGATATGCCTGCTTACACCAAATATTGATTAAGGGGTTCTATATCTGCTTCCACAAAATACTGATTGAGGGGTGCCATATACCTGTTTCCACTAAATTTTGATTAATTGGTTCTATACACCTGCTTACACAAAATACTGATTGAGGGGTGCATTATACCTTCTTCCACAAAATACTGTGTAAGGGGTTTGATATACCTGCTACCAAAAAATACTGATTGAGGGGTGCGATATACCTGCTTCTACCAAATGTTGATTGAGGCCCGCAATAAAACTGCTTTCACAAAATACTAATTGAAGGGTGCGATATACCTGCTTTTACCAAATATTGATTAAGGGGTTCTATATACCTGCTTCCAAAAAATACTGATTGAGGTGTTCAATATACCTTCTTCCCCCAAATATTGATTAAGGGGTTCTATATACCTGATTCCACAAAATAATAATTAAGGGGTTTGATAAAGTTGCTTTTGCAAAATACTGATTTAGGGCTGCGATACACCTGCTTCCACAAATTGATGATTGAGGCCTGCGATAAACATGCTTCCACAAAATACTGATTAAGGGGTGCGATATACTTGCTTCCACCAAATATTGATTGAGGCGTTCTATATCCCTGCTTTCACAAAATACTGATTAAGGGGTTTGTTATAACTGCTTCCACAAAATACTGATTAAGGGCTGCGATATACCTGCTTCCACCAAATATTGATTGAGGCCTGCGATATACCTGCTTCCACAAAATACTGACTGAGGGGTGTGATATAGCTGCCTCCACCAAATATTGATTAAGGGGTTCTATATCCCTGCTTCCACAAAATACTTATTAAAGGGTTTGATATACCTGCATCAACAAAATACTGATTGAGGGCTGCGATATACCTGTTTCCACCAAATTTTGATTGAGGCCTGCAATATACCTGCTTCCACAAAATACTGACTGAGGGGCGCGATATACCTGCTTCCACAAAATACTGTTTAATGGGTTTGATATACCTGCTTCCACAAAATACTGATTGAGGCATGCGATATACCTGCTTCCACCAAATATTGATTAAGGAGTTCTATATCCCTGCTTCCAGAGATTACTAGTTAAGGGGTTTAATATACCTGCATCAACAAAATACTAATTGAGGGCTGCAATAAACCTGCTTCCACCAAATATTGATCGAGGCCTGCGATATACCTGCTTCCACCAAATATTGATTGGTGCCTGCGACATACCTGCTTTCACAAAATACTGATTGAGGTATGAGATATACCTGCTTTTAACAAATATTGATTAAGGGGTTCTATATACCTGCTTCCACAAAATACTGGTTGAGGGGTGCATTATACCTACTTCCACAAAATACTGTTTAAGGGGTTTGATATACCTGCTACCAAAAACTACTAATTGAAGGGTGCATTATACCTACTTCCACAAAATACTGTTTAAGGGGTTTGATATACCTGCTACCAAAAACTACTGATTGAGGGGTGCAATATACCTGCTTCCACCAAATATTGATTAGGGGGTTCTATATACCTGCTTACACAAAAAAACGGATTGAAGGATGCGATATACCTGCTTCCACAAAATACTGATTAAGGGGTTTAATATAAATGTTTCTACAAAATACTAATTGAGGTCTGCGATATTCCAGCTTCCTCAAAATAATGATTGAGGCCTGCGATAAACCTGCTTCAACAAAATAGTGATTAAGGGGTTTGATATAGCTGCTTCAACAAAATACTGATTGAGGGCAGTGATATATCTACTTCCACCAAATATTGATTGAGGCCTGCGATATACCTGCTTCCACAGATATTAACTAAAGGGTCTGATATACCTGCTTTCACCAAATATTAATTAAGGGGTTCTATATCCCTACTTCCACAAAATACTGATTAAGGGGTTTGATATACCTGCTTCAACAAAATACTGATTGAGGGGTGCGAAATATCTTCTTCCACCAAATATTGATTAAGGGGTTCTATATCCCTGATTCCACAAAATACTGATTAAGGGGTTTAATATACCTGCTTTAACAAAATACTGATTGAGTGGTGAGATAGTGAAAATTAGTACCTGGAATTTTGCTCTCCATGAGTCCGAATGCAGCACATGAAGGGTTAACTGGGTCCCATTCTCGCTCTAGGACCGCCCACCTAGATAATATTGACAAGATAATTAATTAATTATAGGGGCACATATATGCAACCCCTTATCCAAACCTCCAATGTGTATAAAAAAAAAAATTGATTCAGACCAAATGCAGTACAAAAAATACTTTATTAGGGAGGGTACGTATGTGCTGCCTTCGGACTCATGGAAAGCAAAATTCCAGGTACTAATTTTCACTTTCCCCTGACGTCCTCAGCAGCACATAAAGGGATATGCATAGATAAGAAAGGGAGGGAATTATTGTAAGACTGCACTCAAAACCGCAGTGCCAAAGTCTGAGCTCTTATCATCTATGTTAAGCCGGTAGTGTTTCATGAAGGTAGACGGAGTAGACCAGGATGCTGCTCTACAGATCTCTTTGAGGGAAACAAGTGCTTGTTCAGCCTAGGATGCTGCTGTGGCCCTAGTAGAATGGGCTCTAATAGGACAAGGAGGAGACATGCCCTCTAAGATGTAAGCTTCCAAGATGATAGATTTAATCCATCTTGCCAGAGAACTCTTAGACGTCTTGTGACCTTTATTAGGTCCTGAGTATAACAAAAAAGGTTCTCGTCCAGCCTAAAATCTTCAGTTCTCTGCAGATAGACTTGAATTGCTCTCTTGACATCCAAAGTGTGCAGACGAGATTGTTCTTCATCCAAAGAATCTGGGAAGAATACTGGAAGAAATGCTTCTCTATTAACGTTGGCGGAAGAAGGAATTTTTGGGAAAAAGGACCTTGTAGGAGAGCCACTTTAGTTCCACGTCTAATAAAGGCTCAAAGGGAGGATCAGCCAATCTTCTGAGGACCAGAGATAGATCCCAAACAGGCATAGGATGTCTAAGCACAGGTCTTAGTTTCTTGATGGCTTTAAAGAACCGATTTGTCAAAGGATGATTTCCATACTTGCTTTCTGTCATGGCATTAATAGCTGTCATGTGCACCTTTAATGTATTCGGGGTCAACCCTTTCTGAAAACATCCTGAAGGAACTGAAGAATAACGGGTACCGTAATATTCGTATATTCAGTCTCTGACATCCAAGATGAAAACTTCCTCCATATCTTCTCATACTTGATATTGGTACAAATTTTATGAGAGGAGAGCTGGGTATTGATGACCGGGTCAGAGAGACCCTTGTCCTCTAATCTGGACCTCTCAGTTTCCAAGCTGTGAGATGAAACTTGTTCAGATACTGACGAAACAGGCAGTTCTGTAACAGTAGATTTGGATGAGGCGGAAGTTTCCAGTAGACTCCTCCCGATAATTGGAGTAGAAGTGGGAACCACTGTCTTCATGGCCAGAAAGGAGTAATCAATATCACCTGACGTTTCTCTACTATAATCTTCTGTAGGACCTTCAGAATGAGGGGAACCGGAGGGAAAATGTAGACATACTGGTCCCTCCAGCATATTGAGAAGGCATCTATCACTGTTGGTTTCTCGAATTTGTTCAGAGAGCAGAACCTGGGTAGTTTTCTGTTCTGTCTGGAGGCCATCAGATCCAACGATGGTGTCCCCCACATGGCTGTAATTTGAAGGAAGTATTTTTGATTCAGCTCCCTTTCTGACTGTCTGATTTTCTTCCGACTCAGAAGATCCGCTTGTATATTCAAAGAGCCTTTGATATGGACTGCTCTCAAATTTTGTATGTACAGTTCTGCCCATGCAAAGATCTTCTTGCATAATCAGAGGAGCGGGCGGCTCCAAATGCCTCCCTGTTTGTTTATATAGAATACCGCGGGGAGATTGTCCGATTGAAACAAGACCGACTGGCCTTCTAATTCCGTCTGAAAATGTTGGTATGCCAGCTTGATCGCCTTTAATTCCCTGAAGTTTGAGGATAGTTGCCGTTCTGCGCACAGGGCCAAGAACCTTGAACCTATTTGTTCTAAAGATGGGCTCCCCAGCCCAGGGAAGAAGCATCTGTAGTAATAGTCACTGGAGGTATCAGCTGGAAGGATTTGCCTCTGGATAAATTCCTTCTCCTCAACCACCACTTTAGATCCGCAATTGTGGATGGACTCAGTCTGATATGGGATGCAAGATTGTGGCTGTGTTTCCAGACCTGCAACAAGTCCTGTTGTAACTCCCGGATATGGGTCTGCGCCCATGGAACTGCATCTATCACTGACGTCATATAGCCATAGGTCTTCATCACCCTGTGAATCATAGATCTTCTGCCAGCAACCAAAGTCCTTATTTCTGATGTTACAGACCTTACCCTGAGGGGAGGGAGATAAAGGGTCATGGTGCAAGTGTTTATCCTGAAGCCCAGAAATATTTTGAATGTTGATGGTAGAATGTCGGATTTGTCCCAATTGATCAGGAACCCCAACGTATGAAGAAGATTGATGACTTTCTGGAGATGCGAATTCAGCAAGTCCCTGGTAGGTGCCACTATCAGCCAGTCGTCTAAATAAGTGATGAGCGGCAGGGGCAATATTCGAATTCGCGATATTTCACGAATATTTGGGCGAATAATCTCCATATTTTTGAAAATTCGTGAACTTGTGATCTCCAGTCATTATTTTCTTGATTGCGAAAATTCTCATATAAAAATTAGCATAAAAGTTGCATAAAAATATGCATAAACTGGTATTTAAGAGGTATCTTTTAAATACCAGTTTATGTGATTTTTTTATGCATATTTTATGCAAATTTTTATATGCAAATTTTTGCAATCAAGAAAATAAAGACATTATTTTCTTGATTGCGAAAATTTTCATATAAAAATCTGCATAAAATTCGCATAAACTGGTATTTAAAAAAAAACGAATAATCGCAATTTCGAATATATTTCACGATATTCTAAATATTCGCAAATTCTCGAAGTGTCAATATTCGCGATTAAAATTCGCAATTCGAAAATTCGTGATCAACACTAGTCTAAATAAGGGAACACGTAAGGCTTGAAGACGCAGGCTTGCAACAGCAATAACGCCTATTTTCGTGAAGATCCTGGGCGCAGGGGAGAGGCCGAAGGGCAGAGCTCTGAACTGTACATGTTTTATTTCTCCCCCCATGGAAATCGCTATTCTCAAGAACCGTCTTGACGATTTTTTTATCGGGACATGGAGATCTCTCAGGTCTAAGGATGCCATGAAGTGTCCTTTCTGAAGCAGAGACGTGATGGATCTTATGTTCTCCATTTTGAAATGAATCTTCCTGATGAACTGATTCACATAGCGGAGATCTATAATTAGTCGCCACTTCCCTTCTGATTTGGGGACTGGAAACACCCGGGAATACACTCCTGCTCCCTCTTGATGTTTCGGCACAGGTTCCTGAGCACCTTTTTGAAGGAACTCCTTTACCAGCTTTATGACCCGAGGATCCTCTTTTTGATTTAGCAGAAAACGGTCTCTTGGATGGTGGACAAATTCCAGAGAGTATCCCTCTCTCACAATCTTCAGAGCCCAACTGTCTGAGGTAATCTCCTGCCATGTTGCGTAAAATTGAGTAAGCCGACCTTCTACCCTTTGGCTTCTGGCGTCAGAAGTCTTCCTTGGTGGGTCTATCTTCTGGTCTCTTTTTGCTCTTATCGGATGACCTGCCAAAGAATCTCTGGTCAGATCTTCTTCTGTCTGAGTGTCCACAAAAGTCCGACCTTTAAAAATGCTGTCTTCTATAGGGCCGAAAATTCCTAGGCTGGAACCTGCGTCTTGATAGAGGAAAATCCAGCGCCTTATCCTCCTTACTAGCCTCGAGAAGACTATCCAGCTGAGAGCCAAATAATCTGCCAGGTTCAAACGGAAGAGAACAAAGGTTATTTTTGGAGGAGATGTCACCCGACCATAACTTCAACCAGATTGATCTCCTAATGGAGTTAGAGAGTGCCATATTCTTAGCTAGGCCTCTTAAAGTATCCACAGGGAAGTCGCAGAGGAATTCGGCCTCAATCTTCAAACTTGGCAGCTGCTGAAGTAAATCATCTCTAGCGATGCCATCCTCAATATCCCTTCCAAGTTGGCTTAACCAAACTCTCAGAGCACGGGCTACAGGAACTGCGGCCATAGATGTTTTTTTTAAGAGAGGCTTAATATGTATGGAGTCTTTTCAGGAAGTTGTCTGCCTTCTTATCCATTAGATCCTTAAGCAATGTGGAGTCGTCAGATGGAAAAAAGGATCAATTCGCCAGTCTTGCTACAGCCGAATCGACCCTGGAAGGTGCTTCCCGCTTCTCAGATTCTGCCGGGCCTATCTTATACATAGCTCTAAACCTTCTGCCTGAATCCATCTTTCTCAAAGGATGTTTCCATTCTTTCTTGATAATGGATTCCAACACCAGATGACTGGGAAAGACAAGAGGACGCTTCCTTCATCCTAGATCCTTCAGCTAGAATCAGAGGATATTTCGCCTTCTGAGCGTGATGACCTCTCGGCTGATGTAGACGGGCTAGGGTCCGTACGCTTCCTCTTATGCATCTTCCGTTTTTTTTATTGAGACAGGAAGGACTCAAGCAACAAAATCAACTTCTTAGTATTATCTTTAGACACGACTTCAGGCTGGGTACAGTCTGCACAGATATTGGAAGCATAATTCTCAGGAAGAGGCTTGATGCAAAAGATACACAAGAACTTCTTCTTCTTCTGTTTCTTTAAGCATCTGGGTGAGGATTCTGGGGAATGAGAAGATGCCTCTAATATGCTGATCCCACAGTAATTATAAGGGTGGTCGTCAGGGAGAGGCTGGTCACAGGATAAACACAGCATGTGCCTGTGTTTCCTGGCTCTCTTTCCTCCTTTACTGGACTGGCTGGACATCTGTAAGGAGGATAAAATAAATCAATATTTATTTGCCATAAAAACTATGCCATCCAGACGTCATCTGCAACCAGGGAGAAACCTGGTTCAGAAATACCTTTATGGATTAAGAGCTCGGCTGCCAAGGCACAAGGGCAGCAGAGCTTGAACACATAATGCCTTAAATTTTGAATTTGCCACCAAAACCCCGGAGGAGGGCGCCCGCTGATGACGTCAGACGCGGCCACCACTGCATTCCACACGGCACTCCACCGATTCTGGCTGGAGCCTCCATTGTAGTTCAGCGATGTGCGGCGCTTGATTCCTCCGTATGGCAAGCTTCTTCCTCTTGCGGTACAGAAACGAACAGAGCAGCGCCAAGGAACCCCCATGGCTAGCTGAACTCTGAGCCTAAGCCTGGGACACCCCCCACGGCATAATGGCTTAAACGATTAGGTGGGCAAAACCTATCCAGAATGAGAACATTAAAAAAACATATTGGAGGTTTGGATTAAGGGGGTGTATATATGTGCCACTATAATTAATTAATTATCTTGTCTATATTTTCTAGGTGGGCGGTCCTAGGGCGAGAATGGGACCCAGTTAAACCTTCATGTGCTGCCGAGGACGTCAGGGGAAATACCTGCTTCCAACAAATGTTGATTGAGGCTTGCGATAAAGGTGCTTCCACAAAATACTGATTGAGGGGTGCGATATACCTGCTTCCACAAAATACTGATTAAGGGGTTTGATATAACTGCTTCCACAAGGCCTGCGAAATACCTGCTTCCAGAAAATATTGATTGAGGGTGCGATATACTTGTTTCCACCAAATATTGATTAAGGAGTTCTATACACCTGCTTACACAAAATACTGTTTCAGGGGTTTGATATACCTGCTTCAACAAAATTCTGATTGAGGCCTGCGATAAACCTACTTCCACAAAAGACTAACTGAGGGGTGTGACATACCCGCTTCCACCAAATATTGATTAAGGGGTTCTATATCCATGCTTCCACAAAATACTGATTAAGGGGTTTGATATACCTGCTTCAACAAAATTCTAATGGAGGGCTGCGATATAACCGTTTCCACCAAATATTGATCAAGGCCTGCTTTATACCTGCTTCCACAAAATACTGATTGAGGGGTGCAAAATACCTGTTTCCACCAAATATTGATTAAGGGGTTCCTTTTCCCTGCTTCTACAAAATACTCATTAAGGTGTTTGATTATACCTGCTTCAACAAAAAACTGATTGAATGGTGAGATATTCCTGCTTCCACCAAATGTTGATTGAGGCCTGCGATAAACTTGCTTTCACAATATACTCATTGAAGGGTGCGATATACCTGCTTCCACAAAATACTGATTGATGGGTGTGAAATACCTGCTTCCACAAAATACTGATTAAGGGGTTTGATATAACTGCTTCCACAAAATACTGATTGAGGGGTGCGATATACCTGCTTCCACCAAATATTGATTAAGGGGTTCTATATACCTGCTTTCACAAAATACTGATTGAGCGGTGCAATATACCTGCTTCCACCAAAATATTGATTAAGGGGTTCTATATAACAGATGCCACAAAATACTGATTGAGGGGTGAGATATACCTGCTTCCAGCAAACATTAATTGAGGCCTGCGAAATACTTACTTCCAAAAATTACTGTATATGCATAAGTCAAGGACCATTCTTTGTTCTGGGTGGTAGCAGATATGTGTGGGCTGGCCTGAGGAAATTCAATTACACGTGGTCATCACAGGTGTTAAATTCCTCTGAGATCCATTCCTCATTCATTTTTAGAAATGTGAGGTAGTCCACACTGTCTTGAGCTAGGCGAATGCACTTATCGGTCACGACCCCACCTGCTGCACTGAACGTCCTTTCGGACAGTACACTCGACGAGGGGTAAGCCAAGAGTTACATGGCAAATTGTGCCAGCTCTGGCCACAGGTCAAGCCTGCACACCAGAATTCCAGGGGTTCCTCGCTTCTCTGAGCATTTACATCAGCCATTAACCCAATGTAGTCGGACACCTGTCTGTCTAGGCGTTCCCTGAAGCTAGATCTGCAGGGTGGCTGTCGATGGGTTGGCTGCAAGAATGATCTCATATATGAAGTGACCAACACATCTTCAAACTGCCCTCTTCTTGCAGGCATGGTAGGATTGGTACCTGCACCTGGTTCGCTGTGTGTGGAAATTCCCCTGCCAGCGCCAACAACAGCAAAATGCAGCGTCTCTTGCAGCAGCCTGGAAATGCTGCATTCTGCCAGCGCTCTGTGATGCCGATAACATGTCCAACATGTCCATTTGTTTTTGTATAAGGGGTCTAAGTACTTTGCCACCCAGTACTGGTCCTTGGTTTTTATGCTTTTTATACCGGGGTCCCTCTTCAAACACTGGAGTACAAAAGCCCCTGATTTGCACTAAATTGGAAGCGGTGGAGCGCCCTGGCTCTTGTTCATCGACCAGGAGAATGTTGTCCTCGGTCACCTCCCAACATCCATGGACAACACCAGGGATCCCCGAAAAGTCTAAAGTCCCCCTCAAAGCCTGCTCTTCTTGCCCCTTTCCCCCCAGCCACCATCCTCCTCTGACTTCTCTTCATACTCCTGCTGACTTTTCTCAGATGGAGTAGCCCCCCCTGGGAATTTATTCAGAATTGCGACTTCCTCATCTTCCAGCTCCTGCTCCTCGACGACTTGATCAATGACACAACGCAGTTCACACTCCAGAAAGAAGGCATAAGGTACGATTTCACTGATGGAGCCCTGGCTGCGATTGATGAGTTTGGTGATCTCATCAAATGGCCGCAGAAGTCTGCATGCGTTGCGCATGAGCAGCCATTTGCGCAGTGAAAAAAAAAAACAAGCTCCCCAGAACCTGTCCTGCTGCATAGTTCGTACAGTAAGTCGTTAACGGCATATTGCTGCTGGAGCAGCCTATCAAGCATATTCAAGTTGGAGTTCCAGCCCATCGGGCTGTCAGAAATCAGACGTCGTGGACCCCATTGTATTTGGCAACAAATCGCTGCACAACAAAGTTCAGGACGTGTGCCATGCATGCCACGTTTGTCATTTTGCCCTGTTTCAGTGCGCTCAGCAGATTGGCACTGTTGTCACACTCCACTTTACCAACTGTCAAATTGAGCGGGATTAACCACTGATCGGCCTGTGACCGCAAAGCTGAAAGCAGTGCAGGAAAGGTTGCTTCTTGGCTTTCAGGCTCAACCTCAGAATAGCATGGCAACTAGTGTTGAGCGAGCATGCTCAGCCGAACAGCAATTCCGCTCGAGCATCGCTATGCTTGGCACATCACAGTGTTCGGCCAAACACCACGTGTGCTTGAGCATGATGCTAAAGTCAGTGTATTTAAATCTAATTTAGCCTCTATTTCTATGCAGAAGATTGCTGTACAGTGGGGGAATCCCTCAGTGTGAGTCCACAGCTTAAGAGTCCCTGCTCTGACTCCAAATAAAGCTATGGACATATATGGAGTCAATGTTTGGGGACACCCCAGTGTTTTTAAATCTGATTTCTGAAAGGTTTCTGCCGGGATTCAAACTCATAGCTTCTACATCACTGCCAAGAGCTTTAACCACTACACTATACAGCTGCATGGCCACATACTTAAAAAAAAAAAAGAGAGACTTATGCTGTAAAGGATTACTACTAGTAAGTATTCCTATACAGCAGAAGTCTCCATTTTTCTTTTTTTTTGTGGCCATGCAGCTGTATAGTGTATTGGTTAAAGTTCTTGACTGTGATGTAGAAGATGTGTAAGATGCGTGTTCAATTCCAGAAATAGAGGTAAAATGTATATATATATATATATATATATATATATATATATATATATATACAGGGTGATCCATTTATATGGATACACCTTAATAAAATGGGAATGGTTGGTGATATTAACTTCCTGTTTGTGGAACATTAGTATATGTGAGGGGGTAACTTTTCAAGATGGGTGGTGACCATGGAGGCAATATTGAAGTCGGCCATTTTAAATCCAACTTTTGTTTTTTCAATAGGAAAAGGGTCATGTGACACATCAAACTTATTGGGAATTTCACAAGAAAAACAATGGTGTGCTTGGTTTTAACGTAACTTTATTCTTTCATGAGTTATTTACAAGTTTCTGACCACTTATAAAATGTGCTGCCCATTGTGTTGGATTGTCAATGCAACCCTTTTCTCCCACTCTTCACACACTGATAGCAACACCGCAGGAGAAATGCTAGCACAGGCTTCCAGTATCCATAGTTTCGGGTGCTGCACATCTCGTATCTTCACAATTGCCTTCAGATGACTCCAAAGATAAAAGTCTAAGGGGGTCAGATCAGAAGACCTTGGAAGCCATTTAACCGGCCCACGACGACCAATCCACTTTCCAGGAAACTGTTCATCTAGGAATGCTCGGACTTGACACCCATAATGTTGTGGTGCACCATCTTGCTGGAAAAACTCAGGGAACGTGCCAGCTTCAGTGCATAAAGAGGGAAACACATCATCATGTAGCAATTTTGCATATCCAGTGGCCTTGAGGTTTCCATTGATGAAGAATGGCCCCACTATCTTTGTACCCCATATACCACACCATACCATCAATTTTTTTGTTCCAACAGTCTTGGAGGGATCTATCCAATGTGGGTTTGTATCAGACCAATAGCGATGGTTTTGTTTGTTACCTTCACCATTCACATACAAGTTTGCCTCATCACTGAACAAAATTTTCTGCGTAAACTGAGGGTCCTGTTCCAATTTTTGTTTTGCCCATTCTGCAAATTCAGTGCGCCGATCTGGGTCATCCTTGTTGAGATGCTGCAGTAGCTAGAGTTTGTAAGGGTGCCATTTGTGAGTAGGTAATATCCGCCGAAGGGATGTTCGACTAATGCAACTCTCCAGTTCACATGCGGCAAGTGCTATGCTGTGGGCTCTTGCTGAATGAAGCTAGGACAGCCACTGATGTTTCTTCATTAGTGACAGATTTCATGCGTCCACATTTTGGCAAATCCAACACTGAACCAGTTTTACGAAACTTAGCAAGCAGTTTTCTAACTGTAGCATGGGAGATGGGTGGTCTTGTAGGGTGCCTTGCATTAAAATCTGCTGCAATGACCCGGTTACTGCGTTCACCAGACCTCAAAACAATTTCTATCCGCTCCTCACGTGTTAACCTCGGCGACATGTCAATCGCTGTAAAAAAAGAGAAACTTGTGAATAACTCGTGAAAGAATAAAGTTACGTTAAAACCAAGCACACCATTGTTTTTCTTGTGAAATTCCCAATAAGTTTAATGTGTCAAATGACCCTCTTCCTATTGAAAAAACAAAAGTTGGATTCAAAATGGCCGACTTCAAAATGGCCGCCATGGTCACCACCCATCTTGAAAAGTTTCCCCCCTCACATATACTAATGTGCCACAAACAGGAAGTTAATATCACCAACCATTCCCATTTTGTTAAGGTGTATCCATACAAATGGCCCACCCTGTATATATTTTTAGTAATTGTAAAAAATGGCACAAAATAAATGTGTAAATATAAATATATATATATATATATATATATATATATATATATATATATATATAGTGGAACAGGAGGAGTCAGCCGAGGAGGAGACGAAGGATGGAGTAGGAGGAGGAGAAAATTAGGCTGGTCTGCATGCAATCCATGACACCAAATCCACACAGGAGCCATGGGTTACATGCTTGATGGCCGTCAGAAGGTTCACCCAGTTGGCAGTAAAAGTTATGTACCTTCCCTGCCCGTGTTTGCTAGACCATGTGTCCGTGGTCAGATGTATCTTTGCACCGACAATGTGTGCCAGGGATATATTCACTTGTCGCTAAACGTGCCCATATTGTTCTGGGATGCCCTTCTGGGAGAAATATTTTTTTCCCGGGACCTTCAATTGCGGTGGTCCAATGGCCACAAATTTTCTAAAGACCTCTGAGTCCACCAGTTTATATGGCAGTAGTTGGCAGGCTAGCAGTTCTAACAAGCCAGCGGTCAGCCGTTGGGCAAGGGTGTTATCCGGCGTCATCAACTTTTTATGCTCGAACATTTGGGCCACAGAAGCCTGCCTTCTGCCAGATGAACGTGACGACAGCACGGTGGAAGGTGGAATGGAGGACAAATGGGAGGAGAGAGTAGAAGGAGAAGAGGCAGGACGTGGAGGGCCTGGAGTTTTGCTTTGTCGGTTCTGACGGCGTTGCTCCTACTGGGCTCGGTAATGGGAGGCCAGGTAAAAAAAGCCCACACTGTGGAGCCATGTGCCGGCGTCCTGGGAGCCCCAGACATTACCGTGCATGGTGGATGGCTCGCTCCAGATACATTTGCAGTCTGCTTTTTGCCTCCTGTGCCCTGCAAGCTCTGCCTGCATCTCCTCCTTCTCCACTGCTCCATCTCTCCCTCTGAACTCCCCTCCTCTTCCTCTCTTGTGGGCACCCACCTGACATCCATTGACACATCATTATTGTCACCTACACCACCACTGACATTTGAGATCTCGGAGTAGCCAGCAACAGCAGGGACCTCCCTCCTTGGGCTCATCTGGGTACTATCGTCAGACTATTGGATGGCGGCCGTTGCTACCTCCCTCCCTATATTACCTCCCTAATCCGATGGCAAGAATGGCTGCGCATCTGTAAGGTATGGGAATGGAAAATAATTCCTCTGGCTCGAGTGGAGGGGTTATGGTGGTGGTGTCTTTGGGGGTGCACACAGCAGAGAGTGAGAATGGTGCAGATATAGAGGATGAGGGAGGTGAAGAAGCGGAAGGCTGAGTGAGCCACTCAACCAACTCTGGTGTGTCCTTTGAAGTGCGTCCTTCTCTAACTTCCTCTTAGGATCCGGCCTGGTGGACCTGCCAACCTCTAACAACCCTGCAGAATGGCCTGCATATTCCTCTGCCTGCAATTTTCAAAATGACCCTGTGCCTAAGTCCCTAGAGAAGAGCAGTATTTGTGGAAGCAGGTATATCACATCCCTCAATCACTATTTAGTAAAAGCAGGTATGGTATATCAAACCCCTTATTCAGTAATTGGTGGAAGGAGGTATATCAAACCCCTTAATCAATATTTTGTGAAAGCAGGTATTTTGCAGGCCTCAATCAATATTTGGTGGAAGCAGGTATATCAATCCTCTTAATCAGTATTTTGTGGAATCTGGAATATCGCAGGCGTCAATCAGTATTTGATGGAAGCATTCCCCCCCCCATGTTACATTTCCCCCCCATGTGACATTTCTATCCCTCCATGTCACATTTCTCCCCGCTCCATGTCACATTTCTCCCCCCTCCATGTCACATTTATCCCCCTCCCCCCTCCATGTCACTGGACACCATTAGGCTAAGTTCACATCAGTGTTTGGCGTTTCCGTTCTCCTGCTCCGTTATAGCAGCAGGAGAATGGAAAGGACGCATTCGGGATATAACTGAGCCTAACGGAGCCTAAGGATCCCATAGACTATAACGGTGTCAGTTAGGTGTCCGCTCCGAAGATGATTTTGGAGCGGAGTCAAAAGTCCTGCATGCACAACTTATGTCTCCGCTCCAAAATCATCTTCAAAGCGGACACCTAACGGACACCATTATAGTCTATGGGATCCTTAGGCTCCGTTCAGCTCAGTTATGTGCCGAATGCTTCCTTTCCTTTCTTCTGCTCCTATAACAGAGCAGGAGAACGGAACGGCCTATAGCTACGCCCCTGATTATAAGTATATCACACCCCTCAGTATATCACACCTATCGATAGCACACCTATACCAGTCCTTAAAAGAACTTTGTGGCCCTATTAGCAAGCGTTTGGTTTCCCTAACAGTCTGTCCCTGCTCCACAAAGCAAACGCTCCCTACACTGGCAAAACACAGAATGTAAATGGCTGCCAGATCGGGTTCTGTTATAGGGTGGGGCTGTGCCCATGTACTGGAATGTCTCCATTGGCTGTCCTGTCCCACCTGATGAATGGGTCAGAGTTCGCCGCAATGCAAAATAATATGGTGCCAGCAGACATCACCATTGTATATGAAAGAAACCTAGGCGAAATACGATTTTTTACTACTTTTCCAGCCACTGTCTCACACTATATAAACATTGAAGGTGGTGTGGAGGGTCTTAGTAGTTGGGTACCCATAGTTTATCCTAAAGATAAGCCATCAATGTACAGTACATTCCTAGAGACCTCAAGTATTAGCTCTTTATTCTCTGTAGCAATATTTCAATTGAAGAATCACTGCAGCAATGGATCATTACACTAGAGACATAAAGTTCCAGAATCCAAGCACAAAAAGAAGGATAGAATTTGCAATGTTCCAAATATAAAGAATAAAATAAAACTGGAAAACTTGTTCTCTCTCAGGAGGTATGATGAATGGCCTCTTATGGCTTTATAAATCAAGTATAAAGTGGCTGAATAAGTCTAGACTTACAGAAAATGAAACAATTATTTTTCTGTCCACATCAAGCCATAATAGTATTCATTTATTCTACATAAATCCTCTACTATTTTGCATTAATAAAGAGAAAAAAAAAATTGTTCATTGTTCTCGGGGGAGAAATTTTAACCAGTAAAAGCTATGGAATAATTCTATAAAAGGGGACACATGGTTCCAAATTCAAAAGCTTTAGAATATTTATTTCATTATCAAAGTCCACTGAAATACCCTCAAAATCATGATTACGTCCTAAAATTAAAACCAGGTGTCAATCACAAAAAGGCATATTTTTAGAGGGTTTTCAACCTTGAAAATTAGAGTTTATTTTTGGGAAATCTACCCCCAAGGCTACCATGAAGATGGGATACCTAGTGATCAACTGTAATCTACAAGTAGACCATTATATCTAGAGGTTTGCACATTTTCTTTCGGGTCCAAATTGAATTAATTTACCATCCGATTCGGTTCCAACTAAATTTGACCTGAATCCAGAGGGCACAGATTGCTTTAAAAGTTGTATATGACACTATGGAGCCTCCTAGGACTATATACAACACCTTAAATGCAAGAACAGAATTAGTATGTCAAAGTGACAGTAACATTCAGTACTAAAAATACTTTCAAATAGATATATTTTTTATTAGTGACCAAAATGCAAAGTGAATGAAGAAAATAGAAATCTAAATCTAGACAATATTTGCTGTGACCAGTACCATCCTTGCCTTCAAAACATCATCAGTTCTTCTAGGTAGATTTTCGAAGGAACTCAGCAGGATAGTTGTTCCAACCTTCTTGAAGAACTTACCACAAATTAGATTAGAGAGGTTAACAAGTGGCTCAAGAACTGGTGTAGGAAGGAGGGGTTCGGGTTCCTGGAGAACTGGGCCAACTTTTCTGTCGGCTACAGGCTCTATCGCAGGGACGGGCTGCACCTCAATGGGGAAGGGGCAGCTGTGTTGGGGAGAAAGATGGCTAGAAGGTTGGAGGAGTGTTTAAACTACGGACTGGGAGGGAGGGTAATTACATTATAGGAGGGGAAGATAGGGCAGATAGAGACCAGGGGCGAGGTAGTGTGACTGGGGGAGGAATGGAAGGGGGGACTAGAACAGCTCAGAATGAAAGATGTAGGGTAAAAAATACACATAAACCTCTCAAATGTATGTATACTAATGCCAGAAGCCTGACTAACAAGACTGGTGAACTGGAATTAGTGATGTGTGAGGAGGACTATGACATAGTGGGAATAACTGAGACATGGCTGGATGATAGCTATGACTGGGCAGTTAATATAAAAGGTTACAATCTGTTTAGAGAGGATTGTCAAAACCGGAGAGGTGGAGGGGTCTGTCTTTATGTGAAGTCCTGTCTAAATCCCGTAATTCGAGAATACATCTCTGAGGGACATGAACATGTGGAGTCACTGTGGGTAGAAATACATGGAGCAAAAAACAATAATAAATTACTAATAGGAGTGTATTATAAACCACCTAATATATCACAGAAAATCTATTACTAAACGAGATAGACGAGGCGGCAATTCATAATGAAGTCGTTATTATGGGGACTTCAACTACCCAGATATAGACTGGGAAACTGAAAGCTGTACATCCCAAAAAGGAAACAGGTTCTTGGCAATAGCCAAAGACAATTACCTTTCCCAACTGGTTCAGGACCCCACTAGAGGGACGGCCACACTGGACTTAGTATTAACCAATAGACCTGATAGAACAACAGATGTGCAGGTTGGGGGACACCTAGGAAATAGTGACCATAAAGTAATAACCTTCCAATTATCCTTCAAACGAGAGTTTCTAAAGGGAGGTACAAAAATACCAAACTTCAAAAAAGCATAATTTAGCCAACTAAGCGAGGCCATAGGCCTAACTAACTGGGACAAAGTCCTCAAAAATAAAAATACAACCACAAAATGGGAGATTTTTAAAAGCATTGTAACATCTAATTGTGAGAAGTACATACCTTATAGGAATAAAAGGCTGAGGAACAATAAAAAAACCAATAAGGATAAATAGAACCGTAAAGATAGCAATAAATGACAAAAAGAAAGCATATAAATCACTAAAACAGGAGGGGAGCCAAGAAGCACTGATAAACTATAAGGGAAAAAAATAGAATATGTAAAAAACTAATTGAATTTGCCAAACTAGAGACCGAGAGGTTAATTACAAAAGAGAGCAAAACTAACCCTAAAATGTTCTTCAATTATATAAATAGTAAAAAATATAAATCTGAAGGAGTCGGCCCTCTACATAACAATGAGGGGGGTGTTGCAGAGAGCGACGAGGATAAAGCAAAACTATAAAATATTTTTTTCGCCACTATATTCACTGAGGAAAATAAACTGTCAGATGAAATGCAAAATGTAAAAGTAAATCCCCCATTAAAAGGGCCCTGTCTGACCCAGAAAGAAGTACAACAGCAACTTAAAAAGATTAAAATAGACAAATCGCCAGGACCAGATGGCATAGACCCCCATATCCTAAGGGAATTAAGTGATGTCATAGCCAGACCTTTATTTCTAATATTTACGGACTCTATACTGACAGGGAATGTTCCACAGGATTGGCGCATAGCAAATGTGGTGCCAATATTCAAAAAGGGTCCCAAAACAGAGCCTGGAAATTATAGAACGGTAAGTTTAACATCTATTGTTGGTAAACTGTTTGAAGGGTTTCTAAGAGATGCTATCTTGGAGTACGTCAATGAAAATAAGCAACTAACGCCATATCAGCATGGCTTCATGAGGGATCGGTCATGTCAAACAAATTTTATCAGCTTCTATGAGGAGGTAAGTTCTAGACTTGACAGCGGCGAATCAATGGATGTCGTATGTCTGGCCTTCTCCAAAGCATTTGACACTGTACCTCATAAAAGGTTAGTATATAAAATGAGGATGCTCGGACTGGGAGAAAATGTCTGTATGTGGTAAGTAACTGGCTGAGTGACAGAAAACAGAGGGTGGTTATTAACTGTAGACACTCAGATTGGGTCACTGTCACTAGTGGGGTACCTCAGGGGTCAGTATTGGGCCCTATTATCTTCATATATTTATTAATGATCTTGTAGAAGGCCTGCACAGTAAAATATCTATTTTTGCAGATGAAACTAAACTATGTAAAGTAATTAACACTGAAGAAGACAGTTTTCTGCTACAGAGGGATTTGGATAGATTGGAGGCTTGGGCAGAGAAATGGCAGATGAGGTTTAACACTGACAAATGTTATGCACATGGAAAGGAATAATGCAAGTCACCCGTACATATTAAATGGTACACTCAGTAACACTGACATGGAAAAGGAATCTAGGAATTTAAAAAAACAGCAAATTAAGCTGCAAAAACCAGTGTCAGGCAGCTACTGCCAAGGCCAATAATGATAATGGGTTGCATCAAAAGGGGCATAGACGCCTGTGATGAGAACATAGATTTTTTTTTTGTTGTTGTATATATATATATGTATATATATATGTGCCACAGTAACGTGCACCTGCAGACAAGGACGTGCTGACTGACCCCCCATTTGTGTTTCTGTTTAGTATATGTTGGAGGTGTGGCAGCCTCCTTCACAGTCATGCACACCTGACTAGTTTGTCTGCGTTAGAGGCTGGTTTTAATCAGAGTGAGTACAAAACTGAACTTGCTTTCATAGTGCCTGCTAGTAACCATCCGGTTCCAGGAGGAGTACACAGTGGGCTCAGCGTGCATGTTGGTTCCTGCATCCCTGGATCTAATGGAGGCTGTTATAGCACCAAAAAGGGTTACTAAGTACGGTTGATCCCAGCATGCATGCTGGGCCCGCACTCCCTGGATTTTATGTGGCTGTCATAGCCCAGAACAGGTAGGATTTAGCGTTAGGACCACTCACGAGGGGGCTTTGGCATGGCGAGTGGTTTATTACCTTTTGATCAAAATGTACACTAACTACCTCTTACAGCTTCTGTCATAGAGGCAGGGCAGAGTTCTGGTTGCAGAGTGCTGTTAACATTTTTTGTTTGTATATATATGTGCCACAGTAACATGCACCTGCAGACAAGGACGTGCTGACTGACCCCTCATTTGTGTTCGTGATGACTGAGAACATAGTCCTACTACTTTACAAATCACTAGTCAGACCTCACATGGAGTACTGTGTACAGTTCTGGGCTCCTGTGAACAAGGCAGACATAACAGAGCTGGAGAGGGTTCAGAGGAGGGCAACTAAAGTAATAACTGGAATGGGGCAACTACAGTACCCTGAAAGGTTATCAAAATTAGGGTTATTCACTTTAGAAAAAAGACGACTGAGGGGAGATCTAATAACTATGTATAAATATATCAGAGGTCAGTACAGAGATCTGTCCCATCATCTATTTATCCCCAGGACTGTGACTGTGACGAGGGGACATCCTCTGCGTCTGGAGGAAAGAAGGTTTGTACACAAACATAGAAAAGGGTTCTTCACGGTAAGAGCAGTAAGACTATGGAACTCTCTGCCTGAGGAGGTGGTGACGGTGAGTACAATAAAGGAATTCAAGAGGGGACTGGATGTATTTCTGGAGTGTAATAATATTACAGGCTACAGCTACTAGAGAGATGTTGTTGATCCAGGGAGTTATTCTGATTGCCTGATTGGAGTCGGGAAGGAATTTTTTTCCCCTTAACCCCTTAAGGACCGGGGGTTTTGGGATTTTTGCGTTTTTGTTTTGCGCTCCCTGCCTTCCAAAAGCCATAACATTTTTATATTTCCGCTCACATAGCCATATGACAGCTTGTTTTTTGCAGGACAAGTTGTACTTTTTAACGCTACCATTTATTTTTGCATGTGATGTAGTGGGAAACGGGAAAAAAATTCCAAATGGGGTGAAATTGCAAAGAAACAGCAATTTCACCACAGTTTTACGGGTTTTTAAATTACAACGTTCGATTTGCGATAAAACTGACTGGTTAATTTTATTCTTCAGGTCAGTACAAATCTGGCAATACCTAATATGTATAGTTTTTCTTGCGTTTTGATAGTGAAAAAAAAAATTAAAAGTGGGAATTTTTTTATTTAATTTTTTTGTCGCCATGTTTTGACCCCTATAACTTTTTTGTAATTATGCGTACGGAGCAGTGTAGGGGCTCATTTTTTGCGGGGCAATCTGAACTTTTAATTGATACCATTATGGGGTGCGTATGATGTTTTGATCACTTTTTATTCATTTTTGTTTAGGAAAAGAAGCGTCCAAAAATGGCGAATTAGCCATTTGGACGCTTTCTTTCTGTTTTTATGTTTACCGTACGGTGAATATTTTTTAATATTATTATAGTATGGGCGTTTTCGCACATTGCGACACCCATTATGTGTAATTTTTTATTTTTTTATTTATTTTATTTTCATTTTGGGGAAAGGGGGTGATTTGAATTTTTATATTTTTTTATTTATTTTTATTTTTTAAACTTTTTTTTTTTTTTACCACTTTCTTATAGTTCCCATAGGGAACTATAAGATGCAATCATCAGATTGTTATTCTCATATATTCCAATGCAATAGCATTGGAATATATGAGAAAACGCATATTTCCTATGGAGCCTATTACAGTCATAGGCTCCATAGGAATACTAGTAGTAACCTAGGTTTCATTCACAGAAACCTAGGGTACTAAATGCATGCCCGGCTCCCTTGTGGCCATCAGGGGCCGAGCAAAACCGAAAATGAAACTTTCGGTTTTTGCGCGATCAGATGCCGTGGTCAGGATTGACCACGGCATCTGAGGGGTTAAATGTCCACGATCGGCATCGCTGCCGGTGGCGGACATGAGCTGCGGGTGTCAGCTTGATAAATCAAGCGTTTACCCGCAGCTCATGTGCCCGCTCCGTGCGGGAGTGGGCACCATCTTTAAAGTCCGGACGAAGGGCGTACATGTACGCCCTTCGTCCTTAAGGGGTTAAGTGGGGAAAATTGGCTTCTGCCTCACAGGGGTTTTTTGCCTTCCTTTGGATCAACTTGTAGGAAACAGGCCGAACTGGGTGGACAAATGTCTTTTTTTGGTCTTATATACTATCTTACTATGTTACTATGTTACTATGTTACTATGTTACATTTGATCTTGCTCACATCTTTCTGTCTCTTCATGTAATCCCAGACAGACAGGATCATGTTGAGATCAGGGCTTTTTGGGGGCTATTTTATCACGTCCAAGACTCCTTGTTCTTCTTTATGCTGAAGATATTTCTTATTGACATCGGCTGTATGCTTGGGGTCGATGTCCTGTTGCTGAATAAATTTGGAGCTAACCAGACACCTTACTGTTGGTGTTGCATGATCAATACATATCTGCCTGTGTCAAGCTTTATTAAAAATACAAACACAGAAATGCACAGCACTCTGCAACAAGAGCTCTGCCCAAGATGGAAGCAATAAGAGGACATTAGTGATATCGTATGCAAACAGTGGAGACATTGGTTTACATTTTGATCAAAAGGTAGTAAGCCCACTCACCCCGACACGGTTGTCTCCTAGAGTGGGTACTAACGCTAATTCTGACCTACTATGGGCCATGACAGCCACATTAAATCCTCCTAACGCTAAATATTACCTGTTATGGGCCACGACAGCCACACAAAATCCAGGGAGTGTGGGCCCAGCATGCATGCTGGGATAAACCGTACTCATTAACCCCTTCTGGTGCTGTAACAGCCTCCATTAGATCCAGGGATGCAGGTACCAACATGCATGCCGAGCCAACTGTGCACTCCTCCTGGAGCCAGATGGCTACTAGCAGGCAATGTGAGTACACATTCAGCTTTATACTCACTCTGATTAAAAACCAGCATCTAGGGCAGAATCACTAGTCAGGTGTGCACGACTGAAGTGGAGGTCGCCACACCTCCAACACATACTAAACAGAAACACAAGGGGGGGTCAGTCAGCACTCCCTGCATGCAGGTGCACGTAGCTATGGCAACTATACATACAAACACAGAAATGCACAGCACTCTGCAACAAGAGCTCTGCCCAAGATGGAAGCAATAAGAGGACATTAGTGATATCGTATGCAAACAGTGGAGACATTGGTTTACATTTTGATCAAAAGGTAGTAAGCCCACTCACCCCGACACGGTTGTCTCCTAGAGTGGGTACTAACGCAGTGCACAGTTGGCTCGGCATGCATGTTGGTACCTGCATCCCTGGATCTAATGGAGGCTGTTACAGCACCAGAAGGGGTTAATGAGTACGGTTTATCCCAGAATGCATGCTGGGCCCACACTCCCTGGATTTTGTGTGGCTGTCGTGGCCCATAACAGGTAATATTTAGCGTTAGGAGGATTTAATGTGGCTGTCATGGCCCATAGTAGGTCAGAATTAGCGTTAGTACCCACTCTAGGAGACAACCGTGTCGGGGTGAGTGGGCTTACTACCTTTTGATCAAAATGTAAACCAATGTCTCCACTGTTTGCATACGATATCACTAATGTCCTCTTATTGCTTCCATCTTGGGCAGAGCACTTGTTGCAGAGTGCTGTGCATTTCTGTGTTTGTATGTATAGTTGCCATAGCTACGTGCACCTGCATGCAGGGAGTGCTGACTGACCCCCCCTTGTGTTTCTGTTTAGTATATGTTGGAGGTGTGGCGACCTCCACTTCAGTCGTGCACACCTGACTAGTGTTTCTGCCCTAGATGCTGGTTTTTAATCAGAGTGCGTATAAAGCTGAATGTGTACTCACATTACCTGCTAGTAGCCATCTGGCTCCAGGAGGAGTGCACAGTTGGCTCGGCATGCATGTTGGTACCTGCATCCCTGGATCTAATGGAGGCTGTTACAGCACCAGAAGGGGTTAATGAGTACGGTTTATCCCAGCATGCATGCTGGGCCCACACTCCCTGGATTTTGTGTGGCTGTCGTGGCCCATAACAGGTAATATTTAGCGTTAGGAGGATTTAATGTGGCTGTCATGGCCCATAGTAGGTCAGAATTAGCGTTAGTACCCACTCTAGGAGACAACCGTGTCGGGGTGAGTGGGCTTACTACCTTTTGATCAAAATGTAAACCAATGTCTCCACTGTTTGCAAGCTTTATTAAAAAAGCACAAAGATAATTGATAAGTATAAAAAGTATTTATTTCATATTTTAATTAGAAACAGTAAGAAAATATGATGTGGTTCAAAACAAATCCCCCAATACAGACCTGGCAAAAAAGCTGGCAAGATAATATATTTTGCTAAGGATACCCCATACACACTACAGCCCATATTCCCAAAAAATGGGACACTGTGTAAATGTAAATGAATGTAACTAGAAACAGAACATGATAATTTGTAAATCTTAACGTGCCATATTTTATTCACAATAGATAACAGTACACAATAGATGATCAAACAGATATCAGATGTTGAAAGTGGGACATTTTACCATTTCATAACAAAATGTACTCATTTATACCTTCATGGCAGCAACACATCTCAAAAAAGTTGGGACAGGGCCACATCTACAATGGTTTGGAATCCCCTCTTTTTTACCAACTGTGTGTAAACATCTGTGAGTAGAGATGTCCCGAACTGTTCGACAGCGAACAGTTCCCTGCGAACATTCGCTCCTGCCAGCGAACATTATGCTATGTTCCATTCGCCCTGCATTCTTACATTCAGCTTACCTTCCTACCAAAGCCAGGCATAGTGAATTCAATTTAAAGCTGCAGTGTTAGAGCAGGGAGAGTATTAACTAGTGTCCTCTGTCCACCCCAACCCTCAAACCAAGAAAAGCCCTTTCTAAAAATGATATATCATTCATCATCATTTCATTTTCTATCACATTTAACATAAACCACTCAGATCATGCCAAAAGCCAGGTATGTGCAGGCTGACTATCTACCCATAAGACAGGGCATCAGCATACCTTACAATGACAATCATGAGTTTTAAAACATACAAACACAAGTTCTCAATCCAAAAGGAGAGAAATTGCTTAGCATTGATTGGCTATCTAGAGGGGTCTGGACCCTAGACCAGGTATTAGTACATAAAACATCCAATTCTCCCCTATGGCCGCCAAGCACCAGGTATATGCAGGGCCAACAACCCATCAGACAGACAGATCATCAGCATACCTTAGCAAGGCAGCCTGGGTTTTAGCCAGTTTTTCCAAAAGGAAAATTGTCTGTTTAGTGTTAGGTATCTAGGGGGACCTGTGCACATAGATGATTATCATTAGGGTGCCAAAAAATTATTATTATTTTTTTTTTTTAATATGCCACCTAGCTCTCATCTCAATGATTAGGAAGGCTGCATAGTTTTTTTTTGATTTTGCAATTGTTCAAAGACTAACTTTATAATCTTTCTATTCTGTTTTGTCATATAAACTCATTTGCATAACATGGGACTATGAGAAAGCCATGCAAATCGTGTTTCAGTTTACAAACAAGGCAGATACTGCTATATTGCTCATTAGCATTTCTTGGCCATGTGTATGCAAATGAGTTTTAAATGTTGGGAAATGTTTATGCTGCTCTCTTAGGCAGTGAGAGAGGAGTTAGGCTGGCATATAAAATTACAATTTTTGTCGCCCTAATGATAATGGTCTAGGGTCCAGGCCCCTCTAGATAGCCAACCAATGCTAACCAATTTCTCTCCTTTTGGATTGAGAACTTATGTTTGTTTGTCTAAATTAATCAAACCTGTCATTGTAAGGTATGCTGATGCCCTGTCTTATGGATAGATAGTCAGCCTGCACATACCTGGCTTTTGACATGGTGTAGAGTGATTTTTTTTTTATTTTACAAGTAATAAAAGTATGTTAAATAATTAAATTAGCATTTAAAAGTAGTTTAGAAAATAAAATGTTAGAGTAGATTTAGATGTCATAAAATAGGCTATTTTAAACCATTTAAAAATATTATGTGATTTCTGTGCTTTAGTTAGTCAACTTAAAACAACTTTTCTATCACTATTGTAGCTAGAAAGAGCCAATAGAAGTCTATTGCGGTTCGCCCTGTTCGCGAACATTTGAGTAAGTTCGGGTTTGTTGTTCGCGAACAGAAAATTTTATGTTCGCGACATCTCTACCTGTGAGGTGATGAGACCAATTGCTGGAGTCTTGGGAAAGGAATGTTGTTCTATCATTGTCTTATGTAAGACTCTAGCTGCTCAACAGCCCCGAGTCTTTACTGCATTTTTTGCTTAATGATGCTCCAAATGTTTTTTGTTGGTGAAAGGTCTGGACTGCAGGCAGGCCACTTCAGCCCCTAGACTCTTCTTCTGTGTAGTCTCGCTGTATTGGATGCAGTATGTGGATCAGCATTGTCACGCTGAAATATAAGAGGCCTTCACTGAAAGAGACGTCTGGATAGGAACATATGTTCTAAAACCTATACCTTGTTCAGCAATGATTGTGCCCTTCCACATGTGTAAGCTGCCCACACCATAGGCAATAATGCAACCACATACCATCAAAGATGCAGGCCTTTGAGTTGTGCACATAACAAGATGAATGGTCCCTCTCGTCTTCTAAAAAAGTATTTAAAATTTTGATTAATCCAACCACTTTGTCTCAGTCCATTTTAAATGAGCTTTGGCCCAGAGAAGATGACATAGTTTCTGGATCAAGTTGACATATGGCTTCTTCTTTGCATGATACAACCATTGTGAATTGCATGGCAAACGGAGTTCGCAGACAACAAAAAAAAAAATATCTTTATTTATATATTCCACAGCCCTTTACAATACAGAGGGTTTATGTACAAATCAAAAGAAATCACAAAATTACAGGGTAATAAACAAATAAAACACCACGAGCAAGGGCACTACTCGCACGAGGCTTACAATCTATGAGGGAATGGGGGTGACACAAAAAGTAAAGTTTGTTGTTTTACAAAGAGCTCTAACCACCTGTGTACTAAATAGATATATTTAGGCTGAGCAGGCTGAGCTGCATGAGCTAGTGCCTTGGGTGTGGGGATTACTGTCAGAAGAAGATGGGTTCAGAATATGGGTTTGGGGAGGCTGAGTTACTGTAGGAAGAGTCAGCACAGGCTAAAGGAATCAGTGTAGCAGGTTGAGAGATAGTGGAGCTTGGCTGCAACATTTAGTATAGACTGAAGTTTAGTGAGGAGAAGACAATGATTTCTGGAAGAGTTCTTGAACCTATGCACTGGTTTCCATTCCAGAATCATGCCTGATTTCAATGCAGTGCCGTCTGAGAGCCCATAGAGCATGACCATCAAATATTGACTGTCTGCCTTGTCCCTTGCACACATGGATTTTTCCAGATTCTGAGTCGTTTAATGATATTACGTTATGTAGATGATGTCATATTCAAAGTCTTCACAATTTTACATTGAGGAGCATTTTTCTGAAATTGTTCCACAGTTTTTAGACACAATTTTTCACAGATTGGAGAACAACTGTCCATCTTTGCTACTGAGAGATTCTCTAACATGCTCTTTGCCTCCTGCAGCAGTTTTTGATTACTCCCACTTACTGTTCCAGCCATTTTTTGCTCCTGTCCCAACTTTTTGGAGATGTGTTGCTGCTAACAAGTTTTAAATGAGTTAACCTTTTTCATGAAAAGATAAAATGTCTCAGTTTTAACATCTGATATCTGTTCAATCATCTATTGTAAATAAAATATGAATCTATGAGATTTGCAAATCATTGCATACTGTTTTTATTTACATTTTACACAGCATCCCGACTTTTTTTTGGAATTGGGGTTTTGATTATGGGTATAAAATTTTTACAGTGCTATTCATACACTTGTTATTGTCACTTGATATATGCATTTGTCAGTTGTGGCTGGAGTAGTGTATGTTTTTTACATGAGGGGCTGTAGATTTTTATAATCTGTTTTACCTACATGTATGTTTACCTACGTTATGCCTACTAGGACTTATGTGATAATTTACAGACATGTATCCCTCTTAATTACAGGCCTACTGTAGGTCTTATTCTGCATTGTTAAATTTGTTTTTAAACCCCATCGTATTTTTATATATTGTTTAAAATATGAAGTAATTTAAATTTTTATGCTTATCGATATATGGACCATCTATTACTTTTTCTTGTTTTGTAAGGATGTTGTATTGTTATGTAAGGCCAATTACCCATGCGTCCTAGTTTAACAATGTAAGATATATTTTAATAAATATATTTTAATAAAAGAACAGCTGTTTATGCGCTTGGTATTCTTAATATTTTGGGCATGATCTGCTAAGAGAACTATTTCAACAATGCCAGGGAATTGGCACAAGGATGTAAGTCTTAATTGCTCTTGTCACAACTGCGACTACTTTGTGGTGCAGATGGTGCCCTATGGGATCAAATGCTTGAAAAAAAAAAAAAACTGAAGAACAAGCCTTTGCTAAAAAAGTTAATGGATGAGAAAAATCTCCAGTGTGGGCTAGCAAACAAATATTATGGAGTGTGGGAGGCTGTGGAGGCTGGAATTGTTATTATAGGACAGCCAATATTGTCTTGGCAGTTAAGGACCACAGCCTGTTCACCGTACTACCGGTGAAAGCATGCAACTGGAGTGTTTGCGGCTAACAATAAAATATCTCATTAAAATGAGTTGGCTTCATTCATCTTATAAAACAAATGAAGAATGGCACCCAATGCACAGATGTTGTTCGATGAGATACTGTATATGTTCGTCAACTGACTTGTTCCTGAAACCAGTTGGATGTTCCATTGGGACCTTACTCTATGTCATACATCTAACACTTAAAACAACATTACCAGAACTTGACAGCAAAAACACCAGAGATAAAAGCATGGCACAATACAGAACCAGTCAAAATACAGGTGAATCCAAGGCAAACACAGATTACAGGGATGACTTGAAACAGAGAGAACTGGCAGACGAACAGCTTAATTGTGCTAAAAAATGATTTACAAGTGCAGGAAAAGATTATTCAAGGTGTAGGGAAAGGATAGGGAGGAAATATTCCACAGCATTTACGTTGAACATGGTTCAGTAGGGGAGTTTACAGCCTGGGTAATAGGAACAATCCTATTACACCTTGCTGCACTGACTGGGGACCCAAATTGCCATTATCCAGCTCTGTAATTCCAGAAAACCGTTCTTGTTATTGAGGTGAAAGTGCTGTTTAATACAGCCATTAACAGGGTTTATTATAAAGAAACACTTCTGTCTTATTTGCCCTTGTGCGGTACAGTTATATGTTCTAAAGCATTTTTTTGGCCTGTATTAGTGGAAAAAAGGGCTTATTAGCCATTGTGTGGCGAAGTGCGAAAATGACAGCTCTTTTTGGCGTGTATTAGTGGCAAAAAATATATACATTTGCTGTTTAGTGGTGCAGTTATATGTTCTAAAGCCCTTTTTTGTTGTGTATTAGTGGCAAAAGTTAAATATATTTGCCGTTCAGTGGTGCAGTTATGTGTTCTAAAGCCCTTTTTGGCGTGTAATAGTGGCAAAAAAATATATATTTGCCGTTCAGTGGTGCAGTTATATATTCTAAAGCCTTTTGTGTTGTGTATAAGTGGAAAAAAGAAAAATATATTTGCCATTCAGCGGTGCAGTCGTATATTCTAAAGCCTTTTCTGTTGTGTATAAGTGAAAAAAAGAAAAATATATTTGCTGTTCAGCGGTGCAGGTATATGTTCTAAAACCCTTTTTGGCGTGTATTAGTGGGGAACAAGAAAAAGGGCTTATTAGCCGTTGTGTGTTGAAGTGAGAAAATTACAGCCCTTTTGGTGTAAAAGGAATAATGCTGTGGGTCCGCATGACATGCAGATGACAGGCATCACTCTAAGAATCACTGCACACTTCACTTATTTGGGCAGTCACGTGGCCAAAACAGACCAAATAACTCAAGTATGAACTCAGCCTTACAGGTCGATGTTAGTGCCAAGAAGAAGCACAATCCGTTTACACCATCAACAGCTGATTTCACATAGATGTCTACAGAACCTGTTCTAATAAACGCTTATACAAGTAGAGCCCCCCGACAGAGTGGAGAGGGTGTTAGCAGTAAGTTTATGTCGACGTCACTGATTATTTTACCCTTCCACTGATCCGTCAGAACAATAATCCCCCAAAAAACGATCCTGTCTGTTGAGCATCCGCCTTCACTCGTTCATTATTTGGTCAGTAATCCATCAGTATTGCTAATGCCAAAAAAAAAAGGAGTGGACACGTAAATAGAATATTTGCATGTCTTCTGTGTTTTGTACCCACTCCTGCTTTTGGCTACTAAATTACAAGCCAATTCTGATGGTACCCTACAGGCCTTACAGCTGCTACACAGACAGGATCCGTTGTGCATCTCATTTTTCTTTCATTCTGACAGAACAGAAGAAGGGTCAAATGAATGATGAGGTCAGCCAGGCCGAAAGGCAAAATAGTGGTCCAGTCATGAATAGGGGAGAGTGGAAACAGCATGAGAAGTAACACAGAGTGGCCCTAAGACATAGTGGTGAGCTGGAAGCAGCATGAGGAGGCCACAGAGCAGCACAAGGACAGTGTGGAGGTGGCAGCAGCAGCTTCAGGAGGAGAACACACAGTGGCACAATGACAGGGTGTAGGTGGCGGCAGCATCAGGAGACGAGAGAGTGGCAAAGTGACATAGTGTGGAGGTGGCATCAGCATGAGAAGACCACAAAGTGGCAAGGTGACATAGTGTGGAGGTGGCAGCAACATGAGTAGGCCACCTAGTGGCACGAGGACAAGAGTTTGTGGAGGTGGCAGCAGCATGAGGATGCCCCAGAGTGGCATGACGACAATAGATTGCAGAGGTGGCAGCAATATGAGGAAGCCACATAGTGGCACAACAACGAGAGATTGCAGAGGTTGCAGCAGCATTAGGATACCACAGAGTGGCCCAACGACAAAGTGTGGAGGTGGCAGCAGCATGAGGAGGTCATAGAGTGACCAATGATAAGAGATTGCAAAGGTGGCAACAGCATAAGGAGGCACAGAGTAGCAAGGTGACATAGTGTGGAGGTGGCAGCAGCATGAGGAGGCCACAGAGTGGCATAACGACGAGAGATTGCGGAGTTAGCAGTAGCATGAGGACGCCACAGAGTGGCCGCTTCGTATATTCATTTATAGGGAATATGGGACAAAACAGAAGGTTAAAATTTCTCAACTTTATAAAGTCTTGCTTAGGAATTTCCTTCGAAGATTTGTATAATATCTTAGCAAATTAAGTTTACTTTCTTATAATTTTAATCAAGTTTTGGTTCAATTTAATATTAAATATTTAATTAATTAAATTAAATTAAGTGTTGCCTAAGATAGGAGAGAATCAGCTAGTCTTCTGTTTATTCAACAATGTGGTTGCGATGGAGAAAGCATTCCAAAAACAAGTGTGGTATCGGCTGCTCATCGAGCCATATACAGTACCTCTGGGGGAACCTTACTGGCATGAACAGGCCTCTAGTAGCTACAGACAATGAGGAGACAAAGCTTCAAGATTGCTTGGAGCCTGGAAGAGTCTCTTCGTTAGGGAAAACCTCACAAGTTCCCAGTCATCATGGATGGGAAGGAGGACATCTTGTGGTGCACGAAGATAGAGAGGGTCTTCGGATTCCCCCGCACTATACGGATGTCTCAGAAATGAACCGCTGCTCCCGACATCAGCTCCTGGGAAGGTCATGGAGCGGTCATCTGGTATCTATTCGCCCCGCTGAAGGATTATTTTGAAAGTGTGAAGAAGCTACATGGGGACCCCACCATGCAGATTTATCATGGAGACACCGGATTTTATAATATTACATTATTATAGAAAGAAAAAGAAAAAAGAAGCCCCTTCGTCACCAGGATCCCAAGTGTGATCAGCTGCATCATCATCATTGAGTTCTGTCTGCACGTCACTGATGTCCTCTTCAACGGTCTCTAGGTCAGGATCCTGGCCGCTCGCAACACCAGCTCCCACGCAATTCTCCTCATCACTACTTACCCGCCTAGCGAATGGAAAGGACAGAGGCAGGTTGAGGACAGGTGCGGGCACAGGGCCTGCTCCCGGGCCATGCCAACTAAGGGTTGTGTCTGACAAACCCACTGACTCTTGGCTGGGGTTGTCTGATCTCACGACAAAGTTAATGATCGAGTCAACCATTCAAGAACCAATGAGTTACTGGTCACGACAATAGAGAGTTGGATAATACTCCGGTGCGTGATTTTCGTGGGTAAGGGGAGATGGTTCCCAGGCCACAGTAACAATATATAATAGACTCCCACACTCCACTGAGTTCAATTTTTGAACTTGCTTTATTGAAAGTGCGGAATTCCAGTTACTGGTCACGACACAACCGCTAGCTGACATTGGGAGCTCAGGCCTTTTGAAGTGACCCCTGCTGTCACGGCCCCTTACTCTGCTGCGATCTTTGCCTGCGCCAGAAACATTTAGGCCTCTGCCACTCCCCTGTGCAGGGCCCGACACTTCTCTGTCTGACATACTAGATCAAATATTTTTTTATTTTGCCACTAATACATGGCAAACTGGGTTCTAGAATATATTACTGTACCACAGAATGGCAATTAGGCCCTAATTTATTTCAACTTTTACACAAAAGGCTCTTCAACAGATAAGTAGGGTTGAGAGAACATATGGAAGTTCGGCTTTGCCGGGTTCGGTCGAACTTGGCCGCAAATTTGGGAACCAAACTTGACCCGAACTTGACTCCGAACTCATACCCCATTGAAGTCAATGGGGACCCAAACTTTGGGGCACTAAAATGGCTCTAAAAAAGTCATAGAAAGGGCTAGAGGGCTGCAAAAGGAAGCAAAATAGGGGTAAAAGCAGGACAATTGCCATGTAAACAAATGTGGAGAGGGAAATGAATTAAAATGACATAGAATTTAAAAAAAAAGTAAAAAATAATGATCTTGAACTAGAAGGGCGAAGGTCTAACTGGAGTAGGAGGTTGAGGAACGGATGGACATGGCGGTGTAGGTGAAAGCGGTGGTGGAGGAGGTAGCCAACAATATTTATATATATATATATATATATATATATATTTTTTTTTATAAATTTGGGAAGACCCCAAAACATTGGGTAGAAGTGCGCTGGAGTATAACAATGGCTGGGTGCAGCCGGTATACTTGTCTATTCTGCACAAGATATGTACTAGTCCTGTGGGATCCATGCCTAGTTCATGTTAATGAACGTGAGCTTGTCCACATTGGCTGTGGACAGGCGGCTGCGCTTGTCTGGGTTTCACCCCCCCTGCCATGCTGAACACACGTTCAGACAATACACTGGCCACAGGGCAAGCCAGCTTATACAAGTCGTAAAGGGCAAGCTCAGGCCATGTGCCATTTGGAGACCCAGAAGTTGAATGGGGCAGACCCATCAGTTAGTACGTGTAGGCATGTGCACAAGTACTGTTCCACTATGTTGCTGAAATGCTGCCTCCGGCTAAGACGTTCCATATCAGCTGGTGGTGCTGGTTGTTGTGGCGCGCTGACAAAGCTTTTCCACATTTCGGCCGAGCTAACCCTCCCTCCTGAGGTGCTGGCGCTGCCCCAGATGCATTGGCGACTTCTTCCTCCTCCTCCTCTGCCTTCGCCTTGTGCTACCACTGAGCCCCCGGTGTCAGGTGGGAATGCCATCAGCAGCGTGTCTACCAGGGTGTGCTTGTATTCGCACATCTTTCGATCACACTCCAGTGGCAGAATTAAGGATAGTACGTTGTCCTTATAGCGGGGATCCAGCAGGGTGGCCACCCAGTAATCAGCACTGGTTAGAGGGAGGGCAACTCGGAGGTCGTTGTGCAGGCACTAAAGCATGTAGTTGCTCTTGTGTGCCAGGCTGCCCAGAGGCAATGACCAGCTGTCCTCTGTGGGCGGAGTATCGTCTGTGTCCTCTGTATCCCCCAGGCCATGCCATAGCGATGCGCATGAGCTGCTTTGGATGCCACCTGCTGTGAACACGGTTCCTCCTCCTCCTCATCCTCCTCCATATCCTCCAGAACTGTGCCGTGGCTGGACAATTGTGTACCTGTATCTGTTGGTGCAGGAACCCACCCTCCAAGCCACTTGTGAATGACTGGCCTGATAACTATGGAAATGATCTATCTTCCTCCTCCTCTTCCTCCTGTGCCACATCCTCTTCCATCATCGCCCGAAGCGTATTTTCAAAGAGACATAGAGGTGGCATATTAACGCTGAGGACTGCGTCATCGACACTGGCCATGTTGGTGGAGTACTCGAAACAGCGCAAAGTGACTCACACATCCCGCATGGAGGCCCACTTGTTGGTGGTGAAGTGGTGCTGTTCCGCAGAGCGACTCACCCATGCGTGCTGCAGCTGAAACTCCACTATCGCCTGCTGCTGCTCGCACAGTTTCTCCAGCATGTGCAAGTTGGAGTTCCACCAGGTGAGCACATCGCATATGAGGTAGGGAACGGGAAGGCTGAAGTTACTCTGTAGTGCAGACAGGCGAGCAGCAGCAGGGTGAGAACACTGAAAGAGCACACAGATGGCTCGCACTTTCTGCAGCTGCTCTTATATATCGGGGTGCCTTTTCAGGAATTTATGCATCACAAAATTCAGCACATGTGTCAGGCAAGGGATGTGTACAAACCGGCTAGGCCCAGAGCTGCTACGAGATTTAGCAGATTATCGCACTCCACCAGGCCGGGCTTGAGGCTCTGTGGCACTAACCACTCATCAGTCTGTTGTTCCATGCCCGTCCACAACTCCTGCGCGGTGTGGGGTTTGTCCCCCAAACAGATGAGTTTCAAAACAGCCTGCTGATGTTTCCCCCTGGCTGTGCTGAAGTTGGTGATGAAGGTGTTACGCTGACCAGATGAGGAGGCGGTAGAGGAGGAAGTGGAGTAGAAGGCAACAGGAGGCAAAGATAAATGTCCTGCAATCCTCAGTGGCGGAAGGGCATGCGCCAAACTGCTATCGCCTCAGGCTCAGCCACTGCTTTTCCCCAGTGTGCAGTTAGGGAGATATAACGTCCCTGCCCGTGCTTACTGGTCCATGTTTTGGTGGTTATGTGGACCTTGCCACTGATGGCATTGCGCAGTGCACACCTAATTTTGTCCGCCACTTGGTTGTGCAGGACGGGGATAGCTCACCTAAAAAAGTAGTAGAGGCTGGGAACCAAGTACTGAGGGACAGCCACCTCCATAAGATTTTTAAAAGTCTCCATCTCCACCACACGGAATGACAGCATTTCAAAGGCCAAAAATTTTGAAATGCTGGCATTCAGGACGTTGCTGCCACATCCTCTGTTAGCTGAGTGGCAGGTGCCACTTTCACTATAGAGGGGGAGGAAGAGGCTAAGACTGCAGCAGAAGAGAGACCTGAGCCTGAGGGAGCCTGAGATCTTTTGTGGTTTTTGAAGTGTTTACTCCACTGCAGCTCTTGCTTTGCATTTAGATGCCTGGTCATGCAGGTGGTGCTCAGGTTTAGAACATTTATGCCTTGCTTTAAGCCTCATGCACACGACCGTTGTTTGATTCCGTGTCCGTTGCTCCGTTTTTCATGATTTTCTGCGGACCCATTGGTTTTCAAAGGGTCCGTGGAAAACTCGTAAAATGCACCGTTTGTCCTCCGCGTCCGTGGTCCGTGATTCCAGTCCGTCAAAAAAATATAACCTGTCCTATTCTTGTCCGTGAAAAACGGTTCACGGACCCATTCAAGTCAATGGGACCGTGAAAAAATGCGGATGGCCATCTGTGTGTCATCCGTGTTCCGCGTCCGTTTTTTTTGCGGATCCCTTGGCAGGCACTTGGCAAAAATTGTCAGCCTGTCTTTTGGCAAAATCTTTTGGGTCATGTCCGCTAAAAAAAACGGAAGACACATGGAAACACAACGGAAGGCAAAAACGGACACAGATCACTGAACAACGGAACCCTTTTTTGCGGACAGCAAAAAAAAAACGGTCGTGTGCATGAGGCCTTGGGCTCTGATTGCACAGTGTGCAAACCACTCACGTTTTGTCGTCAGCACATTGTCTGAAGAACATGGAACTCCTTGGAGCTGGCTTTGTTGTGCTCAGTCCCTGGTGGCGGTGGGCAGTAGCAGGTGTACTGTCTAGGGGACGGCCACTCTGCTTTTGGACACTGCTCCTTCTGTTGCTGTGCGGCTGGTGCTGTGTGACCACTATCTCTTCCTCCAAACTGTGCACGTCACTCGCATTACCTTGATTCCATGTAGGGCCTAGGACCTCATCATCCTCTACATTATCTTCCACCCACTCTTCACCCCTGCCTTCCTTGCCGCTCTGCTCTCTGCAGAAAGCCGCAGCAGTTGGCACCTGTGTTTCGTCATCATCAGAGATGTGCTGCGGTGGTCCTTCCATGTCCACATCCTGATACATTAGTGTTGGGTATCAGTGCACTCAATCTCTTCCACTACTGGAGCAGGGCTATGGGGACGGCCCTCAGAAACCCTGCCAGCAGAGTCATCAAAAAGTATAAGAGACTGATGCATGACTTGGGGCTCAGACTGCTTGGCTGATTTGGAAGGGGGTGAAGTGAAAGACAGATGCCCATGGGCTGCAGGTGCCAATTCTGCGCTTTCAGCAGTGGACCGGGTGGGAGACAATGTAAAGGAACTGGAGGCACTGTCAGCTACCCAAACTACTACCGCCTCTAATTGATCTGGCCTCACCATTCATACACCGGTATTCTGGCCTACAAAATAAAGTTCTGAATGTTCTGTCGCCTACGTGCACCTGAGGAAGGTGTTTCATTTGGGCTTGTAGCAGGCACAGATCGACCATGTCCTCTCCCTGCAACAGGAGCTCCACCAGCACCAGCAGCACCACAACCAGGGCCATGTCCCTTATTTGATGCTCTGCTCATTCTTTGAGGTCACCCACTTAACTAACAGATTGATTAACTATATTATTTTCCCTGTCATGTATGCAGTGCAGGTGTACCTCACACAATAAATGGGTATATGACGCGCACCTAACTAACAGACAGATTAACTATATTATTTTACCTGTCATGTATGCAGTGCAGGTGTACTTCACTACCGAGAGCTGAATGGCAGTGCTACATGTGATCTAGCTTATATAGAGGCTCGGTTAAATGATGCACCGGCCAATCACAGCTATGCCATCCATAGTCACGGCTATTATGGCTTCTAAGTGTCCACAGTGTCCAAGTGCCCTGCAGCAATTCAACAAGCTTTATTAAATGCCCGAACACCGAACTCGAACCCAAACTTTTCCGGCAAAGTTCGGGTTCGGGTCCAGGGTACCAAATTTTTATTTTTTTATTTTGTCACTAATACAGCAAACGGTGCTTTTGAATATATCACTGCACCACAGAACGGCAATTAGGGCCTCATTTTTATCTCCTTTTACACAACACAAAAAGCTTTAAGTGCAAATCTGAATAGCAAATATATTTTTATTTAGCCACTAATACACGGCAAACTGGGCTTCAGAATATATCACTGCATCGCACAAGGGCAAATATATTTTTCTTTACAAGGCAAAAAGGGCTTTAAAACCTATAACTGAACTACACAAGAGCAAATAAGACATACTGTAGAAATATTTACTTGAAATAAACCCTGTTAATGGCTGTATCAAACAGCACTTGCACCCCAATACAAGAACGGTTTGCTAGAATGACAGAGCTGTATAATGTCAATTTGGATCCCCAGTCAGTGCACCAAGGTGTAATAAGATAGTTCCTATTACCCAGTTTGTAACCTCACCTACTAAACGGTTAGCTCGTCTGGCGTAATTCCACAGAGCTACCATAACATAAATTACAGAAAAATCTAAATCTGGCTATGATTACACAGGCCCTTACTGCTTAAGGTGCTGTGTATCTGCAGAGCAATCATAATGCCTATGCCCACCACTAAACACACCTACAATGGCCCCATGAGCATCAAAACTACAGCATTTGAAAATGATGGCCTGGTCTAATGAATTATGTTTCCTTTACATCATGTGGACAGCACAGGGCATGTACATTTCTTTTCCTGAGGAAGAGAGGACATTAGGATGCACTATAGGAAGAAGGCAAGTCAGTAGAGGCAATGTTCTGCTTGGAAACCTTGGACCTTGTGAATAATATTGGTTTTATTTTGGCACGTACCACCTTCCTAAACATAGTGATATTCCTCAATGGCAGTGATCTCTTCCAGAGGTCTCACTAAAAATTGCTCATGAATGCTTTGAGGAACATTAAAAATGGTCAAAATTATGAATTGGTCTCCATATTGCCCAAATCTCAATCCAACTGAACATCTATAAAATCATGGATTTGCCCAGCAATCTACAGGATTTAAAGGATCTGTTGCTAATATCTTGTTGCTAAATACCACAGGGAACCTTCAGATGTCTTATGGAATCTATGCCTTGACAGGTCAGAGCTGTTTAGGCAGCACTAGGGGGACCTACATAATACATCAAATTCAAAAAATTACAGTATTGATATAGAGGTATCCTTTCATCAAAAATCACTTTCACATGTAATTAGGACCCTTAAAACATAACTTTTACTTAATACATATGATAAAATACACTACAAATAATTTCTAGTGAGATACCAATCACCAATAATTGAATAGCCACATATGGCAGAATTTATACAAGTGTAACTCAGGGTGTCGGATGTCCGTAGCGACCAGGGTGGGAATTCTATCCCTAGTCCACCCTAGCTACTCCTCAGCCCAGGGACAGACCCTGATGGTGGGAATGCCCTGTCCCCGTACCTGGCTATAGCACCCTAGACTCACCCTGGTTTGGTCACACACAACTGCCTATGAGGAATGGGCAAGTAAGGTATAACCCATGGGTCATAGGCAAATATCATACAGATCCCAAAATTATCCCAGGGTAGTTCCCCACTACTACTATGGTAACCAGGACTTTAATAGCGTCCTGGCTGCCATAGTAACCTGAAAGCATTTTGAAGACTGATCAGAATCCTGATCAGTCTTCTAATGCTTCAGCGACTTGCGTTCTGACAGATCCGGCGGGACGGAAGTGCCTGCCGGATCCTCAGAACACAAGTGTGAAAGGACCCTTAGTTTGCTTTTGAATGACATTGTGGTGCATTTACTAAAGTGTTTGTGTCTATTTTTATAAAACAGAGTTCAGACTAAGCAGATATGCATCTACACTCACAAGTGCATCTACACTCACAAGTGCATAGCCATAAGGCAAACAAGGTTGGTTAAAAGATGGCTGCACAATACATCATAAACTGATAGCAAAAAATAGGAAAAGGGGCTCATTTCAAAAAAATAGAATGAAGGAAGCACCTAGTGCACATTTTTGCCTTATGGCTATGCACTTGTGAGTGTAGATGCATATCTGCTTAGTCCTCACTCTGTCTTATAGTATATATTGAGGGTGGCGCCTCTTTTGGACTGAGCAACGCCCAAGTACCTGGGACTTCTCAGCACAAAAGCAATTTAGCTGGTTTCTGCAGTGCCCTGAATTAAAGGAGACTGGTAAGTCCATGAGAGGCAGTATCTGTAATCTTAGGGACCCTTGTGCAGAAGCCACTGTGACGTGGTACTTGGGCCCGACATACTTTTGATCAAAAATGTGCGCTAAGTGCTTCCTTCATTCCATTTATTTGAAATGAGCCTCTTTTCCTATTTTTTGCTATCAGTTTATGATGTATTGTGCAGCCATCTTTTAAGCAACCTTGTTTGCCATATAGCTATGCACTTGTGATTGTAGATGCATATCTGCTTAGTCTGAACTCTGTCTTACCCTAAGTTCACACCTGAGCGTTTTACAGCGCGTTCAAACGCACTGTAAAACGCTCAACACATGAAAACCAATGCTTTCCTATGGCTCTGGTTCTCACTTGAGCGTTTTACAGCGCGTTTGAACACGCTGTAAAACGCCCGACGCATAAACAAGTACTTGAGCTTTTTTTGGGGCGTTTGTCGCGCGTTTTGTGATTGACACCACAGTAGTCAATCACAAGAACACGCGTACGAACGCGCGTTTCCTATTTGCAAAAACGCGCTGAAATATGCGCGTAAAACGCACGTTTCAAGAACGCTCAGGTCTGAACCGAGGGTTATAGTATATATTATGGGTGGTGCCTCTTTTGGACTGAGCAACGCCCAAGTACCTGGGACTTCTCAGCACAAAAGCAATTTAGCTGGTTCCTGCAGTGCCCTGAATTAAAGGAGACTGGTAAGTCCATGAGAGGCAGTATCTGTAATCTTAGGGACCCTTGTGCGGAAGCTGCCGTGAAGTGGTACTTGAGCCCGACATACTTTTGATCAAAAATGTGCGCTAAGTGCTTCCTTCATTCACTTTTTTTGGAATGAGACCCTTTTCCTATTTTTTGCTATCAGTTTATGATGTGTCTATTTTTAGTCAGAAAAAGCCTGTTTTGGAGGCTTTTGCGCCTCATTCGACTATTTTTAAGTATTAGACTAATTCAGTAGTTGTCTATCTTTGCGACTATTTTTCAATCTATTTTTAATCAGTCTAATTTTTACTGCATTGCAAGGCTGGCTTATTTTTATTGAACAGTTTTCAGTGGTGAAGTGCACCTTTTTTTGCATTAAAAGTCACACTTTTCTCCTCACAGATGCTATTATTATTTATGTACAAATAAATTAAACCAGTCTAAGTGAATATGAACTTGTCTAGTGAGTTCAGACTAATACCAATACTCAATTCATCTAATTCATCAATGGCTGTGCAATTTTTAATAAATGCTAGACAAAAGACTGACAGCCAAATCAAATACACAGTCTAATTTTACACCTAAAAAAAGGCGAGCTTGATAAATGTTCCCCTTTATGTTTGCTCCACCTTCTGATACTGTGGAGTTAGGGTACTTTCACACTTGCGACAGAGTGATCTGGCAAGCAGTTCCATCGTCGGAACTGCCCGCCGAATCCGTCGATCTGGATGTAAACTGAATGCATTTGTAGACGGATCTGGATGCCGATCCGTCTCACAAATGCATTGCAAGAACGTATCCGTCTCTCCGTTTGTCATGCGGATAGACGGATCCGTCTTGTATTTTTTTTTTATAGTTTTAAAGGTCTGCGCATGTGAAGACCGGAAGGACGGATCCGTCCTTCAGGTATTTCTAATGCCGGATCCGGCACTAATACATTTCAATGTCTATTTTGGACGGAGATAATACTGCAGCATACTCTAATCTCTGTCCAAAACGCCATTCAGTGACTGAACTGAAGACATCCTGATGCATCCTGAACGGATTTCTCTCCATTCAGAATGCATTAGGATATAACTGATCAGTCCCTTTGACGGAACTCAATGGCGGAAAAAAAAAAAACGTTAGTGCGAATGTACCCTCATGCAGCTACGGCCAGCCAGAAGATCCATAATGACAACAACATTTTCACCAAAATTAAATTTGTAAAGTGATTTTTGTTTGTATTGTTTATCCTTTTTGGAGTTGGGACACAAAGGGGAGCACTGATGGATTTGCTACGCTGTCATAATTGTTTGCACACTTCTATGGATGAAACAGCTACTTCCCGGCAAAATCTTGTGGCTACTCCACAATCAATGTTCAAAAATCTATATACTGAAGCCACTTTAATTGATTCTATCCAATGTGTCTATGTGTATCATCAAAAAGTTAATAGCCTCTTCAGTATAGTCATTATACTCCAAAGTTGTCACAATGGCGGTTCACCTGTACATTCTGTGCTAGCATTGGTTGCTTATGGGAGTGATTAAATTAAGTCCATCTCTTAGTATGGTTATTTGCAAGTGCATATGCACTGTATACTCTGATCCCGGTTACTTGTGGTGTGAATTGTGCCTATCTGCTTGTACTCAGTCTCAGTTCTGTATTGCGATGGTTAGACCTCTTTCACATGAGCAGGTTTTCTGGCTGAAGCAATGCATGTAGCAAAGGCATAGCATTCAGACTGAATCCTGGCACATTCATTTTCATTGTTTAACACTGTGACGAGACCAATCTCGCCACATTGCATTGGAGAAACCTGGTTGCTCGCCTGCTGCCTTTGGACTATGGCCCCCTGTTAAAAGACATCTTTTTTTACCTGCAGAAAAGCTTAATTCGTGCTTTTCTGCCTGGGGTTCGGTAGTTTTGGTTGAATGTGTTATACCCCAGATAGGAATCCCATGGAGCCCATTCGTATGAAACTGACTGTAAAGACTTTGGCTCCATGGCGATTAAACTGTATTCGTGTGGTCTGAGCGCCATTCACTTAATAATGTGCGCTCAGACCTGAGCTATCTGGGGATATGTTAAATGTATAGTTTTAATGTAATGTGTCTTACCTGGTGTATTTTAACAGTAATGCTTGTTCTGTGTCCCCATGTGCATAATGGAGTCTTGTCTCTGAAATGTCTGTGTGTATTGTAAAGGGTGGGACATTGTGTATTGAATAGTGATGTCTGTCCTATTGTCCCCACATGTGTATTGGCGATTTCCCTTTGTCCTGAGAGATAATTGAATGACTCCTCAATTGTCTCCAGGACAGAAGACATTAGTATTCGTCTGCCTGTGATGATTGCATTACCCATGTAGGGTGATGGTATCACAGGCAGAGGGGAGGGATATGCTGGGGGTGTCTGTATTGTCCCAATGTGTGTGATTGGCTGCTGTATCCCGTGTCGCAGTCTTCCTTCTGGTCCTCTAGGGAGTGTCCACCAGGTGGGAGACCTGGATAAATACCAGGCAGGTAGCCGTTAATAAATGAGAGAATTCCTGTTTACCATCAATACGGAGCCTCGTCTCGTTCTTGGGGGGATTCACTGTATGCTGTTAGAGACTGATTGCCAGGAGTGTAAGCTGATTGTCTGCTTTTCCTGTTCGTCTGCTAGCAGCTATTTGGGAGGTTCCAGTACGGGAGTTGGAGTGCTATTTTGTATCCAGTTCGGGAGTTTGGTGTTCTGCAGTAGCTGTGCCTATATCTCTGTAAAGGGGGCCGATCGCCTAAACGGTTTTTACCCCTTGTCTGCAGAAACGGTCCGTTACAAACACTGATCATCACTGCATTCAGAAAAAATCACAGCATGTTCTTTTTCGGGCATTTTTCACACAGCTCTGGCTCCATAGAAGTGAAAGGGAATTGCGTGGAAAACGACAACATCATGATGCAATCTGAATGCAATTATCACCGATGGTTTTTAGGAGATGTACATTGCTATTCGCAGAAAAAAAAAAATAATGATTGAACTTGAGTGCAGAGTCTTTAGTTCTTCCCTGAACAGATCCTGTAACAATCCGTATCACTCGTGTGAGAGAGGTCTAAAAGTTATTATCCAGGAAATGATAATGATGACCTATCCTTAGTAGGCCATCATTATCACATCAGCAGGGGTCCGAGTCCCGACACCCCCATAAATCAGCTGATTCAGGGAGCTGTGGCGCTCACCAGAGCTCTGTTGACTGAGCACTGCAGACTCCCGACAGCTTACCAAGTACAGTGCCGTACATTGTATAGTGGCCATACTTGGTACTGCAGCTCAGCCCCATTTACTTCATTGTGACCAATGCACAGTGACATCACATGACTTAGGAACCTCATCTCACCGAACACCCAGCTTCTTTAAACAGCTGATCTGTGGGGATTCTGGGAGTTGGATCATCCCCACTGATCTGATATTGATGACCTATCCTGATGACCCCTTTAATCTTTCCCTTGCTGTCTGTGTGTCTGCATCTGTTCAACTAATAAGTTTATGTCTGCTTATAGTTCTGTGTTCTTTGTCAGTTTGGTGGTTTATCCAGGGCCATAACCTACCCCAGTTGAGCAATTTTCTTTTCTCTCATGTTTGTCTGTGTCCTAGTCATGTAGTCCTAGTTTCTAGTTTGTGTCTGGATTGTTCTGGTTATTTTACAGTCTGAATTCTGTCTTAGGCCTCATGCACACGGCTGTTTTTTTATGCTGTCCGCAAAAAGGGGTTCCGTTGTTCAGTGATCCGTGTCCGTTTTTGCCTTCCGTTGTGTTTCCGTGTGTCTTCCGTTTTTTTTAGCGGACATGACCCAAAATATTTTACCAAAAGACAGGCTGACAATTTTTCCCAAGTGCCTGCCAAGGGATCCGCAAAAAAACGGACACGGAACGCGGATGACACACGGATGGCCATCCGCATTTTTCACGGACCCATTGACTTGAATGGGTCCGTGAACCGTTTTTCACGGACAAGAATAGGAGAGGTTATATTTTTTTGACAGACTGGAATCACGGACCACGGATGCGGAGGACAAACGGTGCATTTGCAGAGGTTTCCACGGACCCATTGAAAACCAATGGGTCCGCAGAAAATCACGAAAAACGGAGCAACGGACACGGAATCAAACAACGGTTGTGTGCATGAGGCCTTAGTTTGCTTGCCACGGTCTGATCTGTCACAGTCTGAATCTGCTCTAGCCTTTTCCGTGTGTTATCTGGATTCCACCTTAGTTATTTTCTGGTTGTTCTTGCCTAGTTTTTATATGTATCCGCCATGTCTGAACAGTGTCCAAGTTCCTGAAGTTGATTCCTGAATTCTGTGGGGCAGATTTATCAAAACTGTCTAAGAGGAAAACTGTCTTAGTTACCCACAGCTACCAATCAGAGCATACCTTTCATTTCTTAAGGTGTTCTGTGGACAACTAAAACAGTTTTCCTCTCAATCAGGTTTGATAAATGAGGCCTAACGAGTCCAAGTGCATAAAGTCAGTGGGGAAAATTTCTTAAAAATGGTGTGAAGAAAAGCTAACTTGCAATGTCACATTAGAAGAGACCTTGATGTACTCATACATTGGAAACCACCAAAAAGTGACCATATTTTGTAAATTACCACCCTCAAGAAATGTATTGAGAGGTGTAATGAGTGAAGCCTTAGGGCTCTTGCAGATGAGCGGATCTCCTGCGTGTTATCCGCAGCGAGAATGAGAGCCAAGCTGCGCAGTGGACATCAGAGGCACGAAGCAGTAACATGATAGAAACTGCTCCGTGCCTCTCTGTGACCCTTTCACTACAAAATCACTGTGACAACTTTATCTCACAGTGATTTTGTAGTGAAAGGGTCACAGAGAGGCACGGAGCAGTATCTATCATGTCACTGCTTCGTGCCTCTGATGTCCACCGTGCAGCTTGTCTCTAATTCTCGCTGCGGATAACACGCAGGAGATCCGCTCGTCTGCAAGAGCCCATAGTATGGATTCACACATAGGGTGAGATTTATTGAAGCTGTTACAAAGGAAAATTGGCTTAGTTGCCCATAGCAACCAATCAGATTCCTCCATTCATTTTCAGAACTCCCCTGTAAAATGAAAGATGAAATCTGATTGGTTGCCATGGCTAACTAATACAATTTTCCTTTATATCAGTCTTGATAACTGCCCTCCAGTATGTTTGGCTTCCTGGTTTGTCTGTCTGTCAGTGCTCTGTGTCTTGTCTTATGACTGCATTCGTTTTCCCTGTGCTCTGTCTGGTTCTGAATAGTGCCATGTCTGTGTCCCTGGTGCTTTGCACTAATGCTCCTGACTCGAGTAGGTAATCTGCCAAGTTCAGCAGGACCATCTCAGGAGGTACAGATGTAGCAGGGGTAAGACTCAAACCCTTAACTCAGAGTTATCTCTTGATAACTCGCGTTATCTTGAAACAAAAGCCATTGAGAAGCCATTTCTCAACGCGTTTACTTAACTTTAATTTAGATAACACATCTCATAAAACAAGAGTGTTAACCCTACTACATCAGTAGAAATCCAGTAACTAACCTGTAGCGAAGTCTAGATCCCTGTACAGGGATTAAAGGGTGAATACCAAGTAGGCAGCAGAATATTGCCCTTAAGGTTTTTGCCATCTATCATCAATCTACTCAGTCCACTTGGTCCATAACAATTGTCCGTATGCATGTTTGTATCAAGTGTATCATCCCAGCTAGACATGGTATCAGCGTACTAACCTCATGTCTATTCAACTGATTTATTTTTCTATATTTTTTTTCTATTTTTCTATTTTTATCTCTTTTGATCTGGCTCTATACAAAAATGATATGAATGGCGTGATGTTTGTGATTTGTGTCATACCATATGGATGAAAACAGAAAATGAAAAAGTAGAAAAAAAAAAAAGAAAAACTGAGCAGCAGCTAGAATGCGGCAGAGGAAAACAACAATCTATTAATTGGTCAAGTCTGATGCAAGAGCCAGGACGATCAGATACTCATTAAATAACGTCTGGCTAAAGCCAAGTTTTGTTGTCTTGTGTTCCTTTGATGGAGGCTTTGGGCAGTCTGTAATTGTCAATTCCATTAATGAGTTTACATAAATTGTATAGCTGAAAGCCAGAAGGTTTCAGCCCAGTTTATCCCTGTGAGAAAACATATGTGAGAATTGCCTTCTAAGAATTCTGGGTAGAAAAAAAAATCCAATCTTCTATAATTACCTTTTCGTGTCATGGATAATCATTGTGCACAGACAATTACTCCATAAACCGCATTGGACGCTTCTAATGCATCTTGTAGCTGTGATGCAATAAATGTTGCTGCCATTTAGCATTTTTTTCAAAATTTGCCTTGGAAGAAAATTACGGATCTTCAAGCCATTCGTAATCCACTAGACATTTTTTTTTTTTTCACTTCGTGATTTAAAGTGAGGACAGAAATGGGTGTAAGCAGCCCAAGCGTGATAATTGCTTTCAGTGAACGGAGAAAACAATTAGAGACATTTTCAATAACAATATTCTGCTTCAGAAATGGAACCTCATAGTAAGAAACCAACCTCAATCCGAAATGTAGCCAGGCTTGTCCGAGTAAAAAAAAAAAAAAGCTAAATAATATCAACGGTAACATTATAGAAAGCTGCTTATAACTTTCATTTTATCTTCTATTTGACCAGAGAGGAGTCATAGTCATTAAAACGTTCAACAAAGTGTTAAAATTCATTATTACATTGTAAGTTTTTGCCTTTTATCTAGTAATTGTGTTATTATTTTACGCTAAGAGATCCTATACACATTTTAAAAAGCCAGAACAACCACATGTCTATATGACCTCTTTCACACGGGCGTCACGTTTGACGCCCGGATAGGATGCGGGTGCGTTGTGGGAAAATGCGCAATTTTTCTGCGCGTGTGCAAACTTTTGTAATGCATTTTGCACGCGCGTGTAAAAAATCGGCATGTTTAGTACCCAGACCCGAACCCGGACTTCATCACTGAAGTCCGGTTTCGGGTTGAGTATTCTGGAGATTTTATTATTTTCCCTTATAACATGGTTATAGGGGAAAATAATAGCATTCTCAATAAAGAATGCTTAGTAAAATGTGGATGAAGGGGTTAAAAATAAAAAAACTTTACTCACCTTAGCCACTTGATCGCGTAGTTGGCAATCTCTCCTCTCTTCTTCAAGCATTAGCTGCCGTCTAAAGGACCTGTGATGATGTCACATCACATGGCCCATCACATGGAAATGAATGGGTCCGGATTCAGTGCGGGTGCAATGCGTCCACCTCCGCAGAGCCCACCTGACAGAGTAGAGACGGTGTCAGTAATAAGTTTGTGTTGACGTCACTGATTAATTTTCCCTACCTCTGATCCTTCAGAACAATAACCCCCAAAAAAACTGATCTTGACTGTGGAGCATTGCTCAATAATCCATCAGTATTGCTACTGCCAAAAAAAAAACAGGAGTGGATGTAAAATAGAGATGACACGTGAATGGAATATTTGCATGTCTTCTGTGTTTTGTTCTAACTCCTGCTTTTGGCTACCAAATCATAAGCCAATTCTAATGGGATCATACAGGCATTACAGCTGTTACACAGAGAGGATCCGTTGTGCGTCTCATTGTTCCTTCCTTCTGACAGATCAGAAGAAAGGCCATTCATTTTTTACAATTACTAAAAAAACATATACATTTAACCTCTATTTCTGAAATGTATCTGCCAGGATTTGAGCTCAAAACCTTTTGCATTAGAGGCAAGAACCTTAACCACTGGGCTACACAACTCAATGCTTAACTCTGCTGGAAACTCCTCATAGTAGTTGTATAGCTTATTGGTTAAGATGCTTGCCTCTAATATAGAAGGTTGTGAGTTCAAATCCTAGCAGAAACTTCTCTGAAATACAGACTAAATTAGATTTAAATACACTTGGTGTCCCCAAGCACTGACTCCATATATGGACATAGCTATATATGGAGTCATAGCTATATATGTAGAGTCGCAACACCCTCCCCTCTTTAGAGCAGGGGGTGCCTGGTTTAATGCTCGGGGACTCTGTAGAGCACTTTGGTGCTTGATCAACACTAGTGAGGAGGACTATGATATAGTGGGAATAACTGAGGCATGGCTGGATGAAAACTATGACTGGGCAGTTAATGTACAGAGTTACAATCTGTTTAGAAAGGATCGCCAAAACTAGGGAGGGGTCTGCCTTTCTGTAAAGTCCTGACTAAAGCCCACAGTCCGAGAAGATATGAGGGATAGTGTTGATCACGAATATTCGAATTGTGAATTTTAATCGGGAATATCGGCACTTCTAGAATTCATGAATATTTAGAATATCTCAAAATATATTCATAATCACGAATATTAGTTTATTTTTAATACCATTCTATGCAAATTTTTAATGCAAATTTTCGAAATTAAGAAAATAATGCCTGAAGATCAGGAATTCACGAATTCGCGAATATATGGCGAATATTCGCCAAAATATCCGTGAAATATCGCAAATTCGAATATTGCCCCTGCCGCTCATCACTAATGAGGGACATGAACATGTGAAGTCACTGTGGGTAGAAATACATGGAGGCAAAAACAATAATAAAATCCTAATAGGAGTTTATGATAAACCACCTAATATACCAGGGTCCACAGAAATCTGCTATTAAACAAGATAGAAATAAAAAGTAAATGGTAGGCACTCCTCTAACTGGTCTTGCATGGAAATCAATTAATTTATTTGATCTTATTTATACACACAATAAATTGATAAAAATTTAAATCAACATAATAAATGAATAAAACATCAGTAAAAAATCTATAAAAATATCCCAAAAGTTCTCATGTGTATATATACAACCCTATTGAATGAATACTCCAAAGTCATATGCAATTAGTGCTATTTATATATCATACGATCTTGAAAAAATGTTTAGCAATGTTGGTAAAGAATGATCAATATAAAAATAGTCAATATAAAAATAGTCATTATTACTAGAGTTGAGCGAGCATGCTTGGCAGAACACCAGTTTGGCTCGAGCATCACTATACTCGGCACATGGCGGTACTCGGCCAAGTAGCGCATGTGCTCGAGTGCAATGCTCAAGTCTCCTCCCCATATGTTTCTTGGCTGCTATGCATCCAATAAACATGCAGGGAGGTACTGGCACGCACTGTAATGCCGTGGCCATGTTGACTACTGGCATTGCAGTCATTGGCTGGCTGGAACGCGTCATCTGGTGCTATATAGCACCTGATGACACGTGTTCGGCTTAGTATTAGTCAAGGACAGCTGAGCATAGGAAGGGACAGACATTGTAGGGAGTGTTATTGGAAGGTTTTTATTAGAAAAAACTTTTTAGAGACCCAAAAGTCCTCTTGAGGTATATTGTGTGTGACATTAGCAATATATATTTTTATCACATCCTGTTTAACCACTTCAGCCCCCCTAGCTTAAACCCCCTTAATGACCAGGCCACTTTTTACAATTCCGCACTACACTACTTTCACCGTTTATTGCTCCGTCATGCAACTTACCACCCAAATGAATTTTACCTCCTTTTCTTCTCACTAATAGAGCTTTCATTTGGTGGTATTTCATTGCTGCTGACATTTTTACTTTTTGCTATTAATCAAAAATTACCGAAATTTTTGCAAAAAAATGACATTTTCACTTTCTGTTGTAAAATTTTTCAAAAAAACTACATTTCTATATAAATTTTTCTCTAAATTTATTGTTCTACATGTCTTTGATAAAAAAATCCAATAAGTGTATATTTATTGGTTTGGGTAAAAGTTATAGCGTTTACAAACTATGGTGCAAAAAAAGTGAATTTCGGCATTTTGAAGCAGCTCTGACTTTCTGAGCGCCTGTCATGTTTCTTCAGGTGCTAGAATGTCAGGAAAGTATAAATACCCCCAAATGACACCATTTTAGAAAGAAGACACCCCAAAGTATTCGCGGAGGGGCTTGGTGAGTTCATGTATCATTTCATTTTTTCACAAGTTAGCGGAAAATGACACTTTCTGAGAAAAAAAAAAAAAAAAAAGTTTCAATTTCTGATAACTTCTGGCAAAAAAAAAAAAATCTCAGACGGACTCACTATGCCCCTCAGTGAATACCTTGGGGTGTCTACTTTCGAAATGGGGTCATTTGTGGGGTGTGTTTACTGTTCTGGCATTTTGGGCGGGGCTAAATTGTGAGCCGCCATGTAAAACCTAAAGGTACTCGTTGGAATTTGGGCCCCTTTGCGCACCCAGGCTGCAAAAAGTGTCACTCATGTGGTATCGCCGTACTCAGGAGAAGTAGGGCAATGTGTTTTGGGGTGTATTTTTACATACACCCATGTTGGAGTGAGAGAAATATCTCTGTAAATTGTCAACTTTGTATAAAAATTTTTAAAAGTTGTCGTTTACAGAGATATTTTTCACACAAAGTATGGTATATATAAAAATACACCCCAAAACACATTGCCTACTCTGATCTGCGACCACATGTGTGCCACTTTTGCAGCCTGAGTGCGCAAAGCCTAAACTAATGAGTACCTTTAGAATTTCACAGGGCATTTTACGCATTTGGATTCCAGACTTCTTCTCACGCTTTAGGGGCCCCTAAAATGCCAGGGCAGTATAAATACCCCACATGTGACCCCATTTTGGAAAGAAGACACCCCAAGGTATTCTGTGAGGGGTATGGTGAGTTCATGTAAAATTTTATTTTTTGTCACAAGTTAGTGGAATATGAGACTTTGTAAAAAACAAAATTAAAAAAAACAAAAAAAAAACAATTTCCGCTGACTTATGCCAAAAAATAAAAATTCTGTGGACTCACCATGCCCCTCACAGAATACCTACGGGTGTCTTCTTTCCAAAATGGGGTCACATGTGGGGTATTTATACTCACCTGGCATTTTAGGGGCCCCTAAAGTGTGAGAATCCAAATGCATAAAAATGGCCTGTGAAATCCTAAAGGTACTCATTGGTTTTAGGGCCCCTTTGCGCACCCAGGCTGCAAAAAAGTGTCACTCATGTGGTATCGCCGTACTCAGGAGAAGTAGGGCAATGTGTTTTGGGGTGTATTTTTACATATACCCATGCTGCGTGTGAGAAATATCGCTGTAGCGACAACTTTTTAAATTTTTTTATTCAAAGTTGTCAATTTACAGAGATATTTCTCTCACCCAGTATGGGTATATGTAAATACACCCCAAACACATTGCCCTACTTCTCCTGAGTGCGGCGATACATAGTGACACTTTTGCAGCCAAGATGAGCAAAGGGGCCCTAATTCCAATGAGTACCTTTAGGAGGGCATTTTACGCATTTTCTTCTCACGCTTTAGGGCCCCTAAAATGCCAGGGCAGTATAAATACCCCACATGTGACCCCATTTTGGAAGAAGACACCCCAAGGTAATCCGTGAGGGGCATGGCGAGTTCATAGAAGATTTTTTTGGCACAAGTTAGTGGAAATTGATTTTTATTGTTTTTCTCACAAAGTCTCCCTTTCCGCTAACTTTTGACAAAAAGTTTAATTTTCATGGACTCATTATGCCCCTCAGCGAATACCTTGAGGTGTCTTCTTTCCAAAATGGGGTCACATGTGGGGTATTTATACTGCCCTGGCATTTTAGGGGCCCTAAGCGTGAGAAGAAAAATGCGTAAAAATGCCCTCCTAAAGGTACTCATTGGTTTTAGGGCCCCTTTGCGCATCTTGGCTGCAAAAAGTGTCACTCATGTGGTATCGCCGTACTCAGGAGAAGTAGGGCAATGTGTTTTGGGGTGTATTTTTACATATACCCATGCTGGGTGAGAGAAATATCTCTGTAAATTGACAACTTTGAATAAAAAATTTAAAAAGTTGTCGTTTACAGAGATATTTCTCACACACAACATGGGTATATATAAAATACACCCCAAGCACATTGCCCTACTTCTCCTGAGTCGGCGATACCACATGAGTGACACTTTGCAGCCAAATGCCAAAGGGCCTAAAACCAATGAGTACTGCTAGGATTTCATGGGACATTTTTACGCATTTGGATTTTCACGCTTTAGGACCCTAAAATGCCAGGGCAGTATAAATACCCACATGTGACCCCATTGTGGAAAGAAGACACCCCAAGGTATTCTGTGAGGGGCATGGCGAGTTCACAGAAAAAAATTTGGCACAAGTTAGCGGAAATGGTATTTTTTTTTTTTTTTTTTTTTACAGTCTCACATTCCACTAACTTGTGACAAAAATAAAATTTTACATGAACTCACCATACCCCTCACAGAATACCTTGGGGTGTCTTCTTTCTAAAATGGGGTCACTTGTGAGGTTTTGTACTGCCCTGGCATTTTAGGGGTCTCCGCAATCATTACACGTATGGCCAGAATTAGGAGTTTTTGCTATTCTCCTTATATTGACCATACGGGTAATGAGAATTTTTTTCCGTTCAGCCTCTGCGCTGAAAGAAAAAAATGAACGTCACATATTTTTCCATTCACATTGATCAATGTGGATGAAAAAATCTCTAAAAAATGTGCAAAAAAAGAGGGAAAAGCTATAAAGCTGCGATCGCTAAGGGACCCTAAGGCCTCATTCAGCGTCCGCAATTCTGTTCCACAAAATTTTGCGGAACAGAAATGTGGATACATTCAATTCTATGGGGACAGACTTTGTCCCGCTCGGATCCGTAATTGCGGATCCGTAGTGAAGATCCGCAAAAGTATAGAACATGTCCTATTCTTGTCCGCAATTGCGGACAAGAAAAGCATTTCTATATAGTTCTGGCAATGTGCGGATCCGCAAAATGCGGAAAGCACATTGCTGGTGTCCGTGTTTTGCGGATCCGCGGATTTGCGGATCCGTGGATCCGCAAAACACATGCGGACATCTGAATGAGCCTTACAGGGGGTGATCAGTGACAGGGGGTGACAGGGGGTGATCAGGGGGTGACATGGGAGATCAGGGGTTAATCAGTGACAGGGGGTGGTGGGTGGGTGGGGGGCGGTGGGGGGTTGTGTGGTGATTGGTGCACTTTGATATTTTTTCTCTGGTGGTCCCAAGCAAAGGGACCACCAGAGAAGCGGGCAACAAGCAGATCAGGCGCTGTTCACAGAACAACGTCTGATCTGCGATTTTTCTGCCATATACAGCCTGCCAGCGCACGATCGGCGCTGGCAGGCTGTAGTATAACTACATGCGAGCGCGCCGATGGCGCGCATTGCGCATGTGCGGGCGCGTCCTCGCGTCATCTCGCGTCTCGCGAGATGACGCGCCGATGCGTCCGATCAGAGCTACAGGGCCGCCGCCAGGACGCAATCCTGCGTGCGGCGGTCCTGTAGCGGTTAAAGTGTGCGCATCTCTAAAATATCAGTGACATCCAGTGTACTTTTTCCATAGACGGTGTCCACTGCGGAAAGTTAAATTATCTGCACCACATCTCCTTTTTAAAGCCTGCGCATCCCTAAAATATTAGTGACATCCAGTGTACTTTTTCCGTAGACAGTGTCCGCTGCGGACAGTTAAATTTTCCGGCCCACATCTCCTGTTTAAAGTGTGCGCACCCCAAAAATATCTGACATCCAGTGTACTTTTTCAATAGACGGTGTCCGCTTCTGACAGTGACATTACAAGGGGGACATCTCCAGTGTACTGTGTGCGTTTTAATAAATGTATCTGTGACATACAGTGTACTTTTTCCGTAGATGCTGCGAACAGTGACATTACCTGTATACCTCTCCAATATATCGTTTCCTCATCCTAAATATCTGTGATCAGTGGCGTCGCTACAATGGGGCAGGGGGGTCAATTGCCCCCACTAGGTTATTCCTTGCTCCCTGCCTGCCCCCCGTTAATTCCCCTTTAAAACCAGTCTTTAATGCGCGGCAGCCGCCTCTTAAGCCCCACTGGCTGGCGAATACTAATGAAGCGCTTCCATTTTGGCATTTTGATTTGCAACACAGACCAGAAGCTGACTGCAAAAAACAACTATACTAATTTGTATTCTAGCTGTCACTTACCTAGATGGCTGACAAATATTCCAGTGAATCAATTTTGAAAAAAACAACGGAATTGCACCCTAGTAAAAGATTTTGAGAAAGAAGCTGAACAAATGGTGAAAGAATCCACAGCTAAAAAGTATCCAGTGAGTCTAATTCAATCTTTTCTAGATAAAGTAAAACAAATGGATAGAACAGAATTTTTTAAACAAAAAGACAATCTTGATAAAAATAGGGATGACAGTATACAAATGATTCTCCCATTTAATGCCCAATATTAAAAAGTCGAAAAAATAGTGAAATCACATTGGCACCACTTACTTAGAGACAAAATTATTGGTCCTCTCTTACCATCAGTCCCTAAATTTACATACACAAAAATACCATCTTTAGGGTTAAAAATAGCTCAAACTACTAAATGTGAGTTAAACCTTAAAGGTTTCTACAGATGTGGTACATATAGCAACTGCAAAATTACTACACACAGTACATATAAGGGAGATTAAATAGTTTTTGACTTGCAACACAACGAATGATGTTTATATGATCCAATGCCCATGCAGGAAGCAATATATTGGGAGATCGAAACGCACCTTTAAAAAAAGTATCTCGGAACATGTAGCCAACATTTGAAGCGGTTTTGAGAAACATACATTATCCAAACATTTTAACCACTTCAGCCCCCCTACCTTAAGCACCCTTAAAGACCAGGCCACTTTTTACAATTCCGCACTACACTACTTTCACCGTTTATTGCTCCGTCATACAACTTACCACCCAAATGAATTTTACCTCCTTTTCTTCTCACTAATAGAACTACATTTCTCTATAATTTTTTCTCAAAATTTATTGTTCTACATGTCTTTGATAAAAAAAATGCAATAAGTGTATATTTATTGGTTTGGGTAAAAGTTATAGCGTTTACAAACTATGGTGCAAAAAAGTGAATTTCCGCACTTTGACTTTCTGAGCACCTGTCCTGTTTCCTGAGGTACTACAATGCCCAGACAGTAGAAATACCCCATAAATGACCCCATTTCCAAAAGTAGACACCCTAAGGTATTCACTGAGGGGCATAGTAAGTTCATGGAAGTTTTTATTTTTTGTCACAAGTTAGCGGAAATTGTTTTTTTTTTTTTTTTTTTACAAAGTCTCATATTCCACTAACTTTTGCCAAAAAATACAATTTTACATGAACTCACCATACCCCTCACAGAATACCTTGGGGTGTCTTCTTTCTAAAATGGGGTCACTTGTGTGGTATTTTTACTGCCCTGGCATTTTAGGGGCACCTAACCGTCAGAAGTAGTTTGGAATCCAAATGCGTAAAAATGTCCTGTGAAATCCTAAAGGTACTCATTGGATTTGGGGCCCCTGTGCGCATCTTGGATGCAAAAAAGTGCCACACATGTGGTATCGCCGTACTCAGCAGAAGTAGGGCAATGTGTTTTGGGGTGTATTTTTACATATACCCATACTGGGTGTGAAAATATCTCTGTAAATGACAACTTTGTATAAAATTTTTACAAAGTTGTCATTTACAGAGATATTTCTCACACCCTGCATGGTATATGTAAACATACACCCCAAAACACATTGCCCTACTTCTCCTGAGTACGGCGATACCCCATGTGTGACACTTTTTGCAGCCAAGATGCGCATAGAGGCCTCAAATCCAATGAGTACCTTTAGGATTTACAGGACATTTTACGCATTTGATTCCAAACTGCTTCTCTCGCTTTAGGGGCCCCTAAAATGCCAGGATAGTAAAAATACCACACAAGTGACCCCATTTCGGAAAGAAGACACCCCAAGGTATTCTCTGATGGGCATAGTGAGTTCATGGAAGTTTTTATTTTTTGGCACAAGTTAGCGAAAATGGAATTTTTTTTTTTTTTTTACAAAGTCTCAGATTCCACTAACTTGTGCCAAAAATACAATTTTACATGAACTTACCATACCCCTCACAGAATACCTTGGGGTGTCTTCTTTCTAAAATGGGGTCACTTGTGTGGTATTTTTACTGCCCTGGCATTTTAGGGGCACCTAACCGTCAGAAGCAGTTTGGAATCCAAATGCGTAAAAATGTCCGGTGAAATCCTAAACGTACTCATTGGATTTAGGGCCCCTGTGCGCATCTTGGATGCAAAAAGTGCCACACATGTGGTATCGCCGTACTCAGGAGAAGTAGGGCAATGTGTTTTGGGGTGTATTTTTACATATACCCATACTGGGTGTGAAAAATATCTCTGTAAATGACAACTTTGTATAAAAATTTGTACAAAGTTGTCATTTACAGAGATATTTTCACACCCAATATGGTATATGTAAAATACACCCCAAGCTACTCCCTACTTCTACCAGTGCGACGATACCATGTGTGCCACTTTGCAGCCAAGTTGCATAGAGGCCCTAAATCAAGAGTACCATTTAGGATGGCATTTTTACACTTTTTCTTCTCATGCTTTAGGGCCCCTAAAATGCCAGGGCAGTATAAATGCTCCACATGTGACCCCATTTTAGAAAGAAGACACCCCAAGGTATTTTGTGAGGGTATGGTGAGTTCATAGAAGATTTTTTTTGCCCAAGTTAGCGGAATTTGATTTTTGTTTTTTTCACAAAGTCTCCCTTTCCGCTAACTTGTGACAAAAAGTTCAATCTTTCATGGACTCAATATGCCCCTCAGCGAATACCTTGGGGCGTCTTCTTTCCGAAATGGGGTCACATGTGAGGTTTTTGTACTGCCCTGGCATTTGAGGGTCACCGCAATCATTACACGTATGGCCAGCATTAGGAGTTTCTGCTATTCTCCTTATATGGAGCATACAGGTAATGAGATTTTTTTTCCGTTCATCCTCTGGGCTGAAAGAAAAAATGAATGGCACAGATTTCCTCATTCGCATCGATCGATGTGGATGAAAAAATCTCTGCCAAAAAATATGCAAGAAAAAAAAGAGGGGCCTGGCGATTGCCAGGACATAGGGGCTCCGCCCAAACATCCATACCCACTCAGCTCCTATGTCCTGGCAAACGTGATTTCTCCATTCACATCGATCAATCGATCGGTGTGGAGGAAGACATCTTTGCCAGATTTTTGATACAAAGTGTTTGCCAAAGCATATGAACTCCAACACCTCTCCTCAGCTCATATGCCTGGGCAAGCGTACCTGTCCTGCAGAGGAGAAATCTCGTCTTGCAGCGCCGCATACACCGACTTCACGTGTCTTCTGACAGCAGCACAATGCTTCTCTCAGAATTCACATCAGTGCTGCGGCGTTTTCGTCGGTTGGTCCGTTGGTCTGTTGGTATACCTGGAAAATAAAGGGTGGTTATGGGGGAAAAAAAAAAAAAGAAGAAAAAACAGGCAGCAGGCACATGACTTGAACGTTGCAAACTTTATAAAACTAGAACATTTTAAAACTTTTATAAAACATGAACATAAAAACCTGAACTAACTCAAGATTTTTTTTTCTTGCTACCTGTTTAATTTTTTTTTTTTTTTTACCATTTCACTCTTTATTTTCCTAGCAGAAACCTCTCCTTTCCCATGGGTCAATGTGTAAAGTGTAAATCACACAGAGATGGTGTGAAGTACATTATACGCGGTATCCCAAGTGAAAGGAGAGGTTTCTACCGTTTCACACTTCTGCTGTAGCACACCAGCACCGTCCCTATGTGTTAGGGTCTCTCAAAACCTAGTGTCCTGAGAGACCCTAGAGCCTGAGTGGAAAAAAAAAACTACCTGTGTAGTGCTGTCCCTAGGTCCCTAAGTGTACCTGAGTGTGGTACTTCCGGAAACACTCTCCAAGGCATAGGGCAGGGTGGTCAGGACAGTCAGGACAGAAATAACGGGTGTCACGCCTTATTCCACTCCTGCTACAGACACAACATTTTTTTCGGGGTGGCGGTTGGTTTGAGGTACCCGGCACAACGCTAGGGAAGCGCCGCTCGTGTAGACGGCTAACTACACTGGTGGATGGGGCCACGGAACCTCCTGGGTACAGGAGGTTCTCGACGATCTCTTCCTGGAATTTTAGGAAAGATCCAGTTCTCCCAGCCTTACTGTAGAGAACGTAACTATTATATAGAGCCAATTGAATCAGATAAACAGACACTTTTTTATACCAGCGTCTGGTCTTTCGGGAAACCAAATAAGGGGCCAACATCTGGTCGTTGAAGTCCACCCCTCCCATGTGGAGGTTATAGTCGTGGACTGAGAGGGGCTTTTCAACGACACTGGTTGCCCGTTGAATTTGTACTGTCGTGTCTGCGTGAATGGAGGAGAGCATGTAAACGTCACGCTTGTCTCTCCATTTCACCGCGAGCAGTTCGTCGTTACACAGTGCAGCCCTCTGCCCCCTTGCAAGTCGGTGGTAAGAAGCCATTGGGGGTAGCCCCGGCGACTAGGTCGCGCGGTGCCGCAGCAGCCAATCTGTTCTAGGAACAAATGCTTGAAGAGGGCCACACTTGTGTAAAAGTTGTCCACGTAAAGATGGTACCCCTTGCCGAATAAGGGTGACACCAAGTCCCAGACTATCTTCCCACTGCTCCCCAGGTAGTCAGGGCAACTGACCGGCTCCAGGGTCTAATCTTTTCCCTCATAGATCCGAAATTTGTGCGTATAGCCTGTGGCCCTTTCACAGAGCTTATACAATTTGACCCCATACCGGGCGCGCTTGCTCGGGATGTACTGCTTGAAGCCAAGGCGCCCGGTAAAATGTACAAGGGACTCGTCTACGCAGATGTTTTGAGCAGGGGTGTACAAATCTGCAAATTTCTGGTTGAAATGGTCTATGAGGGGCCGAATTTTATGGAGCCGGTCAAAAGCTGGGTGGCCTCTGGGACGGGAGGTGGTGTTGTCGCTAAAGTGCAGGAAACGCAGGATGGTCTCAAAACGTGTCCTGGACATGGCAGCAGAGTACATGGGCATGTGATGAATTGGGTTCGTGGACCAATATGACCGCAATTCATGTTTTTGGTTATGCCCATGCTGAGGAGAAGGCCCAGAAAAGTTCTAAGTTCGGAAACTTGGACTGGTTTCCACCGGAAAGGCTGGGCATAAGAGCTTCCCGGGTTGTCGGCGATAAATTGAGTGGCATATCTGTTTGTTTCTGCCACGACTAAGTCAAAGAGCTCCGCAGTGAAAAACAGCTCAAAAAACCCCAGCGCCGATCCGATCTGAGCTGTTTCCACCCGAACTCCTGACTGGGCGGTGAAAGGGGAACTAATGGTGCGGCTGAAGATGGGGGCTGCCAATCAGGGTTTGCCAGCACCTCAGGGACTCTAGTGGCTCTACGGGCCTGTTGTCTTTGCGGTGGCTGCGGCGGGAAACTATTGCACGTGCCACCGTACCAGCTTCTACTGCCCTTCTGGTGCTCGCCACTTCACCATGTTCTACGGCAGTGCTGGTAGAAAGGTCCAGGACGGGCTGCGCTGCTGGTGTATGCCTCACCACGTAATCCGGCAGCGCCAGCCCCACTCTGCTGCCCTTGAAGCGGATCCTGCGCAACCTGTGGTCTAGCGACACGGGGCCGGGTACGCCTGGTTCTATCAGGGACCTCCACCTCCTCGTCAGAACTTTGGGTCAGACTGCCACTGCTTTCTACAGGTTGGTATTCTGACCCGCTGGATTCGTCAGATGAGGGTTCCCACTCCTCATCCGACTGGGTCAGAATCCTGTAGGCCTCTTCAGAGGAATACCCCTTGTTTGACATTTGGGCGTCTAAATTTAGGGGTATTCCTGAGACTACCCAAGAAAAAAGCAAGCCTGTCTTACAATTGAGAGGGTAGCGAAGTACAGAAGCCGCTGCGATTGATAAAAAGATCAAAACTGATTTTTATCGCCGCAGCGCTTGTGAAGGGATTGTGCAGTGATTACAAAAAAAAATTTTTTGTCACTGCGGCGGGGTGGGCGTGGGTGAACGCACGTGTGGGCGACCGATCAGGCCTGATCGGGCAAACACTGCGTTTGGGGTGGAGGGCGAACTAAAGTGACACTAGTACTATTATATATCTGACCGTGATCAGTTCTGATCACTTACAGATACTATAAAAGTACAAGCGCTGATTAGCGCTACGCTAATCAGCGAACCAGTGACTGCGGTGCGGTGGGCTTGGCGCTAACACTATCTACCTACCAAAGGGGACTAAACTAAGCTAAACCTAACAGTCAATCTTAGTGAAAAAAAAAAGTGACAGTTTACACTGATCACTTTTTCCCTTTCACTGGATGATTGACAGGTGCTGAAAGGGTGATCAAGGGGTTAATTTGGGTGATGGGGGCTGATCAGGGGCTAATGTGTGGTGCTTGTGTGTACTCACAGTAAGGTGTGCTCTCTCCTGGGTCCAACCGGCGAAAAGGACCCAGGAGAGAGCACAGAAGCCATTTAATCCATCATATTTACTAATATGATGGGTTAAATGGCTCCTGATTCGTTTTTTTGAATGTCATCAGCCCGCCAGCGCTGCCGATTGGCTGGCAGGCTGATGACCAAGTTCTTCTAAATTCACCGAGATGCGCGATTTGCGCATGCGCGGGCGCTTATGCCCGAAATCTCGCGCATCGCGAGAGGACGCGCCGATGCGTCCACTCAGAAGATCCCGGCCGCCCGCAGGACGCAATCCTGCGTACGGCGGTCCGGGACTGGTTAAGGAACATCATAACAAAGACCCCGGTATATTAGTGTATTCAGCTATTGAAAGAATTCAACCACATTGGAGAGGTTGAAACCATATTGCGAATATGTCTCGCGCAGAATCAATAATTTTATAAAATTTCAATACACCAGCACCATCGGGTCCGAATGCTGACATATAACTTTTTGGATTCCTTTGAAGGTGGAACCCCAGTGCTGACGGGACATCGAGAGTCCGGCTATTAATTACCAGCATCCTGTTCTCCCTTTGGCGCCATGCTCTCCCTTCCATCATTCAAAAACCTTGAATATAATGAAAACACTAGAAAAGTGTCCCAATATTTTTGTGTGGTCGAAGTCGAAGTGCTAAATATACATCAAGACATAGGAACCACACAAAAATTGTAGATCTGAAAATGAGACGAGTTTAGATTATGATTATGTTTTAGTTTTTTACAGAAAATAACTATAATTGTATTCCCCCTTCCCTTTATATGGGATAGAAGAGACATTTAATCTTTTGCTCATAAAAGAACACATATATTTAAATGTATAGACACATTTTTGTGTATGGACATATATTTACTGTATGTTTTACTTATTTCTAATCTTTTTATTATTTGTATTGCATTTATTTTCATTATACATCCATTATGCTTTGCATATGTAGAAAACGCATATAAAATGCATAAGAACCTCAGGTGAACTATATGCATAATGTGTAAATGTTTATAAAAAAATTTAAAGACAACATGAAAATTATCCAATTAATGGAAGTATGGGACTGAAATGTAAAAGTGAATACAGGGGCAAACGTGAGAATCGAAAAATACAAATAATAAAAGTAACTATTTTGTATCATCCACTTACGGGCTTTATGTATTGCCAAAATTCAGATGGATCCAGACCGTGCTTTAAAGATATCTGAAGGTTGACACACCTTGCTGCAATGTCCGTCAATTAACATGATATAAAAAGTAGAGTTGCTATATACATTATATGACCACTGAGGAAGGAGCCAGGGCTCTGAAATGCGTCTGGTGTATATACAGTATACAGCATCTTATACTACATTGTTCGGACCTAAAGTATGAATGGAGCCTTTCTTCGTTCTGATTAGAAAAGCATGGTGTAACGAGGGGTCGGCAACGCATGCATCCTTCAAAGCACCGCCGGCACCCTGCGCAAGAAGAGGTGCAAGGACGTAGCCTGCGTCCTCGTCTCCATGGCAGCAGGAGAGCAGCAGGGGAACCGAGCACTGATAATGATGATCGGTGCTCGGCTGAGTTGGGGTGCTGTGAGTCACGTTACGCTGGCCACGTCATGTGACTCACCAGCCAGGCCTATTTAAACAGCCAGCCTGCTGGCCACAGGTTGCCTGTAATTAAGGTATTTATACGCTCCTGTATTCCTGGCATTGTTTTCCTGTATCCTGACCTCGGCCTTGCTTGTTTGACCTCACTCCTGCTCATCCCCTGTGGCTCGTCGTGATCTCCTGGTATGAAACTTCCGGCTTGTGTTTGGACATGCTCTTGTTTGCTCCCTGGTTCTGACTTGACTTCCTGGTATTGACTTCGGCTAGCTTGACTTGCTTTGTGTTCTGTTTGTCCTGTCTTTTGTTCCCTGCACTTACTTAAGTTAGGGACTGCCGAACAATTGCACCCCGTTACCTAGTACGAATCATGCAAGTAGGTAGGTGGCAGTCAGAGGTGCATGCTTCCCTACCCCGTCCGTAACAGAATCACAGGCCTACCTACATTATGGACCCGATGCTAATGCTCACTGATCAGGTCTATAACCTTGCGCAAATTGTACAGGAGTTAGGAGAAAGATTACAGCAACAGGAATCTACTCAGACCCTACCTGTACCAGGTCCCTCCATACAGCACATGGAACCCTACGTTAAGTTGCTGGACCGGTTTTCGGGGGACCGCAGATATTTCCTTGCATTTAGGGAGAGCTGTAAGTTTTACTTCTGTTTACGCCCCTATTCTTCTGGATCCGAATAGCAAAAAGTGGGGATTGTTATCTCTCTGTTACAAGGTGATTCACAGGAATGGGCATACTACCTGCCCACTGACTCCCCATTTCTTATTTCTGTTGAAGCATTTTCTCAGATTCTCAATGATGAACCTTGGCTAAGTCCCAGTTGAAATCCCTCACCCAGGGAAACCAACCAGTAGAGGAATATTGCATTCAAATTCAGAAGTGGTGTGTTTCCCCGGGCTGGAATGAGCCCGCTCTGAAATGTCAGTTCAGATCAGGACTCTCCGAATGTCTTAAAGACCTGCTAGTTAGCTACCCCTGTCCTGACACTTTAGAACAAGCTATGACTCTTGCTGTGAGACTGGACAGACGCATTAGGGAACGTCAGCGGGAGCGTCTGTTCTTTCCACAGGCTACGACCAAACCTGACTCTTTTGAATGAGCACATGCAACTTGGCATGATGAGGAGAGACCAACGTCGCCAGCGAGGTACATGTTTCTATTGTTGCGACTCCGACCATTGGGTACGACATTGCCCCAAGGTCCCTCCTTCTGGAAGGTCACCCAAACCGAATGTTTCCAAGGATAAGGTACTTCCAGAGATGGAAAAGAAAAAAATATTAGTTCCAGTGATTATTTATTTTGGTTTCAGTAAGAGTACTGGGGAGGTTGTTATTGACTTGGGTTCTGCCTCCAGTTTTGTTGATTATAAATTTATTCTCTCTATGGGAATACCCATGTTGGCTCTTCCTAAACCCATCCACATAGTTGCCATTGACTTTACTCCTTTGGTGGGTGGGACAGTCAAATTTTGTACTCCTGAGGTTACTTTGACTGTGGGGGCTTGTTACAGTGAAATCTGTTCTTTTCTTGTATAAGAGAACATACCTGTAGAAGTGGTTTTGGGCATTCCATGGCTTTAACTTCATAACCCTGTCATTAATTGGGCGACTGGCGAAGTTGAGAAGTGGGGTCCTAAATGTTTTTCCTGTTTACAGTAAAAATGATTACAGGGATTTAGGTCAAAAGCTTAGGGCAAGGACCTCAAAGGTAGTATTTTCCGAGATACTGTCTGTACCAAGAGCCACACAAGAAAGGAAGTGGGAGATTAGGGAGGTTAACAAGTGGCTCAAGAACTGATGTAGGAAGGAGGGGTTTGGATTCCTTGAGAACTGGGCCAACTTCTCTGTTGGCTACAGGCTCTATTGTAGGGATGGGCTTCACCTCAATGGGGAAGGGGCAGCTGTGTTGGGGCGAAAGATGGCTAGAAGGTTGGAGGAGTGTTTAAACTAGGGACTGGGGGGGAGGGTACTTACGTTATAGGAGGGGAAGATAGTGCAGATAGCTACTGGGGGCAAGGTAGTGGGACTGGGGGAAGAATGGAAGGAGGGACTAAAACAGTTCAGAAGGAAAGGTGTAGGGTTAAAAATATACAAAAACCTCTTAATTGTATGTACACTAATGTCAGAAGTCTGATTAACAAACCGGGAACTGGAATTAGTGAAGTGTGAGGAGGACTATGATATAGTGGGAATAACTGAGACATGGTTGGATGATAGCTATGACTGGGCAGTTAATGTACAGGGTTACAGTCTGTTTAGAAAGGATCGTCAAAACTGGAGAGGGGGAGGGGTCTGCCTTTATGTAAAGTCCTCTCTAAAGCCCACAGTTCAAGAAGATATAAGTGAGGGACATGAACATGTGGAGTCACTGTGGGTAGAGATACATGGAGCCAAAAACAATAATAAATTACTAATAGGAGTTTACTATAAACCACCTAATATACCATAGTCCACAGAAAATCTATTACTAAAAGAGATAGACGAGGCCACAAAACATAATGAGGTGATTATTATGGGGGACTTCAACTAACCAGATATAGACTGGGAAACTGAAAGCTGTACATCGCATAAAGGAAACAGGTTTTTAGCAATAACCAAAGACAATTACTTTTCCCAACTGGTTCAGGACCCGACTAGAGGGACGGCCATACTGGACTTAGTATTAACCAATCGACCTGACAGAACAACAGATGTGCAAGTTCAGGGACACCTGGGAAATAGCGACCATAAAGTAATAACCTTCCAATTATCATCCAAAAAAGCAGTTCTACAGGGAGGAACAAAAATACCAAACTTTAAAGGCCTAACTAACTGGGACAAAGTCCTCAAAAACGAAAATACAGCCACAAAATTGGATATCTTTAAAAGCATCCTAAATTCTCATTGTGAGAGGTAAATACAGTATGGGAATAAAAGGTTAAGGAACAAAAAGAAACCAATGTGGATAAACAGAAATGTAAAGAAAACAATAAACGACAAAAAGAACGCATATAAAAACACTAAAACAGGGAGGTAGCGAGGAAGCACTGAAAAACTATAAGGAAAAAAATAGAACATGTAAAAAACAAATAAAAGCGGCCAAACTAGAGACCGAGAGATTAAATGCCAAAGAGAGTAAAACTAACCCTAAAATTTTCTTTCATTATATAAATGTTAAAAAGTATAAATCTGAAGGTGTCGGCCCTTTAAAGAGAAATGAAAGGGGAGTTGCGGAGAGCGACGAGGAGAAAGCAAAGCTGTTAAATATTTTTTTCTCCAATGTATTCACTGAGGAAAATAAACTGTCAGATGAAATGCTGAATGTAAAAATAAATCACCCATTAAAAGTGTCCTGTCTGACCCAAGAAGAAGTACAACAGCTACTGAAAAAGTTTAAAATAGACAAATCTCCAGGACCGGATGGCATACACCCCCGTATCCTAAGAGAATTAAGTAATGTCATAGCCAGACCCTTATTTCTGATATATGCGGACTCTATACTGACAGGGAATGTTCCACAGGATTGGCGCATAGCAAAGTACTAATATTGAGAAAAGGGTCCAAAAACAGAGCCCGGAAACTATAGGATGGTTAATTTAACATCTGTTATGGGGAAACAGTTTGAAGGTTTTCTGAGAGATGCTATCTTAGAGGCTCAACGGAAAAAAGCAAATAACGCCATATCAGCATGGCTTCATGAGGGATCGGTCATGCCAAACGAATTTAATCAGTTTCTGTGAGGAGGTAAGTTCTAGACTTGACAGCGGCGAATCAATGGATGTCATATATCTGGACTTCTCCAAAGAATTTGATACTGTACCACATAAAAGGTTAGTATATAAAATGAGGATGCTCGGACAGGAAGAAAATGTTTGTAAGTGGGTAAGTAACTGGCTGTGTGACAGAAAACAGAGCGTGGTTATTAACAGTACACACTCAGATTGGGCAACTGTCAATAGTGGGGTACCTAAGGGGTCAGTACTGGGCCCTATTCTCTTCAATATATTTATCAATGATCTTGTAAAAGGCTTGCATAGTAAAATATCATTTTTTGCAGATGACACTAAACTGTGTAAAGTAATTAACACTGAAGAGGACAATATACTGCTACAGAGGGTTCTGGATAGATTGGAGGCTTGGGCAGATAAGTGGTAGATGAGGTTTAACACAGACAAATGTAAAGTTATGCACATGGGAAGGAATACTGCAAGTCACCCGTACATACTAAATGGTAAAATACTTGGTAACACTGACATGGAAAAGGATATAGGAATTTTAATAAACAGCAAACTAAGCTGCAAAATCCAGTGTCTGGCAGCTGCCACCAAGGCCAATAAGATAATGGGTTGCATCAAAAGGGGCATAGACTCCTGTGATGAGAACATAGTCCTACCACTTTACAAATCTCTAGTCAGACCACACATGGAGTACTGTGTACAGTGCTGGGCTCCTGTGAACAAGGCAGACATATCAGAGCTGGAGAGGGTTCAGAGGAGGGCAACTAAAGTAATAACCTGAATGGGGCAACTACAGTACTCTGAAAGATTATCAAAATTAGGGTTATTTACTTTAGAAAAAAGACGACTGAGGGGGGATCTAATAACTATGTATAAATATATCAGGGGTCAGTACAGAGATCTCTCCAATTATCTATTTATCCCCGGGACTGTGACTGTGACGAGGGGACATCCTCTGCGTCTGGAGGACAGAAGGTTTGTATACAAACGTGGAAGAGGATTCTTTACGGTAAGAGCACTGTAGTGATGTCGCGAACATAAAATTTTCAGTTGGCGAACGCGAACTTCCGCAAATGTTCACGAATGGGTGAACCGGGCGAACCGCCATAGACTTCAATAGACAGGCGAATTTTAAAACCCAAACGGACTCTTTCTGGCCACAATAATGATGGAAAAGTTGAATCAAGGGGACTAACACCTGGACTGTTGAATGCCGGAGGGGGATCCATGGCAAAGCTCCCATGGAAAATTACATAGTTGACGCAGAGTTGGGTTTTAATCCTTAAAAGGCATAAATCACCTAACAATACAAATTTTTTTTGAACAACGTGGTTTAAAACATCCAGTGTGTGTATACGATCAGGTATGATGTTGTATCGATCAGGTAGTGAAGGGTTACGCCCGCTTCACAGACATTGACAGAACAAACTCCCCTTTTAATGCACCGCAAACAGTCCATTTGCACAACCCCAAACTCCCCATTTGCACAAGGTTGGATACCAAGCTAGCCATGTCCTGGTGATGTCATTGAAGGTTACTTCCTCCACCCAGCCACGTACAACACCAAGGGTCCCCGAAAGGTGAATTGAATTGATTTTTCGAATGGGGAGATGGTTAAAAAAACGCTGGCTCCCTCCCCTTTGTTTTAATCCACGGTCACTGCGTCTGCGCCGTGCAATTTACTGTCATACCCGATATGAGTGGTATTTACTGTAGTACTATTCTCATCAGTTTAATCCCTGTTACATCCCCTATCAGGACGTGTATTGAATGGATTTTAGATAAGTGGTTATACGCGTGCTTGGTACTGTGCCACCCGGTATGAGTGCTGGGCACTAGCAGAGGGCACACTACATTCTGTGGGCCTGACACACACACACACTGGCAGAAATTAGATTAAAGTGTATAGATAAAGTTCCTTATTTTAGGCAACGTCCAGTGCCGCACGGTATGATTGATGGGCAGCACTGGCAGAGGGCTCACTACAGTCTGTGGGCCTCACACACACACTGGCCGGCAGGCAACTGAAATTTGATTAAAGTGTACAGATAAACTGCCTTATTTTAGGCAACGTCCAGTGCCGCACGGTATGATTGATGGGCAGCACTGGCAGAGGGCACACTACAGTCTGTGGGCCTGACACACACACACTGGCCAGCAGGCAACTGAAATTAGATTAAAGTGTACAGATAAAGTGCATTAATTTTGGCAAAGTCCTGTTCCGCACTGTATGATTGATGGGCAGCACTGGCAGAGGGCAAACTACAGTCAGTGGAAGTGGGCCTGACACACACTGGCAGGCAAATAACCTTAGATTAAAGGGTAAAAATGAAATGCCTTATTTATCGGCAAGCTACTGTGCCACCCGGTATGAGTGGTGGGCACTGACAGTGGGCACACTACAGTCAGTAGAAGTCGGCCTGACACACACTGGCAGCAGGAAAGCAACTGAAATTAGACAAAAGTGTAAAAATGAAATGCCTTATTTATCGGCAAGCTACTGTGCCACCCGATATGAGTGGTGGGCACTGGCAGTGGACACACTACAGTCAGTGGAGGTCGGCCTGACACACACTGGCAGGCAACTAACCTTAGATTAAAGGGTAAAAATTAAATGCCTTATTTATCGACAAGCTACTGTGCCACCCGATATGAGTGGTGGGCACTGACAGTGGGCACACTACAGTCAGTGGAAGTCGGCCTGACACACACTGGCAGCAGGAAAGCAACTGAAATTAGACAAAAGTGTAAAAATGAAATGCCTTATTTATCGGCAAGCTACTGTGCCACCCGTTATGAGTGGTGGACACTGGCAGTGGGCACACTACAGTCAGTGGAAGTCGGCCTGACACACACTGGCAGGCAATTAACCTTAGATTAAAGGGTAAAAATGAAATGGCTTTTTTTATGCAAAGTCCTGTGCCATCCGTTATGAGTGGTGGGCACTGGCAGTGGGCACACTACAGTCAGTGGAATTCGGCCTGGCACACACTGGCAGGCAACTAACCTTAGATTAAAGGGTAAAAATGTAATGCCTTTTTTTATGAAAAGTCCTGTGCCACCCGGTATGAGTGGTGAGCACTGACAGTGGGCACACTACAGTCAGTGGAAGTCGGCCTGACACACACTGGCAGGCAACTAACCTCAGATTAAAGGGTAAAAATGAAATGCCTTTTTTTGATGCAAAGTCCTGTGCCACCCGGTATGGGTGGTGGGCACTGGCAGTGGGCACACTACAGTCAGTGGAAGTCGGCCTGGCACACACTGGCAGGCAACTAACCTTAGATTAAAGGGTAAAAATTAAATGCCTTTTTTTGATGCTAAGTCCTGTGCCACACGGTATGAGTGGTGGGCAATGGCAGTGGGCACACTACATTCTGTGGGCCTGCAGCTCCTCACACACGGGCAGGCCAGGCAACTGTAATATATATATGGAGAAAAAATAAATAAAAGCAGACTAATGTAGCAGCCCTAAAAAGGGCTTTTTGGGGTGCTGCGACGCTGTCCTTACAGCAGATGAGTCTGTGGACACAGAAAACTGGCCTAGCTAACGCTTTCCCTATGAATTCAGAATCATCAGCACAGCAGCAGCTGCAGTCTCCCTGTTGTCACTAACATGCAGCTTCAGACTGAATCTAAAATGGCTGCCCTTTTTATGGGAGGTGGTAAGGTGTGGGAGGGAGGGTGCTGATTGGCTGGAATGTGTCTGCTGATTGTATGGTACAGGGTCAAAGTTTGCTCAATGATGATGTATAGGGGGCGGACCGAACATCGCATATGTTCGCACACCACGGCGAATGCGAACAAGCTATGTTCGCCAGGAACTGTTCACCCGCGAATAGTTCGGGACATCTCTAAAGAGTAGTGAGACTATGGAACTCTCTGCCTAAGGAGGTGGTGATGGTGAGTACAATAAAGGAATTCAAGAGGGGCCTGGATGTATTTCTGGAGTATAATAATATTACAGGTTATAGCTACTAGAGATGGATCGTTGATCCAGTGAGTTCTTCTGATTAGCTGATTGGAGTCGGGAAGGAATTTTTTACTCCCCTTAAGTGGGGAAAATTGGCTTCTACCTCACAGTTTTTTTTTTTTTTGCCTTCCTCGGGATCAACTAGCAGGATGACAGGCCGAACTGGATGGACAGATGTCTTTTTTCAGCCTTATGTGCTATGTTACTATGTTACCGATTGTCCAGGCTGGAATCATGATTGAATCTAAAAAAATCCCTCTGTACATTAGTGACTTCATTTATCTTTTTTCCTCATCTGATGTTGAGAAGCTGCCACCCCACAAACCATACGATTGTGCCATTAATCTCATAGCAGGATCTAAGTTTCCAAACGGCCGTATTTATAATTTATCCGGTCCTGAGCTAATCTCCATCTAAAACTTTGTTAATGACATTTTCAGGAACTTTATTAGCAAATTTATGATAGTTTACTTGGATGACATCCTGATCTTTTCACCTAGTTTGGAATCCCATGTCACCCATACCAGGAAAGTGCTGGAAGTTCTTAGGGAAAATCAATTATTTGCCAACAGAAAAGTGTATTTTTGGGGTACGAGAGATTTTATTTCTAGGTTATATACTTACCCCTCAATCTTTTAAGATGGATCCAGGGAAACTACAAGCCATTCAAGAGTGGTTGAGACCTTCTTCCCTTAAGGCGTTGCAAGGCTTTCTGGGGTTTGTCAATTATCGTCAAAAATTTATTAAAAACTTTTCAGTAATCGCTAAACCTCTGACCGACCTAACCAGGAAGGGGGCAGATGTTGTTAATTGTTCATCTGAGGTCATAGAAGCCTTCAAAACTCTCAATAGGTGTTTCGGTAATGCCCCGGTCTTGACTCAGCCGGATCAAGAAAAGCCGTTTATTGTCGAGGGGAGCAGTTCTCTCTCAGGGAACATCTAATCTTACTAATTTAAGGCCATGTGCGTTTTTCTCCCGGAAGTTTTCCCCTACCGAGAGAATTTACGACATTGGAAACCGAGAACTGCTCGCTATTAAATGAGCTTTTGAGGAATGGCGACATTTTTTGAGGGGGCTCAACATTGCATCACTGTTCTTACGGGTCATAAAAATCTATTGTTTCTGGAATCCGCAAAACGTTTGAAACCTAGACAAGCAACGTGGGCGTTATTCTTCACACGTTTTAATTTTTCTATTACTTTCAGACCAGGAAGTAAAAATGTAAAAGCTAATGCCTTGTTCCGAAGTTTTCATGCCTTTCAACCACCAGACACTACTCCTGAACCTATTTTGCATGCTGGTATCATTGTACCCTCAACGTCCTCCAATCTTACCACCGAAATTGAGGCGACACAACATCTAGCTCTGGTACAGCCTTCCCATGATAAATTGTTTGTTCCAGTTCATTTACATCTCCGGCTTTTGATCCTGTGCAGAGCCACGCCCCCTGCACTGATCACATGATGGTGACGTCACCCCAGGTCCTTCGGCTGTTCAACAGTTCAGGTTCGTGGAAGCCGCCCCTTATGGATTCCATATGCCGCGATAGTCCGCGGTAGTGGAATCCATAATGGGATGCGGCGATTACCACAACCCGAACGCCAAACTTTTTTTTAAAGTTCGCTCATCTCTAATCACCATCTATTTGGAGAAAACAGCGCTCTTTTCGCAAACAATTTTTTGGCTAGCCATATATCTTAATAGCGCTCTTGAAATATATTTTTGAATCATCATCTGGACTACGGTTGGATTAGAAATATGAATCATATGTAATTACTATTTTTCTACTGATCATTCTTTAGCAACATTGCTAGACCTTTTTTCAAGATCGTATGGTATATAAATAGAACTAATTGCATATGACATTTGGAGTATTTATTCAATAGAGTTATATATATAAATGAACTTTTGGGATGTTTTCATAGATTTTTTTACTGATGTTTTATTTATGTTTTATGTTGATTTTCATTTTTATCAATTTATTGTGAGTGTACAAACTACATCAAATAAATTAATTAACTTCCATGAAATTGATTTCCATGAAAGACCAGTTAGAGGAGTGCCTATCATTAGGGCTGAGCGAACCTGAACTGTAAAGTTCAGGTTCGCACTGAACTTTAGGGTTTTTGATACCAGGACCCGTAAAAGTTCGGGTTCGAGTTCGTTGTTCGGCGATTTCTTGTCCCTTTTGAAAGTCTGCAGGTAGAGATGAGCGAACCTTAAAAAAAAGTTCGGCGTTCGGCGTTCGGGTTGTGGTAATCGCCGCATCCCGTTATGGATTCCACTACCGTGGACTATCGCGGCATATGGAATCTATAAGGGGCGGCTTCCACCAACCTGAACTGTTGAACAGCCGAAGGACCTGGGGTGACGTCACCATCATGTGATCAGTGCAGGGGGCATGGCTTAGCACTGGATTTGATCCCGTGCTGAGCCACGCCCTCTGCACTGATCACATGACGGTGACGTCACCCCAGGTCCTTCGGCTGTTCAACAGTTCAGGTTCGTGGAAGCCGCCCCTTATGGATTCCATATGCCGCGATAGGGGAATCCATAACAGGATGCGCGAGTTACCACAACCCGAACGCCGAACTTTTTTTTAAAGTTCGCTCATCTCTAGCTGCAGGGCAACCAATCAACAAGCGTTTCACTAGTCTGCCCTTAGAAGCTATAACAGCCTACTAATGGCATGACTGTGATTGTCCAAGTGCAGCATGTGACCCAGCCTCTATATAGGCTGGAATCATGTAGCCCCGCACATCACTCTGCTCTTCTCAGTGTAAGGATAGGATGCTGCTGCTGCTGCGTTGAGGGAGAGATTAGGGAAGAATTCTGGTGTACTTGGTGTTCAATCTTCAAACTACAGCGATTATTAAGGGTGCTATGCTACATTATTGCACCCAACCCTGAGCCCAGTGACACTGAAAAATAACTTTTAATCCATCTGCTAGTTCGGTGGTAGTTGGCGGACATTTTTGCAACTGCAGTGTACTTGCAACTGCATGTGAACTGCATGTGTGCCAGGGACATTACTATTATTGTGTTCTGAAAGCTCAGTGGAGGACAAATTCCCTTTTTTGGCCAAACAAGTACCCATGCGGCCTACAGTGCATACCTGGCAGTGAAAATTATTCAATTACATTAGTCTGGCACATATTTTTGTGACCTAGAGCGATTTTTTATTTGTCTGCAACAGGCACTGCATATCTGACAGTCCAATAAAACCGATAAATACTACATTGCTGCTATAAAAAAAATTTGGTGCTAGATAGCAAATTTGCATGATAAGCTGCATTTCTGACAGTCCAATAGAAACATACTGCATTTACATTGGTGCTATAAAAAAACACACTTTTTGTGCTTAACAGGTTACAGGGACTTAAATTTGTAAAAATCGTCTGTTCCATTGGTGGGTGACATTTTACCATTTTTGCCGTGTACAAACCCATGCTCTGCCTAGGTGACAGGGACGTAAAACTCGTCTGTTCCATTGGTGGGTGACTTTTTACAATTTTTTCCTTATACATTCCCCTGCTCTGTATAGGTGACAGGGACATACATTTCTAAAAATCGTCTATTACTTTCTTGCGTGACATTAACCCAGTTTTGCCATATACAAACCCCTGCTCTGCATAGGTTACAGGGAGGTAAATTTGTAAAAATCGCCTTTTAGAGCCATTTTAGTGCCCAAAAGTTTGGGTCCCCATTGACTTTAATGGGATTCAGGCTCGGGGTCAAGTTCAGGTCAAGTTCGGGTCCCGAACTCAAACTTTGCAGCGAAGTTCAGCTGAACCAGGCGAACCCGAACTTCTGAGTGTTCGCTCAACTCTACCTACCATTTATTTTTTATTTCTATTTTTATACCCTTATATACTGGGGTTGGGTGACACAGGGCTTAAGTGAACCCTCGGCGTCCAACTTGAGATAGTGTGAGCTTCTCATTATAATCTTTTACTAATCGAGATAGTCGAGTCGGCAGATCATAATGTGGTTGTTATTATGGGGGACTTCAACTACCCAGATATAGACTGGGAAACTGAAAATGGTATATCTCATAAAGGAAACAGGTTCTTGCCAATAACTAAAGACAATTACCTTTCCCAAATAGTTCAGGACCTTACTAGAGGGACAGGCATACTGGACTTAGTATTAACCAATAGACCTGACAGAACAACAGATGTGCAGGTTGGGGGATAACTGTGAAATAGTGACCATAAAGTTATAACCTTCCAATTGTGATTCAAAAGAGTGTTTCTTTAGGGAGGAACAAAAATACCAAACTTCAAAAAAGCTAAATTTAGCCAAATAAGAGGCCTAACTAACTGGAACAAAGTCCCTTAAAAATAAAAATACAGCCACAAAATGGGGTATTTTTAAAAGCATCCTAAAATATAATTGTGAGAGGTACTTACCTTTTGGGAATAAAAGGTTAAGGAACAAGAAAAAACCAATGTGGATTACTAGAACTGTAAAGAAAGCAATACATGACAAAAAGAAAGCATTTAAATCACTAAAACAGAAGGGTAGAGAGTAAGCACTGGAAAACTATATAAAAAAAATAATAATAATATTTAGAAAACAAATAAAAGCAGCCAAACTAGAGACTGAGGGATTAATTGCCAAAGAGAGCAAAGCGTGCCCTAAAATGTTCTTCAATTATATAAATGGTAAAAAGTATAAATCTGAAGCTGTCAGTCTTTTACAAAATAATAAGGGGGGGGGGGAGGTTGCGGAGAGCGATGAGGAGAAAGCAAAGCTATTAAAAAAATTTCTCCATTGTATTCACTGAGGAAAATAAACTGTCAGATGAAATTCAAAATGTAAAAGTAAATTCCCTATTTAAAGTGCCCTGTCTGACCCAGTAAGAAGTAAAGCGGTGTCTTAAAAAGATTAAAATGGACAAATCGACAGGACCAGATGGCATACACCCTGTATCCAAAAATAATTAAGTAATGTCATAGCCAGACCCTTATTTCTGATATTTAAGGACTCTACAGTTTTGAGAATTACATAAATATTGGAATTTGGAAAAGTTGCTGCTTAAGTTTTTATAAAAGCAATTTGCATATACTCCAGAATGTTATGAAGAGTGATCAGATGAATTGCATAGTCCTTATTTGCCATGAAAATTAACTTAATCCCCAAAAAACCTTTCCACTGCATTTCATTGCTGAGATCATTTCAGTATTCTTCTTGTTAACTCAGGTGAGAATGTTGACGAGCACAAGGCTGGAGATCATTATGTCAGGCTGATTGGGTTAAAATGGCAGACTTGACATGTTAAAAGCAGGGTGATGCTTGAAATCCTTGTTCTTCCATTGTTAACCATGGTGACCTGCAAAGAAACGTGTGGAGCCATCATTGTGTTGCTTAAAAATGGCTTCACAGACAAGGATATTGTGGCTACTAAGATTGCACCTCAATCAATAATTTATAGGATCATCAAGAACTTCAAGGAAAGAGGTTCAATTCTTGTTAAGAAGGCTTCAGGGCATCCAAAAAAGTCCAAGATCGACTCCTAAAGAGGATTCAGCTGCGGGATCGGAGTGCCACCAGTGCAGATCTTGCTCAGGAATGGCAGCAGGCAGGTATGAGCGCATCTGCACACACAGTGAGGCAAAGACTTTTGGAAGATGGCCTGGTGTCAAGAAGGGCAGCAAAGAAGCCATTTCTCTCCAGGGACAGATTGATCTTCTGCAGAAAGTATGGTGAATGGACTGCTGAGGACTGGGGCAAAGTCATACCGATAAAACCTCTTTCCGATTATTTGGGGCATGTGGAAAAAGGCTTGTCCGGAGAAGAAAAGGTGAGCGCTACCATCAGTCTTGTGTCATGTCAACAGTAAAACATCCTGAGACCATTCATGTGTGGGGTTGCTTTTCATCCAAGGGAGTGGGCTCACTCACAATTTTGCCCAAAAACACAGCCATGAATAAAGAATGGTACCAAAACACCCTCCAATAGCAACTTCTTCCACCAATCCAACAACAGTTTGATGAAGAACAATGCATTTTCCAGCACGATGGAACACCGTGCCATAAGGCAAAAGTGATAACTAAGTGGCTCGGGGACCAAAACGTTGACATTTTGGGTCCATGGCCTGGAAACTCCCCAGATCTTAATCCCATTGAGAACTTATGGTCAATCCTCAAGAGGCGTGTGGACAAACAAAAACCCACTAATTCTGACAAACTCCAAGAAGGGATTATGAAAAAATGGGTTGCTATCAGTCAGGAATTTGCCCAGAAGTTGATTGAGAGCATGCCCAGTCGAATTGCAGAGGTCCTGAAAAAGAAGGGCCAACACTGCAAATACAGAATTTTTGCATAAATGTCATGTAATTGTCGATAAAAGCCTTTAAAACGTATGAAGTGCGTGTAATTATATTTCAGTACATCACAGAAACAACTGAAACAAAGATCTAAAAGCAGTTTAGCAGCAAACTTTGTGAAAACTAATATTTGTGTCATTCTTAAAACTTTTGGCCACGACTGTATACTGACAGGGAGTGTTCCACAGGATTGGCGTATAGCAAATGTGGTGCCAATATTCAAAAAGGGTCCAAAAACAGGTTTAACATCTGTCGTGGGTAAACTGTTTGAAGGTTTTCTAAGAGATCCTATCTTGGAGTACCTCAATGGAAATATGCAAATAACGCCATATCAGCATGGCTTTATGAGGGATTGTTCATGTCAAACTCATTTAATCAGTTTCTATGAGGAGGTAAGTTCTAGACTTGACAACAGTGAATCAATGGATGTCGTATATCTGGACTTCTCCAAAGCATTTGACACTGTACCGCATGACCGTTTAGTATATACTGTAAAATGAGAATGCTTGGACTGGGAGAAAATGTCTGTATGTGGGTAAGTAACTGTCTCAGTGATAGAAAACAGAGGGTGGTTATTAACGGTACACACTCAGATTGGGTCACTGTCACTAGTGGAGTACCTCAGGAGTCAGTACTGGGCCCTATTCTCTTTAATATATTTATTAATAATCTTTGCAGATGACACTAAACTGTGTAAAGTAATTAACATGGAAGAGGACAGTATATTGCTACAGAGGGATATGGATAGATTGGAGGCTTGGGCAGATAAGTGGCAGATGAGGTTTAACACTGACAAATGTAAGGTTATGCACATTGGAAGGAATAATGCAAGTCACCCGTAAAAACTAAATGGTAAAACACTGGGTAACACTGACATGGAAAAGGACCTAGGAATTTTAGTGAACTGCAAACTAAGTTGTAGAAACCAGTGTCAGGCAGCTGCTGCCAAGGCCAATAAGATAATGGGTTACATCAAAAGGGGCATTGATGCCTGTGATGAGAACATAGACCTCTTTACAAATCACTATTCAGACCACACATGGAGTACTGTGTACAGTTCTGGGCTCCGGTGAACAAGGCATACATAGCAGAGCTGGAGAGGGTTCAGAGGAGGGCAACTAAAGTAATTACTGGAATGTGGGGACTACAGTACCCTGAAAGATTATCAAAATTAGGGTTATTCACTTTAGAAAAAGACGACTGAGGAGAGATCTAAGAACTATGTATAGATATATTAGGGGTCAGTACAGAGATCTCTCCTATCATCTATTTATCCCTAGGACTCTGACTGTGACAAGGGGACATCCACTGCGTCTGGAGGAAAGAAGGTTTATACACAAATATTAAAGAGGAGTGAGACTATGGAACTCTCTTCCTGAGGACTTGGTGATAGTGAGTAGAGATGTCCCGAACTATTCGCCGGCGAATGGTTCCCGGCGAACATAGCTTGTTTGCGTCCGCCGCGGTGGGCCAACATATGCAATGTTCGTGTTCGCCCCTATACTTTATCATTGAGCAAACTTTGACCTTGTACCTCACAGTCAGCAGACACATTCCAGCCAATCAGCAGCATACCCTCCCTCCCAGACCCTCCCATCTCCTGGACAGCATCCATTTTAGATTCATTCAGTCTTAGTGAAAGGAGGGAGAGTGTAGTTGCTGCTGATTTAATATGGAAATTGATAGCTAGGCTAGTGTATTCAGTGTCTACTCCAGTCCTAAAAGACTCATCTGTAGAGTTGAGCGAACTTCTATTTTTAGTTCGGCGTCCAAAGTTCGTGTTATCGTAGCATCCCGTTATCGATTCCGCTATCGCGGACCATAACGGCATTTGGAATCCATAAGGGGCTGCTTCATTGAACCCGAACCTTGGACAACCCTAAGGACCTGGGGTGATGTCAGCGTCATGTGATAAGTGCAGGGGGCGTGGTTCAGCACTGGTTTGGATAAGAGGTGATCCAGTACTGAGCCACGCCCCCTGCACTGATCAAATGATGGTGACGTCACCCCAGGTCCTTAGGGTTCTCCAAGGTTCATGTTCAATGAAGCAACCCCTTATGGATTCCAAATGCCGTTATGGTCCTCGGTAGCAGAATCCATAACGGGATGCTACGATAACCCGAACTCGAACTTTGGACGCCAAACTAAAAATTGAAGTTCGCTTAACTCTACTCATCCTATCTCTGCTATAAGGACAGCATCCTGACAGCACCCCAAAAAGTCCTTTTTAGGGCTAGTACATCAGTCTCCCTCCCAGACCCTCCCACCTCCTATCAAAAAGCAAGGACGGCATCCATCTTAGATTCATTCTGAAGCTGCAGTGTTAGTAGTTGTAATCGCAATGCGATTAATATAACCTGTATTATTCGCATTGCGATTACAACTTAGAGCTGAGTTCCTAATGTTGTATTGCTAGAATATAACGAAGATAACGAATATAGCACTATATTCTCAATCTTTGTTATATTCTAGCAATACAACCATTAGGAACTCAGCTCTAAGTTATAATCGCAATGCAAGTAATACAGGTTATATTAATCGCATTTCGAATCCAACTTCTATAATGCACTATTCATAGATATAGCACTGTATTCGTTACTTCCTACTATTCCGCCATTAGCAAACTCGTCAAAGTTGTAATCTCAAAGCGATAATACTTACAATTATTAATCACTTTGAAAATCCATTTGATGCCTCTATTTGATTGTATATGACAGTTGACTACCACCAACATTCTGCTGCCTCCAAGGCAAGATATCTGAACCCCCAGGGGCCATTTGGGCGTTTTTGATAGAAAACGCATCAAAAACGCATCTGCGTTTTTATAATTTTTTTTTTTTTTTGTGTATTTTGCCACATTTGGTTGCATATTTACATTTGGTATAGGAAAATATGGTAGTCTAGATCCTGTGTCTATACCAAAACCTAGGATCATTGTTTGACAGCATATTTTCTAAGCCATGTAGCGGAATATAGATTTTGGCAGAGTAATGATCTAGACTACCATATTTGCCTATACCAAACGTAAATATTGTACCAAATGTGGCAAAATACACAAAAAAATGAAATAAAAAATAAAAAAAATATAAAAACGCAGATGCGTTTTTGATGCGTTTTCTATCAAAAACGCCCAAATGGCTCCCTGGGGGGTTCAGATATCTTGCCTCGGGAGCAGTAGAAAGTTGGTGGTAGTCAACTGTCATATACAATCAAATAGAGGCATCAAATGGATTCGCAAAGCGATTAATAATTGTAAGTATTATCGCTTTGAGAAATTTAGATTACAACATTGGCGAAGTTTGCTAATGGTGGGATAGTAGGAAGTAACGACTACAGTGCTATATCTATGAATAGTTCATTATAGAAGTTGGATTCGCAATGCGATTAATATAACCTGTATTATTCGCATTGTGATTACAACTTAGAGCTGAGTTCCTAATGGTTGTATTGCTAGAATATAACGAAGATAACGAATATAGCACTATATTCTCAATCTTTGTTATATTCTAGCAATACAATCATTAGAACTCAGCTCTAAGTTATAATCGCAATGCAAGTAATACAGGTTATATTAATCGCATTTCAATCCAACTTCATAATGCACTATTCATAGATATAGCACTGTATTCGTTACTTCCTACTATTCATCATTAGCAAACTCGTCAAAGTTGTAATCTCAAAGCGATAATACTTACAATTATTAATCACTTTGAAAATCCATTTGATGCCTCTATTTGATTGTATATGACAGTTGACTACCACCAACATTCTGCTGCCTCCAAGGCAAGATATCTGAACTCCAGGGGCCATTTGGGCGTTTTGATAGAAACGCATCAAAACGCATCTGCGTTTTTATAATTTATTTTTTTGTGTATTTTGCCACATTTGGTTGCATATTTACATTTGGTATAGGAAAATATGGTAGTCTAGATCCTGTGTCTATACCAAAACCTAGGATCATTGTTTGACAGCATATTTTCTAAGCCATGTAGCGGAATATAGATTTTGGCAGAGTAATGATCTAGACTACCATATTTGCCTATACCAAACGTAAATATCGTACCAAATGTGGCAAAATACACAAAAAAATGAAATAAAAAATAAAAAAAATATAAAAACGCAGATGCGTTTTTGATGCGTTTTCTATCAAAAACGCCCAAATGGCTCCCTGGGGGGTTCAGATATCTTGCCTCGGGAGCAGTAGAAAGTTGGTGGTAGTCAACTGTCATATACAATCAAATAGAGGCATCAAATGGATTCGCAAAGCGATTAATAATTGTAAGTATTATCGCTTTGAGAAATTTAGATTACAACATTGGCGAGTTTGCTAATGGTGGGATAGTAGGAAGTAACGACTACAGTGCTATATCTATGAATAGTTCATTAAAGAAGTTGGATTCGCAATGCGATTAATATAACCTGCATTATTCGCATTGTAATTACAACTTAGAGCTGAGTTCCTAATGGTTGTATTGCTAGAATATAACGAAGATTGAGAATTCAATCTTCGTTATATTCTAGCAATACAATGCTATTATATTATTTATATATTAATTATATTAATCGCATTGCGAATTCACCTTGCCACACTCTGCGTCAACTACGTCATTTTCCATGGGAATTTTGCTATGGATCCCTCTCCGACATGCCACAGTCCAGGTGTTAGTCCCCTTGAAACAACTTTTCCATCACTATTGTGGCCAGAAGGAGTCCCTGTGGGTTTTAAAATTCGCCTGCATATTGAAGTCTATGGCGGTTCGCCCTGTTCGCACATTCGCAAACATTTGCGGAAATTCGCGTTTGCCGTTCGTGAACAGAACATTTTATGTTCGCGACATCTCTAATAGTGAGTATACTAAAAGAGTTCAAGAGGGGCCTGGATATATTTCTGGAGTGTAATCATATTACAGGCCATAGCTACTACTGATGGTTCGTTGATCCAGGGCGTTATTCTGATTGCCTGATTGGAGTCGGGAAGGAATTTTTATCCCCTTAAGTGGGGAAAAGTGTCTTCTACCTCACAGTATTTTTTGCTTTCCTCTGGATCAACTTGCAGGATAACAGGCCGAATCTGACCGATGGACAGATGTCTTTTTTCCGCCGATAAACTATGTTACTATGCAACATTCAGTCCCACGTAAATACTATCACTCCCTCCTACAGCCACCATCAAAATACAGTCCCATGTAAATAACATGACCCCCTCCCCAGCCCCCTCCGACATACATTCCCATGTAAATAACATCACTCTCTCCCAAAGCTGCCTTCAAAATACAGTCCCATATAAATAACATACCTCCCTCAGTCCTAGGTAATTAACATCATACCCTCCCCAACCACCTCAAACACACAGTTCCATGTAAATAACATCACCCTGCTGTCACGGACGTTCCTGCGACAGGTGGAAGGAGATCAGTGAGACTAGCAAAACATGGTTTGATCTGACATGTTTTCTGTTTGGATGAAATGACGTCGGTGTTGTTTCTGGTGCTTGCCACACGTTCTTTCCCCAATATTATGGTCATTTAACCGTCTTTATTCATTTTTGTTTCTCCCATTATGCTATGCGGTTTATAGCTTCTGTTGGAGTTGTGGATAGCTAGTGTATGGATCTTAACTGAGTTCCTGGTGCTTCCATAGTCACTTGAAGTTAAGTGTTTTCTTTCCCTTTTGTATTTTGTTTGGGTTATTTGTTGTGTGTTGCATTTCCCTGTCATTTGCATTATGGCCTGAGGGAGACTCCTTTTCATCCTTCCTTTTGGAGGAACAGGTTGTCTCAGTCCTAAAATCAGTAACAGGATCCTATAGGGTGTTAGGACACTAGGTATTCGTATGTATGAACTCACCTACCTCTGAGGTCTGTTCATACTGGTAGTTAGTCAGGACTTTGATTAGGGTTTTACTAGGAGGTGTCCATCTCCTTTCCCTAGTTTCCAGGTCTTATTCCTTCACCCCTTTCCCTCTTATGTTCGATGTGGTGTTTCCCTCCCACACCCGAAGGTGACACCTGCCCCAGCCACCTCCAACATGCAGTCCCATGTATATAACATCCCTCCCTTCAGCCCTAACACAGTCCCACTTAAATAACCACAACTCCCAGCATTGCTCTGCCTCTCCCTTCACTTGCCTCTCCTCATGTAGCAGAAATAACCACAGCTTCTTCCCCCCAGGACTTCTCCTCTTCACTGCCATCCTCTTCTGCACTGGTCACATTATGGTGACATCATTGCATTTCCTTCTCAAACACTGCCTGTTTTACTGGTCACATGACCTGTGATGTCATTGCAGGTCCTTCAGCTCTTCCAGGGCATTAGATTCAATGGTATTGCCATACTGAGGATGGCAGTACAGTTGTATTTAGCTGGCAGGCAGGACATTCAGGGCCTGGGACAAAACATCAGGGGCTTAGGCCCCGAATGTTTTAACCTAGCAATGCCCCTGGGGCCCACACAGATAGATGCAGGTATTATTAACTATGTATAAACAATACAAGATAGTATCAAGGCCTATGCTCTGAAGAACACAGTTGTTCACAACTGCCGCTCTCTGGACTTCTAAGTAATTTTCCCATTCACCCAATATGGGATTACAGTATGTTCTTAAGCATAACTCCAAATTACTTTGGACCCGGGATGTGCAACTTTACATTAAAACTGGAAAATTGAAATTGCCTACAAAGTCTATTTGCTCGAGCAGCTAAAGGAATTCATGTCTGTTCCACCTGCGACTTTGGCAACTGTGCCACTTCCCTGGAGCTTGTGATATATTCACATGTACTTGATTTGTAAGCAGCAGGTGGCTCTACTTGAGAAAAAAAAGACATTAGAACGACCTGTGAAGTAAACCATAAATATGATAAATGCATAAAAAAGTTGAAAGAAGAAAACTTATTACATTCATTGAAAAAGCAGCAATCAGTGTATTGCTCATCAAATAGTGTAAGTGATTCTGCTGCTAATGCAAGCCGTATGATTGCCTCTGGAATGCAAACTTTATTTCTTGCTTCCTGAAGGACAATCTGTAGAGTAAGAATATTCCAAGTGCTCAAAGGACTGTGCCTAGAGAAGCTTTTACAGAAATCAGACTGATGCTTCAAGGGGGCTCTATGAACAATTCACAATGTATAGCAATCAGTAAAACGAAGCCATTTTCCCTATTTTACAGCTGTTAGTGATGCGGCTGCAGAGTAATGGTAGTTCTTTCCTTGGTAGATCTAGGTGCAGGATTGCTATTTAGAGTGAATGCTACTGTCCTGGATCTCATGCAAGCCAACAAAAGCAACAAAGTGACAATTTTCATTGTAAAAGGAATTGATTGCCTTCCAACATTATATGAAGTTGCATGCGCTAGGCTTGCCGTACACTTTCACTTGTCCCACATCTATTCCTCCAGGCCCTCTATAATACACTGGGCCAAGCATGTATATGTCCTCAACAGCAAGAGAGAGGAGTAAGTCACTTCCAGATAGCCTCTGGCTAGGCTAACCTCCTATAAAAATGAAGGAGTGAGCATCAAACCTGTCCAAACCTTCTTTATCCTGACATAGGCCATTAAGGAGGGTCAGTACTACCATGCACATTATGGGCTTGACCAGTGGGTCCAGCCGTCATTCATCGAATATGCATCACAACCTCTAGACTTAGGCTTGCATACTAGCCAAATAGGGCCCTCATTTACCAAATAAACATGTTAAGTCCTATTTTTAGGAGCAATCCTACTTAGATAATAGAAGTCAATGAGTCTCACACACGCAGACCACTTCTTTGCTTCCTCTCTTTCTACATACAGTCACCATGACTTGTTCAGTGGGGGCCAGGGAACTCTTTTCTCCTGGCAAACCCAGCATAATTTTGTGATATTCTGTCACAAGATATGTGTGCCTATGTCTATCCACCCAGTGGTTATGATCTGAATTGCAGCATTCCAAAGGTTTTACTTCCATGTTGAGATATTATATTGAATTTGGTTTGTGAGAAATGGGAGTTTTTGAAGGAAATCCTTCATCAAATTTATGATTCCCTTATTGAGGGCAGCATAAAGTGGCGACAAACATACTGATTTCTGTAGATGCAATTCATGAGCTAAAAGTAAGTGATTGTCAAGAACCAGCATAATAATCATTGCAGCATGGACCTGGAAAAGTGTCACAGCTGCCAGAGAAGAGTCACGGTTAATCATGATTCCCTGCTCTCCATGCTGGAGATTGACAGTCTTCTCCTTACCTTTTTCCCTAGAAGAGAACTGGCAACCCTAAATCGGTAGGTGGGGAAAGTAGGGATTATGGGAATAGGATTAATTGCCCATAGCAACCAATAAGATTTTACTTTTCATTTTCAAAAGGAGCTCTTCAAAATGAATGATGGAATCTGCTTGGTTGCTTTGTGGAACTGAGCAAGTTTTCAATTACACCAGATTTGATGAACCCCATGACTCTACAAAGCCATGAGTCTTTTCTAGGCACAGACAGCGATAAAAAATCAGATTCCTAGAAGCCACTTACTTATAGCTCATACTTCTCAAATTAGCAGGTTCGTCACTACTTTATGCCTCCCTCAGTGGTGCCATTATAAGGTTGATGACAGTTTCCCTTCAAGTCAATAACTTCTAAATTCAGTAATATAAATGAACGTACAAAACTTTGTACTATAAATTGTCAGAGAGAAACATCTAATTCTCCTATTATAAGCTGGTAACTAGAGATGAGCGAACACCTGGATGTTCGGGTTCGAGAAGTTCAGCGGAACTTCCCGAAAATGTTCGGGTTCTGGATCCGAACTCGACCCGAACTTTATCCCGAACCCGAACCCCATTGAAGTCAATGGGGACCCGAACTTTTAGGCACTAAAAAGGCTGTAAAATAGCCCAGGAAAGGGCTAGAGGGCTGCAAAAGGCAGCAAAATTTAGGTAAATGCCCTGCAAACAAATGTGGATAGTGAAATGAATTAAAATAAAATAAAATAAACAAAAATAAACCAATATCAATTGGAGAGAGGTCTCATAGCAGAGAATATTGTGTCATATCACCCACCACTGGAGAAGGCCACTTTCAGTTATTTAGGCCCAGCACCCAGACAGAGGAGAGAGGTCCCACAGCAAGGAATAAGGCGTCATATCACCCACCACTGGAGAAGGCCACTTTCAGTTATTTCGGCCCCAGCATTCAGACAGAGGAGAGAGGTCCCACAGCATGGAATAAGGCATTATATCACCCACTACTGGAGAATGCCACTTTCAGTTATTTAGGCCCCATCGCCCAGATTGAGGAGAGGTTCAATCAACTTTGGGTTGCACTGCAAGATCATGATAAAGTTAAAAAAATGAGGATTCAATAAAGAAGTGGCACGGAGTACAAGAATACATGGTTGAGGGGGAGGCAGTTATAAATGTCTACTCTGCACAAGGGAGGGGCAGGTCCTGTGGGATTCATGCCTGGTTCATTTTTATGAACGTCAGCTTGTCCACATTGGCTGGGGACAGGCGGCTGCGTTTGTCAGTAATGACGCCCCCTGCCATGCTGAATACACGTTCAGACAAAACGCTGGCCGCCGGGCAGGCCAGCAATTCCAAGGCATAAAATGCTAACTCTGGCCACGTGGACAATTTGGAGACCCAGAAGTTGAATGGGGCCGAACCATCAGTCAGTACGTGGAGGGGTGTGCAGACATACTGTTCAACCATCAATCCATATATCAAGCAGCACTCCGGATCACTCGGTCACACCTGATGCATCAGCCCGCCTATGTCCTAGACTCATTCGGACTTAGATCAAGTAACAAATTCAAATTGCAGGCAGCATCCACGGTGAATTTCCTTTATTCAGGATCGCAATCCCAATCGTTTGTGCAAGTACAAAAGCAGCTACGTTTCGGCTATCTGCTAGCCTTTATCAAGCTCAATGTGACTATGAAATAGTGGCTATAAATATCAAAGTCCCCACCCCTTAAAACAAAACATGACCAATGCTGTTAAGTCCCACATCAGCCCCACTTTACATAATCTATTCAAACATATGTGCAAACTACCATGTCACATACCGCTCTGCTCAGGTGGTATCCATGCACGGTTACACTCGGCATCCAGCGCGTCTGTCAGTATCCACTGCGCATGTCCGCTCGAGTTCAGAGGTTGCTGCCCGCTCACGTGATCGCTGACTCACTCGTCATTGCGATCACGTGATGGCCGGCACTTCCGCCCTCAACACTGCTGCGCTACTCCCGTCGGAACTAATGCCATGGAAACCATCACCACAACAAGCGGCCGTTACCCCACTCATGCGATCACAGACACATTTGTCAATATGATCACATGATAGCCCGCTCTTATGGCCCCAGTGTGACTGCGCCCTGGATGTCGAGTCCATTACAATGGAACCTACCACAGCAGCATAGAACTCTGAAATAGACATATATTATGGGTTCTAGTGAGATAAATAATAGGACCAATAAAGGTCCATCCGTGAATGTATCATCAGTGAACATATATATAGAAAATTTTTATGTCATGAGAGACAGTGATGTGTCCATTAAAAACCACGTTAAAAACATAATCATGAGGAAACAGACTGTATCGTTCACATATACTTAGACATTGATAACATTGAACTCTATGTTCATCCCATAGGGTTGAAGCGCTCTCAACTCAAAGATCCATCTGAGCTCTTTCTCACGCAATATACGGTTTTTATCATCCCCACGCCTCAACCTGTCCCACCGAGTCAATGATGCGGAACCTCAACTGGTTCACTGAATGAGCATAGTCTACAAAGTGCTTAGCTACCGGTCTGGTCTACCAGTCGGTCCCGTGACATTGTGTACATGATCACATGCCCCTGTGGCCTCATTTATGTAGGTGAGACCACTATGGAGGCACGTGAGCGGATTAATTCCCACAAAAGTAACATCAGGAGGGGACTGGTAGACAAACCGGTAGCTAAGCACTTTGTAGACTATGCCCATTCAGTGAACCAATTGAGGTTCCGCATCATTGACTCGGTGGGATAATTGAGACGTGGGGGTGATAAAAACCGTATATTGCGTAAGAAAGAGCTCAGATGGATCTTTGAGTTGAGAGCGCTTCAACCCTATGGGATGAACATAGAGTTCAATGTTATCAATGTCTAAGTATATGTGAACGATACAGTCTGTTTCCTCATGATTATGTTTTTAACGTGGTTTTAATGGACACATCACTGTCTCTCATGACATAAAAATTTTCTATATATATGTTCACTGATGATACATTCACGGATGGACCTTTATTGGTCCTATTATTTATCTCACTAGAACCCATAATATATGTCTATTTCAGAGTTCTATGCTGCTGTGGTAGGTTCCATTGTAATGGACTCGACATCCAGGCGCAGTCACACTGGGGCCATAGAGCGGGCTATCATGTGATCATATTGACAAATGTGTCTGTGATCGCATGAGTGGGGTAACGGCCGCTTGTTGTGGTGATGGTTTCCATGGCATTAGTTCCGGCGGGAGTAGCGCAGCAGTGTTGAGGCGGAAGTGCCGGCCATCACGTGATCGCAATGACGAGTGAGTCAGCGATCACGTGAGCGGGCAGCAACCTCTGAACTCGAGCGGACATGCGCAGTGGATACTGACAGGCGCTGGATGCCGAGTGTAACCGTGCATGGATACCACCTGAGCAGAGCGGTATGTGACATGGTAGTTTGCACATATGTTTGAATAGATTATGTAAAGTGGGGCTGATGTGGGACTTAACAGCATTGGTCATGTTTTGTTTTAAGGGGTGGGGACTTTGATATTTATAGCCACTATTTCATAGTCACATTGAGCTTGATAAAGGCTAGCAGATAGCCGAAACGTAGCTGCTTTTGTACTTGCACAAACGATTGGGATTGCGATCCTGAATAAAGGAAATTCACCGTGGATGCTGCCTGCAATTTGAATTTGATACTGTTCAACCATGTTAGTGAAATGCTGCCTCCTGCTAACACGTTCCGTATCAGGTGGTGGTGCAGTTAGCTGTGGCGTGGAGACAAAACTTTTCCACATTTCTGCCATGCTAACCCTGCCCTCAGAGGAGCTGGCCGTGACACAGCTGTGTTGGCGACCTCTTGCTCCTCCTCTGCCTTCGCCTTGGGCTTCCACCTGTTCCCCTGTGACATTTGGGAATGCTCTCAGGAGCGCCTCTACCAGCGTGCGCTTGTACTCGCACATCTTCCTATCACGCTCCAGTGCAGGAAGTAAGGTGGGCCCATTGTATTTGTACCGGGGATCCAGCAGGGTGGCAACCCAGTAGTCCGCACACGTTAAAATGTGGGCAACTCTGCTGTCATTGCGCAGGCACTGCAGCATGTAGTCGCTCATGTGTGCCAGGCTCCCCAGAGGTAAGGACAAGCTACCCTCTGTGGGAGGCGTATCGTCCTCGTCCTCCGTATCCCCCCAGCCACATATCAGTGATGGGACTGAGCTGTGTTGGGTGCCACCCCGCTGTGAACCCGCTTCATCCTCATCCTCCTTCACCTCCTCCTCATCCTCCTCGTCCTCCAGTAGTGGGCCCTGGCTGGCCACATTTGTACCTAGCCTCTGCTGTTGCAAAAAACCTCCCTCTGAGCCACTTCTAACAGACTGGCCTGAAATTGCTAAAAATGACCCCTCATCCTCCTCCTCCTGGGCCACCTCCTCTTACATCATCGCCCTAAGCGTTTTCTCAAGGAGACATAGAAGTGGTATTGTAACGCTGATAACGGTGTCATCGCCACTGGCCATGTTGGTGGAGTACTCAAAACAGCGCAACAGGGCACACAGGTCTCGCATGGAGGCCCAATCATTGGTGGTGAAGTGGTGCTGTTCCGCAGTGTGACTGACGCGTGTGTGCTGCAGCTGAAACTCCACTATGGCCTGCTGCTGCTCGCACAGTCTCTCCAGCATGTTCAAGGTGGAGTTCCACCTGGTGGGCACGTCGCAAATGAGGCGGTGAGCGGGAAGGCCGAAGTTCCGCTGTAGCGCAGACAGGCGAGCAGCGGCAGGATGTGAACGCCGGAAGTGCGCACAGACGGCCCGCACTTTATGCACCAGCTCTGACATGTCGGGGTAGTTGTGAATGAACTTCTGCACCACCAAATTCAGCACATGCGCCTGGCAAGGGATGTGCGTCAAACCGGCTAGTCCCAGAGCTGCGACGAGATTTCGCCCATTATCGCACACCACCAGGCCGGGCTTGAGGCCCACCGGCAGCAACCACTGGTCGGTCTGTTGTTCAATACCCCGCCACAACTCCTGCGCAGTGTGGGGCCTGACCTCCAAACATATGAGTTTCAGAATGGCCTGCTGACGTTTACCCCGGGCTGTGCTGAAGTTGGTGGTGAAGGTGTGTGGCTGACTGGATGAGCTGGTGGAAGCAGAGGAAGAGGAAGCCGAGTAGGAGGAGGAGGCGGCAGGAGGCAAAGAATGATGCCCTGCGATCCTTGGCGGCGGAAGGACGTGTGCCAAGGAACTCTACGCCTGGGGTCCAGCCACCACTACATTTACCCAGTGTGCAGTTAGGGAGATATAGCATCCCTGGCCATGCTTACTGGTCCACGTATCTGTGGTTAGGTGGACCTTGCCACAGATGGCGTTGCACAGTGCACACTTGATTTTATCGGATACTTGGTTGTGCAGGGAAGGCTTGGAGAAGTAGTGGCGGCTGGGAACAACATACTGTGGGACAGCCATGGACATCAGCTGTTTGAAGCTGTCTGTGTCCACCAGCCTGAATGACAGCATTTCAAAGGCCAGTAGTTTAGAAATGCTGGCATTCAGGCCCAGGGCTCGAGGGTGGCTAGGTGGGAATTTACGCTTTCTCTCCAAGGTTTGTGAGATGGAGAGCTGAACGCTGCCGTGTGACATGGTGGAGATTCTTGGTGACGCAGGTGGTGGTGTCGGTGGCACATCCTCTGTTTGGTGGTCGGCAGGTTCAAACGTTCCTCCCGAAGCGGAGGAAGAGGCCAAGGCAGAAGCAGCAGGGGGAGCCAGAGTGAGTTCCTTGCTTTTAAGGTGTTTACTCCACTGCAGTTCATGCTTTGCATGTAGATGCCTGGTCATGCAGGGTTCAGAACGTTAATGCCTCGCTTCAGGATGTGATGGCACAGCGTGCAAACCACTCGGGTCTTGTCGTCAGCACATTGTTTAAAGAAGTGCCATGCCAGGGAACTCCTTGAAGCTGCCTTTGGGGTGCTAAGTCCCTGGTGGCGGTGGCCAGTAGCAGGCAAACTCTCTTGGAGGCGGCTGTTCTGCTTTTGCCCCCTGCTCTCTCTTTTGCTACGCTGTTGGCTCGGTCTCACCACTGCCTCTTCCTCTGAACTATGAAAGCCAGTGGCACGACCTTCATTCCATGTGGGGTCTAGGACCTCATTGTCCCCTGCATCGTCTTCCACACAGTCTTCCTCCCTGACCTCCTGTTCGTTCTGCACACTGGAGAAAGACGCAGCAGTTGGCACCCGTGTTTCGTCATCATCAGAGACGTGCGGACTCCGATGAGGTGGTATTCCCATGTCCTCATCATCAGGAAACATCAGTGGTTGTGCATCAGTGCATTCTATGTCTTCCACCACTGGGGAAGGGCTAGGTGGATTCCCTTGGGAAACCCTGCCAGCAGAGTCTTCAAACAGCATAAGAGACTGCTGCATAACTTGAGGCTCAGACAGTTTCCCTGATATGCATGGGGGTGATGTGACAGACTGATAGGCTTGGTTTTCAGGCGCCACCTGTGCGCTTTCTGCAGAAGACTGGGTGGGAGATAATGTTGTGAACGTGCTGGATCCACTGTCGGCCACCCAATTGACTAGCTCCTGTACCTGCTCAGGCCTTACCATCCTTGGAACGGCATTGGGCCCCACCAAATATCGCTGTAAATTCTGGCGGGTACTGGAACCTGAGGTAGTTGGTTCAGTAGGACGTGTGGCTGTGGCAGAATGGCCACATCCTCTCCCAGCACAAGAGGGTACACTAACACCACCACGTCCGCGTAACTTACTAGATGTTTTCCTCATTGTTACCGTTCACCAAGCACCACAATAAGAAAAAAAATATTTGGCCCAATGTATTGATTTCAAATTCAGTCCTTTTTTTACAGGCACCTAACACTATCTGCCTATTTATTTATGTAGCGTATTACACTAATCCAGGCACAGCAGTAACCACTGATTTAGGGGAATATCTCTTTTAGGGCTAGTATTTAGGCCCTGGATGAAAGGTATCCTTTTATGGACAGATTTACAATTGGCCTGCAACAGCTCGAACACCAGATTCAGGGTATTGCTATTTTGGCAATTGAATTTCACCCCAGAACAAAATATATGTTTTAGCGGACACTATGAATCTTGGCCTGCAACAGCTGGGACACCAGATTCAGGGTATTGCTATTTTGGCAATTGAATTTCACCCCAGAACAAAATATATGTTTTGGCGGACACTATGAATCTTGGCCTGCAACAGCTGGGACACCAGATTCAGGGTTGGGCTGCTATTTTGGCAATTGAATTTCACCCCAGAACAAAATATATGTTTTGGCGGACACTATGAATCTTGGCCTGCAAACAAATGGGGACACTAGATTCAGGGTATTGCTATTTTGGCAATTGAATTTCACCCCAGAACAAAATATATGTTTTTACTTGACACTATTATATTTTGCCAGCCACAGCTGAAACCACTGGATTTATGGTATTGCTATTTGGCAATTGAATTTCACCCCAGAACAAAATAAATACATTATGATATTTTGGACACCAGATTCATGGTATTGCTATTTTGGCAATTGAATTTCACCCCAGAACAAAATATATGTTTTTACGGACACTATTATATTTTGCCAGCCACAGCTGAAACCACTGATTTATGGTATTGCTATTTTGGCAATTGAATTTCACCCCAGAACAAAATATATGTTTTGGCGGACACTATTATATTTTGCCAGCCACAGCTGAAACCACTGATTTATGGTATTGCTATTTTGGCAATTGAATTTCACCCCAGAACAAAATATATGTTTTGGCGGACACTATGAATCTTGGCTTGCAACAGCTGGGACACCAGATTCAGGGTATTGCTATTTTGGCAATTGAATTTCACCCCAGAACAAAATATATGTTTTTCAGGCACTATGAATCTTGGCCTGCAACAGCTGGGACACCAGATTCAGGGTATTGCTATTTTGGCAATTGAATTTCACCCCAGAACAAAATATATGTTTTGGCGGACACTATTATACCTTGCCAGCCACAGCTGAAACCACTGATTTATGGTATTGCTATTTTGGCAATTGAATTTCACCACATAAAATAATCTATCCTTTGCCAGACAGCAGACAGTATTATACTTGGCTAGCCAAAGCTGGAGCACCAGATTTAGGGGATTGGTATTTGGGCAATTGTATTTAACCCCTTAATAAAATATAGAAATTGCTATCCTGAGTTTCTAGGGGTGACAATTAGCACAGCCAAGCCCCTGATGTAGGATATAGCAAAAAAAAAAAAACTAGTATTGATGGATTGATGGACTTGGTGGCAGCTTGTTCTGGTGCACCACAAGTCAAAAAATGGCCGCCGATCACCCCAGAAAATAAGTGACAGAAAAACGCTCTGTGCAGCCTAAAAACCAGTGAGCAAGTAACTAGCAGAAGTTCAATCATTCACAGCTTTAGATCGATCCGTTCATTAGGTGCTGTTGCTGACTTTTCCCTGCCTAATCTCGCCCTCACAGAAGCTGCGTCCTCTCCCTACACTAATCAGAGCAGTGTGACGAGCGGTGCTAGGTGACTCCAGCTTAAATAGAGGCTAGCAGAAGTCGAATCATTTACAGCTGGTAGTTCGATCACTTCATTAGGTGCTGTTGCTGACTTTTCCCTGCCTAATCTCGCCCTCACAGAAGCTGCGTCCTCTCCCTACACTAATCAGAGCAGTGTGACGAGCGGCGCTAGGTGACTCTAGCTTAAATAGAGGCTGGGTCACATGCTGCACTTGACCAATCACAGCCATGCCATTAGTAGGCATGGCTGTGATGGGCTCTTAGTTCAAGAAGTAAAATGCTAGCTGATTGGCTGCTGTGCAGACCTTCAGAAAGCGGGAAGAAATCGCCGAACAACTGACCCGAACCCGAACTTTTTTGAAAATGTTCGGGTTCGGGTCCGTGTCCCGAACACCCCAAAATTCGGTACGAACCCGAACTATGTTCGAACTGCTCGCTCAAAACTACTGGTAACCTCTCCCAACACCATGTTTTATAAATGCTTTTCTTTCTGAAACTTCTCTTGTAACTGTCCAGGATGGACCAGCAGAAGGAATTATTTAATGTTTGTGTGTGTTGTTAAATTTTGTGCCAAAAGTTCATGATTGTAAATGCAACGGTGCGGATTCCTTTAGCGCAGGCATGCTCAACCTGCGGCCCTCCAGCCGTTGCAAAACTACAACTCCCATCATCCCCAGACAGCCTACAGGTATCAGCCTACAGCAGGGCATGGTGGGAGTTGTAGTTTTACAACAGCTGGAGGGCCGCAGGTTGAGCATCCCTGCTTTAGCACACATACATTCACACATACACTCAGCTTTATATATTAGATATATACTAACTAACTAACTAACTATCTAATGCAATGTGACAATTGGAAAGGAGAGAGCACAGCAATGACACTGCTGTCTCTCTCAGAACTGTAATAAACTGTAGAAAATGGCAGTGGGGAGGTTCTTATATAGTAAGGGGTAGACTACTTTCCTATTGGTTGCCAGGGATGTTGCTAAGCTCAGACAAAGACATTGCAGCCTTCTCATTGGCCGAAAAGCAAAAAGGGAGGTTGCTGATGAAAAAAAAAAGTAGAATATTCGAAAATATGAATATATAACACTATATTCTAAATATTCACGAATTCTCAAAGTTGTGATATTTGCGATTAAAATTCGCAATTCGAATATTCGGGTCCAACACTACTAGGGTACCTTGGAACCAAACCCAAGTTCAGGAAAAGGTTTTTAACTGTAAAAAATAAATTTTTGAAGTTATTACCTGAAGTCTCGCAAGACTTTGCGAAGTAATCGCTCATCCCTAATATGCACAGTACACTGTGTTATGCCAAGTGCAGGGCCTAGAAGGGTGGTATATGACTTCAGAGTTCAAAAGACAAAGAGAATCCCTGTGCTATGTTCCAGCCTTTAAGGCCCACAACTAGGAATAACACTAACGAGAGAGCCTAGTACACAAATGTGTGTTTCTCAACAACATATGCTGTATGGGATTTGTGATATACTTTTCTTAGAAACCTAGAGTAGCGTAGCCTGGCGTACAATACTAATGCATATTTTTTTTGGTCTCCCTAATGATAAAGAGCACCCCAAAGAGACAAGTCAAGTCAACCAAGTAAGACAAGTTTGTCTTGAGGTATTATGGTTCTCTTATCCTTCTCATTGAGAGATGTATACGTTTGGTGGGATGTTGTAATGCTCCTGTCTCACTTTTAGTTGAATGTTACTTTGGAAGTCTCTCTGATTCATCTGAAGTTAAATCAAAATGGTGAAATAAAAATGCTAAAGATGTTGTTTTTTTTTGCTATAAAGATGATGTATTCTCCAGTTAATAGGAGAGCGCCATACGCATACCTATTTGCTGCTGCACAGCAAGCAGGTAAACAATAAGAAGAACATAACAGCAATATGAGAGCTACATTATTTTCACATGGCAAGGTGGCAGAGATGGCTTTCTTCCTTTAAGAGGGGCATCCCTGGTCTACAATACTGCGCACATATACTAGGCATACTAGGTCATTGCCTGGACTTCAATACTGCATACATGTACTTGGCTACTTGGCATAGTAGGGGCATCACCTGGTATACAATTCTATGCACAGGAAAGCAAATTTGAATATCTTTCCCAGCAACCCAGAGGGGCATGGCCTACAGTGCTGTACACACCTACTAAAATACCCAAAATGAATCACAAAAAAATTGGGCTTGACTGAATCAAAATTTTATGAGAAGTTCAGACTGAATCCAAAACCGGTGGAACCAGTTTGCTCATCCTTAAAGAACACAATATCAGTTTTTCCTGCTGTGTTCCTTTGACTTTAAAATTACATTTAACATGTTGTACAGTTCTACCTGGTTGGAATCTGTTAAAGCAACAGTCCTTTTGCACGAATTTACATAATAACTAGAGATTAATAAATCATTTTTTAAACTAATCAAATTTTCCAAATAATTCCGATTTTAGCAAATCCGAAACTTTTGTGATTCAATCAGGACTAGACATGAGTGAATTACTCATTAAATTTGTTACGAGCTTACCATAATTCTACTTCCAAATGAAGCCATTGTTTTGGTGATTCAATTTAGATGAATCATGCAAAATGAGGCCAAATATTTTACATATAAAATTCAGTACACTAGTGAGGGAAACAGGTCAAAAAACATGAAGATGATGGGCTTACCCATAATGTCTGGCAGTCACCCTCACAGCCAATCCGGAGGAACAATATTGACTTGTGTTTTAGACTCTATTTAAGGTCCCAAGCAGAGATGTCATTCTCTCCTCAGCCACTGTTGTGATAGGACATGTGTCTTCACAGACACAGCAATTAGACACACAAGCTAGTTTAGGGTCTTACAGTGGTAGTGTGGGGATTGGAAAGATATATTTACTGCTGCACAGCATATTTGTCCCCCATACATATTTGTCCTTCACAAACTATACTATATTATTTTTAGTAAGAGCTATACTGAAGATGTTGTAATTGGTGAGAAATAAGGAGACACATTACAAAACAGTACCACATTGTAATCACATAGCTGTGGCTGAGCAGAAATACTAGCTACGATCAATGGATAAAAGTGGCAAAGTTTCTGGGGGAGAAAAAAAATCTTCCTTTCCTCAAACAATCTCGTTAACTTTCGCTAAATTGCTAACTCTCGTCATATTGCTCACTTGAAACACTTGTAAAGCATATAAAGCTTTGCTGCATCTGAACTATTTCTCTACCCTGTGCCACAGGCATATGGGCATCTCATGCTGTTTTTTCCTCAGTCTCTCCTTTTGATGTTATAGTTCATTTACCTAGAATTTTGCCCATTTACCGGGGATTAGTTTAAAATATGCAGATACTGTCGTAGCATTTAAGTTTAAAGATCTGCTCAGTTCGTTCTGCCTGTTTGTTTTCCCTCAAAATCAAGGCACAAAAATGACAGCATTAGGGAAAATGCTGGGCTGGAATTACCATTTTCCGTATAGAATGTTCCGCACTTCTACATATTCCAACTGGTGCACTCAATCATATTCTCTAATATATGCCAAACAATTTGCTCCTTTCAGGTACAGTAATCAAAGCCATTTCTTCGCCGTAACCGTTCCTCTGTTTACAGTTCTTTGCATGAACGGAGAAAAGATGGTTTTTCCCCAGAGATATGAGGAAAGAATGCACTAAAATTGACTCCTGTTTTGGGACCAGATTAGTAAGGAGCAAATGGCAGCCATAATTCATCCGAAAAATAACTTATGTCTTTGAAGAATATATTACCCAGTGTCTGCATAAAGTAGTATTCATAGTTTCATAGTTTTTATTCAGATTCCATGTAGAGATCAGACTGTCAGTATTTTTTTCATTGGAGGAATCACAAGGCAAGCATGCTACAATGTATTAAACCAGTAGTTGCAGTACTACTACTCTCAGTATGCCTAGTATTTTTTCTAAAGTCTGGAAAGGCACAGGTTGCCAGGCACAGGTATTGCCAATGAAGCATGTCAATGGTTTCTGACTCTTTTTTAATCTTTCTTTACTGGATCCTCTTCATACTATTCTCCCATGCTCTTAATATAAAAATATATCTTTATTAATTCTTGTTTAAAACTGAAAAGTAAAAAAGAAAAAAATATATCTAAAAAAATCAGTAACAGTGAGACCAATTTAATTAGTAGCTAATAAGTGGTTGCTAGCGGCAACTAAGGGACTTGTGGTATCTGAACTATAATACAGTCACCCGCAGGTGCACTATTAGTATAGATGATTGAGGTTACATAGTGTCAATGATTGGCACAATACTGCAATTTACAGGGGCATCTTAGATATCACCGTGTGCTGCAGTCTAAGTTAGGTGTCTTTGGGAGTTGGGTGTTGTCTTTATTACAGTGAAAGGTGCCACATCCTTTAACAGTCTATCTATGTGTGGCCTACAATTTGGTTACAGGCAACACACATGTATAGACTGTTTCAAAGAGTCTGGCGTGTGTTGTGAACCAGTAGGGGTCAAATTCAACCTCCGTTGCATGCAGCTTTAAATAACAGTCTGTTTGCTCGTGACCTATTTCATTTTCAGGTCACACGCTTGTATCAGCCGCCCTGGAAATTACTCACATTGTTACACACGCTGCAGCTCAGTTGAAAACTAAGTGGCTATTATACACTGACAGTCTGTATCCCTTTTTCCCTCTCCACACACTCAGGCTCAGGCATACCAATCACACATTCAAAGCTGGTTTACAATCATACACTTGTAACAATTGTTCCCTCAGATAGCCCTTGCGCTACACTCATATTGCTCACTGTTAAACTGCCGAAAAAGCAAATCACTACACTATCTTACACCCTTCCCGACATGTTTCACCACTGTGTGGCTTCATCAGGGGAAGTGGGGAATATCTCCTAAAAAAACGATAAAAAAATATGTCTTGATTTTCCTTGATTTTCAAAAAATGAGCTCCCACACATCTCCATAAACATAACTATAAAAATAGTTTGGGGTCTCAGAATATGGTGATGAAAAGAACAAAAAACGTACAATTTTTTTATTTTTTCAGTTTTAAAACACAAGAAAAACTATACATATTTGATATAGCCGGATTTGTACTGACCTGGAAAATGAACATCATAAGTCAGTTTAACTGCTTAGTGAACTCCGTAAAAAAAATAAAAAATAAGTAAAACTGTAGCGGAATTGGGTTTTTTTTTTTATTTTTTCAATTCCGCCCCATTTGGAATTTTATTTCTGCTTCCCACTAAACCATATGTGATATTAAAGGGTGGCATTAAAAAGTACAACTTTTCCCGCAAATAACAAGCCCTCATACATCTATGTCAACAGGAAAATAAAATTAAAGTTGTGGCCCTGGGAAGGCAAGGAACAAAAAACAAAAATGCAAAAATGGAAAATCGCCATGTCAGGAAAGGGTTAATAGCTGCTGTCAGTAAGGATTTTTATCAGTCTTAGGGCTCATGCACACGACCGTATTTTGTTTCCTTGTCCGTTCAGTTTTTTTTGCTGATAGGATGCAAACCCATTTATTCCAATAGGTCCACAAAAAATGCGGACAGCACACCATGTGCTGTCTCCATCAGTGTGTCCATTCCGTAGCCCTGCAAAAAAAAATAAGAGCATGTCCTATTTCTTCTAGTTTGCGGACAAGGATAGGCATTATTACAATGGATCCGCAAAAATAACGGATCCGCAAAAAAAACGTACCGCAGAACACATACGGTCATGTGCTTGAGGCCTTATAATGTGATATTATAAGCTAGGATGATTAGTAAGTCAGGTCTGTTCTCTGAGACCTCTACCAATCCTGATAATAGATGGACCGCAGCTCTGGTATAACGCCGTATCCCCCTGCAAGTTTTCCCTGCACAGGAGTGCTCCCATGCACCCAGCTGTACAGGGAACTGCAGCTGATTCCATTCGCTTGAAAGAAAGTGAAAGGGACAAAGATTTAAACCCAGCGCTACGCCCCATCTATTCTCAGGATTGTGGGGGTTCTAGGACCCCTAGAAGATAGGACCCCATCGATCATCGATCTTACGGATATGCCAACTCTTTATCAGATTAATAATGTATATTCTAACAATACACTCCTCTCTGGAAAATAGTAACCAGCAGACAACGATACAGAGGAGATTTCCATTGAAAGCTAGAAAGCTCTTGCAGATTTAGCCTAAATGTTGCCCAACCATCTGCCACAGGTTGTGCCCCAGAAATGACACCATTTACAGGCTTATGAGGTGCGGTGACATCACTCACTATTTTACTTCCCTATGTAATAACCCATATAAGGTGGAAAGTAAATTATCACTACACATTAGGAGACAATGACTGTGAAGATTGGCCGTCTCCGAGAAGCATGCAGCAGTGGGGGTTAAATATATAAAAGACACTCCAGGCTTCTCAAGTGATTCAAGCAATATTGAAGTTAATATTCTTTGCCACAGTTTCTATGGCAGCAGCATGATCACCATTCACTGCTTTATCAATACAAATCTGATTGAAAACTGTAGGAGGGGTATGTATGTTTTTCGATACTGGGGAGCAAGACTTTTCTAATTATTAGGCAGAGATATAAATAAAATTATGGCACAGAAGTTACAAATAATAAAAAAATAAATACATACATTATAGCATTGTGATAATAAATAATCCGTTAACTCATAGACTCCCAGCAGCGTACATATACGGCACTGCAGACAGTTACTTAAATCCCAACTCCGTACATATGCAATGCGCTGATTTGGCAAGTGCAGGAGCTGCGCTTGCTGGATCAACAGCAGGACCCCAGCTGTTACTGACAGCCAGAAACCTGCTTTAACCTCCAGCATCACTGAAAATGCCAAAGCCGGTGGATTAGTCCCTTCGATGCAGTGGTCAATGCTGACAGCCACATTTAAGGGTTTGCAGAGGGCTCCTTTCTGACTCCATTAGCTCCCCGCGATGGCGAGGTTCCGATGACTGCTTCCAATGAATTACACAGGCCTCGGAGGCTGCAGGTTATAGAAGGATGAGGTTCCAATGCATTATAATATAGCTTGTATTGTACTGCATTGTAAGAGGGATCAGATTCTCAAAAAATATAAAAATAAAAGTTCAAAGTTAAAAATAAATATCCTTTTTCCAAATCATCATTTAAAGAGAACCTTTCACCGTTCCGGACATTATCATATAACTAGCGGGTTGTGTAGGGCATACTGATGGCATGTTACAGCGCTTTCTATTTTCTCTATGTGCCGCTCCGTTTTTGTCCCCTGATATGTAAATTTATACCATCAGTATAGGGTGGAGGAGACTGCCCTGTTTCCTAAGGGGCGTCCCCTTCTCCCTGGCAGCTGTGAGCTGCCCAATCGCAGCGGAGAGCGTTACAGCCAGGGAGAAGGAGAGCTTTTTTTCTCCCCTGCCGTGATTGGGCAGCTCACAGCAAGCAATTTTGACATTGTAATTTCAAAACTGGGGTGACTTTTTGAGTGTTTCCACTATAGCAGTACCTCAGAGTGTCTTCAAACATGACATGGTGCCTGAAAATTATTCCAGTGAAATCTGTCCTCCAAAAACCATATGCTGCTCTTTCCCTACTGAGCCCTGTGGAGTGCCGATAGAGCAGTTTACCACCACATATGGGTGGTTTATGTAAACTGCAAAATCACAGTAATAATTAAGTTTGTTTGATTGTTAAGCCTTGTTATGTTTCTGGAATAATGGATAAAAATGGAAAATCTTCAAAAAAAATGTCCTTCCTGCGGAACAGCTAAAGGATTAACAAAGTTTGCTAATCAGTTTAAATAATTGTAGGTGTGAAGTTTCTAAAATGGTCATTTATGGGTTGTTTCTATTATGTGAGCTCCACAAAGGGACCTCCTAACTGAATCAGTCCAAAAGTGGGTTTTGGAAATTTTCCTAAAAATTTAAAAAATTGCTTCTAAAATTTGAATGGTCTAAAACAATGACATTTACAAAATGACTCTGGCATAAAGTAGACATATGGCAAATGTTAAGTAGTGGCTATTTTGTGAGGTATCACTATCCATCAAAAAAGCAAAGAAATGTCAATTTTTTACAAATAGTTCATACATTTTGAATTGTTTTTAAATAAAGGTAAAACATGTTGACCCAAATTTATCACTAACATGAAGTACATATTTAAACTATATCAAAGGCCCGTAAATAAAATATGATGAAAGGCTGTTCCATTTAATATCCTCTCATAAGACAAGAAGGCAGTATTGTCTGTACTGCCCTGGTAAAGAACAATCTATGCAATCCATCTGCAAGTCAATTCTATACATGTAACAGCAAAGTGCACCCAGCCTTTCTCCTATATAATTAACCCCTTAATGACCGCCAATACACCTTTTTTATATGGTGGTGAGCAGGAGTTAGGGTATCATATGACAGTGTAGCCATTCTCTACAGATCAATAGAATCACAATTATTGGGAGTGTAACCCCTTACAACACACGGTCAGTAGCAAGTGTGGCATCTAATTGGTTTAGAGGGAGGGAGCTTCGGCACCCTGTGAATGATATCATGGGGTGCCGATGTCTTTGCATAGCAGCTGGTGACCTAAAAAAAGGTCTGCCTGCACTGTATGTCTTTTAGGCTGTGGGAGCAGTACTGACAGTATAATACAATGTACTGCATAAGTAATACAGTGTATTATAAATGTGATCAGAAGATTGCCTGTCAAGGTCCCCTTATGTAATTATTAAGTGTAAAATAAAGAGTTAAATAAAGTTTTATTATTTAAATAGTCTCTAAATCAAAAGCAAAAAATTAAACCTTTTTATTAAAAAAAAGCTTTTCAATCAAAAAAAATTGCAAAAATAAAATCCCCTCCATATATTTGGTTTTGCCGCATTCATAAAGACCCCTACAATACAGTTATCACATAACTTATCCTGTATGGTGAATGCCATAAAAATACCTGTTTTTTGCTTATTTACCACCAAAAAACTAAATTAAAAGGCAATTAAAAAGGGTTATGTACCCCAAAATAATAACAATAAAAACAGTAAGTTTTCCCACAAAAATCTAGCCCACACAAAGCTCTGTAGAACAAAAAATATACGTTATGGGTTTTGGGATGCGGCAATGCAAAAATGTATTTTTTCAAAAAAGGATTTTTATTGTGCAAAAATAGTAAAATATAAAAAGAAAACAATATGACTCAGAGAGTACAGTTATCATGTTATTTATGCTACAAAGTGAACATCACTTTGTAAAAACGAAATGGTGGTATTGCTGTTTTTTTCCCACAACCCCACAAAAAGAGTTAATTAAAGTTAACCAGTAAGTTATGTGTACCCCAAAACCACAACTTGTCCCGTAATAAAACAAGCCCCCATATGGCTATATCAGTGGAAAGATAAACATAAAAAAAGTTTAAGCTCTTGAAATGTGACGATCTAAAAATTTCTTACAGAGGTAATGCATATGGGGGAAGGTATTAATGTTGCCCTCTGGGGGAGAGAGTTAACTGCAGAGAAAAGGAACATGCCCTGCACAAGGGGGGGGGGGGAAAAAGGAATTTTCAAGCTATATTCAGTTGAGATAAAATTGTAGTCCAGGAATAAGCTGTATTAAGTCATTACAGTAGCTTTGGAGATTAGAGGTTGACACACACTCTTAGGCCTCATGCACACGGCTGTCCCCAATGCACGGGCAACGTTCTATTTTTTTGCGGTGCGGAGGCACGGGCAGAAACACCACAGAAGCACTCCGTAGTGAATGGGTCCGCATCTGTGATACAGGGAACACATGGCCGGTGCATGGATATTGCGGACCTGCTGTTTGCGTGCAGCAATACGGCCACGGCCCGGGCACCGGCTGTGTGCATGAGGCCTTAGTTATAGATAGTTGACTGCCTGCGCAAACACTGTGCTTACTGATTTATTCCTAGCAGATAATTAATGAATGACAGAAAGTATGAAACTTGTAATTTAATCCAGGTGTTTGTAACTTGTCTTGTAATTGTTGCACAATCCATTTTGTCATCGCTTCACCTACAAAAAAGGAATTGATTTTTTAACATTTTGTTCAACAAATGATCATTTGTCTCCATTTTCTTTGCCCTCCTGCATTTATAATTATTAGGGAAAATGGATTTTTACTCACTGGCCTAGGTTGACCACACAAGGAAGGCAGACAGAGGAGAATGACATGCTCTTAGCGCAATCGGTCAAATAAGACATCATTATGGACCATTAATATATAGAAGAGCAAGAAGAACATGTGAGGTGGGACCCATATAAGACTCTTGAGTAAACATCTTAAAAATTCTTAAAATTCTGATTCGCCAAATTTTACAGAAAAATTTGCTTTGGGACGAATAACTTTGTCATGAAGCATATTTTTTTTTTTGTAAGTAGTGGGTGCAATGATAAGGGGCTGCGATAGCGTTGCCGCTTTGTCATTGTTTGCGGCATCTGAGTGTGAAAGCACTGTGAAATTAACATTAAATTATTTTTTTAATCAAACTTACCGCCTCCATTTCTTCGCAACGAGCCGGCCACCACCATCTTGCTTGAAGATTTGGAGCGAAATCTTGCACGGCGCGAGATTACGTCATTACGCTGGCCGGCGTGGTGACATCATATGTCACCGCACACGGGATTTTGGCTGAGAAATTCAATCAAGATAGAGGCTGGCGGCCCGTCGCGAGCAAATGGAGAAGGTAAGTATGATTTTTTTAGTTTTTCGGATTGAATTCCACTTTGTGTGATTCTCTAGTGATAAAGTCATATCAAAAGTTTGGATTGGTGGGGGTCTGAGTACTAAGATCCTGGAAAATTGCTAGAATGAGATGAGAAAAGTGCACTCATATAGGTCTCTCTCATCGCTGCAGGAGGCGGGCTGTATAAGAGTCTGTTCTGTCCCAGCACTGGGAGATTCATTTCAGTATCATTACAGATCACATTTGCTGTATTTCTGTAGTTATTAGTAGAGTCGAGCGAATACCCGGAAGTTCGGGTTAGCAGGGTTCTGCCAACCTTCATTGCAAAGTTCGAGTTCGAGACCCGAACTTGACCACGAACCCTAACCCCATTGAAGTCAAAGGGGAACCGAACTTTGGGGCACTAAAATGGCATGAAAATAGCAAAAGGCAGCAAAATGTGGGCAAGAGCATGACAATTGCCCTGCAAACCAATGTGGATAGGGAAATGACTTAAAATAAAATAAATAAAAATTTAAAAATAATAATCTTGAACCTTACAGGAGGAGGTCCATAGGGAGTAGGAGGTTGAGGAGATTGTGGACGTGGCAGTGTAGGTGGAAGCGGTTGTGGAGGAGGTAGTCGCCAACAACACTGTTTTATGTTTTAAATTTTTCATTTTTTTTTTTATTAGGGTAGGCCCCAAAACATTGGGAAATATAGAAAAGAAAAAAGAGAAAGTGCGCTTGAGTATAACAATGGTTGGGTGAGGCCGGTATATATGTCTATTCTGCACAAGGCACAGACAAGACCTTTGGGATCCATGCCTGGTTCATTTTAATGAATGTGAGCTTGTCCAAATTGGCTATGGACAGGCGGCTGCGCTTGTCTGTGATAACGCCCCCTGCCGTGCTAAACACACGTTCAGACAATACACTGGCTGCAGGGCAGGCCATCACCTCCAAGGCAAGCTCAGGCCATGTGCCCAATTTGGAGACCCAGAAGTTGAATGGGGCAGACCCATCAGTCAGTACATGTAGGCGTGTGCATACATATTGTTCCACCATATTGCTAGAATGATGCCTCCTGCTAAGACGTTCCATATCAGCTGGTGGTGCTGGTTCTTGTGACGTGCTGACAAAGATTTTTCACATTTTGGCCATGCTATCCCTACCTTCGGAGGTGCTGGCGGTGCCCCAGCTCCGTTGGCGACTTTTTCCTCCACCTCTGCTTTCGCCTTGTGCTTCCACTGAGGCCCCGGTGTCAGGTGGGAATGCCATCAGCAGCGCGTTGTAAGAGGTATAGATCACCCAACAATCTAAACGCTGCTGAATTTACAGAATATATTTCCCAGTCAGGTATGCAGTGCAGGCACTGTTGTACATACAGGGGTCGCAGTTGCGACAGGGCCCGGCACTCCTTCAGAGTCATCTTCAGAGCTCAGGAGCTCCCCCTGCTGGCCCCACAACTTTTGGAATGACCCCTTTTTTTTATTTTCCTGTTAGTTTATGATTTATTGTGCAGCCATCTTTTAACCAGTTGATTTAGTCTATTTGCCTTATGGTTATGCACTTCTGAGTGTAGAAACATATCTGCTTAGTCTGAACTCTGTCTTATAGTATATATTGAGGGTGGCGCCTCTTTTGGACTGAGCAACGCCCAAGTACCTGGGACTTCTCAGCACAAAAGCAATTTAGCTGGTTCCTGCAATGCCCTGAAATAAGGAGACTGGTAAGTCCATATGAGGCAGTATCTGTAGCGTTAGGGACCCTTGTGCGGAAGCCGCCGTGAAGTGGTACATGGGCCCGACATACTTTTGATCAAAAATGTGCGCTAAGAGCTTCTTCATTCCAACTTTTGGAATGACCCCCTTTTTTTTATTTTCCTGTTAGTTTATGATTTATTGTGCAGCCATCTTTTAACAAGTTGATTTACTCTATTTGCCTTATGGTTATGCACTTCTGAGTGTAGAAACATATCTGCTTAGTCTGAACTCTGTCTTATAGATGAGTGTGGGAGCCTGTCATCAAGGAAGAAGGTAAGCATATATATTTTTTTTCTAATGCTGCAGACTGGTGGCAAGGTTGGGAGGGGGGAGGGGGTGGTGTTTGATGAGCACAACTAGAATGAGGGGGCACAAAAGTGGGCATCTCTACTGAGGGGCACCAAATCTGCCATACCTAATTTGAGAGGACACCTGATCTGTCATAACTACTCTGTGGGGGGCACATATGAAGGCATAACTACTGTGAGGGGGCACATATCTGGGCATAACTACTGTGACAGGAACAAAGGTTGGCTTTAGTACTATGAGGGGCCACAAGGTGGGCATTATTACTGTGTGGTAGCACTAGATTACCCTGCTATACATTGGCATGGCTCAGTCTTACAGGCCAGCACGGCACCCCCTGCTGGTGATTTCACAGGGGCAGTCACCATCCCTTCCTTATGTGATTTTTATTTTATTTTTTCACCACAGGGACCTTGTTCTGGATCCAGCAGACATCACGCCGACACCAGTGACACCCTGGATGAGGTAGGACCAGATTTTATTAGGACTGGGTGAGTGTAGCCATGCATTGGGCTTAGGGCTCTTTAACACGAGCGGATCCCATGCGGGTAATCTGCTGCATGAAAGAGTGCCAAGCCCTGTTCTGGACAGCAGAGACACAGAGTAGTAACATAATTAATGATGCTCTTTGCCTCTCTGTGACCTTTTTACTTCAAAATCACAGTGAGTTAACGTTGTCACCGTGATTTTGTAGTAAAAAAATCACAGTCAATCATGTTACTGCTCCGTGTCTCTGCTGTCTGGAATGGGGCTTGGCACTTATTCACGTAGCGGATTACCCGCACGGAAAGCGCCCTTAGTAAGAAAATCTGCCGCTTCTTTGTAAACATGGGGGGGGGGTAAGGCCCAATCCAAAGTTTGCACCGTGGCCCATAACACTATAGTTGCGCCACTGGCCGCTGGGCAGTGTTCCCTCTAAGCTGCACAGGTGAGCGGTCGTGCAGCAATTACTGTGCCCACACTATTGATGAGTTCTTCCAAATTTCCTCCTGTGTGAGAGGTAAGTGGGGCACTGCCTACCGCATATTCCCCGATCCACTGCTGCTGCCTCCTACTTCTTTTTCTGACTGAAGAGGAGGAGCGGCATTGCATAGGGAGAGGTAATGTGGAGGCGGCGTTGGTGCCATCTTAGAAGCTAGACTCCCTCCTGAGACTGAGAGCTGCCTGCTGCACCTGCAACATAAGTATGCTGGGATTGGGGACAGACCTGGAGGGCATGCTGCTGCAGAACACTGTCAGGGACCCACCATCCTATCCCAGTGATAGTCTATCACTGGGATGGTGTGTTCCTGCCAGTGGTTTCACTCCTTGTGTTCTGCAGCAGCATGCCCTGCACTTATATACAGCCTACACCTATGTACAGCCTACAACTATATTATATACTATATTGCAGTACATAGGTGTAGACTGTATATAGACATAGGCTGTATATAGGCATATCTATCTATCTACCTATCTCATATCTATCTATCCCACAAGGGTTATATTGTTGAGCATGGTGTAACCTCCAAACATTTGCTGTACAATATACATTATAATCCCTGCACAATGCTATACAATATACATTATAATCCCTGCACAATGCTATACAATATACGTTATAATCCATAAACAATGACGTTCAATATACAGTATAACACCTACACTGTGGAGTTATATTGTATATTGTACAGCATTGTGTATGGATTATACTGTATATTTTACTGTATGATCTATGGATTATACTGTATATTGTACAGTATAGTAGAGGGGTTATAATGTATACTGTACAGCAGTTCAGGGATTATAATGTATATTATACGGCATGGTGCAGGGATTATACTGTATATTGCACAGCATGGAGCAGGGATTCAGTGGGGAGAGAGGAGGCAGGGACAATCCCGGCGGGGCCAGTGCAGTAACTCAACTCTAATATACCGGCCCCGCACACAGCTGTAAATTATACCGTATTCATGTAAAGTTTAATCTTTGTAAAAGTAGCCCAAACCCTGCTGCTGTAGTACTTACTAACTACGGTGGCATGCAGACTCACCGCTGCGCCGGTAGCTGGAGCTTAACATCACTACCTTCGTCATGCACCTCCTGCCCCGTCTGCCTGCTCCTCCCACTTTATGAATGAAAAAGGGAGGTGGGCAGGAGGCGCATTATGGAGGGAGAGTTGTTAAGCTCAAGCTGCCGCGAGTCTCCATGCCACCGTAGTTTGTAAGTACTACAGCAGGGTTTCGGCTACTTTTACAAAGCTTAATGTGTAACTGCCTGTAAGGGATCGCTTGACTTTGGGGGTCAATCTCACTATTATCTTCGCCAGACACCCCATTTTAAGGTCCAAACTAATACATAACGTATCCCTCACTCGCCTAGTGGGTGCAGTTCACACCCTGTAAATTCTTCCCTAATCACTCCCTCACAGCAGCAGCAGCATCCTATCCCTACATATGAAGGCAGCCCAACGTAGTAGAGTAGGGTGTATAATCGTCGAAAGTAGGGTGTACAACGTAAAGTAGGGTGTATAATCGTCAGGCTCGGGTATGGGACTTTAACCTGTGGGTTTTGGTGTACCATGTAAATTTACTAAAGCCATGGAAAGATCGGGAGTCTTCCGATGACGACAGCCCCCGGCCAGGGTTTCTAGGGGGAAAGGGTCCAGCCCCTCAGTCTGAGGCAAGTGAAGCAGTAGCCACAGTAAAAATTGCAGACAGCCTTTCCTCCAAACAGGTTCAGGAAGCCAGGGAATTCATCAGTCGGAACACGGATGTGTTCTTGGACCTCCCTGGATGCACTTCCCTTATCCAACATGATATTGTCACTGAGCCTCAGGCCAAAGTCCGGTTAAAACCATACCGGGTACCCGAGGCTCGACGACATGCCATCGCGGAGGAAGTGCAGTTAATGTTGAAACTCAATGTCATTGAGGAGTCTAAAAGTGAATGGGCCAGTCCTATAGTCTTAATATCCAAGCCAGATGGGATATTGCGGTTCTGCAAGGATTTTCGCAAGCCGAAGTCTCCAAGTTTGATGCGTATCCTATGCCACGGGTAGACGAGCTTATTGAGAAATTAGGCCAAGCCCGATATTTTTCTGTGTTCGACCTCACCAAATGGTACTGGCAGGTACCCTTAATGAAGTCTGCCAAGGAAAAAACTGCTTTTGTTGCAAGGCCTGTATCATTATAAGGTATTACCCTTTGGCCTGCATGGCGCCCCCGCCACTTTCTCAAGGTTAATGGATATTGTGCTGCGACCTCATCGTCGATACTCCTCGGCCTACTTAGATGATGTCATCATCCACAGAACCGACTGGGAAAGTCATTTACCCAAAGTACAGGCGGTAGTGGATGCCCTTAGGAAGGCTGGACTGACCGCTAATCCAAAGAAGTGCTCAGTAGGATTAGAGGAGACTAAATACCTGGGGTATGTTATTGGACGGGGAGTCATAAAACCCCAAGGTAATAAAATAGAAGCTATACATAGTTGGCCCTGACCTGTCACCACCAGGCAGGTAAAATCATTCCTGGGAATTGTGGGATATTACATGAGGTTTGTGCCCCACTTTGCCACTATAGCTGTGCCATTGGAAGTCAGAAATGGTCCATTGGAGTGAGCAGGCGGAAAAAGCTTTCTCCGATTTGAAGTCGGCCCTGTGTGGGTCCCCAGTTTTGGTGACACCCGACTTCAATAGGGAATTTATAGTGCAGACGGATGCCTCGGAGGTAGGTCTCGGTGCTGTACTGTCTCAGGAAGTCAACGGAGAGGAACATCCCGTTGTCTTCCTGAGCCGTAAGCTCACCCCAGCCGTGACCAGGTACAGTATAGTGGAGAGAGAGTGCTTGGCTATCAAGTGGGCACTCGAGTTTCTACGCTATTACCTGTTGGGGAGGAAGTTCCGTCTGGTGACCGACCATTCCCCTCTCAAGTGGATGAGCCAGGCCAAGGAGAGGAATGCCCGGGTCACCAGATGGTTCCTGTCCTTACAGAACTCTAAGTTCTCAATGGAACACAGGGCAGGCCGCTTGCAGGGAAATGCGGATGCCCTGTCCCGCGTACACTGCCTCACATGTATTCACTAGTGTTGAGCGCGAATATTCGAATAGCGAATATTAATCGCGAATATCGCAACTTCGATAATTCGCGAATATTGCGAATATACTGCTATATATTCGTTATATCGAATATTCGTCATTTTTTCCATCTGAACAAATGATTCCTCCCTGCTTAAAATGCTTGTGGGTCAATGAGTCATCGGCCCACAAGCAAGAAGCAGGGAGGAATCATGACTTTAGATGTTGAAAAAAGACGAATATTCTAAAAAACGAATATATAGCACTATAGCGAATATATTCGTTTTGACATTTTTTAGAATATTCGTCTTTTTCCCCCTCCAAACAGTACAGTTAAACCCCTTTGGCATACTCCTCCCCACAAGCGTCCCGTCACCATGGGAACGCCTGGTGGTTAGAATATACCATCGGATCTGAGTTAGATCGTGAAAACTCAAATCCGATGGTATATTCTAACACAGAAGCGTTCCCATGGTGATGAAGGCAGCTAGTTAAGTATACCAACACGCGCATACATACCGGCTCCCTGCTGCCTGGAGGCACCTGTCCTCTGACAGGGCACTGTGATCTGCACTATTAACCCCTCAGATGCCGCACCTGAGGGGTTAATAGTGCGGATCTAGCACCCTGTCAGAGGTCGGATGCCGCCGGGCAACAGTGCGCCTCCCCACTATTAAAATCATTAATGGGCAGTGCGCCTAATTCCCCCCTCACCAGTATTACAAACAATAATTGGTGGCCAGTGCCGATCCCCTATTAAACATCATTGGTGGCCAGTGTGCGCCGACAATCCCTCCCCCGTATTAATTATCGCTGGTCAGTGCGCACTCAATCCCCCTCCCTCCCCAGTAAAAAATCATTGCTGGCAGTGCGCCTCCCTCTCCCCCCCTCCCATCATTGGTGGCAGCGGCAGCTCCGATCAGAGTCCCAGCAGTGTAATTCTGGGGCTCCGATCGGTTACCATGGCAACCAGGACGCTACAGCAGTCCTGGCTGCCATGGTTAGTTAGTCAGCATTGTACTTACCTGCGCTGGGCCGCCGGGCGCTCCTCCCCCTCAAACTGTGAGTTTGAGAGAAGGAGCGCCCGGCGTGCAGCTAGTGCAATGCTGACTAGCTAACCATGGCAGCCAGGACTGCAGTAGCGCCTGGTTACCATGGCTGCCGATCGAGCCCCAGCATTCACTGCTGGGACTCTGATCGAGCTGCGCTGCCACTGATGGAGGAGAGGAGGTGCACTGCCAGCAATGATTTTACTGGGAGGAGGAGAGAGTGCGCACTGACCAGCGATAATATGCGGGGAGGGATTGTCGGCGCACTGGCCACCAATGATGTTTAATAGGGAGATCGGCACTGGCCCAGTGTGTTTGTAATACTGGTGAGAGATAGGCGCACTGCCATTGATGATTTTAATAGTGGGGAGCGCACTGCTACCGGCGGCACCCGACCTCTGACAGGGTGCTGTGATCCGCACTATTAACCCCTCAGGTGCGGCATCTGAGGGTTAATAGTGCAGATCACAGTGCCCTGTCAGAGGACAGGTGCCTCCAGGCAGCAGGAGCCGGTATGTATGCGCGTGTTGGTATACTCTAGCTTCAGCGTCCCCATCACCATGGGAACGCCTCTGTGTTAGAATATACCATCGGATTTGAGTTTTCACGATCTAACTCAGATCCGATGGTATATTCTAACCACCAGGCGTTCCCATGGTGACGGGACGCTTGTGGAGGAGTATGCCAAGGAGTTAACGAATATGGAATATAGCTATGCACTAGCAGTGCTAAGTTGAAATCGCAATGCGAATACTTTAAGTTAAATTAATCGCATTGTGATTTCAACTTAGCAGTGCTGCTATATTCCATATTCGTTAACTTCGTTCTCATTCTAGCAAGCTGACCCATTATAAACCCAGCTCTAAGTTGAAATCGCAATGCGATTAATATAACTTGAATTAATCGCATTGCGATTTCAACGTAATTCCTCAAATCCGACAGTACATTTTAGTATATGGAGACGTTCCCATGGTGATGGGGACGCTCCATGAGCACGGAAGTTATGGTTGGCTTGGTAGAATTAGCGAATAGCGAATATGACAAATGTATTCGTCATATTCCTCAAAACGAAGATAACGAAGTATTCTCCATCTTCGTTTTAGCAACCTATTCGTCAACTTCGCTATTCGCTAATTCTAGCAGCAATCAAATAGGAAGGTTGACTTACCAGACAGCTGTGTTAAATTCGCTATGCGATTTTTTTTTTTTTTAATACAATAATTATATTACTTCATAAAATTATTATATTATATTATATTATTATTATTCTATTTATTAAAAAAAAAATAATAAAATCGCATAGCGAATTTAACACAGTTGTCTCTATAGTCAACCTTCCTATTTGCTAGAATTAGCGAAGTTGACAAATAGGTTGCTAAAACGAAGATGTAGAATACTTCGTTATCTTCGTTTTGAGGAATATGACGAATACATTCGTCATATTCGTCATCCTCGCTAATTCTAGATATGAAACCAATAGGAAAGTAGCCTTAAGTTAAAATCGCAATATGCGATTATTTAAATCGCATGTTAATCGCGATAACTAGAAAAATGACGAATATTCGATTTCGACGAATATGAAACGAATATTCATACGAATATTCGCGAATTTCGTCGAAATCGAATATGGCACCTGCCGCTCATCACTAGTATTCACCCCCTCAGGGTTGAACAAAGGGGGGAGGTATGTAGGAAAGTGCAAGAATCCGTCATTGACGGAAGATATGTGTCACCGAGGTTCCTGGCCTCGGTGAGGTAAGAGCCTGTTTTGTGTGTCAGCAGCAGATAGTGCTGTTTGACACCTTGATAGTTAGTATGGCTGTAAAGCCGATCCGGGCTGGCTCTTACTGGGAGTAGTCAAGGTGATGGGTGGGTGACTACTCCCCATGTTCCAGGCCGGGGTTTTGTCAGGCTTTAAAAAGGCAGCTAGCTCTAGCAGCTGAGTGGACTATCCTCCATCTGCCAGTGACGCTGTGAAGCTCTCAGTGCTGGGAGTGGAAGTATGCAAGCAGGCGTACAGACTGCATGGAAGCCTGTACCTGTCAGCTGTTAGTGAACTAACACCTAAATTCTACAGGTGAACTTTTCCTATGTTTTGGTTTTGCTGTGTGTGAACAAGCACCAGGACTGTGATTTTGCTGAGTGTGAATAAAACACTACTGCTTGATTCAAGAACTGTGTACTTTGCCTCTATACTGCATCCGTAAGCCTGTCTGCCAGAGCGATTCCCCATAATAACAAATACTTATTTTCCTAAAATAATGCCAACAAAGTGAAAATAAGAAGTCTGGGAATGTCGTATGATGGCCAGCCAATAGCCATCCCATGTGATGTCTCATCCCACGTGGTCACTGCCATTTCACTGTAAGCTGAGCATAGGCAGAGAGGTTGCAAGTACTAGGGCCAGTGTTTTAGAAAGTTTTTAATTGTAGAATATCGGATAGGGACAGAGCAAGAACAGTGCAGAAAGATTGTAGGGAGAGTTTTTACACTGTGAAAGAAGACCATAGGGAGAGCAGAGGGAGACTTCAGGGATAGAGATATCGCGAACATAGAATTTTCCGTTCGCGAACACCAAACGCGAACTACCGCAAATGTTCACAACCGGGCGAACCACCATAGACTTCAATAGGGAGGCGAATTCTGGCCACAATAGTGATGGAAAAGTTGTTTCAAGGGGACTAACACCTGGACTGTCGCCTGCTGGAAGGGCATCCATGCCAAAACTCCCATGGAAAATTACGTAGTTGACGCAGTTGAGTCGGGTTTTAATCCATAAAGGGCATAAATCACTTAACATTCCTAAATTGTTTGGAATAACATGCTTTAAAACATCCAGTGTCTGTATACGATCAGGTATGATGTTGTATCGATCAGATAGTGTAAGGGTTACACCCGCTTCACAGTGACAGACCAAACTCTGACAGACCAAACTCCCCGTTTAATGCACCGTAAACAAACGCAAACAGTCCATTTGCACAATCACAAACTCCCCATTTGCACAAGGTTGGATACCAAGCTAGCCATGTCCCGCTCCTTGTCCTCACTGACGTCATTAAAGGTCTCTTCCTACACCCAGCCACGTACAACACCAAGGGTCCTCAAAAGGTAACAACAAGGCCCCTGGGACGCCTGCTGTGGTTGGCTTCCACCTCCTCAAAGCCACCTTCCTCCTCTGACTCCTCTTCTTCAGACTCCTCTCTCTGTGTTGCCACAGGTCCAGCAATCGACAACGACAAGGCTGCTTCTGGTGGTGCTGGTGACCACAACTCTTTCTCTTCATGCTCATCTACGGCCTGATCCAGCACTGTTCGCAGGGCACGCTCCAGAAAAACCGCATATGGGATGAGGTCGATGATGTTGCCTTGGATTTGACTGACCAGGTTTGTCACCTCCGCAAAAGGACACATGAGCCTACAGCCATTGTGCATGAGTGTTCAGTAACGCGGCCCAAAAATACCCAGCTCCGCAGAGGCTGTCCTCTTTGTTTTAAATTTAAAAAAATCTGTTCTTACCGGTTTAATCTCTGTTTTGTCCCCTATCAGGGGCCAGTGTATGGAATAGATTTTAGGAACCGGGAGATGGAAAAAGATGATTGGTCGGTCCTCTTATTTCCAATTTGGGGCACTGCGCGTGCGCCGCGCAATGTACTGTGCCACTAATACAAATAGTGTGAACTATTATTCTTACCATTTTATTCTTTGTTAAGTCGCTATCAGGGGACGTGTATTGAATTGAATCCTTGCATGGGGAGATAGAGAAAAAAGCTTGCTCTGTCCGCTTCCTTCTATTTTTGGGCACTTGCAATGGAATTTGCCACCAATGCAACTAGTGTTAACTAAGTACTATTCCTATCAGTTTAATCTCTGTTTTGTCCCTTATCAGGGCCAGGGCCGGTGTAGTGAATAGATTTTTGTAACTAAATATCTCTGTAAATTGACAACTTTGAATAAAAAAAATTTAAAAAGTTGTCATTTACAGAGATATTTCTCACACAAAGTATGGGTATATATGAAAATACACCCCAAAACTCATTGCCCTACTTCTCCTGAGTTTGGCGATACCATATGAGTGACACTTTTTTGCAGCCAAGATGCGCAAAGGGGCCCAAATTCCCATGAGTACCTTTAAATTTCACAGGGCATTTTTACCCATTTTGATTCTCACGCTTTAGGACCCCTAAAATGCCAGGTCAGTATAACTACCCCACAAGTGACCCCATTTTAAAAAGAAGACACCCCAAGGTATTCCGTGAGGGGCATGGCGAGTTCACAGGAAAAAACATTTTGGCACAAGTTAGCGGAAATTGATATATATATATTTTTTTTTTACAAAGTCTCATATTCCACTAACTTGTGACAAAAAATAAAATTTTACATGAACTCACCATACCCCTCACGGAATACCTTGGGGTGTCTTCTTTCTAAAATGGGGTCACATGTGAGGTGTTTGTACTGCTCTGGCATTTGAGGGTCTCCGCAATCATTACACGTATGGCCAGCATTAGGAGTTTCTGCTATTCTCTTTATATTGAGCATATGGGTAATGAGATTTTTTTTTTCCCGTTCATCCTCTGGGCTGAAAAAAAAAAAAAAATGAACGGCACAGATTTTTTCATTCGCATCAATCAATGTGGATGAAAAAATCTCTGCCAAAATCAGTGACTGCAGTGCGGTGGGCTGGGCGCTAACTACCTAACAAGTAGCTAACTAACTGGCGGTAATAAGGGACCCTTATGCCCCATTCACACATCCGCAATTCGGTTTGCGGAACGGAATTGCGGACCCATTCATTTTTATGGGGACAGACTTTGTCCCGCTCGGATCCGGAATTACGGATCCGCGCTTCCGGGTCTGCACTTCCGTTCCGTTCTTGCAATTGCGGACAAGAAAAAGCATTTTCTATATAGTTCTGGCAATGTGCGGATCTGCAAAATGCGGAAAGCACATTGCCGGTGTCCGTGTTTTGAGGATCTGCGGATCAGATCCGCGGCTCCGTGGATTCACGAATCCGCAAAACACATATGGATGTCTGAATGGAGCCTTACAAGGGGTGTGATCAATGACAGGGGGGTGATCAGGGAATCTAGATGGGGTGATCAAGGGGTTAACAAGGGGTTAATAAGTGAGGGTGGGGTGGGGGGGTTAGTGTAGTGTTTGGTGCAACTTTACATAGCTACCTGGTCCTCTGGTGGTCGATCCCAGCAAATGGGACCACCAGAGGACCAGGTAGATTGATCATCGCTGGCAGGCTGTAGTTAAGCTCCTGAGACGCGCGTTACTGTGAACGCGCGCGTGCGCGCGCGTTCACAGGAAATCTCGCGTCTCACGAGATGACGCACATATGCGTCGCCCCAGAACAGCCCGACCGCCGCGAGAACGCAGATGTGCGTTAGGAGGTCGGGAAGTGGTTAATTTATTTATTTTTTTAAACCCAGTGACACTTTAACTTTGCAGATTGTGCAGATTAAATATGTTTATTTCAATTACATCAAGCCCTTTCCATTCACAGCCAAAGGTGCAGTTGATTTTCTACTCTGCCTAGCGTACATCATGGCTCTGATCTTCATTATAAATATGACTCACATTGCGATCTCATTAAAGCTGCACATATCAGTGAGACCGCAGACACACACAAAAATAAGTTAATTTGGGGAGAATAGAAATTACTATGACAACTAAACAAAAACAGAACAAATAAAAAAATAAACATAATTGAAGTACATAATAATAAGTAAAATAAATAAGTTTATAATGTGTTATAAAAAAAAAAAAACAAAAAAAATATGTCCTACATGCTAGTTTAAAAAAGGACCACCTGCTCAAAGTGTCATAATCCATGGGGTGTGCAGCAAATACTGTGTTACATAGCTTACACCAATAGGTAGTGTCAGTGGCGGATTAACATAGGGGCGTTCGGGTCGGCAGCCCCGGGCCCGGCATCACTGGGGGGCCCAATGCCGACCCGAGCGCCCACATACTGTGGCGGGGCACGGGAGCGTATAGTTCCCTGCTCCGCCGCCTATCACCGCCATAGGCTTCAGGCCTAGTAGGCCTGAGGCCTATGTGGTGGTATAAGCCCGGCGTGCGCGATGACATCATCGCGCGGCGCTCGTGATGACGTCATTGTGCGCCTGTATAGTGGCGCGCGCGCGCTCTGATGTACGCGCGCCTGCCACACCATTCAGCATACAGGTAAGTATTAGCTCTTTATTTTTTTGTGTGTGTGCTAACTTGGGGGGGATATTAAGGGACAGTGGGGCATGTTTCCATGGGGGCAAATTAGTTAATGGATGGCAGTTGTGGGGGCAAAATAATGGATGGCAGTTGTGGGGGCAAATTAATGAATGGCAGTTGTGGGGGCAAATTAATGGATGGCAGTTGTGGGGAAAATTAATGAATGGCAGTTGTGGGGGCAAACTAATTAATGGATGGCAGTGTGGGGGAAAATTAATGGATGGCAGTTGTGGGGGCAAATTAATGAATGGCAGTTGTGGGGGCAAATTAATGGATGGCAGTTGTGGGGGCAAACTAATTAATGGATGGCAGTGTGGGGGCAAACTAATTAATGGATGGCAGTGTGGGGGAAAATTAATGGATGGCAGTTGTGGGGGCAAATTAATGAATGGCAGTTGTGGGGGCAAACTAATTAATGGATGGCAGTTGTGGGGGCAAACTAATTAATGGATGGCAGTGTGGGGGAAAATTAATGGATGGCAGCTGTGGGGGAAATTAATGGATGGCAGTTGTGGGGGCAAACTAATTAATGGATGGCAGTGTGGGGAAAAATAATGGATGGCAGTGTGGGGGCAAATTAATGGATGACCGTGTGGGGGCAAATTAATGGATGACCGTGTGGGGGCAAATTAATGGATGACAGTGTGGGGGCAAATTAATGGATGACCGTGTGGGGGCAAATTATGATGTGGGGGCAATGGATGACAGTGTGGGGGCAAATTAATTAATAGATGGCAGTCTGGGGAAATTACTGTATGGGGGCAGTGTGAAGGGAAAATACTATATGGGGGTAGTGTGGGGTATTGGGGGACACTGTACAGGGATTATTACCTGGAGCACAATATAGGATGTTATTATTATTGGGGGCACTCTAGGGGACATTATAACTGCTGTAGACACTATAGGGATCTTTGGGGTCATTTATCAAACTGTTGTAGTAGAACTGGCTTAGTTGTCCATAGCAACAGATTCCACCTTTCATTTTTGACAGCTCCTCTGGAAAATGAAAGGTGGAATCTGATTGGTGCTATGGGCAACTAAGCCAGTTCTAATTACACCAGTTTGATAAATGACCCCAATTATAGAAATCTAACGTGTCTGTGTAACAAACTCTGTAGGGACGAGATGCGGTGGGAGGAATTAGTCATGGCGGTCTGGGTCAACCGGAGGAGAAGAGGAAAGAGAAGATCTACATGACAGGAGAAGTCCCTGGATGTAAGAGGTATGTGGTGCTGTATTCCCCTATATGTAGAGCTGGCTCACTACTGTGACCTGCGTCTCATCTTCTCCTCCAAGTCTTTATCATAATCATATGTATTTTAAATTTGGCACCTCAAATTTAAATTTTTCACCTGCAGTCCTATGTAATAGCCCAGATAACAGTGATAACTTTCTGTGTGCAGATAATGTACATGTTCCCTGCAGTCCTAGGTAACACCCCACATAACACAATAATTCACTGTGTTATGTGGGGTGTTACATAGGACTGCAGGAAACATCTATGACATCTGTACTCAGAGAGTTATGAGATGGTGGGGGTCCGACTCCTGGCAGCCCCGCCAATCAGCTGTTAGAGGAGACCGCGATGTTCCAGTGAGCGCCGCAGCCTCTTTGCTCCTTACCAAGCACGGCGCTGTCCATGTGATAGCACTGTGCTTGGTATTGCAGCTCAGCCCCAATCACTCAGATAGGACAGAGCTGCAGATAGGCCATGTGAACGATGAATGTGATGTCATATGGCCTAGGAAGAGACTGTGACGCTTACAAAGCACCGCAGCCTCTTTATACAGAAAAAAAAACTGAAACCTAAAATGGAGTGGGGGGGGGGGGGCCCAAGTTGGGTAGACAGCCCCGGGCCTATCATGCACTTAATCCGCCCCTGGGTAGTGTCCTTGAATGGAGATAACGCTGATCACAAAAATGAAACCTCGTAAATGCATCAGACAATTGTGTCAACAGTTAGTCAGAGGGAGGAGACTCTCTCTGATCCTCTCTCTGATCCTTGATCTTCCTCCCTCTGATGAAATTTAGATGAGTGAACCAGTTCAGACTGGAGATAACACATTTTCCTAAAAATTATGAGTCCTAGAAGACTAGTACGGGCTATACATAAACTTTCAGGGCAATTGGTCAATTTGAAACCGACAGACAAGCAAGGTGTAGTTCCATAGTTTGGGACTTGTCCTAAATTGCAGCGACAATTGGATAGGGATTATGTTATTTTTCTGGCCATACTCCATAGGCAGCTACTCTTCACAAAATTTTATTGGCCTATATGCTGGGCTTGGCCCCTTGAGAGGGGAGTAAGCCACTACCAGACACCTCTGAGGATGGCTTATCTCACTTGAGAAGAAAAACTTCAGACATTTTCCAGTGACCAACCCATCTTTCCTCCTACATCTCCTGTTGAGCAAAAATCAAGCACCTCCATAAATACGTCATTGTCATCAAAATCGTTAGCTACCCCTAGATGGGACTTTGGACAGATTCACCAGATTTTACAACTACCTTTGAAAGACTATTGTATATAATGTTAATCCTAAAAGGACAGTTTCGTAAGAATTGATAAAAATAGTGACCTAATTAAAGAGAACGCTATAATATTGTAGATTGAATCAATTTGCCTTTAAGCAAAGTAAAAGGTCAATAGAAATAAAAGAAATGAAAGAGATAATTTTAGTTCTATAAAGACTAGATTTTATCTCCCTATGAATATCTTGCTGGTGGACAATTAACAAAGCAATTTTCTTCTTCTCACAAAATACACTTTTCTGGAGACATAAAGGTTAATCGCATACCTCTTGTAGGAGATATCAAGGGTTATAGGTGTATGTAATGGGGTCAAGCAATGAGCTGACTGGAGGAATCACTTCCAGTAGTTCACTAATGTATTATCTCTTATGGGTTGCTGAGATTTCTAAAACAGTAGAACTTGAGCTCATATCTAACCCATGGAACCTTAAGGTCTTATGGACAATTAAGTCCTGCTGTTAAACTGATAAGCTATATTGCTTGAGGTTAGAGGTGACATGTTTGGAAGTTACCTGCAAGGTTGGATAGTTTCCATGTTTTAACATAGAAAATTGCATCACCATATTCTGGCACCCTTAATTTTTTTTTTTTTTATATTTCCATCTATGAGCTATGTGGAAGCTTTCCAACTATGAGCTGTGTGAAAGCTTGTTTATTGCAGGGCTAGGTGTTTGATTGATACCATGTTGAGGTACACAAAACTAAAATTGGGAAAGAGGTGTGATCTGAACCATGGTTGATATTGAGGAGTTAAGTGACCAGGATTGGAGTTATCTTTAATCCTGGTCGTTGCCAGTGGCTTCCAGCTGTATTAAACAGCCAGCACCCACCGTGTATGAGCTTAGTTGTGAGCCCCCTCCATGCATCCCTCACGCACCTCAGATGTACAGTAACATCTCTGGGTATAAATGGGTTAAACAGTCAATCAGAACTCTAATCTGTATGGACAAAAAACTGGTACTTGGAAATAGTACAGTCTTAGGCCTCTTGCACACAAACATTTTTTTTTTTCACGGTCTGTTTTAAACGGATCCATTGTTCTATTTTTTGTTTCCGTTTTGTTTCTGTCTCAATTCCGTTACGTTTTTAACATTGACCACATCAGTATGGTTTCAGCACTATGTCAGTTTTTTATGGATTAGAAACAGATGTTAAAAAAGGTGTGCCCTTTATTTTTGGACACATCCCATTTTTCACTCCCTCTATTTAAATTGGTCAGTCAGTCAGGTGATAATTCAGAATCCATTTTCTTCAGCTTTTTGCAGCATTGAGAGCGTACTTGGAATCCTGTGTTTGACAGACATTGGACTCTGGCTACAATTTTCTGTTGTATCATGGCTAAGGAGGAAGTGGTTCTCTTGTGCAGTCTGCTTTCTTGGGAGCATGAACGGCAGCCAACTATGCTGAACATGGAACCGATGAGGAGGAAGCATTGGGTTTACCCTATTGTCTTTCATCAGCGCAGGAAGGGTCATTTCCACACGCTGTACATGGATCTGCGACAGCATCCAGATAAATTTCATGGGTATTGTCGTATTTATGTGCGCAGTTTTGATGTGTTGTTAGCGTTTCTGCGTCCTGCCCTCACATTTCAGGACACAAATATGAGGCGCTGTATTTCTCCCGAGGAATGGCTCATCATCACGTTGAGGTATGTATATTTGAATTTATAAAAATGTTTGTGTGATAGTTTGCATGTAATGTGATGATGAGTATATATATATATATATATATATATATATATATATATATATATGTTCCTGGAAAAAATAAAGGCAGCACTCCATGTATGAAAAAACAAACTCCTTTATTCACCCATGTGGGCAATGCGACGTTTCGATGTGGGCAACGCGACGTTTCGGCTCCAAACAACTGAGCCTTTTTTGTTTTTTCATACATGGAGTGCTGCCTTTATTTTTTCCTGGTCTGTATTTGGGACTAGCTTGCTCCTAATAGGCTTTGCACCTATTCTTTGACTGTGCTGCCATGTTTTAACATATATATATATATATATATATATATATATATATATATATGTTAAAATATATATTATCACAACAGAGTGATTTTTTTTTTTCACCCACAATGTCACAGTTGTATTTACTGATAAATTTTCACTCTCAGAAATGCAGTGCGGGACGCAAATATACTTTATGGCAAAAAAAAAAAAAGTGATTTGTATTTACTGATTATATATCACTCTTAGAAATGCAATGCAGGCTGAAACTTTTACCCCCCAAAAAAGATTAAATTGTCCCCCCAGAATCTAACAGATGAATTTACTAAATTCATTACACTGTCACATATGCAGCACAGGGGTACTTTACAGAAAAAATGTGAATATGTCACCCCCTGGGTCCCTGAATTCACAGACGGATTACCTACATTATTTTCCCTTTCCCTGGCACATATGCAATGCAGGTTTTGAGAATTACATAAATATTGGAAATTGGAAAAGTTGCTGCTTAAGTTTTTATAATAGCAATTTGAATATACTCCAGAATGTTACGAAGAGTGATCAGATGAATTGCATAGTCCTTCTTTGCCATGAAAATTAACTTAATCCCCAAAAAATCTTTCCACTGCATTTCATTACTGTCATTAAAGACCTGCTGAGATCATTTCAGTAATCGTCTTGTTAACTCAGGTGAGAATGTTGAAGAGCACAAGGCTGGAGATCATTATGTCAGGCTGATTGGGTTAAAACGGCAGACTTGATATGTTAAAAGGAGGGTGATGCTTGAAATCATTGTTCTTCCATTTTTAACCATGGTGACCTGCAAAGAAACGCGTGCAGCCATCATTGCGTTGCATAAAAATGGCTTCACAGGCAAGGATATTGTGGCTACTAAGATTGCACCTCAATCAACAATTTATAGGCTCATCAAGAACTTCAAGGAAAGAGGTTCAATTCTTATTTAGAAGCCTTCAGGGCATCCAAGAAAGTCCAGCAAACGCCAGGATCGTCTCCGAAAGAGGATTCAGTTGCTGGATTGGACTGCCACCAGTGCAGAGCTTGCTCAGGAATGGCAGCAGGCAGGTGTGAGCTCATCTACACGCACAGTGAGGCGAAGACTTTGGAAGATGGCCTGGTGTCAAGAAGAGCAGCAAAGAAGCCACTTCTCTCCTAAAAAAACATCAAGGACAGATTGATCTTCTGCAGAAAGTATGGTGAATGGACTGCTGAGGACTGGGGCAAAGTCATATTCTCCGATGAAGCCTCTTTCCAATTGTTATGGCGGTAAAAAATAAAAAATACTCGCCCCATGCTTTTGAGCGTAAAGAGCTGGCCGCTGCCATCTTGATTGAAGATCTCGCATTAAATCCTGTGCATGGTGACATATAACGTCACTACATTGGCTAATGTGATGACGTCATCAAAGGCTGCACGAGATTTAATGCTAGATTAGAATTCAAGATCAAATAGATGTGGCAAGTATGATTTTTTTTTTTTATGTTACACTGTAATATCAATGTCAGATGCCACGATCTGCTATTAACTCGGCTTCTGAGGGTTACAATGATGGGCGGTGGCTCAATCGTTGCTCCCTGTCATTGCACCCACTACTTTATAAAGAATGTGCTTACAAAGAAAAAAACATTTTTTATGTAAAATTCGGCGAAGTAGCCGAATCAAATTTTTGAATACTTCGCTCATCACTAGCCATTTCCGTCATGGATCCGTTATTTGAAACAGAAAAAAAAGGCCTGTAGACAAGATTTTTGTTCCCTTTATAAATAACGGATCTATGATGGAAAGGGCTGTAATAGAAACAAATGGACACTTTTTCGCCACAATTGAAACTAATGGCATTTAAGACGGATCCATTCTTTTCCCTCATTTTTTTCTTCAGCTACATTAGCTCGGCTACATCGATACGATCTCAGGGGTTCACTGGAGTTGTCTGGGCATCAAATGACCTGGTGCATGCTGAAAGGACCAGAATTGACTTCCCCAGCCTTGGCTCAACACACTTCTGAATCTGACTGTTAACTGAACTAGCTCAAAAAAGGAGGAGCCTCATCTAAGAGCTTAACCTCTGCCTTCTTTCTGTAAACAGCTTCTTAGAGTCAGAATTAATCCATGACTTAGATTACAGCCTACGTCTAAAGTATAGGAATAGTGTAAACCATTAGCAAACAGTGCAAAACCTTAAGAAATAGATCATATTAAATAACTTCACCTCAAATATTCCAATTCTATCCACTAGTGCAGGGGTGGGCAAACTGTGGCACTTCAGTTGTTGTCAAACTACAATTCCCAGCATGCTCTATTTATTTCTATGGGAGGTCTGAGAAGGGAAGAACAAGTATGCATGCTGGGAGTTATAGTTTACAATAGCTGGAGTGCCACAGGTTGCCAACCCCTTGCCTAGTGGGTCACTATACAATGACTTGTCAATAAGCTATGAGGGTCATTTATGAACAGAAATACACTCATATTATGCATATTTCTGGAGCAGATTGTGAATCTGCAACTTTTCCCTGCTCACACCAGGTCTAAAAAAGTGAGCGTGGAGTGGAGGAGGAAGGGGGCGAGCTGGCAGGTCTAGAACATGGCTTACATTTAGACCTGCGCTGGATAAGCCGAAGTTCGAACTTTGGCGGATCCACCGACAGTGCAGAGGCTTATTAAGACTGGTCTTAATAAATGACCCCCCTATATTTCTTATGGGTTAATTCATAAATAGCCTATTAAGTCTTGTGCAAGGATAACAACAAGGTTTACAACATAAATATTCTCCCTAATTTTTGAAGAAATTTGGATTCGGTAGAATCAGAATTTCTTGGGATTTGATTTGGGCAAACTTTGGAGAGACAGAGACAAACATTCAAAGTACTTCGAATTTGAGAAGAATAGATTTTTTCCAGAAATTAATCATAAGGTCAGTTCGGACAAATTGGACCCAATTGGACTCTGTCACTGTTAAGCCTCATGCATATGGCCCTTGCCCGTCCGTAGCCGTATTGCAGCCCGCAAACAGCGGGTCCACAATATGCAGGCACCGGCCGTGTGCTCCCCACATCACTTGAATGGGTCCGCAATCCGGAGCTGTGGTGTGGAACGGAAGCACGGAACCCCACGGAAACACTACAGAGTGCTTCCTTAGTATTTCTGTCTGTGCCTTCGCACCGCAAAAAAAAATAGAACATGCTCTATTTTTTTTCAGTGCGGACAGATCACAGACCCATTCAAGTTGAATGGTTCTCGATCCGTCCCGGCAGCACAACAGCCGTGTGCATGAGGCCTTAAGGCGTGACCCAGGTAAACACCCAAATAGGAATCAGAAACTTTATGAAAGCTATGAGTAGAGATAAAGAAATCAATTCTTTAGAATCATAATTTGACCTTAATTTTTGAAAACAAATTGGATTTGTTAGAATCAGAATTTCTTGAGATTCGATTTGGGCGAACTTTTGAAAGAGAGAGACATTCAAAGTACTTTTAACTTGGGTAGAATCAATCCATACCTAAATTGAATCACAAAGTCAATTTGAACAAATTGGACCCAAACTAATTTGAAGGAATTTGCTCATCTCTAGTTACGAGACATCATTCCTATTTAAATACTGTATGAATCACACAATATTAATCAATGCTAGAAAAATTTCTCTTAATTATTTCTCACATCTTACACTCAATTTTTTACCTTCATCATGGTACACTACAGAAGAAGGAACTAATTGTCTTTTTTTTCTTGTATGTCATGTTAATCAACGTCCAGCAGTCACACAAGCTGCAACAGTGCTGAAAAGACACTGCCTAGAACGACGTTCCCTTAAAATCAGAAAGATAAAGCAGGTGCACAAGCAGAAAGGATTGCTGCATCCACCCACTTACACTTTGTGCAGCATAAATTAGAACATATGTGGGCGAAGAAAAAAAATTAAGTTCAAGGACGTCAAGATCAAGGTCTTCCAAAAGTTGCTAATGAAAGTAAGTAACTTCACGCCACTAATGATTCTTCATCCAAAATATAAACATCCGAGATGAAGCCAAAGTAGATTTTCCTTCATTCCCTTTGGCTTTGACTTCTATGCTGGTTGCCCTTGCTGCATCTGGCTGGAATTAAATGGACACAGGTGGTACTATAAATGTTAAGTATCTTCTCGCTTAGCACCTGCTACAGGTTTTTCCTTGTCGATTTTCTGAACAAAAATGTAAAAAACATAGGGTTTTAGTCTCATTTATCTTTACTTGAAATGGAGGCTACTCTATGGTATCTTTCATTAGATTCAACGCAATAGCCATTTTTTAGCCATTTTGACTGATTTATGTGTATTAATAGCTTGGCTCCTCCAACAGAGCTCTGCAGTGGATGTGTTGTAAAATGCAAAATGGCTCTGTCCATTTGCAAGTGTTTTACCTCCAGCATCATTGGCAGTTTGGGCATTAATCTTATTCCTCCATCTGGAATACATATTCGTGCAAACAGGGTGCCAAGTGCATAAAAAGTTAGAAAGATATGTGTTTTTTTTTTAGCTAAAGTTATATGTCCTAGAAGCTGAAAACCAAAGACTGTGCATGGGTAGTAGGAATAAATTTATCTTGCGACTTTTCTTTTTTCTCTTTTCTACAAAGTTTTATTATTACTAGTTGTGCCAAATCAAAACTCTTCTCGGATATATCTGGATAGATCCAAGTAAAACAGCAATGAAAGTTTATTTTCTGAAAAGTTTTCCAATATTAAACAGTAGAGTGAACTTTTGAAAAATTCGATTTGGCAGCTTCCCCGAAGTTTGACCAGACTTTGATTTGTTACGAATAGAGATGAGCGAACACCTGGAAGTTCTGGTTCGGGAAGTTCGGCTGAACCCAAACCCCATTGAAGTCAATTAGGGACCCGAACTTTTAGGCACTAAAAAGGCTGTAAAATAGTCCAGGAAAGGGCTAGAGGGCTGCATATGGCAGCAAAATGTAGGTAAATCCCCTGCAAACAAATGTGCATAGGGAAATGAATTAAAATAAAATAAAATAGATAAAAATTAACCAATATCAATTGGAGAGAGGACCCACAGCAAGGAATCATGCGTCATATCACCCACCACTGGAGAAGGCCACTTTCAGTTATTTCGGCCCCAGCACCCAGACAGAGGAGAGAAGTCCCACAGCAAGGAATCATGCGTCATATCACCCACCACTGGAAATGGCCACTTTCAGTTATTTCGGCCCCAGCACCCAGACAGAGGAGAGAGGTCCCACAGCAAGGAATAAGGCGTTATATCACCCACCACTGGAGAAGGCCACTTTCAGTTATTTCGGCCCCAGCACCCAGACAGAGGAGAGAGGTCCCACAGCAAGGAATCATGCGTCATATCACCCACCACTGAAGAGGGCCACTTTCAGTTATTTTGGCCCAGCACCCAGACCGAGGATACAGGTCCCACTGCAAGGAATCATGCGTCATATCACCCAACACTGGAGAAGGCCACTTTCAGTTATTTCGGCCCAGCACCCAGACAGAGGAGAGAGGTCCCACAGCAAGGAATCATGCGTCATATCACCCACCACTGCAGAAGGCCACTTTCAGTTATTTAGGCCCAGCACCCAGACAGAGGAGAGAGGTCCCACAGCAAGGAATCATGCGTCATATCACCCACCACCGGAGAAGGCCACTTTCAGTTATTTCGGCCCCAGCACCCAGACCAGAGGAGAGGTTCATTCAACTTTGGGTTGCACCGCAAGATCATGGTAAAGTTAAAAAAATGAGGATTCAATTAAGAAGTGCCCCAGAGTACAAGAATACATGTTTGAGGGGGAGGCAGTTATAAATGTCTATTCTGCACAAGGGAGGCACAGGTCCTGTGGGATCCATGCCTGGTTCATTTTTATGAACGTCAGCTTGTCCACGTTGGCTGTGGACAGACGGCTGCGTTTGTCAGTAATGACGCCCCTGCCGTGCTGAATACACGTTCAGACAAAGCGCTGGCCGCCGGGCAGGCTAGCACCTCCAAGGCATAAAATGCTAACTCTGGCCACGTGGACAATTTGGAGACCCAGAAGTTGAATGGGGCCGAACCATCAGTCAGTACGTGGAGGGGTGTGCAGACGTACTGTTCAACCATGTTAGTGAAATGCTGCCTCCTGCTAACACGTTCCGTATCTGGTTGTGGTGCAGTTAGCTGTGGCGTGGAGACAAAACTTTTCCACATTTCTGCCATGCTAACCCTGCGCTTAGAGGAGCCTGCCGTGACACAGCTGCGTTGGCGACCTCTTGCTCCTCCTCTGCCTTCGCCTTGGGCTTCCACCTGTTCCCCTGTGACATTTGGGAATGCTCTCAGGAGCACGTCTACCATTGTGCGCTTGTATTTGCGCATCTTCATATCACGCTCCAGTGCAGAAAGTAAGGTGGGCACATTGTCTTTGTACTGGGGATCCAGCAGGGTGGCAACCCAGTAGTCCGCACATGTTAAAATGTGGGCAACTCTGCTGTCGTTGCGCAGGCACTGCAGCATGTAGTTGCTCATGTGTGCCAGGCTCCCCAGAGGTAAGGACAAGCTGTCCTCTGTGGGAGGCGTATCGTCATCGTCCTCCGTATCCCCCCAGCCACACACCAGGGATGGGCCTGAGCTGTGTCGGGTGCCACCCCACTGTGAACCTGCTTCATCCTCATCCTCCTCCACCTCCTCCTCATCCTCCTCGTCCTCCAGTAGTGGGCCCTGGCTGGCCACATTTGTACCTGGCCTCTGCTGTTGCAAAAAACCTCCCTCTGAGCCACTTCTAACAGTCTGGCCTGAAAGTGGTAAAAATGACCCCTCATCCTCCTCCTCCTTCTGGGCCATCTCCTCTTCCATCATCGCCCTAAGCGTTTTCTCAAGGACACATAGAAGTGGTATTGTAACGCTGATAACGGTTTCATCGCCACTGGCCATGTTGGTGGAGTACTCGAAACAGCGCAACAGGGCACACAGGTCTCTCATGGAGGCCCAATCATTGGTGGTGAAGTTTTGCTGTTCCTCAGTGCGACTGACGCGTGCGTGCTGCAGCTGAAACTCCACTATGGCTTGCTGCTGCTCGCACAGTCTCTCCAGCATGTGCAAGGTGGAGTTCCACCTAGTGGGCACGTCGCATATGAATCGGTGAGCGGGAAGGCCGAAGTTCCGCTGTAGAGCAGACCGGCGAGAAGGGGTAGGATGTGAACGCCGTAAGCGCGCACAGACGGCCCGCACTTTTTGCAGCAGCTCTGACATGTCGGGGTAGTTGTGAATGAACTTCTGCACCACCAAATTCAGCACATGCGACAGGCAAGGGATGTTTGTCAAACCGGATAGTCACAGAGCTGCGACGAGATTTCGCCCGATATCACACACCACCAGGCCGGGCTTGAGGCCCACCGGCAGAAACCACTCGTCGGTCTGTTGTTCAATACCCCGCCACAACTCCTGCGCGGTGTGGGGCCTGTCTCCCAAACATATGAGTTTCAGAATGGCCTGCTGACGTTTACCCCGGGCGGTGGTGAAGTTGGTGGTGAAGGTGTGTGGCTGACTGGATGAGCTGGTGGAAGCAGAGGAGGAGGAAGCCAAGTAGGAGGAGGAGGCTACAGGAAGCAAAGAATGATGCCCTGCGATCCTTGGCAGCGGAAGGACATGCGCCAAGGAACTCTCCACCTGGGGCCCAGCCGCCACTACATGTACCCAGTGTGCAGTTAGGGAGATATAGCGTCCCTGGCCGTGCTTACTGGTCCACGTATCTGTGGTTAGGTGGACCTTGCCACAGATGGCGTTGCGCAGTGCACACTTGATTTTATCAGATTCTTGGTTGTGCAGGGAAGGCACGGCTGTCTTGGAGAAGTAGTGGCGGCTGGGAACAACATACTGTGGGACAGCCATGGACATCAGCTGTTTGAAGCTGTCTGTGTCCACCTGCCTGAATGACAGCATTTTAAAGGCCAGTAGTTTAGAAATGCTGGCATTCAGGCCCAGGGCTCGAGGGTGGCTAGGTGGGAATTTACGCTTTCTCTCCAAGGTTTGTGAGATGGAGAGCTGAACGCTGCCGTGTGACATGGTGGAGATGCTTGGTGACGCAGGTGGTGTTGTCGGTGGCACATCCTCTGTTTAGTGGGGGGCAGGTGCCAACATTCCTCCCGAGGCAGAGGAAGGGGCCGAGGTGGCAGCAGAAGAGGGAGCAGTGGGAGCCAGAGTGAGTTCCTTGCTTTTAAGGTGTTTACTCCACTGCAGTTCATGCTTTGCATGTAGATGCCTGGTCATGCAGGTTGTGCTAAGGTTCAGAACTTTAATGCCTCGCTTCAGGCTCTGATAGCACAGTGTGCAAACCACTCGGGTCTTGTCGTCAGCACATTGTTTAAAGAAGTGCCATGCCAGGGAACTCCTTGAAGCTTTCTTTGGGGTGCTCGGTCCATGGTGGTGGTGGCCAGTAGCAGGCGAACTCTCTTGGAGGCGGCTGTTCTGCTTTTGCCCCCTGCTCTCTCTTTTTCTACGCTGTTGGCTCGGTCTCACCACTGCCTCTTCCTCTGAACTATGAAAGTCAGTGGCACGACCTTCATTCCATGTGGGGTCTAGGACCTCATTGTCCCCTGCATCGTCTTCCACACAGTCTTCCTCCCTGACCTCCTGTTCGGTCTGCACACTGCAGAAAGACGCAGCAGTTGGCACCTGTGTTTCGTCATCATCAGAGATGTGCGGACTCCGATGAGGTGGTATTCCCATGTCCTCATCATCAGGAAACATCAGTGGTTGTGCATCAGTGCATTCTATGTCTTCCACCACTGGGGAAGGACTAGGTGGATTCCCTTGGGAAACCCTGCCAGCAGAGTCTTCAAACAGCATAAGAGACTGCTGCATAAATTGAGGCTCAGACTGTTTCCCTGATATGCATGGGGGTGATGTGACTTGGTTGGCTTGGTTTTCAGGTGCCACCTGTGCGCTTTCTGCAGAAGACTGGGTGGGAGATAATGTTGTGAACATGCTGGATCCACTGTCGGCAACCCAATTGACTTAGCGCCTGTACCTGCTCAAGGTCTTACCATCCTTAGAGACGGCATTGGGCCCCACCAAATATCGCTGTAAATTCTGGCGGGTACTGGAACCTGAGGTAGTTGGTTCACTAGGACGTGTGGCTATGGCAGAATGGCCACGTCCTCTCCCAGCACAAGAGGGTACACTAACACCACCACGACTGCGTCCGCGTCCCTTACTAGATGTTTTCCTCATTGTTACCGTTCATCAAGCACCACAATAAGAAAAAAATATTTGGCCCAATGTATTGATTTCAAATTCAGGCCTTTTTTTACAGGCACCTAACACTATCTGCCTATTTTTTTATGTAGCGTATTACACTAATCCAGGCACAGCAGTAACCACTGATTTAGGGCTAGTATTTAGGCCCTGGATGAAAGGTATCCTTTTATGGACAGATTTACACTTGGCCTGCAACAGCTGGGACACCAGATTCAGGGTATTGCTATTTTGGCAATTGAATTTCACCCCAGAACAAAATATATGTTTTTGCGGACACTATGAAACTTGGCCAGCCACAGCTGAAACCACTGATTTATGGTATTGCTATTTTGGCAATTGAATTTCACCCCAGAACAAAATTTACCCTTTTACGGACAGATTAACACTTGGTCTGCAACAGTTGGGACACCAGATTCAGGGTATTGCTATTTTGGCAATTGAATTTCACCCCACAACAAAATATATGTTTTTGCGGACACTATGAAACTTGGCCAGCCACAGCTGAAACCACTAATTTATGGTATTGCTATTTTGGCAATTGAATTTCACCCCAGAACAAAATATACCCTTTTACGGACAGATTAACACTTGGACTGCAACAGCTTGGACACCAGATTCAGGGTATTGCTATTTTGGCAATTGAATTTCACTCCACAACAAAATATATGTTTTTGCGGACACTATGAAACTTGGCCAGCCACAGCTGAAACCACTGATTTATGGTATTGCTATTTTGGCAATTGAATTTCACTCCAGAACAAAATATATGTTTTGGCGGACACTATTATACTTTGCCAGCCACAGCTGAAACCACTGATTTATGGTATTGCTATTTTGGCAATTGAATTTCACCACAGAAAATAATCTATCCTTTGCCAGACAGCAGACAGTATTATACTTGGCTAGCCAAAGCTGGAACACCAGATTTAGGGGATTGGTATTTGGGCAATTGTATTTAACCCCCTTAACAAAATATAGAAATTGCTATCCTGAGTTTCTAGGGGTGACAGTTAGCGCAGCCAAGTCCCTGATGTAGGATATAGCAAAAAAAAACTAGTATTTATGGATTGAGGCCCACCGGCAGAAACCACTCGTCGGTCTGTTGTTCAATACCCCGCCACAACTCCTGCGGCGGTGTGGGCCTGTCTCCCCAAACATATGAGGTTTCAGAATGGCCTGCTGACGTTTACCCGGGCGGTGCGTGAGTTGGTGGTGAAGGTGTGTGGCTGACTGGATGAGCTGGTGGAAGCAGAGGAGGAGGAAGCCAAGTAGGAGGAGGAGGCTACAGGAAGCAAAGAATGATGCCCTGCGATCCTTGGCAGCGGAAGGACATGCGCCAAGGAACTCTCCACCTGGGGCCCAGCCGCCACTACATTTACCCAGTGTGCAGTTAGGGAGATATAGCGTCCCTGGCCGTGCTTACTGGTCCACGTATCTGTGGTTAGGTGGACCTTGCCACAGATAGCGTTGCGCAGTGCACCTTGATTTTATCAGATTCTTGGTTTGTGCAGGGAAGGCACGGCTGTCTTGGAGAAGTAGTGGCGGCTGGGAACAACATACTGTGGGACAGCCATGGACATCAGCTGTTTGAAGCTGTCTGTGTCCACCTGCCTGAATGACAGCATTTTAAAGGCCAGTAGTTTAGAAATGCTGGCATTCAGGCCCAGAGGCTCGAGGGTGGCTAGGTGGGAATTTACGCTTTCTCTCCAAGGTTTGTGAGATGGAGAGCTGAGCAGCTGCCGTGTGACATGGTGGAGATGCTTGAGTGACGCAGGTGGTGTTGTCGGTGGCACATCCTCTGTTTGAGTGGGGGGCAGGTGCCAACATTCCTCCCGAGGCGGAGGAAGGGGCCGAGTGGCAGCAGAAGAGGGAGCAGTGGGAGCCAGAGTGAGTTCCCTTGCTTTTAAAGGTGTTTACTCCACTGCAGTTCATGCTTTGCATGTAGATGCCTGGTCATGCAGGTTGTGCTAAGGTTCAGAACTTTAATGCCTCGCTTCAGGCTCTGATAGGCACAGTGTGCAAACCACTTTCGGGTCTTGTCGTCAGCACATTGTTTAAAGAAGTGCCATGCCAGGGAACTCCTTGAAGCTTTCTTTGGGGTGCTCGGTCCCTGGTGGTGGTGGCCAGTAGCAGGCGGAACTCTCTTGGGCGGCTGTTCTGCTTTTGCCCCCTGCTCTCTCTTTTGCTACGCTGTTGGCTCGGTCTCACCACTGCCTCTTCCTCTGAACTATGAAAGTCAGTGGCACGACCTTCATTCCATGTGGGGTCTAGGACCTCATTGTCCCCTGCATCGTCTTCCACACAGTCTTCCTCCCTGACCTCCTGTTCGGTCTGCACACTGCAGAAAGACGCAGCAGTTGGCACCTGTGTTTCGTCATCATCAGAGATGTGCGGACTCCGATGAGGTGGTATTCCCATGTCCTCATCATCAGGAAACATCAGTGGTTGTGCATCAGTGCATTCTATGTCTTCCACCACTGGGGAAGGACTAGGTGGATTCCCTTGGGAAACCCTGCCAGCAGAGTCTTCAAACAGCATAAGAGACTGCTGCATAACTTGAGGCTCAGACTGTTTCCCTGATATGCATGGGGGTGATGTGACTTGGTTGGCTTGGTTTTCAGGTGCCACCTGTGCGCTTTCTGCAGAAGACTGGGTGGGAGATAATGTTGTGAACATGCTGGATCCACTGTCGGCAACCCAATTGACTAGCGCCTGTACCTGCTCAGGTCTTACCATCCTTAGAACGGCATTGGGCCCCACCAAATATCGCTGTAAATTCTGGCGGGTACTGGAACCTGAGGTAGTTGGTTCACTAGGACGTGTGGCTATGGCAGAATGGCCACGTCCTCTCCCAGCACAAGAGGGTACACTAACACCACCACGACTGCGTCCGCGTCCCTTACTAGATGTTTTCCTCATTGTTACCGTTCATCAAGCACCACAATAAGAAAAAAAATATTTGGCCCAATGTATTGATTTCAAATTCAGGCCTTTTTTTACAGGCACCTAACACTATCTGCCTATTTTTTTATGTAGCGTATTACACTAATCCAGGCACAGCAGTAACCACTGATTTAGGGCTAGTATTTAGGCCCTGGATGAAAGGTATCCTTTTATGGACAGATTTACACTTGGCCTGCAACAGCTGGGACACCAGATTCAGGGTATTGCTATTTTGGCAATTGAATTTCACCCCAGAACAAAATATATGTTTTTGCGGACACTATGAAACTTGGCCAGCCACAGCTGAAACCACTGATTTATGGTATTGCTAATTTGGCAATTGAATTTCACTCCAGAACAAAATATATGTTTTGGCGGACACTATTATACTTTGCCAGCCACAGCTGAAACCACTGATTTATGGTATTGCTATTTTGGCAATTGAATTTCACCACAGAAAATAATCTATCCTTTGCCAGACAGCAGACAGTATTATACTTGGCTAGCCAAAGCTGGAACACCAGATTTAGGGGATTGGTATTTGGGCAATTGTATTTAACCCCTTAACAAAATATAGAAATTGCTATCCTGAGTTTCTAGGGGTGACAATTAGCACAGCCAAGCCCCTGATGTAGGATATAGCAAAAAAAAACTAGTATTTATGGATTGATGGACTTGGTGGCAGCTTGTTCTGGTGCACCATAAGTCAAAAAATGGCCGCCGATCACCCCAGAAAATAAGTGACAGAAAAACGCTCTGTGCAGCCTAAAAACCAGTGAGCAAGTATCTAGCAGAAGTTCAATCATTCACAGCTGTAGATCGATCACTTCATTAGGTGCTGTTGCTGACTTTTCCCTGCCTATTCTCGCCCTCACAGCAGCTGCGTCCTCTCCCTACACTAATCAAAGCAGTGTGACGTGCGGCGCTATGTGACTCCAGCTTAGATAGAGGCTCGGTCACATGCTGCACTTGGCCAATCACAGCCATGCCATTAGTAGGCATGGCTGTGATGGGCTCTTAGGGCAAGAAGTAAAACGCTAGCTGATTGGCTGCTGTGCAGCCCTTCAGAAAGCGGGAAGTAATCGCCGAACAACGAACCTGAACACAAACTTTTTGAAAAAGTTCGGGTTCGGGTCCGTGTCCCGTACACCCCAAAATTCTATGCTCGAACTGTTCGCTCAACATTAGTTACGAATTATTTTGTCACAAATCTCTATGTTAAAACCCTATTTAGCCTCTTAATCAATTGGACCGTTTTTAATAAACTTGTATTGTTGTTCCACAAGCAGTTTGGCATACAAAGCACACCACATTTTCTAATGGTTTGTTTGGTCTTATGTATGGAGGTGTATAAATTCCTATTTCATCTCTGTTTTTCATCTACAGGCTACATTCAGGTGCACTTGTTTAAGCCCTGGCCATATCAGCCAGTCTTGGGTGGGGCTCACAGGCACTTCCCACCTCCCATTGCAAGCATAGCTACATGCTGGAGGTTACTGGTAAGCTGTCTGTGAGTCAGGCCTTATGCTCCCGTAATCCGCCCACTGGCCCCTGGTATTGCCCAAACGGCACAGGTAGGTGAGTGATAGGGCCTCGGGCTACTTGAGAGACCTTGGCGCGGTGCCCGAGCTTAAGACATGTCCTCCTAGTAGGATATGTCGAACTAACCTCTCAATTTTACATCAGTGTGAGGGTTTAGTATTATCGCAGACTGCATCTGTTTTTGATTTTGTTTCGTCTTTGAGTGTTCCCCACATCCACATAATTGTTACCTTATGTAGGATGGTTATTGTGGTACTTGGAGTCCGTTGCTGGCATCTTCCATTGTATGCATTTTTTTTGCTGTTGATTGCCATCAGCAACCGACTACAACTGCAGGATATGCTCCGCTATATATATGCACAACTGCATGTGGGTTTGAGCATATCCTGCCTGTTTAACATTACACCACGTTTTTTAAAGGTTTGTATACAACGCACAAAAACCTATTTTAAAATTTAGCAGTGAGATACTGCATTTCTGTAGTTTGTTGCAATAAACACTGGGTTTGTGCTACATAGCAGATCTGAGGCCTACCATGCATTTCAGTCTTTTTAAGTAACCATTTGAACTCCGTATTTACATAGTTGGTTGCAAACACACTGGCTTTGTGGTAGATAGCACATTAGTGGTGTACGCTCCTTTTCTGACAGTCAAATTAAACTGTTAACTTCTGCTTTTACATTGTTGGTTTAAAAAATCAATTTTTTTTTGTGATGGTGAAGTAATTGTATTGAATACACTGTTGTGTGACCCAAAGAAATGTATTCTGTTTATGACACGGGCACTGTCTTACTGTTAGTGAACTTAATTGTTCACTATTGGCAGTGAAATTGACACCGGAGATAAACCATCTGTTAGTTTGGTGGGTGAACCCAAACAGGGACGTTCACACATAGGGCTAAAAGGGGGCTTGAGCCCCTGCCCTTTCTGTCCCTGATCCCTTTAATGCCCTTTCTTTTTTGTCCCCTAAGACAGGTAAGCAGCGGCAGCCTGTCACAGACCTGCACTTTTTTTTTTAAATGCGCTGCTGTGTGGCACATCCACACATCAGGTCACTCCACACAGCAGCAAGTCATGTGGTGCGGCGGGTATCGCGCAGGCAGTCTTCAGAGCAGAGAAGAGCTGCCTGCCTGCTTGCTGCGTCATCACCAGAGTCGACTCAGACCTCACCTCAAATATCACCAGTCCGGTCAGTGTGCAGAGCGACCTGCACTTCACCGCACCGCTTATCAGTACAGTGAGTGGCTGAGCCTATTTATAAAGTAAACCAGTGCGGCAGACCAAGCGTCTGCCTTAGGACGCACCAGGCCCCGAGAAGGAGTGGGCCGGAAAAATTAAATGCCAGCAGCAGAAGGGACTGAAGGTGGAGCTGTTAGCAGTTTCACCTGCAAGATCAGGGCTGGCTCTTCTCAGGGTAAGAGATGCCGTGGATGCCTTTGTTGCCATCAGGCTGTGTGCTCCAGGCAGTCCCTGCCAGTGCTGGCTCCACAGGGGATTGTGCAGCAGCACATATTAGAGAGCAATTACAGGGCAGGGATAAAGTTGCTGCTGACCTTTGCTGGATGCATCACTATGCATGTCTTCTATGTAATAGAAAGTGCCTGGCCATGGCTGCAGTGTGGATGGGTCCATGTCCACTGGGAGCAGCAGGGGTTCATCAGCTGGATCACTCTGCACAATATAAATGGATACTCCTCATTAACTAGGACACATGGTATGTATATTCTCCTGTTTACCAGGGTAGATAATCCCTGGGGACAGCATTCTCTTATAAACTCTATACTAGATGTTGTCTAGAGTAAATCATTGGCTGCTGTGTGTGAGGATTGCTTGCCCTAAAATCCTCCAAAATCATGTGAAACTTAAAGGAACATTCATTCCCTAGGCTGTTCATGGTTGTAATTATGTGCCTCCAATTTACACCCAGGATGCACTTTTTCTGCCTTTTCACATTGTGCAGTTTTTTTCTTTTATGTTGCATGTGTACAACACCCTAGGGTCATAATATATGTGTGTGACTTCATGGCAGGAGACAAGCTATATCAGCATGGTGTGCCAAGAAAAATGGGTATGCTAATGAAGTAGACAGAGAGATATAGATGATAGGATAGATAACTGATAACAGACAGATAATTAGATAATAGATGATATTATCTATACAGCTATATATGCTAATATATAACTTTACAATGAGATTTTGGCATTGAATGACAACACACATGCTGACGGTTTCCACTAGATCTGTAGCATGGTTATGGACAGTATAGAGTAGTACTGTATAGAGCTGCTGGATTGTAAAGTTTTTACTATAGAAATACTCCATTTCCATCTATTTATGTCTCTATCTTGCCCCTATTTTTCCTGTTAATGATTTGTGTCCTCTGTAATATACACTAGCCCTGTTGTGAGGCTACAGACTGGACGACTGACAGTGATATCATCTGCACTGGAGGTATAGGTACCACGGCTAAACCTGCTATCTGGTGCTGTAGATGCCATACAGTTATCACGCTTATTACATATACCTACATATCTCTAAACAGTTTGTAGAATGGATGGGAGATCTTCAAGTAGATGAGGATTTGCAGCCCCCATCTTTGTCATACACAGTCTAGCGTGGGTACAACTGTTTTATATAACTATGGTATCCATTACTAGATATTCAGCCATCATGCCAGGTAATCTAGCCCTGGAGTAGCAAATGATAGCAGACAAGTCTGCGCAGAATGCAACCAAGTGATTTAGATAATGACCCATACCGTATTTTTCACTTTATAAGGTGCGTTCACACATGCGTTATTTAATCAGTTATTTCCATCAGTTATTGTGAGCCAAAACTAGGTGTGGGTCAGAAACACAGAACAGGTGCAGATCTTTCCATTATACCATATCTCTGAATACGCTTCATAAGATTCACTACTGGTTTTGTCTCACAATAACTGATCGAAATAACTGATCAAATAACGCATGTGTGAACACAGCCTAAGACGCACTTTTTCCCCAAAAAGTGAGTGGAAAATGGCCATGCATCTTATAAAGCGAGCACTGATACTTCACTGGTCACTATGCTGCGCAGCATGGCCAGCGAAGTATCAGTCTGGAGGGAGGAGGCGGGGACACTCATGGCGGGGCCCAGTGCAGTGATTCTACTCGAATACACCGGCCCCGCAGCTGTTAAGTACCGTACATTCAATCCCATCGATATCTTAATGTATACCGCACTGTGCTTTACTTACTGTAGTACCGTATGTACAGCATTAAGACAGCGCAGACCGGCAGCTCCCTCCTCATGCGCCACCTGCCCGCCTATCTCACTTTATGAATGAGCAAGCAGGCAGGGAAGGCGGTGCATGAGGAGGGAACTGCAAGTCTGTGCCATCTTAATGCTATACATACGGTACTACAGTAAGTAAAGCACAGTGCGGTATACATTAAGATATCGATGGGATTGAATGTACGGTACTTAACAGCTGCAGGGCCCAGTGTATTAGAGCAGAATCACTGCCCCGTCATGAGTGTCTCCACCTTCTTCCTCAGCATTGATGCATCTGATGGGGGATCTGTGGACGACACTTATGGGGATCTGTGGATGACATGATTGTCGTCCGCAGATCCCCCCCATAAGTGTCGTCCGCAGATCCCCCCCCCCATAAGTGTCGTCCGCAGATCCCCCCCCATAAGAGTGTCGTCCGCAGATCCCCTCTCATAAGTGCGTCATCCACAGATCCCCAATAATAGTGCCATTCACAGACCACCATTAGTTCAAAATTCACCAAAAGCACACCTTTTGGTTCAAAATATTTTTTACTTATTTTCCTCCTCAAAAACCTAGGTGTGTCTTATCATCAGGTTCATCTTATAAAGTGAAAACTACGGTATATTATCTGAAATTCTTAAGTGCCTCAGTAGTCACGTGGGGGCAACCTGCTCAACACCGGTGAGTCAGCTTGTGTGGAGCTGTCCACTGTCAGTCTGTCACTGTGCCACCTTGGAGGGGTTGCCCAGTCAGGGAGAAATGTAACATGGGGGGATTCAAAATGTGCTGCCAGTGCTAGGCCCAGAAATGTGTGGGGCAAATTACTATGTGGAGGCAGTGTGGGGACAAATTACTGTGTGGGAGAAATTACTTTGTAGTGGCAGTGTGGGGACAAGTTACTGTGTGGGAGCAATTACTGAGTGGGGGCAAATTACTATGGGCTGATTACTATGTGGGGGCAGTGTGGGGAAATCACTATATGGGGGTGTTGCTATAGGGGAGGCACTGTAGGGGCAATTCTATTATTTTTGTGGACACTATACAGGGAATATTACCTGGAGCACAATATAGGGTGTTATTACTGGGACACTCTAGGGGACATTATAGCTGCTGTGGACACAGGGACATTTGGGGTAATTTATCAAACTAGTGTAAAGTAGAACTGGCTCAGTTGCCCATAGCAGCCAATCAGATTCCACCATTTATTATTGACAGCTCTTCTGGAAATCCACTTCTCTTTACACCACTTTGATAAATGACCCCAATTATGTCTATTAGTTAGGATCACTATTTTTTCAGCAGTATAGTACTTGGGACATTGGGGAACACCACGGGCACAGTAGGATGACATTGTCCGGACACCAGGATGGGGAGGGTGATGGAAACATTGAGAAATCTAACGTGTCTGTATTACAAACTCTGTAGAGACGAGATGTGAATTTACCATGGCGGTCTGGGTCAGACGAAGGAGAAGAGGAAAGAGAAGATCTACATGACAGGAGATGTCCCTGGATGTAACAGGTATGTGGTCCATCCCGCCGGCGGCAGCGCAGTTTATTCACCAATACAATTAATTCAACATTCCGCCCACTCACCAGTGCAGGGTTAGAGCGACAGGGTCCATTAAGGCTAGCGCAGGGGCTGCCTGGGTAGCGGACATGCGTGACGCAAGTCTGCTACGTCACGTGACAAGTGCCCTTTTTTTTTATTTAAGCCCCTGCCCTTCAAAATGTCTGTGCACGTCCCTGAACCCAAATAATGAGGAGAACATCAAATAAAGGACATGGGCATGGTCTTGGTGGTGTTGGTGGAGCACATGTTGCTGGGAGAGCACGTGGCCATTCAGCGCCAACTACAAGTCCAAGTGAAACACCTTCCTCAGGTGTGATTAGGCGAGAGAACCTGCAGCGTTATTTGGTAGACCCGAATGCCGCTGTACGAATGGTGAGGCCAGAAGAAGTACAGGCACTAGTAGATTGGGTGTCTGACAGTGCCTGCAGTACCTTAACATTGTCTCCCACTGCTGAAAGCTCAGAGTTGGTACCTGCAGACTAGGCCCATCAGTCTTTCACCTCACCCCCTTGCAAATCAGCCAAGCAATCTGAGCCCCAAATCATGCAGCAGTCTCTTATGCTTTTTGTTGACTCTGCTGGCAGGGTTTCCCAGGGCCATAACCATAGCCCTGCCCCAGAAGTGGAAGAGATTGAGTGCATGTATGCCCAACCACTTAGATTTAAGGGCATGAGGACATGGGAAGACCACCGCAGCACGTCTCTGATGATGACGAAACACAGGTGCAAACTGCTGCGTCTTTCTGAAGTGTGCAGACCGACAAAGAGGGCAGGGGTGAAGACTGGGTGGAAGATGATGTTAAGAATGATGAGGTCCTACACCCCAAAATATACCACTTAAATCCATGTTATTCATGGGTGGTGGAAAAATTATATTTTTAAAAGCCAGGAATTACCTTTGCAGTCTGCACTGCATATGTGCCGGGGACAATAATATAGTTAATCCGTCTGGGAGTTAAGTGGTTGACATATTCCATTTTTTTGCTATTAAGTAACCCTGCACTGCATAGGTGACAGTGACCGAAAATGCGGAAAATCTTCTTTTAAATTGTTGGGTGAAATATTACCATTTTTGCTGGGTACAAACCCTTGCTCTGTATAGGTGACAGTGACCGAAAATGCGGAAAATCTTCTTTTAAATTGTTGGGTGAAATATTACCATTTTTGCCAGATACAAATCCTTGCTCTGCATAGGTGACAGGGACCGAAAATTTTTAAAATCTTCTCTTAAATTGTTGGGTGCAATATTACCATTTTTGCTGTGAATAAACCCCTCCTCTGCCTGGGTGCCAGGGGCCTACATTTTAAAAAATTGTCTGTTCTATTGGTGGGTGACATGAACCCTGTTTTGCCATGAATAAACCCCTCCTGCCTGGGTGCCAGGGGCCTACATTTAAAAAAAATTGTCTGTTCCATTGGTGTGTGATAAACCCCCTGCTGTGCATTGCTGACAGGGAACCAAATTTTGTGAAAAAGTCTGTTAATGATCTAAAGATGTGTGACTACAAATGCACACTGGTAGACACGCTGCTGATGGCATTCCCACCTGATGCCTCCTCAACCTCCACATCTATTTCCTCCTCCTAGATCAAGATTTAGATTTTCAATTTTTATCTATTTTAAGTAATTTCCCTATCCACATTTGTTTGCAGGGCACTTACCCACATTCTGCTGAATTTTGCAGCCATCTAGCCCTTTCCAGGACTTTTTTACAGCCATTTTAGTGCCCAAAAGTTTGGGTCCCCATTGACTTGGATGGCGTTCGGGTTCGGGGTCAAGTTTGGGTTAAGTTCGGATTACGAACCCAAACTTTTTTGTGAAGTTCGGCCAAACCCGTCGATTCCGAACTTCCAGATGTCCGCTCAACTCTACTTATTTTATCTGTGGAGTTTTTATTTGGCCCCTGTATGTTGGTATTATTTGAGCACTGTGTGGTGGTATATTTTGAGACATTGTTTGCCACTACTGCTGTGGAGTATATTCTTTATTATATTGACGCTGCATAGCACTGTTATTTCGACACCAACTAGGGTTCAAGCCGAATTGCTTTAGTACACTCTTTGCTTGGAAAACATCAACAATACCTAGTTTTTCAGCCATGTGTACATGCCTAATTTCTCTGGCCTCTGGTGCTACACTGTGGCTGCAAAACAAAACAAAACAAAAAAAAGGCACATACATTTGTCATTTCCACATCGTGATCGTTACCTTGTTGTGTTGAAGGGGCTTGCGTATCACAATGAAGATATCACCTCTTTGAGTGTGTTGGCAATGTTGGCACACCCCAGATTATAAGGTCGTTGCTTTATTATGAACAGACCAAAAGCGATCGGCTGGATAATTTTGCATAGAAAAACAATTTTCTTTGTGATCATCTTAGGTGATCATTAAAACCTACTAGGCCAACAATGGGCCCACACTGCAGAATCATTGTTTTCTGGGTCACTTAACTGTAACTGAACTACCTTAGCACGACCATAGGCTTTGAAAAATCGTCATCGCCTGCAATCTACCAAACTTGCGCACGAGCACAGTCATCACTACACCAAGATTGACGCATAGAGGAATAAAATTTATGTAATGAGTGCCCCAAATTGGAAGTAAGAGGACCGACCAATCATCTTTTTCCATCTTCCGGTTCCTAAAATCTATTCGATACACGTCCCCTAATAGGGGACATAACAGTGATTAAACTGATAGGAATAGTACTACTTAACACACCACTCATATAGGGTGTCACAGTACATTACACGGCGCACGATCAGTGCCACACATTGGAAGTAAGAGGACCGACCAACCATCTTTTTCCATCTCCCGGTTCCTAAAATCTATTTGATACACGTCCCCATATAGGGGACCTAACAGGGATTAAACTGATAGGAATAGTACTAGTTAACACAACACACATATAGGGTGGCACAGTACAGTGCACGGCGCACCCGCAGTGCCCCAAATTGGAAGTAAGAGGACCGACCAATCCTCCTTTTCCATCTCCCAGTTCCTAAAATATATTTGATACACGTTCCCATATAGGGGACCTAACAGGGATTAAACTGATAGAAATACTAATACTTAACACACCACTCATATAGGGTGGCACAGTACATGCACGGTGCACACGCAGTGCCCCAAATTGGAAGTAAGAGGACCGACCAATCCTCTTTTTCCATCTCCCAGTTCCTAAAATCTATTCGATACACGTCCCCTGATAGGGGACGTAACAGGGATAAAACTGATAGGAATACTACTACTTAACACACCACTCATAAAGGGTGTCACAGTAAATTGCACGGGGCACGCGCAGTGCCCCAAATTGGAATGAAGAGGGCCGACCAAATATCTTTTTCTATTCTCGGTTCCTAAAATCTATTCGATACACGTCCCCTGATAGGGGACGTAACAGGGATTAAACTGATAGAAATAGTACTGCTTAACACACCACTCATATAGGGTGTCACAATACATTGAAAGGCGCACGCGCTGTGTCCCAAATTGGAAGTAAGACGACCGACCAATCATCTTTTTCCATCTTCCGGTTCCTAAAATCTATTCGATACACGTCCCCTAATAGGGGACATAACAGTGATTAAACTGATAGGAATAGTACTACTTAACACACCACTCATATAGGGTGTCACAGTACATTACACGGCGCACGATCAGTGCCACACATTGGAAGTAAGAGGACTGACCAACCATCTTTTTCCATCTCCCGATTCCTAAAATCTATTCGATACATGTCCCCTGATAGGGGACGTAACAGGGATTAAACTGATAGGAATACTACTACTTAACACAACATACATATATGGTGGCACAGCCCAATGCAGGACACACCCGCAGTGCCCCAAATTGGAAGGAAGAGGACCGACCAACCATATTTTTCCATCTCCCGGTTCTTAAAATGTATTTGATACACTTTCCCTGATAGGGGACGTAACAGGGATAAAACTGATAGGAATACTACTACTTAACACACCACTCTTATAGGGTGTCACAGTACACTGCACGGCGCATGCGCAGTGCCCCAAATTGGAAGGAAGAGGACCGATCAATCATCTTTTTCTATCTACCGGTTCCTAAAATCTATTCGATACACGTTCCCTGATAGGGGACGTAACAGGGATTAAACTGATAGGAATAGTACTACTTAACACACCAGTCATATAGAGTGGCACAGTACATTGCACGGCGCACGCACAGTGCCACAAATTGGAAGTAAGAGGACCGACCAATAATCTTTTTCCATCTCCCGGTTCCTAAAATGTATTTGATATACGTCCCCTGATAGGGGACATAACAGTGATGAAACTGTTAGGAATACTACTACTTAACACACCACTCATATAGGCTGTCACAGTACACTGCACGGCGCACGCGCAGTGCCAGAAATTGGAAGGAAGATGACCGACCAATTATCTTTTTCCATCTCACAGTTCCTTAAATCTATTCGATACACGTTCCCTGATAGGGGACTTAACGGGGATTAAACTGAGAGGAATAGTACTACTTAACACACCACTTATATAGGGTGTCACAGTACATTGCACGGCGCATGCGGAGTGCCCCAAATTGGAAGGAAGAGGACCGACCAATCATCTTTTTCCATCTTCCGGTTCCTAAAATCTATTCGATACACGTCCCCTGATAGGGGACGTAACAGGGATAAAACTGATAGGAATACTACTACTTAACACACCACTCATAAAGGGTGTCACAGTAAATTGCACGGGGCACGCAGCAGTGCCCCAAATTGGAATGAAGAGGGCCGACCAAATATCTTTTTCTATTCTCGGTTCCTAAAATCTATTCGATACACGTCCCCTGATAGGGGACGTAACAGGGATTAAACTGATAGGAATAGTACTACTTAACACACCACTCATATAGGGTGTCACAGTACATTGACAGGCGCATGCGCTGTGTCCCAAATTGGAAGTAAGACGACCGACCAATCATCTTTTTCCATCTTCCGGTTCCTAAAATCTATTCGATACACGTCCCCTGATAGGGGACGTAACAGTGATTAAACTGATAGGAATAGTACTACTTAACACACCACTCATATAGGGTGTCACAGTACATTGCACGGCGCACGCGTCAGTGCCACAAATTGGAAGTAAGAGGACTGACCAATCATCTTTTTCCATCTCCCAGTTCCTAAAATCTATTCGATACACGTCCCCTAATAGGGGACGTAACAGGGATTAAACTTCTAGGAATAGTACTACTTAACACACCAGTCATATAGGGTGTCACAGTACATTGCACGGCGCACGCGCAGTGCCCCAAATTGGAAGGAAGAGGACCGATCAATAATCTTTTTCCATCTCCCGGTTCCTAAAATGTATTTGATACACGTTCCCTGATAGGGGACTTAACAGGGATTAAACTGATAGGAATAGTACTACTTAACACACCACTCATATAGGGTGTCACAGTACATTGCACGGCGCATGCGGAGTGCCCCAAATTGGAAGTAAGAGGACTGACAAATCATCTTTTTCCATCTCCCGGTTCCTAAAATCTATTTGATACACGTTCCCTGATAGGGGACGTAACAGGGATTAAACTGATAGGAATAGTTCTACTTAACACACCACTCATATAGGGTGGCACAGTACATAGCACGGTGCACACGCAGTGGCCAAATTGGAAACAAGAGGAACCACCAATCATCTTTTTCCATCTTCCGGTTCCTAAAATCTATTCGATACACGTCCCCTGATAGGGGACGTAACAGAGATTAAACTGATAGGAATAGTACTACTTAACACAGCACTCATATAGGGTGTCACAGTAAATTGCACGGCGCACACGCAGTGCCCCAAATTGGAAGTAAGAAGACTGACAAATCATCTTTTTCCATCTTCCGGTTACTAAAATCTATTTGATACACGTTCCCTGATAGGGGACGTAACAGGGATTAAACTGATAGGAATAGTTCTACTTAACACAACACTTATATAGGGTGGCACAGTACATTGCACGGTGCACGCGCAGTGGCCAAATTGGAAACAAGAGGAACCACCAATCATCTTTTTCTATTCTCGGTTCCGAAAATCTATTCGATACACGTCCCCTGATAGGGGACGTAACAGGGATTAAACTGATAGAAATAGTACTACTTAACACACCACTCATATAGGGTGTCACAATACATTGAAAGGCGCACGCGCTGTGCCCCAAATTGGAAGGAAGAGGACCGATCAACCATCTTTTTCCATCTCCTGGTTCCTAAAATCTATTCCATAAACCGGCCCCTGATAGGGGACAAAACAGAGATTAAACTGGTAAGATCAGATTTTTTTAATTAAAAAAAAAGAGGATAGCCTCTGCGGAGCTAGGTATTTTTTGGCCGCGTTACTGAACGCTCATGCACAATGGCTGTAGGCTCATGCGTCCTTATGCGGAGGTGACAAACCTGGTCAGTCAAACCCAAGGCAACATCATCGACCTCATCCCATATGCGTTTTTTCTGGAGCATGCCCTGTGAAGAGTGCTGGATCATTTCGTAGATGAGCATGACGAGTAAGAGTTATGGCCACCATCACCACCAGAAGCAGCCTTGTCGTCGTTAATTGCTGGACCTGCGGCAACGCAGAGAAGAATTCTGAAGAAGAGGAGGAAGGTGGCTTTGAGTAGGTGGAAGACCAACCACAGCAGGCGTCCCAGGCGGCTTGTTGTCATCTTTCGGGGACCCTTGGTGTTGTACGTGGCGGGGTGGAGGAAGAGACCTTCAATGATGTCAGTGAGATAAAGGAACGGGACATGGCTAGCTTGGTATCCAACCTTGTGCAAATGGGGAGTTTGCGGTTGTGCAAATGGACTGTTTACTGTTGTTTGCGGTGCGTTAAACGGGCAGTTTGGTCTGTCAGAGTTTGGTCTGTCACTGTGAAGCGGGCGTAAGCCGTACACTACCTGATCGATACTACATTATACCTGATCGTATACACACACTGGATGTTTTAAAGCACGTTATTCCAAACAATTTAGGAATGTTAAGTGATTTATGCCCTTTATGGATTAAAACCCGACTCAACTGCGTCAACTACGTAATTTTCCATGGGAGTTTTGCCATGGATCCCCCTCTGGCATGCCACAGTCCAGGTGTTTGTCCCCTTGAAACAACTGTTCAATCACTGTTGTGGCCAGAAAGAGTCCCTGTGGGTTTTAAAATTCGCCTGCCTATTGAAGTCTATGGCGGTTCGCCCGGTTCGCCCGTTCGCAAACATTCGAGGAAGTTCGCGTTCGCAGTTCGCAAACTGAAAATTTTATGTTCGCGACATCTCTAAAGGCTAGCCCTGTTCACTTTACTTACAGATGCAGCAGAGCTGAATTTGCCCTTCAGCATGGATGCCTCTATTATCACAATATGCCAATATGCCAACTCCAAATAATTACATGACAAATTCTCAGCAAGAATGAACAAATTCAGCTCTGCTACACCTTCACAATTACACATTAACTCAATATCCATTGATTTTGGTGACATGGACATGGTAGGTTGCAACATGGTGATTGGTGAACTCCAAATGTGCTTATTTATGTTTTTCTGTACACAATACTAGTGCTGAGCAAACAAATTGACTTCAATCCAAATTTCAGGGAAAATTTGATTCACCACAAAACCGAATTTAACTGTGCTTTGTGATAATGAATCTATTTTTCCTTTAATGTTGGTAAAAATAAATAAAATAAAATACTTAACTCACCTGTTTGATCGTGGAGAGGCAGGCATTGCCATCTTGATTGAAGAATCAACGCAAAATCTTGCGTGTGGTGACGTATGATGTCCCCACGTAAGTAAACTAGCCAAGTGCGTTGACATCATAAGTGATGACGTTACCACGCCCAGACAGCGTGATGATGTCATCACTAGTGATAAGTGGCAGGGGCAATATTAGATTTTGCGATATTTCGCAAATATATGGGAGAATATTGGCCATATTTTTGCAAATTCGTGAATTCGCTATCTTCGTACACTTTTTTCATATATTTTTTTACATTGCGAAAATGGCATTACCTGCGCTACATCTCCAGTATAACGTTTGCCCATCCTAAATATCAGTGACATTAACTTTGTGTAATTTTTCATTAGGCGGTGGCGGCAGCGACATTACCAGCGATCTCCTGTTATACCTCCTGTATAAGGTGTGCACATCCAAAATATCAGTGACATTTATTCAGTGAATTATTTTATTAGGCGGTGGTGGCAGCGACATTGCTTGTGCTAAACCTCCTGTATAACGTGTCCGCATCCTAAATATCAGTGACATTCATTCAGTGTAATTTTTTATTAGACGGTGGTGCTAGCGACATTAATTGCGCTATACCTCCTGTATAATGTGTGCACATCCAAAATATCAGTGACATTTATTCAGTGTATTTTTTTATTAGGCGGTGGTGGCAGCGACATTACAAGAGCTTTTAGCCAGGGATGCTACATTTCCCTGACGGCACACTGGGTGAACGTTGTGGAGGCCGGGAGCGAGACATTCTCTGGGATGGCACAGGTGCTACCAACATCAAAGATTGCGGGCTGTACTTCCATCAGGGTTTCCGCCGTCACCTACGTTAGTGGCTGCAACACCCCCCCTTTTCCTCCTCCGCGTCCTCCTCCACTTCCATCTCTGAATTATCATCTTGCAGCACCAGTCAGCCATCAGTCAGTGGCTGAAAGCAGTGTAGCACTGCAGTGGGGAAGCGGCAACAGGTTGTGCTGAAACTTATTTGCTTAGGTGACAAACAACACAACGCCGCAGAGCTATGGCAGGGGGTAAGGGACCAGACTGAGCTGTGGCTCTCATCCACAAAGATTTTTAACTGGTCAGCGTGAAGAAAAAAACAGAGAAAGAAAATAATGAGGGCGTTTGGGCAAACTTTATTGGGGTTGGGGACAATGAGGCAAAACTGAAATAAAATAGACACGAAACCCTAAATCACTAACACTAAAACAGGCAATGTTTTTATTTATTTTTTCAAAGACAAAAGACGCAGACAATAATCCCTCCCTAGTACAAGAAACCCTAAATCACTAATACTAAAACACAGGCAAAGACTTTTTTTTTTTCTTCTTCACAGACAAAAGACGCAGACAATCCTAGCACACAAAACTCTAAAACACAGCAAAATACTTTTTTTTTTTTTTTTTAATACTAAACAGACAGCAAAAGACTACATTAAACTATACTATATCTCTATTTAACCTACACTAGACCCTGCACTGTACCCTATCAGCTATACTATTAACTAACTAACCTATACTACCTCACACTAACTATCTTCATTATATATATGACTGAGCTAACTAACTAATGTACCTTACACCCTACACTGGAACCTATCAGCTACACTAACTAACCTACACTATCTAGCACTAACTATCTGGATTATATATATTACTGAGCTACCTAAGGGCTCCTTCACACTTGCGTATTTCTTTTCCGGCATAGAGTTCCGTCGTCGGGGCTCTATGCCGGAAAAATCCTGATCAAGATTATCCTAATGCATTCTGAATGGAGAGAAATCCGTTCAGGATGCATCAGGATGTCTTCAGTTCAGGACCGGAACGTTTTTTGGCCGGAGAAAATACCGCAGCTTGCTGCGCTTTTTGCTCCGGCCAAAAATCCTGAACACTTGCCGCAAGGCCAGATCTGGAATTATTGCCCATTGAAAGGCATTAATCCGGATCCGGCCTAAGGTAAACGTCGTTTCGGCGCATCGACGTTTAGCTTTTTCTGAATGGTTACCATGGCAGCCAGGACGCTAAAGTCCTGGTTGCCATGGTAAAGTGTAGTGGGGAGCGGGGGAGCAGTATACTTACCGCCTGTGCGGCTCCCGGGGCGCTCCAGAGTGACGTCAGGGCGCTCCACGCGCATGGATCACGTGATCGCATGGATCACGTGATCCATGCTCATGGGGCGCACTGACGTCATTCTGGAGCGCCCCGGGAGCCGCACGGGCGGTAAGTATACTGCTCCCCCGCTCCCCACTACTACTATGGCAACCAGGACTTTACTAGCGTCCTGGCTGCCATAGTAACAATGAAAGCATACTATAGACTGATCAGTCTTCAAATGCTTTCAGTTCACTTGCGTTGTTACGGATCCGGTGGGCACTTCCGGCGACGGAAGTGCACGCCGGATCCTAACAACTCAAGTGTGAATGAGGCCTAACTAATGTACCTAACACCCTACACTGGAACCTAATCAGCTAACCTACTACCTAACTAACCTACACTATCTACCACTAACTATCTGGATTATATATGAGGTATCAGAAGTATTATAAAACAGCTATTCAGCACAGCACAATTATTACACTCCTCTCTCTCTCTCACTACGTCATGAAACAGCACAAAATGGCTGCTGGGAAGTTTCTTAAATAGTAAGGGGTAGGCAACTTTCCTATTGGTTGCTAGGGATGTTGCTAAGCTCTGACAGAGATATTGCAGCCTTCTCATTGGCCCACAAGCAAGAAGCAGGGAGGGATCATGTGTACTGTGAAAAAAAAAAATGAATATTCAAAACTACAAATATATATCGCTATATTCTAAATATTCACGAATTCTCGAAGTGTCGATATTCGCGATAAAAATTTGCAATGTGAATATTTGCGTCAACACTAGTCATTATATCACCACGAGAGATGTCGCAAAGTTTCCTTAATGAAGATTGCCGCAACGGCCTCTTCATGAGCAAATGGATATGGTGAGTATGTATTTTTTTTTTTACCCTGATTAATCTTTGAAAGGCCTCAATTTTAATGTCAGGTGCCACGATCAGCCTTTACCCTTTATTGCTCCCGCTGTGTACAATGGAATGCGATTCGTGACAAAGTAATTGGTAACAAATTACATTTATTTGTGAATTTCAGCAAAGCAGCCAAAGTAAATTTTTGATAACTTCATTCATCTCTACACAATACCTTTCGTCTGCCTTTCACTGTGTGGTCCTAGTGGTCCTATGGATAGATGCTTCCATCTCCTCTGTGGAGTATAGGGATTATAGTGGTCCTATGGACAGATGCTTTCATCTCCTCTATGGAGTGTACGTCTTATAGTGGTCCTATGAACAGAAGCTTTCATCTCCTCTGTGAAGTGTATCCTATGGATAGATGCTTCCATCTCCTCTGTGGAGTATAGGGATTATAGTGGTCCTATGGACAGATGCTTTCATCTCCTCTATGGAGTGTACGTCTTATAGTGGTCCTATGAACAGAAGCTTTTATCTCCTCTGTGAAGTGTATGTCTTATAGTGGACCTATAGACAGATACTTCCATCTCATCGGTGAGTTGTAGAGATTATAGTAGTTCTGTGGACAGATATTTCCATCTCCTCTGTGGAGTGGATGGCTTATAGTGGTCCAATGGACATATACTTCCATCTCCTCTGTGGAATGTATGATTTATAGTGTTCCTATAGACAAATACTTCCATCTCCTCTGTAGAGTTTATGGCATTTAGTGGTCCTATGGACAGATCCTCCCTCCTTCTCTGTGGAGTGTATGGATTATAGTGGTCATATTGACAGATATTTCCATCCCCTCTGTGGAGTGTAAGGCTTATATTGGTCCTATGTATGGATCCTTCTATCTCCTCTGAGGACTATATGGAATATAATTGTCTTATGGACTTATACTTTCATCTCCTCTGTGGATCTTTGGAGCTCCTTCAATGTTATCTTTGGTAAATAATGCCCTTCTTGCCTGTTCTGTGAGTTTTGGTGGGTGGCCTTCTTTTGTCAGGTTTTTATTTGTGCCGTATGCTTTTTAACCACATCAGCCCCCCTAGCTTAAACACCCTTAATGACCAGGCCTCTTTTTACAATTCTGCACTACACTACTTTCACCGCTTATTGCTCCGTCATACAACTTACCACCCAAATGAATTTTACCTCCTTTTCTTCTCACTAATAGAGCTTTCATTTGGTGGTATTTCATTGTTGCTGACATTTTTACTTTTTTTGCTATTAATAAAAATTTAACGACATTTTTGCAAAAAAATGACATTTTTCACTTTCTGTTGTAAAATAAAAAAAAAAAACAACTACATTTCTATATAAATTTTTCTCTAAATGTACTGTTCTACATGTCTTTGATAAAAAAAAAGTCCAATAAGTGTATATTTATTGGTTTGGGTAAACGTTATAGCGTTTACAAACTATGGTGCAAAAAAGTGGATTTCGGCATTTTGAAGCAGCTCTGACTTTCTGAGCACCTGTCATGTTTCTTCAGGTGCTAGAATGTCAGGATAGTATGAATACCCCCAAATGACACCATTTTAGAAAGAAGACACCCCAAAGTATTCACGGAGGGGCATGGTGAGTTCATGTATCATTTCATTTTTTCACAAGTTAGCGGAAAATGACACTTTCTGAGGAAAAAATAATAATAATAAAGTTTCCATTTCTGCTAACTTCTGGCAAAAAAATAAAAATCTCAGACGGGCTCATTATGCCCCTCAGTGAATACCTTGGGGTGTCTACTTTCCGAAATGGGGTCATTTGTGGGGTGTGTTTACTGTTCTGGCATTTTGGGCGGGGCTAAATTGTGAGCAGCCATGTAAAAGCTAAAGGTACTCGTTGAATTTGGGCCCTTTGCGCATCCAGGCTGCAAAAAGTGTCACTTATGTGGTATCGCCGTACTCAGGAGAAGTAGGGCAATGTGTTTTAGGGTGTATTTTTACATATACCCATGTTGGGTGAGAGAAATATCTCTGTAAACTGACAACTTTGTATAAAAAAATTTAAAAATTGTCGTTTACAGAGATATTTCTCACACCCAGCAGGGGTATATATAAAAATACACCCCAAAACACATTGCCCTACTTCTCCTGAGTACGGCGATACCACATAAGTGGCACTTTTTTGCACCCTGGGTGCGCAAAGGGGCCCTAAAACCAATGAGTACCTTTAGGATTTCACAGGGCATTTTAACGCATTTGAATTCCAGACTTCTTCTCACGCTTTAGGGGCCCCTAAAATGCCAGGACAGTATAAATACCCCACATGTGACCCCATTTTAGAAAGAAGACACCCCAAGGTATTCCGTGAGGGTATGGTGAGTTCATGTAAAATTTTATTTTTGTCACAAGTTAGTGGAATATGAGACTTTGTAAAAACGAAATAAAAAAATATATATATCTCAATTTCCGCTTACTTGTGCCAAAAAAAAAAAATTCTGTGAACTCGCCATGCCCCTCACGGAATACCTTGGGGTGTCTTCTTTCCAAAATGGGGTCACTTGTGGGGTATTTATATTGCCCTGGCATTTTAGGGAACCTAAAGCGTGAGAATCCAAATGCGTAAAAATGCCCTGTGAAATCCTAATGGTACTCATTGGTTTTAGGGCCCCTTTGCGCATCTTGGCTGCAAAAAAGTGTCACTCGTGTGGTATCGCCGTACTCAGGAGAAGTAGGGCAATGTGTTTTGGGGTGTATTTTTATATATACCCATACTGTGTGTGAGAAATATCGCTGTAAACGACAACTAAATTTTTTTTATACAAAGTTGTCAGTTTACACACAGTATGGGTATATATAAAAATACACCCCAAAACACATTGCCCTACTTCTCCTGAGTTTGGCGATACCACATGTGTGCCACTTTTTTGCAGCCAAGATGCGCAAAGGGGCCCAAATTCCAATGAGTACCTTTAGGATTTCACAGGGCATTTTTACGCATTTGGATTCTCACGCTTTAGGACCCCTAAAATGCCAGGGCAGTGTAAATACCCCACAAGTAACCCCATTGTGGAAAGAAGACACCCCAAGGTATTCCGTGAGGGGTATGGCAAGTTCACAGAAATTATTTTTTTTTTGGCACAAGTTAGCGGAAATTGATTTTTATTTTTATTTTTCCAAGTCTCATATTCCACTAACTTGTGACAAAAATAAAATTTTACATGAACTCACCATACCCCTCACGGAATACCTTGGGGTGTCTTCTTTCTAAAATGGGGTCACATGTGAGGTTTTTGTACTGCCCTGGCATTTTAGGGGTCTCCGCAATCATTACACGTATGGCCAGCATTAGGAGTTTCTGCGATTCTCCTTATATTGAGCAGACGGGTAATGAGATTTTTTTCCGCTCAGCCTCTGGGCTGAAAAAAAAAAATGAACGGCACTGATTTTTCATTCGCATCGATCAATGTGGATGAAAAAATCTCTGCCAAAATCAGTGACTGCGGTGCGGTGGGCTGGGCGCTAGCTACCTAACAAGTAGCTAACTAACTGGCGGTGATAAGGGACCCTTATGCCCCATTCACACGTCCGCAATTCTGTTTGCGGAACGGAATTGCGGACCCATTCATTTCTATGGGGACAGACTTTGTCCCGCTCGGATCCGGAATTACGGATCCGCGCTTCCGGTCTGCACTTCCGTTCAGCAAAAATATAGAACATGTCCTATTCTTGTCCGCAATTGCGGACAAGAAAAAGCATTTTCTATATAGTTCTGGCAATGTGCGGATCTGCAAAATGCAGAAAGCACATTGCCGGTGTCCGTGTTTTGAGGATCTGTGGATCCGCGGATCAGATCCGCGGATCCACGGATCCGCAAAACACATATGGACGTCTGAATAGAGCCTTACAAGGGGTTTGATCAATGACAGGAGGGTGATCAGGGGGTCTAGATTGGGTGATCAAGGGGTTAATTGGTGGGGGGGGGGGGGTTAGTGTAGTGTTTGGTGCAACTTTACATTGTTACCTGGTCCTCTGGTGGTCGATCCCAGCAAATGGGACCACCAGAGGACCAGGTAGCAGGTATATCAGACGCTGTTCACAAAATAGCGTCTGATATACTTGTTTGATGCGATTTATATCGCATCTACAGCCTGCCAGCGATTGATCATCGCTGGCAGGCTGTAGTCCAACTCTTGAGACGCGCGACGCTGTGAAGTGTCCGATCAGAAGAACAGGACCGCCCGCAGGACGCAATCCTGCGTACGGCGGTCCTGAAGCAGTTAATATGTAGTACTTAGAGATGAGCAAATTTTTCAATTTTTTTTTTTTAAATAGGGAGACTGCTGTGGTAGTGAAATAACATTGTGAGTAGTATGACATTCATATGACAGGCATCGCTCTTAGAATCTCTGCACACTTAACTTATTTGGGCAGTTAAAGGGCCAAATAACTCAAGTATGAACTCAGCCTTACAGGTCGATGTTAGCGCCAAGAAAAAGCGCATTCCTTTTACACCGTCGTCAGCTGATTCCACATGGATGTAAACAGAACCTGTTCTATTAAACGCTTATACAAGTAGAGCCCCCCCAACAGAGTGGAGAGGTTGTCAGCAGTAAGTTTGTGTTGACGTCACTGATTATTTTGCCCTTCCTCCGATCCGTCAGAACAATAACCCCCAAGAAAACGGATCCTGTCTGTGGAGCCAACATGGTGCAGAAGGGAAGAACAGACAGCTCCCTTGGGCTGAGGTGGTGGAGCCTTGACTTCCTGAAATCGGCAGTGCTTGCTGCAGCAGGCTGGACCACCACATCGGAGCCACGGTTCTCCCAGGCCACTTTATGGTGCAGCTGCATATGTTGACACAGGGCCATGGTGCCAACATTCGCACCCTGGCCACGCTTCACCTTATGCCCACAGGTTCTACAAATGGCCACGTCCATCTCCTCCGGCGGCTTAAGAAAAAAACGCCACACCGCCGAGTAGGTGATTTTACCCCCAACACTACGCACAGACTACGCACTGACTAATACACGGCAAACTGGGCTTTAGAATATATCACTGCACCGCAAAACGGCAATTAGGCCCTAAATATTTTCCACTTTTAGACAACACAAAAGGCTTTTCAACAGATAAGTGCAACGATGAACGGCGTATATATTTTTATTTCACCACTAATACACGGCAAACTGGGCTTTAGAATATATCACTGCACCTCAGAGCGGCAATAAAGCCCAATTTTTTTTCCACTTTTCCACAACACAAAAGGCTTTTCAACAGATAAGTGCAACGATGAACTTCAAATATATTTTTATTTCGCCAGTAATACAGTGCAATCTTGGCTTTAGAATACATCATATATCACTGCACTGCAGAATGGCAATTAGGCCCTAATTTTTTTTTCACTTTTACACAACACAAAAGGCTTTTCAACAGATAAGTGCAACGATGAATGGGTGAATATATTTTTATTTCACCACTCATACACGGCAAACTGGGCTTTAGAATATATCACTGCACTGCAGAACGGCAATTAGGCCCAAATTTTTTTCCACTTTTCCACAACACAAATGGCTTTTCAACAAATAAGTGCCACGCTTTAGAATATATCACTGCACCACACAAGGGCAAATATATTTTCTTTTGCCACTACTACACGGCAAAAAGGGCTTTACAACATATAACTGCACCGCACACAAGGCCAAATAAGGGTACTTTCACACTAGTGGCAAGGAACTCCGGCAGGCTGTTTCGGCGGGTGAACAGACTGTTGGATCCGTGCTGCCACTAGTGCACGTGTGTCCCCAGACTACTGCTCTGGCCCTATTGACTATAATTGGGGCGGGCCGGAGTTCTAACGGCAGCACGGCATAAAAAAGTACCACATGCCACTAAACGCTTTCACTGCAGAAGTGAACTGATTGTATATTTTTATTTTTGTACTGAAATAGGCCACTAAATGCTTTAACCAAAAATAATTGCAACAGTGAAGTGCATACATGTTTTTCTTTTTGTACTGAAATAGGCCACTAAACGCTTTCACCGCAAATAACTGCAACACTGAAGTGTGTATCTATTTTTCTTTATATACTGAAGTAGGCCACTAAATGCTTTCACCACAAATAACTGCAACAGTCAAATGCATATAAACCACATTTTTTCTTTTGTACTGAAATAGGCCACTAAACACTTTCACCATAAATAACTGCAACAGTGTAGTGCGTATATATTTTTCTTTTTGTACTAAAATAGACCACTTAATGCTTTCACCACTAATAACTGCAACAGTGAAATGCGTACATCTTTTTCTTTTTGTAATGAAATAGGTCACTAAAGGCTTTTCAACATAACATTTTCACCCCAATAACAGGAACAAATTGCTGGAATGACAGAGCTGTATAATGGCTATTTGGATCCCAAAATAATCTTTCCCTGCATTTGTTACCATGAAGTGTGAGGAGATTTGCATGAATTGCGAATCAAATTTTTCCTGAAATTCATAACATATTCCATTGTCAGCTTCGATTCGTTCATCTCTGGACAAAACAGCAAAACTTTTGACCAAGTGTAGTTCCCAAGACAACCACTGGGTTGTTGCACCTAGATACATATAGGAAAGACATCTCATGACATAATATCACAAAATCATTCTTTTAAGGCTTTTTTCTTGTGACACACATATCAATACTTGTCCAACCAAGAAGAAAGGGAAGGATTGACATGTCTGTATTTAAACAAACCTGTTATCTTATCCATTTTCTTTACTTCTCTGTAACATTTAAATTAATTCTCAATCCCCTTTTTCAGTGGTTTCATTTTAAAGTAAGACCATATTTCAGTCTTGAATACTCATAAATATATTTACTGCTACATTTTTGTATTGTCCAAAAATAATATGTCTAGACAATTAATTTCAATCTTCCATAAAAAAAAATAAAAAAAAAAAATCTGCAGAATTTGAAGTGTTAAATTTTCTTAAGGCGCCACCAAAGGAGAAACAAAGAATTACCCGATTCTAATAGAAATCGACAGGATACTCACATTATGCATCATGTCAGGTCCTCAAGAGCAAAAATAAAAATAAAAAATTTATTTTTGTAGCTATTTTTCTGAATTGAGAATCATCTTAAACTAACTCATAACTCCATAGTCCATACACATCTTTTAAGATGTAATGAATGGCATAAGAGTCATACGTTATCATGTACCATTAATTTTATGATTGGGGTGGCCCTCCTTAGAAAATTCCCTTTAAAATGCACCATTAGAGTTAATAGAAGAGTATTACATAACACCTACTGTGCACCTGGCATCTAGCTCTCTGGAGAACCTGACATGTCTATACACTACAAATGTATAGGGTAGGATTATGCTGGAGGTTGGGCTTGATAGACCTGTTTCTTTTTTCATCCTTATCTACTATATAGCTATAGACATAGACAGCTCATTGATTTTAATAGCATTGTGTAATGTTTTATTTGCCCTGTGGTGGCGCCACAGGGTAAGTAAACACTTGCTGTCTGATTCCCAGATGGATCACATCTAAGAGTCCTAGATGTAGACATTTTTGGGAGAAACATCCTACATAAACAAATTTTAGAAACCAACTCCATTAGGCTATTTCCATAATGGGGATATATGATAAAGATTTTCCACTGCTGAATTGCAGAGAATAATTGAAAGTTTTCTACCGTAATCTGGTACAAGTTGCTCATCTATTGATTCCCCTAAAATGGCTCGGGTAAAGATTCACCAACAATTGACCAATGGTACAGCAAACTTGACCAACTATGTAGAATGGAGAAACAAGCCAGCTGGGCCTCCAGACAACACGCTAAATTCTTAAAACTATGGCACCCATGGAAGTAGTATATTACACCCCATGGGACTTAGAGCTTCCGTAATGATCCATATGCTTCTGTAACTGGGAAAACATAGTAACATAGTTTATAAGGCTGAAAAAAGACATCTGTCCATCCAGCTCAGCCTGTTATCCTGCAATTTGATCAAGGAAGGCAAAAAAAAAACAGTGAGGTAGAAGCCAATTTTTGTCACTTTAGGGGAAAAAAATTCCTTCCCGACTCCAGTGAGGCAATCAGAATAACTCCCTGGATAAACAACCCTTCTCTTACAACTATAGCCTGTAATATTATTACACTCCAGAAATACATCCAGGCCCCTCTTGAACCTTTTCAGTGAACTCATCATCACCACCTCCTTAGGCAGAGAGTTCCGTAGTCTCACTGCTCTTACCGTAAATATACCTCTTCTATGTTTGTGTACAAACCTTCTTTCCTCCACACGCAGAGGAAGTCCCCTTGTCACAGTCCTGGGGATAAATAAATGATATGAGATATCTCTGTACTGACCCCTTATATATTTATACATAGTTATTAGATCTCCCCTAGTAGTCTTTTTTCTAAAGCTAATAACCCTAATTTTGATAATCTTTCAGGGTACTGTAGTCCACCCATTCCAGTTATTACTTTAGTTGCCCTTCTCTGAACCCTCTCCAGCTCTGCTATGACTGCCTTGTTCACAGAAGCCCAGAATTGTACACAGTACTCCATGTGTGGTCTGACCAGTGATTTGTAAAGTGGTAGAACTAACCTTTTATGTGGTGCAGTGTCAAATGCTTTGGAGAAGTCCAGATATATGACATCCATTAATTCGCCACGGTCAAATCTAGAACTTACCTCCTCAATGAAACTGATTAAATTAGTTTGACATGACTGATCCCTCATGAAGCCATGCTGATATGGCGTTATTTGCATATTTTCATTAAGGTACTCCAAAATAGCATCTCTTAAAAAAACCTTCAAACAGTTTACCCACGACAGATGTTAAACTTACCGGCCGATAGTTTCCGGGCTCTGTTTTTGGACCCTTTTTGAATATTGGCACCATATTTGCTATGCACCAATCCTGTTGAACACTCCCTATTATTATAGAGTCCTTAAATATCATAAATAAGGGTCTGGCTATGACATTACTCAATTCTCTTAGGATACGGGAGTGTATGCCATCTGGTCCTGGCGATTTGTCTATTTTAATCTTTTTAAGACGCCACTGTACTTCTTCCTGGGTCAGACAGGGAAATTTTAATGGGGAATTTGCTTTTATATTCTGCATTTCATCTGACAGTTTATTTTCTTCAGTTAATACAGTGGAGAAAGCAATATGTAATAGCTTTGCTTTCTCCTCATTGCTTTCTGCAACTCCCCCCTCATTACTCTCTAAAAGGCCAACACCTTCAGATTTATACTTTTTACCATTTATATAATTGAAGAACATTTTAGGGTTAGTTTTACTCTCCCGGTCTCTAATTTGGCTGCTTTTTTTAGTCTTTTACATATTCTATTTTATTCCTTATAGTTTTTCAATGCTTACTTGCTCCCTGTTTTAGTGATTTAAATACTTACTTTTTGTCATTTTTTGCTTTCTTTACAACTCAAATTATCCACATTTTTTTTCTTGGCCTTTCATTTCCATAAGTTATGTACCTCTCACAATTAGATTGGATGGTTTTTAAAATATCGCATTTTGCAGGAGTATTTTTGAGTACTTTGTCCCAGTTAATTAGGCCTATGGCCTCTCTTAGTTGGCTACATTTTCTTTTTTGAAGTTTGGTATTTTTGTTCCTCCCCGTAGAAACATTCTTTTGAATGATAATTAGAAGCTTACTTTATGGTCACTATTTCCCAGGTGTCCCCCAACCTGCACATCTGTTGTTCTATCAGGTCTATTGGTTAATACTAAGTCCAGTATGACCGTCCCTCTAGTCGGGTCCTGAACCAGTTGGGAAAGGTATTTGTATTTGGTTATTGCCAAGAACCTGTTTCCTTTAAGAGATATCCAAGTTTCAGTTTCCCAGTCTATATCTGGGTAGTTGAAGTCCCCCATAATGATGACCTCATTATGATTTGCTGCCTCATCTATTTAGTTTAGAAGTAGATTTTCTGTGGACTTTGGTATATTAGGTGGCTTATAATAAACTCCTATTAGTATTTTATTATTGTTTTTTCCTCCATGTATTTCTACCCACAGTGACTCCACATGTTTATGTCCCTCACTTATATCCTTCCAAAGTGTGGGCTTTAGACAGGAATTTAGATAAAGGCAGACCCCTCCCCCTCTCCAGTTTTGAAGATCCTTTCTAAACAGACTGTTAACCTGCACGAGAAATGGAATGTGGTGCCAATTTTAAATCCTGTATACCAATTTATGTTGTAGATTTCTGTATTGGATTTTACCAAATCCCAAAATTTGCAGCAAAATCTGTGCCAAAATGTGCATGTATTTGACATGGATTAATTGCGGATTTTTCGGCTGTGGATTTTCTGCAGCAAAATATTACTGATGTGAACATAACTTTAAAGATGGTAATAAAGTAGGAGACCTGCAAGAGATGCACTCAATCATAAATCAGTCATACACGTGGTGATTCAATGAGACCACTCTGAAGACAATCATAAATGGAGACAACCCACCCTCTGAACCCGAACAACAAACCCAAATAATCAACTAAACAACGAAAGACAAAATAAACTGAACGCATGATGCAAAAAACTACTTCCCCGTCACTTCACTCCACACCACAATAAAGGATTTCTTTGCATTTGTTTTACCATCTGCTTTTTACGCTTTAAAGTCAATTGGAAACAGATGGAAAGCAGATTGGAGAACTGACACTTTTTCGAGCATCTGTGTCCAATGTATTTTTTACTGACCTTCATATGAAAATTCTAATGGTGCTGCATCGGGAGTTCATCAATCCTTTATGAAGAAAAATAATCCAAAGTGATCTCAAAATCAAACCATGCAATACATGAACCGTATGCTTTTTATAAAAAATAAAAAAAAATAGCCTACAGATTCTCCAAAGTAAAGCGGCATCCATTCTGAAACTTCAGACTGATGCTCTAATAATGAATAACAGTTGTCTGAGGTAAGGATAAATTCTGATGTCAGTACAGATCTAAAGCTGGACATACACATGAGATGCAGCTTGAACAATTCTGAGATTGAGATAGCCAGCTGCCAGGCACCATTAGAAAGAGCTTATTGTCTAGGTGAGCAAAGGATTGGTGTTGGTCTGTCCTCACACATTTTAGCTAAGTGGCAGATCCCAAAGGAAATCTGTCACCAGTTTTAAGCTTTGGAAAGAAAACCTGATAGAAATGCTGGAGTAATTTTATTTTGGTCCGGGCTCTTTTGTTTCTAATGGAGAGCACAAAATCTGTACACACATAGATTTACAATATTACATATATGACATGCAGATGACAAGCGTCGCTCTTAGAATCACTGCATACTTTACATATTTGGGCAGTCACCGGGCCAAAACTGACCAAATAACTCAAGTATCAACTCAGCCTTACGGGTCGATGTTAGCACCAAGAAGAAACATACTCCTTTTACACCGTCGTCAGCTGATTCAACATTGATGTGAACAGAACCTGTTCTATTAAACGCTTGTACAAGTAGAGCCCACCTGACAGAATGGAGACGGTGTCAGTAGTAAGTTTGTGTTGACGTTACTGATTAATTTGCCCTTACTCTGTTATGTCAGAACAATAACCCACAAAAAATGGATCCTGTCTGTGGAGCATACTCCTTCACTCGGTCAGCATTTGCTCAATAATCCATCAGTATTGCTAATGTCCCCTAAAAAAACAGGAGTGGATCTAAAACACAGATCACACGTGAATGGATTATTTGCATGTCTTCTGTGTTTTGTACCCACTCCGGCTTTTGGCAGCCAAATCATAATCCAATTCTGATGGGACCATATAGGCCTTACAGCCGCTACATAGACATCTGTTGTGCATCTAATTTTTCCTTCCTTCTGACAGATGAGAGGAAAGGTCAAATAAATGATGATGTCTGCCACAAAATAGTGGACCAGTCATATAGTGGGGAGGGTGGAAACAGCATGATAATTCAAAAGAGTGGACCTATGACATAGTGGTGAGGAAATGCAGCTGGTAATGAGTCTGGAGGTGGCAGCAGCATGAGTAGGTCAAAGAGTGGCACAATGAAAGAGTCTAGAGGTGGCAGCGGAATGAGAAGGCCACAGAGTGGCACAATGACAGAGTCTCGAGGTGGAAGCAGTATGAGTAGGCACATAGTGGCACAATGACAGAGTCTAGAGGAGGCAGCAGCATGAGTAGGCCACAGAGTGGCACAATGACAGAGTCTGGAAGTGAAAGCAGCATGAGTAGGCCACAGAGTGGCACAATGACAGAGTCTAGAGGTGGAGGAAGCAGCATCATCAGAAGAAGGCCAGTTGGGAGGGTGGGAACAGCATGAGAAGTCCACAGAGTGGACCTATGACATAGTGGTGAGGTAGAAGCAGCATGAAGAGATCGCAGAATGGCCCAATGACATAGTCCGGAGGTGACAGCATCAGGAGGATGCCACAGAGTGGCACAATGACAGAGTCTGGAAGTGGCAGCAGCATGAATAGGCCGCAGAGTGGCACATTGACAGTGTGGAGGTGGCAGCAGCATGAGTGGGCCACAGAGTGGCACAATGACAGAGTCTGGAGGTTGAAGCAGCATGAGTAGGCCACATAGTGGCACAATGACAGAATATAGAGGTGGCAGAAGCATGAGTAGGTCACAGAGTGGCACAATGACAGAATGTGGAGGTGGCAGCAGAATGAGTAGGCCACAGAGTGGCACAATGACAGAGTCTAGAGGTGGAGGAAGCAGCAGCATCAGAAGAAGGCCAGTTGGGAGGGTGGGAACAGCATGAGAAGTCCCCAGAGTGGACCCATGACATAGTGGTGAGGTAGAAGCAGCATGAGGAGACCACAGAATGGCCCAATGACAGAGTTTGGAGGTGGCAGCCGCATAAGTAGGCCACAGAGTGGCACAATGACAGAGTATGGAGTTGGAAGCAGTATAAGAAGGCCACTGAATGGCACAATGACAGAGTCTAGAGGTGGCAGCAGCATGAGTAGGACACAGAGTGGCACAATGAAAGTGTGGAAGTGGCAGCAGCATGAGTAGGCCACAGAGTGGCACAATGACAGAGTCTCGTGGTGGCAGCAGCATGAGTAGGCCACAGAGTGGCAAAATGACAGTGTGGACGTTGCAGAAGTATGAGTATGCCACAGAGTGGCACAATGACAGTGTCTAGAGTTGGCAGCAGCATGAGTAGGCCACAGAGTGGCACAATGACAGAGTCTGGAGGTGGCAGCAGCATGAGTAGGCCACAGAATGGCACAATGACAGAGTATGGAGTTGAAAGCAGTATAAGAAGGCCACTGAATGGCACAATGACAGAGTCTAGAGGTGGCAGCAGCATGAGTAGGACACAGAGTGGCACAATGAAAGTGTGGAGGTGGCAGCAGCATGAGTAGGCCACAGAGTGGCACAATGACAGAGTCTCGAGGTGGCAGCAGCATGAGTAGGCCACAGAGTGGCAAAATGACAGTGTGGACGTTGCAGAAGTATGAGTATGCCACAGAGTGGCACAATGACAGTGTCTAGAGGTGGCAGCAGCATGAGTAGGCCACAGAGTGGCACAATGACAGAGTCTGGAGGTGGCAGCAGCATGAGTAGGCCACAGAATGGCACAATGACAGAGTATGGAGTTGGAAGCAGTATAAGAAGGCCACTGAATGGCACAATGACAGAGTCTAGAGGTGGCAGCAGCATGAGTAGGACACAGAGTGGCACAATGACAGTGTGGAGGTGGCAGCAGCATGAGTAGGCCACAGAGTGGCACAATGACAGAGTCTTGAGGTGGCAGCAGCATGATTAGGCCACAGAGTGGCAAAATGACAGTGTGGACGTTGCAGAAGTATGAGTATGCCACAGAGTGGCACAATGACAGTGTCTAGAGGTGGCAGCAGCATGAGTAGGCCACAGAGTGGCACAATGACAGAGTCTGGAAGTGGAAGCCGCATAAGTATTCCACATAGTGGCACAATGACAGAGTATGGAGGTGGCAGCAGCATGAGTAGGCCACAGAGTGGCACAATGACAGAATCTGGAGGTGGCAGAAGCATGAGTAGGCCACAGAGTGGCACAATGACAGCGTATAGAGGTAGAGGAAGCAGCAGCATCAGAAGAAGGCCAGTTGGGAGGGTGGAAACAGCATGAGAAGTCCACAGAGTGAACCTATGACATAGCGTTGAGGTAGAAGCAGCATGAGGAGACCACAGAATGGCCCAATGACAGAGTTTGGAGGTGGCAGCAGCATAAGTAGGCCACAGAGTGGCACAATGACAGAGTATGGAGGTGGCAGCAGCATGAGTAGGCCACAGAGTGGCACAATGACAGAGTCTGGAGGTGGCAGCAGCATGAGTAGGCCACAGAGTGGCACAATGACAGATTCTAGAGGTGGCAGCAGCATGAGTAGGCCACAGAGTGGCACAATGACAGAGTCTGGAAGTGGCAGCCGCATAAGTAAGCCACATAGTGGCACAATGACTGAGTATGGAGTTGGCAGCAGTATGAGATGGCCACAGAGTGGCACATTGACAGAGTCTGGAGGTGGAAGCAGCATGAGTAGGCCACAGAGTGGCACAATGACAGAGTCTGAGAGGTGGAAGCAGCATGAGTAGGCCACAGAGTGGCACAATGACAGAGTATGGAGTTGGCAGCAGTATGAGAAGACCACTGAGTGGCACAATGACAGAGTCTAGAGGTGGCAGCAGCATGAGTAGGCCACAGAGTGGCACAATGACAGAGTCTGGAGGTGAAAGCAGCATGAGTAGGCCACAGAGTGGCACAATGACAGAGTCTAGAGGTGGAGGAAGCAGCATCATCAGAAGAAGGCCAGTTGGGAGGGTGGGAACAGCATGAGAAGTCCACAGAGTGGACCTATGACATAGTGGTGAGGTAGAAGCAGCGTGAGGAGACCACAGAATGGCCCAATGACAGAGTCTGGAGGTGGCAGCAGCATGAGTAGGCCACAGAATGGCACAATGACAGAGAATGGAGTTGGCAGCAGTATGAGAAGGCCACAGAGTGGCACAATGACAGAGTATGGAGTTGGAAGCAGTATGAGAAGGCCACTGAATGGCACAATGACAGAGTCTAGAGGTGGCAGCAGCATGAGTAGGACACAGAGTGGCACAATGACAGAATCTGGAGGTGGCAGCAGCATGAGTAGGCCACAGAGTGGCACAATGACAGAGTCTTGAGGTGGCAGCAGCATGATTAGGCCACAGAGTGGCAAAATGACAGTGTGGACGTTGCAGAAGTATGAGTATGCCACAGAGTGGCACAATGACAGTGTCTAGAGGTGGCAGCAGCATGAGTAGGCCACAGAGTGGCACAATGACAGAGTCTGGAAGTGGAAGCCGCATAAGTATTCCACATAGTGGCACAATGACAGAGTATGGAGGTGGCAGCAGCATGAGTAGGCCACAGAGTGGCACAATGACAGAATCTGGAGGTGGCAGAAGCATGAGTAGGCCACAGAGTGGCACAATGACAGCGTATAGAGGTAGAGGAAGCAGCAGCATCAGAAGAAGGCCAGTTGGGAGGGTGGAAACAGCATGAGAAGTCCACAGAGTAAACCTATGACATAGCGTTGAGGTAGAAGCAGCATGAGGAGACCACAAAATGGCCCAATGACAGAGTTTGGAGGTGGCAGCCGCATAAGTAGGCCACAGAGTGGCACAATGACTGAGTCTGGAGATGGCAGCCGCATAAGTAGGCCACAGAGTGGCACAACGACAGAGTCTGTAGGAGGCAGACGCATAAGTAGGTCACAGAGTGGCATAATGACAGATTCTAGAGGTGGCAGCAGCATGAGTAGGCCACAGAGTGGCACAATGACAGAGTCTGGAAGTGGGAGCCGCATAAGTAAGCCACATAGTGGCACAATGACTGAGTATGGAGTTGGCAGCAGTATGAGATGGCCACAGAGTGGCACATTGACAGAGTCTGGAGGTGAAAGCAACATGAGTAGGCCACAGAGTGGCACAATGACAGAGTCGAGAGGTGAAAGCAGCATGAGTAGGCCACAGAGTGGCACAATGACAGAGTATGGAGTTGGCAGCAGTATGAGAAGATCACTGAGTGGCACAATGACAGAGTCTAGAGGAGGCAGCAGCATGAGTAGGCCACAGAGTGGCTCAATGACAGAGTCTGGAAGTGAAAGCAGCATGAGTAGGCCACAGAGTGGCACAATGACAGAGTCTAGAGGTGGAGGAAGCAGCATCATCAGAAGAAGGCCAGTTGGGAGGGTGGGAACAGCATGAGAAGTCCACAGAGTGGACCTATGACATAGTGGTGAGGTAGAAGCAGCGTGAGGAGACCACAGAATGGCCCAATGACAGAGTCTGGAGGTGGCAGCAGCATGAGTAGGCCACAGAATGGCACAATGACAGAGTAAGGAGTTGGCAGCAGTATGAGAAGGCCACAGAGTGGCACAATGACAGAATGTGGAGGTGGAAGAAGCATGAGTAGGCCACAGAGTGGCATAATGACAGATTCTAGAGGTGGCAGCAGCATGAGTAGGCCACAGAGTGGCACAATGACAGAGTCTAGAGGTGAAAGCAGCATGAGTAGGCCACAGAGTGGCACAATGACAGAGTCTAGAGGTAGAGGAAGCAGCATTATCAAAAGAAGGCCAGTTGGGAGGGTGGGAACAGCATGAGAAGTCCACAGAGTGGACCTATGACATAGTGGTGAGGTAGAAGCAGCGTGAGGAGACCACAGAATGGCCCAATGACAGAGTCTGGAGGTGGCAGCCGCATAAGTAGGCCACAGAGTGGCACAATGACAGAATGTCGAGGTGGAAGCAGCATGAGTAGGCCACAGAGTGGCATAATGACAGATTCTAGAGGTGGCAGCAGCATGAGTAGGCCACAGAGTGGCACAATGACAGAGTCTGGAAGTGGCAGCCGCATAAGTAAGCCACATAGTGGCACAATGACTGAGTATGGAGTTGGCAGCAGTATGAGAAGGCCACAGAGTGGCACAATGACAGAGTCTGGAGGTGAAAGCAGCATGAGTAGGCCACAGAGTGGCACAATGACAGAGTCTAGAGGTGAAAGCAGCATGAGTAGGCCACAGAGTGGCACAATGACAGAGTCTAGAGGTAGAGGAAGCAGCATTATCAAAAGAAGGCCAGTTGGGAGGGTGGGAACAGCATGAGAAGTCCACAGAGTGGACCTATGACTTAGTGGTGAGGTAGAAGCAGCGTGAGGAGACCACAGAATGGCCCAATGACAGAGTTTGGAGGTGGCAGCCGCATAAGTAGGCCACAGAGTGGCACAATGACAGAGTATGGAGGTGGCAGCAGCATGAGTAGGCCACAGAGTGGCACAATGACAGAATGTGGAGGTGGCAGCAGCATGAGAAGGCCACAGAGTGGCACTATGACAGAGTCTAGAGGTGGAGGAAGCAGCAGCATCAGAAGAAGGCCAGTTGGGAGGGTTGGAACAGCATGAGAAGTCCACAGAGTGCACCAATGACATAGTGGTGAGGTAGAAGCAGCATGAGGAGATCACAGAATGGCCCAATGAAAGAGTCCGGTGGTGGCAGCAGCATGAGTAGGCCACAGAGTGGCACAATGACAGAAAGTGGAGGTGGCAGCAGTATGAGTAGGCCACAGAGTGGCACAATGACAGAATGTGGAGGTGGCAGCAGCATGAGTAGGCCACAGAGTGGCACAATGACAGAGTCTAGAGGTGGCAGCAGCATGAGTAGGCCACAGAGTGGCACAATGACAGAGTCTGGAAGCGGCAGCCGCATAAGTAGGCCACATAGTGGCACAATGACAGAGTATGGAGTTGGCAGCAGTATGAGAAGGCCACTGAGTGGCACAATGACAGAGTCTGGAGGTGAAAGCATCATGAGTAGGCCACAGAGTGGCACAATGACAGAGTCTAGAGGTGGAGGAAGCAGCATCATCAGAAGAAGGCCAGTTGGGAGGGTGGGAACAGCATGAGAAGTCCACAGAGTGGACCTATGACATAGTGGTGAGGTAGAAGCAGCGTGAGGAGACCACAGAATGGCCCAATGACAGAGTCTGGAGGTGGCAGCCGCATATGTAGGCCACAGAGTGGCACAATGACAGAGTATGGAGTTGGCAGCAGTATGAGAAGGCCACTGAGTGGCACAATGACAGAGTCTAGAGGTGGAAGCAGCATGAGTAGGCCACAGAGTGGCACAATGACAGAGTCTAGAGGTGGAGGAAGCAGCAGCATCAGAAGAAGGCCAGTTGGGAGGGTTGGAACAGCATGAGAAGTCCACAGAGTGGACCTATGACATAGTGGTGAGGTAGAAGCAGCATGAGGAGATCACAGAATGGCCCAATGAAAGAGTCCGGTGGTGGCAGCAGCATGAGTAGGCCACAGAGTGGCACAATGACAGAGTATGGAGGTGGCAGCAGCATGAGTAGGCCACAGAGTGACACAATGACAGAAAGTGGAGGTGGCAGCAGTATGAGAAGGCCACAGAGTGGCACAATGACAGAATGTGGAGGTGGAAGCAGCATGAGTAGGCCACAGAGTGGCATAATGACAGATTCTAGAGGTGGCAGCAGCATGAGTAGGCCACAGAGTGGCACAATGACAGAGTCTAGAGGTGGAGGAAGCAGCAGCATCAGAAGAAGGCCAGTTGGGAGGGTTGGAACAGCATGAGAAGTCCACAGAGTGGACCTATGACATAGTGGTGAGGTAGAAGCAGCATGAGGAGATCACAGAATGGCCCAATGAAAGAGTCCGGTGGTGGCAGCAGCATGAGTAGGCCACAGAGTGGCACAATGACAGAATGTGGAGGTGGCAGCAGCATGAGTAGGCCACAGAATGGCACAATGACAGAGTATGGAGTTGGAAGCAGTATAAGAAGGCCACTGAATGGCACAATGACAGAGTATAGAGGTGGCAGCAGCATGAGTAGGACACAGAGTGGCACAATGACAGTGTGGAGGTGGCAGCAGCATGAGTAGGCCACAGAGTGGCACAATGACAGAGTCTCGAGGTGGCAGCAGCATGAGTAGGCCACAGAGTGGCAAAATGACAGTGTGGACGTTGCAGAAGTATGAGTAGGCCACAGAGTGGCACGATGACAGTGTCTAGAGGTGGCAGCAGCATGAGTAGGCCACAGAGTGGCACAATGACAGATTCTGGAAGTGGAAGCCGAATAAGTATTCCACATAGTGGCACAATGACAGAGTATGGAGGTGGCAGCAGCATGAGTAGGCCACAGAGTGGCACAATGACAGAATCTGGAGGTGGCAGAAGCATGAGTAGGCCACAGAGTGGCACAATGACAGAGTATAGAGGTAGAGGAAGCAGCAGCCTCAGAAGAAGGCCAGTTGGGAGGGGTGGAAACAGCATGAGAAGTCCACAGAGTAAACCTATGACATAGCGTTGAGGTAGAAGCAGCATGAGGAGACCACAAAATGGCCCAATGACAGAGTACGGTGGAGGCAGCATGAGTAGGCCACACAATGGCCCAATGGCAGAGTCTGGAGGTGGCAGCAGCATGAGTAGGCCACAGAGTGGCACAATGACAGAATGTGGAGGTGGCAGCAGCATGAGTAGGCCACAGAGTGGCACAATGACAGAGTCTAGAGGTGGTGGTAGCAGCAGAATCAGAAAAAGTCCAGTTGGGAGGGTTGGAACAGCATTAGAAGTCCACAGAGTGGACCTATGACATAGTGGTGAGGTAGAAGCAGCATGAGGAGATCACAGAATGGCCCAATGAAAGAGTTTGGAGGTGGCAGCCGCATAAGTAGGCCACAGAGTGGACCTATGACTTAGTGGTGAGGTAGAAGCAGCGTGAGGAGACCACAGAATGGCCCAATGACAGAGTTTGGAGGTGGTAGCAGCATAAGTAGGCCACAGAGTGGCACAATGACAGAGTATGGAGGTGGCAGCAGCATGAGTAGAGCCACAGAGTGGCACAATGACAGAATGTGGAGGTGGCAGCAGCATGAGTCGGCCACAGAGTGGCACTATGACAGAGTCTAGAGGTGGAGGAAGCAGCAGCATCAGAAGAAGGCCAGTTGGGAGGGTTGGAACAGCATGAGAAGTCCACAGAGTGGACCTATGACATAGTGGTGAGGTAGAAGCAGCATGAGGAGACCACAGAATGGCCCAATGACAGAGTCTGGAGGTGGCAGCAGCATGAGTAGGCCACAGAGTGGCACAATGACTGAGTATGGAGGTGGCAGCAGCATGAGTAGGCCACAGAGTGACACAGTGACAGAATCTAGAGGTGGCAGCAGCATGAGTAGGCCACAGAGTGGCACAATGACAGAGTCTGGAGGTGGCAGCAGCATGAGTAGGCCACAGAGTGGCACAATGACAGAGTCTGGAGGTGGCAGCAGCATGAGTAGGCCACAGAGTGGCACAATGACAGAGTATGGAGTTGGCAGCAGTATGAGTAGGCCACATGAGTGGCACAATGACAGAGTATGGAGGTGGCAGCAGCATGAGTAGGCCACAGAGTGGCACAATGACAGAATCTGGAGGTGGCAGCAGCATGAGTAGGCCACAGAGTGGCACAATGACAGAGTCTAGAGGTGGAGGAAGCAGCAGCATCAGAAGAAGGCCAGTTGGGAGGGTGGGAACAGCATGAGAAGTCCACAGAGTGGACCTATGACATAGTGGTGAGGTAGAAGCAGCATGAGGAGACCACAGAATGGCCCAATGACAGAGTTTGGAGGTGGCAGCCGCATAAGTAGGCCACAGAGTGGCACAATGACAGAGTATGGAGTTGGCAGCAGCATGAGTAGGCCACAGAGTGGCACAATGACAGAGTCTGGAGGAGGCAGCAGCATGAGTAGGTCACAGAGTGGCACAATGACAGATTCTGGAAGTGGCAGCAGCATGAGTAGGCCACAGAGTGGCACAATGACAGAGTCTGGAGGTGGCAGCAGCATGAGTAGGCCACAGAGTGGCACAATGACTGAGTATGGAGTTGGCAGCAGTATGAGATGGCCACAGAGTGGCACAATGACAGAGTCTGGAGGTGGAAGCAGCATGAGTAGGCCACAGAGTGGCACAATGACAGAGTCTGAGAGGTGAAAGCAGCATGAGTAGGCCACAGAGTGGCACAATGACAGAGTATGGAGTTGGCAGCAGTATGAGAAGGCCACTGAGTGGCACAATGACAGAGTCTAGAGGAGGCAGCAGCATGAGTAGGCCACAGAGTGGCACAATGACAGAGTCTGGAAGTGAAAGCAGCATGAGTAGGCCACAGAGTGGCACAATGACAGAGTCTAGAGGTGGAGGAAGCAGCATCATCAGAAGAAGGCCAGTTGGGAGGTGGGAACAGCATGAGAAGTCCACAGAGTGGACCTATGACATAGTGGTGAGGTAGAAGCAGCGTGAGGAGACCACAGAATGGCCCAATGACAGAGTCTGGAGGTGGCAGCAGCATGAGTAGGCCACAGAATGGCACAATGACAGAGAAAGGAGTTGGCAGCAGTATGAGAAGGCCACAGAGTGGCACAATGACAGAGTATGGAGTTGGAAGCAGTATAAGAAGGCCACTGAATGGCACAATGACAGAGTGTAGAGGTGGCAGCAGCATGAGTAGGACACAGAGTGGCACAATGACAGAATGGAGGTGGCAGCAGCATGAGTAGGCCACAGAGTGGCACAATGACAGAGTCTTGAGGTGGCAGCAGCATGATTAGGCCACAGAGTGGCAAAATGACAGTGTGGACGTTGCAGAAGTATGAGTATGCCACAGAGTGGCACAATGACAGTGTCTAGAGGTGGCAGCAGCATGAGTAGGCCACAGAGTGGCACAATGACAGAGTCTGGAAGTGGAAGCCGCATAAGTATTCCACATAGTGGCACAATGACAGAGTATGGAGGTGGCAGCAGCATGAGTAGGCCACAGAGTGGCACAATGACAGAATCTGGAGGTGGCAGAAGCATGAGTAGGCCACAGAGTGGCACAATGACAGCGTATAGAGGTAGAGGAAGCAGCAGCATCAGAAGAAGGCCAGTTGGGAGGGTGGAAACAGCATGAGAAGTCCACAGAGTAAACCTATGACATAGCGTTGAGGTAGAAGCAGCATGAGGAGACCACAAAATGGCCCAATGACAGAGTTTGGAGGTGGCAGCCGCATAAGTAGAGCCACAGAGTGGCACAATGACAGAGTCTGGAGATGGCAGCAGCATGAGTAGGCCACAGAGTGGCACAACGACAGAGTCTGTAGGAGGCAGGCAGCATGAGTAGGTCACAGAGTGGCATAATGACAGATTCTAGAGGTGGCAGCAGCATGAGTAGGCCACAGAGTGGCACAATGACAGAGTCTGGAAGTGGGAGCCGCATAAGTAAGCCACATAGTGGCACAATGACTGAGTATGGAGTTGGCAGCAGTATGAGATGGCCACAGAGTGGCACATTGACAGAGTCTGGAGGTGAAAGCAACATGAGTAGGCCACAGAGTGGCACAATGACAGAGTCGAGAGGTGAAAGCAGCATGAGTAGGCCACAGAGTGGCACAATGACAGAGTATGGAGTTGGCAGCAGTATGAGAAGATCACTGAGTGGCACAATGACAGAGTCTAGAGGAGGCAGCAGCATGAGTAGGCCACAGAGTGGCTCAATGACAGAGTCTGGAAGTGAAAGCAGCATGAGTAGGCCACAGAGTGGCACAATGACAGAGTCTAGAGGTGGAGGAAGCAGCATCATCAGAAGAAGGCCAGTTGGGAGGGTGGGAACAGCATGAGAAGTCCACAGAGTGGACCTATGACATAGTGGTGAGGTAGAAGCAGCGTGAGGAGACCACAGAATGGCCCAATGACAGAGTCTGGAGGTGGCAGCAGCATGAGTAGGCCACAGAATGGCACAATGACAGAGAAAGGAGTTGGCAGCAGTATGAGAAGGCCACAGAGTGGCACAATGACAGAATGTGGAGGTGGAAGAAGCATGAGTAGGCCACAGAGTGGTATAATGACAGATTCTAGAGGTGGCAGCAGCATGAGTAGGCCACAGAGTGGCACAATGACAGAGTCTAGAGGTGAAAGCAGCATGAGTAGGCCACAGAGTGGCACAATGACAGAGTCTAGAGGTAGAGGAAGCAGCATTATCAAAAGAAGGCCAGTTGGGAGGGTGGGAACAGCATGAGAAGTCCACAGAGTGGACCTATGACTTAGTGGTGAGTTAGAAGCAGCGTGAGGAGACCACAGAATGGCCCAATGACAGAGTCTGGAGGTGGCAGCCGCATAAGTAGGCCACAGAGTGGCACAATGACAGAATGTCGAGGTGGAAGCAGCATGAGTAGGCCACAGAGTGGCATAATGACAGATTCTAGAGGTGGCAGCAGCATGAGTAGGCCACAGAGTGGCACAATGACAGAGTCTGGAAGTGGCAGCCGCATAAGTAAGCCACATAGTGGCACAATGACTGAGTATGGAGTTGGCAGCAGTATGAGATGGCCACAGAGTGGCACATTGACAGAGTCTGGAGGTGAAAGCAGCATTAGTAGGCCACAGAGTGGCACAATGACAGAGTCTAGAGGTGAAAGCAGCATGAGTAGGCCACAGAGTGGCACAATGACAGAGTCTAGAGGTAGAGGATGCAGCATTATCAAAAGAAGGCCAGTTGGGAGGGTGGGAACAGCATGAGAAGTCCACAGAGTGGACCTATGACATAGTGGTGAGGTAGAAGCAGCGTGAGGAGACCACAGAATGGCCCAATGACAGAGTTTGGAGGTGGCAGCCGCATAAGTAGGCCACAGAGTGGCACAATGACAGAGTATGGAGGTGGCAGCAGCATGAGTAGGCCACAGAGTGGCACAATGACAGAATGTGGAGGTGGCAGCAGCATGAGAAGGCCACAGAGTGGCACTATGACAGAGTCTAGAGGTGGAGGAAGCAGCAGCATCAGAAGAAGGCCAGTTGGGAGGGTTGGAACAGCATGAGAAGTCCACAGAGTGCCCCAATGACATAGTGGTGAGGTAGAAGCAGCATGAGGAAATCACAGAATGGACCAATGAAAGAGTCCGTTGGTGGCAGCAGCATGAGTAGGCCACAGAGTGGCACAATGACAGAAAGTGGAGGTGGCAGCAGTATGAGTAGGCCACAGAGTGGCACAATGACAGAATGTGGAGGTGGCAGCAGCATGAGTAGGCCACAGAGTGGCACAATGACAGAGTCCAGAGGTGGCAGCAGCATGAGTAGGCCACAGAGTGGCACAATGACAGAGTCTGGAAGCGGCAGCCGCATAAGTAGGCCACATAGTGGCACAATGACAGAGTATGGAGTTGGCAGCAGTATGAGAAGGCCACTGAGTGGCACAATGACAGAGTCTGGAGGTGAAAGCATCATGAGTAGGCCACAGAGTGGCACAATGACAGAGTCTAGAGGTGGAGGAAGCATCATCATCAGAAGAAGGCCAGTTGGGAGGGTGGGAACCGCATGAGAAGTCCACAGAGTGGACCTATGACATAGTGGTGAGGTAGAAGCAGCGTGAGGAGACCACAGAATGGCCCAATGACAGAGTCTGGAGGTGACAGCCGCATAAGTAGGCCACAGAGTGGCACAATAACTGAGTATGGAGTTGGCAGCAGTATGAGAAAGCCACTGAGTGGCACAATGACAGAGTCTAGAGGAGGAAGCAGCATGAGTAGGCCACAGAGTGGCACAATGACAGAGTCTAGAGGTGGAGGAAGCAGCAGCATCAGAAGAAGGCCAGTTGGGAGGGTTGGAACAGCATGAGAAGTCCACAGAGTGGACCTATGACATAGTGGTGAGGTAGAAGCAGCATGAGGAGATCACAGAATGGCCCAATGAAAGAGTCCGGTGGTGGCAGCAGCATGAGTAGGCCACAGAGTGGCACAATGACAGAGTATGGAGGTGGCAGCAGCATGAGTAGGCCACAGAGTGACACAATGACAGAAAGTGGAGGTGGCAGCAGTATGAGAAGGCCACAGAGTGGCACAATGACAGAATGTGGAGGTGGAAGCAGCATGAGTAGGCCACAGAGTGGCATAATGACAGATTCTAGAGGTGGCAGCAGCATGAGTAGGCCACAGAGTGGCACAATGACAGAGTCTAGAGGTGGAGGAAGCAGCAGCATCAGAAGAAGGCCAGTTGGGAGGGTTGGAACAGCATGAGAAGTCCACAGAGTGGACCTATGACATAGTGGTGAGGTAGAAGCAGCATGAGGAGATAACAGAATGGCCCAATGAAAGAGTCCGGTGGTGGCAGCAGCATGAGTAGGCCACAGAGTGTCACAATGACAGAATGTGGAGGTGGCAGCAGCATGAGTAGGCCACAGAATGGCACAATGACAGAGTATGGAGTTGGAAGCAGTATAAGAAGGCCACTGAATGGCACAATGACAGAGTATAGAGGTGGCAGCAGCATGAGTAGGACACAGAGTGGCACAATGACAGTGTGGAGGTGGCAGCAGCATGAGTAGGCCACAGAGTGGCACAATGACAGAGTCTCGAGGTGGCAGCAGCATGAGTAGGCCACAGAGTGGCAAAATGACAGTGTGGACGTTGCAGAAGTATGAGTAGGCCACAGAGTGGCACGATGACAGTGTCTAGAGGTGGCAGCAGCATGAGTAGGCCACAGAGTGGCACAATGACAGATTCTGGAAGTGGAAGCCGAATAAGTATTCCACATAGTGGCACAATGACAGAGTATGGAGGTGGCAGCAGCATGAGTAGGCCACAGAGTGGCACAATGACAGAATCTGGAGGTGGCAGAAGCATGAGTAGGCCACAGAGTGGCACAATGACAGAATATAGAGGTAGAGGAAGCAGCAGCCTCAGAAGAAGGCCAGTTGGGAGGGTGGAAACAGCATGAGAAGTCCACAGAGTAAACCTATGACATAGCGTTGAGGTAGAAGCAGCATGAGGAGACCACAAAATGGCCCAATGACAGAGTACGGTGGAGGCAGCATGAGTAGGCCACACAATGGCCCAATGGCAGAGTCTGGAGGTGGCCGCAGCATGAGTAGGCCACAGAGTGGCACAATGACAGAATGTGGAGGTGGCAGCAGCATGAGTAGGCCACAGAGTGGCACAATGACAGAGTCTAGAGGTGGAGGTAGCAGCAGAATCAGAAAAAGTCCAGTTGGGAGGGTTGGAACAGCATGAGAAGTCCACAGAGTGGACCTATGACATAGTGGTGAGGTAGAAGCAGCATGAGGAGATCACATAATGGCCCAATGAAAGAGTTTGGAGATGGCAGCCGCATAAGTAGGCCACAGAGTGGACCTATGACTTAGTGGTGAGGTAGAAGCAGCGTGAGGAGACCACAGAATGGCCCAATGACAGAGTTTGGAGGTGGTAGCCAGATAAGTAGGCCACAGAGTGGCACAATGACAGAGTATGGAGGTGGCAGCAGCATGAGTAGGCCACAGAGTGGCACAATGACAGAATGTGGAGGTGGCAGCAGCATGAGTCGGCCACAGAGTGGCACTATGACAGAGTCTAGAGGTGGAGGAAGCAGCAGCATCAGAAGAAGGCCAGTTGGGAGGGTTGGAACAGCATGAGAAGTCCACAGAGTGGACCTATGACATAGTGGTGAGGTAGAAGCAGCATGAGGAGACCACAGAATGGCCCAATGACAGAGTCTGGAGGTGGCAGCAGCATGAGTAGGCCACAGAGTGGCACAATGACTGAGTATGGAGGTGGCAGCAGCATGAGTAGGCCACAGAGTGACACAGTGACAGAATCTAGAGGTGGCAGCAGCATGAGTAGGCCACAGAGTGGCACAATGACAGAGTCTAGAGGTGGCAGCAGCATGAGTAGGCCACAGAGTGGCACAATGACAGAGTCTGGAAGCGGCAGCCGCATAAGTAGGCCACATAGTGGCACAAAGACAGAGTATGGAGTTGGCAGCAGTATGAGAAGGCCACTGAGTGGCACAATGACATAGTCTGGAGGTGAAATCAGAATGAGTAGGCCACAGAGTGGCACAATGACAGAGTCTAGAGGTTAAAGCAGCATGAGTAGGCCACAGAGTGGCACAATGACAGAGTCTAGAGGTGGAGGAAGCAGCATCATCAGAAGAAGGCCAGTTGGGAGGGTGGGAACAGCATGAGAAGTCCACAGAGTGGACCTATGACATAGTGGTGAGGTAGAAGCAGCGTGAGGAGACCACAGAATGGCCCAATGACAGAGTCTGAAGGTGGCAGCAGCATAAGTAGGCCACAGAGTGGCACAATGACAGAGTATGGAGTTGGCAGCAGTATGAGAAGGCCACTGAGTGGCACAATGACAGAGTCTAGAGGAGGCAGCAGCATGAGTAGGCCACAGAGTGGCACAATGACAGAGTCTGGAAGTGAAAGCAGCATGAGTAGGCCACAGAGTGGCACAATGACAGAGTCTAGAGGTGGAGGAAGCAGCATCATCAGAAGAAGGCCAGTTGGGAGGGTGGGAGCAGCATGAGAAGTCCACAGAGTGGACCTATGACATAGTGGTGAGGTAGAAGCAGCGTGAGGAGACCACAGAATGGCCCAATGACAGAGTCTGGAGGTGGCAGCCGCATAAGTAGGCCACAGAATGGCACAATGACAGAGTATGGAGTTGGCAGCAGTATGAAAAGGCCACAGAGTGGCACAATGACAGAATGTCTGAGGTGGAAGCAGCATGAGTAGGCCACAGAGTGGCCCAATGACAGAGTCTAGAGGTGGAGGAAGCAGCATCATCAGATGAAGGCCAGTTGGGAGGTTGGGAACAGCATGAGAAGTCCACAGAGTGGACCTATGACATAGTGGTGAGGTAGAAGCAGCGTGAGGAGACCACAGAATGACCCAATGACAGAGTCTGGAGGTGGCAGCAGCATGAGTAGGCCACAGAATGGCACAATGACAGAGTAAGGAGTTGGCAGCAGTATGAGAAGGCCACAGAGTGGCACAATGACAGAATGTGGAGGTGGAAGCAGCATGAGTAGGCCACAGAGTGGCATAATGACAGATTCTAGAGGTGGCAGCAGCATGAGTAGGCCACAGAGTGGCACAATGACAGAGTCTGGAAGTGGCAGCCGCATAAGTAAGCCACATAGTGGCACAATGACTGAGTATGGAGTTGGCAGCAGTATGAGAAGGCCACAGAGTGGCACAATGACAGAGTCTGGAGGTGAAAGCAGCATTAGTAGGCCACAGAGTGGCACAATGACAGAGTCTAGAGGTGAAAGCAGCATGAGTAGGCCACAGAGTGGCACAATGACAGAGTCTAGAGGTGGAGGAAGCAGCATCATCAGAAGAAGGCAGGTTGGGAGGGTGGGAACAGCATGAGAAGTCCACAGAGTGGACCTATGACATAGTGGTGAGGTAGAAGCAGCGTGAGGAGACCACAGAATGGCCCAATGACAGAGTCTGGAGGTGGCAGCAGCATGAGTAGGCCACAGAATGGCACAATGACAGAGTAAGGAGTTGGCAGCAGTATGAGAAGGCCACAGAGTGGGACAATGACAGAATGTGGAGGTGGAAGCAGCATGAGTAGGCCACAGAGTGGCACAATGACAGATTCTAGAGGTGGCAGCAGCATGAGTAGGCCACAGAGTGGCACAATGACAGAATGTGGAGGTGAAAGCAGCATGAGTAGGCCACAGAGTGGCACAATGACAGAGTCTAGAGGTAGAGGAAGCAGCATTATCAAAAGAAGGCCAGTTGGGAGGGTGGGAACAGCATGAGAAGTCCACAGAGTGGACCTATGACTTAGTGGTGAGGTAGAAGCAGCGTGAGGAGACCACAGAATGGCCCAATGACAGAGTTTGGAGGTGGCAGCCGCATAAGTAGGCCACAGAGTGGCACAATGACAGAGTATAGAGGTGGCAGCAGCATGAGTAGGCAACAGAGTGGCACAATGACAGAATGTGGAGGTGGCAGCAGCATGAGAAGGCCACAGAGTGGCACTATGACAGAGTCTAGAGGTGGAGGAAGCAGCATCATCAGAAGAAGGCCAGTTGGGAGGGTGGGAACAGCATGAGAAGTCCACAGAGTGGACCAATGACATAGTGGTGAGGTAGAAGCAGCATGAGGAGATCACAGAATGGCCCAATGAAAGAGTCCGGTGGTGGCAGCAGCATGAGTAGGCCACAGAGTGGCACAATGACAGAAAGTGGAGGTGGCAGCAGTATGAGTAGGCCACAGAGTGGCACAATGACAGAATGTGGAGGTGGCAGCAGCATGAGTAGGCCACAGAGTGGCACAATGACAGAGTCTGGAAGCGGCAGCCGCATAAGTAGGCCACATAGTGGCACAATGACAGAATGTGGAGGTGGCAGCAGCATGAGTAGGCCACAGAGTGGCACAATGACAGAGTCTGGAGGTGAAAGCATCATGAGTAGGCCACAGAGTGGCACAATGACAGAGTCTAGAGGTGAAAGCAGCATGAGTAGGCCACAGAGTGGCACAATGACAGAGTCTAGAGGTGGAGGAAGCAGCATCATCAGAAGAAGGCCAGTTGGGAGGGTGGGAACAGCATGAGAAGTCCTCAGAGTGGACCTATGACATAGTGGTGAGGTAGAAGCAGCGTGAGGAGACCACAGAATGGCCCAATGACAGAGTCTGGAGGTGGCAGCCGCATAAGTAGGCCACAGAGTGGCACAATGACAGAGTATGGAGTTGGCAGCAGTATGAGAAAGCCACTGAGTGGCACAATGACAGAGTCTAGAGGAGGCAGCAGCATGAGTAGGCCACAGAGTGGCACAATGACAGAGTCTGGAAGTGAAAGCAGCATGAGTAGGCCACAGAGTGGCACAATGACAGAGTCTAGAGGTGGAGGAAGCAGCATCATCAGAAGAAGGCCAGTTGGGAGGGTGGGAACAGCATGAGAAGTCCACAGAGTGGACCTATGACATAGTGGTGAGGTAGAAGCAGCGTGAGGAGACCACAGAATGGCCCAATGACAGAGTCTGGAGGTGGCAGCAGCATGAGTAGGCCACAGAATGGCACAATGACAAAGTAAGGAGTTGGCAGCAGTATGAGAAGGCCACAGAGTGGCACAATGACAGAATGTGGAGGTGGAAGCAGCATGAGTAGGCCACATAGTGGCATAATGACAGATTCTAGAGGTGGCAGCAGCATGAGTAGGCCACAGAGTGGCACAATGACAGAGTCTAGAGGTGGAGGAATCAGCAGCATCAGAAGAAGGCCAGTTGGGAGGGTTGGAACAGCATGAGAAGTCCACAGAGTGGACCTATGACATAGTGGTGAGGTAGAAGCAGCATGAGGAGATCACAGAATGGCCCAATGAAAGAGTCCGGTGGTGGCAGCAGCATGAGTAGGCCACAGAGTGGCACAATGACAGAGTATGGAGGTGGCAGCAGCATGAGTAGGCCACAGAGTGACACAATGACAGAAAGTGGAGGTGGCAGCAGTATGAGAAGGCCACATGAGTGGCACAATAACAGTGTGGAGGTGACAGCAGCATGAGTAGGCCACAGAGTGGCACAATGACTGAGTCTGGAGGATGGCAGACGCATAAGTAGGCCACAGAGTGGCACAATGACAGAGTATCGAGTTGGCAGCAGCATGAGTAGGCCACAGAGTGGCACAATGACAGAAGTGTGGAGGTGGCAGCAGCATGAGTAGGCCACAGAGTGGCACAATGACAGAGTCTGTAGGTGGCAGCAGCATGAGTAGGTCACAGAGTGGCACAATGACAGAGTCTGGAGGTGGCAGCAGCATGAGTAGGCCACAGAGTGGCACAATGACAGAGTCTAGAGGTGACAGCAGCATGAATAGGCCACAGAGTGGCACAATGACAGAGTCTGGAGGTGGCAGCAGCATGAGTAGGCCATAGAGTGGCACAATGACAGAGTCTGGAGATTGGCAGCAGCATGAGAAGACCACAGAGTGGCACAATGACAGAGACTAGATTTTGCAGCAGCATTAGTAGGCCACAGGATGGCCCAATGACAGAGTTTAGAAGTGGAAGCAGCATGAGTAGGCCACAAAGTGGCACAATGACAGTGTGGAGGTGGCAGCAGCATGAGTAGGCCACAGAGTCGCACAATGACAGAGTCTGGAGGTGGCCACCGCATAAGTAGGCCACAGAGTCGCACAATGACAGAGTATGGAGGTGGCAGCAGCATGAGTAGGCCACAGAGTGGCACAATGACAGAGTCTGGAGGTGGAAGCAGCATGAGTAGGCCACAGAGTGACACAATGACAGAAAGTGGAGGTGGCAGCAGTATGAGAAGGCCACATAGTGGCACAATAACAGTGTGGAGGTGACAGCAGCATGAGTAGGCCACAGAGTGGCACAATGACTGAGTCTGGAGATGGCAGCCGCATAAGTAGGCCACAGAGTGGCACAACGACAGAGTCTGTAGGAGGCAGACGCATAAGTAGGTCACAGAGTGGCATAATGACAGAGTATCGAGTGGACAGCAGCATGAGTAGGCCACAGAGTGGAACAATGACAGAAGGTGGAGGTGGCAGCAGAATGAGTAGGCCACATAGTGGCACAATGACAGATTCTGTAGGTGGCAGCCGCATAAGTAGGTCACAGAGTAGCATAATGACAGAGTCTGGAGTTGGCAGCAGTATGAGAAGGCCACTGAGTGGCACATTGACATAGTCTAGAGGTGACATCAGCACGAATAGGCCACAGAGTAGCACAATGACGGAGTCTGGAGTAGGCAGCATCATGAGTAGGCCATAGAGTGGCACAATGACAGAGTCTGGAATTGGCAGCTGCATGAGAAGACCACAGAGTTGCACAATGACAGAGACTAGATTTTGCAGCAGCATTAGTAGGCCACAGGATGGCCCAATGACAGAGTTTAGAAGTGGAAGCAGCATGAGTAGGCCACAAAGTGGCACAATGACAGTGTGGAGGTGGCAGCAGCATGAGTAGGCCACAGAGTCGCACAATGACAGAGTATGGAGGTGGCAGCAGCATGAGTAGGCCACAGAGTGGCACAATGACAGAGTCTGGAGGTGGAAGCAGCATGAGGAGGCCACAGAATGGCACTATGTCAGAGTTTGGAGGTGGCAGCAGCATCAGGAGCCCACATAGTGGCAAGGTGAAATAGTGTGGAGGTGACAGCAGCATCAGAAGACCACAGAGTGGCAAGGTGACAGAGTGTGGAGATGGCAGCAGCACGAGGAGACCACAGAGTGGCTAGGTGACATAATGTGGAGATGGTAGCAGCTGCAGAAGGATACCACAGTTTGGCAAGGTGACATAGTGTGGATATTGCAGCTGCAGCAGCAGGATACAACAGAGTGGCAAGGTGCCATAGTGTGGAAATGGCAGCAGAAGGAGGAGACCACAGAGTGGCTAGGTGACATAATGTGGAGATGTCTGTAGCAGTAGCAGCTTCAGTAGGATACCACAGAGTGACAAGATGACATAGTTTGGAGATGGCAGCAGCAGCTGCATCAGGATACCGCAAAGTGATTCTGTAGCAGAGTGGGGTGGTCTATTGCAATACCAGTACCTGCTGACGAAGGCGGGTGAAATAAAGAGCGCTTGGCATCAGATGTGTGGCATCAGGCGGGTTGCAGCATCAAAGTAGTAGCTGAGGCAGGTAGTCAGACGAAATCGGTCTCTTGTATCAAAGTGTTGGTGTGGCACCATGGATGATCTAGTGTGATGCCTCAGGTATTGGTGGGTGGAAATTCTGGCTGTTCCACGCCTGATTCATCTTGAAAAGGTCAGTCTCTCCACATTTTGGGTGGACAGGCGAGTTCTTCTTGTTGCAACTATGCCCCCCGCTGCACTAAACACCTGCTCTGATGCAACACTACTGGCGGGCAGTGCAGCTTTTCCAGGGCAAACTCACCCAGTTGTGGCCACAAATCCAATAGTCCAGTGGATCTTTAATGTTGGGTGGCAGGGTGCTGTCCAAGTATGCCACCACCTGCTGATTCAGGTCCTGCTGCAGGTCTACCTGCTGCTGCTGCTTGTGAGTAGTTTAAAGGGGTGAAGAAAGGAACTCATCAGCGACCGTAGACTCAGGCTACTGCTGATGGAGCTTGTACTGCTACTGCCGCCCCATCCTTCCACAGCAGCCATGGCAGTGGAATGTGAGCGCAGAGGGCCCCTCAGGTCAGACCTGCAAGAAGATGGACGATGGCACAGATAGGCAGCGCCCAACTGATTACACAGTACGTCTCTGTAGTAGTTCAGTTTGTCCTCCCTCTCAGTGGGTGTAAAAAAGGCCTCCATTCTGTCCCAGAAGTGAGGGTTCAACAATGTGGAGAGCCAGAAGTCATCCCTCTGCCGAATGGTGACAATTCGGCTGTCCCTACGCAAGCAAGTGATCATGCATCATGACATTTGTGCAAGTGACTCAGAGGGACTCTCTGCCTCCATCTCCACTGTATACTGCCACAGTGTGTATAGGTCCTTTGTCTCGTCTTCCTCATCGCCATGTAGCTCCTCTGGCTTCTCCTGCTCCTCTTCTCCTGTCAGCTGAGTAGAAAAACCACCCATTTCTCTACACATTGCCTGTGCTCCAATCTTCTCCTCATTCTCCCCCTCCACTTCCAGTTCAGCCCCCCACAGGGCTCTTGCGGACGTGAGATCTAGGCACCATGTCTCCAGTCCCCTAACCAGCCACTGTTACCACCATCTGTTCCAGGACATGAAGCAGTGGAATGACAACGTTCATGCCATAGTCCTGGTGACTGACAAATAACGTTGCATCCTCAAAGGGCCTGAGCAAGCGGCAGGTGTCACGCATGAGCTGCCACTGGCTGACATCAAAGTTACACAGGGGATTCCTCCTATCCGCTTGCATCATCAAAAAATCATTGATGGTCTTTCTCTATTCGTATAGTCACTCGAACGATGGGTGGTGGAATTCCAATGGGTGGAAACGTCGCATATCAGCCTATGTTGGGGGATGCCGTTCTGCCGCTGCAGCTCAAGGAGGGTGTGCTTTGTGGTGTGTGAGTTGCTGAAGTGCATGCAAAGTTTTCTGGCCATTTTTAGGATGTCTTGCAGATGGGTGGAAGACTTTAGGAACCGCTTGACAACCAGATTGAACACGTGTGCCATGCAGAGCGCATGGCTCAGCCTTCCTTGACGCAGCGCCGACACCATGTTATTCATGTTGTCAGTCAGCATGATTCCGATTTCAAGTTGTCGCGGAGAAAGCCAGGGTTCGATTTCTTGATGCATTACACGGAGCAGTTCCTCCCTAGGTGACTCCGTTCGGCAAGGCAAACTAGGTGTAGAACAGCGTGACACTGCCGAATCCTGCACATGTGGTATGCTGGAGGGGCACTGTGACTTGTCCCTGCAGTGGAGGCTTAGGACATGGTGAAAGATTAGGAGGCAGAGGCGGACCTTGTCAAAGGACCAACGGCGTGACAACGTGGAGGCGGAAGCGGTGGGAAAAACTGGCCAAATTGCTGGTTTGGCTGTGCAGGAACCACATTCACCCAGTGGGCCGTATAGGACATGTATTGTCCCTTACCATAGTTACTGCTCCTCATGGCGGCGCTGCCGTGCACTTTGTCAGATACCGACAGGCTCAAGGACTGGACCATCTTCTGTTGTACATAAGTGTGTAGGGCTGGTACTGCCTTTTTCTCAAAGAAATGACAGCTTGGGACTCTCCAGGTCAGCTCGGCAAAAGCCATCAGTTCTCTGAAAGGTGCAGAGCCCACCACTTGGAAAGGGAGAGACTGAAGCACCAGCAATTTGGACAGGAGCACATTCAGCTTCTGCGCTATTGGAAGCTTGCATGCATACTGTTGTCTCTTGGCAATCGCTTCGGTGATCGATTGCAGACGGAATGACTGTCGAGGAGTAGGAGCAGGAGCATCTGGACCAGCAAAAGATGAGATTGACAGACAGCTCCATTCGGCTGAGGTGGTGGAGCCTTGACTGGCTGAAACTTGGTGCGTGCCACTGGGTGATATAGCGGTAGCTGCAGCAGGCTGGACCACCACATCAGGGCCACAGTTCTCCCAGGCCACTTGATGGTGAGGCTGCATATGTTGACGCAGGGCCGTGGTGTCAACATTGGCTCCCTGGCCACGCTTGAACTTCTGCCCAAATATTCTACATATGGCCATGTTGAACTCCTCTGGTGGCTTTACAAAGAACCGCCACAACGTCAATTACCTGATTTTCTACCCAACACTGCTTATTGGCCGACTGCTCCCACCGCTGCTTTCGTGAACCCGTGCACCACTCCTTTCCGGGCAGATAGGCTGCTGCAAAGCGGGTGGTCTACCCCGTGCCCTTTTGGCGACCGACCTCCCACTGCTGCCATCTCTCTGGCTCAGCCGCTGGCTGACGGGCAAGCTGTCACCCTCTTCTCCTGATGATGACAAAGCCACTTCTAAACCCGGCTCCCAAGTACGATCTGCTTCATCATCACGAGTAGTGTGCGCACATCACTGATATCCTCCTCAACGGCTTCTGGGTCAGGAGCATGATCACTCGCAAAACACAAGCTCCCGTGCCACTCTCCTCATCACTACTTACCAGCCTAGCGGAGGATGTGGCGGATGTTTCCTCCACATCTTGGCTGGGCAGTAGCTGCTGACTGTCCTCTAGTAGCTCTTCCTCGCTGAAAAGTGAAATTGAGCCCACTGCAGGTAGTACTTCTCACGGTGAGGGAACAGAAAAGGACATAGGCAGGTTGAGGACAGGTGAGGGCACAGGGCCTGCTTCCGGGGCATGCCAACTAAGGGTTGTGTCTGACGAACCCACCGACTGTTGTCACTTGGGATGACGTGGATGACTTACTTAACAAATCAAGAACCGCTGGGTTACTGATCAAGACACGACCGCTAGATGACACCAGGAGCTCAAGCCTCTCACTGCGACTATTGCTGCCACGACCCCTTACTTTGATGTGACCTCTGCTTGTGCCAGAAGCATTCAGGCCTCTGCCACTCCTCTGTGCATAGCCTGGCACTTCTCTACCTCACATACTTGTAGCTGAACTAAACAAATTAAACGGAAATTAAAACAACCCTAAAAGCGACAAATATATTTCTCCTTTTGAACTGACATAGGCCACTAAAGGCTTTCACCACAATTAACTGCAGAAATACACTGAGAATATATTTTTCTTTTTGTACTAAAATACAACCCTAGAAAAAACTAAAAGATTGAGGTGCGTATATATTTTTCTAGTAGTACTGAAATATGCCCCTATAGGCCTGTGGGTGGGTGGGTATTTGCGCTTGCGTTCAAATGCCTGTGTTATCGACATTTGGATGCTGCGCTGGGACAGGGAAGTGGATGTTGTTGCTGACGGTTCATATGAAGGTCCACGAGCAGGGCGAGGGGCATCCGGACCTGCACCTTCGACAGGGGATTTGCCAGCAGTGCGTAACATAGGGGAAGTGGACGCTAATGTTCATGCCCTGGCTCATTTTGGTACGGCACAGGTTGCAAACTTCCACTCTCATTGTCGTCTGCGCTTTCCTCAACAAGGTGCCATACTGCGGAGCACCTACCCCTTGGCAAGGTAGATTTACGCATGGGGGTTCTCGGTGTAACGGTGGCGGCCTGTTTGGTGTGGGCCGACGTCTTCCTTTTGCTAATTCAATCCTCTTCCAGACTGCTGCGGTGCTACGGATCCCTCCCCTCTGTACTGCTGTCCTCGCTCGGCTTTTCACCTAACCATGTTGGGTCAGTGACCTCATCGTCCACCACCTCCTCTTGCACTTCCTCACTCTGCTCATCCTCCTGACTTTACCTAACCACCACCTCAGTGATTGGCAACTGTGTCTCATCACCATCCACCTCATGAATGAATGATTGCTGTTAACCACCGTCATCTTCTTGAGACTGTGAAGGCTCAAGAGGTTGGAAATCATGGCCCAATATCCTAGGTACCTCTTCAACCGTGCTTGGCGAGAGAGCCAAACCAAGTACTGGCGATAAAAAGAGGTGGGAGGATCTGAGTGAGGATTCGGTTGACTAGACTCTTGGCTACAGAGACTGGACTTCGTAGAAGAGAGGGTTGTGCTTAACCGACTGGAAGCATTATCTTCTGCAATTCAACCGACCATCCAGCTGGCCGCCCAGCTAAGGTGGACATGAAGCTGAGTAAGGTGGCCAAGGGCCATGGCCTCTGCTTGCACCATCAGCATCATGCCCACTTCCCCCTCCCTTTGTGCTCGCCTTCTTCATATTAATGGTTTTGTCTGTAGATGGGGCGCAGATCGTTTTACTGTCCGCTAAAGACACAGTTTTCTGATGCAGGACAGTACTGGATACAGAAGAATACAGATTTTCGGCACTACACTAGCCCAGAGATAATGTTATTTTTACATTACACACAGTATTGGCTTGCTGTAATGTACTGAACACAGAAAAATAAAGATTTTTTGGAGTACACTAGGCCACAGATAAATAATTTTTTACTGTACACACTGTATTTGCTGGCTGTAATGAACAGGAGACAGATACATTTTTCGGCACTACACTAGACCAGAGATAATGTTATTTTGACAATATACACTTTATTGGAATGTAGTTCTATATTGGATACAAATTTGTTCCAAATAAAATGTATTCTCTGCTGGAATACTGTATATACGGTTGCGGCCTAAACGCACACACAGATGTGCCCAAAACTTGTTAACTATGGCCAAAATATAAATCACTGTCTGCTGGAGTAATTAATATAACGGTTGCAGATTGAACGCACACACGGATGTGGCACCAGTTAGGTAAATTTCCCTGGAACAAATAATTTCTCTGATGGTACAGTGTGTATCTTGGTAGCAGGAACACTGTAGTGAATGAGCCCCTTTTAATAATGTCTGCCCAACACACTGCTTTATAGTGGTGCAGTGTATATCTCAATACCAGGCATATTGTAGTGAATAAGCCCCTTTTAATAATGTCTGCCCAACACACTGCTGTATAGTGGTGCAGTGTATATCTCAGTACCAATGAACACTTTAGTTAATAAGCCCCTTTTTATAATGTCTGCCCAACACACTGCTTTATGATTGTGCAGTGTATATGTTAGTACCAAGGAACACTGCAGTGAATAAGCCTCTTTTGATAATATCTGCCAAACACACTGATTAATGATGGCGTATTGTAGATGTCACTAATCGGAAATCTCTCTGTATTTTAGAAGTTATCAAAGCGATTTTCAAGCCCTGCACTCCTCTGTCCCTTCCTGTTGATGCCTGTCCCTGATAGTGCTTAATTAACCCCCTTCTTAATTAAAAAAAAAGGTGCTGCACTGCGGTCAAACACCCACTCTAGTCCTTAAAAGGACTGTTAGGTCTTTCAATAAGGTTTTTGGAGTGAAATCAGTAAGTTTAAAGCAAAACGCTATCTGTCCCTGCCTACTGTCTGCTCTCCCTGATGCTGAATGAGCCGAGCGCCGGACCTCAGCTCTTATATGAAATGGTATCATGTGTTCCGGGCCAGCCAATCAGTGTAAGGCTTACAGCTAACATTGCTATGGTCTTACACTGAGGGGAATTACTTAGCTGGACCTTGATTGGCTGCTTAAAAGGCGCCAAATGTGTGGGGAGGAGATTCGAGCAATGCGACTAATACATGTGGTGCTCGGCCGAGTGTAAAGCCGAGTGCCGAGCATAGGAATGCTCGTGCCGAACCAATACTCGGCCGAGCATGCTCGCTCATCACTAAGAGACAGTGGTGTGGGTTGAGGTCAGGTCTGCACTGTTCCCTAACTGATATGACACTTGCTGGCTGCTCGTAGTTAATATGTTAAGTTTATGTCTATGGAGGGGATTTGGAGTTCTGAATCATAAAAAAGGAGCTCTCAACACAATTACGGTATTTTAATAAATTAATGAACATTTTTCAATTGTCTGTGACTCACAGAAGTGACTGCTTCAATTCCAGTTTATAGCACATGGACAAGAGTAGCAATATTTCTATATAAAAGGAAACCTTTCTTCGGTATTCTGATAACCCCTTTAAGTAATTGTTCCATTTAGAAGAATAGGTTTCACATGAAATATGTTGATTACTTTTAGAGAAATCACTGTATTAAATCTGTACTCTAAGGTTCCACAAGTTGTAGCTCTCTGGTAAGTTAAAAAAAAAAAAAAAAAACTACAACCCCCAGCGTGTTGTGAAACCCTGCAACTTTTAGAGTATGATGAGGGTTGTACAATAGTTTTGCTAACAGCCCAAGACCTGTTCTTTCGAGAAGATTGCCCTAAAGGTATACTGTGCATTAACCGACTATTTTGTCAGATGAAAAGTGTTCATTAGCACTAGTTTACATTTATTTGTGCTGCAAAATAAATACAAGCTGTGACTTGTTTTGACCAGCTCCAAATGTCTGGCAATTACCATGCCAAACAGTTAAAAAGAAATCCAGAAAATGTAAGTAATACAACATAAAGGAAAGACTGGAGGAACGATTTGTCCCTTGAAACTCTGTGCCTGAAGTTCTCTGAAAGTTTTGTGTTTGTCTGTTTTCTCAAAGCGTATCTATCTGTCTCTTCTTTGGAAAAATCCAATTTCAAGCAGCATATGCAGCAAATTCATTTTAATAACTCTCATTGTGTTTGTAGGTTTTCCTCTAAATCAAAGAGAAAGAAACATACTTAATCACATGATGACACCATAGGTCACAGAGAAGCTGGCAAGATAATGATTAAAAGAGGGGAGAAGAATGGAACAGTAAGGTTGAAAAATAATGAACTGACAATGTCCCAATGACATGCTTAAATATTAACAACATCAGTTGTTCTTCTCATCAGTTTTCATGTTCAATGAATATGTTTTGGAGGGAAAGCACTGGTGCAATAGATACAGTCGGCCCCTAAAAGAAAAAGAAAACAGAAAATGGAAAGAGTAGATGAGACTGGGATATCTCAGATGAGATGATTGTGATCATTTCACAAGAAGAAGATGACCCATTTCATGAGAAGATTCTCTTATAATGAAAGTTTTGATTTCTAAAACTATTAGCATAGCAGTTTAATGCTGACATGCCCTCTCCAGCTTCAGGTCTAGATATAGAAGAACTCAATGTAAAGGTCTTCTCCACTATCGCAGTCTTCGTCTATATTGACCAATGGTAAACCATGGTGGTGTTATGAATTCTTCCGAGGTGTCCTTCTTTACCTTTTATTTTTGGCTCAACACATCCCAAGATATGTGGAACAAATGATTTTTGCGATACTCTGGCATGAGATATTCATTGTGTTATTAATTGCAGTCTGTCCAGGATTTTTGTTAGCATGCTGCGATATTGTGTTGAATTTGTTTCGTGGATTGGAGTCTTTAATTCAAGCTAAGGAAATAGTAGGCAGGCACACATGAAATAAACACATTGGTGATGTGGACGACTTTATAGATCTGCTGCTCTATTCCATATGGAGAAACTTTACTACCTACTATTTAGCTATCTAATGGATAGTGATGAGCGGGAGGGGCAATATTCGAATTTGCGATATTTCACGAATATTTGGACGAATATTCGCCATATAGTCGAAAATTCGCAAATTCGTAATCGCCAGTCATAATTTTTTTGATTGCAAAAATTTGCATACAAATTTGCATAAACGGGTATCTAAAAGGTATCTTTTAAATGCCAGTTTTTGCGAATTTTTATGCAAATTTATGCGAATTTTTATGCAAATTGTATGCACATTTTTTATGCAAATTTTCGCAATCAGAAAATAATAACATTATTTTCTTGCTTGCGAAAATTTGCATATAAAAAAATTCACATAAAATGAATATTCGCAATTGCGAATATTTTTTGCGATATTCTAAATATTCTCGAATTCTCGAAGTGCCGATATTCCCGATTAAAATTCGCAATTCGAAAATTCGTGATCAACACTACTAATGGACTACTTCAGCCACGTGGCTAGAAACCGAGAAGTTAAAAATTATTTTAATGCTTCAGTTTCAGTAGACATTGCCTCTTGGCAGGCAATCATACAATTTTCATAACAGTACAATTTTGGCCTCTTTGCTCAATATTTAGGAATGCCTTAGGCCCCTTGCAGACGAGCGTGTCCGGATTATGTCTGGATGTGTTGCGGATGCGTTCAGTGAAAACTGTGCGATTCAGCAAACAAAGTAATTCAGTTTTGTTTGCGATCATGTTCAGTTGTTCAGTTTTTATCGTGTGGGTGCATTGCAATCTACTGCTTTTGGCACATGTGATAAAAAACTGAATGTGTACACACAACATCTCTTAGCAACCATCCGTGAAAATCGCATCACATCCGCACTTGCTTGCGGATGCGATGCGATTTTCATTCAGCTCCATTCAATTCTATGGGACTAGCGTTGCGTTAAAATCTCAGAATATAGAACATGCTGCGATTTTTACGCAACGCAAAAGTAATGCGTGAAAACCACCGCTCATGTACACAGATGCATTTAAATGAAAGGGTTCGGATTTTGTGCGGGCGCATTGCATTCGCATCACGCATTGCACAAGCGCGGAATTCTTGCTCGTGTAAAAGGGGCCCTATTATGGAATATGGTAAAAACTGTGGCTGATGGTTTACAGAAGAATCACATTTTTGAGAAGAATTACATTTTTGGGAAGGTGCAGAACTGCACCACTACGGACACCTTGCCCAAAGAACAACTGAGGTGGAATGACAAAAACTGTGGCTGATGGCATAGAGAAGAACCACATTTTAGAGAAGAATTTAATTTTGGGGAAGGCGCTGAACTGCACCACTATGGACAGCTGGCCAAAAAAAATCAAAGGGATGGAGTACGGCAAAAACTGCAGCTGATGGCATACAAAAGAATTCATTTTTCAAGAAGAATTTAATGTTGGGGAAGTAGCTGAACTGTGCAATAATTACCACAACTTAGTGGAATAGTACACCAACAACTTGGCTAGGTGAGAGTTTAACTTCCTCATAAATGGATTGCTGGCATCCAATCATTATCCTCATAATCCGCAGCCTCCACACAACTTTATCAGACTGTGATATGTCATTTTGGGCTACTGTCGCTTCCACTGACCCTACCGCTACCCCCACTGCTACAAGTGCCCCTCCTCTGCCTGTACTACTTCCCTATGTCAGTTTATATGTTGACTTTTCTCACAGATGTCATCAACAGGGAGAGTATCTTAAGAATCTTGCATAGCGCTTTGTTGGTTTTGTTGCCTACTCGTAGGAAAAAAGAAGGCCCCCCACTAGGAGATGGCAATGAAGACCGAGAGGAAATAACTGAAAGTCTTTCTGAGGCTGCAAGGAGGAGGAGCAGTATCCCAGCCGCCGCTACTTTTGCAGGCGAGCCATCCCTTCCTTGCCCAACCAAGTGGCGGACAAAATCAGGTGTGCACTGCGCAACGCTATCTATGGCAACGTCCACATAACCAACAACACAGTGGGTAAATGTAGCGGCTGGCCCAGAGGCGGATAGCATTTTTGCATATGTCCTTCCGCCCCCGAGGATTGCTGGGCATTTCTCTATGTATCCTGTTACCTCCTCCTTCTCCTCCTCTGCTTCCTCCTCCTCCTCCCTCTATCACCCCCTCATCCACTCAGTGTAACACCTTCACCACCCACAACAGCACAGCCAGGGGAAATGACAGCAGTCTGTTTTAAAACTTGTGTGTTTGTGGGAAAAACCCCACAACGCGCAGGAGCTGTGGCCAGGCATGGAACAACAGACGGATGATTGGTTGGTGCCATTGAGCCTTCAGCCTGGCCTGGTGTTGTGCCCTAAAGGGGCAAAATGTAATAGCAGGTCTGGACCTAGCCGGTTTGACGCACATCCCCTGCCTGCACATGTGCTGAATTTGGGGTGCAGAAATTCCTAAACACCAGGCAGTGAAAATCAATTCAGTTAATCGAACACAAACAACCTCCCCCCCCCCTTTCACTCAAACCATTAACAAACTATTTACAAATTTACTTAAAAACATATTAAAATACCTATAATGCAGCTAAACTAACTATACAAAAAAACAAAACTATATACACGCCTTATCATTAACTTAAGGCCAGCCAATAAAAAGTGGCTCGGAGGATGGGTTCCTGCACCAGCATAGGCCCTGGCCTGGAACACAATTGTCCAGCCAGGGCATAGTTCTGGAGGAGGAGGAGTAGGAGGAATGCTGGGGGATACAGAGGACACAGACGATATACCTTCCTCAAAGAGGATAGCTTGTCCTTGCCTCTGGGCAGCCTGGCATACATGAGCGACAACATGCTGCAGTGCCTGCGCAACGACCCAGTTACTGCCACATTCTAACTTGTGCTGCTTACTGTGTGGCCACCCTGCTGCATCCCAGTTACAAGGACAAGGTGCCATCCTTAATTCCCTCCACTGGAGTGTGATAGGAAGATGAGCCTGCTAGTAGACACGCTGCTGATGGCATTTACACCTGACACCGTGGACTCAGTGGAAGCACAAGGTGAAGGCAGAGGAGGAGGAGGAAGAATTTGCCAATGCACCAACACCTCAGAAGGCAGGTTTATCATTGGCAAAATGTGGAAAAGCTTTGTCATCATACCACAACAACCTGCACCACCAGCAGATCTGGAACATCTTAGCAGGAGGCAGCATTTCAGCAACATGTTGGAACAGTACATGTACTGACTGATGGGTCTGCCTAGGGGAATAGCTACAGGGGAAGCAGGGGAACCAACTGCTTTGGGGCCGTGACCTAGAAAGGGCCCATCCAGGAGGAGGAGGAGGAGTAAAGGACTTTGTCAGGGCCCCCTCAACAGTAGTATACAATTACTGATAAATAACGACAGACTGGCTTGATCCCAAACTAAGGAAAATATAGGAGGGCCCTTTAAATCCCTAAGAACTCTCCCTAACTGCTATGCACATGTACAGGTCCCAGTGGTAGACATATACATGCCCTCGTACCTATAACTGAGTGACACCTGAATTCCCTATAGTAGTGAGGGGAAAGGCCCCCGGCTCCCTCCACAGAATACGGAGGGAGTCAGGGTCACCTAGAATCAAGCCAGCAAACAAAACACAAAGTAAACGGAATGCACTTATCTTAGAGCAAAACAACTGCAGCCTCCAGCAACACACACTTCATCCAGGAAGTAATATAAACCGCAAGGAGAAGCAGTATGGGAGGGAATATAAAGCAAGCCAATTAATCAAGATAAGAGTCAGCTGAGGGAGAGAAAGGAACTGAGCAAAGTGAAACCAAAACAAATAACGTCATACACAAGACAGGGAGGAACCTCTGACCGACCGTCTTCCAGAACCGGCTGTGACAGTACCCCAACTTCTACGGGTGGACTTCGGACACTCAGGACCGACCTTCTCAGGATGAGACCGATGGAAAGCACTGATGAGACGAGTGGCCATAATGTCTGCCAGTGGGACCCACATCCTCTCCTCAGGACCATAACCCTTCTAATGAACGAGGTACTGAAGAGAATCGCGGATTATGCGGGAATCCACAATCCTGGAGACCTGAAATTCAAGATTACCATCAACTAAAATCGGGGGAGGAGGCAAAGAGGAAGGAACAGTAGGTTGGACATAAGGTTTCAATAGGGACTTGTGAAAAACATTATGGATCTTCCAAGTCTGAGGAAGATCAAGACGGAAAGCAACGGGATTGATGACGGATAAGATCTTGTAAGGCCCAATAAACCTAGGACCCAACTTCCAGGAGGGAACCTTCAGTTTGATATTCTTTGTAGACAACCACACCAGATCACCCACATTCAGGTCCGGACCAGGCACACATCTCGTATCCGCCACACGCTTATATCTCTCACTCATCTTCTTTAGATTACCCTGAATCTTTTGCCAAATAAGTGACAAGGATGAGGAAAATCTCTCCTCATCAGGTAAACCAGAAGACCCCTCTCCAGAGAATGTCCCAAACTGCGGATGAAACCCATATGCACCAAAAAATGGTGACTTATCAGAGGAGTCCTGACAACGGTTATTTAAAGCAAACTCAGCAAGGGAAAAAAAAGAACACCAATTCTCCTGATTCTCCGCAACAAAACAGCGCAGATATGTCTCCAGATTATGATTGACGTGTTCGTTCTGACCATTCAACTGCGGGTGAAAAGCTGAAGAAAACGACAACCGAACCCCCAAGTGAGAACAGAAGGCCTTCTAGAATCTGGAAACAAATTGCGTGCCCCTATCAGAAACAATGTCAGAAGGAATGCCATGTAATTTAACAATGTGATCAACAAACGCTTGCGCCAGCGTCTTAGCATTGGGTAACCCAGGAAAAGGAATAAAATGCGCCATTTGCTAAAATGGTCCACTACCACCAGAATCACAGTCTTCCCCCAGGACCGAGGCAAGTCCATAATGAAGTCCATGGACAGATGCGTTTAAGGACGGGAAGGTATGGGTAACGGGAGGAGAGATCCCGATGGCCGTGAATGAGGGACCTTGGCACGAGCGCAAGTCTCGCAGGATGCCACAAACCCCTCAACCGTCTTATGAAGAGCTGGCCACTAGAGATGAGCGAACACCTGGATGTTCGGGTTCGAGAGGTTCGGCCGAACTTCCGGAAAATGTCCGGATTCGTGATCCGAACTCAACCTGAACTTCATCCCGAACCCCATAGAAGTCAATGGGGACCCGAACTTTTGGGCACTAAAAAGGCTGTAAAAGACTCCCGGAAAGGGCTAGAGGGCTGCAAAAGGCAGCAAAATGTAGGTAAATCCCCTGCAAACAAATGTAGATAGGGAAATGATGACTTAACATAAAATAAAATAAAATTAACCAATATTAATTGGAGTTAGGACCCATAGCACAGAATCAGGCTTCAAATCACCCACCAATGGAGAAGGTCGCTTACTATTATTTCGACCCCAGCATCCAGACAAAGGAGAGAGGTCCCATAGCAGAGAATCTGGCATCATATCAACCACCACAGGAGAAGGCCACTTTCAGTGACTTAGGCCTTAGCACCCAGACAGAGGAGACATGTCAGATAGCACAGGCATTACATTTATACCATCCAGCACAGGAGAAGGCCACTTTTAGTTACTTTGACCCCTGCACCCAGAAAGAGGAGAGAGGCCCCACAGCACATATTCAGGCATCATATCACCCACCACAGGAGTAGGCCACCATTTAGTTAAGTTGACTAGAGATGAGCGAACACCTGGATGTTCGGGTTCGAGAACCCGAACCCCATAGAAGTCAATGGGGACCCGAACTTTTGGGCACTAAAAAGGCTGTAAAAGACACCCAGAGGGATAATATACCGCAATAAACGCATTGCGATTACAACTTTGAGCTAACGATCACCATGGGAACGCCTCCTCCAGTAGAATGTACTGTCGGATCTGAGAATTAAGTTGAAATCGCAATGCGATTCTTATATATTTGCTTAATCGCATTGCGATTTCAACTTAGCATTGCTAAATAATTCCATCCATATCGTTAACTTACTGAGTCAGTAAGTTAACGAATATGGATGGAATTATTTAGCAATGCTAAGTTGAAACGGCAATGCGATTAAGCAGATATATAATAATCGCATTGCGATTTCAACTTAATTCTCACAACCGACAGTACATTCTACTGGAGGAGGCGTTCCCATGGTGATCGGTAGCTCAAAGTTGTAATCACAATGCGATTAAGCAAATACATAAGAATCGCATTGCGATTCCAACTTTTAGTACTCAACTTTTAAAATCGTACACCACTTTAAGTTCCAAAGTTGCAATCGCGTTCGAATAGAACTTAAAGCTGTCTCTTAGTCAGTTTTAGTATTGGTGTGTTGTAATAGAAGTTACATTCGCACGCGAATATAACTTAGAGCAATACAGTCAACTTTACACTGTTAGTTTTATTATCGCGATAATACAACTATTCAAGAATCGTGTACGTGCGTCTGTACGTGTGTGCGTTACCTCGGACACTATTCTATTTTGCCAGCCACAGCTGAAACCACTGATTTATGGTATTGCTATTTTGGCAATTGAATTTAACCCCAGAAAATAATCTATCCTTTGCCAGACAGCAGACAGTATTATACTTGTCTAGCCAAAGCTGGAACACCAGATTTAGGGGATTGGTATTTGGGCAATTGTATTTAACCCCTTAATAAAATATAGAAATTTCTTTCCTGAGTTTCTAGGGGTGACAATTAGCACAGCCAAGCCCCTGATGTAGGATATAGCAAAAAAAAAAACTAGTATTGATGGATTGATGGACTTGGTGGCAGCTTCTTCTGGCGCACCACAAGTCACAAAATGGCCGCCGATCAACCCAGAAAATAAGTCACAGAAAAACGCTCTGTGCAGCCTAAAAACCAGCGAGCAAGTAACTAGCAGAAGTTCAATGATTCTCAGCTGTAAATTGATCCGTTCATTAGGTGCTGTTGCTGACTTTAACCTGCCTAATCTCGCCCTGATAGAAGCTGCGTCCTCTCCCTACACTAATCAGAGCAGTGTGACGTGCGGCGCCACGTGACTCCAGCTTAAATAGAGGCTGGGTCACATGCTGCACTTGGCCAATCACAGCCATGCCATTAGTAGGCATGGCTGTGATGGGCTCTTAGGGCAAGAAGTAAAATGCTAAGTGATTGGCTGCTGTGCAGCCCTTCAGAAAGCGGGAAGAAATCGACGAACACCGGACCCGAACCCGAACTTTTTTGAAAATGTACGGGTTCGGGTCCGTGTCACGGACACCCCAAAATTCGGTACGAACCCGAACTATTCTCGAACTGTTCGCTCAACACTAAAGTTGACCCCTGCACCCATGTCAGCTGGTACAAGCATCAGTTTCACATCACCCAGCACTAGAGAAGGCCACTTTGAGAGACTTTGACCCCTGCACCTAGATGGAGGAGAGAGGTTTTCACAGCAGAGAATCAGGCATTTAGATCACCCACCACAGGAGTAGGCCACCATTTAATGGGACCCCGACAACCATGTCAGATGGCACAAGCGTCAGTTTTACATCACCCAGCACAGGAGAAGGTGACTTTGAGAGACTTTGACCCCTGCACCCAGACGGAGGAGAGAGGTTTCACAGCAGAGAATCAGGCATTTAGATCACCCACCACAGGAGTAGGCCACCATTTAATGGGACCCCAGCAACCATGTCAGATGGCACAAGCATCAGTTCTACATGACCCAGCACAGGAGAAGGCGACGTTGAGAGACTTTGACCCCTGCACCCAGACGGAGGAGAGAGGTTTCACAGCAGAGAATCAGGTATTTAGATCACCCACCACAGGAGTAGGCCACCATTTAATGGGACCCCGGCAACCATGTCAGATGGCACAAGCATCAGTTCTACATCACCCAGCACAGGAGAAGGCGACTTTGAGAGACTTTGACCCCTGCACCCAGACGGAGGAGAGAGGTTTCACAGCAGAGAATCAGGCATTTAGATCACCCACCACAGGAGTAGGCCACCATTTAATGGGACCCCGGCAACCATGTCAGATGGCACAAGCATCAGTTTCACATCACCCAGCACAAGAGAAGGCGACTTTGAGAGACTTTGACCCCTGCACCAGACGGAGGAGAGAGGTCCCACAGCAGAGATTCAGGCATTTATATCAGCCAGCACAGGAGAAGGCCGCTTTCAGTGACTTAGGCCTTAGCACCGACACAGAGGAGACAGGTCAGATAGCACAAGCATCAGTTTCACATCAACCACCACAGGAGAAGGGCACTTTTAGAAACGTTGACCCCTGCCGCCACACGGAGGAGAGAGGTCCCATAGCAGAGATTAAGGCATTTATATCAGCCAGCACAGGAGAAGGCCGCTTTCAGTGACTTAGCATTGCTAAATAATTCCATCCATATCGTTAACTTACTGAGTCAGTAAGTTAACGAATATGGATGGAATTATTTAGCAATGCTAAGTTGAAACGGCAATGCGATTAAGCAGATATATAATAATCGCATTGCGATTTCAACTTAATTCTCACATCCGACAGTACATTCTACTGGAGGAGGCGTTCCCATGGTGATCGGTAGCTCAAAGTTGTAATCGCAATGCGATTAAGAATACATAAGAATCGCATTGCGATTCCAACTTTTTAGTACTCAACTTTTTAAAATCGTACACCACTTTAAGTTCCAAAGTTGCAATCGCGCTCGAATAGAACTTAAAGCTGTCTCTTAGTCAGTTTTAGTATTGGTGTGTTGTAATAGAAGTTACATTCGCACGCGAATATAACTTAGAGCAATACAGTCAACTTTACACTGTTAGTTTTATTATCGCGATAATACAACTATTCAAGAATCGTGTACGTAGCGTCTGTACGTGTGTGCGTTACTCGACACTATTCTATTTTGCCAGCCACAGCTGAAACCACTGATTTATGGTATTGCTATTTTGGCAATTGAATTTAACCCCAGAAAATAATCTATCCTTTGCCAGACAGCAGACAGTATTATACTTGTTCAGCCAAAGCTGGAACACCAGATTTAGGGGATTGGTATTTGGGCAATTGTATTTAACCCCTTAATAAAATATAGAAATTTCTTTCCTGAGTTTCTAGGGGTGACAATTAGCACAGCCAAGCCCCTGATGTAGGATATAGCAAAAAAAAAAACTAGTATTGATGGATTGATGGACTTGGTGGCAGCTTCTTCTGGCGCACCACAAGTCACAAAATGGCCGCCGATCAACCCAGAAAATAAGTGACAGAAAACGCTCTGTGCAGCCTAAAAACCAGCGAGCAAGTAACTAGCAGAAGTTCAATGATTCTCAGCTGTAAATTGATCCGTTCATTAGGTGCTGTTGCTGACTTTAACCTGCCTAATCTCGCCCTGATAGAAGCTGCGCCCTCTCCCTACACTAATCAGAGCAGTGTGACGTGCGGGCGCCACGTGACTCCAGCTTAAATAGAGGCTGGGTCACATGCTGCACTTGGTCAATCACAGCCATGCCATTAGTAGGCATGGCTGTGATGGGCTCTTAGGGCAAGAAGTAAAATGCTAACTGATTGGCTGCTGTGCAGCCCTTCAGAAAGCGGGAAGAAATCGACGAACACCGGACCCGAACCCGAACTTTTTTGAAAATGTCCGGGTTCGGGTCCGTGTCACGGACACCCCAAAATTCGGTACGAACCCGAACTATTCTCGAACTGTTCGCTCAACACTAAAGTTGACCCCTGCACCCATGTCAGCTGGTACAAGCATCAGTTTCACATCACCCAGCACAAGAGAAGGCCACTTTGAGAGACTTTGACCCCTGCACCTAGATGGAGGAGAGAGGTTTTCACAGCAGAGAATCAGGCATTTAGATCACCCACCACAGGAGTAGGCCACCATTTAATGGGACCCCGACAACCATGTCAGATGGCACAAGCATCAGTTTTACATCACCCAGCACAGGAGAAGGTGACTTTGAGAGACTTTGACCCCTGCACCCAGACGGAGGAGAGAGGTTTCACAGCAGAGAATCAGGCATTTAGATCACCCACCACAGGAGTAGGCCACCATTTAATGGGACCCCCGGCAACCATGTCAGATGGCACAAGCATCAGTTCTACATCACCCAGCACAGGAGAAGGCGACTTTGAGAGACTTTGACCCTGCACCCAGACGGAGGAGAGAGGTTTCACAGCAGAGAATCAGGCATTTAGATCACCCACCACAGGAGTAGGCCACCATTTAATGGGACCCCGGCAACCATGTCAGATGGCACAAGCATCAGTTCTACATCACCCAGCACAGGAGATGGCGACTTTGAGAGACTTTGACCCCTGCACCCAGACGGAGGAGAGAGGTTTCACAGCAGAGAATCAGGCATTTAGATCACCCACCACAGGAGTAGGCCACCATTTAATGGGACCCCGGCAACCATGTCAGATGGCACAAGCATCAGTTTCACATCAGCCAGCACAAGAGAAGGCGACTTTGAGAGACTTTGACCCCTGCACCCAGACGGGGGAGAGAGGTTTCACAGCAGAGAATCAGGCATTTAGATCACCCACCACAGGAGTAGGCCACCATTTAATGGGACCCCGGCAACCATGTCAGATGGCACAAGCATCAGTTTCACATCACCCAGCACAAGAGAGGCGACTTTGAGAGACTTTGACCCCTGCACCCAGACGGAGGAGAGAGGTCCCACAGCAGAGATTCAGGCATTTATATCAGCCAGCACAGGAGAAGGCCGCTTTCAGTGACTTAGGCCTTAGCACCGACACAGAGGAGACAGGTCAGATAACACAAGCATCAGTTTCACATCAACCACCACAGGAGAAGGGCACTTTTAGAAACGTTGACCCCTGCCGCCACACGGAGGAGAGAGGTCCCATAGCAGAGATTAAGGCATTTATATCAGCCAGCACAGGAGAAGGCCGCTTTCAGTGACTTAGGCCTTAGCACCGACACAGAGAAGACAGGTCAGATAGCACAAGCATCAGTTTCACATCAACCACCACAGGAGAAGGGCACTTTTAGAGACTTTGACCCCTGCAGCCACACGGAGGAGAGAGGTCCCACAACAGAGATTCAGGCATTTATATCAGCCAGCACAGGAGAAGGCGGCTTTCAGTGACTTAGGCCTTAGCACCGACACAGAGGAGACAGGTCAGATAGCACAAGCATCAGTTTTACATCAACCACCACAGGAGAAGGGCACTTTTAGAGACTTTGACCCCTGCAGCCACACGGAGGAGAGAGGTCCCACAGCAGAGAATCAGGCATCATGTCAACCACCACAGGAGTAGGCCACCTTTTGTTTCTTTGACCCCTGCACCCAGAAAGATGAGAGAGGTCCGACAGCAGAGATTCAGGCATTTATATCAGCCAGCACAGGAGAAGGCCGCTTTCAGTGACTTAGGCCTTAGCACCGATACAGAGGAGACAGGTCAGATAGCACAAGCATCAGTTTCACATCAACCACCACAGGAGAAGGGCACTTTTAGAGACTTTGACCCCTGCAGCCACACGGAGGAGAGAGGTCCCACAGCAGAGATTCAGGCATTTATATCAGCCAGCACAGGAGAAGGCCGCTTTCAGTGACTTAGGCCTTAGCACCGACACAGAAGAGACAGGTCAGATAGCACAAGCATCAGTTTCACATCAACCACCACAGGAGAAGGGCACTTTTAGAGACTTTGACCCCTGCAGCCACACGGAGGAGAGGTCCCACAGCAGAGATTCAGGCATTTATATCAGCCAGCACAGGAGAAGGCCGCTTTCAGTGACTTAGGCCTTAGCACCGACACAGAAGAGACAGGTCAGATAGCACAAGCATCAGTTTCACATCAACCACCACAGGAGAAGGGCACCTTTAGAGACTTTGACCCCTGCAGCCACACGGAGGAGAGAGGTCCCACAGCAGAGATTCAGGCATTTATATCAGCCAGCACAGGAGAAGGCCGCTTTCAGTGACTTAGGCCTTAGCACCGACACAGAGGAGACAGGTCAGATAGCACAAGCATCAGTTTCACATCAACCACCACAGGAGAAGGGCACTTTTAGAGACTTTGGCCACCCACACAAAGGAGACATGTCAGACAGCACAAGTATATCATTCATATCACCCAGCACAGGAGAAGGACACTTTCATGTACTTTGGCCCCGGCACCCAGACAGAGGGAAGGTTCATTCAGCTCTGGGTTGCACCCCAAGATCCTACTTTTGATTTTTCAATAAAGAAGTGGCCAGGAGTACAAGACAACATGGTTTAAGGCAGTTATTAAGGACTACTCTGCACAAGGGAGGGTCAGGTCTTGTGGGATCCATGCCTGGTTCATTTTTATAAACGTCAGCTTGTCCACGTTGGCTGCGGACAGGCGGCTGCGTTTGTCAGTAATGACGCCCCTCTGCCGTGCTGAATACACGTTCAGATAAAACGCTGGCCGCCGGGCAGGCCAGCACCTCCAAGGCATAACATGCTAATTCTGGCCACGTGGACAATTTGGAAACCCAGAAGTTGAATGGGGCCGAACCATCCGTCAGTACGTGGAGTTGTGTGCAGACGTACTGTTCAACCATGTTAGTGAAATGTTGCCTCCTGCTAACACGTTCCGTATCAGGTGGTGGGGCAGTTAGCTGTGGCGTGGAGACAAAACTTTTCCACATTTCTGCCATGCTAACCCTGCCCTCAGAGGAGCTGGCCGTGACACTGCTGCGTGGGCGACCTCTAGCTCCTCCTCTGCCTTGGCCTTGGCCTTCCACCTGTTCCCCTGTGACAGTTGGGAATGCCTCAGGAGCGCGTCTACCAGTGTGCGCTTGTACTCGCGCATCTTCCTATCACGCTCCAGTGCAGGAAGTAAAGTGGGCACATTGTCTTTGTACCGTGGATCCAGCAGGGTGGCCAACCAGTAGTCAGCACACGTTAAAATGTTGGCAACTCTGCTGTCGTTGCGCAGACACTGAAGCATGTAATCGCTCATGTGTGCCAGGCTCCCCAGAGGTAAGGACAAGCTGTCCTCTGTGGGAGGCGTATCGTCATCATCCTCTGTATCCCCCCAGCCACACACCAGGGATGTGCCTGCGCTGTGCTGGGTGCCACCCCGCTGTGAACCTGCTTCATCCTCATCCTCCTCCACCTCCTCCTCATCCTCCTCGTCCTCCAGTAGTGGTCCCTGGCTGGCCACATTTGTACCTGCCCTCTGAACGCTGCTGTGTGAAATAGTGGAGACTCTAGGTGACGGTGGTGGTGGTGGTGTCGGTGGCACATCCTCTGTTTGCTGCTTGGCAGGTGGCAACATTCCTCTCGAGGCGGATGCCGAGGCAGCAGCGGTAGAGGGAGCAGGGGGAGCCTGAGCGGGTTCCTTGTTTTTAAGGTGTGTACTCCACTGCAGTTCATGCTTTGCATGTAGATGCCTGATCATGCAGGTGGTGCTCAGGTTAAGAACGTTAATGCCTCGCCTCAGGGTCTGATGGCACAGCGTGCAAACCACTCTGGTCTTGTCCTCAGCACATTGTTTGAAGAAGTGCCATGCCAGGGAACTCCTTGAAGATGCCTTTGGGGTGCTGGGTCCATGTTGGCGCTGGCCAATAGCAGGCGAACTCTCTGGACGGCGGCTGTTCTGCTTTTGCCCCCTGCTCCCTCTTTGGCTTCGCTGTTGTCTCGGTCTCACCACTGCCTCTTCCTCTGAACTATTTAAGTCAGCGGCACGACCTTCAGTCCATGTGGGGTCTAAGACCTCATCGTCCTCTGCATCGTCTTCCACCCAGTCTTCCTCCCTGACCTCCTCCTGTTCAGTCTGCACACTGCAATAAGACGCGGCAGTGGGCACCTGTGTTTCGTCATCATCAGACACTCGGTCACTCTGCTGTGGTGGTATTCCCATGTCCTCATCATCTGGATACATAAGTGGTTGTGCGTCAGTGCATGGAATGTCTTCCACCGCTGGGGAAGGGATAGGTGGACGCCCCTGGAAAACCGTGGGAGCAGAGTCTTCAAACAGAATAAGAGACTGCTGCATAACTTGAGGCTCAGCCAGTTTCCCTGATATGCATGGGGGTGATGTGACAGACTGATGGGCTTGGTTTTCAGGTGCCACCTGTGCGCTTTCCGCAGAAGACTGGGCGGAAGACAATGTGGTGAACGTGCTGGAAGCACTGTCGGCCACCCAATCGACTAATGCTTGTACCTGCTCAGGCCTTACCATCCTCATAACGGCATTGGGCCCCACCAAACATCGCTGTAAATTCTGCCGGCTACTTGAGGGAGTTGGTTCACTACTTTGTGCGCCTGAGGCCGAACGGCCACGTCCTCTGCCAGCAACAGAGGCTCCATGTACACCACCACGACCGCGTCCTCGTCCCTTAATAGAATGTTTCCTCATTGTTGCGATTCAACTCGCACCACAATAAAATATATTATTTTTTAGCCCCAAAATTCCCACACTGGAAGATATAATTCCTTTTTCCGGTATTAATTACAAGAAGACTGCTGCAAATTGGACACCAGAATTTTTTAAATGCTACTTATGTTAAATGAATTCCCACAGTGGGAGAACTATTTCCTTTTTACAGGAGTAACAACGTGCGGCCTACTATTTCGGGTGTCACCAACACCAGATTGATTAAATTGGCCTTTTTTTTCACCAAAATTACAACACTGGACAATAATGTCTTTTTGCGGTATTAATTACAAGAAGACTGCTGCAAATTGGACACCAGAATTTTTAAAATGCTAGTTTTGGTACATAGATTCCCACACGGGAGATATAATTCCTTTTTACAGGAGTAAAACGTGAGAGCCTACTGTTTCTGGTCTAACAAACACCAGATTGATTAAATTGGCCTTTTTTCACCAAAATTACAACACTGGACAATAAAGCCTTTTGCGGTATTAATTACAAGAAGACTGCTGCAATTGGACACCAGAATTTTTAAAATGCTAGTTTTGGTACATAGATTCCCACTCGGGAGATATAATTCCTTTTACAGGAGTAAAACGTGAGGCCTACTGTTTCTGGTCTAACAAACACCAGATTGATTAAATTGGCCTTTTTTCACCAAAATTACAACACTGGACAATAATGCCTTTTTGCGGTATTAATTACAAGAAGACTGCTGCTAATTGGAGAACCAGAATTTTTAAAATGCTAGTTTGTGTACATAAATTCCCACACTGGAAGATATAATTCCTTTTTCCGGTATTAATTACAAGAAAACTGCTGCAAATTGGACACCAGAATTTTTAATATGCTAGTTTTGGTACATAGATTCCCACACGGGAGATATAATTCCTTTTACAGGAGTACAAACGTGAGGCCTACTGTTTCTGGTCTAACAAACACCAGATTGATTAAATTGGCCTTTTTTTCACCAAAATTACAACACTGGACAATAATGCCTTTTGCGGTATTAATTACAAGAAGACTGCTGCTAATTGGACACCAGAATTTTTAAAATGCTAGTTTGTGTACATAAATTCCCACACTGGAAGATATAATTCCTTTTCCGGTATTAATTACAAGAAAACTGCTGCAAATTGGACACCAGAATTTTTAATATGCTAGTTTTGGTACATAGATTCCCACACGGGAGATATAATTCCTTTTACAGGAGTACAAACGTGAGGCCTACTGTTTCTGGTCTAACAAACACCAGATTGATTAAATTGGCCTTTTTTTCACCAAAATTACAACACTGGACAATAATGCCTTTTAGCGTATTAATTACAAGAAGACTGCTGCAAATTGGACACCAGAATTTTAAAATGCTAGTTTTGGTACATAGTATTCCCACACGGGAGATATAATTCCTTTTACAGGAGTAAAAACGTGAGGCCTACTGTTTCTGGTCTAACAAACACCAGATTGATTAAATTGGCCTTTTTTTCACCAAAATTACAACACTGGACAATAATGCCTTTTTGCGGTATTAATTACAAGAAGACTGCTGCTAATTGGAGAACCAGAATTTTTAAAATGCTAGTTTGTGTACATAAATTCCCACACTGGAAGATATAATTCCTTTTTCCGGTATTAATTACAAGAAAACTGCTGCAAATTGGACTCCAGAATTTTTAATATGCTAGTTTTGGTACATAGATTCCCACACGGGAAGATATAATTCCTTTTTACAGGAGTACAAACGTGAGGCCTACTGTTTCTGGTCTAACAAACACCAGATTGATTAAATTGGCCTTTTTTTCACCAAAATTACAACACTGGACAATAATGCCTTTTTGCGGTATTAATTACAAGAAGACTGCTGCTAATTGGAGAACCAGAATTTTTAAAATGCTAGTTTGTGTACATAAATTCCCACACTGGAACATATAATTCCTTTTTCCGGTATTAATTACAAGAAAACTGCTGCAAATTGGACACCAGAATTTTTAATATGCTAGTTTTGGTACATAGATTCCCACACAGGAAGATATAATTCCTTTTTACAGGAGTAAAAACGTGAGGCCTACTGTTTCTGGTCTAACAAACACCAGATTGATTAAATTGGCCTTTTTTTCACCAAAATTACAACACTGGACAATAATGCCTTTTTGCGGTATTAATTACAAGAAGACTGCTGCAAATTGGACACCAGAATTTTTAAAATGCTAGTTTTGGTACATGGATTCCCACACGGGAGATATAATTCCTTTTACAGGAGTAAAACGTGAGGCCTACTGTTTCTGGTCTAACAAACACCAGATTGATTAAATTGGCCTTTTTTTCACCAAAATTACAACACTGGACAATGTAATGCCTTTTTGCGGTATTAATTCCTTTTTACAGGAGTAAAAACGTGAGGCCTACTGTTTCTGGTGTAACTAACACCAGATTGATTAAATTGGCCTTTTTTTCACCAAAATTACAACACTGGACGATATAATGCCTTTTTGCGCTATTAATTACAAGAGGACTGCTGGTATTTCAGAACACCGGAAATTTCAAAATGCTAGTTTTGCTAGATAAATTTCCCACACTGGGAGAAATATTGCCTAAGCCTTTTTACAGTATTAATTACAATAATAATTTTATTATTACGGTGAAAGCTTTTTTTAATTTATATTTCTGGCACATAAAAAAAATATATTTCTGGCTGACAGTATTGGACTCGGCTGTAGTGGCACTGGCTAGCCTAGCTGGAACAGCACATTCATGGGATTTGCTATCCAAGTGGGTTACTTTCAGTTTCACCACTGATATATTAAATATCTTTGCAGTTAGTATGGGTGACACAAGCACAGCCAAACCCCTGATGTAGTATATCTATGAAAAAAATCGACTATTACATGAGATTAATGGACGTTGTGGCAGCTTTTGCTGTAGCACCACAAGTCCCAAAATGGCCGCCGCCTATCAGCCCAGTAACATGTGCCAGAAAACGGTCTGCCCAGCCAGAAAAAAAATAGACTTTGACTGAGCAGCTGAATCGCTGTTGTTCTGATTCACAGGTGTAGGTTTTACACTTCTTTGGAGCTTTAGTTTAGACTCTGTGACAGCTTGTGCTGGCGCACCACAAGTCCCAAAATGGCCACCGCCGGTCAGCCCAGTTACATGTGCCAGTAAAAATCGCTCTGGCCAGTCTCAACAAAATAGTGACTTTCAGTGAACAGCTCAGCTGAGTTGTTCTGATGCACAGGTGTACAAAGGTAGATCATTCAATCACTTATTTATCCCTGCCTATCTCGCCCTCACAGGAGCTGCATCCTCTCCCTACACTAGTCAGAGCAGTGTGACGTGTGGCGCTACGTGACTCTAGCTTAAATAGAGGCTGGGTCACATGCTGCACTTGGCCAATCACAGCCATGCCATTAGTAGGCATGGCTGTGATGGGCTCTTAGGGCAAGAAGTAAAACGCTAGCTGATTGGCTGCTGTGCAGCCCTTCAGAAAGCGGGAAGTAATCGACGAACACCGGACCCAAACCCGAACTTTTTTGAAAATGTCCGGGTTCGGGTCCGTGTCACGGACACCCCAAAATTCGCTACGGACCCAAACGATTTTCGAACTGTTCGCTCAACACTACTGGCCACCATAGCTGGCCCAGCAAGAACACTGTCATGGTGCTCCTTAAAAACTTTGTGTCGCAAAGTGAGCGGCACAAATAACCTCCCAGGAGGACAAAGATCAGGTGCCTCTGCCTGGGCTGGCTGAACCTCTGCCTCCAAATCAGGATAAAGAGCAGAGACGACCACCCCATCAGCCAAAATGGGACCTGGGTCCTCAAAGTTCCCACCTCCCAGAAAACAACGTGACAGGGCATCCACCTGCACATTTTTAACCCCAGGGCGGAACGTAACAACAAAATTAAACCTAGAAAAGAACAAGGACCATCTGGACTGCCTCGAGTTCAGACGCTTGGCTGATTCAAAATTGGCCAGATTCTGATGGTCGGTAAATACGGTAATTGGGTGTCTGGCTCCCTCCAACCAATGACGCCATTCCTCAAAAGCCAATTTGATGGCCAACAACTCCCTATTTCCCACATCGTAATTTCTCTCTGCGGCGGAGAGCTTTTTCGAGAAAAAGGCACACGGTCGCCATTTAGCAGGAGAGGGACCATGAGATAAGACCACGCCCACCACCACCTCAGAGGCATCCACCTCAACAATAAAAGGTAGAGAGACATCAGGTTGTACCAAAATGGGAGCAGAAGCAAAACGCTCTTTAATACTAGAAAAGGCTTGAAGCGCTTCTTCTGACCATAAGGAAAAATCCACCCCTTTTTTAGTCATATCAGTGAGTGGCCTAACAACAGAGGAATAATTCAAAATGAACTTTCTGTAATAATTAGCAAAACCCAAAAACCGCATCAGCGCCTTCTGATTTTCAGGAAGCTCCCAATCAAGCACGGCGCTGACCTTCTCGGTGTCCATCTAAAAACCAGAAGCGGAGAGAAGAAAACCAAGAAATTGAATCTCTGGAACCGCAAACACACATTTTTCCAGTTTAGCCTACAATTTATTCTCCCGTAAAATCAGCAGGAGCTGACATAGGTGGTCCCGATGAGTCTTGAAATCAGGAGAAAAAAATCAAAATGTCATCTAGATACACCAGTACAAATTTCCCCATTAAATGATAGAAAATGCTGTTCACAAAATGTTGAAAGACGGCCGGACTATTCATCAAACCAAAAGGCATAACCAAGTTCTCAAAATGACCCTCCTGGGTATTGAAGGCCGTCTTCCATTCGTCCCCCTTCCTGACCCTGACAAGTTTGTATGCCCCTCTTAAATCCAACTTAGAAGAAACTTTAGCCCCCACAATCTGGTTAAACAAATCTGGGATCAGAGGAAGCGGATAGGGGTCACGAATCGTGATACGGTTAAGCTCCCTTAAATCCAGACAAGGTCTTAAAGAAGCACCTTTTTTATCAAAGAAAAAACCAGCGGAAAGAGGTGATTTTGAGGGTCTGATATGTCCCTTTCTCAGGATCTCAGAGATATAAGTATGCATGGCTGCTCTCTCAGGTTGAGAGAGATTGTATAATCGCGATTTAGGCAGCTTGGCGCCTGGGATGAGATTAATTGGACAATCATACTCTCGGTGAGGGGGCAACTCCTGGACACCACTCTCGGAAAACACATCAGAAAATTCTGAGAGAAAAAAAGGTACAGTCTTGGTAGAAACCTCTGTGAGAGTTGCCACGAGGCAATTCTCTCTGCAAAACTCACTCCAACCATTTATTTGCCTTGCTTGCCAATCAATGGTAAGGTTATGTTTAGTGAGCCAGGATAGCCCCAACACTAGAGGAGTAGGTAATCCGCTTAAGACAAAACATGACACATCCTCAACATGAGTGTCACCCACAGTCAAACAGATATTGTGAACTATGCCCTTTAACTATTTTTGAGAAAGTGGAGCGGAATCGATAGCAAAAACAGGTATAGCTTTTTCCAAAGTGCACACCTGGAAACCATGTGTTGTAGCAAATTGACTATCAATGAGATTGACAGCTGCTCCACTATCAACAAAAATCTCACAAACAAAGTTCTTGCTGTCTAGCGCCACCCTGGCAGGTAGGAGAAAACGTGAACTACAAGCAAACGGCAAATCTTCCATTTCCGCATTAACCTTGCCAATTGTAGCAAATGGAAAGTTTTTAGAGGGTTTATTTTCCCTTTTCTTTTTATTACCATCAGAAAACCCCATAAACCTCCTAGAGGGGCAAACATTAGCCAAATGATTTATTCCCCCACAACAGAAACATACCCTCCTCTGAGAGCTGAATCCTCTAGTATCAGAGGCAACTACACCCAGCTGTATGGGGACCTCCACAGAGGGTATAGAGACAGAGTGAGACCCCTGCACACTGCATGAGACAACTCCAGTGTCCTTGGGCTGAATATGACAGGAAAGTGTAGTCTCCTCTCTCTCTCTCAGACGCCTGTCAATACGAACAGCTAGAGACATGGCAGACTCCAAAGACACTGGCCTCTCATGAAACGTAAATGCATCTTTTAATCTCTCAGAAAGACCATGACAAAATTGACTTCGGAGTGCAGCGTCATTCCAACTAGTATCAGCTGCCCATTTCCGAAATTCAGAACAATATATCTCTGCGGACTGTTTACCCTGGCATAAAAGACGCAGTTTAGATTCAGCCAGAGCAATACGATCCGGATCATCATATATCTGACCCAGGGCTATAAAAAATTAATCTACCGATCGGCGGGAGCGTGCCCCTGCCGGCAGTGAAAAGGCCCAAGACTGAGCGTTATCCCTGAGCAGCGAGATGATGATCCCCACCCTCTGCTGCTCATCACTAGAGGAATGGGGACGTAAGCGAAAATCGAGTTTGCAAGCCTCTCTAAAACGAACAAAATTCTCACTACCCCCTGATAGGATGATAATAAAAGATGACTAGATGCATCAGCTTGGATTAAATCCTTTCTGGCGCCAGGAGAGTGAATATGACCATATCAGACACGACACATATGATGATCAAAATCACTCTGTTTATTGATAATAAGGTTCAAGCTTATATAGGACATTATACGCCCTTTCATTATTCAATCGTCTTTTTCCAAACAATATAGCCTCCAATCATAATGAGACACATACCGTCATACAACATACTTTCCCCAGTTACATTCTGGCCTTCATGCTCCACGTACTAGCTGATACGGACAAGATAAGGAATTCCGGTTAGATACTCGTTTGCCCAAAACATTCTGGTTATGACAGAATGTTCTTAAACAAAGTTCAAGACAGCATATTCCTTCAATCCCCTCTTAGAACCTTATATTCATATTATATGGTTCTCCTTGCCCCTCTTTTGCCTATAAGTTCTTAAGTATTCCATATAAGCCTCGGGGGTATATTCTTCAGGCCTTGATGGGGTATTGTTCATCTTACCTGTGAGCACTGGACTGTAATAAGACGTCGAGCGCACCCTCTTTTCAATGAAACTTTGACATGTGGAAAGAAGCAAGGGTACGCATTGTACACAGCAACATAATCATATCATTATAGCAATGATAGCAAATACCCCTCCTAATGCATATCGGAGTTGACCAAAGTCAGGTATCCAGCTAAAAAGCCAATCCCACCATCCTTAATTAGCATCTTGTTTTATGTGTTTTATCATTTTTTCAAATTGGCCCATCTTATCCTTTATCCCTTGGGAATGATCTGACAAATTAAAACAGCACATACCTGAAAAAGCAGAGCACCCTATACCATGTTGTAATAGCAGATAATCAATGGTTGCCCTATTCTGCAGAATTGCCTTCTTATATGACTGTATATCTAGCAATATGTCCTGCAAGATTGCGCTAGTGACATTTATTTCTTTTACCATAAAGCAAGCAAGCCTTGAGATTGTCTTGTGGTTATATGCAGCTAACCCTGGTACTCCTACCATTGATATTGCCAGGCTTAAGTACTCTGTTTCTGAGAGAAGGTTCACATTATAATTACGATCTTCCGGTAACTGCACAGAAGATTCTCGTGTATAAAGTGTTCGTGTTGCAGGAAGTAATGGTATTATGGCTAATGTTAACCTAGCTATTGTGCAGGGTCCATCTGTAATATTTGCTGGTATGTACGTGTAACTAAAGTTTCCGCATGCTAACACCCATCCTGTTGGAAGGGGGACATGTTTGTCTAAGGATGGCACTATCTTTGTGATATTACATTGCATATTTCTTCTTGATATCATCTTTTTGCAACTACTTACGCCCCGTTGGCAAATATCTGGTTTGGTCTTATTTTGTTGCTTTGCTTGTATGCAAGGAGGTAGTAATTTTTCATCACAAGTGAAATTATAACATACTTCTGCAGCTGTGACTAGACCTGTAATTATTCTGATCATATTACCTTGTAGATATCTATGTGTAGAGCAATTATAGCAGACATAATAAGGATTCACATGTCCATATCTAACATCATGTTCTTCTAAATCAGTGTTATTCCACTAGGAACGCAGGAGCCCTGTCCATATAGACACTGGAGTGGGCACTGCTACCAGGCAGGTTTCTAGAATATTGGACAAGGTGGTTCGAAGACAGAAATCAGTTAGGTTCAGGGTCTTGGCCAGGTACAGCCACAGATTCTCCTTTGTCTTCCACAGGTTGTCCTCCCCTCTGCATCCTGTTGTTAGGTACGTCTGTCTGTCCCATGATCACAGAACAGTTATTAGGAGGCATAAGGCTGCAATTGTCAGAACTGCACGTCTCAGCCATTTTAAGGAATTCTTCGACTGTGTCATCTCGTTGGGGGTCAAGGCTGTCTGCCTCCGTTAGTACCCCTTCTTGTCGTTCCTTCTCGGTTGCCTTGTTCCTCTCTACCAATTTTATTCGTGTAGCGTGGATCCACATGGGCAATTGTTCTGAGTGTTCTGTCTCGGCTGTTGTTGGTTATGTGCTACCTGCACTGATGTGTTTCTAGGTGGTGCCGTGCACTGCCTTGCCCAGTGTCCTTCCTGCCCACAATTATAACAGCTGGTGTTTGAATATGGGTTTGTGATCAATTCTCTGTCTCCTTGCCTGTAGTATCCACCTCTCCCCCTGCGTCTGCCTCTACCCCTCCCCTTGTGCCCGCATACAAGTGTGTAGCTGGGGGGAGTTACCTCACATCAAAACATCCCGCTGCTTCCTTTTCATAAAGATGTTTCTCAAAGTCCTTCGTGTTATTGAATGTCCATGATAAAACATTTTGTTTCACAGTGAGGATCAGTTTATCAGACAGGTTGTTAATGAATGTGGAAATGATTAAGCTGTCATTCTGGTGCATGGGTAAACCAGCCTCCAGCTTCCAGCAATCCATGAATCGTTTCCAGAATTCAGTGACAGTCTCGGCAGATTTTTGTTTACATGCCACTGCTACAGGGAGTGAGGAATTCTGTTTGAACACTTCACTCATGTGTTCCTGTACCTGTGTCCACATCTCTTTTATGCCATCGGGTGTGTTACAGAAGTAATTATCTGCCTCTGAGTTTGGTTGGATTTCCGAGATGGTTTTCACCTTTTTCCAATCCCATTCTGTGTATGTACCTATAATTCCAGTAGCAGCCTTCATTGTCTCAGTCCACCCTGCTAAATTGCCTACCCATGGGTTTACTAAATTGTAGTTGGTAGGACTAACTCTTGACACATACATTTTACATGTTTCACCTGGTTCAGGTTTGGGGTAATCAGTCTTGGATCCCCGCCCTCCCATTGTTGTATTCAGAGAATATTTGGAACAATATCTGCCCAGGGCTGGCTGTGCTGGATATAAGGAATATTCCTCTGAATCCCTAAAGACTAGCGCTGTTTTGAATCGCCACTTGCGTTCAGTATTTCTGGGTTATAACGGATTTCTCCTCGCCAGATTACCGGGGCGTCTAACGATTCTCACAACGCATACAAGTTTACTCAACACAATTTCACAGAGTAGTAATAACAAAGAAGAGCAACTGTGCACTTTCCACCCAGTCTGCAGTTCATACAAACAGATAATCTTATACTTCTACAAGATTTTATAACATCTATGCATATTTGACATGTAAGAGTTAATCCAAGCTTTGACTTCCCTGTTCCCTGAACAGCGGTATTTTGGAGTGCACTCCACTCTTTGTATCTATGCACAACTCCCTGAGTTGTGTTACGTGTGTCCCTGAGACAGCTCCTGTAGCTCTCTAGTCTAAAATAGGGTTCATCTGTACTTACTTTTGTAGATCGAGACATGGCCGGTGCCCTCGGATCGGGCAGGGGACAAAAATCGATGTCACTTCTCACCAGACCTGAGGGCGATCTCTCGATCCTGGATTCGAGCCCCCAAATTGATAGGATGATAATAAAAGATGACTAAATGCATCAGCTTGGATTAAGTCTTTTCTTGCGCCAGGAGAGTGAATATGACCATATCAGACACGAGACATATGATGATCAAAATCACTCTGTTTATTGATAATAAGGTTCAAGCTTATATAGGACATTATACGCCCTTTCATTATTCAATCATCTTTTTCCAAACAATATAGCCTCCAATCATAATGAGACACATACCGTCATACAACATACTTTCCCCAGTTACATTCTGGCCTTCATGCTCCACGTACTAGCTGACACGGACAAGATAAGCAATTCCGGTTAGATACTCGTTTGCCCAAAACATTCTGGTTATGACAGAATGTTCTTAAACAAAGTTCAAGACAGCATATTCCTTCACCCCCAGAAAACATATCCGGAAGAGAGATTTTAGGCTCGGAACAAACTCCATGAACGATCTGCTACCTCGAGAGAAAGACCTTGCATGCGGTCAATCAAGGCTGAAACCGGATAAATGCTTGACGGTTATGGCGGTTTATAATGTCAAGGATGGAGTACAGTTAGCAGGAACTGATAAATAACGACAGACTGGCTTGATCCCAAACTAAGGAAAATATGGGAGGGCCCTTTAAATCCCTAAGAACTCTCCCTAACTGCTATGCACATGTACAGGTCCCAGTGGTAGACAAATACATGCCCTCATACCTATAACTGAGTGACACCTGAATTCCCTATAGTAGTGAGGGGAACGGCCCCCGGCTCCCTGCACAGAATATGGAGGGAGTCAGGGTCACCTAGAATCAAGCCAGTAAACGGAATACACTTATCTTAGAGCAAAACAACTGCAGCCTCCAGCAGCACACACTTCATCCAGGAAGTAATATAAACCGCCAGGAGAAGCAGTATGGGAGGGAATATAAAGCAAGCCAATTAATCAAGATAAGAGGCAGCTGAGAGAGAGAATGGAACTGAGCAAAGGGAAACCAAAACAAAGAACGTCATACACAAGACAGGGAGGAACCTCTGACCGACCATCTCTCAGAACCGGCAATGACATGTAGAAAGTAAATTGAACTGCTGCTGGGCCTGGTCTGAGAGAGCAATCTTTATTAGCCACAGGCATGGCGGCATGAAAGGAAGGGGTTGCGCAAAAATTACTGGGGGAGGGGGGCCCCATTCAAAAATTTGATGTGGTGCCCAATCATTTCTAGCTACGCCACTGGCCCATTAAACTTCTGGGTCTTCAAATTGGGCACATGTCCTGAGGTTGCCCTTTACACCTTGGAGGTGCTGGCCTACCCTGCAGCCACTGTATTGTCTGAACATGTGTTTAGCATGGCTGGGGGCATTATCACAGACAAGTGCAGCCGCCTGTCTGCAGACAATGTTGGCAACTAAGCTTTCGTTTATTAAAAAGAACCAGACATGGATCCCACAGGACTTGTTTGAACCTTATGCAAAATAGACATGTATACCGGCCTCACCCAACCATTGTTGGAAAATTAAAAATTAAAAAACAGTTATTGGAGACTACCTTTGGCTTTACAGCCCAAAAAGGCTTCATTTCATGCAAGAATGTAACCGCCAATTGTAAGTTTCCTGTCAGTTATGCAGTGCAGGGGATTGTACCTGGCAAAAATGGTAATATTTCACCCAACAATTTAAAATCTATCCTTTGCCGGACAGTATTAAACTTGTCCAGTCACAGCTGAAACCAATGATTTACGGTATTGCTATTTTGGCAATTGAATTTCACCCCAGAACAAAAGCTATTCTTTGACGGACACTATGATACTTGTCCAGCCACAGCTGAAACCCCAGATTTACTGTATTTCTATTTTTGCAACTGATTTTATCCCCAGAAAAAAATATATCCTTTGCCGGACACTATTAAACTTGTCCAGCCACAGCTGGAACAGCAAATAATGGAACAAAGGCTCTAGCACTCACTTTGTTGAAGTGTCTTTTCCTACGTACTTTATTGGCAACGTTTCACAGACATATAGGACACAATATCTCTTTAGGTGTATTGGCTGTTGATGCGTTTCGAAAACTTCTTATTCGTAACAGCTCCTGTTATGAATAAGAAGTTTTCGAAACGCGTCAACAGCCAATACACCTAAAGAGATATTGTGTCCTATATGTCTGTGAAACGTTGCCAATAAAGTACGGAGGAAAAGACACTTCAACAAAGTGAGTGCTGGAGCCTTTATTCCATTATTTGCTGTTCCTTTCAAAGAAGGTTGAAAAAACCTGGCACCGTGCACACGGGTTCATCCGAACTGCAGACAAAGTGAGCTGGTATACGTATTGTACAGCTGGAACACCAGATTTACGGTATTTATATTTTTGAAACTGAATTTCGACTTCAGGTTCCAGCGCCTCCATGTGAAGACGTGCAGTGAGTGCGCTCCGGTCACCCACCGCTATATCGGACAATCTGCTCGCATCCTCCAAATCCACAACTTGGTGGAGCACACCACTAACTTCTAGCCGGTGTATGGACCGGTTCATCGTCAATATGGGCAAAAAACTGAAGGGCAAGCTACCGACAGCCACAACAAAGGAGGAACTGGCGTCCCCAGTAATGGCGCCCGCGCACGAGGAGACAGACTTGCAGCCAGCAGAGCTGGTATCCACGAACCCCGAAGTTGGGGAAAAAGCTATGGAGGTACCAGTGTCACAAAATGTGATTTGTCGCCGACCTCTATTGATTACAAAGCACTGGCCATAGAAGTGGTGGCACATTTGGCCCCTGATCTCCGGGACACGTTGGCCTCCTCGGTGACAAATGTAATGCACCAACTGCAAGAAGCATTGCAGCAACATGACACTCGACTTGAGACAGCAGAAAACCGCATACAGGTCATAGAAAATACCACCGGATCTATTCTGCAGAAGCTGCAAGACACCCTAGAGGATAACAAACGCCTATGGGACAAACTAGAGGATCTCGAAAATAGATCCAGGAGGAACATCCTCCGTATGATCGGCCTCCCAGAGTCAGTACCGCCGGGGGAGTCACTTACTATCTGCGAACAAGATCTGCCACAAGCTCTAAGCCTCGCGCGTGCCATTGCTGAGTCGAACGTGCCCATAGAGTAGGTCCTAATATGCAGGATACCGCCGGACAATATAACCGGCCACGACAGGTCATCATGCGCTTCCTGAACTACAAGGACAAGGAGGCAATACTGCGGGCATTCAAAATCCGCTAATTATCCGTTGCTCTAAAGTGCTTTTGTTTGGGGAATACTCAGTGAAAGTCACCAGGAGGAGGAAAGCTTTCTCCTCAATATGCTCCCACGTATATCACAACAAAGTGAAATTTGCCTTACTCTACCCGTCTTCCCTTAAAGTCTTCCACCAGGATGGTACATTCTCCATATACACCAACCCAGGAGAGGCATCTACCCTACTTGCTGAAGGATCCGGATCGAGTTCAATGGGAGAGCCTTTCAGACACCGGGACGTGCGGAACAAAGAGAGCCCGCTCCACTTCCCTGCATAAGTCAACCTGTCGCCAAGCCACAGAGTACCGGCCGCAGACCGCATGAGGAACCGCTGATCATTGAGGGATGATCCACTGGAAGATCGTATCTGTCCTCAGAGACTCGTGGGGGACCTACGTAAGCCTCGGGACTCCTCTCATTTACCAGGGTTGACGTGTTGAGAACCTGTCATGGCGGGCTGGGGCCGGCTATTGTCGACCACGCACCGGGTTTGCCCGGGGGTTAGGAAAGGATAAATATGACACCTAAGTGTCTTTTCAGATGTTCAAAGTTATAGGGTGTACCAGGGGACCGTTCACTGTTTATATTTTATGTTTGTGTCTTATGAGGAAAAAAGTGAAGTCACAGGAAAGGCTTCAGGGATCCGAGATATTTCAAGGCGGATCTCTGACTTTATCTAGACTCGTTATGTTGGTCATGGTTGTGGTCATACTGTTATCCATGGTTTTAGTTCAATTTACAGGGGATTCTCAGGGTCCAGGGTTGGGAGGGGATGAAGGCCTCGGATTGCGTACACTGTCACATGTCATGACTACTCTTTGAGATCCTATCAACATATGGATGCGTATAGTATCCTGGAATGTTAAAGGGCTGCGCTCACCGCAAAAGCGCACTAAAATCCTCAGATATCTGAAAGGGATGAAGGCTGACATTGCCCTTCTACAAGAAACTCACCTAATGCAAGATGGTTTTAAGAGGATGGAAAAGTTGTGGGTGGGACGGTTGCTAGGTTCCTCCTCTGCCCAGAGGAAAGCAGGAGTGCTAATCTTAATCCATAAAAAAAACCTGGCCTGCACAGTATTGCATTCCTCTGGGGATGATGAGGGTAGGTGGTGTCATGCACAATTAAATACCCCAGCGGGTGAGGTCAGCCTTTATAACGTTTATGGCTAATGGGGAGAATAAATCTTTCTTCGCCTATATAGGTTGAAAGGTAGCCCAAGATACAGCCCAAATTAAAATTGTGGGGGTAGACTTTAATGCAGTTTGTGATGTATCAGAGGATAGAAGAAGTGCAGGACCTAAAACTCTAAGTACACAGGTAAGAGATGGGGTTTTAAACACGTTTTCTGGCTAATACGGGCAAGATTGACATCTGGAGACTGACTCACCCAGCAGACAGAGAATTTACCTTTTTCTCACACGCACACACCCCGTGGTCAAGAATTGACTATTTTTTCATATCCCAGCATATTCAATATAGAATAACTGATCCGCAGATACATGATCTGATTATATCGGACCACGCGCCTATTTCAATAAATCTATTGGAAAAGCACCCCAAAGGAACAGACTTCCTGTGGCGCTTTTTATCCTTTCTGTATGCAGACTAACAGTTCAAAGATATCCTATGGGGGTGGTATCTAGAATTTAAACAAGACAATATATCCCACTTAGATAACCATCTACTATACTGGAACATGGCCAAAGTAGTATTAAGAGGCAGGATTGTCGCTTATGTTCGCGGTCTAAAAAAGAAAATCGCACAACATATACTAGAGATGAGCCAATCTTTACGTGTGGCGTACACGAAATTTGTTACCTTCCCAACTGAAGCACACAAACTATCATGGCAGGCAGCAAAACTGGCCTATGAACTATGGTACAAAAGGAAAGTGGTGCAGCTAGACAGATCACATATGGAGGCCAAATTCTTCAGGATGCTTGATAAAGCAGGGAGAATGCTGTCCACTTTAATTAAAAACTCTAAGGCCTCTTGCACACGGGCGTCATGTTTGACGCCCGGATAAGATGCGGGTGCGTTGCGGGAATCGCCGCGATTTTTCCGCGCGTGTGCTAATGTTTGTAGTGCGTTGAGCACGCGCGTGAAAAAATCCGCATGCTTGGTACCCAGACCCGAAGTCAGACTTCATCACTGAAGTCTGGTTTCGGGATGAGTATTCTGTATGTGTAATTATTTTCCTTTATAACATAGTTATAAGGGAAAATAATCGCATTCAAATTACAGAATCCAATGTGCCCCGGGCTTTAAAGGGTTAAAAATAATAAAGAGTGAACTTACCTTCTCCCATTGTAGCGCAGAGCCCCAGAACGTCTTCTCTCTTGATAGTTTTGATGCTTGAGGACCTGTGGTGACGTCACAGGGTCACATGGTCCAATCATAGAAGCATTTGAGTGGACCATGTGACCCATGTGATCCTGTGACATCACGGCAGGTCCTTCATCCGTTGAAGGACCTGCCGTGATGTCACAGGATCACATGGGTCACATGGTCCACTCAAATGCTTCTATGATTGGACCATGTGACCCTGTGACGTCACCACAGGTCCTCAAGCAACAAAACTATCAAGAGAGAAGACATTCTGGGGCTCTGCGCGCACAATGGGAGAAGGTAAGTTCACTCTTATTATTTTTAACCCTTAAAGCCCGGGCACATTGCATTCTGTAATTTGAATGCGATTATTTTCCTTATAACTATGTTATAAAGGAAAATAATAACGATCGGCTCCCCATCCCGATCAGTATCCTAGCAACCATGCGGGAAAATCGCAACGCATCCGCACATGATTGCGGATGCTTGCGATTTTCCCGCAGCCCCATTCACTTCTATGGGGCCTGCGTTCCGTGCAAAACGCAGAAACTGGAGCATGCTGCGATTTTCACGCAACGCAGAAGTGATGCGTGAAAATCACCGCTCATGTGCACAACCCCATAGAAATGAATGGGTCCGGATTCAGTGCGGGTGCAATGCGTCCTCCTCACGCATTGCACCCGCGCGGAAAACTCGCCCGTGTGAAAGGGGCCTAAGACCCAACAACAAATACTCAGCTTAACTGACGACACAGGTATCACACATTGTGAACCCAATAAAATAGTATCTGTCCTGGGCAATTTCTACGCTTCCTTTTACAAGGAACCCGGCCCTATACATCCTGTATCTTTATGATTGTTTTTCTTGCATTGTACTTCACTCCCATCCCCTTCACAGGAACAGCTCACAAATTTAAATGCGCCAATCACGGAACAAGAAACATTAGCTGCCATCAAAGCACTACACTTACACAAGGCCCCGGGTCCGGATTGTTACTCCGGAGAATTCTATAAGCTGCTAGGAGCTGACATTGCGGAACCCCTTACAAAGGTATTTAACGACCTACTGGCCTTACCACCATCAGTTAATTTGGCATACATAAAGCTAATCCTCAAGCCCGGGAAGGACCCACAACAACCATCCTCTTACAGACCTATATCATTAATCAATGTTGACTTAAAGTTAGTGGCAAAAATAATGGCTGACAGACTATCTTTTATAATGCTAGATCTAGTGACTGGCTGGGGAGGATGATGGACAGGATGAAAATTACAGGGCCTTTCCGGCACTTTATTTCAGCTACCGTATTTTTCGCCCTATAAGACGCACCGGCACATAAGACGCACCTAGGTTTTTGAGGAGGAAAATGAGAAAAAAAATATTTTGAACCAAAAGGTGTACTTTTGGTGGGTTTTTTACTAACGGTGTTCTGTGCATGACACTATTATGACACACTGTTATGGGGAATCTGGGGATGGCACTGTTATGGGGGATCTGGGGATGGCACTGTTATGGGGAATCTGTGGATGGCACTCTATGGAGGCATCTGTGGATGGCACTGTATGGGGGAATCTGTGGATGGCACTGTATGGGGGAATCTGTGGATGGCACTGTATGGGGGAATCTGTGGATGGCACTGTAAGGGGGAATCTGTGGATGTCACTGTATGGAGGCATCTGTGGATGGCAATGTATGGGGGCATCTGGGGATGGCACTGTATGGGGGCATCTGTGGGTGGCACTGTATGAGGTCATCTGTGGGTGGCACTGTATGGGGGCATCTGTGGGTGGCACTGTATGAGGTCATCTGTGGGTGGCACTGTATGGGGGCATCTGTGGATGGCACTGTATGGGGGCATCTGTGGATGGCACTGTATGGGGGCATCAGTGTGTGGCACTGTATAGGGGCATCTGGGGATGGCATCTATGGGGGATCTATGGATGACATGCTATGTGTCACCCACAGATCCCCCCCCATAGCAGTGCCATCCCCAGATGCCCCCATACAGTGCCATCCACAGATGCCCCCATACAGTGTAACTGTATTCTACTACACCGGGCCCGCTGTAGTAATGTTATGGCAGTGATTAAAACTATCATTTTCATAACAGTAAATCCATGCTGTATTACACACTCCGGCTGCGCTGTTCAGCAGCGCAGCGGTGTATCAGTGTTTGCCGCATTCGCCCCATAAGACGCAGCACTATTTTTACCCCACTTTTGTGCGTCTTATAGGGCGAAAAATACGGTATATACTCCACCCCAACGGCGAGGGTGGCGATACCGGGCTTCCTATCATGTCCATTCCGATTATTTAAAGCTACCCGGCAGGGCTGCTCTCTATCGCCCCTTCTCTTTAATCTAGCCGTAGAGCCACTGATACGTCTGCTGGAGGAGGGAGAAATGTTCCACGGCATCAAGGTAGGTGGACAGGAGGTTCATACCTCATTGTTTGCCGATGATCTTCTCCTTTTATTAGCAGACCCATTTGAGGATTTGGAAAAAGGACTACACTTACTGCAATCATTTGGCCCGGTCTCCGGCTTTAAAGTCAACACTGACAAATGTGTCCTACTCCCCCTAGGGCAATTGCCTTTTAAGGGTACATAACCCCCTCATGCTCCCAATTGTCAATCTCAAACACACACCTCACTTACCTGGGGATAAAAATTGGAAGGCCGACGAACACCCTTTACTCCCTAAACTATACTCCCTTAATTCACTCCATAATTAAAGATCTTAAAAGATGGAGCAACCTCCCATTTTCACTGACAGGTAGAAGTCACTTAATCAAGATGATAAGCTTTCCGAAGTTGCTATATCCATTACAGACACTCCCTCTTCTCTTACAACATGCGGACGTCTCCCGCATTCAATCAACTTTTGTCTCCTTTCTGTGGGCGGGGAAGAGGCCACGTGTTGCCCTATTGAAACTAATGTTACCTAGAAACAGGGGAGGGTTAAATATCCCTAACATACAACTGTATTACTTGGCTTGTTTATTCCAGCATTGTATTGACGGGATTCAACTGACAAGCTACTACTCAAACTTACACCTAGAACAACAATTATCTGCTGAGTGGCCATTACTAAACTTACTCCACAGTAGGAGAAACGCTTTACCTAGGTCATTAAATCACTCAGTTACTCTCAGGGACACTCAGGTAGCATGGAAGGAGGTGCATAAACTGGCAAAAAGGCCATACTTAGTATCCAGGGTTATGGAGCTCTGGCGTCACCCAGAATTTCCTCAGGGATCAAGCAATCAATTATTTACTCTGTGGAAAACTCTGGGAGTGACAACCTTTGTGGATCTTATAAACATCCAAGAGAACAGGTATTCCACCTTCCCTGAACTCAGGGCCAAATATGGCATCCCCATTACCCATTCACTGCGATACCAACAAGTTCTTTATTTCTGCAAACAGAGGCTGTTGTATGTATCGGTGGAATGTAGGAGCTCCTCAGTGATCTTTTCCCAAAATAGAAGGGAACAGACACACTCCTTGTCTCATCTGTACCATACTATCAGGGAAACTGGGGACAAATAGATAGAGGCGTGCCTCTTCAAAACTTGGGGGAGGAAATTGGTTACCCAGATCCCCTTGGAGTCGATGCTGGCGGGATGGAATAGAGTATGCAGAGCCTACCATGTGAAAGATGGCGAGAGTCACATATTCGTCTAATTTACTCAGCCATATATGCATTCTCATTTGTTAGCAGGAAGTGGGACGTGAACCATCAATCAGCTTGCCTGAAGTGTGGATTGGAAGGTGCAGACCTAACGCATTGTGTATGGTCGTGTAAAGTCACGCAGGATTTTTGGGGGACGATTTCCGAATGTATAACAGCCAGTTGGGGAATCCGGCTAAATCTCACCCCAGAGGCCTTCCTATTCCACATTTTTTACAGCACATCTCCAGTACCATTGGTGGTTGATGTTCTGCTCCTAGTGGTCTTAAGAGGTTTGTTGACAAATTGGTTAATGAAAACAGTGCCATCAAAACAGGAGATCAAAGCTCAGATGTTGCATGTAATGTACCTAGACAGGTTGGACACTGAACAAAGCAAGGAAAAAAAGACAAAGACATTCTTTCGCAAGTGGAAAATCTTTATTGTAAAGCATTTTAAGCAACGAGAAATTAATAATCTAATGAAATGCAGAGTAAAGTTGGGAAGTTTAAAGTGGTTGCAGGCCTATAGTTATAGTGTACCGGGAAACCGGTGGATAGACAGGATTGAACATAGATAGACACTTTTCTCCTACTTCCTATCAGAAGTGTGGGACGGCGGTGGACAAAATTCTGAGGTTCTGAGTTTGTGGGGTTTTGGGGACATGGGAAAATGGCACTAGTTCTGATTGTTTTGTGGAAATGTCATTTTGGGGAAAAACTGAAAAATGTAATGCATTGCACTGTACTCTGTATAGCATGCTTAATTGTGACAACTAATGTACATTGTATGGTATCTAGCTGCATTCAATAAAAAAAAAAAAAAAAAGAATGAATTTCACCGCAGAAAATAATATATCCTATGACGGACACTATAAAAACTTGTCCAGTCACAGCTGGAACACCATATTTATGGTATTGCTATTTTGGCAACTGAATTTCACCCCAGAAAATAATAAATCCTTTGACGGACACTATGAAACTTGGCCAGCCACTGCTGGGACACCAGATTTACGGTATTGCTATTTTGGCAACTGAATTTCACCCCAGAAAATAATAAATCTTTTGCCGGACACTTTTAAACTTGGCCAGCCACTGATTAATTTTCCCCATTCTCTGATACAGTACGTCAGAACAATTATCCCAAAAAAATGGATCCTGTCTGTGGAGCATACGCCTTCACTCAGTCAGCATTTGCTCAATAATCCATCAGTATTGCTAAAGGCAAAAAAAAAAACAGGAGTGGATCAAAAACAGAGATGACATGTGAATGGAATAGTTGCATGTATTCTGTGTTTTCTACCCATTCCTGCTTTTGGCTACCAAATCATAAGCCAATTCTGATGGGACCATACAGGCCTTACAGCTTCTACACAGACAGGTTCCATTGTGCATCTCATTTTTCCATCCTTATGACAGATCAGAAGAAAGGTCAAAAAAATTATGATGTCAGCCAGGCCGAAAGGCAAAATAGTGGCCGAATCATGAAGTGTGGGCGGTGGGAACAGCATGAGAAGTCCACAGAGTGGCACAATGACAGAGTCTGGAGGTGTCGGCAGCAGAAGCATCTGGAGGAGGCCACAGAGTGGCATAATGACCGAGTCTGGAGGTGGCGGAAGCATGAGGAGACCACATAGTGGCACAATGACAGAGTCTGGACGTGGCGGCAGCATGAGTAGACCACAGAGTGGCACAATGACAGTGTGGAGATGGCAGCAGAATGAGTAGGCCAAAGAGTGGCACAATGACAGAGTCTGAAGGTGTCAGCAGCAGCATCTGGAGGAGGCCACAGAGTGGCACAATGACCGGGTGAGTAGGTGGCAGCAGCATGACAAGACCACAGAGCGGCAGAATGAAAGAGTGTGGAGGGGGCAGCAGCATGAGGAAGCTACAAAATAGCACAATGACAGAGTGTCGATCAACCAAGATACTTTTGGGGGAACCTGCCGGGCATGAATAGGCCTCTAGTATCTACAGACAATGAGAAGACAAAGCGTCAAGATAGCTTTGAGCCCGGAAGAGTCGCATAGTTCATCAAGATAGGCCACTAAAGATTTTACCGCATATAACCGCAGCACTAACCACTGAATTAATTTTGTTTTTCGACAGACATACTTCAATAAAGATTTTATCACATATTACTGCATCGCTGAACTCTGAATAAGAATTGTTTTTCCACCAAAATAAGTCACAAAATATTTTACCACATATAACTGCAGCGCTAAATGCTGAATAGATTTTTTTTCCACCAAAATAAGTCACAAAAGATTTTACCGCATATAACTGCAGAGCTTAACGCTGAATACAATAGATTCTAAGGCATATTACTACAATACTGAAAGCTGAATAACATTAGTTTTTTCCACCAAAATACTTCAATAAAGATTTTACCACTTACATATAACAGAGCACGGAGATGAAGAGGGTCTTCGGATTTCCCCCGCACTATACGGACGTCTCAGTAATTAACAGCTGCTTCGACAGTAGCTCTTGGGAAGGTCATGTAGCGCCCCAGTCATCCGGCATCTATTCGCTCCGCTAAAGGATTATTTTGAAAGTGTGTAGAAGACACATGGGGCCCCCACACTGCAGATTTATTATGGAGACATCCTGGAGATTTTACCCCATATAACTACAGCGCTGAATGCTGAATAAATTTTGTTTTTCGACCGAAATACATCAATAAAGATTGTACTGAAATAGGCCACATAACACTTTTGCCACAAATAACTGCACCAGTGAAGTGTGTATATATTTTTTCTTTCAGTACTGACATAGGCCACTAAACACTTTCAACACATATAACTGCAAAAGTGAACTGAAAATATATTTTTCTTTTTGTACTAAAAGGCCATTAAACGCCATTAAACGCTTTTGCCACAAATAAATGCACCAATGAAGTGCATATTTATTTTTCTGTTTGTACTGAGATACGTCACTAAATGCTTTCACCACATATAACTGCAGAAGTGAACTGCATATATATTTTTCTTTTTGTAATGAAATACTCCACTGAACGCATTCACCACATATAGCTGCAGAAGTGAACTACGTATATATTTTTCTTTTTCTACTGAAATAAGCTACTGAATGCTTTCACCACATATGGCTGCAGAAGTGAACTGTGTATATATTTATCTTTTTCTACTGAAATACGCCACTGAACGCTTTTATCACATACAGCTGCAGAAGTGAACTAAGAATATATTTTTCTTTTTTAAATGAAATATGCCACTGAACACTTTCAACACATATAGCTGCAGAAGTAAACTGCGTTTATATTTTTCTTTTTATAATGAAATACGCCACTGAACACTTTCACCACATATAGCTACAGAAGTGAACTGCGTGCATATTTTTCTTTTTCCTCTGAAATGCGCCACTAAATGCTTTAACCACATATAGCTGCAGAAGTGAACTGAGAATATATATATATTTTTTGTAATGAAATACACCACTAAATGCTTTCAACACATATAGCTGCAGAAGTGAACTCTAAATATATTTTTCTTTTTCCACAGCTATAGTAACATAGTATATAAGACTGAAAAAAGAAATTTTTCCATCCAGTTCGGCCTGTTTCCTACAAGTTGATCCAAAGGAAGGCAAAAAACCCCTGTGAGGCCGAAGCCAATTTTCCCCACTTAAGGGGAAAAAATTCCTTCCCGACTCCAATCAGGCAATCAGAAAAACTCCCTGGATCAATGACCCATCTCTAGTAGCTATAGTCTGTAATATTATTACACTCCAGAAATACATACAGGCCCCTCTTGAATTCCTTTATTGTACTCACCGTCACCATCTCCTCAGGCAGAGAGTTCCGTAGTCTCACTGCTCTTACCGTAAAGAATCCTTTTCTATATTTGTGTACAAACCTTCTTTCTTCCAGACGCAGAGGATGTCCCCTCGTCACAGTCACAGTCCTGGGGATAAATAAATGATGGGAGAGATCTTTTTACTGACCCCTAATATATTTATACATAGATATTAGTCGTCTTTTTTCTAAGGTGAATAACCCTCATTTTGATAACCTTTCAGGGTACTGTAGTTGCCCCATTCCAGTTATTACTTTAGTTGGCCTCCCCTAAACCCTCTCCAGCTCTGCTATGTCTGCCTTGTTCACAGGACCCCAGAACTGTGCACAGTACTCCATGTGTGATCTGACTAGAGATTTGTCTAGAGATTTGCCACTAAAGGCTTTTCAACATAGCACTTGCACCCCAAGAACAAATTGTTGGAATGACAGAGCTGTCTAATGGCTATTTTGATCCCCAAATTATCTTTCCCTGCACTTGTAAATCACTTTCCTATCAATGTCCCTAGCTCCTTCTGACGTCTCTCCCTGCACTAAGATGCTGTGAAATGATTTCTCCCTATCCTTTCCCTGCACTTATTAATAGTTTTTTCAGGTTTTTTTCCCAATCCGGTTTTTCCAATTGCTGTCCCTTGTGCCTTCTCATATCTGTCCCTGCACTTAGGACACTTGAAAATGTATGATTCTAAGATGGCTGCCATATTTATAGGGCTGTGACCTAACAGGGCTGGCTGCTGATTGGCTGCATGCATGCATGTCAATCTGGGTGATCCTGTCTTCCCAAAGTTCCTTGCCCCATGTCCTCAGTCCTCACACGTGTGGACACCACTTTAGTAAAAATTTTGATTCCCTCCCACGAAGCACGAGGAAAATCGCATTAGCAGCTAATCAAATTCAGCTTCTATTCGCTCATCTCTAACCAGGATCATTCTGAAAAAATTGCCTAACCTCTACAATCTCAGGTTGTAGCTATAGAGAACCTCATCATAAATGTCTATTTTTCAGCCTTCTGTGCAAAGTAAATATTGGTGTCACGATTGGTGTGACTGATCCAGACAGGTCTGGGAGGAGAAGGTCGCAGCGACTTGCTACTCGCGATAGCTTGTGAGTTTGCTCCGTGGTTCAGGGTATGTCATCCGGGTTTTGCCTTGTGAACCTTTTTGTCCTGACTGGGAGTTTGTAGGCATTCTTCTCAGGTGAGTGCTGTCTGCCACTCCCAGCTACTATATTAGTTTCAGTTTCACTTGCAGTCATTGCAGATATAGTCCTTACTTCCAGTGCTATTCTGACCCTTGAAGGAGATCGTTTGACGGTATTGCTGTGGAGCTCTTGTCTGGCGTGGACTGTCGTTATTGGGATCATCTTCTCTGCTCGTGACTGGATAAGTCTATCTCTGCTGGAGATTGTTTGTTTGTTGCTGTCTTCCCCTGTTGTTCTCCTAGACATGAGTGATGGTGACTAGTGCTCGCATCTGCCTTTCCCCAGTTTAGTCTTCTTAGGGTGACTCAGGGTTTAGACATCCTGCTCGCCGCACGTCTAGGGTATCAGGGCAGACAGGTGCCAGCTTAGGGTTTGTCAGGGGTGGCCGTTCTATTTCCCATCCGTAGATAAGGGTCCCCCTTCCCCTCCATCTGGTGCGACACGACTGCTGCTGGGATAGCGGTCATGACAATTGGTTCTCGATTGGATTGCTCCTTTTTGGGTAGCCGCATATTATTATAATGGGAATGCCATAGTGCAATTCGGTTCGCTATACAGGAAGAGACATATTTACATAGGACCTATCAATTGGTGTATATCAGCATATATGTGTCTGGAAGCAGTCCCTTTGCCAACAGTTCTCTAGTTTGGCTGGCAACAATGGCAGTTCCCCAAAAATTGTTTCTCACTATGATGTGTTTGCATGTTGGGTTCAGCTTAGTTGTCTCCTGACAGGATTGGTTTTAATACTACTGGTTGTAACATGACCATACCCAAGTAGCCATAAGTAACAAATTAGTGATTTGATTGGAATCTTCCTTTAAAAAGTTATGCTGTACTTGTTCTCAGACAATCATTGCAAGCTACAAATTGAGGGCTAACTAGCCAAAAAAATATACTTTAAATGCAAACAATAGGCACACTTAGGCCTCTTTCACACGGGCGTCATGTTTGACGCCCGGATAAGAGGCGGGTGCGTTGCGGGAATATGTGCGTTTTTCCCGCGCGGGTGCAAACGTTTGCAACACGTTTTGCACGCACGTGAGAAAAAACGCCATGTTTGGTACCCAACCCGAAGCCGGACTTCATCACTGAAGTCCGGTTTCGGGTCTACTGGAGAATTGATTATTTCCCCTTATAACATGGTTATAAGGGAAATAATAGCATTCTTAATAAAGAATGCATTGTTAAATGAAGAGGAAGGGTTAAACATAATAAAAGTTAACTTACCTTTGCCACTTGATCGCGTAGTCGCGATCTGTCCTCTCTTTCCTGCAGCATCTATGAGCTACAGGACCTGTGATGACGTCACATCACATGGTCCAATCACATGGTCCATCACCATGGTAAGATGGACCATGTGATTGGACCATGTGATGTGACGTCATCCAGGTCACTAGATCATAGATGCTGCAGAAAGAGAGACAGATCGCGACTACGCATCAAGTGGCAACGGTAAGTTAACTTATTATGTTTAACCCTTCTCTTCATTTTACAATGCATTCTTTATTAAGAATGCTATTATTCCCTTATAACCATGTTATAAGGGGAAATAATAGAGATTGGGTCCCGTTGCTAAGCAAGCATGCGGGAAAATCGCAACGCATCCGCACTTGGTTGCGGATGCTTGCGATTTTCCCGCAGCCCCATTCACTTCTATGGGGCCTGCGTTGCGTGAAAAACGCAGAATATAGAACATGCTGCGATTTTCACGCAATGCAGAAGTGATGCGTGAAAATCACCGCTCATGTGCACAGCCCCATAGAAATTAATGGGTCCGGATTCAGTGCGGGTGCAATGCGTCCTCCTCACGCATTGCACCCGCGCGGAAAACTCGCCCGTGTGAAAGGGGCCTTAAAGTAACGATTCAGGCAAAAGCTGTTTTCAACCAATAGTGCCCTTTGTGGTGACTGTAATGACTGGGGAAGAGGTACTTTGAAGACTGGACGTTGTGGACATTTACCCCTATTTACCCCATTCAAATTCATCACTTTAAAGGGTTAACTTGCATTGATTTATACTGTATAATACTATGTAACTGCACGTTGTATGTTTTTTGTGCTATATACCCTGTTCAATTACAATATGGAAAGTGTTAATGAATAATGAGAAGCTAATAATTTTCCACAGTTACAATAAGGATTAAAGAAGAGCATGTTTTGAAGGGAAAAAGCCAGACTTGTTTACCAACAAAACTAGACAGACTGACCTTTTGAATATCAAGTTTAGCTATGTTAATATGTTTTAAGGCTTTTTTTTTTTTTTTTTGTCTGGAAAAGCTGCTTTGTCATTCCCATTAGGTATTTTTGAAGTTCTAATGTTAGTCTATGACAGACAATTCTAGATTTGTATTTGTTTGGGTTGTGGTTCTCCAATCCCACCTTCCAATTGAAAGTTCTAGTTCAGCCAGAAACCATATATAAGAAGAACTGTCAGAGCCCCTAGTGTTCTGCAGTTAGAGATCAGTGTTTAGAAGAATAGACTCTGCAAGACTACTTGAGTGACCAGAAAAAGATGCTGAGACAGGGATACTCAACCACAGACCTTGGATCACCAGCCTTTGACCAGGACACCAGCCATCTGAGAGGTAAAAGGACAGCTAGCTCAGGCCATTCCTCAGCAACAACCCTTCTTCTACCAGGGAGGAGACTGGATATACCAGTAGAGAACATCACATGACCCACCCACCTCCTATCAAAAAGCAAGGACAGCATCCATCTTAGATTCATTCTGAAGCTGCAGTGTTAGTTAGAGCAGTGAGAGAGTGTTGATGCTGCTGAATTAATAGGGACAGCGTTAGCTAGGCCAGTGTTCTGTGTCCACTCCAGTCCTCAAAGACTCATCGGCCTCTTTCACACGAGCGTGTCCAGATTAGGCCCCATTCACATGTCCGTAGTGTGTTGCGGATCCACAAATTGTGGATCCGCAACACACCATGCCGGCACTCCCAATAGAGATGCCTCGTCTTGTCCGCAGGCTGCGGCTCAGCAAATGCGGAAGCGGAGAGCACATAGTGTGCTCTCCGATCACGTCGACCCCATTCGCAATGAATTTGCGGAATGGATGCGGACAAAAGTTGCAGATGTGTGAATGGGGCCTTAGGTCCAGATGCATTGTGGATGCGTTCAGTGAAAACTGTGCGATTTCACAGACAAAGCCATTCAGTTTTGCCTGCCATCGCGTTCAGTTGTTCAGTTTTTTCCGCGCTGGTGCAATGTGTTTTGATGCGTTTTTCATGCGCATGATAATAAACTTAAGGTTTACAAACAACATCTCCTAGCAACCATCAGTGAAAAACGCAATGCACCCGCACTTGCTTGCGGATGCATGGCATTTTTCACGCAGCCCCATTCATTTCTATAGGACTAGGGCTGCGTGAAAAACGCAGAATATAGAACATGCTGCGATTTTCTTGCAACCCACAAGTGATGCGTGAAAAAACAACGCTCATGTACACAGACCCATTGAAATGAATGGGTCAGAATTAAGTGCGGATGCTATGCGTTCACGTCATGCATTGCACCCGCACAGAAAACTCGTTCTTGTGAAAGGGGCCATTTGCTGTAAGGACAGCATCCTGACAGCACCCCAAAAAGCCTTTTTTAGGGCTGGTACATCAGTCTGCTTTTATATATATATATATATATATATATATATTGCAGTTGTCTGCCTGTGTGTGAGAGGCCGCAGGCCCACAGACTGTACTGTGTGCACACCACTCTTTTAGGGTGGCACTGAACCTTGCCGTTAAAAAAAAGTTATTTAATTTTTACCCTTTAATATAATTGCAGTTGCCTGCCAGTGAGTGTCAGGCCCACAGACTGTACTGTGCCCACTGCCCACCACTCATATAGGGTGTCACAGTACATTGCACGGCGCACGTGCAGTGACCTAAAATTCAAACGAAGCGGACCGAGCATGGGTCTTTTTCCATCTCCCGGTTCCAAAAATCAATTCCCCTGATAAGGGACAAAACAGATATTAAGCTGATAGGAATAGTACTTAGTTAACACTAGTTGTATTGGTGGAAAATTCCATAGCTTTTTTCTCTATCTCCCCATGCAATGATTCAATTCAATACTCGTCCCCTGATAGGGGACTTAACAAAGATTAAAATGGTAAGAATAGTAGTTCACACTATTTGTATTGGTGGCACAGTATATTGCGCGGCGCACGCGCAGTGTCCCAAATTGGAAGGAAGAGGACTGACCAACCATATTTTTCCATCTCCCAGTTCCTAAAATTTATTCCATACACCTGCCCCTGATAGGGGACAAAACAGAGATTAAACTGGTAAGAACAGATTTTTTTAATTTAAAAAAAGAGGACAGCCTCTGTGCAGCTGGGTATTTTTTGGCCACGTTACTAAACGCTTGTGCTCAATGGCTGTAGGCTCATGCGTCCTTTTGCGGAGGTGACAAACCTGGTCAGTCAAAACCAAGGCAACATCATCGACCTTATCCCATATGCGCTTTTTCTGGAGCCCTGCGAAGAGTGCTGGATCAGGCTGTAGATGAGCATGAAGAGGATGAGTTGTGGTCACCATCACCACCAGAAGCAGCCCTGTCGTCGTCGATTGCTGGACCTGCGGAAAACACAGAGAGAGGAGTCTGAAGAAGAGGAGTCAGAGGAATAAGGTGGCTTTGAGGAGGTGGAAGACCAACCACAGCAGGCGTCCCAGGGGGCTTGTTGTCACCTTTCGGGGACCCTTGGTGTTGTACGTGGCCTGGTGGAGGAAGAGACCTTCAATGACATCAGTGAGGAAAAGGAACGGGACATGGCTAGCTTGGTATCCAACCTTGTGCAAATGCGGAGTTTGCAGTTGTGCAAATGGACTGTTTGCGGTGCGTTAAACGGGAAGTTTGGTCTGTCAGAGTTTGGTCTGTCACTGTGAAGAGGGCGTAACCCTTACACTACCTGATTGATACAACATCATACCTGATTGTATACACACACTGGATGTTTTAAAGCACGTTATTCCAAACAATTTAGGAATGTTAGGTGATTTATGCCCTTTATGGATTAAAACCCGACTCTGCGTCAACTACGTAATTTTCCATGGGAGTTTTGCCATGAATTGCCCTCCAGCATGCCACAGTCCAGGTGTATGTCCCCTTGAAACAACTTTTCCATCACTATTGTGGCCAGAAAGAGTCCCTGTGGGTTTTAAAATTTGCCTGCCTATTTTAGTCTATGGCGGTTCACCCGTTTGCTAACATTTGCGAAAGTTCGCGTTTGTTTGCGAACGGAAAATTTTATGTTCGCGACATCTCTATATGCCAGCTCAGTATCTTGTCTGTATCAAGAATGCTATTATTTTCCATTATAACCATGTTATAATGGAAATTAATAAAGTGAAGTTTGGGTCCCCATTTGACTTTAATGGGGTTCAGGCTCAGGGTCAAGTACAGGTCCCGAACCTGAACTTTGACCTGAAGTTGTGCTGAACCCGGCGAACCCAAACTTCCACGGGTTCGCTCATCTGTAATATTAATTTATCTGTAAATCAGTAAAGTCCATGTAGGGAGATCTTGGGATTAGGGTGGTCACCTCTTCTGCAGGCACACAATATATTTTCAACTTTTGTTTAACTATAGAATTAAAACTCTAGATTTATCACAGTAAATTAGCTAAATAAAAACAAGCACTATGTATGTAGCATGTATGTATGTATGGACAGCAGAACCTATCATCTACACTATATCACTATCTAACTTACACTGACTATCTTCCTCTAACTATCTGTATTATATATATAAACTAATTAACTAACTATCTAATGTAATGTGACAAATGGAAAGGAGAGAGCACAGCAATAACACTGCTGTCTCTCTCAGAACTGTAATAAACTGTAGAGAATGGCTGTGGGGAGGTTCTTATATAGTAAGGGGTAGGCATCTTTCTTAATGGTTGCCAGGGATGTTGCTAAGCTCAGACAAAGACATGCAGCCTTCTCATTGGGCCAAAAGCAAAAAGGGAAGTTACTGATGAAAAAAAAAATATTCAAAAATACGAATATATATCACTATATTCTAAATATTCCCAAATTCTGCAATATTCGCAAATTTGCAATTCGAATATTCGCGCCCAACACTAATCATATTTAGAGATCGGTTTATGTTTTCTTGTTTCCTGAAGTCTATCTGCACAATCATGCCCCAGGCAACAGTTGTCTTGATCTACCCAGGAACCAGTATAGGAGATAACTTAATGTGAATACCCATTCAGATAAAACTATGAGTCATCTGTTATACTAATTCTGGGGCAGGTCTTGACAACCTCTGCCTGGGTTCATGATTGGTCATGCCGCCAGTCTGCAGGAACAGCAAGATACTGTTTAGGGTTGAGCGAACCCAAACTGCAAATTTCAGGTTTGTACAGAACTTTGTGAGTTCAAGTACCCGGACCCGAACCCAGACTTTTTCACTGAAGTTCGGGTTCAGTGTTCGGGTGATTTTATTATTTTCCATTATAACATGGTTATGACAGAAAATAATAGCATTCTTAAGACAGAATGATAAATAAAATGGCCGTTGAGAGGTTAAAAATAATTTAAAAAACTCACCTCATCCACGTAGCAGGTATCCTCTTCTTTCTTCTTTCTGCAGGACCTGCAAAAACGACCTGCGATGACGTCACCACACTCAACACGTGGTGAGCGCGGTGACATCATTGCAGGTCCTGCTGAATGAAGATAGAAGGACCTGCGGTGATGTCATCGCAGGTCCTTTTGCAGGTCCTGCAGAAAGATGAAAGAAGAGGATACCGGCTGCGCGATCAAGTGGATGAGGGGAGTTTTTTCTATTATTTTTAACCCCTTAATGGCCATTTTATTTAGCATTCTGTTTTAAGAATGCTATTATTTTCCATTATAACCATGTTATAATGGAAAATAATAAAGTGAAGTTCGGGTCCACATTGACTTTAATGGGGTTCAGTTTCAGGGTCAAGTTCGGGTCCCGAACCCGAACTTTCACCTGAAGTTCCACTGGACCCGCCGAACCCAAACTTCCATGGGTTCGCTCATCCCTAATACTAATTTTTCTGTATATCAGTAAAGTCCATGTAGTGGAGACCTTGGGATTAGGGTGGTCACCTCTTCTGCAGGCACACTTAGATTTTCAACATTTGCTTAACTATAGAATAAAAACTCTAGATTTATCACAGTAAATTTGCTAAATAAAAACAAGATGTTCTCCTTGAGATATCTCTATCCTTTAATAGCAAGCTGTCAATAGGCAACTGTAACGTATACTTTATTCACTTTGGTTATGTTGGGTGCTTTTCAACTTTGCGTTCTGGGCTGCGAGTCCGTGACAGCTTCATTTGTCGAATCAGCGTAAGACTCAATAGTTCTAATTTGAAGTATATTAAACTGTCATCCTGATGCTGAAATTCATCACAAACTGAACTGTTGAGATGCAAAATCTTGATAGTTGTTCATAATTGCAAATATTGACTTAAGCAAACCTACTTGTTACGCCAATCAGCCAAGATTTCATCTTCTTCAAAGAAATGTGTAATATAGAATCACAGTAAGTTTTCTTGAAGTATATGCAAATGACATTTGTATAATTGCAGCTTCCCCGTGGAGAGGTGCGTGGGGAAGAGAGGACAGGAGTGGTAGCAGTTTGAGGATGGTGGTGCTACTCACAGTGATGGCTGTAGTACTCCCAAGGTCTCAAGGTCATGCAGTGAAGAGGGGGTGCATCTATTCCCCCTGAGCACACTCTGATTGCAGCCTCCTACTGGATGGAAGGTGAGGTGCCCTTGATGTTGTGAACAGCGAGGTGCAGGGAGAAGAGACTAAGAACTTAACAGGGTTTTGGGAAATAGTAGAAGTCTTTACTAAATTGAATAATGCATGTATATTCCAAGTGCAAATGGAGGCAAAATGCCTAACAGTTCTGATGTTCTGAGGGTCTGGGTTGAATCAGGAGAGTTTTTTCCAGGTACTCTTTGGAGGCACTTTCTCATATAGCACTTTTCTACATTCCAAAAAGGGTGTAGACCTTAAGGCTGCATTCACACGAGCGTGATTTCCGCGCGGGTGCAATGCGTGATGTGAACGCATTGCACCCGCACTGAATCCTGACCCATTCATTTCTATGGGGCTGTGTACATGAGCGTTTTTTTTCACGCATCACTTCTGCAACGCGTGTAAATCGCAGCATGCTCTATCTTATGCGTTATAAACGCATCCGCAGCCCCATAGAAATGAATGGGGCTGCGTTAATAACGCATTGCATCCGCAAGCAAGTGCAGGTGCGTTGCGTTTTTCATTGATGGTTGCTAGGAGATGTTGTTTGTAAACCTTCAGTTTTTTATCACGCGTGTGAAAAACGCATCAAAACGCATTGCACCCGCACGGAATAAACTGAACAACTGAACGCAATCGTAGGCAAAACTGAATGGCTTTGCCTGTGAAATCGCACAGTTTTCACTGAACGCATCCGCAACGCATCCGGACCTAATCCGGACACGCTCGTGTGAACCCAGCCTAAGACAGAAACCCAATCTGTCACACTTTTTTTCCCAGCCAAGGGCTCTGAATACCAGAAGCCATAAACATGGCTACTTCCACCCTCCTTTTTGGCTTCTTAACCTTCTCAAGTTCTTTTCTACTCTCAGTCTCATGGGTTCCCTGGAGTCTTCCCTGGAGTCTTCCCTGGAAGACAGCCTGGAGACTATTGTCAATGACCTGGTATAAAACCTTTAATTCAGCCAGACATTATCTACAATTCACATACAGTAACATAATATGCAACATATAAGACCCTATCATGAGAAGTGGCCTAGTGGGTCACTTCATGATTACCAGATTCTGATATCAAAATGTGTATCATAATATGCAGCGGCTGTTAATACCCTGGAAGAAGTTATTATTTAACAGAGGGAACAGGGAGGAGGTATTTATGGAGTTAGAGTTGAGCTGGCGCTTGGAGGAGCATTCACACCTTGAGCAATACTGACTGTCCTTGGGGGTTGTGGCTGACACAAGGTTAGCCAATCGATTAACACTGCGGGTTACCTAGAGGAGCACACTTTGGGTGTTACTTAGGGCACACAAGGTTTGGCACTTGTTTTTTTATTTTTATTTTACAATGACTCTGAATGACAATTGATTCTCTAAAGTCAATGAATATGAAGGTTTTCTTTTCCTGGTCCTATCTATGTCTGCAACAGAAGAACACAGACATTAATAAAATGAAGTCTTTACTAGAATTCCCATACTGAGAACAGACATGCCTGAAGGAATGCAAGTCAGTTCATGGGTGATGTAGCAGAATGAGAAAGTAGATCCTTCTTTTACTAAGCAACTACTTATTTTTGACATACAGTATTAGCTGCAGAAAATAAGTAAAGTAGAAACATCTTTTTTAAATGTGCACAGTTCACAGATTTTCACTAGCATTACTGAAATTGCAGTGAAATTGTACCCTATCATATTTCACCTTACAGAGCAGGCCGTTTTTTTTAAATTTGTCAATTTATGTGGTAAAAACTTTGGTGCACTTTTACTTATCCAAGCCATTCTGAGACTGGTAAATTCGAGTCAATAAAAATTTTACAAAAATGTGGACAAAATCTGCAATTTTCCAAATTTCTATTTCTCTGTTTTTAAAACAGATAGTGATATCTCATAAAATAGTTATTACTTTACAGTACATTTCCCAAATGTCTACTTCATATTTGCATAATTTAATTTTAATTTAAGCAATTTTTAGGAAAATTTCCAAAACCCAGCCAAACAAAACTGAATATCTATTACCCTAATTCTGCAGTTTATAGAAAAATACCATATGTGGTCATAAACCCCTCATATACCGCTGTCAGCGCTGACCGTGGCATATGGGAGGTTTGCACTCCCTCTCCTTAGCCATCGGGTCTCTGCGATGCGATGATGGAGACCTGATGATTGCCATGGCAGTCCTGATGCCTTACACAGGCCTGAGGGCTGTGTCTCCTAGGCAATTGTCAGGGTCTTACTTTTAAAGAAGCTGACAGTTCAATTCAGCACAATACAGAATGTATTTATACTGAGTTGAAACAGGGATCAAACCCTGAAAAGGTGAAGTCCCACAGTGGGACAAATATAAAAAGTAAAAAAAAGTGAAAAAAATGTTTTTTATAATTAAAAAATTTAAAGTTTCAAGTAAAAAAAAGTGTCCTTTTCCCAAAATAAAGTAAAAAAAAAATAATTTTTGAAATAGGGAAAAAAAGAAAAGTAGACATATTAGGTATTGCTGCATCTGTATCGACTGCCTTTATAAAAATATCACATGACCTAACCCCTCAGGTGGACACCGTCAAAAAAAGAAATTAAAAACTGTGCTAAAAAAAAAAATTGTGTCACCTTATATCACTAGTACAACACCAAGCAATCAAAAAGGCATATGCCTCCCAAAATAGTACCAATCTAACGGACAACTCATTCTGCAAAAAATGAGCCCCTACCTAAGACAATTGCCCAAAAAATAAAAAATAAACTATGTCTCAGACTATGGATACACTAAAACATAATTTTTTTTGTTTCAAAAATGATATTATTTTGTAAAACTTAAATAAATAAATAAATAAAAGAAAGTATGGATATTAGGTATTGCCATGTCCGTAACAACCTGCTCTATACAAATATCACATGACCTAACCCCTCAGGTGAACACGGTCAATAAAAATATATTAAAAATGGCGTAAAATAGTTTTTCCCACCTTACATCACAAAAAGTGTAATAGCAAGCAATCAACAAGTCATATGCACCCCAAAATAATACCAATCAAACCATCATCTCATCCCGCAAAAAATTAGACCCTACCTAAGACAATCTCAAAACTGGAGTTTCTACTCTAGGGTGCATCAAGGTGTCTTTAAATGTGATATGTCAACTTAAAATCATCCCAGCAAAAGCTGCCCTCCAAAAACCATATGGTGTTCCTTTCCTTCTGCTCAATTCCATGTGCCTGTACAGCAGTTTACAACCCCATATGGGGTGTTTCTGTAAACTACAGAATCAGGGCAATAAATATTGAGTTTTGTTTGGCTGTTAACCATTGCTTTGTTACTGAAAAAATTGATTGAAATGGAAAATCTGCCAAAAAAGTGAAATTCTGAAATGTAATCCTCATTTTCCTTTAATTCTTGTGGAACACCTAAAGGGTTAACAAAGTTTGTAAAATCAGTTTTTAATACCTTGAGGGTATAGTTTCTAAAATGGGGTCATTTTCGGGTGGTTTCTATTATTTAGGCCTCACAAAGTGACTTCAGACCTGAACTGGTCCTTAACCTCTCTACGACCGCCTAACGCACGGATGCGTCTGGCGGGCGGTCGTGTAGTTCTGGGAGGACGCATCCGTGTGTCATCTCGCGAGACGCGAGATTTGCTGTGAACGCGCACGTGAGATAACCAATGATCAATCGCTGGCAGGCTGTAGAAGTAAAATAAATGAAATCAAACAGGTATATCAGACGCTTAACAGCGTCTGATATACCTGCTACCTGGTCCTCTGGTGGTCCCATTAACCCCTGATCACCCCATATAGACTCCCTGATCACCCTCCCTGATCTTCAAAACACGGACACCGGCAATGTACTTTCCGCATTTTGCAAATCCGCACATTGCCAGAACTATATAGAAAATGCCTTTTCTTGTCCGCAATTGCGGACAAGAATAGGACATGTTCTATATTTTTGCGGAACGGAAGTGCAGACCCGGAAGTGCGGATCTGCAATTCTGGATCCGAGCGGGACAAAGTCTGTCCCCATAGAAATGAATGGGTCCGCAATTCCGTTCCGCAAACAGAATTGCGGACGTGTGAATGGGGCCTAAGGGTCCCTTATCACCGCTAGTTAGTTAGCTACTTGTTGATTTTGGCAGATATTTTTTCATCCACATTGATCAATGCGAATGAAGAAATCTGTGTCGTTCATTTATTCCTTCAGCCCAGAGGCTGAACGGAAAAAAAAAATCTCATTACCCGTATGCTCAATTTAAGGAGAATAGCAGAAACTCCTAATGCTGGCCATACATGTAATGATTGTGGAGACCCTCAAAGGCCAGGGCAGTACAAACACCCCACAAGTGACCCCATTTTAGAAAGAAGACACCCCAGGGTATTCCGTGAGGGGCATGGCGAATTCATAGAAGATTTTTTTTTTGGCACAAGTTAGAGGAAATTGATTTTATTTTCTCACAAAGTCTCATATTCCACTAACTTGTGACAAAAAATAAAATTTTACATGAACTCACCATACCCCTCACGGAATACCTTACTGCCCTGGCATTTTAGGGGTCTCTAAAGCGTGAGAAGAAGTCTGGAATATGAATGCCTAAAAATGCCCTGTGAAATCCTAAAGGTACCCATGCTCTGTAAATGACAACTTTTAAAAAAATTTTATACAAAGTTGTCAGTTTACAGAGATATTTCTCTCACCCAGCATGGGTATATGTAAAAATACACCCCAAAACACATTGCCCTACTTCTTCTGAGTACGGTGATACCACATGTGTGCCACTTTTTTGCAGCCTAGCTGCGTAAAGGGACGTAAAGTCCAACGAGTACCTTTAGGCTTTACAGGGCTGCTCACAATTTAGCCCCGCCCAAAATGCCAGAACATGTATACTAATGCCAGAAGCCTGACTAACAAGACTGGGGAACTGGAATTAGTGATGTGTGAGGAGGACTATGACATAGTGGGAATAACTGAGACATGGCTGGATGATAGCTATGACTGGGCAGTTAATATAAAAGGTTACAATCTGTTTAGAAAGGATCGTCAAAGCCAGAGAGGCGGAGGGGTCTGCCTCTATGTGAAGTCCTGTCTAAATCCCGTAATTCAAGAATACATCTCTGAGGGACATTAACATGTGGAGTCACTGTGGGTAGAAATACATGGAGCAAAAAACAATAATAAATTGCTAATAGGAGTGTATTATAAACCACCTAATATACCAGAGTCCACAGAAAATCTATTACTAAACGAGATAGACGAGGCGGCAAATCATAATGAAGTCGTTATTATGGGGGACTTCAACTACCCAGATATAGACTGGAAACTGAAAGCTGTACATCCCAAAAAGGAAACAGGTTCTTGGCAATAGCCAAAGACAATTACCTTTCCCAACTGGTTCAGGACCCCACTAGAGGGACGGCCATACTGGACTTAGTATTAACCAATAGACCTGATAGAACAACAGATGTGCAGGTCGGGGGACACCTAGGAAATAGTGACCATAAAGTAATAACCTTCCAATTATCCTTCAAACGAGAGTTTCTAAAGGGAGGAACAAAAATACCAAACTTCAAAAAAGCTAAATTTAGCCAACTAAGCGAGGCCATAGGCCTAACTAACTGGGACAAAGTCCTCAAAAATAAAAATACAACCATAAAATGGGAGATTTTTAAAAGCATTGTAACATCTAATTGTGAGAGGTACATACCTTATAGGAATAAAAGGCTAAGGAACAATAAGAAACCAATGTGGATAAATGGAACCGTAAAGAAAGCAATAAATGACAAAAGAAAGCATATAAATCACTAAAACAGGAGGGAGCCAGGAAGCACTGATAAACTATAAGGAAAAAATAGAATATGTAAAAACTAATAAAATTTGCCAAACTAGAGACCGAGAGATTAATTGCCAAAGAGAGTAAAACTAACCTAAAATGTTCTTCAATTATATAAATAGTAAAAATATAAATCTGAAGGAGTCGGCCCTCTACATAGCAATGAGGGGATGTTGCAGAGAGCGACGAGGATAAAGCAAAACTATTAAATATTTTTTCTCCACTATATTCACTGAGGAAAATAAACTGTCAGATGAAATGCAGAATGTAAAAGTAAATTCCCATTAAAAGTGCCCTGTCTGACCCAGGAAGAAGTACAACAGCGACTTAAAAAGATTAAAATAGACAAATTACCAGGACCGGATGGCATACACCCCGTATCCTAAGGGAATTAAGTGATGTCATAGCCAGACCTTTATTTCTAATATTTACGGACTCTATACTGACAGGGAATGTTCCACAGGATTGGCGCATAGCAAATGTGGTGCCAATATTCAAAAGGGTCCAAAAACAGAGCCTGGAAATTATAGGCCGGTAAGTTTAACATCTATTGTTGGTAAACTGTTTGAAGGGTTTCTAAGAGATGCTATTTTGGAGTATCTCAATGAAAATATGCAAATAAAGCCATATCAGCATGGCTTCATGAGGGATCGGTCATGCCAAACAAATTTAATCAGTTTCTATGAGGAGGTAAGTTCTAGACTTGACAGCGGCGAATCAATGGATGTCATATATCTGGACTTCTCCAAAGCATTTGACACTGTACCTCATAAAAGGTTAGTATATAAAATGAGGATGCTCGGACTGGGAGAAAATGTCTGTATGTGTGTAAGTAACTGGCTGAGTGACAGAAAACAGAGGTTGGTTATTAACGGTAAATAGGCACAAAAAAACGTATCCCTATTAAAAACTATAATCTTTATTATGAGCATTTAAAACTTAACCCAATGTTTAACACCAGATCGTGAACTCAATCACTATCTAAGAAAGAGAAAGGGACAGTCACAACCATACAGAGGAGAGCACAGGACCGGGTCGCTGGATCCTACTTGCGCTCTACCACTACCTCAAGGTTTTAGACTGGCTCACTTTCCCTAAATGTCCCTACTTAGGTGAGGACTGCCCGGATCGTTCGTCCAAAGAAATGATATAGTACAGTGTTATCTCTACAATTCATGCACATTAGCCATGTTAAGTTACATCCCTACGCGTTTCTTTTGGCAACGGCCAAATCATCAGGGGAGTAAAACAAACCAACAGAGTAAAGACAGTGCATTACTTATCTGTTTGGAAAGATGCGCAGCGCCAAGTTACCGTTCCCATGTTAGGTCGCGCTGTTATATGGCATATGGTGTTGCCCAACTGGCGTCTCAACCACTATTTGTGGGAGACATCCGTCCGTCTTGCATGTGGCAGCCTTGTTCCGGGACGCACTGCGGGTTTTACACGCCCCCCTTCACAAAGCTATTGTGGAAACGGAACCCTGACAAAGTATAGAGGACCTGCGATCACGTGATCGGCAATAGTGCTGACGTAGTGGTCACGTGGCGGTCACGTGGCCTTTGATGTTGCGGTCATGTGACCGATGACGCGATCTGAACCGCTCCGTGATTAGACAGGTGAGCTCAGGAGGAGGTCCATACTTGAGAGCGGGACGACAAGGGTATTTAAAACCCGCAGTGTGTCCCTGAACAAGGCTGCCACATGCAAGGCTGCCACAAGAAGGCCTGCACAGTAAACTATCTATTTTTGCAGATGACACTAAACTGTGTAAAGTAATTAACACTGAAGAGGACAGTTTTCTGCTACAGGGGGATCTGGATAGATTGGAGGCTTGGACAAAGAAATTGCAGATGAGGTTTAACACTGACAAATGTAAAGTTATGCACATGGGAAGAAATAATGCAAGTCACCCGTACATATTGCATAGTAAAACACTCGGTAACACTGACACGAAAAAGGATCTAGGAATTTTAATAAACAGCAAATTAAGCTGCAAAAACCAGTGTCAGGCAGCTACTGGAAAGGCCAATAAGATAATGGGTTGCATCCAAAGGAGCATAGACGCCCGTGATGAGAACATAGTCCTACCACTTTACAAATCACTAGTCAGACCACACATGGAGTACTGTGTACAGTTCTGGGCTCCTGTGAACAAGGCAGACATAGCAGAGCTGGAGAGGGTTCAGAGGAGGGCAACTAAAGTAATAACTGGAATGAGGGATCTACAGTACCCTGAAAGGTTATCAAAATTAGGGTTATTCACTTTAGAAAAAAAAACACAAAGACGACTGAGGGGAGATCTAATAACTATGTATAAATATATCAGGGGTCAGTACAGAGATCCCTCCCATCATCTACTTATCCCCAGGACTGTGACTGTGACGAGGGGACATCCTCTGCGTCTGGAGGAAAGAAGGTTTGTACACAAACATAGAAGAGGATTCTTCACTGTAAGAGCAGTGAGACTATGGAACTCTCTGCCTGAGGAGGTGGTGATGGTGAGTACAATAAAGGAATTCAAGAGGGGACTGGATGTATTTCTGGAGTGTAATAATATTACAAGCTACAGCTACTAGAGAGGGGTCGTTTATCCAGGGAGTTATTCTGATTGCCTGATTGGAGTCGGGAAGGAATTTTTTTACCCTTAAGTGGGGAATATTGGCTTCTGCCTCACAGGGTTTTTTTTGCCTTCCTCTGGATCAACTTGTAGGAAACAGACCGAACTGGATGGACAAATGTCTTCTTTCGGTCTTATATACTATGTTACTATGTTACCCCACAAATGACCCCATTTCGGAAAGTAGACACCCCAAGGTATTCACTGAGGGGCATAGTGAGTCTGTGGGAGATTTTATTTATTTTTTGCCAGAAGTTAGCAGAAATGGAAACTTTATTATTATTTTTCCTCAGAAAGTGTCATTTTCCACTAACTTGTGAAAAAAATGAAATGATACATGAAATTTGGAAATTCACTTTTTGCACCATAGTTTGTAAACGCTATAACTTTTACCCAAACCAATAAATATACACTTATTGCATTTTTTTAATCAAAGACATGTAGAACAATAAATTTATAGAAAAATTTATATAGAAATGTAGTTTTTAAAAAAATTTACAACAGAAAGTGAAAAATGTCATTTTTTGCAAAAATGTCATTAAATTTTTATTAATAGCAAAAAAAGTAAAAATGTCAGCAACAATGAAATACCACCAAATGAAAGCTCTATTAGTGAGGAAGAAAAGGAGGTAAAATTGATTTGGGTGCTAAGTTGTATGACGGAGCAATAAACGGTGAAAGTAGTGTAGTGCAGTATTGTAAAAAGTGTTCTGGTCATTAAGGGTGTTTAAGCTAGGGGGGCTGAGGCGGTTAAAAAGTGGGTATTGGAAATTTTCTGAAAAATAAAATGGCATTCACAAAATATGAAGTAGACACTTTAAGGTCACGGTTTAAACAGAGGGGATATCCCAACAAGACTCTCCATAAGGCGTTCAGGAGAGCGAAAAATCTTACTAGAGCTTAATTACTATTATCTAAGAGGGTAGAGGAATCCCCCGCAATAAGATGTATAGGAGTTTTTGATAATCAACATAAAAAGGTTTTCAGTATATTACAGAAACACTGGCACATTTTACAAACTGACAGTGACCTCAAAGAAATCTTGTCTAATCGTCCGCAAATTACTTACCGGAGAGGGAAGAATATCAGGGATGAATTAGTGCATAGCTTCTTCAATCCTGGCCCTGAGCGGCGAACATGGCTGACAACTTCAGTGGTAGGCAGTTACCCTTGTGGCAGTTGTACGTTCTGTCCATTCGTACCTAAAAAGAAATCCTTTGTTAATCCTGTTAACGGAAGAAACTATGACATCAGGCAATTTATCAATTGCCGCACATCAGGAATAATTTATGTTGCCCAATGTATCTGCTCCAAACTCTATGTGGGTAAAACCGCACAAGAATTTCGTAAGCAAATTTGCCAGCATATTAGCAGCATTAATACCAAGACACCTCCATCTCGAGACATGTTAGAACCTTCCACAATGGTGACCCTACATGTCTTAAATTCTGGGGCATTTGCAAGAAAACATTGGGACCAAGACGAGGAGATTTGGATAAAATCCTCCTACAAGAAGAGGCTAGATGGATTTACCGTCTAGAAAGCCTCAGTCCGAATGGGCTCAATGAAGGCTTTACCTTTACATCCTTCCTTTAAGTGTTTCTGGTCTGATATGGTAGCACATATTTTCAGACTTTAGTGAGCATTATCTAAATGGGTGCATTAGATACGATAATCAATGATTGGTATGTGTACTGATACATACAGTTATTATAATATATATGATTGATTTTGGTGTATGAGGGAATCTGACCACCACTATAGAGCCTGAATTTGCGTAGTGAGATTAGTTGGTCGAACTTGCTGTAGTGACAACTCATATGGGAACTTACCAATTGGAATCATACAAGTAACTTTGGATAAGTACATGAGCAACTAAATGAACCTACAATGTAGCAATTAAGAGGTCGCTCAAATACTCTAAGAACTGTTTGAATGTACCATTCAGTGTGATTGCAGCCCCGGCAATATATCTAGAAATGCTATGAATATAATAGTTCATGCAGACGCAGCAAGTACGGTACCAGGGTGAAGGGTACTAAGTACTAGCGCATATGTGTGGGACATCTAAACAGCAGTTTCCAGCCTAAGTGTGAGCGCAGCCGCAGTGAATAAGATGAACTCACGGCAGACACTAAGTAGTGACGCATGCGCTCCTCTGATAGTATGGGAGAAGCGAGTCTAAGTTGGGGCGCATCGTGAATGGCGCATAGTGTCATTTGACACACAGGTATAAGTAACACCTACTTATGACGACAGGTTAGGTAATAGGGTGGTTGGTCTCTCAATCTTCCCAGCGCCTCCGGGACATAGCGCATATGTTGTATAAACGATATATGCGATAATTCCTAAAAGAAAGAACAGATGTCAGAGGGCAAGAAACCGCAACATTATCAGACATAGATGCAGAATCAACTGTATGTAAATCGGAATTGAAAAAATGCTTTTTGATCGTAAGAATACGAGCAAATCTGTTGACTAGTGTTGAGCGAACAGTTCGAGCATCGTTCGGGTTCGTACCGAATTTTGGGGTGTCCGGGACCCGGACCCGAACCCGGACATTTTCAAAAAAGTTCGGGTTCGGGTTCGTCGTTCGGCATGTATTTTGGCGCATTTTGAAAGGCTGCAAAGCAGCCAATCAACATGCATCATACTACTTGCCCTAAGATGCCATCGCAGCCATGCCTACTATTGGCAAGGCTGTGATTGGCCAAGTGCAGCATGTGACTCAGCCTCTTTATAAGCTTGTGCGCACGTCGGGACGTGCTCACTCCCGATGTGAATAGAACAGGGATAGACGCAGCTGATGCTAGGGCGAGAATAGGCAGGGATAATTGAATAACTGGAAGCAAATTTCTCTCCTCCACCTGTGATTCATCTGAACAACTGCAGCTGAGCTGCTTTTTGATAGGGATTGGCTATTTTTAGAGTGGCCAGAGTGATTTTTCCATCCACATGTACCTGGGCTGACCGCCGGCCGCCATTTTGCGACTTGTAGTGCTGCAGCAGAAGCTGCCACAGTGTGCATTCCAAAGCTCCAAACAAGTCAGACATCTACACCTGGGATTCAGACCAATAGCGATTTAGCAGCACAGTCCAAGGCTATTTTTTTAAAGGTTGTGCAGACCATTTTGTGGCACATGTTACTGGGCTGATAGGCGGCGGCCATCTTGGGACTAGTGCTGCAGCACAATCTCTCCCAACGTCCATTAATCACTTGTAATAGTGGTCTGTGCCATAGAAATCCTACATCAGGGACTTGGGTGTGCTTGTGTCACCCCTACTAATACCAGTCCACCTGTAATCCATACAGTCAAAAGACTGAAAGTATTCCAGTGAGGGAATTTTTTTATTTAAAAAGGCCAAGTTAGTTTATCTGGCGTTCAATATACTAGATACAGTTAGGCCTGCGTTTCATACATCTGGAATTAGCAAATTAATGTGCTGGGGTTGGGAAAACATATATGTACCCATACTAGAATCTGTCAAAGAAAGCGGTACTCACATATAACAGTCATTCCATCTGTAATCCATACAGTCAAAAGACTGAAAGTATTCCAGTGAGGGAATTTTTTTATTTAAAAAGGCCAAGTTAGTTTATCTGGCGTTCAATATACTAGATACAGTTAGGCCTGCGTTTCATACATCTGGAATTAGCAAATTAATGTGCTGGGGTTGGGAAAACATATATGTACCCATACTAGAATCTGTCAAAGAAAGCGGTACTCACATATAACAGTCATTCCATCTGTAATCCATACAGTCAAAAGACTGAAAGTATTCCAGTGAGGGAATTTTTTTTATTTAAAAAGGCCAAGTTAGTTTATCTGGCGCTCAATATACTAGATACAGTTAGGCCTGCGTTTCATACATCTGGAATTAGCAAATTAATGTGCTGGGGTTGGGAAAACATATATGTACCCATACTAGAATCTGTCAAAGAAAGCGGTACTCACATATAACAGTCATTCCATCTGTAATCCATACAGTCAAAAGACTGAAAGTATTCCAGTGAGGGAATTTTTTTTATTTAAAAAGGCCAAGTTAGTTTATCTGACGCTCAATATACTAGATACAGTTAGGCTCATGCTTTCATACATCTGGAATTAGCAAATTAATGTGCTGGGGTTGGGAAAACATATATGTACCCATACTAGAATCTGTCAAAGAAAGCGGTACTCACATATAACAGTCATTCCATCTGTAATCCATACAGTCAAAAGACTGAAAGTATTCCAGTGAGGGATTTTGCTTATAAAAATAATATATTTCATTGTGGTGCGAGTTGAATCGCAACAATGAAGAAAAATACTATTAAGGGACGAGGACGCGGTCGTGGTGGTGTCCGTGGAGCCTCTGTTGCTGGTAGAGGACGTGGCCGCTCGGCCCCAGGCGCACACAGTAGGGAACGAACTCCCTCAACTAGCCGGCAGAATGTACCGCAATATCTCGTGGGGCCCAATGCCGCTCTTAGGATGGTAAGGCCTGAGCAGGTACAGGCATTAATCGATTGGTGGCCGACAGTGCTTCCAGCACGCTCACCACATGGTCTTCCACCCAGTCTTCTGCGGAAAGCGCACAGGTGGCACCTGAAAACCAAGCCCATCAGTCTGTCACATCACCCCAAGCATATCAGGGAAACGGTCTGAGCCACAAGTTATGCAGCAGTCTCTTCTTCTGTTTGAAGACTCTGCTTCCAGGGTTTCCCAGGGCGCCCACCTAGCCCTTCCCCAGTGGAGGAAGACATACCATGCACTGACGCACAACCACTTATGTCTCCAGATGAAGAGGACATGGGAATACCACCACAGCAGAGTCACCGACTCTCTGATGATGACGAACACAGGTGCCCACTGCCGTCTTTTGCAGTGTGCAGACTGAACAGGAGGAGGTCAGGGAGGGAGACTGGGTGAAGACGATGCAGAGGACGATGAGGTCTTAGACCCCACATGGACTGAAGGTCGTGGCGATGACTTTCACAGTTCAGAGGAAGAGGTAGTGGTGAGACCGAGACAACAGCGAAGCCAAAGAGGGAGCAGGGGGCCAAAGCAGACGAGCCGCCGCCCCAGAGTTCGCCTCTGCTACTGGACATCGCCAACAGGGACCCAGCCCCACAAAGGCAGCTTCAAAGAGTTCCCTGGCATGGCACTTCTTAAACAATGTCCTACCGACAAGACCCGAGTGACTTGCACGCTCTGCCATCAGAGCCTGAGGCGAGGCATTAACGCTCTGAACCTCAGCACAACCTGCATGACCAGGCATCTACATGCAAAGCATGAACTGCAGTGGGGTACACACCTTAAAAACCAGGCACTCGCTGAGGCTCCCCTGCTCCTCTACTGCTGCTGCCTCGGCTTCCGCCTCGAGAGGAATGTTGCCACCTGCCGAGCAGCAAACAGAGGATGTGCCACCGACACCACCACCACCGCCACCGCCAACTAGCGCTCCACTATATCACACAGCAGCGTTCAGCTCTCAATATCTCAAACCTTAGAGAGGAAGCGCAAATTCCCCCGAGTCACCCTCGAGCCTCTTGGCCTGAACGCCAGCATTTCTAAACTGCTGGCCTTTGAAATGCTGTCATTCCGGCTGGTGGACACAGACAGCTTCAAACAGCTGATGGCCATGGCTGTCCCGCAGTATGTGGTTCCCAGCCGCCACTACTTCTCCAAGACAGCCGTGCCTTCCTGCACATGCAAGTGTCCGATAAAATCAAGTGTGCACTGCGCAACGCCATTTGTGGCAAGGTCCACCTAACCACAGATACGTGGACCAGTAAGCACGGCCAGGACGCTATATCTCACTAACTGCACACTGGATGAATGTAGTGGCGGCTGGGCCCCGGCGGACAGTTCCTTGGCGCACGTCCTTCCGCCCCTAGGATCGCAGGGCATCATTCTCTGCCTCCTGTAGCCTCCTCCTCCTACTCGGCTTCCTCCTCCACTGCTTCCACCAGCTCATCCGGTCAGCCACACACCTTCACCACCAACTTCAGCACAGCCCGGTAAACGCCAGCAGGCCATTCTGAAACTCATATGTTTGGGGGACAGGCCCCACAGCGCAAAGGAGTTGTGGCGGGGTATTGAACAACAGACCGACGAGTGGTTTCTGCCGGTGGGCCTCAAGCCAGGCCTGGTGGTATGCGATAATGGGCGAAATCTCGTGGCAGCTCTGGGACTAGCCGGTTTGACGCACATCCTTGCCTGGCGCATGTGCTGAACTTGGTGGTGCAGAGGTTCATTCACCACTACCCCAACATGTCAGAGCTGCTGCATAAAGTGCGGGCCGCCTGTGCGCGCTCCGCCGCTCACATCCTGCCGCTGCTCGCCTGTCTGCGCTACAGCGGAACTTCGCCTTCCCGCCACCGCCTCATATGCGACGTGCCCACCCGGTGGAACTCCACCTTGCACATGCTGGAGAGACTGTGCGAGCAGCAGCAGGCCATAGTGGAGTTTCAGCTGCAGCACGCTCGCGTCAGTCGTACTCGCCGAACAGCACCACTTCACCACTCAATGATTGGGCCTCCATGCGAGACCTGTGTGCCCTGCTGCGCTGTTTCGAGTACTCCACCAACATGGCCAGTGGCGATGACACTGTTATCAGCGTTACAATACCACTTCTATGTCTCCTTGAGAAAACACTTAGGCAATGATGTTAGAGGAGGTGGCCCAGGTGGAGGAGGAGGAGGAGGAGGATGAGGGCTCGCTTCTAACACTTTCGGGCCAGTCTGTTCGAATTGGCTCAGAGGGAGGTTTGTTTAAGCAGCAGAGGACAGGTTCACAAGTCGCCAGCCAAGGCACTGTACTGGAGGACGAGGAGGATGAGGAGGAGGAGGTGGAGGGGGACGAGGATGACGCAAGTTCACAGCGGGTGGCAGCCCAGGCCCATCACTGGTGCGTGGCTGGGGGATACGGTGGACGATGACGATACGCCTCCCACAGAGGACAGCTTGTCCTTACCCATGGGTAGCCTGGCCCACATGAGCGAATATATGCTCCAATGCCTGCGCAACGACAGCAGAGTTGCTCACGTTTTAACGTGTGCAGACTACTGGGTGGCCACCCTGCTGATCCCCGGTATAAAGACAATGTGCCCACTTTAATTCCTGAACTGGAGCGCGACCGTAAGATGCGCGAGTACAAGCGCACGCTGATAGAGGCGCTCTTGAGAGCATTCCCACATGTCACAGGGGAACAGGTGGAAGGTGAAGGCAGAGGAGTGGCAAGAGGTCGCCAACGCAGCTGTGTCACGGCCAGCTCATCTGAGGGCAGGGTTAGCATGGCAGAAATGTGGAAAAGTTTTGTCTCCACGCCACAGCTATCTGCACCGACACCTGATACGGAACGTGTTAGCAGGAGGCAGCATTTCACTAACATGGTTGAACAGTATGTCTGCACACCCTCCACATCCTGACGGATGGTTCGGCCCCATTCAACTACTGGGTTTCGAAATTGTCCACGTGGCCAGAGTTAGCATGTTATGCCTTGAGGTGCTTTCCTGCCCGGCGGCCAGCGTTTTATCTGAACGCGTATTCAGCACGGCAGGGGGCGCCATTACTGACAAGCGCAGCCGCCTGTCCACAGCCAACGTGGACAAGCTGACCTTCATAAAGATGAACCAGGCATGGATCCCACAGGACCTGTCCCTCCCTTGTGCAGAGTAGTCCTTATTAACTGCCTAAAACATGTCTTGTTGTGCTACGGGCCACTTCTTTATTTGATACAAATTTTATGAAACCCACAGTTGAATGAAACTCTTCTCTGTCTGGGCGCCGGGCATAACCAGATGAAAGTGGCCGGTAAAACTAACGGGTGACATGAAGCCATAACCTCTGCCATGCTACCTCTGTCTTCTGTCTGGGTGCTGAGGCCTAAGTCAAATAAAGCGGTCTTCTGCTGTGCTGGGGATATGAAGCTAATCTCTGACCTCTCTCTCTGTCTGGGTCCAAAGGCCTAAATCACTGAAAGAGGCCTTCTCCTGTGGTGTGTGATATGATGCCAGAATATGTGCTGTGGGGCCTCTCTCCTCTTCCTGGGTGCAGGGGTCAAATAAACTAAATTGTGGCCTACTCCTGTGGTGGTTGATATGATGCCTGATTCTCTGATGTGGAACCTCTCTCCTCTGTTTGGGTGCAGGGGTCAAAGTAACTAAATGGTGGCTTCTCCTGTGGTGGCTGATATGATGCCAGAATATGTGCTGTGGGGCCTCTCTCCTCTTCCTGGGTGCAGGGGTCAAAGTAACTCAATGGTGGCTTCTCCTGTGGTGGCTGATATGATGCCAGAATATGTGCTGTGGTGCCTCTCTCCTCTTCCTGGGTGCAGGGGTCAAAGTAACTAAATGGTGGCTTCTCCTGTGGTGGTTGATATGATGCCTGATTCTCTGCTGTGAAACCTCTCTCCTCCATCTGGGTGTAGGGGTCAAAGTCTTTCAAAGTCGCCTTCTCCTGTGCTGATTGATATAAAGCTGATGGTTGTGCCATCTGACATGGTTGCCAGGGTCTGATTCAATGAGGGCCTACTCCTGTGGTGGGTGATCTAAATGCCTGATTCTCTGCTGTGAAACCTCTCTCCTCCGTCTGGGTGTAGGGGTCAAAGTCTTTCAAAGTCGCCTTCTCCTGTGCTGATTGATATGAAGCTGATGGTTGTGCCATCTGACATGGTTGCCGGGGTCCCATTAAATTGTGGCCTACTCCTGTGGTGGTTGATATGATGCCTGATTCTCTGATGTGGAACCTCTCTCCTCTGTTTGGGTGAAGGGGTCAAAGTAACTAAATGGTGGCTTCTCCTGTGGTGGCTGATATGATGCCAGAATATGTGCTGTGGGGCCTCTCTCCTCTTCCTGGGTGCAGGGTCAAAGTAACTCAATGGTGGCTTCTCCTGTGGTGGCTGATATGATGCCAGAATATGTGCTGTGGTGCCTCTCTCCTCTGTCCTGGGTGCAGAGGTCTAAAGTCACTCAATGATGGCCTTCTCCTGTGGTGGCTGATATGATGCCTGAATATGTGCTGTGGTGCCTCTCTCCTCTTCCTGGGTGCGGGCGTCAAAGTAACTCAATGGTGGCCTTCTCCTGTGGTGGCTGATATGATGCCAGAATATGTGCTGTGGGGCCTCTCTCCTCTTCCTGGGTGCAGGGGTCAAAGTAACTAAATGGTGGCTTCTCCTGTGGTGGCTGATATGATGCCAGAATATGTGCTGTGGGACCTCTCTCCTCCTTCCTGGGTGCAGGGGTCAAAGTAACTCAATGGTGGCTTACTCCTGTGGTGGGTGATATGATGCCAGAATATGTGCTGTGGGGCCTCTCTCCTCTTCCTGGGTGCAGGGGTCAAAGTAACTCAATGGTGGCTTCTCCTGTGAGTGGCTGATATGATGCCAGAATATGTGCTGTGGGGCCTCTCTCCTCTTCCTGGGTGCAGGGGTCAAAGTAACTCAATGGTGGCTTCTCCTGTAGTGGCTGATATGATGCCAGAATATGTGCTGTGGGGCCTCTCTCCTCTTCCTGGGTGCAGGGGTCAAAGTAACTCAATGGTGGCTTCTCCTGTGGTGGCTGATATGATGCCAGAATATGTGCTGTGGGGCCTCTCTCCTCTGTCCTGGGTGCAGAGGTCTAAAGTAACTCAATGGTGGCCTTCTCCTGTGGTGGCGTGATATGATGCCAGAATATGTGCTGTGGGGCCTCTCTCCTCTTCCTGGGTGCAGGGGTCAAAGTAACTCAATGGTGGCTTCTCCTGTGGTGGCTGATATGATGCCAGAATATGTGCTGTGGGGCCTCTCTCCTCTTCCTGGGTGCAGGGGTCAAAGTAACTAAATGGTGGCTTCTCCTGTGGTGGTTGATATGATGCCTGATTCTCTGCTGTGAAACCTCTCTCTCCATCTGGGTGTAGGGGTCAAAGTCTTTCAAAGTCGCCTTCTCCTGTGCTGATTGATATAAAGCTGATGGTTGTGCCATCTGACATGGTTGCCAGGGTCTGATTCAATGGGGGCCTACTCCTGTGGTGGGTGATCTAAATGCCTGATTCTCTGCTGTGTAACCTCTCTCCTCCGTCTGGGTGTAGGGGTCAAAGTAACTAAATGGTGGCCTACTCCTGTGGTGGGTGATATGATGCCTGGTTCTCTGCTGTGGGACCTCTCTCCTTTGTCTGGGTGCTGTGGTCAAAATAATAGTAAGTGACCTTCTCCATTGGTGGGTGACTTGAAGCCTGATTCTGTGCTATGGGACCTCACTCCAATTAATATTGTTTAATTTTTATTTATTTTTTGTTAACTCATCATTTCCCTATCTACATTTGTTTGCAGGGGATTTAACTACATTTTGCTGCCTTTTGCAGCCCTCTAGCCCTTTCCGGGTGTGTTTTACAGCCTTTTTAGTGCCCAAAAGTTCGGGTCCCCATTGACTTCTATGGGGTTCGGGTTCGGGATGAAGTTCGGGTCGAGTTCGGATCCCGAACCCGAACATTTTTCGAAAGTTCGGCCGAACTCGTCGAACCCGAACATCCAGGTGTTCGCTCAACTCTACTGTTGACATCTAAGATAGTCCGATAGATGTCAAAATGTGCGGTCAGAGAGAACAAAAGGCCTCTGACAAGCACATCAATGTGTGACTGCGAGAGGACCCTCACTCACAGATTAATAACTTGAATGTCATCTACACTTTTTTGTGACGGGATGGATACCGTCCGCCTCCTGGAATGTTTCCGGCCTAAACGACATTTTTTGAAAGTTTACTGATTGATGTTTTATTTGATGCGGTACCACTACCAATACCCATGGACTCTTGAGGTTGTGCATAAAATGATTCTGAGGCAGAATCCGAGCATGTGTATTAATTTGACTGTCCGCCCAATTGTAGATATTATCCAATTTATAATCCTGGAGGTCACGGTTGTATTTGTCTTGTTTGACATGGATAAGACTCTCCTCCATCTAATGCAATGTCTCTTGTAGTTTTCTATCCAAATTCCACAAAGGACTGTGTATCGGCAAGGGGAGCAATGAGCTCTTGTGTAGCTTTAATTTCTTCACGTAAAGTGGAGAGTGATTCCTCCTCATGTGAGATAATCAACTCCATCAGTTTAAAGGAGCAGTCAGATAAAATCTTTTGCCATTTGGAAATAAAATCTCCAGGGTAAGTAGTGGTATTTTTATTTTTATTTTTTTGCAAACGTAAGCCGCGTGGTATCATTTGCTTATCCAGATATTTTTTCAAAGTTGTTGAATCCCACCATGTCCGCATCTCTTTAGCAAGGAGTTTCTCCAGAGAAAGCATGTGGATCTTCAGATCTAAGTAATTCTGTGTTTCTTTGCTTACATAGTAAACCCTATTGAGGATAATATTGACTGAGGGACGGGATATGGGTTTCGTGGATCAGAGAAAATTTGATCACATTTTTGTGTCACATCCAGTTGTTCCCATATTCCATTCCCTCCTTAAAATACACAAGGGGGGTTTCTCTCCCCCAATGCGACCAATAGTGTCAGGCATTAGCTCCTTTTCAGAGAGACTCTCTTCCTGTGTTGATAGCATTTTGCGGTCACTAGTGCAGTTTATCGCAGGTTTTTTGAAAGACACCACATCAGTGTTACAGGCATTTGATCAATTGTACTGGACAACAGAATTTTCATGGGTCACAGCAGATGTTGCATCCCTTTACACTGCCATCCCCCACAATTTAGCAATAATATCATTGGATTGGTTTTTGGGCATTTATTCCGATTTTTCTTTACCCTTTAGGAAATTTCTGTGCAGAGTAGTATTATTTTTAATGCAACGTAATTTTTTTAGGTTTAATAAACGTTTTTTTTCTTCAATGCGCAGGGGTTTCTATGGGGGCCCGCTTCTCACCTTCTATGGCCAATATTTACATGGCCTGGTGGGAACACAATTTTTTGTTCTCAGAGGCCAATCCTTGGGGGGTATCCATCCGGTGGTACGATCCTTATATCGACGACCTACTGTTTGTGTGGTCGGGCGATGTGACTGCCGTGCCATCGTTTTGAGCCTTCCTCAATAACAATGATTGTAATTTGCGATTTTCTGTGCAATGTGAATAAATCGCCATTCCATTTTTGGATTTGGATTTAACTGGCGATGTGGGGGATGGCAGTGTTCAGACTCGCACTTTCAAAAAAAATACAGCAGGAAATACTCTCCTTTATGCAGGGTCATGTCACCCCATGCATGTTATTAATAATATTCCCAAGGGTGAGTTCATTCGAACAGTACGTAACTGCTCGTCTTCTGAAATCTGCAGTGCTGAGATGGATAAGGTGGCAGCACGGCTTCAAGCTAGAAACTATTCTAAACATCTGCTGCGTTCATTTAGAACTAATGTGTTTAAAAAGTCTTGCAATGATTTAATTTTTCCAAACAAAAAACACAATTGTGGTTATAGTCAAGGGAAACCAATTTTACCTACAAATTATAGTCAAGAATTCTCTCAAATTCATAAGATTATTAATAAACATGTTCAAATTCTCCAATATGATGAAACCTGGCATGACATAGTAAAGGATGGTGTACAATGTGTTGCACGGAGAGCAGCCACCTTAGCCAACATAGTGAGCCCCTCTTTATATGTGGAAAAATCTTTGTCGCAACCCACGTCGTTAAATACACTGGCAACTTTAAATGTGGACACAAGACATGTACCTGTTGCTCTGTGATTAAAGTGGGTACTCAGATTTTTTCCACTGCTAACAGTTGCTCTTATACAGCAAAACAATACATCAACTGTAATACTGCTTATGTAGTGTATTGTATTACTTGCTCTTTGTGCAGTCTCTAATACATTGGCTGTACATCCAAAAATAAAAAAAACAGGATTTGTCATCACGTCTTGGATATTCCTCATGCTAAGACAAAGAATGTGTCTGCTGCCAGTTCACATTTTGCCGCAGTGCATGTAGGCAGCACAGAGGGTATGTATATACAAGGCATTGAAAGGGTTAACTGCCCAAGCCATGGTGGAGACCATAAAAAGAAGTTACTCAACAGAGAGTGTTTTTGGATCTTTAGAATGGGTTCATGTGTACCTTCAGGACTAAATCGTCGTCACGATTTAATCCTGCAATATTGATCTTTATGCCATTTCTTGCATTTTAATGCTCACTTTCTATTTTTCTTTTATATGGTTTGTGTGTTATCAATGTGAAGTGTGCTTCAGGGGCGTGATCTGGGACTAATTGAATCCACCTGGGTTTACCCTCAGTGGCTCACTATAAAGTCTCGGCTCTTTTGCCCTGTTAGTATCATGACTAAGGATCCATATTTGGAGCGATCCGAAACGCGTCCAAAACTGCTGTTGATGTTTTTTAAACGTGCACAGGATTAAATAAAGCTTTTTGATTTTTGTGAAGCTGGACCACTGCTTTTTCTCTTACATCGAACCTTAAAAAAAAGGGTTTATTTTGGTAGTTCATAAAACTGAACGTTGGAAATTAATCTAATTGCTTGAGGCACAGACATTCCAGAGAACTGGTGCAGCTCAAGAGAAAACTTGGAGATGAAAGTCAGTGGTTTGGATTATGGTTATGGATGTTACTCTTTAACCATTGGTACTGCGTAGAGCATGTGTAGGGTGGTAGACAGAGATTAGTAAGGAGATATCGGTGGTGCAGCACTGTGGAGAACTTTCTGGATGAAAATAAGAAGTTTAAATTGAATCCTCTACTTTGTTAGCAACCAGTGTAATGACTGGCATAGGGTGGAGGTAAAAATTGGAGTAGAGATTAGACAGGGGAGAGTTTAGTGGGGGAAGGCCGATTAATAATGAGTTTCAGTGATCAAGACAACAATGTACCAGGGCAACAATGAGAGCTTTTTTTTGTTTCCACATTAAGAAACAGGCATCCACATATTTTTTGAGGTGCAGGCGACATAAATTGACAAGTAAATGAAAATAGGGGGTTAAAAAAAGATCAGTGTCAACAACAGAAAACTCATAAAATGGAAGAAATATTTTAACTCAGTCTTGTAGTGAAAAACTCTTCCACATGTAAATAGAGGTACAGTTCTTGAACAGTTCCAACAAAATCACAACAGTTCTTGAGGCTGAATCAGTGGATTATCTCCAGGAGCTCTCTGCATAAATCTTTTTTCATAGATAGCAATACGAAATGTCCCACTTCAGCCGCAGCATGCAGTTCCTCACAAAATGTCTACAGTTCCCACTGCAGGGTGTCGACCCTCAAAAGCAATCAGATTTTTCCTTATCTGACTGGGGGCCAGAAGCATTTAGACCCAATCAATTGCTTTGAAGTTGAGTAGCCTTAGGCGAGCATTACCTTCTCAGACCTGGGCCACACATGGCCTTTTTATGGCTGCTCAACCTTCTTAAAGATGCTGATCTACCATAATTTTCTAGGGTGTTTCCTGGCCTCTTCTTGAGTCCCAAATGCAATATGTAGCTTCTAAAGGACTGGAGATCCCAACTAACTAACATCACGGGAAAGAGCCCAAGCGGTTAGGACCCACCCCTTCCTGGAGACAGTTATTAAGGAACCAAAATAAATCCTGTGATTCATCCTGAAGTACATGCAAATAATATAGCATAATAAGACACATTTTAATGTGTTGTATATCAAATGCTAAAACTAGCCGTGACAAACATATTGCCTGGAGAACAAAACAAAAAAGCACTCTTTGCCCCACATATAATGTAGTTCTTTTTACTGAGTCTATGTGGTGTATCTGCCCTAAATCTTGCTGTGCAGCTTTGGCAGAAAAATAAACTCAGGATATAAGTGAAGTAAGCTCTGAAGTTTTTTGTTTTAAAGCAGCAAACAGCAGGAAGCATAGCGCTTATGATGTGCCCTGCTGGGATCTCTGATACATGGTTCTGGCTGATGCTGCTGCCGAAGCCTCGCCAGGGAGAGAGGTGTTTTTTCAGTTGCTCCACGATAGAGAGAAACATTTACATTTTGTTTATTGCTTATTTTTATTAAAAAGGTAGAAGTGATAGCGAGCTGCAATGTCCTATAAGCATCTTAAGCACGGTTGGAACTGTAATGAGATACAGTTTGCTTTGAATCATGGACTCCTGAGGCACACATGCAATTAATAAAACAAGCCACACATTCCAGGCTGCAGAACTGTGAACGGCATTCTAAAATTGACTGTGAGCACAATGTGGTAAACAGTTTGTATACACATATCTGCATGGAGTCCTTGCAGAACAGAGAGGAAGATTCATTCAGTCATACGTCTTTAGAATTCATGCCCAGTTTAAGCCTGGTCGGGTATGAATTAATTTCAAAATTCAAGTACGATAACTCGAGTTTATACAGGTAAAGATTTGGTCTCTGTGAAAGGATAAACCAAATCAAGCAATTCAACTATTACACCCCCTTTCTTAAGACTGTGGTTATTTGTCCTCAGGATTTGAGTTCATCTGTTGTTTGACTCCTTGGATAACATCCAGTTGACGTGGAAGCAGATACAACAGGAACAGATTGCTGCACTGAAGACAGAAAAAAAAATTATCAGAAAGTGCTGGTGGTCCATCATTGAAACAAGTCAATGGCAGTTAGGTAAGAACGGCAGGTGGTACCATGGAAATGATTTAGTCAAACAAGTCTAGGGTCATATTATGAAGGGCAATAATTTAATGTAATATAGTCAGGGCAATCCAAGAGACAGGTAGTGAAGGTCGGGCAGAAGCAGGCTACTATGTAGCACATGAAGTATAGTCAGGGAAAGCCAAAGACAGAACCAGGATATGGTAGCATGGAGTAGATGTAAATGTAGTCAAGAGTGATGAGCGGCAGGGGCAATATTCGAATTTGAGATATTTTGTGAATATTTAGGCAAATATTCGCCATATATTCACGAATTCGCTAATTCCTGATCTTCAGGCATTATTTTCTTGATTGCAAAAATTTGCATAAAAAATTTTGCATAGAATTCGCATAAAAATTCGCATAGACTGGTATTTTTTTAAAAAAAAGAATATTCGGGATTACGAATATATTTTGAGATATTCAAAATATTCACGAATTCTCGAAGTGCCGATATTCGCGATTAAAATTCGCAATTCGAATATTCGTGATCAACACTTGACTCAAGACAAGGTAAGGGTCAAGTAATGAAGATCAGGCAGAACCTGGATACAGTACCATAGAGAAGATGAAGGCATAGTCAACCAAGCCAAGGGTCAAGTATTAAAGGTCAGGCACAACCAGGACATGGTATTATGGAACATAGTCAAATAAGAAAAAAGTCAGATAATAAAGTTCAAGCACAACCAGGCCTCGGTACCAGGGAACATAGTCAATAATGTTGAGAAGTGATTTTGCGATATTTTGAAAATATTTGATTGCGCAATCGGCAATGTAATATTCGAGTACTGAGCTACATTTTTCAAGCTGCTAGAAGTTTCCTGAGACTGAAGAAAATGGTTGGCACAGCAGAACATTACAATAGCTTTATATGCAGCTAGAGTGCTCCGATATATTCGCGAATAGGAAAATCGGCAAATAATGATGCACATATTTTGGCACAATACGGGCAACTTGACATTTTAGCAGATCTGACTACATATTACTGATTGGTGCACTAAGTAATGTTGTGAACTTGTGTGACATCATAAAACTATGTCTGTAGCATGTATATGTGGACAGCAGAACCTATCACACTACCTAACACCCTGCACTGGAACCTATCTGCTACACTATATCACTATCTAACCTACACTGACTATCTCCTACTAACTATCTGTATTATATATATAAGCTAACTAATTACAGTTGTGTTCAAAATTATTCATCCCCACTGAAATTGAGTGTTTTGGCCAGTTTGACATTGATTTTGATCATTTCAGTCATCTTGTTTAGAATTAAATCAAAGAGGCACTTGTAAATCAGACAAATATAACATAACATTTATAATGAAATAACCACAAATGTCTTTTCTGTGCTCACATCATTATCAGTTTTATTCAACCCCCAAGTGACATTCAATCTTAGTACTTAGTACAACATCCTTTTCCAGTTATAACAGCTTTTAAACGTGAAGCAGAGCTTGACACAAGTGTCTTGCAGCGAACTACGGGTATCTTCGCCCATTCTTCATGGGCAAAAGCCTCCAGTTCAGTCATATTCTTAGGCTTGCGCGCTGCAACTGCTTTCTTTAAGTCCCACCAAAGGTTCTCAATCGGATTTAAGTCTGGTGACTGTGATGGCCACTTCAAAATGTTCCAGCCTTTAATCTCCAACCATGCTCTAGTGGACTTGGAGGTATGCTTGGGATCATTGTCCTGTTGAAAGGTCCAACGTCTCCCAAGCCTCAGGTTTGTGACGGACTGCATCACATTTTCATCCAATATCTCCTGGTACTGAAGAGAATTCATGGTACCTTGCACACGCTGAAGCTTCCCTGTACCTGTAGAAGCAAAACAGCCCCAAAGCATGGTTGACCCCCCCGCCATGCTTCACAGTAGGCAAGGTGTTCTTTTCTTCATAGGCCTTATTCTTCCTCCTCCAAACATAGTGTTGATCCATGGGCCCAAACAGTTCTAATTTTTTTTCTTCAGTCCACAGAACACTATCCCAAAACTTTTGTGGTTTGTCCACATGACTTTTGGCATACTGCAGTCGACTCTTCTTATTCTTTGGAGACAGCAAGGGGGTGCGCCTGGGAGTTCTGGCATGGAGGCCTTCATTACGCAGTGTGCGCCTTATTGTCTGAGCTGAAACTTCAGTACCCCTATCTGACAAATCTTTTTTCAGTTCCTGAGCAGTCACACGGGGACTTGTCAACACTTTGCGCTTCAGGTAGCACACAGCAGTCAAAGTCAGCATCTTCTTTCTGCCACAACCAGGTAGCGTTTCAACACTGCCCTTTGCCTTGAATTTGCGAATGATACTTCCTATGGTGTCTCTTGGTATGTTTTACATCTTTGCAATCTTCTTATAGCCATTGCCCTTCCTGTGAAGAGAAATCACCTCTTCTCTTGTCTTCCTGGACCATTCTCTTGACTTCACCATGTTTGTAAACACACCAGTAAATGTCTAGAAGGAGCTGAGTATCACAGTCATTTTACATCTGCCTAATTGGTGCTTATTATGCTTGATTGCTGCTCCTTGACATCATAGGTGTTGAATAAACCTCTGTTCTTAAGAGTGGTCGTCTTTAAGGGGTTGAATAATTGTGTCAATGATGAAATCACAAAAAAACATTTAATACTGTATTACAAAAACAATTGATGTCATTTTAGTTGCATTTGGTTCTTTAAAAAGTCCTTGTAAGATTTCATTCTGAACACAATTACAAATGTACACTAAATTCCCTAAAACCCTTTACAGCATTGGAGGTTGAATAATTTTGAACACAACTGTAACTGTCTAATGTAATGTGACACAGAAAAGCACAGAGCACAGCAATAACACTGCTGTCTCTCTCAGAACTTTAAAACACTGTAGAAAATGGCTGCTGGGGAAGTTCTTATATAGTAAGGGGAAGGCAACTTTCCTATTGGTTGCTAGGGATGTAGCTAAGCTCAGACAAAGACATTGCAGCCTTCTCATTGGCCCACAAGCAAGAAGGGAGATTACTAATGAAAAGAAAATCTAGAATATTTAAAATTACGAATATATCACTATATTCTAAATATTCGTGAATTCTCGAAGTGCCGATATTCACGATTAATATTCTCAATTTTAATATTTGCTCCCAACATTAGTGTTGAGCGAAGTTCTGAAAACTGAATTTAGATGCTTCGCCAAATTAAAACATTTTTTTTTTTTTGCTTTGTCCCGAATTACTTTGTCACAAAGCGCATTTCTAATATCTTATAAGCAGTTTATTAGCAAAATGTAATTCCAGCACAATGTTGTTCTTGCATGCCCTCACTGTGATTGACTGCCAGATTCTCACCCAATATTTAGTGTGAGGAACTCGTTATTACCCAATGAAGTGAATGGAAGCAGCTCTGCAGTAACCAGTTCTGTCCAATACACATGGATGGAGCTGTGTAGTTGTAGTGCTTAAACAACTGCATTGGCGTTAAACAAGGTGCTAGTTCTCACTGATCAGATATTGATCCCCTATCCTGAGTATAGGTCATCAGTATAAAAGAACTGGAAAAACCATCTAAGTACCTTTACGCTATACAAGAATCAAAGCAATTATTGGGATAGACACTTGTACACTTATTCCCCATCATTGCCCTGTCTGAATGTATGACTGACCATCCAAAAAATTAGTAAAATGCATGTTCGTCAGTGATAACGAAAGATGGCCTGAACTATTCGCCGGCGAACAGTTCCCGTTGAACATAGCTTGTTCGCGTTCGCTGAGCCGGGCGAACACATGCGATATTCGGTCCGCCCCCTATACATCATCATTGAGCAAACTTTGACCCTGTACCTCACAGTCAGCAGACACATTCCAGCCAATCAGCAGCATACCCTCCCTCCCAGACCCTCCCATCTCCTGGACAGCATCCATTTTAGATTCATTCTGAAGCTGCAGTCTTAGTGAGAGGAGGGACAGTGTAGTTGCTGCTGATTTAATAGGGAAATCGATAGCTAGGCTAGTGTATTCAGTGTCCACTCCAGTCCTGAAAGACTCATCTGATCTATGCTGTAAGGACAGCATCCTGATAGCACCCCCAAAAGCCCTTTTTTAGGGTTGCTACATTAGTCTGCTTTTATTTTTTTTCTTCTCCATATATATTGCAGTTGCCTGGCCTGCCCGTGTGTGAGGAGCTGCAGGCCCACAGACTGTAGTGTGCCCACTGCCAGTGCCCACCCCTGTCATCCCGTGTGGCACAGGACTTTGCATAAAAAAGGCACTTAATTTTTACACTTTAATCTAAGGTTAGTTGCCTGCCAGTGTGTGTCAGGCTGACTTCCACTGAATGTAGTGTGTCCACTGCCAGTGCTGCCTATCAATCATACCGTGTGGCACTGGACTTTGCCTTAAAATAAAGCACTTTATCTGTACACTTTAATCTAATTTCAGTTGCCTGCCGGCCAGTGTGTGTGTGAGGCCCACAGACTGTAGTCTGCCCTCTGCCAGTGCTGCCCATCAATCATACCGTGCGGCACAGGACGTTGCCTAAAATAAGGAACTTTATCTGTACACTTTAATCTAATTTCAGTTGCCTGCCTGCCAGTGTGTGTGTGTCAGGCCCACAGACTGTAGTGTGCCCTCTGCTAGTGCCCAACACTCATACCGGGTGGCACAGTACCTAGCACGTGTAGTGCCACTTATCTAAAATCCATTCAATACACGTCCTAATAGGGGACGTAACAGGGATTAAACTGATGAGAATAGTACTACAGAAAATACCACTCATATCGGGTGTGACAGTAAATTGCACGGCGCAGACGCAGTGACCGTGGATAAAAACAAAGGGGAGGGAGCCAGCGTTTTTTTAACCATCTCCCCATTCGAAAAATCAATTCAATAAATGGACCCCAGTTTGGGGACGTTAGAGGGATTAAACTGATGAGAATAGTACTACAAAAAATACCACTCATATAGGGTGTGACAGTAAAGTGCACGGCGCAGACGCAGTGACCGTGGAATAAAACAAAGGGGGGGGGGGGGAGCCAGCATTTTTTTAACCAACTCCCAGTTCGAAAAATCAATTCAATTCACCTTTCGGGGACCCTTGGTGTTGTACGTGGCTGGGTGGAGGAAGAAACCTTCAATGACATCACCGGGACATGGCTAGCTTGGTATCCAACCTTGTGCAAATGGGGAGTTTGCGGTTGTGCAAATGAACTGTTTGCGGTTGTTTGCGGTGCATTAAAAGGGGAGTTTGGTCTGTCAATGTCTGTGAAGCGGGCGTAACCCTTACACTACCGGATCAATACAACATCATACCTGATCGTATACACACACTGGATGTTTTAAAGCATGTTATTCCAAACAATTTAGGAATGTTAGTTGATTTATGCCCTTTATGGATTAAAACCCGACTCTGCGTCCACTACGTAATTTTCCATGGGAGTTTTGCCATGGATCCCCCTCTGGCATGCCACAGTCCAGGTGTTAGTCCCCTTGAAACAACATTTCCATCACTATTGTGGCCAGAAAGAGTCCCTGTGGGTTTTAAAATTCGCCTGTCTATTGAAGTCTATGGCGGTTCGCCCGGTTCGCCCCTTCGCAAACATTTGCGGAAGTTCGCATTAGCCGCTCACGAACGCAAAATTTTATGTTCGCGGCATCACTAGTGATAACATCTTTTGTGTGGCACATAAAATCATTCTTTGCTGGCCGCACATTGTGCTACAGTATGTAAACAGTATGGATTTGTCAGAAAATAATGAATATGTATGGTGACGAATGATTGCAGTAGTGACGGCTCATCCCCATACATAAGGGATGATTTTGTAATGATCAGGAAGAATATCTGTAAAGGTTCTCATTCATCCAGGTCATGGTATATCAGTAGCAAAGTCAGAGAAATTTGATCTGCACTTAAGGCTCCCAGGCCAGCCATTACAAAATGTATTTTAAGCCCTGTCTGCAGCAGGGTTTAAAAGGCAGGCAGTAAAACTCCGAGAGACTACATATTGTAGACTGCACTGTACACTGCATATTGTAGACTATGTTGTAAGAGATACGAGGATTGCATATTTAAGTCCCATTAGGCACTAGAAATTAGATTTATTTATTTATTAACACAAAACTCTTAAAAATTCTTATCCCCCTCCACAAACCTTTATGTACAAATAAACAAAAAATAAATAAAGGGTGCATCAGTTGCAGAGAGGACAGAGTCTCTATGGGTAATGGTAACACCCCCTTCCCCCCCTTGCTGCTAGAGGTTCATTTGCAAATATTAAGACATCGCTCATAGCAATGCAGGCAATGATGAACATGGGACCAACACAGGTTCCTTCAGGTGCCAAGCACACATGAAACAGGTTTTACTTTCATAGGTACATACCTGCTGATAAATGCCCTTTAAGGACCAGGTCCATTTTCATTTTTGCATTTTTGTTTTTTCCTCCCCAAATTACAAGAGCTATAACATCATTTTTCATTCACACAGTCATATGAAGGCCTATTATTTTTGTGGGACAAGTTGTATTGTTTATTGGCACCATTTAATTTACTATGTCTTGTATTGGTATTAATTGTATTAATCCTAGTCAAAATTTTACCTTTTGCCATTGCCATTTTCTGGCAATAACAGCTGCATAACGACTTGTTTTTTGAGGGGTGGGGGAATCTGTAGTTTTTATTGGTAGCATTTTTGTAGTACGTATGTCTTTCTAATCACTTACGTTTCATTTTTTTTGGGGGGGTAAGGTCAACCAAAAATGGTAATTCATGGATTTATTTTTTTTGTTCCAGCTGTTCACTGTGCTGGACAATAATTTTTATATTTTAATAGTTTGTCCATTTTTAGGATGCAGCAATACCTGCTACTTTTATCTGTTTTATTATTTATCTATGTGTAAAATTAGAAATGGAGGGTGATTTGAATTTTTAAGGCCTCTTCACAAGCGTCCCTGATTTGCTCCAGATGCGTCCCAGGTGCAATGCAGGAAACCCGTGCAAGTGCGCACACAATTTCAGTTAGTTTTGACTGCGATTGCGTTGTATTCTTCTGTTTTTTTCGGCGCGAGTGCAATGCATTTTGCATAAGCGTGATAAAAAACTGAATGTGGTACCCAGACCCGAGCCCGGACTTCTTCACTGAAGTTTGTGTTTGGGTTAGGTGTTTTGTAGATTTTATCATTTTTATTTTTTATAACATGGTTATAAGGGAAAATAATAGCATTCTTAATACCGAATGCTTACTTAAATGTGGCTTAAGGGATTAAAAAAATATAATATTAACTCACCTCATCCAATTGATCACGCAGCCGGGCATCATCTTCTTCCTTCTTTTTTCAGGACCTGCCAAAGGACTTTTGATGACATAATCGCGCTCTCCACGAGGTGACGTCCGCGCAGGTCCTGTTGAATGAAGATAGAAGGATCTTGCTTGCGGATGCTTTGCGATTTTAACACAGCCCCATTCATTTCTATGGGGCCTGTGTTGCGTGAAAAAAAACGCTGAATATAGAACATGCTGTGATTTTCATGCAACGCACAAGTGATCATCTGCATAGCTCAATTGAAGTGAATAGGTCTTGATTCAGTTCGGGTGCAATGCGTTCACATCACGCATTGCACCCATGCGGAATTCTTGCCCATGTGAAAGGGGCCTAACAGTTTTATGTTTGTTTTTTAACTTTCTCTACAGTAACTTTTAGTCCCCTTAGGGGGCTGTAACCTGCAATCTTCGGAATCTTCTACCATACACCACAATAGAATACTATTGCAGCCTATGGTATTGTGAGACTGCCTGCTGAGCCATGTCTCACACACAGTTTTGCAGGCAGTTAACCATGAGAGGCCTGGGAACCCTCACATGGCTCTGAATGGAAGGCAGAGGAAGCCCCTACTCTCTGCCTAACCCCACAGATGTATCAATCACTATTGAATGTGACTTCGAAGGTGTTAAATGGCCATTTTTGGCATCATCACCAATCCCAATCATTGCGGCCGGTTGCCGGCTGTATTGTACAACTAACTCCTGCCATGTATGAAACGAGCTCAGCGTATGACCTCGCTCCATACAAGCTCCTAAGCATAATAACGTACATGTATGTAATTGTGCATTAGGGGGTTAAAGAGATAAGCAGGGCAGTTCCTAAAAGGGTCAATGAATTAAAATGAATCACAATAGATTATCTTTCAAAATGTCCTATACAAAGTAGTAGATTTTTTTTTTAACCTTTAAAATTAATAACGGTGAAGATATAGAATTCTTGAAATTTCATAATATGCATGCAGAACTTCAGTATGTGGTGGATGGAGCCCTGGCATTGCATCCTTATATATCTTACCACAGTTAGAAAATATGTGCACCTTTCTTTTTCCTGTAATTTCTCTTCTCTCGCTCCCTCTATTCTTCACACACATTCTCCCTCAGGATCTTACATCTGATTTTGCATCACTTTTGCTGGCACGTAGTTCGTGTTCGAGGACCACTTTTCCTACAGCTGCCAACTGTCACTATTTAATGCCACTCACCAAGGTCCCCCGGGTCAATACTCATGATCCCTCAAGCATATCTTTCCTGCAGCACGTTACTACTGACGAGTTGTCTGGACGTTTCCCTTGATAATCGCTTCTGCTTTTAAGAGAAAAATGAAGTCTGTGGAGAAGTTTCTCTTTTTATTGTGGATCTTATTGTGATTGCTTAGATAGTAACTATCAGTGGAGTGGAACAAATGGCAAGACTTGCTTTATCTTATGGCTCTCGTCAAAATTTAAGTGAGAACTAACATTACCCTAAGACTGGATGAATCGAAACCAGTTCTAGGAGGCAGGTCTAAAAATGAGGAACCAGCAGCTACACGCCATCAGAACGAGTCCACTCCAAACGTGTAAAGTGCAGGAGACAGACTTGGTTGTGATTAACTTTTTATTTATTGAAAAGGATGTGGTAATGAGATTTCTGATCGGCTAGATGTAACTTGTATATAGATAGAGAACAGTCTGTACGTGGCTTACAACAGCATCAGGATAAAATAATACTTAAACAGTCCCTGCAACTCAGTAATCACTCCTCATTAAGCTGAAGATGACTTCAGAACAATATTACGCTTAGTCTGTACATACACCAGGTGCTCTTCTGGAGATGTCTGTCCCAGGGCAAGGATCTTTTAAGATTCATTTTCTGCCAACTGCTTTGGTAATTAGCTGGTTCTGACACGGGGTTTCTGATACACTGCTCCGGGACCGCAAGGTCGTAACTTCTACTCTTGTTACAGTATCTCACAAAAGTAAGTCCACCCCTCACATTTTTGTAAATATTTTATTACATATTTTCATGACAATTTGATACAATGTAAAGTAATCAGTGTATAGCTTGTATAACAGTGTAAATTTGGTGTGCCCTCAAAACACAGCCATTAATGTCTAAACCGCTGGCAGCCCCTAAGTAAAATTTGATAAATTGTGCCCAAAGTGTCAATATTTTGTGTGGCCACTATTATTTTCCAGCACTGCCTTATCTCTCTTCGTCATGGAGGTCACTAGAGATTCACAGGTTGCCACATGAATCCTTACATAGTTACATAGTTGTTAAGGTTGGAAAAAGACACAAGTAGATCAAGTCCAACCAGTAATCCTAATATATTGATCAACGGAACAAATCCTTTTAAAAAGGGGTTTGGCCATAGAGAAAGGGTGTGTAAAACAAGATTTCTATACATTGTCATAAGCCTCAATGTTATTTTGAATTAAAAAGTAATCTAAACTTTTTTTTAAGTCATCTCCTGTATTTGCTGTGACCTGCTCCTGTGTCTTTTCCAGCGATTCACAGATCTTACAGTAAAGAATGCTTGTCACCTCGTATAACTAAATCTTTTTTTCTCCAGGCTTAGGGAGTGACCCCTTGTTTTTGGAGGGGGTTTAACACAGAATAGCTTCCCTCAATATTTCTTGTATGGTCCATTTATATATTTGTGCAGGTTAATCATGTCCGCCCTTAGACATCTTTTTTCAAGGCTAAACAAGTTCAGTTTGTTTAATCGTTGCTCATAAGTAAGATCTTCCAAGCACTTTATGAGTTTAGTTGCTCTCCTCTGTACTATTTCTAACTCCAGGGCGTCCTTTTTATGGACTGGTGCCAGAACTGAACTGCGTATTCCAGTTGAGGCCGCACCAACGCTTTGTATAGTGGCAATATTACATCCCAGTCCTGCAAGTCCATACTTCAATTAATACAAGACAAAATACTATTGGCTTTAGAGGCAGCAGACTTGCATTGCATGCTGTTATTTAGTTTATGATCTACTAATACACCCAGATCCTTCTCAAGAAGTGACTCTCCTAGTTTGACTCCCCCTAGGACATATGCTGCTTTCAGATTATTATACCCAAGGTGCATAACACAGCAGTAATCAGTACCGTACCTCCAATAGAGGCAAACCATGCAGCTGCTACGGGGCCCGTGAGGAAAAGAGGCACAGAGTGGATGATAGGCTCCGCCCCCTAATTACACTCATTACGTCTCATTAGCTCGAGTATAGTATCTCAGCTATCAGTGGAAAAAACTAAAGGACCTGTGATGATGTCATCACAGGTCCTGTACATGTTGTAAGGGGACTGCACAAAGAATGATGTAGTTCCCAGGTTAGATCTGGCATCTGCCAGGACCTGTGATTACATGAGCTTTAGCATCACAGGTCCTGTACATCAAGTAAGGGAACAGCACAGAGCATGGTGTAGTTCCCTGATTAAATAGAAGCATATGCCAGGACCTGTGATGACATAATCATCATCACCACAGGTCCTGTATATTTAGAAAAACAACTGTACAGCAGAGCATCACAGGTCCTCCAACCCCCAACAGCATGGAAGATGAGACTAGAATGGGATGGTAAGAGGAGGTCCTCCTTTCTCTTCATTTGCCCCCCATTCCCTATTTTTTACTCATATCTCACTTATATATATATAATACTGCAGACAGATACAACCATTATTGCCTCATGTACCTCACACAGCGACCGTAATAGATACAGTGTGTACAGATAGTATATAAAGCCAGGGGCGTACATAGAGGTTGTTTCGCCCCCATACCAACAATCTAAATTAGACCCCATGCCCCATTCATAGCCCCTCCCACTACCTGTTCCTGGCCAGCAGTGTACTGATATGTAAGGTATAAGGTATTATAGCTCATACCTCACATATCAGTACACTGCTGTATATACTATATATGTGTACATAGTGCACCTATTATACCTTGTACCTCACATATCAGCATTCTGCTGTATATACTTTATACCTGAACACACTGAATATATTATACCTTATTCCTCACATATCAGTACACTTCTGTATATACTATATACCTGAACACACTGCATCTATTATACCTTGTACCTCACATATTAGTACAATGTTGTATATACTATATCCTGTACACACTGCATCTATTATACCTCATGCCTCACATATCCGTACACTGCTGTATATGCAATATATATGTACACACTGCATCTATTATACCTTGTACCTCATAAATCAGTACACTGCTGTATATACTATATACCTGTACACACTGCATCTATTATACCTAGTGCCTCACATATTAGTACACTGTTGTATATATTATATACCTGTACACACTGCATCTATTATACCTCTTGCCTCACATATTAGTACACTGTTGTATATATTATATACCTATACACACTGCATCCATTAAACCTTGTACCTCCCATATCAGTACACTGCTGTATATACTATATATCTATATACACTACATCTATTAAACCTCGTACCTTACATATCAGTACACTGCTGTATATACTATATATCTGTACACACTGCATCTATTATACCTCATACCTCACATATCAGTACACTGCTGTATATACTATATATCTGCGTGGTCTGTTTCTATTGGAGGTATGCCACTGTATATAGCAATGTACTGATAAGAGAGGTTTGAGCTGTAATTTTTACCTCATAACTAGAGATCAGCGAATTTTTCAAAAATTCGATTCGCCGATTTGACAAATTTTTGGGAAAAATTTGGTTCAATCCGAATGTATTTGTGGGGAATTTTGCTAATATTTAGCTATTTCCTGTCTTCTGAGAGCCTTTATAGTGGTGTAGAACACTGTGCACTGCAGTAACACACATAGGAAGTCTACTGTGGTAGAGAAATAATACTGTGAGTCAGTATGACATGTAGATGACAGACGTCACTATTAGAATCACTGCACATTTCACTTATTTGGGCAGTCACGGGGCCAAAACTGACCAAACACCTCAAGTGTGAACTCAGTCTTACAGGTCCATGTTAGCTCCAAGAAGAAGCGCACTCCTTTTACACCCTCGTCATCTGATTCCACATAGATGTCTACAGAACCTGTTCTATTAAACGCTTATACAAGTAGAGCCCCCCGACAGAGTGGAGAGAGTGTCAGCAGTAAGTTTGTGTTGATGTCACTGATTATTTTGCCCTTCCTCTGATCCTTCAGAACAATAACCCGCAAAAAACGAATCCTGTCTGTTGAGCATCTGCCGTCACTCGGTCAGCAGTTGGTCAGTAATCCATCAGTATTGCTAATGCCAAACAAAACAGGAGTGGATCCAAAACAGAGATGACACGTGAATGGAATATTTCCATGTTTTCTGTGTTTTGTACCCACTCCTGCTTTTGGCTACCAAATCACAAGACAGTTCTGATGGGACCATACAGGCCTTACAGCTGCTACATAGACAGGATCCGTTGTGCATCTCATTTTTCCTTCCTTCTGACAGATCAGAAAAGGGTCAAATAAATAATGATGTTAACCAGCCCGAAAGGCAAAATAGTGGCCCAGTCATGAAGTGGGGAGCGTGGGAACAGGGTGAGAAGTCCACAGAGTGGCCCTATTGCAGCAAACCGGACCGCAGGGGCAATCTGTGAGCACACGGTGGGCTGATGGGAGTACTAGTCATATTCACCACTTTTGTAGCTCCCTGGGCCTGCGTGCAGTGATGGGATAGACAGCACTAAATCCTCTGGGGCACTCTCTAGTACAGGGATCACCAGCCAGATATTAGTTGAGGTGCCCTTGATGGTATAGGTGTTTTGTGAAGCCAGCACAGTAAGGTGCAAAGGTTGGTGGTGGAAAAGATGAGGAGTTGGTTGTAGTAAAACAGTTGAACTTTCACTTAAATCACTGGTCTCCAGGTAGTCAGTACAGATCGTGTATTGTATATGGCATAAAGATATGACTCAGATATTGGTTTAGCTGTAATCCTTGTAACAGGCTGGACAGTTGTAATTTGAAGAGTTTTCCTTCTCTCTATACTGTATCTGTCTATACTTTGCCCACACTCTAGCACTCAGGTACTGAATATAATAACTCTTACTGGTCAGTAGCAATCCACAGGGCGATCCCCCTAATGGCAGGCATCAGTCTTCTGCTCCATTCTTTGCATAGAATGCTCACTGAAGAATTACGTCCACTATGTCCATAGAGGCATAAGGTAAAGCATAATTTGGCGCTTTAATCATTCAACTGTGTCCAGGTACTTTTAGGTTCCTCCTGGTCACTGGTTCTTGTGAAGTCCATTGGTTAATTTAGCTCTAACCTCCACTAGACTTTCTCTATATTCAGACATAGACTCACTGGTCTGTGCTGTGCTGATGAAATACTGTTCTCTATACTCAGCTGAACTTGCAGCTACATTGTGGACTAGGCCTGTTCTGCTCCTCCATCAAGTTCCTCTCTGTTCTGTACACTGGATTCACTTCCCAACCTCTCAACCCTATATATATATATATATATATATATATATATATACCAGCACAACCTAGGGGTTAATAGATATAATGACTCTCTACAGCCTGTTAGGGTCCATTCACACGTCCATGGTGTATTGCGGATCCGCACACTTCACATGCATGACTGGTCTTTTTCTTCCTCATTACTTTACTGCACTGCTGAGCTCCACCTCCTGTTCTAGTTACATGATGGTGAGGTCATCACAGGTCCTTTATCCCCTCTTCTCTGCTGAGCTCCGCCTCGTGCACCTGACATTATTGCAGGTCCTATCAGCACCATGGTAATGATTTCTCATATACACTCACCTAAAGAATTATTAGGAACACCTGTTCTATTTCTCATTAATGCAATTATCTCTTCAACCAATCACATGGCAGTTGCTTCAATGCATTTAGGGGTTTGGTCCTGGACAAGACAATCTCCTGAACTCCAAACTGAATGTCAGAATGGGAAAGAAAGGTGATTTAAGCAATTTTGAGCGTGGCATGGTTGTTGGTGCCAGACGGGCCGGTCTGAGTATTTCACAATCTGCTCAGTTACTGGGATTTTCACGCACAACCATTTCTAGGGTTTACAAAGATTGGTGTGAAAAGGGAAAAACATCCAGTATGCGGCAGTCCTGTGGGCGAAAATGCCTTGTTAATGCTAGAGGTCAGAGGAGAATGGGTCGACTGATTCAAGCTGATAGAAGAGCAACGTTGACTGAAATAACCACTCGTTACAACCCAGGTATGCAGCAAAGCATTTGTGAAGCCACAACACGCACAACCTTGAGGCGGATGGGCTACAACAGCAGAAGACTAGAGATGGCCCGAACTTTTCGCCGGCGAACAGTTCCCGGCGAACATAGCTTGTTTGCGTTCGCCTCAGCAGGCGAACATATGCGATGTTCGGCCCGCCCCCTATACATCATCATTGAGCAAACTTTGACCCTGTACCTCACAGTCAGAAGACACATTCCAGCCAATCAGCAGCATACCCTCCCTCCCAGACCCTCCCATCTCCTGAACAGCATCCATTTTAGATTCATTCGGAATTTGCAGTCTTAGTGAGAGGAGGGAGAGTGTAGTTGCTGCTGATTTAATAAGGAAATCGATAGCTAGGCTAGTGTATTCAGTGTCCACTCCAGTCCTGAAAGCCTCATCTGATCTCTGCTGTAAGGACAGCGTCCTGACAGTACCCCAAAAAGCCCTTTTTAGGGCTGCTACATTAGTCTTCTTTTTTTTTTTTCTCCATATATATATATATATTGCAGTTGCCTGGCCTGCCTGTGTGTGAGGAGCTGCAGGCCCACAGACTGTAGTGTGCCCACTGCCAGTGCCCACCACTCATACCGGGTGGCACAGGCATTTAATTTTTACACTTTAGTCTAATTTAAGTTGCTTGCCTGCTGCCAGTGTGTGTCAGGCCAACTTCCACAGACTGTAGTGTGCCCACTGCCAGTGCCCACCACCACTAATACCGGGTGGCAGAGTAGCTTGCCGATAAATAAGTCATTTAATTTTTACACTTTAGTCCGTATAGGGTACGTAACAGGGATTAAACTGATAGGAATAGTACTAGTTAAGACACCACTCATATAGGGTGTCACAGCACATTGCTCTGTGCACGCGCAGTGCTCCAATTTGGGAGTAAGAGGACCGACCAAGCTGCTTTTTCCATCTCCTGGTTCCTAAAATCAATTCAGTTTGGTGTATGAGAGTTTGGTCTGTCACTGTAAAGGCAGTAGAAGGTACCCGGCCTAAATTTTTTTTCACAAAAGGCAATCCCTGATATGGGACGTAACAGGGATTAAACTGATAGAAATAGTACTAGTTAAGACACCACTCATATCGGGTGTGACAGTAAATTGCACTGCGCAGACGCAGTGACCGTGGATTAAAATAAAAGGGAGAGAGCCAGCGTTTTTTTAACCATCTCCCCGTTCGAAAAATCTATTCAATAAATGGCCCCCAGATTGGGGACGTAAAAGGGATTAAACTGGTGAGAATACTACTACAGAAAATACCACTCATATCGGGTGTGACAGTAAATTGCACGGCGCAGACGCAGTGACCGTGGATTAAAACAGAGTGGAGGGAGCCAGCGTTTTTTTAACCATCTCCCAGTTCGAAAAATCAATTCAATAAATGGCCCCCAGATTGGGGACGTTAGAGGGATTAAACTGATGAGAATAGTACTACAGAAAATACCACTCATATCGGGTGTGACAGTAAATTGCACGGCGCAGACGCAGTGACCGTGGATTAAAACAGAGTGGAGGGAGCCAGTGTTTTTTTAACCATCTCCCTGTTCGAAAAATCTATTCAATAAATGGCCCCCAGATTGGGGACGTAACAGGGATTAAACTGGTGAGAATACTACTACAGAAAATACCACTCATATCGGGTGTGAAAGAAAATTGCACGGCGCAGACGCAGTGACCGTGGATTAAAACAGAGTGGAGGGAGCCAGCGTTTTTTTTAACCATCTCCCTGTTCGAAAAATCAATTCAATAAATGGCCCCCAGATTGGGGACGTTAGAGGGATTAAACTGATGAGAATAGTACTACAGAAAATGCCACTCATATCGGGTGTGAGAGTAAATTGCACAGCGCAGACGCAGTGACCGTGGATTAAAACAAAGGGGAGGGAGCCAGCGTTTTTTTAACCATCTCCCCGTTTGAAAAATCAATTCAATTCACCTTTCGGGGACCCTTGGTGTTGTACGTGGCTGGGTGGAGGAAGAAACCTTCAATGACATCACCGGGACGTGGCTAGCTTGGTATCCAACCTTGTGCAAATGGACTGTTTGCGGTTGTTTGCGGTGCATTAAAAGGGGAGTTTGGTCTGTCAATGTCTGTGAAGCGGGCGTAACCCTTACACTACCTGATCGATACAACATCATACCTGATCGTATACACACACTGGATGTTTTAAAGCATGTTATTCCAAACAATTTAGGAATGTTAGTTGATTTATGCCCTTTATGGATTAAAACCCGACTCTGCGTCCACTACGTAATTTTCCATGGGAGTTTTGCCATGGATCCCCCTCCGGCATGCCACAGTCCAGGTGTTAGACCCCTTGAAACAACTTTTCCATCACTATTGTGGCCAGAAAGAGTCCCTTTGGTTTTTAAAATTCGCCTGTCTATTGAAGTCTATTGCGGTTCGCCCGGTTCGCCCATTCACAGACATTTGCGGAAGTTCGCGTTCACTGTTCGCGAACTGAAAATTTTATGTTTGCGACATCACTACAGAAGACCCCACCGGGTACCACTCATCTCCACTACAAATAGGAAAAAGAGGCTACAATTTGCACGAGCTCACCAAAATTGGACTGTTGAAGAGTGGAAAAATGTTGCCTGCTCTGATGAGTCTCGATTCCTGTTGAGACATTAAAATGGTAGAGTCCGAATTTGGCGTACTAAGAATGAGAACATGTATCCATCATGCCTTGTTACCACTGTGCAGGCTGGTGGTGGTGGTGTAATGGTGTGGGGGATGTTTTCTGGGCACAGTTTAGGCCCCTTAGTGCCAATTGGGCATCATTTAAATGTCACGGGCTACCTGAGCATTGTTTCTGACCATGTCCATCCCTTCATGACCACCATGTACCCATCCTCTGATGGCTACTTCCAGCAGGATAATGCACCATGTCACATAGCTCGAATTATTTCAAATTTTTTTTTTGCACATGACAATGAGTTCACTGTACTAAAATGGCCCCCACAGTCACCAGATCTCAACCCAATAGAGCATCTTTGGGATGTGATGGAACGGGAGCTTCATGTCCTGGATGTGCATCCCTCAAATCTCCATCAACTGCAAGATGCTATCCTATCAATATGGGCCAACATTTCTAAAGAATGCTATCAGCACCTTGTGGAATCAATGCCACGTAGAATGAAGGCAGCTCTGAAGGCAAAAGGGGGTCCAACACCAGGCTCGGACTGGCCCACAGGGGTACAGGGGAATCCCCGGTGGGCCCCAGGGCAAAGTGGGCCCCTAGTCTCCCACCCCCTGCACAAGTGGCACATAACACATTAAACTATATATGCACTACATACATATATACAGTGTACAGCACCTCCACCGGCCTATGTTCATATCAAAAACTTGTTATATTATTTATTATATTTGAATGTATCCGTACGGTGGGCCCCCAAAATAAATTTTACTGGTGGGCCCGAGCTACCCCAGTCCGACACTGTCCAACACCGTATTAGTATGGTGTTCCTAATAATTCTTTAGGTGAGTGTATGTGAGAGAGGGACCGAACACTGCATTGTAAAGTGCAGCTGTTCAGCTTTCCGCCCGTTTGCTTCTTTGGATGTTCAGCTGAACAGCAGCACTGAAGCAGGGGGCCACTTAGACAATGGGGGCCCTGGGCAATTGACCCCCCCCCCCAACGCCTACCCTGTGTCTGTACAGTCCACAATGCAGGGCCAGCTAACACAATGCTGGGTTCACGGTTCACACATTGCGGTCACGCTCTATTCTTACGGAATTTTTAACCCCTTAGTGACCACCCATACGTGTTTTTACGGCGGTCACTAAGGGGCCTTAGGCTGGGCTGCCGCGTTTTTACGGCGGCCCAGTCTAAGCGCTGCACGGGTCCCCCGTGCAGCGGGGAGCGCGGGCCCGGCTCTCACATGAGAGCCGCGGCCCTGCCCTAACAGCCCGGGCCGGCAGGAGTGCCGATCCGGGCTGTTTAACCCCTTACATGCCGGGCGCAATGGCGTCTGCGCATGTAAAGGGTTGACAGAGGGAGCGAACTCCCTCTGTCACCCATCAGCACCCCGCAGATGCGATCGCGGGATGCTGATGTGCTGGGAAGCCTTACCTGGCTTCCGGCAGGGCCCCGAGCCTGTCCTCCAGTAATCTCCAGCAGGCTATGCCTCTCTGGCGTAGCCTGCTGGTCAAAGTTAGAATTGCACTGCATTTAAAATGTAATGCATTATAGATATAATGCATTACATTTTAAAAGCAATCAAAATACTGTATATTATAGTCCCCATGTGGGACTATTAAGTAGTAAAAAAATTATAAAAATACACATTTATTAAATAAAAAAATTCCATGAAATATAAAAATATGCTTTTTTTCCATTGAAAATACGCTTTCAATGAAAAAATTGCAAAAAAATTATCCCCATATGTTTGGTATTGCCGCGTCCGTAACGACCGGCACTACATAAATATTACATAAATTATCCCCTATAGTACACGCCGTTAAAAAATAAATAAAAAAAGCCAGAATTTCTAATTTATTCTTAATTTTCACAGAAAAAACGAAATAACAAGCGATCAAAAAGCGGAATTTACTAAAAATTATACCAATGAAAAATAGAAGTCGTCCCGCAAAAATCAAGCCCTCACACAACTCCATAGAAAAAAAATTAAAAAGTTATGGGTCCTGGGAAGTGGCAGTGCAAAATCATTTTTTTTGTTAAAAAGGGGTTTTATTGCAAAAAAGTAGTAAAACTTAAAAACTATAAGTATTTGGTATCCCTGTAATCGTACTGACCCAGGGAATGAAAATATTATGTTACTTTTACCGAATAATGAACACCGTAAAATTTATAATGTACAAACGCAGTGGCAGTAGTACTATTTTTCCCCTTCTCCCTCCCAGAAAGAGTTAATAAAAGTTAATAACAAAGTTATGTGTACCCCAAAATGGCGCTATTAAAAACTACAACTTGTCCCGCAAAAAACAAGCCCTCATACTGCTATATAGACGAAAAAATAAAAAAGTTATAGCTCTAGGAACGAGACCATGAAAATAGGACGAAAAACGCTTGGTCAGAAAGGCACAAACAGGCTTGGTCACTAAGGGGTTAAGTATGTCCTTTTTCTGATGGATGACTCTGCTGAGAAAAGAGTTTCCTAATAAAAAAAAAAGGCTAACGACAGGTAATCCCCTGAATATTTACACACATGAATCATACAAATCAAGTGACTTTCATAATGCATGCTACCTGTTTAAGTCTTAGCCCGTAATTACAATCAGCACAAATTGGTCTTAAATTGAATCATTCTGGTTTTCATTATGGTACATTGTAGGAAGGATTTTGCATATTTACTTTGATATGACGCGTAATTCTTTGTGGATAAGAGCCAACATATCCTACTTTATCTATTTCAGCATCTTGCAAGAACAAACTATAATGTTGGGAGCAGATATATATATATATATATATATATATTGTAAGAGGGCGCAAGGTGTCGTCATGGACGGACGATACGTGTCACCGAGGTTCCTGGCCTCGGTGAGGTGAGAGCCGGGTTTTTATGTGTCAGCAGCAGCTATTGCTGTTTGACATTGTCAGTTAGTTTGGCTGCAAAGCCAATCCGGGCCGGCTCCGTTACTGGGAGTAGGCAAAGAGTTGGGTGGGTGCCTACTCCCCACGGTCCAGGCCGGACTTTTGCCGGGCCTTTAAAGGCAGCCTCCTCAGCAGCTGAGGGAGGTGATTGTCCTGGAGCTGCTGTTAGGCTGTGGAGTCATTTGAGTTTGGGAGTTCTGATCCATTCTGTGCTATGTGGAGTTCCCTGGGCTGGAAGCCAGAGCCCAACAAGGAGGAGTGCAGACGGCCCGGAAACCTGACGTCGACTGTCTTGTGGCTGGACTGACAGCCAGGTGCGAACCTGCACCTAAAACCTCCCAGGTGACTGAAACCTGTACGGGACTGTTTTGTTTTGCCTTAATACTTCTGATGTGTGTGCATTAACACCAAGAGACTGTTTGTCGTTTATTTTTGTGCAAGTGTGAATAAAACACTGTTGATTGCACGTTCTGGACTCCTTGTTTTGCCTCGGTACTGCACCCGCACCGCTATCTACCAGAGCGACTCCCCACATTTGGTGTCGGATGCGGGCATGCGCAGTGAGGCTGGCGTGAACGCCGAAAATTTTTGTTTTTGCTGGGCACGACTGGATGTCCTATATTAGGCCGGCAAAGTTGCAGCCTGTGTTCCCGGACAAAATGGAGGCGGTTGTAAAAGCCCTTGTGGAGGCTAACTTGCAGCAGCGGGAGGCCAACAAGCAGCAGCAGGAGACCAACCAGCTACTACTACAGCAGGTGATGGCCTTACAAGCTGCAGGAGCGTCCCACCACGACCATGATGCCCGGAAAGCGGTCCGTGCAGCGATTCCCAAGATGACCCCGAGGATGATGCTGAGACCTATCTGGCGGTCTTTGAGAAGGTAGCCATGAGGGAGAAGTTACCCCGTGACCAGTGGGCCGAGGTGGTCGCTCCGTTCCTGGCATCCGGACCCCAGCAGGTTTTTTTGACCTATCAGATGACCAGGCTGCTGATTACCCCACGGTGAAGGGGAGATCCTGGCCAGACTGGGGGTAAACGTGTTGGTCCGGGCTCAGCGGGTCCACCAGTGGGACTTTAAAACGGCTGAACCCGCCAGGCCGCAGTACTATGAGTTGCTGCACAGGTTGCAAAAGTGGCTGCAGCCTGAGGTTCTAAGTCCGGCTGCTATGCTGGACCGTCTGCTGGCCGACATCTTTTGGAGGGCCCTGCCTTATCCCCTCCAGCACCGTCTCCGGTATGTGCCCTGGAGATGGTCGACCTGGTGGAGCGTTACGAGGCCACCAGAAACCTGCAGGGGAGTCTTGCTGGGAATTGGTCAGTCAAACCCCGGAGGCCTCCACCCCAGTTCCGACGTCCAGCGACAGAGAGGCCTGCACGGAATGTACCCCCTGCGGATCCGCCTCCCGTGGTATGCTGGAGGTGTCAGGAGCCAGGCCACATCAGGGCCGACTGTCCGCATCGGGGTGAGCCGATGGAAGGGAACTACGGCTATCGCCACTCCCTGTATGCACGGAAGCTGTGTGCAACTGGCACCCGTGAGGTGCAGGACAATAACCATCTGTGTCAGGTAGAGGTGGGAGATTCTCTGGCAGTGGCCCTGCTGGACTCCGGGAGTCTAGTCTCCTGGTAAGGGCTGCCCTGGTATGGCCTGTGGAGTATACCGGCCGTAAAATCGGGGTCCTGTGCATCCACGGAGACCTAAAAGACTACCCCACTGCACTAGTGACTTTGTCCACAGCGGCTGGTAAGTGGACCCACGAGGTGGCTGTCGCTACTAAACTCCCACACGAACTGATACTTGGGAGGGACTTCCCAGGTTTTCCGGCGCTGTGGCCGGAAATAAAGGTATCTGATGGACCCGAGACAGGGGTAACCCTAGTAGAGTGGCCTGATACCACTGGAAGGCCCGAACCCTGGGAGCCCGAATCTGAAGGGCCAGCGGTAGGGGTGACCACTGCTTCAGCGGTAGAGGGGGAGACAACCCCACTGAGTGTAATGGTGGGAGACACGGAGGACTTGCCACCGGGACCTGAGTTGGCAGACCTCAATGTCTCTGGGGAAAATTTTGGGACCGCACAACACCGGGACCAAACCCTAACCAGGGCCTGGGAAAGTGTTGTAATGATTGATGGTAAACCCCAGAAACCTGGGGCTGAATTAATGTTCCCACAATTTATTGTTCTTCAGGATATGTTGTATCGGGTGAACCAAATCCGAGGTGAGCCCGTTGAACAGTTGGTGGTGCCCACCGCATATCGCAAGCTTGTTATGGAGCTTGCCCACCAACATGTTCTTGGGGGACACATGGAGTGGCAGAAAACGCAGGACCGCGTACTACGGCGATTTTACTGGCCCGGTTTGTTTAAGGAAATAGAGGAGTTCTGTAAGTCCTGTCCGACCTGTCAGGTAAATAGCCCCCAGCCGCATTACAGAAGTCCCCTGGTCCCTCTCCCAATAATTGAGGTCCCATTCGAGCGTATTGCCATGGATCTGGTCGGACCCGTACCGAAGTCTGCTAGGGGTCACCAACATATCCTGGTGATTCTGGACTATGCTACTCGATATCCAGAGGCGGTGCCTCTGCGACATACCTCGGCTAAGCTCATTGCAAAAGAGTTAATGGAAATGTTTTCCCGTGTGGGCCTGCCAAAAGAGATTCTGACCGACCAAGGGACCCCTTTTATGTCCAAAGTTATGAGGGAACTGTGTAAATTGTTGCGTATAAAGCAGTTACGGACGTCCGTTTACCATCCGCAAACAGACGGTCTTGACGAAAGGTTTAACCAAACTCTAAAAAATATGTTAAAAAGGGTGGTGTCCAGAGATGGGAAGGACTGGGACCTGCTTCTGCCCTATCTCATGTTCGCCGTGCGAGAGGTGTCCCAGGCCTCTACTGGGTTCTCGCCCTTCGAACTGCTTTATGGCAGACACCCTCGGGGCCTGTTGGATATCGCCAAGGAAGCGTGGGAACAACAGCCTGTCCCCCACAAAAGTGTCATCGAGTATGTCACCCAGATGCAGGAACAGATGGAAAGGTTGTTGCCGCTGGTCCGGGAGCATATGGAGGCAGCGCAACAAGCCCAGAGTAGGGTGTATAATCGTCAGGCTCGGGTACGGGACTTCAACCTGGGAGATCGGGTTTTGGTTCTGGTGCCCACCCTTGACAGCAAGTTCCTAGCTAGGTGGCAGGGCCCCTATGAGGTAATCGAGAAGGTGGGGGAAGTAAATTACAAAGTACACCAGCCGGGGCGGCGCAAGCCGGAGCAGGTGTACCACGTGAATTTACTTAAGCCGTGGAAAGACAGGGACACGGCCGACGACAACAGCCCCCGGCCAGGGCTTCTAGGTGACAAGGGTCCAGCCCCACAGTTCGAGGCCTGCGAGCGGTAGCCACGGTAAAAATTGCAGACAGCCTGTCTTCCAAACAAGTTCAGGAAGTCAGGGAGTTCATCAGTCGGAACACGGATGTGTTCTCGGACCTCCCTGGCTGCACGTCTCTCATCCAACAAGACATCGTCACTGAGCCTCAGGCCAAAATCCGGTTAAAACCATACCGGGTACCCGAGGCTCGGCGACGGACCATCATGGACGAAGTGCAATTAATGTTGAAGCTCAATGTCATTGAGGAGTCGAAAAGTGAGTGGGCCAGTCCCATAGTCCTAATACCCAAGCCGGATGGGACGTTGCGGTTCTGCAACGATTTTCGCAAGTTAAATGAAGTGTCCAAGTTTGATGCGTATCCCATGCCCCGGGTAGACGAGCTTGTTGAGAATTTAGGGCAAGCCCGTTATTTTTCTGTGCTCGACCTCACTAAAGGGTACTGGCAGGTACCCTTAACGGAGTCGGCCAAGGAAAAAAACGCTTTTGTTACCCCACAGGGCCTGTATCATTACAAGGTATTACCCTTTGGCCTGCATGGCGCCCCCGCCACCTTCCAAAGGTTAATGGATATTGTGCTGCGACCTCATCGTCGGTACGCCTCGGCCTACTTAGATGATGTAATCATCCACAGCACCAACTGGGAAAGCCATTTGCCCAAAGTGCAGGCGGTAGTGGATGCCCTGAGGAAAGCTGGACTAACCGCCAATCCAAAGAGATGTGCGATTGGGTTGGAAGAGACCAAATATCTGGGATATGTTATTGGGCGGGGAGTCATCAAGCCGCAGGTAACTAAGGTAGAAGCCATACGCAACTGGCCCCGACCGGTCACCACCAGGCAGGTAAAGTCCTTCCTGGGAATGGTAGGGTACTACATGCGGTTTGTGCCCCACTTTGCCACAATAGCAGCGCCGTTGACAGACCTGTTGAAGGGGCGAAAGTATGGAAAGGTTAGCTGGAGTGAAAAGGCGGAGGAGGCTTTCTCTGCTCTGAAGTCAGCCCTGTGTGGGTCCCCGGTTTTGGTGACACCCGACTTCAACAGGGAGTTCGTCGTACAGACCGACGCCTCAGAGGTAGGCCTCGGTGCTGTGCTGTCTCAGGAGGTCAACGGGGAAGAACATCCCGTTGTCTTCCTGAGCCGTAAGCTCAGTCCCGCCGAGTCCAGGTATAGTATAGTGGAGAGGGAGTGCCTGGCTATCAAGTGGGCACTCGAATCTCTCCGCTGCTACCTGTTAGGGAGGAGGTTCCGTCTGGTGACCGACCATTCCCCTCTCAAGTGGATGAGCCAGGCCAAGGAGAGGAATGCTCGGGTCACCAGGTGGTTCCTATCCCTGCAGAACTTCAAGTTCTCTGTCGAACAAAGGGCAGGCCGCTTGCAGGGTCACGCAGATGCCCTGTCCCGCGTCCACTGCCTCACATGTGTTCACCCCCTCAGGGTTGAACAAAGGGGGGGGTGTGTAAGAGGGCGCAAGGTGTCGTCATGGACGGACGATACGTGTCACCGAGGTTCCTGGCCTCGGTGAGGTGAGAGCCGGGTTTTTATGTGTCAGCAGCAGCTAGTGCTGTTTGACATTGTCAGTTAGTTTGGCTGCAAAGCCAATCCGGGCCGGCTCCGTTACTGCGAGTAGGCAAAGAGTTGGGTGGGTGCCTACTCCCCACGGTCCAGGCCGGACTTTTGCCGGGCCTTTTAAGGCAGCCTCCTCAGCAGCTGAGGGAGGTGATTGTCCTGGAGCTGCTGTTAGGCTGTGGAGTCATTTGAGTTTGGGAGTTCTGATCCATTCTGTGCTATGTGGAGTTCCCTGGGCTGGAAGCCAGAGCCCAACAAGGAGGAGTGCAGACGGCCCGGAAACCTGACGTCGACTGTATTGCGGCTGGACTGACAGCCAGGTGCGAACCTGCACCTAAAACCTCCCAGGTGACTGAAACCTGTACGGGACTGTTTTGTTTTGCCTTAATACTTCTGATGTGTGTGCATTAACACCAAGAGACTGTTTGTCGTTTATTTTTGTGCAAGTGTGAATAAAACACTGTTGATTGCACGTTCTGGACTCCTTGTTTTGCCTCGGTACTGCACCCGCACCGCTATCTACCAGAGCGACTCCCCACAATATATATATATATATATATATCCACAGCTGTCGATTCAGGCTGCACACCAAGTCCAGTAAGCACACCCAGTAAGCGGAGCGAAACGTCGCTAGATGGGTGAATAAAGATCACACTTCTTTTTCATCAATTGGATGTGCCGTGGCTTTTTTACGAAGTTCTATCTATATATATATATATATATATATATATATATATATATATATATATATATATATATATATATATTTTTTTTTACCAAGCAAATAAACATGGGGCATAACTGCCGCAACAGTGGCAGGGGGGCCCGGGCAGTAACAGATGTCTGGCATTCATTATGGCCCAAGCCTCATTCCCCGGCCTGAGCTCTCCACAGCAGCTGCAATGCACTGACTTCATCGTTCCTGCTGGGCTCAACAGGAGGGTCTGGGCCAAGGATCATCTCCAGGCAGGATAGCAGGCGTGAGAATGTCACTACATGCTCTATGATGTCACTGATGTGCTCCATTTAACAGGGGAATTGGGCTAGGTGAGTATTACTGGTTTTTACTTTATTAACACTACAGGGGCTTTACAAATGAAAGGAGAGCACTAAGGGAAGCACTACTGTGTGGGAGCACTAATGGGGAAAACTACGCTGAAGGGGGCAGTAAAGGGGGTACTTCTTGGTGGGTGCATTAAGGAGAAAGAACTAGTGAGTAGGGTCACTAAAAGGGAGCACTACTGTGTTGGAGCACAAAGGTGGGACAGAAATTTGTAGGGGCACTAAGGGGGCAAAACTACTATGAAGGGGGAATGCTACTGTGAAGGGCCATGCTACTATAAAGGTGGCAGGGGGAGGCCTGAATGCAGGGTGGTCTTGACTAGATGTGACAGGCAGGTTTGAGTCCAAGTTTCTGGGGAAGAAGGTCCTGTTATAAAAATTAAAATGTTGCCCAGTCTTTATTAGTTACACCCATGCAAAAACATATATCATTTTCCTTCATACAACAGGTTTATATATATATATATCCTAATGTCCTATTAATGTATGCTGATCTTAAGTAGAGTTGCAAACAAATGTGGATAGGGAAATGACTTAAAATAAAATAAATAAAAATTAACCAATATCAATTGCCAACTTGGAGGAGGAGGAGGTGGAATAGGAGGTTGGGGTGGCATCAGGTGGGAATGCTATGGGAGTTGATGTTCTCATCACAGCCAAAAAGGATTCATGTATGCCTGCAGTGCCACAGGCCTCATTCACAGACTCAGGGCCATGGCACCCAGACGGAGAAAAGGTTCATTCAACTTTGGGTTGCCCTGCAAAATAATAGTAAAATGAAAAAAAGATGATTCAATAAAGAAGTGCCCTGGAGTACAAGAATATATGGTTAAGGGGAGGCAGTTATAAATGTCTATTCTGCTCAAGGGATGGACAGGTCCTGTGGGATCCATGCCTGGTTCATTTTTATGAACGTCAGCTTGTCCACGTTGGCTGTGGACAGGCGGCTGCGTTTGTCAGTAATGACGCCACTTGCCGTGCTGAATACACGTTCAGACAAAACGCTGGCCGCCGGGCAGGCCAGCACCTCCAAGGCATAAAAGGCTAGCTCTTGCCACGTGGACAATTTGGAGACCCAGAAGTTTAATGGGGTCGAACCATTAGTCAGTACGTGGAGGGGTGTGCACACGTACTGTTCCACCATGTTAGTGAAATGCTGCTCCCTGCTAACACGTTCCGTATCAGGGGATGGTGCAGTTAGCTGTGGCGTGGTGACAAAACTTTTCCACATCTCTGCCAAGCTAACCCTGCCCTCAGAGGAGCTGGCATTGACACAGCTGCGTTGGCGACCTCTTGCTCCTCTGCTGCCTTCACCTTGGGCTTCCACTTGTTCCCTTGTGACATTTGGGAATGCTTTCAGTAGCGCGTCTACCAACGTGCGCTTTTACTCGTGCATCTTTCTATCACGCTCCAGTGCAGGAAGTAAGGTGGGCAAATTGTCTTTGTAATGGTGATCCAGCAGGGTGGCAACCCAGTAGTCTGCACACGTTAAAATGTGGGCAACTCTGCTGTCGTTGCGCAGGCACTGCAGCATGTAGTCACTCATGTGTGCCAGGCTGCCCAGAGGAAAGGACAAGCTGTCCTCTGTGGGAGGCGTATCGTCATCGTCCTTCGTTTCCCCACAGCCACGCACAAGTGATGGGTCCGAGCTGTATTGAGTACCACCGTGCTGTGAACATGCTTCATCCTCATCCTCCTCCACCTCCTCATCCTCGTCCTCCAGTAGTGGGCCCTGGCTGGCCACATTTGTACCTGGCCTCTGCTTTTGCAAAAAACCTCCCTCTGAGCCACTTCTAAGAGACTGGCCTGAAAGTGATAAAAATGACTCCTCTTCCTCCTCCTCCTCCTCCTGGGCCATCTCCTCTTCCTTCATCGCCCTAAGTGTTTTCTCAAGGAGACATAGAAGTGGTATTGTAACGCTGATAACGGCGTCATCACCACTGGCCATGTTGGTGGAGTACTTGAAACAGCGCAACAGGTCACACAGGTCTCGCATGGAGGCCCAGTCATTGGTGGTGAAGTGGTGCTGTTCCGCAGTGAGACTGACCCGCGCGTGCTGCAGCTAAAACTCCAGCATGTGCAAGGTGGAGTTCCACCTGGTGGGCACATCGCGTATGAGGCGGTGAGCGGGAAGGCCGAAGTTACGTTGTAGCGCAGACAGGCAAGCAGCGGCAGTATGTGAACGCCGGAAGCGCGCACAGACGGCCCACACTTTATGCAGCAGCTCTGACATGTCGGGGTAGTTGTGAAGGAAATTCTGCACCACCAAATTCAGCACATGCGCCAGGCAAGGGATGTGCGTCAAACCAGCTAGTCCCAAAGCTGCGACGAGATTTCGCCCATTGTCGCACACCACCAGGCCGGGCTTGAGACCCACCGGCAGCAACCACTCGTCAGTCTGTTGTTCAATACCCCGCCACAACTCCTGCGCGGTGTGGGGCCTGTTCCCCAAACATATGAGTTTCAGAACAGCCTGCTGACGTTTACCCCGGGCTGTGCTGAAGTTGGTGGTGAAGGTGTGTGGCTGACTGGATGAGCTGGTGGAAGCAGAGGAGGAGGAAGCCGAGTAGGAGGATGAGGCTACAGGAGGCAAAGAATGATGCCCTGCGATCCTTGTCGGCGGAAGGTCGTGCGCCAAAGAACTTTCCGTCTGGGGCCCAGCCGCCACTACATTTACCCAGTGTGCAGTTAGAGAGATACTTGGTTGTGCAGGGAAAGCACGGCTCTCTTTGAGAAGTAGTGGCGGCTGGGAACAACATACTGTGGGACAGCCATCGCCATCAGCTGTTTGAAGCTGTCTGTGTCCACCAGCCTGAATGACAGCATTTTAAAGGCCAGTAGTTTAGAAATGCTGGCATTCAGGCCCAGGGCTCGAGGGTGGCTAGGTGGGAATTTATGCTTTGTCTCCAAGGTTTGTGAGATGGAGAGCTGAACGCTGCTGTGTGACATGGTGGAGATGCTTGGTGACAGAGGTGGTGGTGTTGGTGGCACATCCTCTGTTTGGTGGGGGGCAGGTGCCAACATTCCTCCCGAGGCAGAGGAAGAGACCGAGGCAGCAGCAGAAGAGGGAGCAGGGGGAGCCTGAGTGAGTTCCTTGTTTTTATTGTGTTTACTCCACTGCAGTTCATGCATTGCATGTAGATGCCTGGTCATGCAGGTTGTTCTAAGTTTCAGAACGTTAATGCCTCGCTGTCTCGCTGCCTTTGGGGTGCTCGGTCCCTGGTGGCAGTGGCCAGTAGCAGGCGAAATCTCTTGGCGGCGGCTGTTCTTCTTTTGCCCCTGCTCCCTCTTTTGCTACGCTGTTGGCTCATTCCATGTGAGGTCTAGGACCTCATCGTCCCCTGCATCGTCTTCCACACAGTCTTTCTTCCTGACCTCCTGTTCGGTCTGCACACTGCAAAAAGACGCAGCAGTTGGCAACTCTGTTTCGTCATCATCAGAGACGTGCAGACTCCGATGAGGTGGTATTCCCATGTCCTCATCATCAGGAAACATAATTGGTTGTACGTCAGTGCGTTCTATGTCTTCCACCACTAGGGACGGGCTAGGTGGATTCCCTTGGAAAACCCTGCCAGCAGAGTCTTCAGCATAAGAGACTGCTGCAAAACTTGAGGCTCAGACAGTTTCCCTGATATGCATGGGGGTGATGTGACAGACTGCTGGGATTGGTTTTCAGGCGCCACCTGTGCGCTTTCTGCAGAAGACTGGGTGGGAGATAATGTTGTGAACGTGCTGGATCCACTGTCGGCTTTGACTAGCGAATTGTACTTGACTAGCACCTGTACTTGCTCAGGCCTTAACATCCTTAGAATGGCATTGGGCCCCACCAAATATCGCTGTAAATTCTGGCGGGTACTGGAACCTGAGGTAGTTGATTCACTAGGACGTGTGGCTGTGGCAGAACCGCCACGTCCTCTCCCAGGACCAGATTGTCCACTAACAACACCACGACCATGTCCGCGTCCGCTTCCCTTACTATATGTTTTCCTCATTGTTAACGTTCACCACAATAAGAAAAAAATTATTTGGCCCAATGTATTGAATTCAAATTCATGCCTTTTTTTTGCAGGCACCTAACACTATCTGGCTATCTATTTATGTGCCGTATTACACTAATCCAGGCACAGCAGTAACCACATATTTAAGGGAATATCAATTGTAGGCCTAGTATTTAGGCCCTGGATGAAAGGTATTCTTTTACGGACAGATTTTCACTTTGAGATGCACAGTAGCGTGTGAAAAAATATATAGGATTATGCTTTCAGCAATTGTATTTTAACACTTAGTGTAATATACCCTTTAACGGAAAGAAATACACTTAGAGATGCAAAACAGTGTGTGCAAATGTAGAGGATTATGCTGAATTTTAACACTTACTGTAATATACCCTTTAATGGAAAGAAATAAACTTGAAGATGCACGCTGAGTGTAATATACCCTTTAACGGACAGATTTACACTTGGCCTGCAACAGCTGGAACACCAGATTTTGGGTATTGCTATTTTGGCAATTGAATTTCACCCCAGAAAAAAAATATATTCTTTGCCGGACACTATTAAACTTTTTGCAACTGAATTTCACCGCAGAAAATAATATATCCTATCACGTACACTATTAAACTTTTCCAGTCACAGCTGGAACACCAGATTTACGTTATTTCTATTTTTGCAACTGAATTTCACCAGAGAAAATAATATATCCTTTGACGGACACTATGAAATTTGTCCATTCACAGCTGGAACACCAGATTTACAGTATTTCTATTTTTACAACTGAATTTCACCACAGAAAATAATATATCCTATGACGGACACTATTAAACTTGGCCAGCCACAGCTGAAACCACTGATTTATGGTATTGCTATTTTAGCAATTGAATTTATCCCCAGAACAAAATATATCCTTTGCCGGACACTATTAAACTTTGCCAGCCACTGCTGGGACACCAGATTTAGCGGATTGCTATTTTGGTAATTGAATTTCACCACAGAAAAAAATCTATTCTTTGCCAGACAGCAGACAGTATTACGCTTGGATAGCCACAGCTGGAACACCAGATTTAGGGGATTGCTATTTTGGCAATTTAATTTAACCCCTCAATAAAATATAGAAATTTCTATCCTGAGTTTCTAGGGGTGACAATAAGCACAGCCAAGCCCCTGATGTAGGATATAGCAAAAAAAAAAACTAGTATTGATGGATTGATGGACTTGGTGGCAGCTTGTGCTGGTGCACCACAAGACACAAAATGGCCGCCGATCACCCCAGAAAAAAGTGACAGAAAAACGCTGTGTTCAGCCTGAAAACCAGTGAGCAATTAACTAGCAGAAGTTGAATGATTTACAGCTGTAGATCGATTACTTCATTAGGTGTTTTTGCTTACTTTTCCCTGCCTAATAGTGCCCTCACAGCAGCTGCGTCCTATCTTTACACTAATCAGAGCAGAGTGACGTGATGCGCTACATGACTCCAGCTTAAATAGAGGCTGGGTCACATTCTGCACTTGGTAGGCATGGCGGTGATGGCTTCTTAGGGCAAAACGTAAAAATCTGGCTGATTGGCTGCTTTGCAGCCCTTCAGAAAGCGGGAAGAAATCGCAGAACAACGAACCCGAACCCGAACTTTTTTGAAAATGTTTGGGTCCGGGTCCCGTACACCCCAAAATTTGTCCTTTTACTTCTGATGTAAAATTAACAGCAGATTCCACAGTAAGAATATCATATTAACATTCAAACATCATGATAATAGCGTGATAGCGTGATGGCCTGGGACTGTTTTGGTTCTGTGTAACTTGTCAGTGATGGAACCATGAATTTTGTCTTCTGTCTGAAAATTCTGAAGGAGAATGTCTACCCATCAGTTTGTGGCCTAAATCTCAGCACGGTTGGGTTATGCAGCAAAAATCCTGACTGGACTACTAATGAAATGCTGTGGCAAGAACTTAAACAGGCAATTGATGCCTAAAAAACCCTCCAATGTAGCCCGAAATGAACAATTCAAAAATCCCTTCACAACGTAACAACATATGTAAAAGATGCAAGTTTGATTGCAGTGTTACTGCAAAGGGTGGCAACACCAATTGTTCAATTTAAGGGGGCGATTACTTTTCACATGTGATATTTGTTTTGAAGAAATCTTTACCATAATAAATGAAATGATCATTTAAAAGCTGCATTTAAGTTGGATTATGTGAAACACTTAGGCTACTTTAACACTGGCGTTTTGTTTTCCGTTTGTGAGATCCGTTATGGGATCTCACGAGCAGTCCAAAATGTATCTGTTTTGCTCCTATTGCATTCTGAATGGATAAGGATCCGCTCAGAATGCATCAGTTTGGCTCCGTTACGCCTCCATTCTGCTTTGGAGGCGGACACCAAAAGGCTGCATGCAGCGTTATGGTGTGCGTCGGATGAAACTGAGGCAAACAAATACGTCCTGACACACAATGTAAGTCAATGGGGATGGATCCATTTTCACTGACACAATATGGCACAATAGAAAACAGATCCGTCCTCCATTGACTTTCAATGGTGTTCAAGACGGATCCATTTTGGCTATGTTAAAGATAATACAAACGGATCCGTTCTGAACGGATGCATGCGGTTGTATTATCTGAACGGAGGCGTTTGTGCAGATCCATGACGGTCTTAGATGTGACAAATTACAAACACAAGAAATCAGGTGAGGGGCAAATACTTTTTTAACAGCACTGTATGTCTAAGCAAACCTCACATTCTGGAAATTATACAGGCTAATCGTGGTCCACTAAAATGCCATACAATTATTCAATGGGTCAAAGTTCTGGAAAGCCAATGGGTCCCTAATACAGAAATGGGCCCTAAAGATGTGCCCAAAGACAATGGAACAGATCTACCATACTAATGCAGTTTATTAGTTTGACATTAGTGTTGATCGAGCACCAAAGTGCTGGGGTGCTCAGCCGAACACATCGGGATGCTCGGGTGCTCCATAGAATGCACAATGTAGGTCAATAAGAGAACCATACCATTAAACCAGGCGCCCTCTGCTGTGAAGAGTGGAGGGTGCCTGGTTCATAGGAAAAGGTCAGAAATTTATGAAAACACCACCAAATTGATTCGGGAACATCATGGGGAGGATGTCTGGTTGCATCTTGGACTCCCATGTCGCTGCTGGGAATGAAGTTGTCCAAGTAGTACGCCGCTTTTACCGACTGACAATAATATGCACAAAACCAAAGTTTATATCAATTTTAGAGGAAAAATTGTTAGGAAACATTCTTTCCTGTATATGTACTTGTATATAAGTGCAAGTGCTGCCAAGAATTTTGTTGGTTTTCGAAACTGGGGCCATGATTAAGAGGTACGGCCGGGGCATCCGTATTGCGCAGTTAGAAGTGAAATTCTTGGACCGGGGCAAGACAAACCACAGCAAAAGCATTTGCCAAGAATGTTTTCATTGATCAAGAATGAAAGTTGGAGGTTTGAAGACGATCAGATACTGTCGTAGGTCCGACCATAAACGATGTTGACCAGCAATCCGGTGGCGTTATTTCCATGACCCGCCGAGCAGCTTCCGATTAACCAAAGTCTTTGGGTTCCGAAAGGAGTATGGTTGCAAAGCTGAAACTTAAAGGAATTGACGAAAAGCACCACCAGGAGTGGAGCCTGCGGCTTAATTTGACTTAACATGGGAAACCTCATCCGGCCCGGACATGGAAAGGATTGACAGATTGATAGCTCTTTCTCGAATCTGTGGGTGGTGGTGCATGGCTCTTCTTAGTTTGTGGAGCTATTTGTCTGGTTAATTCTGATAACGAACGAGACTCCTCTGTGCTAACTAGTTAAGTGACCCTGGCGGTGAGGACCAGACTCTTGGATAGTGAGATTGGACTTGTAGGTGAGGGCCTACTGGTGAGCTGACCCTGTAAATTATTGTAGATGAGGGAATGCGGGTGAGCTGACCCTCTAAAAAATTATATACGAGGCCCTGCTGGTAAGCTGACCCTGTAAAACATTATATGCGAGGGCCTGCAGGTGAGCTGACCCTATAAAATATTATATTCGAGGCCTTGCAGGTGAGCTGACCCTCTAAAACATTATATGCGAGTGCCTGCAGGCGAGCTGACCCTATAAAACATTATATGCGAGGGCTCGCAGGCGAGCTGACCCTGTAAAAGATTGTAGGTGAAGGCTTGCTGGTGAGCTGAGCCTCTAAAACATTATATGTGAGGGCCTGCTGGTGAGCTGACCCTTTAAAACATTATATGCATGAGCCTGCAGGTGAGCTGACCCTCTAAAACATTATATGCGAGGGCCCGCAGGCGAGCTGACCCTGTAAAAGATTGTAGGTGAAGGCTTGCTGGTGAGCTGAGCCTCTAAAACATTATATGTGAGGGCCTGCTGGTGAGCTGACCCTTTAAAACATTATATGCATGAGCCTGCAGGTGAGCTGACCCTCTAAAACATTATATGCGAGGGCCTGCAGGTGAGCTGACCCTGCAAAACATTATATACGTGGGCCTGCAGGTGAGCTGACCCTATAAAAGATTGTAGGTGAGGGTCTGCTGGTGAGCTGAGCCTGTAAAACATTATATTCGAGGCCCTGCGGGTGAGCTGACCCTGTAAAAGATCGTAGATGAGGGCCTGTAGGTGAGATGACCCTGTAAAAGATTGAAGGTGATGGCCGGAAGGTGAGCTAACCCTGTAAAAGATTGTAGGTGAGGGCCTGCTGGTGAGCTGACCCTTTAAAAGTTTGTAGGTGAGGGCCTGCAAGTGAGCTGAGCCTGTAAAACATTATATTTGAGGCCCTGCAGGTGAGCTGACCCTGTAAAAGATTGTAGATTAGGGCCTATAGGTGAGCTGACCCTGTAAAACATTATATTTGAGGCCCTGCAGTTGAGCAGACCCTGTAAGAGATTGTAGGTGAGGGCTTGCTGGTGAGTTGACCCTCTAAAACATTATATTCCTGGGCCTGCAGATGAGCTGACCCTGTAAAAGATTGTAGATGAGGGTCTGCAGGTGAGCTGACCCTTTAAAACATTATATTTGAGGGCCTGCAGGTGAGCTATCCCTTAAAACATTGTAGGTGAGGGCCTGCAGGTGAGCTGACCCTGTAAAACATTATATTTGAGGCCCTGCAGGTGAGCTGACCCTGTAAAAGATTGTAGGTGAGGGTCGTGCTGGTGAGCTTACTCTCTAAAAGGTTGTAGGTGAGAGCCTGCAGGTGAGCTTACTCTCTAAAAGGTTGTAGGTGAGGGCCTGCAGGTGAGCTGACCCTGTAAAAGATTGTAGGTGAGGGCCTGCTGGTGAGCTGACCCTCTAAAACATTAGGAGTGGGGGTCTGCTGCTGAGCTGACCATTAAAAAAATTACAGGAGAGTGCCTGCTGCTTAGCTGACCATAGAAAAAAATTATGGTTGAGTGCCTGCTGCTGAGCCGACCCTCTAAAACATTACAGTTGAGAGCCTGCTGCACAGCTGACCCTCTAAAACATTATATTCCTGGGCCTGCAGGTGAGCTGACCCTGTAAAAGATTGTAGATGAGGGCCTGCAGGTGAGCTGACCCTTTAAAACATTATATTTAAGGGCCTGCAGGTGAGCTATCCCTTAAAACATTGTAGGTAAGGGCCTGCAGGTGAGCTGACCCTCTAAAACATTATATGCGAGGGCCTGGTGGTGAGCTGACCCTCTAAAACATTAGGGGTGGGGGTCTGCTGCTGAGCTGACCATTAACAAAATTACGGGAGAGTGCTTGCTGCTTAGCTGACTATCGAAAAAATTATGGTTGAGGGCCTGCTGCTGAGCCGACCCTCTAAAACATTACGGTTGAGAGCCTGCTGCTCAGCTGACCATCGAAAACATTATGGTCGAGGGCCTGCTGCCACTTTCGTGACTGTTAATAACCTCTGGGCGATTGCACATCCCCATGACGGCGACGATCCTTTCGGATGTCTGCCCTATCAACTTTTGATGTTAATTTATGCTCCTAACATGGTGACCATGGGTAACAGGAATCAGGGTTAGATTCTGGAGAAGGAGCCTGAGATATGGCTTCAACATCCAAGGAAGGCAGCAGGCGCGCAATTTACCACCCCGACTTGGGGAGGTAGCATCAAAAAATAAAAATACAGGACTCTTTCTAGGCCCTGTCATTGGAATGAGTAATAGAAAATTGCAGGGAATGTCACTGCACATGTTACAAGGTGAAGAAGCCTGTAAACGTTGCTGGGCAGCCAACCAATCCGCAGATAGCAATCCCCTGTAATGTCACAGTCCTATTAAAGCCTAATCCTGCGTGGTCTCCACCATTGTCCTGAGAGCTGATCATAAGGAGAGACGTGGCAAGCCTCATGCGCTAGGGACAGCAGAAAATGATTAATAGAAGAATTTTGAAAAGGGAGAGTGCTGACACAGTGTACTGAGAATGCAGAGAGACTGCAGGGATTGTGCAGGGATACTTATGCTGCGTCAGTTTTATTTATTAATTTATTCCTACATTTATGTCTGTGAAGGTTCTCAATTATCCAGGTCATGGTATATCTGTAAACAATAAATCAAGGCAACTGGATTTGCTTTAGATTTCTTGAAAACAATTCACTCGTTCTTTCAATGAGCTTTCTCAATTCTGAGTGACTTGTACAAGAATTCAGTACAAGTCCAGTTGCCTTGATTTATTCTTTACAGATATTCCTACATTTACTTATTCCTACATTAGCTGTAAATGTAATTCAATACCAATAAGATGGGAGCCTTTTTTATTCCGGTACCAGTGTGTCAACCAATACCATCCAGTCTGCACTTCTTTGGGGGACCAGGTCTTAATGATGATCATCCTGATCTTTTGCTGGTTTTGCTTCTTCCAAATCATCCTTCAAATCTCCTTGTCCTGAAAAATTCAGCGAGATGCAGAGAGAGGAGGAGCTGGATGTTCCTGATGACATATTCTCATCATTAGATGATGAGGAAAAGGAGTAAAAGCAGATAGCAGAAGAAGGGCTCCCACCTGTAGGGCAGGAAAGAGCTGGGGATGGAAAAGTGGGTATGCCAGAGCTGATTAATATTCTGTGTTTACTGTCAAATAACTTGCAGGAGACTGCAGGAAAGAACAGCAATAATCTGCATATTGTCTCCCCACCTAACCAGCCAAACCCCATACCATCAACAGCCCCTGTTTAAAGGTGCATTAAAGGTGCCACGTGCCCATTAACAGTGAAGAAGGATTATACAATGTATTCTTCAATATTAAATGAAAGGAAGCTGCGGTCTAATTGGCTTTGCGGTTCTTCACCGCAACGTGGTCACGACCCACCTTCAGCATGACCGAACCATGTGGACATGCCCTAAGGCAGAGTGACCTGGATATTCCTGATTTATAGCGAGTTGTGAAAAACTCATTTGTACAAATCAAATTTCTTGGCTAACTTCCGCAAAGTGGCCAAATTGAATTTTTTAAAACTTTACTACTCTATAATGATAAACTTAGATCAGGAAGTCAGAAGATGGGCCTATTTTGTCGCTGTTGATGCGCCCTAATACATGCCTTGCCTTCTTTATACAACCTCTTGGATTGTAAACTTTAGAGTAGCACCAAAAATACTGGTGCACACCATTAACAAATGTTCTGCATTTTTTAAACTGACAAAGTCATATCTCCTTTTCTGGACACTCTTGAAAATGTTGAGCATGGCTCAAACACCAATCCATTTTGGAAAATTTTATTAATAATTTTGGGGAAATATGGGGAAACTTATTATACAATGACATTATATACAGTGACAGTATATACATTAACATGAGATATAGTATGTACAGTACATGTTGGAAATTAATAGAGTGGCTGACGGACCTGGTCCAAGAGAGAGATCTTGATTAGACACAGGGGTGGGGGTTGCATGGGAGGAGGGCTTGGCGAAGAGGCTTGTGGGAGGGGACCTGGTTCAAAAACTTCCTGTTGGGCCTGGTCGTATCTAGTTATGCAACTAAAGTCAACACAATATTATCCAACCATACATATTTTTTTTAAATGAAGTGATTTACAAATTTGCTAGTCACACCATACTCTACAAAATTAAACCAAATTGTGTGAAAGTACAGTGACTTCTTAAGGCTGGTCAACTGGTGACAAACATCTCGGGACAGCCAAGATGAAGAATATTTTTACATGCAATTATTTGACACTAATTACATTGCAAATAAAAATGTACATCACATGTTTTGTATAGATGAAGGTGGACCCTCAGAATTATTTCCTCTGGAGGTCACAAACAATCTGAGCTCAAAGCTGCAGTCAGATTATAGATCCTTTAGGGACAAAGATTTAGGGAGTCATTTATTAAGACCAGCGTTTTAGATGCCAGTCTTATTAACCACTATATCCGCCAAAGTTATGTAGAGGTGCCGACTTTTAGATAAATTCAGCACATCCTGCGGCAGTCTAAATGTAAGACAGCTTCCTAGCTGGCTTACATTTAGACCATTTTCTACTCCTAAAACAGGCGTATAAAAAGATAAATGAAACGGGCCGTCCCATCCCCGCCCCTGCCCCGTCGACTTTTTTAGACCTGGCGTGAGCGGGGAAACAGTTGTGCTACAATCTGTGCCAGAAATACATCTAATATAGGCATATTTTTGGATATTAAATTACCTTATTAATCTCTGAATACAGACATACGTGACTGAAATCATCTTCCATGAAAACTTCTAGCTTTTGCTTTCCGTGGCAGGGCTGACAGAATTATTGTTAGAGCATCAGAGTCTGAAGTCCAGCGCTGTAAAGATCTTAAAAGAGTAGTCTAGGTCAGTACACATATCCTTTGCTGTGCCTACCATCTCTATTTCCTTGCATATTAAAAATCTACCCTTGATAATTTTGTAGGAATGTACTGTAGGTGCGTGTTTATCTTCGTATACATAGAAGTGTATGCATTCATGCAGTGTCCCATGATGTACTACATGTGGGCACTTAAAATTTTTGATATGTGTCTTTAATGTATTGTGGTATCAAGCTGTAATTCCTCATAGCAGGCTGGTTAGTGTTATTACCTCTATTCGCCCCCGGGTTGGTGTTGGTACTATATGTATATATCTAAAAATATATATATATATATATATATATATATATATATATATATATATATCTATACTAATAAAATCCCTGTGTCCCTGACGTCCGTGCGTGTGTGCCGAATTTTAAAGTGCGCATGTGCACAGAGGATTCGCCACACACTGCATGGACTTTACAGGGCACAGGAGGCATATGGGACGCGGCCGCAGGACAGAGACGTGCAGGAAGTAAGCGGCCGTGTCCATAGTAAGCTGACAGGGCCGCCTAAGATGGAGGAGCATGGAGCCTTCACCGACTGCACAGGGCACAGGAGGTATATGGGACGCGGGCCGCAGCACAGTGAGGTGCAGGAGGCAAGCGGCCGCGTCCACAGTGAGGTGAAAGGGCCGCCAGATGGAGGAGCATAAAACCGCCGCGGGAGAAGCAGCTAGCTCATTTGCATATCCTCAGCTCTGCATCTCCCGCGGCGGTAATGAAGAAAGAGCGGCCGTCCAATGTGTAGGTCACTAAGTGACGCCCCTGCCCCGCCCACTTCATGAATGAAGAAGGCGGCGCAGGCGCATGACGTAGTGACTTGCGCTACCAGTGCCTGGCAGCCCGCCCACCTGCCTCACCATGTAGAAGATCATTATTACTCATATGGGGGGATCTGTGGATGACACATAGCATAAGATGCTATGTGTCATCCACAGATACCCCCATAACAGTGTCGGGCACAGACTCCCCCCCATAACAGTGTCAGCCACAGATACCCCCATAACAGTGTCGGACACACACTCCCCCCCCATAACAGTGTCAGCAACAGACTTCCCCCCCATAACAGTGTCAGCCAAAGACCACCCCCATAAGAGTGTGAGCCACAGACCTCTCCATAACAGTGTCAGGCACAGCGTCCCCGTAACAGTGTCAGCCACAGCGCCCCTGTAACAGTGTCAGCCACAGCGCCCCCGTGACAGTATCAGCCACAGTGCCCCCATAACAGTGTTAGCCACAGCGCCCCCGTAACAGTGTCAGCCACAGACCACCCCCGTGACAGTGTCAGCCACAGACCACCCCCGTAACAGTGTCAGCCACAGACCCCCCCCGTAACAGTGTGAGCCACAGACCCCCCCATAACAGTATCAGGCACAGCGCCCCCATAAAAGTGTCAGCCACAGCACCCCCGTAACAGTGTCAGCCACAGTGCCCCCATAACAGTATCAGCCACAGCGCCCCCGTAACAGTGTCAGCCACAGACCACCCTCGTAACAGTGTCAGCCACAGACCATCCCCATAACAGTGTCAGCCACAGACCCCCCCATAGCAGTGTGAGCCACAACCCCCCCATAACAGTGTGAGCCACAGACCCCCCCATAACAGTGTCAGCCACAGCGCTCCCATAACAGTGTCAGCCACAGCGCCCCCCATAACAGTGTCAGCCACAGCTCCCTACCATAACAGTGTCAGCCACAGACCACCCCCATAACAATGTCAGCCACAGATCCCTCCCATAACAGTGCTATCCACAGATCCCCCATAACAGTGTCAGCCACAGATCTCTTATAACAGTGTCATCCACAGATCCCCCATAACAGTGCCATCCACAGATCCCCCATAACAGTGTCAGCCACAGACCCCCATTAGTGTCAGCCACAGACCCCGATAACAGTGTCAGCCACAGACCACCCCCATAACAGTGTCAGCCACAGACCTCCATAATAGTTTCAGCCACAGACCACCCCCACAACAGTGTCATCCACAGATTTTCTATAACAGTCCAATCCACAGATCCCCCATAACAGTGCAGCCACAGACCCCATAAGCATCAGCCGCAGACCCCCATAACAGTGTCAGCCACAGATCCCCCATAACAGTGTCATCCACAGATCCCCCATAACAGTGTCATCCACAGATCCCCCATAACAGTGCCATCCACAGATCTCCCATAACAGTGCCATCCACAGATCCCTCCCATAACAGTGCTATCCACAGATCCCCCATAACAGTGTCAGCCACAGACCCCCATAAGTGTCAGCCACAGACCCCCATAACAGTGTCAGCCACAGACCACCCCCATAATAGTTTCAGCCACAGACCACCCCCATAACAGTGTCATCCACAGATTCCCCATAACAGTGCCATCCACAGATCCCCATAACAGTGCAGACACAGACCCCCATAAGTGTCAGCCACAGATCCCCCATAACAGTGTCAGTCACAGAACCCCCATAACAGTGTCATCCACAGATCCCCCATAACAGTGCCAGCCACAGATTCCCTATAACAGTGTCATTCACAGATCCCCCATAACAGTGACATCCACAGATCCCCTATAACAGTGCCATCCCTTATAACAGTGCATCCGCCACAGATCCCCCCATAACAGTGCATCCGCCACAGATCCCCCCATAACAGTGCATCGGCCACAGCCCCCCCCCCCCCCATAACAGTGTGTCGGCTACAGACCCCCCTCACGCATAACAGTGCCAGCCACAGATCCCTTATAACAGTGTCATCCACAGATCCCCCAAAACAGTGCCATCCACAGATCCCCCATAATAGTTTCAGCCACAGACCACCCCCATAACAGTGTCATCCACAGATTCCCCATAACAGTGCCATCCACAGATCCCCCATAACAGTGCAGACACAGACCCCCATAAGTGTCAGCCACAGATCCCCCATAACAGTGTCAGTCACAGAACCCCCATAACAGTGTCATCCACAGATCCCCCATAACATTGCAAACCACAGATTCCCTATAACAGTGTCATTCACAGATCCCCCATAACAGTGCCATCCACAGATCCCCTATAACAGTGCCATCCCTCATAACAGTGCATCCGCCACAGATCCCCCCCATAACAGTGCATCCGCTACAGATCCCCTCCATAACAGTGCATCGGCCACAGCCCCCCAACCCACCACCATAACAGTGCGTCGGCCACAGACCCCCCTCACGCATAACAGGGTGTCGGCCACAGATCCCACCCCCATAACAGTGCATCGGCCACAGCCCCCCCCCATAACAATGCGTCGGCCACAGACCCCCCACATAACAGTGTGTCGGCCACAGGGCCCCCCCTAAACAGTGCGTTGGCCACAGACCCCGCCATAACAGTGTGTCGGCCACAGTTCCCCCCTATAACAGTGCGTCGGCCACAGACCCCCCCTCCCCCATAACAGTGCGTCGGCCACAGACCCCCCCTCCCCCATAACAGTGCGTCGGCCACAGACCCACTCCCCATGACAGTGCGTCGGCCACAGACCCCCCTCCCCATAACAGTGCATCGGCCACAGACCCCCCTCCCCCATAACAGTGCATCGGCCACAGATTTCCCCCCCCCCCATAACAGCACTAATGTTCTAGAGCCCGTTATTGTAACGGGCCTAATGTCTAGTGTATATATATACATATATATATATATATATATATATATATATATATATATATACATATCTTAGTGTATGGCTATGCAGAGTAGGAGAGAGAGCTGAGCTGAGAGTTGATGTAGTAGGTGAACAAGAACAGTCCTAAATGTACCTGCCACTTTAGCCCCTTGCCTATGGCTAAGCCGAGGGAGCGTTGACCAGATCTCCATAGCTAGCTAGCACAGACCAATGAGTCAATGTCTGGATATAGAGAAAGTCTAGTGGAGATAGAAACTGCCTTAGTTTATGGACTCCACAGCACCAGTCACCAAGAGAAGTCTAAAGGCACCTAGACACAGCTGTGGACTATGGACAGTGTGGATCAGAGTATATGAGAGCATCCTGTATAAATACTGGAGCAGAAGGATTTTGCCTGCAGTTAGGGAGACAGTCCTGTGGATTGCTAATCACAAGTAAGAAGTTTATTATATCCAGTACCAGTGATAGAGTGTGGACAAAGTACAGACAGATAGAGACAGAAGGAGAACATCTCAAATTACAATTACCAAGCCTGTTACAGGGAATACAGCAGAACCAATATTTGGATTATTACTATTGCTATCTACATGAACTGTACTGACTACCCTGAGACAGTTGATCCAGTAAAAGTTCTATTGTTTACCACAATTGACTCCTCATCCTTTCTACCACTTTCATTTGCATCTAACGGTGCTGCCGTCATGAACACCAGGGACCCTGCCGCCAAGGCATCTTAAACCTATTCCACCAAGGGCACCTCAACCACCATCTGGCAGGATTCCCTGGACAAATAGATAGTGCCCCGAGGGATTTTGTGCCATCCTTCCCTTCACTGCAAGCCAACCGAGAGAGGCTCTGCTAACTGTGAGTACAAACAACTACTACCCCTATTGGCCCACCGTACCTCACGTGTTGGCCCTGCAGACCTGGTCAATGCATTTATATACTGTACTGTTTGATTTCTACAACAATAATGTAGTTTAGGTTATTTATGTTTGTCTGTCACAGCATGAATAGAAAGACTGTAGCACTCCGTAATTGATGCAGTATGAAATATATTTATTATAATTGATGGCAAAACAACATGATGTTTTAGTCCAGTCATTACCTTTTTGAAACACACTAAATAAACAGTGAAAATAAAAAGCGTGTTCTTCATGAGTGTTTCATCAGTTTCCTTATTCATTTAAGATCACATATTTTATTGTGGCATTATTCCTTATTGGTACTTATACCGAGATCCATGAGTGGACTGGGAACTTAAAGTGGCCCTGGAAAGCTAAAAGCATCCCCATGTTGTAGGCGGGTCCAAATTGACAGAAGGTGGCGCATCACAAGTTAGCGGGGGGAACACAAGTAGGCAGAGCCTGCAATGGTTAATTATAAATATTTAGGCAGAACCAAATACCACAGTGCAGCACAAAATGGAACCACCCTCACTACAGTATTCAAGTGTATCACTGTCCTAAGGATGGTGATGAAGTTGAATTCTCTGTGGAAATTTCTCTGTGGGGTCTATGGCGAGTCTGCCCCACAGATTTTATACCAATACATTAGCCATCTTCTATGTAACCTCCCTTTGCATGCTAATTGACAGATTTCCACTTTTCTCATTTCTAGATTTGATTTTGCTATATTGTGTCTTGAATTTTCTTAGTTTTTTCATTATTTTGTATTTCCTTATTTTGCATTTATTTTATTTTGAATGCCTCTTTATAGTGTTTGAAAAAGATTACGATTGGACCGAAACATCACAGTGTTTTTTCCATGAATTATAAAAATATATTTCATATTGCATCAATTATGGAATGCTATAGTCTTTCTACTGATATGATACTGGTTGGGGACCTTACTTGATGCACCCTCTTTTAAACGTACAGAGTGCTACTGAATCGAATCTGTCACAGCATGGCAATATATGTTTCATTGGTAGGTATTTGCCATTATTTAAGCATTATATATGGCTGCAATGTTTGGTTAAAGCCTGTGTACACCTTTGAGGTCAAGTTTTTATTATTGCATTTTACTAATTTTGGGCTAAACATTTTTTTTAATCTTTATTAAAAATATTAAGCAGTTCTGTCACAAAGGGTTAACTGTTTGAATAGCTATGTGAATAGTACTTTGACTTTAAACCTTATCTATAAATTACTGAAAGGTCATACACACTTATTTAAGCCACATTCTTATCAGTAAGATAAGAACTGAGCTATAATGAGTGTTTATACAGTCAGAGATCCGAGATAAGGAGCTGGTAGCTAAGCTGCCTGATGGAAAAGAGTGAAAATTGAGAGCCTGCTGCAAGAGAATCTCAAGACTGTACAGAGAAAGAGGCTCAAAATTGTTAATAAAGACAAACTGAAAAACAATATTTTCAGCTCTAAATGAGTACAATGCAATAACAATTAAAAAAATGTCCCCAAAGGTGTACATAGCCTTTAAGTTACAGTTATATGAGCCAAAAATTATCTGCCGACTTTCAGAAGAGACAAGTATATCATTTTTTAACATAATCTCCCCAGTCAATGCTATGCAGGTTTGAACATGTTACTGCAATTCATTTGTGACTGCATTGCAAGAACAGTATAAACCAGATCTTTAAAAACATTTGCATATGCCCCTGTCTAAAATATAATGTAACTACAGAAATAATGCTTTTTTATGCACATTTATGCACAGAAAATGTTAACTACAGTTCATCAGATCCACACAGCTCAATACAGTAAGCATCTATAAATGCTTTTTTTATGTTTCCATACGTTAAAAGTCTTACAGCACATACTGTATTGTAGGCATTCAACAGAACTGTCATAACACATTGTACTTTAAGTGGTTCTGTAACCTTGAAGTAAATAGGCCTAACATAACAGAAAGTCAAGAGGTTTTTCTTATGTTTGATGAGTTAACGTTTAGTCTACAAGCAGTGACCTTGGGGACATGTTCAAATAGCAAAATATAATGTGTAAAGGCGTACAGTCAGAATTGACGAGTACTCAAATTGTTAGCATTAGGGATTATTTTATTGCTGATTGGAAGCAAATCAGAACATTTTCTAAAGGCCCCTTTACATGGTCCGACTCAGCAGGCAATCGTTGAGAATAAACATTCCTAGAAATTGCTTTGGCAGAACTGCAGAACTGGGTTCTTGCAAATTTTTATTAAATCTGGTCATGCTTTCCATTATTTTTTTATGTATTTCCAAAAGCTGTCTGTAGGTGGCACTGTTTAGTTAAATCATCAGAGGGAATTAGCTTTCTCCTCTGAGGGAGGAGCTTTCTACTTAGTATTGCATCAGCCACTGTACAGTTTAGCTCTGCCTGATGTTCAGGGCAGATGCTAGTTCAGATCCAGCAGAAATATTATTCGTGTTGAGAGAATAATCCCTGACGAAAGCCTGAGAAGACATTGAAAAACTGTCTAGGATCATAAGATTATGAATGCTAGCCAGGCATGTACTCATTATGGCTGTAGACATTGCTGCTTGTGGAAGGGTTGACAATTAACAGCACCTTTCACAAATGTAATGGGTTGGTCGACCGTTTGTAGGATTTGCACCAGCTGTGGGGCTGCAATATTCATTTTTGAGCATTTTGAATGCCTACGATCATCTTGGAGTGGTTGCAAAGTGTTTAGATAGAGCTCAGGGAATACTCTTCCTATTATCATTGCAGCAACCAGGCCGCAGGGGTGTGTGTGAGTGTGAATTGTCCGATAGGTGCAGTAGTCATACTCACAGTTTTCAGAAGCTCCCTGGGCAGATGTACAGTAATAGGAAGGGCACACCGATTCTTCCCTTCGGGGCACGCTCTGGTTCTGAGGTTCTTCTGCCTGATGGCGATTGAGATACCCTTGATATTGACAGTTTTACGTTTTAAGACAGGGCCCCTGTTGTTGTGATTTCAGCAAATGTAGTGAAGAAATAATGAGTCCAAGTGAACAGCAAATTATTCTTTACTGAAGATTCAAGCTCTGGTACAATAATCACAGGTTCCACATTAATTGCCAAATGTTTCACAAGCACAATCTCCACAGATTTTACAGTTCTCACAGCTGTGATCTAAGTTAAAAGATACAATTGGGCAGTTCTCCCTATCGGCAGGCAAAGACTTCTGCCCCATCCAATGAACAGGTTCCTATACTTACAGGGCACTTCCAAAGGATCCACCTTGGGATGTGGAGATTCTCACAGTGGGCCAAATTGTAATTTGGTATGCAGAGGCACAGGAGGCAACTGAACATGGATGGCGGAGAGTCAATAAGTTCTTTTTAGACACATTATCTCTACTGTGCTTCCACTGCACCTTTCTATATCATCTGTCTTGCTTTTTGTATTTTTTGTATTTGTTTTATTTGCTCCTTCAGGCCTCTCCCTGGCTGATAACTGGGTTCAGCGGTGGCTTTGGTGTCTGTATTAGTTAATTTCACTTTAATATCTAGGCAAAGACTCACACTATGCTGATTGAACTAGTTTAGACCTGCTAAACTGACTTAGACTTTCTTAGACTGAATTGGACTAGATGGCTCACTCCTCTCTATGGGGAGAAGAAACAGCTTCACCTAGTGGTTGGTGGATAAGTTATCTACAGTAAGCTAATACAGAAATATACAGCAAGTTGCACACATGACAAGATAAATGTAATTTTGCACTTTGCAGTAATGTGACTCTTGGAGCAAAATGTTGCATCATCATTGCTTCCATTTGCCTATTTACAGCTGATGAGAAGAGACTACACTGTGACTTGCCTTGCAACTGTGTCTTGATATTGTTGGATGTAGTACAATTCACTTCTGCCCTTTAGTATAGAGACGTTTATCTTAAATAACTGGCCTGGGTACCGACTCCAGCACCATACACCGGCCACAGCACTCAAATCTCTTGTCTTTCACCACTTCTAACACCGCCCTGTCCCTTCAGAGCATTGGTGTGAGGATTGCCACTTTCAATGATTATTGCAGCCAAAACCACTACCACTCTCAACTTTTGTTCCACCTCTGTGTTACTTGCCCATCAAAGGAGGTGAGAGCTGAATTTTCATGCATCAATCATTTCTTCTGTATGAAGACGAGGGATTGCTGCTGCAATTATTTGTCCCCTGTGGTAAGGTGCAGGGTGCCGTCGTGGATGGCAGGTATGTGTCACCGAGGTTCATAGCCTCGGTGAGGTAAGAGCCCGTTTTTGTTGATGTCAGCAGCAGCTAGTGCTACTGACAGAGATTAAATAGCATGGCTGCAAAGCCGATCCGGGCCGGCTCTTACCGGGAGCAGCTAAAGTGTAGGGTGGGTGGCTGCTCCCCACGACCCAGTCCTGGTTTTGGGCTGGGTTTAAAAGCTCAGCCAGCTCAGCAGCTGGAGGAAGTGATTATCCTGGAGCTGCTAACAGGGCTGGGAGTTCTCTGTCCTGGAGGAAAGAGCTCAGCAAGGAGGTGTTTTGTTCCTGGCTACCTGAAGCTGGATTCTCCTGCGGTGACTGAACCTGTGTTGGCCTGTTTTTGTTTTGCCACGTTATTTCCGTTGTGTGTGAACTGTCACCAAGAGACTGTTTTCATTTATGGTGTGCAAGTGTGAATAAAACACTGTTTGTTGCACAATCTGGACTCCTTGTTTTGCCTCTAAACTGCACCCGTACCGCTGTCTACCGGAGCGACTCCCCACACCCCATACAGATTTATTGTGTCTGGGCAGCAGATCCTATTTACACAGAATATTCTTCTGCCTAAAACTGATGATTTTGGGTATTGCGTCAACTATGCTTTTTCCTATTGAACAAGCATTGTTCAATCAATAGCACCTTTCTAAAAGACCTTTTCATTGAAGAACAAATTTTGAAAAAAAAAATGAGATAGATTGTGCCATTTTTATGTCTATTTTGATTGTAAAATATAAATGAAAAAGCCAAAAAGAAGCCTAAAGAACTAATTGAATGTGATATACGAGACAAACCTTCCTCTCTTTCTCTTTGATAGCCTTTCCTTACAATGATGTTTCATTTTGATTTTACCAATTAAAAGTTAATTAAAATCAAAATCTTTTCTTCACCGAGCACCCGAGCACATTTGCCTGATACTGCACAACAAACTCATCCTGATCAGAGCTTGTGTGTTACTTTGAGGATGACTTCAATTCTCGATGAATCAAAGTGTCACAATATTAGCTTTTCTGGATTACCTGGCACTGTGCTTAAGCCTTCATAGTTTATTATTGTCTTAGAACCCAGATTAATTTTTAATCAAGTCAGGATTCTCTATTTCTTGTTGCACGTTAGTTTATTATTAAGGACAAATATATGAATTAAATCATTATTGAGGATTCACGGTTCTGTGGTACAGAAAACGGGGGATTTTTTTCACGTTTGGCCATTTTATTCTCTTTTTATATAGGATGTCTAATTTGATCCTATCTGTGTTCTAAAGCAAAAACATTCATTAAATGACAAGTTTCTAAAGCGGCTAAAAACACCATTTGGAACTTGTCGCATCAATTATTTCATTATTGCTAAATTGTGTTTTATCTCACACGTTTCATATATTTCATAAAGGCAAAAGAAAGACTCCAATTACTGCCTCAAACAGGAAAACAATGTTCCCAGACATCTCAGATTTTTGTTTTCAGAAAGGTTGTGACTTGTCAAGGTTATTTTTCATTTTCAGTTCTAATGAAGGGTTTTGTTGGATGAATGTTTGGTACAGATGTATCCTTCTGTACCATTCCTCTTGGCTGGACATTTCATATGTGTGTCACATGATTTTCAAAACAACACAATTTTGTGATATTATGTCACAAGATGTCTATCTATGTGTTTATATATGCCACCCAGTGGCTGTGATGTAAATTGAAGCCTGTCCTTGATCTGACTAGCATGAAACAATATTGTATTGAATTAGTTTATAAAAAATTGGACTCCTAAGGGTGGACACATTTGCATTTTAACATATTATAGTAAAATAAAGAAGACTAAGCCCTCCACAATCAGATTAATCCTTTGTTTTTATATGGATTTCCCTGTGGATTTTATGAATGGGATTTCCCTTCCCCCCACCCCCCTTTCACATACTATGGAAAAATTGGTTGCAGATTTTAGTTTGCACAGTTGAAAAAAAATCTGTGAAAATAAGAAGCACTCCATGAGTTCTTCGTAAAAAAAAGTAGTCAATTAGCCACACATGGCTAATCTTTGTGGTGTTCAGTGGCACACAAAGCTGCACATCTTTTTCTTCTTTATGCAGGACTTACCTTCAATGACGTAATTGCGCTCACCAAGTGGTGAGCACGATGACGTCACCGCAGGTCCTGCTGAATGAAGATACAAAAACCTTCATTCAGCAGGATCTGCGATGACGTCACCGGGCTCACCATGTCGTGAGCGCGATTACATCATTAAAGATCCTTTTGCAGGTCCTGCAAAAATAAGAAGATACAAGAGGATACCGGCTGTGCGATCAAGTGGATGAGGTGAGTTTTTTTTTAACCCCTCAATGCCCACTTTATTTAGCATTCTGTCCTAAGAATGCTATTATTTTCCGTTATAACCATGTTAACGGAAAATAATAAAATCACCCGAACACCGAACCCGGACTTCAGTGAAAAAGTCCGGGTTTGGGTCCCGGAACCCGAACTCGAAAAGTTCGGTACGAACCCTCGAACTTTGCAGTTTGGGTTCGCTCAACCCTACCGGTGAGTTCTCCTTGGGGTAACTATGGCCCCGCCGCACTAAAAACCCACTCTGATTACACATTACTGGCCTGGCAGGAAAGCTTTTCCAGGGCAAACTCAGCCAGTTGCGGCCATAAATCAAGTTTGGCTGCCCAGTAGTCCAGTGGATCTTTGATGTGGGGTGGCAGGGTGCACTCCAAGTATGCCACAACCTGCTGGTTCAGGCTCTGCTCTATGTCTAGCTGCTGATGGTGAATAGTTTCGTCAGTAGGCGGGTAAAGAAAACTGCTCATCAGTGACTCTGCTTCCAATGGAGCAGATACTGCTCCTGCCCCCCCCCCCTCCTCCCCCCAGCAGCCATGGTAGTAGTATGGGAGCGCAGAGGGCCCCTCCGGTCATATCTGCTACTCGATAGTAGTTCAGCTTGTCCTCCCTCTCAGCGGGTGTAAAAAATGCCCCCATTTTGGACTGGTAGCGTGGGTCTAACATGGTGGAGAGCCAGAAGTCATCCCTCTACCGAATGGTGATAATTCGGCTGTCACTACGCAAGCAAGTGAGCATGCATCAGGCCATTTGCACAAGTGACTCTTAGGGACTCCCTGCCTCTATCTTCACTGCATACTGCCACGTGTGTCTGCATCATCTGCCTCGTCTTCCTAATTGCCCTTTAGCTCCTCCGGCTGCTCATGCTCCTCCTTTCCTGTCAGCTGAGTAGAAAAATCATGCATTTTGCTACACATTGCCTGTGATCCAATGTCCTCCTCCTCCTCTATTTCAGCCCCCACAAGGCTCATGGGGCTGCGAGATGTAGTCGCCACCTCTCCTGTCCCCCGGCCAGCCAGATTAAGCAGCACCTGTTCCAGGACATGAATCAGTGGAATGACTTTGTTCATCCCATACTCCTGGCAACTGATAAATAAAGTGGCCTACTCAATGGGCCCAAGCAAAGTGGCAGGTGCAGGTGTCATGCATGAGCTACCACTGGCTAACATCGAAGTTACACAGGGGAGTACAGTCGTGGCCAAAAGTTTTGAGAATTACATAAATATTGGGAATTGGAAAAGTTGCTGTTTAAGTTTTTATAATAGCAATTTGCATATACTCCAGAATGTTATGAAGAGTGATCAGATGAGTTGCATAGATGAAGAACGAATGGCACCGGCAGCATCTCACATCATCCATTTAATTGTGACCTCAAGACAATAGTAAAAAAAGCAGCAACGTTTCGGCTGATAACCAGCCTTTGCCAAGCCTAATAACATCAATACATTAACACATATATATATATCCAAAATACAAAATCCCACCTTCACAGCAACCAATCATTGCCGCTGGTCATATTCTCGCCAATCACTGTTGATTGGATATTTACCTAATGCTTCTTTACTTTGCACCTGAGTCCAGACATCCGATCTCATCCAGGGACAACATTCGCAATGCAGGCGTTACTCCATACGATGTGCGCATATGCGCACAGCTGAATTCACTCATGAATCATCACATGATCATGATGTCTGCTATTGACGCATAGCTGTACAGCCAATCGGCTGTTTCACTCCCACATTGCCGTGCGCGGTCATGTGTCCTGCCCGCCGACATCACCCGAATGCGCGCAGCGCACCAGATGACCTCAGCGCCCAGCAAACAGTCCCGCGCACCGTCACTAGGATACAGCATTATAGCGTCATGGTAACCAGACACATGCTAGATAAGATCCACAGTGAAAACACATCTAATCAGATGGTATCAGAGAGCGATCCACAGAGAATGACTATCTACTATGACCTACTGGATCGTGCGTCACTGGTGAGACTGTTGCATCGTGTGATACATCGTACAAGGACCGTGTGGTGCTGCTTCTACACTTGATTTTTTACCAGATGAATTGCATAGTCCTGCTAAAATTAACTTTAATCCCAAAAAAACCTTTCCACTGCATTTCATTGCTGCTATTAAAGGACCTGCTGAGATCATTTAGTAATCATCTTGTTAACTCAGGTGAGAATGTTGACGGGCACAAGGCTGGAGATCATTATGTCAGGCTGATTAGGTTAAAACGGCAGACTTGACATGTTAAAAGGAGGGTGATGCTTGAAATCATTGTTCTTCCATTATTAACCATGGTGACCTACAAAGAAACGCATGCAGCCATCATTGCGTAGCATAAAAATGGCTTCACAGGCAAGGATATTGTGGCTACTAAGATTGCACCTCAATCAACCATTTATAGGATCATCAAGAACTTCAAGGAAGAGGTTTAATTCTTGTTAAGAAGGCTTCAGGGAGTCTAAGAAAGTCCAGCAAGTCCAGGATCGTCTCCAAAAGAGGATTCAGCTGCCGGATCGGAGTGCCACCAGTGCAGAGCTTGCTTAGGAATGGCAGCAGGCAGGTGTGAGCGCATCTGCACGCACAGTGAGGCAAAGACTTTTGGAAGATGGCCTGGTGTCAAGAAGGGCAGCAAAGAAGCCACTTCTCTCCCAAAAAAACATCAGGGACAGATTGATCTTCAGCAGAAAGTATGGTGAATGGACTTCTGAGGACTGGGGCAAAGTAATATTCTCCGATGAAGCCTCTTTCCGATTGTTTGGGGCATCTGGAAAAAGCTTATCCGTAGAAGAAAAGGTGAGCGCTACCATTAGTCCTGTGTCATGCCAACAGTAAAGCATCCTGAGACCATTCATGTGTGGGGTTGCTTCTCATCCAAGGGAGTGGGCTCACTCACAATTTTGCCCAAAAACACAACCATGAATAAAGAATGGTACCAAAACACCCTCCAACAGAAACTTTTTCCAACAATCCAACAACAGTTTGGTGAAGAACAATGCATTTTCCTGCACGATGGATAACCGTTCCATAAGGCAAAAGTGATAACTAAGTGGCTCGGGGACCAAAACGTTGACATTTTGGATCCATGACCTGGAAACTCCCCAGATCTTAATCCCATTGAGAACTTGTGGTCAATCCTCAAGAGGCGGGTGGACAAACAAAAAGCCACTAATTCTGACAAACTACAAGAAGTGATTATGATAGAATGGGTTGCTATCAGTCAGGAATTGGCCCATAAGTTGATTGAGAGCATGCCCAGTCGAATTGCAGAAGTCCTGAAAAAGAAGGGCCAACACTGCAAATACTGACTCTTTTCATAAATGTCATGTAATTGTCGATAAAAGCCTTTGAAACATATGAAGTGCGTGCAATTATATTTCACTACTAGTGTTGAGCGAACAGTTCGAGCATCGTTCGGGTTCGTACCGAATTTTGGGGTGTCCGGGACCCGGACCCGAACCCGGACATTTTCAAAAAAGTTCGGGTTCGGGTTCGTCGTTCGGCATGTATTTAGGCGCATTTTGAAAGGCTGCAAAGCAGCCAATCAACATGCATCATACTACTTGCCCTAAGATGCCATCGCAGCCATGCCTAATATTGGCAAGGCTGTGATTGGCCGAGTGCAGCATGTGACTCAGCCTCTTTATAAGCTTGTGCGCACGTCGGGACGTGCTCACTCCCGATGTGAATAGAACAGGGATAGACGCAGCTGATGCTAGGGCGAGAATAGGCAGGGATAATTGAATAACTGGAAGCAAATTTCTCTCCTCCACCTGTGATTCATCTGAACAACTGCAGCTGAGCTGCTTTTTTGATAGGGATTGGCTACTTTTAGAGTGGCCAGAGTGATTTTTCCATCCACATGTACCTGGGCTGACCGCCGGCCGCCATTTTGCGACTTGTAGTGCTGCAGCAGAAGCTGCCACAGTGTGCATTCCAAAGCTCCAAACAAGTCAGACATCTACACCTGGGATTCAGACCAATAGCGATTTAGCAGCACAGTCCAAGGCTATTTTTTTAAAGGTTGTGCAGACCATTTTGTGGCACATGTTACTGGGCTGATAGGCGGCGGCCATCTTGGGACTAGTGATGCAGCACAATCTCTCCCAACGTCCATTAATCACTTGTAATAGTGGTCTGTGCCATAGAAATCCTACATCAGGGACTTGGGTGTGCTTGTGTCACCCCTACTAATACCAGGCCACCTGTAATCCATACAGTCAAAAGACTGAAAGTATTCCAGTGAGGGAATTTTTTTTATTTAAAAAAGGCCAAGTTAGTTTATCTGACGCTCAATATACTAGATACAGTTAGGCCTATGCTTTCATACATCTGGAATTAGCAAATTAATGTGCTGGGGTTGGGAAAACATATATGTACCCATACTAGAATCTGTCAAAGAAAGCGGTACTCACATATAACAGTCATTCCATCTGTAATCCATACAGTCAAAAGACTGAAAGTATTCCAGTGAGGGAATTTTTTTTATTTAAAAAGGCCAAGTTAGTTTATCTGGCGCTCAATATACTAGATACAGTTAGGCCTGCGTTTCATACATCTGGAATTAGCAAATTAATGTGCTGGGGTTGGGAAAACATATATGTACCCATACTAGAATCTGTCAAAGAAAGCGGTACTCACATATAACAGTCATTCCATCTGTAATCCATACAGTCAAAAGACTGAAAGTATTCCAGTGAGGGAATTTTTTTATTTAAAAAGGCCAAGTTAGTTTATCTGGCGTTCAATATACTAGATACAGTTAGGCCTCATGTTTCATACATCTGGAATTAGCAAATTAATGTGCTGGGGTTGGGAAAACATATATGTACCCATACTAGAATCTGTCAAAGAAAGCGGTACTCACATATAACAGTCATTCCATCTGTAATCCATACAGTCAAAAGACTGAAAGTATTCCAGTGAGGGAATTTTTTTATTTAAAAAGGCCAAGTTAGTTTATCTGGCGTTCAATATACTAGATACAGTTAGGCCTCATGCTTTCATACATCTGGAATTAGCAAACTAATGTGCTGGGGTTGGGAAAACATATATGTACCCATACTAGAATCTGTCAAAGAAAGCGGTACTCACATATAACAGTCATTCCATCTGTAATCCATACAGTCAAAAGACTGAAAGTATTCCAGTGAGGGAATTTTTTTATTTAAAAAAGGCCAAGTTAGTTTATCTGACGCTCAATATACTAGATACAGTTAGGCCTCATGCTTCATACATCTGGAATTAGCAAACTAATGTGCTGGGGTTGGGAAAACATATATGTACCCATACTAGAATCTGTCAAAGAAAGCGGTACTCACATATAACAGTCATTCCATCTGTAATCCATACAGTCAAAAGACTGAAAGTATTCCAGTGAGGGAATTTTTTTTATTTAAAAAGGCCAAGTTAGTTTATCTGGCGCTCAATATACTAGATACAGTTAGGCCTGCGTTTCATACATCTGGAATTAGCAAACTAATGTGCTGGGGTTGGGAAAACATATATGTACCCATACTAGAATCTGTCAAAGAAAGCGGTACTCACATATAACAGTCATTCCATCTGTAATCCATACAGTCAAAAGACTGAAAGTATTCCAGTGAGGGAATTTTTTTTATTTAAAAAGGCCAAGTTAGTTTATCTGGCGCTCAATATACTAGATACAGTTAGGCTCATGCTTCATACATCTGGAATTAGCAAATTAATGTGCTGGGGTTGGGAAAACATATATGTACCCATACTAGAATCTGTCAAAGAAAGCGGTACTCACATATAACAGTCATTCCATCTGTAATCCATACAGTCAAAAGACTGAAAGTATTCCAGTGAGGGAATTTTTTTATTTAAAAAGGCCAAGTTAGTTTATCTGGCGTTCAATATACTAGATACAGTTAGGCCTGCGTTTCATACATCTGGAATTAGCAAATTAATGTGCTGGGGTTGGGAAAACATATATGTACCCATACTAGAATCTGTCAAAGAAAGCGGTACTCACATATAACAGTCATTCCATCTGTAATCCATACAGTCAAAAGACTGAAAGTATTCCAGTGAGGGAATTTTTTTATTTAAAAAGGCCAAGTTAGTTTATCTGGCGCTCAATATACTAGATACAGTTAGGCCTGCGTTTCATACATCTGGAATTAGCAAACTAATGTGCTGGGGTTGGGAAAACATATATGTACCCATACTAGAATCTGTCAAAGAAAGCGGTACTCACATATAACAGTCATTCCATCTGTAATCCATACAGTCAAAAGACTGAAAGTATTCCAGTGAGGGAATTTTTTTATTTAAAAAGGCCAAGTTAGTTTATCTGGCGTTCAATATACTAGATACAGTTAGGCCTGCGTTTCATACATCTGGAATTAGCAAACTAATGTGCTGGGGTTGGGAAAACATATATGTACCCATACTAGAATCTGTCAAAGAAAGCGGTACTCACATATAACAGTCATTCCATCTGTAATCCATACAGTCAAAAGACTGAAAGTATTCCAGTGAGGGAATTTTTTTATTTAAAAAGGCCAAGTTAGTTTATCTGATGCTCAATATACTAGATACAGTTAGGCCTGCGTTTCATACATCTGGAATTAGCAAACTAATGTGCTGGGGTTGGGAAAACATATATGTACCCATACTAGAATCTGTCAAAGAAAGCGGTACTCACATATAACAGTCATTCCATCTGTAATCCATACAGTCAAAAGACTGAAAGTATTCCAGTGAGGGAATTTTTTTATTTAAAAAGGCCAAGTTAGTTTATCTGGCTGCTCAATATACTAGATACAGTTAGGCCTCATGCTTTCATACATCTGGAATTAGCAAACTAATGTGCTGGGGTTGGGAAAACATATATGTACCCATACTAGAATCTGTCAAAGAAAGCGGTACTCACATATAACAGTCATTCCATCTGTAATCCATACAGTCAAAAGACTGAAAGTATTCCAGTGAGGGAATTTTTTATTTAAAAAGGCCAAGTTAGTTTATCTGGCGTTCAATATACTAGATACAGTTAGGCCTGCGTTTCATACATCTGGAATTAGCAAACTAATGTGCTGGGGTTGGGAAAACATATATGTACCCATACTAGAATCTGTCAAAGAAAGCGGTACTCACATATAACAGTCATTCCATCTGTAATCCATACAGTCAAAAGACTGAAAGTATTCCAGTGAGGGAATTTTTTTATTTAAAAAAGGCCAAGTTAGTTTATCTGGCGCTCAATATACTAGATACAGTTAGGCCTCATGCTTCATACATCTGGAATTAGCAAACTAATGTGCTGGGGTTGGGAAAACATATATGTACCCATACTAGAATCTGTCAAAGAAAGCGGTACTCACATATAACAGTCATTCCATCTGTAATCCATACAGTCAAAAGACTGAAAGTATTCCAGTGAGGGAATTTTTTTTATTTAAAAAGGCCAAGTTAGTTTATCTGATGCTCAATATACTAGATACAGTTAGGCCTGCGTTTCATACATCTGGAATTAGCAAACTAATGTGCTGGGGTTGGGAAAACATATATGTACCCATACTAGAATCTGTCAAAGAAAGCGGTACTCACATATAACAGTCATTCCATCTGTAATCCATACAGTCAAAAGACTGAAAGTATTCCAGTGAGGGAATTTTTTTATTTAAAAAGGCCAAGTTAGTTTATCTGGCTGCTCAATATACTAGATACAGTTAGGCTCATGCTTTCATACATCTGGAATTAGCAAACTAATGTGCTGGGGTTGGGAAAACATATATGTACCCATACTAGAATCTGTCAAAGAAAGCGGTACTCACATATAACAGTCATTCCATCTGTAATCCATACAGTCAAAAGACTGAAAGTATTCCAGTGAGGGAATTTTTTTATTTAAAAAGGCCAAGTTAGTTTATCTGATGCTCAATATACTAGATACAGTTAGGCCTCATGCTTTCATACATCTGGAATTAGCAAACTAATGTGCTGGGGTTGGGAAAACATATATGTACCCATACTAGAATCTGTCAAAGAAAGCGGTACTCACATATAACAGTCATTCCATCTGTAATCCATACAGTCAAAAGACTGGAAAGTATTCCAGTGAGGGAATTTTTTTATTTAAAAAGGCCAAGTTAGTTTATCTGGCGCTCAATATACTAGATACAGTTAGGCCTGCGTTTCATACATCTGGAATTAGCAAACTAATGTGCTGGGGTTGGGAAAACATATATGTACCCATACTAGAATCTGTCAAAGAAAGCGGTACTCACATATAACAGTCATTCCATCTGTAATCCATACAGTCAAAAGACTGAAAGTATTCCAGTGAGGGAATTTTTTTTTATTTAAAAAGGCCAAGTTAGTTTATCTGGCGCTCAATATACTAGATACAGTTAGGCCTACGTTTCATACATCTGGAATTAGCAAACTAATGTGCTGGGGTTGGGAAAACATATATGTACCCATACTAGAATCTGTCAAAGAAAGCGGTACTCACATATAACAAAGTCATTCCATCTGTAATCCATACAGTCAAAAGACTGAAAGTATTCCAGTGAGGGAATTTTTTTATTTAAAAAGGCCAAGTTAGTTTATCTGGCGCTCAATATACTAGATACAGTTAGGCTCATGCTTTCATACATCTGGAATTAGCAAACTAATGTGCTGGGGTTGGGAAACATATATGTACCCATACTAGAATCTGTCAAAGAAAGCGGTACTCACATATAACAGTCATTCCATCTGTAATCCATACAGTCAAAAGACTGAAAGTATTCCAGTGAGGGAATTTTTTTATTTAAAAAAGGCCAAGTTAGTTTATCTGGCGCTCAATATACTAGATACAGTTAGGCCTATGCTTTCATACATCTGGAATTAGCAAACTAATGTGCTGGGGTTGGGAAAACATATATGTACCCATACTAGAATCTGTCAAAGAAAGCGGTACTCACATATAACAGTCATTCCATCTGTAATCCATACAGTCAAAAGACTGAAAGTATTCCAGTGAGGGAATTTTTTTTTATTTAAAAAGGCCAAGTTAGTTTATCTGGCGCTCAATATACTAGATACAGTTAGGCTCATGCTTTCATACATCTGGAATTAGCAAACTAATGTGCTGGGGTTGGGAAAACATATATGTACCCATACTAGAATCTGTCAAAGAAAGCGGTACTCACATATAACAGTCATTCCATCTGTAATCCATACAGTCAAAAGACTGAAAGTATTCCAGTGAGGGAATTTTTTTTATTTAAAAAGGCCAAGTTAGTTTATCTGGCGCTCAATATACTAGATACAGTTAGGCTCATGCTTCATACATCTGAATTAGCAAACTAATGTGCTGGGGTTGGGAAAACATATATGTACCCATACTAGAATCTGTCAAAGAAAGCGGTACTCACATATAACAGTCATTCCATCTGTAATCCATACAGTCAAAAGACTGAAAGTATTCCAGTGAGGGAATTTTTTTATTTAAAAAGGCCAAGTTAGTTTATCTGATGCTCAATATACTAGATACAGTTAGGCTCATGCTTTCATACATCTGGAATTAGCAAATTAATGTGCTGGGGTTGGGAAAACATATATGTACCCATACTAGAATCTGTCAAAGAAAGCGGTACTCACATATAACAGTCATTCCATCTGTAATCCATACAGTCAAAAGACTGAAAGTATTCCAGTGAGGGAATTTTTTTATTTAAAAAGGCCAAGTTAGTTTATCTGATGCTCAATATACTAGATACAGTTAGGGCCTATGCTTTCATACATCTGGAATTAGCAAACTAATGTGCTGGGGTTGGGAAAACATATATGTACCCATACTAGAATCTGTCAAAGAAAGCGGTACTCACATATAACAGTCATTCCATCTGTAATCCATACAGTCAAAAGACTGAAAGTATTCCAGTGAGGGAATTTTTTTATTTAAAAAAGGCCAAGTTAGTTTATCTGGCGTTCAATATACTAGATACAGTTAGGCTCATGCTTTCATACATCTGGAATTAGCAAACTAATGTGCTGGGGTTGGGAAAACATATATGTACCCATACTCAGAATCTGTCAAAGAAAGCGGTACTCACATATAACAGTCATTCCATCTGTAATCCATACAGTCAAAAGACTGAAAGTATTCCAGTGAGGGAATTTTTTTATTTAAAAAGGCCAAGTTAGTTTATCTGATGCTCAATATACTAGATACAGTTAGGCCTATGCTTTCATACATCTGGAATTAGCAAACTAATGTGCTGGGTTGGGAAAACATATATGTACCCATACTAGAATCTGTCAAAGAAAGCGGTACTCACATATAACAGTCATTCCATCTGTAATCCATACAGTCAAAAGACTGAAAGTATTCCAGTGAGGGAATTTTTTTATTTAAAAAAGGCCAAGTTAGTTTATCTGGCGCTCAATATACTAGATACAGTTAGGCTCATGCTTCATACATCTGGAATTAGCAAACTAATGTGCTGGGGTTGGGAAAACATATATGTACCCATACTAGAATCTGTCAAAGAAAGCGGTACTCACATATAACAGTCATTCCATCTGTAATCCATACAGTCAAAAGACTGAAAGTATTCCAGTGAGGGAATTTTTTTTTATTTAAAAAGGCCAAGTTAGTTTATCTCATGCTCAATATACTAGATACAGTTAGGCCTATGCTTTCATACATCTGGAATTAGCAAACTAATGTGCTGGGTTGGGAAAACATATATGTACCCATACTAGAATCTGTCAAAGAAAGCGGTACTCACATATAACAAGTCATTCCATCTGTAATCCATACAGTCAAAAGACTGAAAGTATTCCAGTGAGGGAATTTTTTTATTTAAAAAGGCCAAGTTAGTTTATCTGGCGCTCAATATACTAGATACAGTTAGGCCTATGCTTTCATACATCTGGAATTAGCAAACTAATGTGCTGGGGTTGGGAAAACATATATGTACCCATACTAGAATCTGTCAAAGAAAGCGGTACTCACATATAACAGTCATTCCATCTGTAATCCATACAGTCAAAAGACTGAAAGTATTCCAGTGAGGGAATTTTTTTATTTAAAAAAGGCCAAGTTAGTTTATCTGGCGCTCAATATACTAGATACAGTTAGGCTCATGCGTTTCATACATCTGGAATTAGCAAACTAATGTGCTGGGGTTGGGAAAACATATATGTACTCCATACTAGAATCTGTCAAAGAAAGCGGTACTCACATATAACAGTCATTCCATCTGTAATCCATACAGTCAAAAGACTGAAAGTATTCCAGTGAGGGAATTTTTTTATTTAAAAAGGCCAAGTTAGTTTATCTGGCGCTCAATATACTAGATACAGTTAGGCTCATGCTTTCATACATCTGGAATTAGCAAATTAATGTGCTGGGGTTGGGAAAACATATATGTACCCATACTAGAATCTGTCAAAGAAAGCGGTACTCACATATAACAGTCATTCCATCTGTAATCCATACAGTCAAAAGACTGAAAGTATTCCAGTGAGGGAATTTTTTTATTTAAAAAAGGCCAAGTTAGTTTATCTGGCGCTCAATATACTAGATACAGTTAGGCCTCATGCTTTCATACATCTGGAATTAGCAAACTAATGTGCTGGGGTTGGGAAACATATATGTACCCATACTAGAATCTGTCAAAGAAAGCGGTACTCACATATAACAGTCATTCCATCTGTAATCCATACAGTCAAAAGACTGAAAGTATTCCAGTGAGGGAATTTTTTTATTTAAAAGGCCAAGTTAGTTTATCTGGCGCTCAATATACTAGATACAGTTAGGCTCATGCTTCATACATCTGGAATTAGCAAACTAATGTGCTGGGGTTGGGAAAACATATATGTACCCATACTAGAATCTGTCAAAGAAAGCGGTACTCACATATAACAGTCATTCCATCTGTAATCCATACAGTCAAAAGACTGAAAGTATTCCAGTGAGGGAATTTTTTTTATTTAAAAAAGGCCAAGTTAGTTTATCTGACGCTCAATATACTAGATACAGTTAGGCCTGGTGCTTCATACATCTGGAATTAGCAAACTAATGTGCTGGGGTTGGGAAAACATATATGTACCCATACTAGAATCTGTCAAAGAAAGCGGTACTCACATATAACAGTCATTCCATCTGTAATCCATACAGTCAAAAGACTGAAAGTATTCCAGTGAGGGAATTTTTTTTATTTAAAAAGGCCAAGTTAGTTTATCTGATGCTCAATATACTAGATACAGTTAGCCTCATGCTTCATACATCTGGAATTAGCAAACTAATGTGCTGGGGTTGGGAAAACATATATGTACCCATACTAGAATCTGTCAAAGAAAGCGGTACTCACATATAACAGTCATTCCATCTGTAATCCATACAGTCAAAAGACTGAAAGTATTCCAGTGAGGGAATTTTTTTTTATTTAAAAAAGGCCAAGTTAGTTTATCTAGCGCTCAATATACTAGATACAGTTAGGCTCATGCTTCATACATCTGGAATTAGCAAACTAATGTGCTGGGGTTGGGAAAACATATATGTACCCATACTAGAATCTGTCAAAGAAAGCGGTACTCACATATAACAAAGTCATTCCATCTGTAATCCATACAGTCAAAAGACTGAAAGTATTCCAGTGAGGGAATTTTTTTATTTAAAAAGGCCAAGTTAGTTTATCTGGCGCTCAATATACTAGATACAGTTAGGCTCATGCTTTCATACATCTGGAATTAGCAAACTAATGTGCTGGGGTTGGGAAAACATATATGTACCCATACTAGAATCTGTCAAAGAAAGCGGTACTCACATATAACAGTCATTCCATCTGTAATCCATACAGTCAAAAGACTGAAAGTATTCCAGTGAGGGAATTTTTTTTTATTTAAAAAAGGCCAAGTTAGTTTATCTGATGCTCAATATACTAGATACAGTTAGGCCCATGCTTTCATACATCTGGAATTAGCAAACTAATGTGCTGGGGTTGGGAAAACATATATGTACCCATACTAGAATCTGTCAAAGAAAGCGGTACTCACATATAACAGTCATTCCATCTGTAATCCATACAGTCAAAAGACTGAAAGTATTCCAGTGAGGGAATTTTTTTATTTAAAAAGGCCAAGTTAGTTTATCTGGCGCTCAATATACTAGATACAGTTAGGCTCTGCTTTCATACATCTGGAATTAGCAAACTAATGTGCTGGGGTTGGGAAAACATATATGTACCCATACTAGAATCTGTCAAAGAAAGCGGTACTCACATATAACAGTCATTCCATCTGTAATCCATACAGTCAAAAGACTGAAAGTATTCCAGTGAGGGAATTTTTTTATTTAAAAAGGCCAAGTTAGTTTATCTGGCGCTCAATATACTAGATACAGTTAGGCCTATGCGTTTCATACATCTGGAATTAGCAAATTAATGTGCTGGGGTTGGGAAAACATATATGTACCCATACTAGAATCTGTCAAAGAAAGCGGTACTCACATATAACAGTCATTCCATCTGTAATCCATACAGTCAAAAGACTGAAAGTATTCCAGTGAGGGAATTTTTTTATTTAAAAAGGCCAAGTTAGTTTATCTGGCGCTCAATATACTAGATACAGTTAGGCCTGCGTTTCATACATCTGGAATTAGCAAATTAATGTGCTGGGGTTGGGAAAACATATATGTACCCATACTAGAATCTGTCAAAGAAAGCGGTACTCACATATAACAGTCATTCCATCTGTAATCCATACAGTCAAAAGACTGAAAGTATTCCAGTGAGGGAATTTTTTTATTTAAAAAGGCCAAGTTAGTTTATCTGGCGTTCAGTATACTAGATACAGTTAGGCCTGCAGTTTCATACATCTGGAATTAGCAAACTAATGTGCTGGGTTGGGAAAACACATATGTACCCATACTAGAATCTGTCAAAGAAAGCGGTACTACATATAACAGTCATTCCATCTGTAATCCATACAGTCAAAAGACTGAAAGTATTCCAGTGAGGGAATTTTTTTATTTAAAAGGCCAAGTTAGTTTATCTGGCGCTCAATATACTAGATACAGTTAGGCCTCAGTGCTTCATACATCTGGAATTAGCAAATTAATGTGCTGGGGTTGGGAAAACATATATGTACCCATACTAGAATCTGTCAAAGAAAGCGGTACTCACATATAACAGTCATTCCATCTGTAATCCATACAGTCAAAAGACTGAAAGTATTCCAGTGAGGGAATTTTTTTTATTTAAAAAGGCCAAGTTAGTTTATCTCATGCTCAGTATACTAGATACAGTTAGGCCTCATGCTTTCATACATCTGGAATTAGCAAATTAATGTGCTGGGGTTGGGAAAACATATATGTACCCATACTAGAATCTGTCAAAGAAAGCGGTACTCACATATAACAGTCATTCCATCTGTAATCCATACAGTCAAAAGACTGAAAGTATTCCAGTGAGGGAATTTTCTTTATTTAAAAAGGCCAAGTTAGTTTATCTGATGCTCAATATACTAGATACAGTTAGGCTCATGTTTCATACATCTGGAATTAGCAAACTAATGTGCTGGGTTGGGAAAACATATATGTACCCATACTAGAATCTGTCAAAGAAAGCGGTACTCACATATAACAGTCATTCCATCTGTAATCCATACAGTCAAAAGACTGAAAGTATTCCAGTGAGGGAATTTTTTTATTTAAAAAGGCCAAGTTAGTTTATCTGATGCTCAATATACTAGATACAGTTAGGCTCATGCTTCATACATCTGGAATTAGCAAACTAATGTGCTGGGGTTGGGAAAACATATATGTACCCATACTAGAATCTGTCAAAGAAAGCGGTACTCACATATAACAAGTCATTCCATCTGTAATCCATACAGTCAAAAGACTGAAAGTATTCCAGTGAGGGAATTTTTTTATTTAAAAAGGCCAAGTTAGTTTATCTGGCGCTCAATATACTAGATACAGTTAGGCTCATGCTTCATACATCTGGAATTAGCAAATTAATGTGCTGGGGTTGGGAAAACATATATGTACCCATACTAGAATCTGTCAAAGAAAGCGGTACTCACATATAACAAAGTCATTCCATCTGTAATCCATACAGTCAAAAGACTGAAAGTATTCCAGTGAGGGAATTTTTTTTTATTTAAAAAAGGCCAAGTTAGTTTATCTGGCGCTCAATATACTAGATACAGTTAGGCCTATGCTTCATACATCTGGAATTAGCAAACTAATGTGCTAGTTGGGAAAACATATATGTACCCATACTAGAATCTGTCAAAGAAAGCGGTACTCACATATAACAGTCATTCCATCTGTAATCCATACAGTCAAAAGACTGAAAGTATTCCAGTGAGGGAATTTTTTTATTTAAAAAGGCCAAGTTAGTTTATCTGATGCTCAATATACTAGATACAGTTAGGCTCATGCTTTCATACATCTGGAATTAGCAAACTAATGTGCTGGGGTTGGGAAAACATATATGTACCCATACTAGAATCTGTCAAAGAAAGCGGTACTCACATATAACAGTCATTCCATCTGTAATCCATACAGTCAAAAGACTGAAAGTATTCCAGTGAGGGAATTTTTTTTTATTTAAAAAGGCCAAGTTAGTTTATCTGGCATGCTCAATATACTAGATACAGTTAGGCCTGCGTTTCATACATCTGGAATTAGCAAACTAATGTGCTGGGGTTGGGAAAACATATATGTACCCATTACTAGAATCTGTCAAAGAAAGCGGTACTCACATATAACAGTCATTCCATCTGTAATCCATACAGTCAAAAGACTGAAAGTATTCCAGTGAGGGAATTTTTTTATTTAAAAAGGCCAAGTTAGTTTATCTGATGCTCAATATACTAGATACAGTTAGGCTCTATGCTTCATACATCTGGAATTAGCAAACTAATGTGCTGGGGTTGGGAAAACATATATGTACTCCATACTAGAATCTGTCAAAGAAAGCGGTACTCACATATAACAAAGTCATTCCATCTGTAATCCATACAGTCAAAAGACTGAAAGTATTCCAGTGAGGGAATTTTTTTTATTTAAAAAGGCCAAGTTAGTTTATCTGGCGCTCAATATACTAGATACAGTTAGGCTCATGCTTTCATACATCTGGAATTAGCAAACTAATGTGCTGGGGTTGGGAAAACATATATGTACCCATACTAGAATCTGTCAAAGAAAGCGGTACTCACATATAACAAGTCATTCCATCTGTAATCCATACAGTCAAAAGACTGAAAGTATTCCAGTGAGGGAATTTTTTTTATTTAAAAAAGGCCAAGTTAGTTTATCTGACGCTCAATATACTAGATACAGTTAGGCTCATGCGTTTCATACATCTGGAATTAGTAAATTAATGTGCTGGGTTGGGAAAACATATATGTACCCATACTAGAATCTGTCAAAGAAAGCGGTACTCACATATAACAGTCATTCCATCTGTAATCCATACAGTCAAAAGACTGAAAGTATTCCAGTGAGGGAATTTTTTTATTTAAAAAGGCCAAGTTAGTTTATCTGATGCTCAATATACTAGATACAGTTAGGCTCATGCGTTTCATACATCTGGAATTAGCAAACTAATGTGCTGGGGTTGGGAAAACATATATGTACCCATACTAGAATCTGTCAAAGAAAGCGGTACTCACATATAACAGTCATTCCATCTGTAATCCATACAGTCAAAAGACTGAAAGTATTCCAGTGAGGGAATTTTTTTTTATTTAAAAAGGCCAAGTTAGTTTATCTGGCGCTCAATATACTAGATACAAGTTAGGCTCATGCTTTCATACATCTGGAATTAGCAAATTAATGTGCTGGGGTTGGGAAAACATATATGTACCCATACTAGAATCTGTCAAAGAAAGCGGTACTCACATATAACAGTCATTCCATCTGTAATCCATACAGTCAAAAGACTGAAAGTATTCCAGTGAGGGATTTTTTTTTATTTAAAAAGGCCAAGTTAGTTTATCTGATGCTCAATATACTAGATACAGTTAGGCCTCATGTTTCATACATCTGGAATTAGCAAACTAATGTGCTGGGGTTGGGAAAACATATATGTACCCATACTAGAATCTGTCAAAGAAAGCGGTACTCACATATAACAGTCATTCCATCTGTAATCCATACAGTCAAAAGACTGAAAGTATTCCAGTGAGGGAATTTTTTTTATTTAAAAAAGGCCAAGTTAGTTTATCTGGCGCTCAATATACTAGATACAGTTAGGCCTGTGCTTTCATACATCTGGAATTAGCAAACTAATGTGCTGGGTTGGGAAACATATATGTACCCATACTAGAATCTGTCAAAGAAAGCGGTACTCACATATAACAGTCATTCCATCTGTAATCCATACAGTCAAAAGACTGAAAGTATTCCAGTGAGGGAATTTTTTTTATTTAAAAAGGCCAAGTTAGTTTATCTGATGCTCAATATACTAGATACAGTTAGGCTCATGCTTTCATACATCTGGAATTAGCAAATTAATGTGCTGGGGTTGGGAAAACATATATGTACCCATACTAGAATCTGTCAAAGAAAGCGGTACTCACATATAACAGTCATTCCATCTGTAATCCATACAGTCAAAAGACTGAAAGTATTCCAGTGAGGGAATTTTTTTTATTTAAAAAGGCCAAGTTAGTTTATCTGGCGCTCAATATACTAGATACAGTTAGGCCTATGCTTCATACATCTGGAATTAGCAAACTAATGTGCTGGGGTTGGGAAAACATATATGTACCCATACTAGAATCTGTCAAAGAAAGCGTACTCACATATAACAGTCATTCCATCTGTAATCCATACAGTCAAAAGACTGAAAGTATTCCAGTGAGGGAATTTTTTTATTTAAAAAGGCCAAGTTAGTTTATCTGACGCTCAATATACTAGATACAGTTAGGCCTGCGTTTCATACATCTGGAATTAGCAAACTAATGTGCTGGGGTTGGGAAAACATATATGTACCCATACTAGAATCTGTCAAAGAAAGCGGTACTCACATATAACAGTCATTCCATCTGTAATCCATACAGTCAAAAGACTGAAAGTATTCCAGTGAGGGAATTTTTTTATTTAAAAAAGGCCAAGTTAGTTTATCTGGTGCTCAATATACTAGATACAGTTAGGCTCATGCTTTCATACATCTGGAATTAGCAAACTAATGTGCTGGGGTTGGGAAAACATATATGTACCCATACTAGAATCTGTCAAAGAAAGCGGTACTACATATAACAGTCATTCCATCTGTAATCCATACAGTCAAAAGACTGAAAGTATTCCAGTGAGGGAATTTTTTTATTTAAAAAGGCCAAGTTAGTTTATCTGATGCTCAATATACTAGATACAGTTAGGCCTGCGTTTCATACATCTGGAATTAGCAAATTAATGTGCTGGGGTTGGGAAAACATATATGTACCCATACTAGAATCTGTCAAAGAAAGCGGTACTCACATATAACAGTCATTCCATCTGTAATCCATACAGTCAAAAGACTGAAAGTATTCCAGTGAGGGATTTTTTTATTTAAAAAGGCCAAGTTAGTTTATCTGGCGTTCAATATACTAGATACAGTTAGGCCTGCGTTTCATACATCTGGAATTAGCAAATTAATGTGCTGGGGTTGGGAAAACATATATGTACCCATACTAGAATCTGTCAAAGAAAGCGGTACTCACATATAACAGTCATTCCATCTGTAATCCATACAGTCAAAAGACTGAAAGTATTCCAGTGAGGGATTTTTTTATTTAAAAAAGGCCAAGTTAGTTTATCTGGCATGCTCAATATACTAGATACAGTTAGGCCTGCGTTTCATACATCTGGAATTAGCAAACTAATGTGCTGGGGTTGGGAAAACATATATGTACCCATACTAGAATCTGTCAAAGAAAGCGGTACTCACATATAACAGTCATTCCATCTGTAATCCATACAGTCAAAAGACTGAAAGTATTCCAGTGAGGGAATTTTTTTATTTAAAAAGGCCAAGTTAGTTTATCTGGCGTTCAATATACTAGATACAGTTAGGCCTGCGTTTCATACATCTGGAATTAGCAAACTAATGTGCTGGGGTTGGGAAAACATATATGTACCCATACTAGAATCTGTCAAAGAAAGCGGTACTCACATATAACAGTCATTCCATCTGTAATCCATACAGTCAAAAGACTGAAAGTATTCCAGTGAGGGAATTTTTTTTATTTAAAAAGGCCAAGTTAGTTTATCTGGCGTTCAATATACTAGATACAGTTAGGCTCATGCTTTCATACATCTGGAATTAGCAAACTAATGTGCTGGGGTTGGGAAAACATATATGTACCCATACTAGAATCTGTCAAAGAAAGCGGTACTCACATATAACAGTCATTCCATCTGTAATCCATACAGTCAAAAGACTGAAAGTATTCCAGTGAGGGAATTTTTTTATTTAAAAAGGCCAAGTTAGTTTATCTGGCGCTCAATATACTAGATACAGTTAGGCCTATGTTTCATACATCTGGAATTAGCAAACTAATGTGCTGGGGTTGGGAAAACATATATGTACCCATACTAGAATCTGTCAAAGAAAGCGGTACTCACATATAACAGTCATTCCATCTGTAATCCATACAGTCAAAAGACTGAAAGTATTCCAGTGAGGGAATTTTTTTATTTAAAAAGGCCAAGTTAGTTTATCTGGCGTTCAATATACTAGATACAGTTAGGCTCATGCGTTTCATACATCTGGAATTAGCAAATTAATGTGCTGGGGTTGGGAAAACATATATGTACCCATACTAGAATCTGTCAAAGAAAGCGGTACTCACATATAACAGTCATTCCATCTGTAATCCATACAGTCAAAAGACTGAAAGTATTCCAGTGAGGGAATTTTTTTTTATTTAAAAAGGCCAAGTTAGTTTATCTGGCGTTCAATATACTAGATACAGTTAGGCCTCATGTTTCATACATCTGGAATTAGCAAACTAATGTGCTGGGGTTGGGAAAACATATATGTACCCATACTAGAATCTGTCAAAGAAAGCGGTACTCACATATAACAGTCATTCCATCTGTAATCCATACAGTCAAAAGACTGAAAGTATTCCAGTGAGGGAATTTTTTTATTTAAAAAGGCCAAGTTAGTTTATCTGGCTGCTCAGTATACTAGATACAGTTAGGCCTGTGCTTCATACATCTGGAATTAGCAAACTAATGTGCTGGGGTTGGGAAAACATATATGTACCCATACTAGAATCTGTCAAAGAAAGCGGTACTCACATATAACAGTCATTCCATCTGTAATCCATACAGTCAAAAGACTGAAAGTATTCCAGTGAGGGATTTTTTTATTTAAAAAAGGCCAAGTTAGTTTATCTGGCGTTCAGTATACTAGATACAGTTAGGCCTGCGTTTCATACATCTGGAATTAGCAAACTAATGTGCTGGGGTTGGGAAAACATATATGTACCCATACTAGAATCTGTCAAAGAAAGCGGTACTCACATATAACAGTCATTCCATCTGTAATCCATACAGTCAAAAGACTGAAAGTATTCCAGTGAGGGAATTTTTTTATTTAAAAAGGCCAAGTTAGTTTATCTGGCGCTCAGTATACTAGATACAGTTAGGCCTATGCTTTCATACATCTGGAATTAGCAAACTAATGTGCTGGGGTTGGGAAAACATATATGTACCCATACTAGAATCTGTCAAAGAAAGCGGTACTCACATATAACAGTCATTCCATCTGTAATCCATACAGTCAAAAGACTGAAAGTATTCCAGTGAGGGAATTTTTTTATTTAAAAAGGCCAAGTTAGTTTATCTGGCGTTCAATATACTAGATACAGTTAGGCCTGCGTTTCATACATCTGGAATTAGCAAATTAATGTGCTGGGGTTGGGAAAACATATATGTACCCATACTAGAATCTGTCAAAGAAAGCGGTACTCACATATAACAGTCATTCCATCTGTAATCCATACAGTCAAAAGACTGAAAGTATTCCAGTGAGGGATTTTTTTATTTATTTAAAAAAGGCCAAGTTAGTTTATCTGGCGTTCAGTATACTAGATACAGTTAGGCCTGCGTTTCATACATCTGGAATTAGCAAACTAATGTGCTGGGGTAGGGAAAACATATATGTACCCATACTAGAATCTGTCAAAGAAAGCGGTACTCACATATAACAGTCATTCCATCTGTAATCCATACAGTCAAAAGACTGAAAGTATTCCAGTGAGGGAATTTTTTTATTTAAAAAGGCCAAGTTAGTTTATCTGGCGTTCAATATACTAGATACAGTTAGGCCTGCGTTTCATACATCTGGAATTAGCAAATTAATGTGCTGGGGTTGGGAAAACATATATGTACCCATACTAGAATCTGTCAAAGAAAGCGGTACTCACATATAACAGTCATTCCATCTGTAATCCATACAGTCAAAAGACTGAAAGTATTCCAGTGAGGGATTTTTTTTTATTTAAAAAAGGCCAAGTTAGTTTATCTGGCGTTCAGTATACTAGATACAGTTAGGCCTGCGTTTCATACATCTGGAATTAGCAAATTAATGTGCTGGGGTTGGGAAAACATATATGTACCCATACTAGAATCTGTCAAAGAAAGCGGTACTCACATATAACAGTCATTCCATCTGTAATCCATACAGTCAAAAGACTGAAAGTATTCCAGTGAGGGAATTTTATTTTATTTAAAAAAGGCCAAGTTAGTTTATCTGGCGTTCAATATACTAGATACAGTTAGGCCTGTGTTTCATACATCTGGAATTAGCAAACTAATGTGCTGGGGTTGGGAAAACATATATGTACCCATACTAGAATCTGTCAAAGAAAGCGGTACTCACATATAACAGTCATTCCATCTGTAATCCATACAGTCAAAAGACTGAAAGTATTCCAGTGAGGGATTTTTTTTTATTTAAAAAAGGCCAAGTTAGTTTATCTGGCGTTCAGTATACTTGATACAGTTAGGCCTGCGTTTCATACATCTGGAATTAGCAAACTAATGTGCTGGGGTTGGGAAAACATATATGTACCCATACTAGAATCTGTCAAAGAAAGCGGTACTCACATATAACAGTCATTCCATCTGTAATCCATACAGTCAAAAGACTGAAAGTATTCCAGTGAGGGATTTTTTTATTTAAAAAGGCCAAGTTAGTTTATCTGGCGTTCAATATACTAGATACAGTTAGGCCTGCGTTTCATACATCTGGAATTAGCAAACTAATGTGCTGGGGTTGGGAAAACATATATGTACCCATACTAGAATCTGTCAAAGAAAGCGGTACTCACATATAACAGTCATTCCATCTGTAATCCATACAGTCAAAAGACTGAAAGTATTCCAGTGAGGGAATTTTTTTATTTAAAAAGGCCAAGTTAGTTTATCTGGCGTTCAATATACTAGATACAGTTAGGCCTGCGTTTCATACATCTGGAATTAGCAAACTAATGTGCTGGGGTTGGGAAAACATATATGTACCCATACTAGAATCTGTCAAAGAAAGCGGTACTCACATATAACAGTCATTCCATCTGTAATCCATACAGTCAAAAGACTGAAAGTATTCCAGTGAGGGATTTTTTTATTTAAAAAGGCCAAGTTAGTTTATCTGGCGTTCAATATACTAGATACAGTTAGGCCTGCGTTTCATACATCTGGAATTAGCAAACTAATGTGCTGGGGTTGGGAAAACATATATGTACCCATACTAGAATCTGTCAAAGAAAGCGGTACTCACATATAACAGTCATTCCATCTGTAATCCATACAGTCAAAAGACTGAAAGTATTCCAGTGAGGGGATTTTGCTTATAAAAATAATATATTTCATTGTGGTGCGAGTTGAATCGCAACAATGAAGAAAAATACTATTAAGGGACGAGGACGCGGTCGTGGTGGTGTCCGTGGAGCCTCTGTTGCTGGTAGAGGACGTGGCCGTTCGGCCCCAGGCGCACACTGTAGGGAACGAACTCCCTCAACTAGCCGGCAGAATGTACCGCAATATCTCGTGGGGCCCAATGCCGCTCTTAGGATGGTAAGGCCTGAGCAGGTACAGGCATTAATCGATTGGGTGGCCGACAGTGCTTCCAGCACGTTCACCACATGGTCTTCCACCCAGTCTTCTGCGGAAAGCGCACAGGTGGCACCTGAAAACCAAGCCCATCAGTCTGTCACATCACCCCCAAGCATATCAGGGAAACGGTCTGAGCCACAAGTTATGCAGCAGTCTCTTCTTCTGTTTGAAGACTCTGCTTCCAGGGTTTCCCAGGGGCGTCCACCTAGCCCTTCCCCAGTGATGAATGTAGTGGCGGCTGGGCCCCCGGCGGACAGTTCCTTGGCGCACGTCCTTCCGCCCCCTAGGATCGCAGGGCATCATTCTCTGCCTCCTGTAGCCTCCTCCTCCTACTCGGCTTCCTCCTCCACTGCTTCCACCAGCTCATCCGGTCAGCCACACACCTTCACCACCAACTTCAGCACAGCCCGGGGTAAACGTCAGCAGGCCATTCTGAAACTCATATGTTTGGGGGACAGGCCCCACAGCGCAAAGGAGTTGTGGCGGGGTATTGAACAACAGACCGACGAGTGGTTTCTGCCGGTGGGCCTCAAGCCAGGCCTGGTGGTATGCGATAATGGGCGAAATCTCGTGGCAGCTCTGGGACTAGCCGGTTTGACGACATCCCTTGCCTGGCGCATGTGCTGAACTTGGTGGTGCAGAGGTTCATTCACCACTACCCCAACATGTCAGAGCTGCTGCATAAAGTGCGGGCCGTCTGTGCGCGCTCCGCCGTTCACATCCTGCCGCTGCTCGCCTGTCTGCGCTACAGCGGAACTCGGCCATCCCGCTCACCGCCTCATATGCGTCGTGCCCACCCGGTGGAACTCCACCTTGCACATGCTGGAGAGACTGTGCGAGCAGCAGCAGGCCATAGTGGAGTTTCAGCTGCAGCACGCTCGCGTCAGTCGTACTGCCGAACAGCACCACTTCACCACCAATGATTGGGCCTCCATGCGAGACCTGTGTGCCCTGCTGCGCTGTTTCGAGTACTCCACCAACATGGCCAGTGGCGATGACACTGTTATCAGCGTTACAATACCACTTCTATGTCTCCTTGAGAAAACACTTAGGGCAATGATGTTAGAGGAGGTGGCCCAGGTGGAGGAGGAGGAGGAGGATGAGGGCTCGTTTCTAACACTTTCGGGCCAGTCTGTTCGAAGTGGCTCAGAGGGAGGTTTGTTTAAGCAGCAGAGGACAGGTTCACAAGTCGCCAGCCAAGGCACTGTACTGGAGGACGAGGAGGATGAGGAGGAGGAGGTGGAGCGGGACGAGGATGACGCAAGTTCACAGCGGGGTGGCAGCCCAGGCCCATCACTGGTGCGTGGCTGGGGGATACGGTGGACGATGACGATACGCCTCCCACAGAGGACAGCTTGTCCTTACCCATGGGTAGCCTGGCCCACATGAGCGAATATATGCTCCAATGCCTGCGCAACGACAGCAGAGTTGCCCACGCTTTAACGTGTGCAGACTACTGGGTGGCCACCCTGCTGGATCCCCGGTATAAAGACAATGTGCCCACTTTAATTCCTGAACTGGAGCGCGACCGTAAGATGCGCGAGTACAAGCGCACGCTGATAGAGGCGCTCTTGAGAGCATTCCCACATGTCACAGGGGAACAGGTGGAAGGTGAAGGCAGAGGAGTGGCAAGAGGTCGCCAACGCAGCTGTGTCACGGCCAGCTCATCTGAGGGCAGGGTTAGCATGGCAGAAATGTGGAAAAGTTTTGTCTCCACGCCACAGCTATCTGCACCGACACCTGATACGGAACGTGTTAGCAGGAGGCAGCATTTCACTAACATGGTTGAACAGTATGTCTGCACACTCTCCACATCCTGACGGATGGTTCGGCCCCATTCAACTACTGGGTTTCGAAATTGTCCACGTGGCCAGAGTTAGCATGTTATGCCTTGGAGGTGCTTTCCTGCCCGGCGGCCAGCGTTTTATCTGAACGCGTATTCAGCACGGCAGGGGGCGCCATTACTGACAAGCGCAGCCGCCTGTCCACAGCCAACGTGGACAAGCTGACCTTCATAAAGATGAACCAGGCATGGATCCCACAGGACCTGTCCCTCCCTTGTGCAGAGTAGTCCTTATTAACTGCCTAAAACATGTCTTGTTGTGCTACGGGCCACTTCTTTATTTGATACAAATTTTATGAAACCCACAGTTGAATAAAACTCTTCTCTTGTCTGGGCGCCGGGCCTAACCAGATGAAAGTGGCCGGTTAAACTAACGGGTGACATGAAGCCATAACCTCTGCCATGCTACCTCTGTCTTCTGTCTGGGTGCTGAGGCCTAAGTCAAATAAAGCGGTCTTCTGCTGTGCTGGGGGATATGAAGCTAATCTCTGACCTCTCTCCTCTGTCTGGGTCCAAAGGCCTAAATCACTGAAAGAGGCCTTCTCCTGTGGTGTGTGATATGATGCCAGAATATGTGCTGTGGGGCCTCTCTCCTCTTCCTGGGTGCAGGGGTCAAATAAACTAAATTGTGGCCTACTCCTGTGGTGGTTGATATGATGCCTGATTCTCTGATGTGGAACCTCTCTCCTCTGTTTGGGTGAAGGGGTCAAAGTAACTAAATGGTGGCTTCTCCTGTGGTGGCTGATATGATGCCAGAATATGTGCTGTGGGGCCTCTCTCCTCTTCCTGGGTGCAGGGGTCAAAGTAACTCAATGGTGGCTTCTCCTGTGGTGGCTGATATGATGTCAGAATATGTGCTGTGGTGCCTCTCTCCTCTTCCTGGGTGCAGGGGTCAAAGTAACTCAATGGTGGCTTCTCCTGTGGTGGTTAGTATGATGCCAGAATATGTGCTGTGGGGCCTCTCTCCTCTTCCTGGGTGCAGGGGTCAAAGTAACTCAATGGTGGCTTCTCCTGTGGTGGCTGATATGATGCCAGAATATGTGCTGTGGTGCCTCTCTCCTCTTCCTGGGTGCGGGGTCAAAGTAACTCAATGGTGGCTTCTCCTGTGGTGGTTAGTATGATGCCAGAATATGTGCTGTGGGGCCTCTCTCCTCTTCCTGGGTGCAGGGGTCAAAGTAACTCAATGGTGGCTTCTCCTGTGGTGGCTGATATGATGCCAGAATATGTGCTGTGGTGCCTCTCTCCTCTGTCTGGGTCCAAAGGCCTAAATCACTGAAAGAGGCCTTCTCCTGTGGTGTGTGATATGATGCCTGAATATGTGCTGTGGTGCCTCTCTCCTCTTCCTGGGTGCGGGGTCAAAGTAACTCAATGGTGGCTTCTCCTGTGGTGGCTGATATGATGCCAGAATATGTGCTGTGGGGCCTCTCTCCTCTTCCTGGGTGCAGGGGTCAAAGTAACTCAATGGTGGCTTCTCCTGTGGTGGTTAGTATGATGCCAGAATATGTGCTGTGGGGCCTCTCTCCTCTTCCTGGGTGCAGGGGTCAAAGTAACTCAATGGTGGCTTCTCCTGTGGTGGCTGATATGATGCCAGAATATGTGCTGTGGGGCCTTTCTCCTCTTCCTGGGTGCAGGGGTCAAAGTAACTAAATGGTGGCTTCTCCTGAGGTGGTTGATATGATGCCTGATTCTCTGCTGTGAAACCTCTCTCCTCCATCTGGGTGTAGGGGTCAAAGTCTTTCAAAGTCGCCTTCTCCTGTGCTGATTGATATAAAGCTGATGGTTGTGCCATCTGACATGGTTGCCAGGGTCTGATTCAATGGGGGCCTACTCCTGTGGTGGGTGATCTAAATGCCTGATTCTCTGCTGTGAAACCTCTCTCCTCCGTCTGGGTGTAGGGGTCAAAGTCTTTCAAAGTCGCCTTCTCCTGTGCTGATTGATATGAAGCTGATGGTTGTGCCATCTGACATGGTTGCCGGGGTCCCATTAAATTGGGGCCTACTCCTGTGGTGGGTGATCTAAATGCCTGATTCTCTGCTGTGTAACCTCTCTCCTCCGTCTGGGTGTAGGGGTCAAAGTAACTAAATGGTGGCCTACTCCTGTGGTGGGTGATATGATGCCAGAATATGTGCTGTGGGGCCTCTCTCCTCTTCCTGGGTGCAGGGGTCAAAGTAACTCAATGGTGGCTTCTCCTGTGGTGGCTGATATGATGCCAGAATATGTGCTGTGGTGCCTCTCTCCTCTTCCTGGGTGCAGGGGTCAAAGTAACTAAATGGTGGCTTCTCCTGTGGTGGTTGATATGATGCCTGATTCTCTGCTGTGAAACCTCTCTCCTCCATCTGGGTGTAGGGGTCAAAGTCTTTCAAAGTCGCCTTCTCCTGTGCTGATTGATATAAAGCTTATGCTTGTGCCATCTGACATGGTTGCCGGGGTCTGATTCAATGGTGGCCTACTCCTGTGGTGGGTGATCTAAATGCCTGATTCTCTGCTGTGTAACCTCTCTCCTCCGTCTGGGTGTAGGGGTCAAAGTAACTAAATGGTGGCCTACTCCTGTGGTGGGTGATATGATGCCAGAATATGTGCTGTGGGGCCTCTCTCCTCTTCCTGGGTGCAGGGGTCAAAGTAACTCAATGGTGGCTTCTCCTGTGGTGGCTGATATGATGCCAGAATATGTGCTGTGGTGCCTCTCTCCTCTGTCTGGGTCCAAAGGCCTAAATCACTGAAAGAGGCCTTCTCCTGTGGTGTGTGATATGATGCCAGAATATGTGCTGTGGTGCCTCTCTCCTCTTCCTGGGTGCGGGGTCAAAGTAACTCAATGGTGGCTTCTCCTGTGGTGGCTGATATGATGCCAGAATATGTGCTGTAGGGCCTCTCTCCTCTTCCTGGGTGCAGGGTCAAAGTAACTCAATGGTGGCTTCTCCTGTGGTGGTTAGTATGATGCCAGAATATGTGCTGTGGGGCCTCTCTCCTCTTCCTGGGTGCAGGGGTCAAAGTAACTCAATGGTGGCTTCTCCTGTGGTCGCTGATATGATGCCAGAATATGTGCTGTGGGGCCTCTCTCCTCTTCCTGGGTGCAGGGGTCAAAGTAACTAAATGGTGGCTTCTCCTGTGGTGGTTGATATGATGCCTGATTCTCTGCTGTGTAACCTCTCTCCTCCGTCTGGGTGTAGGGGTCAAAGTAACTAAATGGTGGCCTACTCCTGTGGTGGGTGATATGATGCCTGGTTCTCTGCTGTGGGACCTCTCTCCTTTGTCTGGGTGCTGTGGTCAAAATAATAGTAAGTGACCTTCTCCATTGGTGGGTGACTTGAAGCCTGATTCTGTGCTATGGGACCTCACTCCAATTAATATTGTTTAATTTTTATTTATTTTATGTTAACTCATCATTTCCCTATCTACATTTGTTTGCAGGGGATTTAACTACATTTTGCTGCCTTTTGCAGCCCTCTAGCCCTTTCCGGGTGTGTTTTACAGCCTTTTTAGTGCCCAAAAGTTCGGGTCCCCATTGACTTCTATGGGGTTCGGGTTCGGGATGAAGTTCGGGACGAGTTCGGATCCCGAACCCGAACATTTTTCGAAAGTTCGGCCGAACTCGTCGAACCCGAACATCCAGGTGTTCGCTCAACTCTATTCACTACATCACAGAAACAACTGAAACAAAGATCTAAAAGCAGTTTAGCAGCAAACTTTGTGAAAACTAATATTTGTGTCATTCTCAAAACTTTTGACTGCAACAGAAATATTTTGGCTACTGCCCGTTCCCTTTAAAGGGCCTGTCACTTGTCTGTCTGACATACTGTATAATAAAATGTAATTAAAAATAAAATAATACACCCCAAAAAGGAAGGTATAATGTAACTTCACCACAGAACGGCAACTAAGACGTATAGTCTTTCCTTTTTTTTCCTATTAATAAACCAAAAAAAATTAAATTAGCAAAATTCACCGCAGAACGGCTATTAGGATAGCGGTATATTTCCTATTAATACACCCCATAAATGGCTGTAGTACAATGTAACTTCACCTCAGAACAGCAATTAAGATATATTCCTTTTCCTATTAATAACCCCCCCCCCAAAAAAAAAAAAAAGTATACCAATCATAATTCACCGCTGAATGGCAATTATGACATATATATTTTTCCTTTTTTTCCCTATTCATAAACCCCCCAAAAAAAATGCAAAGTTAACTCAGAACGGCTAATAGGATGTACTTATATTTCCTATTAATACATTCCGTAAATGGCTATATCACACAGAACCTGCAACCCAATAAGTAGTGATGAGCGGCAGGGGCAATATTCGAATTTGCGATATTTCGCGAATATTTGGGTGAATATTCGCCATATATTCGAAAATTCGCAAATTCGTACTCTCCAGTCATTATTTTCTGATTGCAAAAATTCGCATAAAAAAGCCGCATACATTTGCATAAAAATTTGCATAAAATTATCATAAAAATTTGCATAAACTGGCATTTAAGATACCTTTTAATTATGCGAATTTTTATGCGAATTTTCGCAATCAGAAAATAATGGCATAATTTTCTTGCTCGCGAAAATTTGCATATAAAAAATTTGCATAAAACGAATATTCACAACTGCGAATATATTTTGCGATATTCTAAATATTCGCGAATTCTCGAAGTGCCGATATTCGCGATTAAAATTCGCAATTCGAAAATTCGTGATCAACACTAATAACAAGCAAGGTTTGCTGGAATTACTGATTTATCATATAGTGCAAACAACCTAAAAGCAGCAGTATAACTGCAATTTGGATCCCCAATTAGTGAAGCAAGGTGTAATAGAATCGCTCCTGTTACCCAGGCTGTACACTTTCTTATTGCACCCTGTTCTCCTTTTATAGTGTTTGGTAATAAAAAAATATCCTAAACTCTGAACATCCCACGGAGCTGATCGCAGGATCAGCTGTGTTTCTTTCCAGCAGGGTGTGGGCCGCAAACCATAGCACTGGGGGCCGCATGCGGCCCGCAGGCAGCGGGTTGTGCACCTCTAGTTTAGATCAAAGGATATTCCTGTGTTAGAATGTCCTAGTTAAAGTCCAGATCTAAATCCCATCGAGAATATTTGGCAAGACTTGAAAATTGCTGTTCACAGACTCTCTCCATCCAATCTGACTGAGCTTTAGCTATTTTGCAAAGAAGAATGGGCAACAATGTCAGCCTCTCGAAGTGCAAAGCTGGTAGAGACATACCCCAAAAGAAGTTGTAATTGCAGCAAAAGGTGATCCTACAAAGTACAAATACACACACCACACTTTCCAGATTCCTATTTGTTAAAAAATTTGAAAACCATGTATCAATTTAGTTTCATTTCACACACACTTGCTACTTTGTGTTGGTCTATCACTTAAAATCCCAATAAAACCCATTTGTTTGTGGATGCAACGTGAAAAAATGTGGAAAAGTTCATGGGGTATGAATACTTTTTTTAAGGCACTCGCTCTCTCTCTCTCTCTCTCTCTCAATATATATAAATATATATATATATACACATTTGCATATATTGTGCTTTTATTGTAGTGGTTGTTGTTCATAATTACAAGGATTCAGCCTGGAATAAACCTCACCTGAATTCTTCATAAATGCCTGATCAGTGGAGTTGACTCTCTCGGAATAGACATCAAGTGAAATTGATCAATACAGACAACATAGCCATATTGTCTCCTCACGCTTCAGACTAGGTGTTGAGTCAGAACATTCATTAAAATTGTGAGCAATAAAGGTAACCATTATATTTTTGATGGATATGGTGACACAGTTGGAAAGTATGTTGTGAAGTTGTGAAAATGGACAGATGGGAACAAAACCACAATAAAACGTGTTCTTGTCCCACTAATTAATACACAGAATCCTCTCTAGAGTCCTGATCAGCAGTGGCATATCACATCATACATGTTTCCACGCTTGATGTTATTTTAATTGGCAAGTATAGAAATTATTAGTCACATTGTCTTCCGAATAATTCTCCCCTTGGGAAAATTAGCTTCTAAAAGTCCCACAGAATTCTAGAATTTTCATCACTGACTTCTTGTAGGTTAACTGTTTACTACAATTACTGTATGGACTGTAAATGCTTGCAGATATATATATATGCAGGGTTGTGTCAAGCTTGACATGCCAGAAAATCCTCAGATGGTTCTAGGTCCTAATACAATGGCACCAAAGGGTCTATCAGAAGCCAACAATATAGGGGTCAGTTATCATTCTGAAATACACCTAAATTAGGCATATTTCAGGTGCAGATTGTGACACAAGATTTAGTTTTGCCGCAATCTGCGACTTTGCCCCGCTCATGTCAGGACGTGGTGCGGGCAGGGAAGGGGAAAGACCAGCAGGCCCATCTCATTCATCATTTTCTATGCCTATTTCAGGCATAGAAAATGGTCTAAATGTAAGACAGCCCAGTGCCTCTTCATAGCTTTGGCAGATCCACCGCTGGCTTAGGGCTTTATTAAGACTGGCATCTAAAATGCTGGCCTTAATAAATGTACCCCATAGTTGCTATCTTTTTATTTATAAAGTGATAAGTATATCCATTATATCAGGTTACATTTATTTATTTGCAATGTGTGCACATGTGATCAACATGTTCAAGCCCATTTGCAACAAGAAGGAGACCTCCTACAGACAGATCTCAGCACTTAACTCTCTTGGGCCTTTTTTGGTGATCTGCACATTTACACTATTTAATTTTGTAAAGATGTGCCCGATTGCCATTTTACATCTCTTCAGGGCTGTATTTAATAAGCGCAGAATAGAAATGGCTCCTTACAACATGGGTTCATTATGTAGGCCAATACCCATAAAAAACTTGAGTCTGATTAGTGTGGTGAGCCATCTGTATGAAGGTGCCTTATCGAAACAGACTCATACAATTTGACGAAAATGTGCACATCTCACATTTCAAAGTACAGTAAATATAACAGTCATAAAATGTAAAATAATCCATGTATTCAATGGTTGCTCATGCCTTCACCAGTTTTTGTCCGGCCGCAAACCGGCGCTCATAAAGGAAACTGGCCAGATCCCGCCGGATCTCACTTTAGTAACTGGGGTCTGGTGGTGAACAGCAGTTTTCAGCTAGGCCAGATACTATGAACTCCAGAAGGCTGTTCCTCTGCTTGAACAATCTACAGGATAGCTTTATTGCCAGGGTGGAACTAGCTTTAGGTGGTGGAAAATGACTTTGTTTTTGCTTATGACCAGAGCCAAAAGAGTAGGGAGGTATTTTTAGTACTGGTCGGTAGGTGGTTGACTGAGTGACCAAAAACGGTTTTCTGCACACTCCAAAATAGATGATTGTAGTTTCCTAGAGCTAAGCAGGAACATTCATTTAAAAAAAAAAAAATTTTATATTTATTAATTAGGTAAAGGGCCTCTTAAAGAGGTTTCCCAGTTTTCATCAACATCCTTTAAACTAATATCATAGAGATAACATTTTTTTTTTAATGTCAAAATAGCTATTTTATTTTTTGTAGGACGAGTTCTTCTTAAATAGTTCCTATTTTAGGTACATTTAATGTATTGTGCAATTTCTTTTTGGGGTGATTAAAGCATGAAAAACACATCAATTCAGCCATTGTTATGGTTTTTGTTTATATGGTGTTCACCATTTGGAATATGTCACATAATAACTTTATTCTGGGGGAATGGATTACAACAATTTATACAGTTTCTTATGTTCTACTTTTGTACAATAAAAACATATGTTTGAGAATATTTGGTTCCTCCACCACATTCAACGTCCCATAACATTTTCTGTCAAGCTATTTAAGGCCTATCTCAATACTAGAAAACAAATGTACGTCTGTACATCCAATGTAGAAGTACAATATCACAGCCTGATGAACGTATCAATATATAACTAAAGTAAACTTTATTTAGTGTCATTAAAAACTGAGATTAGATAATGTATGTATGTTACAGTACAACTCAGATAACCAGGCGACTAACCATTCACACAAAATAGCAGCCTGGACAAATGTCCCTGTGTTGGATCGCAAAAGTTTTTAATAACACTAAATAAAGTTTATTATTTTAGTTATATATTGATACGTTCATCAGGCTGTGATATTGCAAGCTGTATAAGGGCTTAATTTTCACACCACAAAGTTGTAATGTTTGTTGGAGCCAGTTTGTTTCCATTATTAGGTGTAATAAACAAAAATTAGAAGTTTTAGTTAGTAATTTTGAGGCCAATAGATTTTGAAAGAAATTAGAAACGAGGGACGACTGACCTTTAACCTGTTGGACATAGGACGTACCGGTACGTCATGATGTCCTGGTACTTAAGGACACAGGGCGTACAGGTACATTATGTATATTTACTATCACCGCCGCGCGGTGATCAAAATAGAGTGCCTGCTGAAATCATTCAGCAGGCACTCAATGACAATGCCAAGGGAGGTCCTATTTACCCCCCGTATCGGCGATTGCAGCAAACCGCAGATCAATTCAGACTTGCGGTTTGGTGCGTTTCTGGGTTATTCGGGTCTCTGGTGACCCTATAACCCGGAATAGGATGGCGATTGGTGGTGTGATAATACACCACCAATCACCATCCTTAGATCCTGTGAGGTGATGATGACATCACTTCACAGGATCGCTTCCTATTGGCTGCAAGACTGGGTGGGGGTTAACTCCCCCCAGCTCTCCTTTCCTCCTCCATTTTGTGTCCAGGAGCAAGGAGAGAGAGCAGCACGTGGATCTGCAGAGCCCAGCACCTCCCTTCTGACCCTCCACAGTGCCATATGGCACTAAAAGGTACTTTAGGGACAGGTTAGGTTAGGCAGGGATACTCAGGGAAAGTTTAGGGTTAAAAAAAAGAAGTTTGATTGTTGCATTACCCTGATCGGGTGTCTGGGGTCCACAGCACAGCTGTGTGACCCTAGACCCACCAGAAGTGCTGCAGCTTGCCCCCTTGCCCCCCTTTCAACCCCCACACACATTTTTTGGGGTGCAAGTTTTTTTTTTTTTTGCGTACGCTGACTGTGGCCAGCACTCTTAGCATCCGGCCACTGTTAGCTCATCGCTCACCACCCCCGCTGATCAGCTTCGGACCGCTGATCAGAGAGTTTGAATCTCCTTTTTTTTTTTTCCTTCTTTCGGTTTTCCCTTTTTATTTTTTTTGTTAGGTTTAGGGCAAAGTCCGCGAACACCCATGCCCCCACACACACGCACACTAAATAAAGTTTTCCACACACGCACACACACACTTCCCTATGGCCTGTCGGATTATCTCAGCCAAGGAGACATATGCCCAGCTTGCCTCCGACTCTGAGAGCCCCAGTGAGGACGAGGATGAACCCACTTTCCTCTTGTCATCCGCGTCCTCCTAACCATCTAGCGATGATGATGAGCCCCCAAGGTGGCGGAGACGCCACCAGGCGGAGCAAGGGGACCCTGTGGCCCACACTAGTACAAGCAGCTCTGGGGCTCATACTAGTTTTACGGCCCATCGGATAAGTCTACCTGAGCCCCCTACCAGTGAACTTGCATGGTGTACCCAGAGGATTTTGAGCCTGTGATTCTTGATTTTGTTAGCCAACCAGGAATCCAGATTCCCACAGTGGGCTTCACTGAATATTACTATTTTAGTCTTTTTTTCAGTGACCACTTTGTGAATCTGATGGTGGAGCAAACGAACTTGTACACCCAACAGTTCATTGCACAACACCCGGGCTCCTTTTTGGCTAGGGCTGGTGGCTGGACTCTGGTCAGTGCAGCCGAGATTAAGACATTTTGGGGCCTCGTGCTGCACATGGGCATCGTCAAAAAACCCAGTGTCAGGCTGTACTGGAGTGAGGACATCCTCTAACAGACCCCACTCTACTGTATAGCCATGACACACTCCCATTTTGAGGCCATTCGGAAATGCCTGTATTATGCGGATATCGCAGCATGTCCTCCCCAAGGTGATCCTGACTATGACCGCCTTTACAAAATTAGGCCGGTCATCGATTACTTTGGGGCCAAATTTTGGGAGGCCTATGTACCTGGAAGGGAGGTTGTGGTTGATGAGTCTCTCATTGCTTTCAAGGGGAGACTCATTTTCCAACAGTATGTTCCCTCTAAGCAGGCGAGGTATGGCATGAAGCTCCACAAACTTTGTGAGAGTACCTCAGGGTACACTTACAAGTTTTGTGTGTACGAGGGGCGAGATTCCTGTATTCAACCCCCAGAATTGTGGGAAAATTGTGTGGGACCAGAGTGGTAAACCCCACTCTGGTTGTTAGCAGGAAAATTGTGTGGGACCTTATGCATCCACTGCTAGATAAGGGTTGCCACCTGTATGTGGATAACTTTTATACTAGTATCCCCTTGTTCCAGTCCCTCGCCGCCAGATCCACGTCCGCTTGTGGGACCGTGCGGAAAAATCTACATGGCCTCCCTAACCTCCCCCTCCAGGTTCCTATCCCCAGGAGTGAGACCCGTGCCCTTAACAGTGTAAACCTGTTGTTGGTCAGATATAAGGACAAGAGGGATGTCCTTGTACTGTCCACAATTCACGGTAACGTCATCACCCCTGTCCCTGTGCGAGGTACCACGGCAATGGTCCTCAAGCCCGATTGTATCATCAACTAAAATCGGTATATGGGAGGAGTTGATCTCTCTGATCAAGTTCTCAAGCCATATAACTCCATGTGCAAAACCCAGGCATGGTACAAAAAAGTTGCGGTCTATTTGGTACAGATTGCCTTGTACAACTCTTTTGTGCTGTCCCAGAGCGCAGGCAACATAGAAGGGTGTGGTCGCCCATACTGGAAAGAAGGGACAGACCCAAAAAAGATGCAGAGTGTGTCACAGGAGGGGGATATGAAAGAAGCCACTGATAATCGAAAAAAAAAATATGGTTCTCAGACTTGAGACAACAAAATTATTATTATTTTTTTAAAGATGATATTTTGTAAAACTAAAATAAATTAAAAAAAAGTAGACATATTAGGTATTGCCGCATCCAGAAGAATCTGCTCTATTAAAATACCCCATGACTAGAGTTGAGCGAACACTTGAATGTTCGGGTTCGAGAAGTTCGGGCCGAACTTCCCGAAAATGTTCGGGTTCGGGATCCGAACCCGAACTCCATTGAAGTCAATGGGGACCTGGAACTTCTGGGCACTAAAAAGGCTGTAAAATAGCCCAGGAAAGGGCTAGAGGGCTACAAAAGGCAGCAAAATGTAGGTAAATCCCCTGCAAACAAATGTGGATAGGGAAATGACTTAAAATAAAATAAATAAAAATTAACCAATATCAATTGGCAACTTAAACAACATATAGGCCCCTGACACCTAGACAATGGGGCGGTCATTAGACAGTAAAAAGTGTTAAATGTCTGCCACCAAGACAGCAAGCAAGTACGTGAAAGTTTGGCCCCTGACACCCAGACGGAAGAGAGAGAGGTCCCATAGCAGCAAAAGAGGCATCATGTCACCCACCAACTGAGAAGGCCACTTTTAGTTATTTAGGTCCCATGATCCATACAGAGAAGAGAGGTCCCAAAGCAGAGAATCAGGCTTCATGTCACCCACCAATGGAGAAGGCCTGTGGACAGGCGGCTGCGTTTGTCAGTAATGATGCCACCTGCCATGCTAAATACACGTTCAGACAAAACAATGGCCGCTGGGCAGGCCAGAACCTCCAAGGCATAAAAGTCTAGCTCTGGCCACGTGGACAATTTGGAGACCCAGAAGTTGAATGGGGCCGAACCATCAGTCAGTACGTGGAGGGGTGTGCACACGTACTGTGCTTCCACTTGTTCCCCTGTGGCATTTGGGAATGCTTTCAGTAGCGCATCTACCAACGTGCGCTTGTACTCGCGCATCTTTCTATCACGCTCCAGTGCAGGAAGTTAGGTGAGCACATAGTCTTTGTACCGGGGATCCAGCGGGGTGGCAACCCAGTAGTCCGCACACGTTAAAATGTGGGCAACTCTGCTGTCGTTGCTCAGGCACTGCAGTATGTAGTTGCTCATGTGTGCCAGGCTGCCCAGAGGTAAGGACAAGCTGTCCTCTGTGGGAGGCGTATCGTCATCGTCCTCCGTTTCCCCACAGCCACGCACCAGTGATGGGCCTGAGCTGCGTTGGATGCCATCCCGCTGTGAACATGCTTCATCCTCCTCCACCTCATCCTCCTTGTCCTCCAGTAGAGGGCCCTGGCTGGCCACATTTGTAACTGGCCTCTGCTTTTGCAAAAAAACTCCCTTTGAGCCACTTCTAAGAGACTGTCCTGAAAGTGCTAAAAATGACCCCTTTTCCTCCTCCTTCTGGGCCACCTCCTCTTCCATCATCGCCCTAAGTGTTTTCTCAAGGAGACATAGAAGTGGTATTGCAACGCTGATAACGGCGTCATCGCCACTGGCCATGTTGGTGGAGTACTCGAAACAGCGCAACAGGGCACACAGGTCTCGCATGGAGGCCCAGTCATTGGTGTTGAAGTGGTGCAGTTCCGCAGTGCGACTGACCCGTGAGTGCTGCAGCTGAAAATACACTATGGCCTGCTGCTGCTCACACAGTCTCTCCAGCATGTGCAAGGTGGAGTTCCACCTGGTGGGCACATCGCATATGAGGCGGTGAGCGGGAAGGCCGAAGTTACGCTGTAGCTAAGATTGGCGAGAAGGATGTGAACGCCGGAAGCGCGCACAGACGGCCCGCACTTTATGCAGCAGCTCTGACATGTCGGTGAAGTTGTGAATGAACTTCTGCACCATCAAATTAAGCACATGCGCCAGGCAAGAGATGTGCGTCAAACCGTCTAGTCCCAGAGCTGCGACGAGATTTCGCCCATTATCGCACAGCACCAGGCCGGTCTTGAGGCCCACCGGCAGCAACCACTCATCGGTCTGTTGTTTAATACCCCGCCACCACTCCTGCGCGGTGTGTGGCATGTCCCCCAAACATATGAGTTTCAGGAAGGCCTGCTGACATTTACCCCGGGATGTGCTGAAGTTGGTGGTGAAGGTGTGTGGCTGACTGGATGAGCAGGTGGAAGAAGAGGAGGAGGAAGCCGAGTAGGAGGGGGAGGCTACAGGAGGCAAAGAATGATGCCCTGCGATTCTTGGCGGCAGAAGGACGTGCGCCAAAGAACTCTCCGCCTGGGGCCCAGCCGCCACTACATATACCCAGTCTGCAGTTAGGGAGATATAGTGTCCCTGGCCGTGCTTACTGGTCTACGTATCTGTGGTTAGGTGGACCTTGCCACAGATGGCGTTGTGCAGTTCACACTTGATTTTATCGGATACTTGGTTGTGCAGGGAAGGCACGGTTCTCTTGGAGAAGTAGTGGCAGCTGGAAACAACATACTTTGGTACAGCCATCGCAATTAGCTGTTTGAAGCTGTCTGTGTCCACCAGCCTGAATGACAGCATTTCAAAGGCCAGTAGCTTAGAAATTCTGGCATTCAGGCCCAGGGCTCGAGGGTGGGTAGGTGGGAATTTACGCTTTCTCTCAAATGTTTGTGAGATGGAGAGCTGAACGCTGCCGTGTGACATGTTGGAGATGCTCGGTGACGGAGGTGGTGGTGTTGGTGGCACATCTGCTGTTTGGTGGGCGGCAGGTGCCAACATTCCTCCCGAGGTGGAGAAAGAGGCCGAGGCAGCAGCAGAAGAGGGGGCAGGGGGAGCCTAAGTGAGTTCCTTGTTTTTAAGGTGTTTACTCCACTGCAGTTCATGCTTTGCATGTAGATGCCTGGTTATGCAAGTTGTGCTAAGGTTTAGAATGTTAATAGCCTCGCTTCAGGCTCTGAGGGCACAGCGTGCAAACTCCTCGGGTCTTGTCGTCTGTACATTGTTTAAAGTAGTGCCATGCCAGGGAATTCCTTGAAGCTGCCTTTGGGGGTGCTCGGTCCCTGGTGGCGGTGGCCAGTAGCAGGCAAACTCTCTTGGCGGCGGCTGTTCTGGTGTTGACCCCTGCTCCCTATTTTGCTACGACGTTAGCTCGGTCTCACCACTGCCTCTTCCTCTGAACTATGAAAGTCAGTGGCACGACCTTCATTCCATGTGGGGTCTAGGACTTCATCGTCCCCTGCATCGTCTTCCACATTGTCTTCCTCCCTGACCTCCTGTTTAGGTCTGCACACTGCAAAAAGATGCAGCAGTTGGCACCTGTGTTTCGTCATCATCAGAGACGTGCGGACTCTAATGAGGTCGTATTCCCATGTCCTCATCATCAGGAAACATCAGTGGTTGTGCGTCAGTGCATTCTATGTCTTCCACCACTGGGGAAGGGCTAGGTGGATTCCCTTCGGAAACCCTGCCAGCAGAATCTTCAAACAGCATAAGAGACTGCTGCATAACTTGAGACTCAGACAGTTTCCCTGATATGCATGGGGGTGATGTGACAGACTGATGGGCTTGGTTTTCAGGCGCCACCTGTGCACTTTCTACAGAAGACTGGGTGGGAGATAATGTTGTGAAAGTGCTGGATCCACTGTCGGCCAACCAATTGACTATCGCCTGTACTTGCTCAGGCCTAACCATCCTTAGAACAGCATTGGGCCCCACCAAATATCGCTGTAAATTCTGGCGGGTACTGGAACCGGAGGTAGTTGGTTCACTAGGACGTGTGGCTGTGGGTCCACTAACAACACCACGACCATCTCCGCGTCCGCGTCCCTTACTAGATGTTTTCCTCATTGTTACCATTCACCACAATAAGAAAAAAAATTATTTGGCCCAATGTATTAAATTCAAATTCAGGCCTTTTTTTGCAAGCAGCTAACACTCTCTGGCTATCTATTTATGTACTGTATTACACTAATCCAGGCACTGCAGTAACCACAGATTTAGGGGAATATCAATTGTAGGCCTAGTATTTAGGCCCTGGATGAAAGGTATCCTGTTACGGACAGATTTACACTTGAAGATGCACAGTAGCATGTGAAAAAATATATAGGATTATGCTTTCAGCACTATATAATATACACTTTAACGGAAAGAAATACACTTAGAGATGCAAAACAGTGTGTGCAAATGTAGAGGATTATGCTGTATTTTAACAATTACTGTAATATACCCTTTAACGGAAAGAAATACACTTGGAGATGCACTCTGAGTGTAATATACCCTTTTACGGACAGATTTAGACTTGGCCTGCAACAGCTGGAACACCAGATTTTGAGTATTGATATTTTGGCAATTGATTTTCACCCCAGAACGAAATATATCCTTTGACAAATACTATTAAACTATTTGTCCAGCCACAGCTAGAACACCAGATTGACTGTATTTCGATGTTTGCAACTGAATTTCACCCCAGAAAAAAATATATCCTTTGCCGGACAATATTAAACTTGGCCAGCCACAGCTGAAACCACTGAATTACGGTATTGCTATTTTGGCAATTGAATTTCACCCCAGAACAAAATTTATCCTTTGCTGGACACTATTAAACTTGGCCAGCCACAGCTGAAACCACTGATTTATGGTATTGCTATTTTGGCAATTTAATTTCACCCCAGAAAAACATATATCCTTTGCCGGACACTATTAAACTTGGCCAGCCACTACTGGGACACCAGATTTAGGTGATTGCTATTTTGACAATGGAATTTCACCACAGAAAAAAATCTATCCTTTGCCAGACAGCAGACAGTATTTAATTTGGCAAGCCACAGCTGGAACACCAGATTTAGGGGATTGCTATTTTGGCAATTGAATTTAACCCCTCAATAATATATAGAAATTTCTATCCTGAGTTTCTAGGGGTGACAATAAGCACAGCCAAGACCCTAATGTAGGATATAGCAAAAAATACCCTAGTATTGACTGATTGATGGACTTGGTGGCAGCTTGTGCTGGTGCACCACAAGACACAAAATGGCGGCCGATCACTCCAGAAAAAAGTGACAGAAAAACACTCTGTGCAGCCTAAAATCCAGTGAGCAATTAACTAACAGAAGTTGAATGATTCACAGCTGTAGATCGATCACTTTATTAAGTGTTGATGCTGAGTTTTCCCTGCCTAATCTCGCCCTCACAGCAACTGCGTCCTATCTCTACACTAATCAGACCAGAGTGACGTGCGGCGCTACGTGACTCCAGCTTAAATAGAGGCTGGGTCACATGCTGCACTTGGCCAATCAAAGCCACGCCATTAGTAGGCTTGGCTGTGATGGCTTCTTAGGGCAAGAAGTAAAACGCTAGCTGAGTGGCTGCTGTGCAGCCCTTCAGAAAGCGGGAAGAAATCGCCAAACAACAGACCCGAACCCGAACTTTTTTGAAAATGTATACAGTTTGGGTTTGCTCATCCCTACTCACCACTTAATCAGAAAAAACACGATTTTTAAGATAGTGGAATAAACAACCATGCTATTAAACATAGACTCTAAATCCTGGTGGAAAATGGGTCCATGAGAGAGAAAAACATTTCTGAGAAAGTCACTATAAAGAATCGCCCATGAGATAAATGATAATAAAAATAAAATAAAAAAGTTGCACACGGACAAGTGAGATCGGATGAGGTGCACCAAGTCGGCTAGTCACACCCACTGAACCAGATGCAAAAATTGTGTAAAATATGACTGGGCACACTCAAGGAACCCGGACCATAGAGAAGTGTTCTAGAAATTTATTCAGAATTAAAAAATATTAAAAATATATAACAACGATCGCACTTTGGGGGGTGCAAATAGCTAGAATAGCAACTGGTTATGTGCAAATGAGCAAATAGACAGTATACATTGGATATACAAGTAGACGATATCTGTTAGATATAAAGGAAAAAAAATGGGGATTGCAGTCAGCACAACCCAATACGCAGGTGCACGTTGCTATGGTGAAATACACATACAGACGTAAAAACAAAGGTGCAATGGCACACTGCAGCTAGAGCTCCGTCCTGCCACTATGCTGGATGTTAGATGAGGCATTAGTTTATATTTTGGCCAAATTATGTAAGCCACCCACCACTTCACGGTTGCCTCTCGAGTGGTCCCTAACATTAATTCTTACCTTTTATGGGCCATATCAGCCACACAAAATCCAGGGAGTGCAGGTGCAGCATGCATGCCAGATACACTCTGCTTGTAACCCCGTCTGGTGCCATACAGCGTTCATCAGATCAAGGGATGCAAATACCAACATGCATGCTGAGCCCACTAGTACTTCTCCTGGAACCAAATGGCTTCTGGTAAGTTCTATAAAGCAGACTCAGTTTTATACTGACTTTAAAACCAGCCTACAGGGCGGATTCACTAGTCAGGTGTGCATGACTGCATGGAGGTCACCACGCCTCCCATATATGCTACAAAGGAAAAAAATGGGGATTGCAGTCAGCACAACCCAATACGCAGGTGCACGTTGCTATGGTGAAATACACATACAGACGTAAAAACAAAGGTGCAATGGCACACTGCAGCTAGAGCTCCGTCCTGCCACTATGCTGGATGTTAGATGAGGCATTAGTTTATATTTTGGCCAAATTATGTAAGCCACCCACCACTTCACGGTTGCCTCTCGAGTGGTCCCTAACATTAATTCTTACCTTTTATGGGCCATATCAGCCACACAAAATCCAGGGAGTGCAGGTGCAGCATGCATGCCAGATACACTCTGCTTGTAACCCCGTCTGGTGCCATACAGCGCTCATCAGATCAAGGGATGCAAATACCAACATGCATGCTGAGCCCACTAGTACTTCTCCTGGAACCAAATGGCTTCTGGTAAGTTCTATAAAGCAGACTCAGTTTTATACTGACTTTAAAACCAGCCTACAGGGCGGATTCACTAGTCAGGTGTGCATGACTGCATGGAGGTCACCACGCCTCCCATATATGCTACAAAGGAAAAAAAATGGGGATTGCAGTCAGCACAACCCAATACGCAGGTGCACGTTGCTATGGTGAAATACACATACAGACGTAAAAACAAAGGTGCAATGGCACACTGCAGCTAGAGCTCCGTCCTGCCACTATGCTGGATGTTAGATGAGGCATTAGTTTATATTTTGGCCAAATTATGTAAGCCACCCACCACTTCACGGTTGCCTCTCGAGTGGTCCCTAACATTAATTCTTACCTTTATGGGCCATATCAGCCACACAAAATCCAGGGAGTGCAGGTGCAGCATGCATGCCAGATACACTCTGCTTGTAACCCCGTCTGGTGCCATACAGCGTTCATTAGATCAAGGGATGCAAATACCAACATGCATGCTGAGCCCACTAGTACTTCTCCTGGAACCAAATGGCTTCTGGTAAGTTCTATAAAGCAGACTCAGTTTTATACTGACTTTAAAACCAGCCTACAGGGCGGATTCACTAGTCAGGTGTGCATGACTGCATGGAGGTCACCACGCCTCCCATATATGCTACAAAGGAAAAAAAATGGGGATTGCAGTCAGCACAACCCAATACGCAGGTGCACGTTGCTATAGTGAAATACACATACAGACGTAAAAACAAAGGTGCAATGGCACACTGCAGCTAGAGCTCCGTCCTGCCACTATGCTGGATGTTAGATGAGGCATTAGTTTATATTTTGGCCAAATTATGTAAGCATATATGGGAGGCGTGGTGAACTCTGGGCAGTAGAGGGAGGGGGAAGCAGATACAGGAGGCTTAATTCACTTAACAAACAAGGGGATCAAAAATCTTAACCATACAGGAGGAAAGTTTGTGGTTTAGCCTGAAGACAAAAAGTCCAGATCTAGATAAAACCACTGGAGATATAAGGCCTCACAGACTTCTGGATGAAAGGACGACTTATCCTGATCTATGCTTTCACTGCTCAGGGAGTCCACTAGCCAATGGTCCATAGTAAAACTGTGGACTGCTAGTAGGGCCAATACATGAGGGATCTTGGCTGATTCTGTCATAACTTCCGAGCTGCAGGTTCTCCCCCTATGATTGAGATACACAATGGCTGTTTAACTGAGTAGTAGTACTGAAGGGGGAATTCACAGTGGGCATTGGTCCTCTACCATCACATAGTATAAATGATTAATTCTGAATACAATATTTCTACGTGTGAAACTGGTTTGACTTCTCATTTTGGTGAGCTGCTCAATTTTATTTTACTAACGCAATGGCTGTGGCATTGTCCGATTGGACATGGATCGGAAAACCCATGGTCCTGTGTCCCCAATGAACTATACGAGAAAGAGATTTTACAGGTGAGAACTTAAAAATATCTCCTTTTTATTACATGACGGCCATTCAAATATTCAAATCCCAGTGGTCATGCGTGGTCAGGTTCGCCTATACATACATACAGGGGAGGAGGTCGCAGTTTGTAAAGTCTAATAGAGCATATAGAAATTGTTGTATAAATGAGACAATCCATCTAAACAGATCACCCCTAAAAAGTTCAAGATTAAATTAATGATCATGTTTGTGTGTATATATATATATATATATATATATATATATATATATACAAAAGAAAAATGGCGGCACTGAAGTAGAGTCCATAAAAGGATTTCAATTGTGGGTGCTACGTCCAAAGGGCATAAGCTTCTTACCCAATATGCATCAAGAAAAGGAAGGACAGCACTCCAATGTAGTAAAAAATAGTGAATTTAATCACCCATGGGGTACAAAAAACGCGACGTTTCGGCTCAGCAATAGAGCCTTGAAAAAGGCTCTATTGCTGAGCCGAAACGTCGCGTTTTTTGTACCACACGGGTGATTAAATTCACTATTTTTTACTACATTGGAGTGCTGTCCTTCCTTTTCTTGATGTATGTATATATATATATATATATATATATATATACATATCCTAATTAGAGTTTTATTAGCTTATTCACCAATCCCAATCATTTCATGTTAGTCGGAGAAAACCTTTAAAAAATATGTACATCTTTAAGAATTATTCTTGTATATTATTTCTAAAATGATATATTTTAACATACTGTAGAAGATATTCGGGTAACAAAATGATTTGCAATGTAAACATCAAATTAGCAACTCCTATGCTATTGTCAGAGCCTGTAAAATGTACAATTAAAAGGTCAAACATCTCTGACAGTTTACCAACCATTAATCGCTAATGTTGGGTATTTTCAGGTCAGAAGTAAAATAAATAGTGAAATTACTGTAATAGGGTGAAGACCTAGATTTCTAAATATTAGAAGTACGGTAACATGGGAGATTTCCCATCACTGCCTGAAATGTAATCGATAATTATGGAAGACATTTATGTTCATGTAGGCTAAACTGCAAAACCAATTAGTAATACGAATTGATGCAAATATTCACTCCTGGCCATTTTTTTTCTTGAATATAATTTATAGAACTTTTTTGAAAAAATAAATAAAATCCGATCATTAAAAATGAGTATATTTGTCTTTGACATTTGGCTTTTTTATGTATCTAATTAATCATTCAATTCTCTCTGATAAAGCAATTTTGCAAATTGTTGCAGTAGTAAAGATTAGAATTATGTTCCGTGCTGCATTCATATATACTAGTGAAAAAAGAAATGTAAAAAAGAAATGTAAAAATTAAAGATAATGAAAAAAATAAGCCATCTAATATAAAAACATAAGTATAAAAATTAGCCATTTCTCTGATCAAATACGTTACAACTTGTTTCCACGTTTCTTATTAGGGCATAGGAACTTCACAGGCTTCACTGTTGTTGTAGCCATCATGAGGAGTGAGTCTTGCTTGGAATGGCCTGTCCATATATACCATAATTCCCTATTTTTTGGTGATTGGCTGCCATGTGTCCCTACAGTTCCCCTACATCATCCTGCTGTATGGATGGTCACAACTTCCTCTAATGACAGCCAATCATCCAGTGTTTCTGAAGCCAGGCCAGTGTCAATCAACTTTGAAGGAAAAATTATGCACAAGATAATCTTGACCCCACTGTTTGTCAGCCTATAGAATTGTCTGCATGTTCCAGTCTTTTAAAATCCTGCAGATAACACGGGAGGTTAATCTCCTGCTGATCTCGTCTGCTTATGTTTGGGGAGTGTACTTCAATCTGAATTTCAGGGAAAATTTGATACGCCGCAAAGCCAAATTTCCTTGCGCTTTGTGGTAGAAAATCTATTTTCCATGACATAATGTAAAAAACAGAAAAAAAAAAATCATACTTACCTCATCTATTTGCTCGCTACGGGCCAGCCGCCATCTTAATTGAAGATATCGCATGAAATCACATGCATGGTGACATATGACATCATCAGCCAAATTGAATTCTTGAATAATTCGCTCATCTCTATTGATGAATTAATTTCTGGAAATTCAATCAAAGTTAATTTGGCTGAATTAGAAATTTTGGGAAAAATTCATGTTGAATTCAATTAGATAAGATAGCACAGTGTGAAGGCATTAGTGTAGTGCTTGGCACAGGGTGGAGGTATCAGTGCAGTGAATGATAGGGTGGAGGCATCAGTGCAGTCATTGGCTCAGGATGGAGACATCATTGCACTGATTGACACAGGGTGGATGCATCAGTGCATTGAGTGATAAGGTGGAGGCATCAGTACAGTTATTGGCACAGGGTGGTGAATAGAGTAGTTGACCCCGAATGCTGCATTCAGGAAAGACTGGAGAAGGGGAAGAATAAATAGTGATGAATTATAGTAATCAAGTTGAGAATGAATCTGAATTTTATCTATTTCCACAGAAGCTAAACTTGACCTAAATGAGAAGCCACTAAAAATGTTCCCAATCCACAATGTTTTCAATGCACTAATCAGATTACCATAATTAGGCTAATTTCACACTAGCGGCAGGACGTATCCGACACATTGTTCACCCTAAGGAAGAGCCTGTCGGATCCATCCTGCCGCTAGGGAACTTGTGCCTATAATAAAACTATAATAAAACTACAACATGTCCGACATTTATTCCAGCAGCATCTTGCCAAGCGCTGCCGTGCCTCCGCCGGAATTCCACCCCAGCTCGTTATATAGTCAATGGGACCGGAGCAGTAGTCCAGGGGCACACATTCACTAGTGGCAGGACGGATCCGACAGGCTGTTCCGCCGGGTAAACAGCCTGTCGGGGCCGTCCTGCCGCTAGTGTGAAACTAGCCTTAGACTTCTACCTACTGTATTCCCCACACCTGCAGAAATATGTCCACTAAGGATTAGTGGACACTTTTGTTTTTTACGGGGATGTCCTAAGGCTCTTTTTCACTGCAAAATGTCAACCCTTTTACTGCGAGGGAGCTTCCACACTAACACTCATCCCCTATAATTGGCTGGTATAATTGAGCAGCTGATCAGCCAATGAACGAGTGTTCAACGGCTGATGGCATCTTTAATTATTGGCTGCATCTTTTCCTGTGTAACATAGTAACATAATTTATAAGCCTGAAAAAAGACATCTGTCCATACAGTTCGGCCTGTTATCCTGCAAGTTGATCCAGAGGAAGGCAAAAAAACATGGGGAGGTAGAAGCCAATTTTTCTCAACAACCCATCTCTGGTAGCTATAGCCTGTAATAATATTACACTCCAGAAATACATCCAGGCCCCTCTTGAACTCTTAGTGAACTCTTCATTACCACCTCCTCAGGCAGAGAGTTCCATAGTCTCACTGCTCTTACCGTAAAGAATCCTCTTCTATGTTTGTGTACGAACCTTTCCTCCAGACGCAGAGGATGTCCTCTCATCACAGGCACAGTCTTGGTTATAAATAGATGATGGGAGAGATCTATGTACTGACCCCTGATATATTTATACATAGTATAATGGCTGTGGAGGTTACTGTTAAGGGGTGGGGTACTCTAGATGTCACTGTTAAAGTGGATACTGTCGATATCTTTTAACGACACACAGAAACATTAAATGAAATAGAGAAGCCGGGTCCTACAGCTAGTGTTTAATATTGTAACTCATTTTGTGAAGTGCTGTGTAGGCTGAGACAGGTGAACAGAGCCATCCAATTATCATTGGAAATTGTAGATGTAGATATATATATACACATGCATTTTTTTTATTTTTATGTTACTTTCCACATAATAAAAAATCTTGAAATATTATCTTTTAAGCTCAGCCACAATTTGGCTACATTCACATCTACCTCAGATATCCCATTATAGACAATGGGGTCTGTTATGCTCCATTTCTGTCAGTTATGTGGTGAATCCGGAGTAGAAGAACAGAAATAGATAGTGTAGATGTGAAAGCAAACTTAGCTAATATTTCCTTTTTAACCTGTAGAATACCAACACCGTACCTGAATAGCACTGCAGGACGGCGCTGCACCTGCCCGGTTAGTGGCATGGGCCCGGCTGTCACTGCCCGGTTAGTGGCATGGGCCCGGCTGTCTCTAGGGCTGTCTACCCCTTCATGTGAATTCGGTAAAAAACAATAAATAAATAAAAACTGTGCTAAAACAGACATTTTTTTGTCACCTCTTGTCACAAAAACGGAAATGCCAAGCCGCCAAAAAGTCATATGTACCCCAAAGTGGTATCAATTAAACAGTCACCTCATCCCGCAAAAGACGAGTCACTATAGAAGACAATCGCCAAAAAAATTAAAAAAAATTGGGCTTTCAGAATATAGAGACACAAAAACATTTATTTTAAAAAATGCTTTATTATGTAAAGCTGAAACAAAATAAAAATACACATATTTGGTATTGTCACATCCGTGATGACCTGCTCCATAAAAATAATACATTGCCTACAGTGTATCCTGTCAGCGGAACCCTGTAAAAATTAAAAACAGGGATCAAACCCTGAAAGTTTAAGTCCCATAGCGGGGCAAATATAAAAAGTAAAAAAAAAAAGTGTATTTCATAATAAAAAAATTAAAGTATTAAAAACAAACACCCTTTCCTATAATAAAGTATGCAAGTGTAAAAAAAATGAATAAATTAAAAACACAGACATATTAGGTATTGCAGGTGAACCTGTAAAAAAATAAAAATTAAAAACTGTGCCAGAAAAGCCATTTTTGGTTACCTTGTCTCACAAAAAGCATAATATTGAGCAAAAAAAAAAATCATGTGTACCCCAAAATAGTACCAATAAAACTGTTACCTTACCCCATAGTTTTCCAAAACGAGGTTACATTTTGGAAGTTTCTACTGTAGGGTTGTATCAAGTAGTGTTGAGCGCGAATATTCGAATAGCGAATTTTTTTTGCGAATATCGGCACTTCGCTAGTTAGCGAATATTTCGAATATAGCGCTATAAATTTGCTATTTTTTTTTTTTTGTTATATTTTTTTCTTTCCCACTTCCCAAAAGTAGTTCTTACCTGTCCTGAGGATTCCTGGCTTCCTGGCTGCTCCAGTCAGTGCCATTTGCTGCTTATGCCGACTTCCGTGCTCATGGAGAGTCCCCATCACCATGGGAACGTCTCCATACTAAAATGTACTGTCGGATTTGAGAATTACGTTGAAATCGCAATGCGATTAATATAACTTGAATTAATCGCATTGCGATTTCAACTTAGACCTGGTTTACTATGGTTGGCTTGGTAGAATTAGCGAATATGACGAATGTATTCGTCATATTCCTCAAAGCGAAGATAACAAAGTATTCTCCATCTTCATTTTAGCAACCATAGTAAACCATGTCTGTTGAAATCGCAATGCGATTAATTCAAGTTATATTAATCACATTGCGATTTCAACTTAGCACTTATATTCCATATTCGTTAACTTCGTTAAGTCTAGTAAGCTGACCCATTATAAAGCCAGCTCCAAGTTGAAATCGCAATGCGATTAATATAACTTGAAGTCATCGTATTGTGATTTCTACTTAGACCTGGTTTACTATGGTTGGCTTTGTAGAATTAGCGAAGATGACGAATGTATTCGTCATATTCCTCAAAACAAAAATAACGAAGTATTCTTCATCTTCGTTTTAGCTACCTATTCATCAACTTCACTAATACTAGCAATCAAATAGGAAGGTTGACTATAGAGACAGCTGTGTTTAATTCGCTATGCGATTATATTACTTTGCTTTTTTTTACAAATATGTAGAATAATTATAATACTTGATAATTATTATAATTATTCTATTTATTTAAAAATATATATAATATAATCGCATAGCAAATTAAACACAGCTTTCTCTACAGTGGACTTTCCTATTTGATTGCTAGAATTAGCGAAGTTGACGAATAGGTTGCTAAAACGAAGATGGAGAATATTTTGCTATCTTCGTTTTGATGAATATGACGAATACATTCGTCATATTCGTCATCTTCCCTATAATTCTAGATATCAAACCAATAGGAATGTAGCCTTAAGTTAAAATCGCAATACGCGATTATTTAAATCGCATATTAATCGCGATAACTAGAATAATGATGAATACTCGATTTCGACGAATATGAAACGAATATTCTTTTGAATATTCGCGAATTTCGTCAAAATCGAATATGGCACCTGCCGCTCATCACTAGTATCAAGTTGTCTTCTAAAGTGACATCGCAACTTAAAATTATCTCAGCGACATCTGGTCTTTAAAATCCATATGTTGCTCGTTCCCTTCTTCTCCCTTCCGTGTGCCCATACAGTAGTTTACAACCACTTATGTGGTTTTTCTGTAAACTACAGAATCAGGATAATAAATATTGAGTTTTATTTGGCTGTGTTACATGAAAAATTGATTAAATGAAAAATTAGCAAAAAATAAATACTTAAAGCGTTAACAAAGTTTGAAAAATCAGTTTTGAATAACTTAAAGGGTATAGTTTCTAAAAATTGGGTCATTTATGGGTGGTTTCTACAATGTAAACCCCACAAACAGGGCCGGAGCTGCACCTGAGAAGAGCACAAATAGCAGAGCAAGGAGAGCTGGTCCCTGGTCTTCATACATCTCCATACATATATATTCACATATATTTATGTGTCTCCAAAAATGTTTCCTTATAGTATCTCCCTAAGCTTTCCTGTTTAAGCTAATGTAACAATATATCCAGCAGCCGCCCAAGTTTTTATAAGTTCAGACGCATGCGCATATGTGGGATTCGAAAGCATAGTGCGAACCACTTAGTTCGTAGAGCGCGCCTGTAGCGAGATTTTTTCTAAGTCCAGACACATGCGCAGATACAGGATTCGCAAATGCATTGCGATCCTTCTAGCTGGTGACTTTTTCTAAGTTCGAGCGCCTGCGCCAGTCATCGGACAGAGCCGCCCACCTCATCGTGACCTCATCTATACACAATGGGATGAGTATAACTTGAACTACACCCCTATTGGTGCACAGGATGATCGATCATATAGAAATAAAGCAATTGGCAGAAACTAGAATCCCGGCAATTCAGAGGGTTTAACCACTACAGGACCGCCTAACGAACGGATGCGTCCGGCGGGCGGTCCTGTAGTTCTGAGTTGACGCGTCGGCACGTTATCTCGCGAGACGCGAGACTTCCTGTGAACACGCGTGCGCGTTCACAGTGCCGTGTGTCTCACAACTTGTACTACAGCCTGCCAGCGATGATCAATCGCTGGCAGGCTGTAGATGCGAAATAAATCGCATCAAACAAGTATATCAGACGCTGTTTTGTTAACAGCGTCTAATATACCTGCTAACTAGTCCTCTGGTGGTCCCATTTGCTAGGATCGACCACCAGAGGACCAGGTAGCTATGTAAAGTTGCACCAAACACTACACTACCCCCCCTCACTTATTAACCCCTTGTTAACCCCTTGATCACCCCATCTAGATTACCTGATCACCCCCCTGTCATTGATCATACCCCTTGTAAGGCTCCATTCAGATGTCCATATGTGTTTTGCGGATCCGTGGATCCACGGATCTGATCCACGGATCTGCAGATCCACGGATCCGCAGATCCTCAAAACACGGACACCGGCAATGTGCTTTCCGCATTTTGCAGATCCGCACATTGCTAGAACTATATAGAAAATGCTTTTTCTTGTCCGCAATTTCGGACAAGAATAGGACATGTTCTATATTTTTGCGGAACGGAAGTGCAGACCCGGAAACGCGGATCTGCAATTCCAGATCCGAGCAGGACAAAGTCTGTCCCCATAGAAATTAATGGGTCCGCAATTCCGTTCCGCAAACAGAATTGCGGACGTGTGAATAGGGCATAAGGGTCCCTTATCACCGCCAGTTAGTTAGCTACTTGTTAGGTAGCTAGCGCCCAGCCCACCGCACCGCAGTCACTGATTTTGGCAGAGATTTTTTCATCCACATTGATTGATGCGAATGAAAAAATCTGTGCTGTTCATTATTATTTTTTTTTCAGCCCAGAGGCTGAACGGAAAAAAAAAATCTCATTACCCGTATGCTCAATATACGGAGAATCGCAGAAACTCCTAATGCTGGCCATACGTGTAATGATTGCGGAGACCCTCAAATGGCAGAGCAGTACAAACACCCCACATGTGACCCCATTTTAGAAAGAAGACCCCCCAAGGTATTCCGTGAGGGGTATGGTGAGTTCATGTAAAATTTTATGTTTTGTCATAAGTTAGTGGAATATGAGAATTTGTAAAAAAAAATATATATATATATCAATTTCCGCTAACTTCTGCCAATTTCTTTTTTTTCTGTGAACTCGCCATGCCCCTCACAGAATACCTTGGGGTGTCTTCTTTCCAAAATGGGGTCACTTGTGAGGTATTTATACTGCGCTGGCATTTTAGGGGTCCTAAAGCGTGAGAATCCAAATGCGTAAAAATGCCCTGTGAAATCTTAAAGGTACTCATTGGAATTTGGGCCCCTTTGCGCATCTTGGCTGCAAAAAAGTGGCACACATGTGGTATCGCCGTATTCAGGAGAAGTAGGGCAATGAATTTTGAGGTGTATTTTTATATATATCCATACTTTTGTGAGGAATATCGCTGTAAACGACAACTTTTCAAAAAAATTTATACAAAGTTGTCAATTTACAGAGATATTTATCTCACCCAACCTGGGTATATGTAAAAATACACCCCAAAACACATTGCCCTACTTCTCCTGAATACGGCTATACCACATGAGTGACACTTTTTTGCAACCAAGATGCGTAAAGGGGCCCTAAAACCAATGAGTACCTTTAGGATTTCACAGGGCATTTTTACACATTTGGATTCTCACGCTTTAGGGCCCCTAAAATGCCAGGGCAGTATAAATACCCCACATGTGACCCCATTTTGGAAAGAAGACACCCCAAGGTATTCCATGAGGGGCATGTCGAGTTCACAGAATATTTTTTTTTTTTTGCACAAGTTAGCGGAAATTGATATATTTTTTTTTTTTTATTTTTTTTTTTTTACAAAGTCTCATATTCCACTAACTTGTGACAAAAAATAAAATTTTACATGAACTCACCATACCCCTCACGGAATACCTTGGGGTGTCTTCTTTCTAAAATGGGGTCACATGTGGGGTATTTATACTGTCCTGGCATTTTAGGGGCCCCTAAATCGTGAGAGGAAGTCTGGAATCCAAATGCGTAAAAATGGCCTGTGAAATCCTAAAGGTACTCATTGGAATTAGGCCTTTGCGCACCCAGGCTGCAAAAAAGCGTCACTTATGTGGTATCGCCATACTTAGCAGAAGTAGGGCAATGTGTTTTGGGGTGTATTTTTATATATATACCCATACTTTGTGTGAGAAATATCTCTGTAAACGACAACTTTTTAATTTTTTTTATACAAAGTTGAAAATTTACAGAGATATTTCTCTCACCCAACATGGGTATATGTAAAAATACACCCCAAAACACATTGCCCTACTTCTCCTGAGTACGGCGATACCACATGAGTGACACTTTTTTGCAGCCTGGGTGCGCAAAGGGGCCCAAATTCCAACGAGTACCTTTAGGTTTTACATGGCTGCTCACAATTTAGCCCCGCCCAAAATTCCAGAACAGTAAACACACCCCACAAATGACCCCATTTCGGAAAGTAGACACCCCAAGGTATTCACTGAGGGGCATAGTGAGTCCGTCTGAGATTAAATTTTTTTTTTGCCAGAAGTTAGCAGAAATGGAAACTTTATTTATTTTTATTTTTTCCTCAGAAAGTGTCATTTTCCACTAACTTGTGAAAAAAAATTAAATTATACATGAACTCACCATGCCCCTCTGCAAATACTTTGGGCGGCTTCTTTCTAAAATGGTGTCATTTGGGGGGTATTTATACTATCCTGACATTCTAGCACCTGAAGAAACATGACAGGTGCTCAGAAAGTCAGAGCTGCTTAAAAATGCGTAAATTCCCATTTTTGCACCATAGTTTGTAAACGCTATAACTTTTACCCAAACCAATAAATATACACTTATTGGATTTTTTTATCAAAGACATGTAGAACAATAAATTTAGAGAAAAATTTATATAGAAATGTAGTTTTTTTAAAAATTTTAACAGAAAGTGAAAAATGTCTTTTTTTTTTTGCAAAAATGTTGTTAAATTTTTATTAATAGCAAAAAAAGTAAAAATGTCAGCAGCAATGAAATACCACCAAATGAAAGCTCTATTAGTGAGAAGAAAAGTAGGTAAAATTTATTTGGGTGGTAAGTTGCATGACGGAGAATAAACGGTGAAATTAGTGTAGTGCAGAATTGTAAAAAGTGGCCTGGTCATTAAGGGTGTTTAAGCTAGGGGGGCTGAAGTGGTTAAAGGAGGGTCCCCACCCCCAACACACATACCTGCAGTTATATCCCCTGAAGACGCCCGTGGTGGCGAAACATGTTGGGATGCAGGGACTGATGTGTGTGTGAAAGCATTTTAATATTCAGCCTAGTCAGAAAGGGACTCGACAAAGTTTGGAAATCTGAGATAGTTGAGCACAGGAGGAGTGAATGAGCACATGGATTGTGTATAAGAGGGAGATATACTCCACAGTAAAAGCCTCGGCAGTTTGCGGCCGCGATATTTATCACGAGGGCTATAGAGTTAAAATCTCTGTAATACTGCCACCTGTGGGATTTATCAACTATCCAGTATATTGTATGAATCAAAGCACATGGTGGAATTGATGAATGGGTTTAAGTGACTTGATGAGTGACTTGATGCTTTAACTCATAGGTGTTAACCCTCCTGACTTGGCTTGAGGAATTCTAATGTCTATATGGAGTTCCTATCTAATTAAAATAGGGTTTTAATTAATAAAAATAATGGATAATATTTACAGTTTATGGTTCAATCAGGGAAGTGCACTAAAACGCTTGTAGGTCTATGGACCAATAAATAAATATACTACGGTCCCTGGTCTTCCGCTCACTGTAGCACACATGGTCTGTATACTGTAGTGAGGATGCTGGGTGCTACATACATAGCACCAGCTCCACTACAGTCAGGCAGACCTTCTCATAATTGCATGACTTGGCTCCGCCGCCCCTTTCCCTCTCTCACCGGAGGCCCTGCACTATGGCACTGTGAAGACCTCCTCCAGCCAGACATGTGTTCTGTCTTCATACACGTTCACACAGTGTGCAGTCTGACATTCACCATTACTGTCTTCCAAAAAAGAGGACTGTTTTCTGTAGTCTAACTTGTTTATTGGAAGAATAGGAGTATTTGAGGTAAAACTATAAGAACACAAATAACATGAATTAGTATATAGCATAGCAGCATGCATCAGCAGAAAGCATAGAAAAGCAAGGATGTATTCTAACATTTGCATAACACTGAGCAGATGTACAAAATGGCTGCCCATACATGGATCGCATGTCTAGCATCTAACAATATAACAACTTCTTCCGTGAGTAACTCATATACCTAGCTAAACAGCACTGCATAACATAATCTCCCTGAGACAGAGGTAGATTTTACTCATCAGATATACTTGCACAAAGATTGTGGAGTTTAAGAAGAAGATACGCTGGAGACAGCTCTGCTGATGTCCTGTAACATGGAGACTGGGCTTCTTCTTCCCAGAATGCCTTTCACCTCCCACAAAGCAGTATTCTTTATTGACAAGAAATCAAGGTGCAATACATTTTTACCACCACTAGATGGTGCTGTTATCAAAGTAATAACTCCAGAAATACAGCAGATGTAATTAGTAATACTGAAATTAATGTCCCAGTGCTGGGACAGAACACTCCCCATCTGGCGTCAACAGACGCTACCACAGGGTCCTTCTCTTTTAGCAACCCATTTTTGTCAATGGTGGGATCAAGCTTTTCCAAAGTGCAACCTTTGGAGACTGTTTGGCTTTTGCTGAGGTAGTCTATTTCCTTTGCATGACATTCACGTCCTATAGTGCAAATTATGTTTTTGGACAGATTAGGAGAGGCAAATGCATGTTGGCAGTGATGCCAACCTTTGCAGGGCTTCTGGCTCATAGGTAATGTCTGAGCTGTATGGACTACACAGCCTATAGCACAAAAGAGCAACATCCAGATGGAGAACCTGTTGAAACAATAGGATTTACATTGGTGGTTCAAAGTCACTGTGCGTAGAGCAGATACTTCAGGTTGGATTTCTTCATCTGCGTCTCGGTCTACCAATTTAAATGTGTCGGATCCGATGTTGCAAGAAGTTGAACGGTACAGGAAAGCGGGATCCGTAAATCATGTAGTGTCTTTAAAGTGGCTTGGTGCGACGGATCTAGTTGCGTGGTCCGCAGGATTATGGTGTGTGGGTATTTAGTGCCACTGTTTAGGACAAGTGGATCTTCTGACCCTTAGCACCCGATTGTAGATGTACAGTAGATCTAAAAGTGTCTGTTTTTGTTGCAGATATACCCTAGGACTACCTTGCTGTCCATATAAAACTCAACTTCTTCATTCCTGAAGTTATAAGTTAGTTCAGCCAACTCCACTGCAAGCACAGCAGCACAGAGCTCCAGATTTGGAATTGTGTGTTCGCAGAGTGGCGCAAGTTTGGTCTGGCTCATGACAAATCCTATATGGCATTGTTCTTCGATATCAATGGTCTGTAGGTATGCTACGGCAGCAATTGCTTTGACTGAAGCATCGCAGAATATGTAAAGTCTTCGCATCTTGACGTCAGTAGATGGCATGGAAGCATATGGTCGTGCCACATGTAGGCTGGTCAAAGCTTTGAGAGACTTCTTCCAACCTGTCCACAGGTCCTTTTTTTCCATGGGAAGAGGATCATCCCAATCAGGCGTCTCTGTGGTGAAGTCTCTTAGCATCATTTTACCTTGGATGGTAACAGGCGCTACCAATCCCAGAGGATCATATAAGCTGTTTATGGTGGACAGGACTCCTCTTCGTGTGAAGGGCCTTTCTTCCTTGCTAATTTTGGAAGGTCAATGTGTATGCCTTTAAGTCCCACAGCAAACCAAGGCTCCGCTGCATGGGATGGGAGTCGGGGGTAAGATCCAAGTCCTTTAGATCACTTGCATGGTCTTGGGGTGAAAAGGGTGAGATTTTGTGCAACCTCAAGTTAGATAGAGCGAGCATCTCTTGAGCCCTTTTCAGGAGACTGATTGCGGTCTTGTTCGTGGGTGTGGATTTCAAGCAGTCGTTCACGTAGAAATCTTTTTTCACAAAGGATCTGACATCTGACCCATACTTTGCTTCGCCTTCTCGGGCTGAATGTCTGAGACCGCAGATAGTGACTGCAGGGGAAGGACTGTTTCCGAAGATGTGCACTCTCATTCGGTAGTTGGGGTAGTTGTTGCGGTACCAGAAGAACCTCGCACCTGACGCTCAAATCGAATACTACTTGTATCTGCCCTGGTTTTTTAGGATGATACACGCCGAATATGGGTAAGTACCAACACTCCTTGGATTCTTGGAGCGTGGGTGCCATTTTTGCATGGTTGTTCTGGAATATTCTTTCCATGAAGATAAAGAAATGTTTACTCATCTCTGGTGTCCTCTAAAGTTTGTGCTGTAGACAAGTTATTTGTTGTTAGGTAAGCGTTGTCTCCGGGGTTTAAACGGTAAAGGTGCGACCCCTAAAGACTACTCTGAAGGCTCTGCATTTTAGTAGAGAATGTAGTTTCTTGTGTAGGGGGCACTCTTTGGTAAGATCTTTGAGTTTGTTCTCTTCTTGAGAAGACTTAAACGGCCTGTAAGGAGAACCTGTGGAGGCAACGCTAGTTTTGTGGACTGCCACTGGTGTTTTATGAGGTTTGACACCAGGGGGAGTGGAACATGACAATGTAATGTCAAAACTGGTATCGTTTCTGATCCTTGACTGTTGAGTAACAAAGTCTACAAACACCAAAAAGTGGAAGAATGGTACATTATGAACCTGTTTATAATGAGAACCATGTATGATCCACCTCTCTTGTAGGTTATATGGGAGTTTTTGGATAATGGGATTGACACCTATGGCGGTGTCCAGTAATGCTAGCTCTGGCAGATCTCCATCAGCCTGAGCAACCTGTACCTCTATCAACAAGTCACTGAGTTTCCTGAGCTTCTGGTAACCCCTACCCACTATTCAGAGAAAATTATCAATTCTCTTATATAAAACATTTTCTATAGCTTCTATTAACCCATAACACTCATCAAGTCTTTCGCACACCATCTTGAGGCCTTTGCCAGGATAGTTTGTGTTAATGTATCTGATTCTTTTGGCGTGTTCAGCAGACTATCTTTCAAGCCATTTTACCAAGAGATCTAACTTTTCACTATTGGAAAAATCTAAGTCCTTTATGGCGTTTTGGAAGGAGGCGGTCCATGCCCTGTAGTTCTCGGAGCGATCGGTGAATGTTATGTCCTTTGGTAACCAGCTCTTGTTTAGTAAAGAACTTAGCGAAGTCCATGGCGGTCTCGTTAGCACCAATATTATATGGTGTGTTTTGTTATGCTGCATGTGTGGTGTATCACCATACCTTTTAGAGGTTTCTGGCTTAGGGAAGTCTGTATAATACTGTTCTGATGTGAAGGGTGTCCCTATAGGTCGAAGCAAAGGTTGTAGATTCTGTTCTGTAGGGCGGTAGTTGTGGTTAGCATAGTGTTGTCGCATAACATCCTGCTTAAGGTACTGTGGCTCAAAGTAGGGTCTTTGAAGAGTTGAGCAAACCCGAACTGTATAGCTCGGGTTTGTACCGAATTTTGGGGTGTTCGGGACACGGACCAGAACATTTTCAAAAAGTTCTGGTTCGGGTCCGTTGTTCAGCGATTTCTTCCCGCTTTCCGAAGGGCTGCACAGCAGCCAATCAGCAAGCGTTTTACTTCCTGCCCTAAGAAGCCATCACAGCCATGCTTACTAATGGCATGGCTGTGATTGGCTGAGTTCAGCATGTGAACCAGACTCTTTATAAGCTGGAGTAACGTACTGCCGCATGTCAATCTGGTGATTTGAGCTTATGGAGAGGATGCTGGTGCTGCGATCAGGGACAGAATAGGGCAGATATCAGAAGAACCTGTGCTACTTTAATCCACAAGAAAAGCAAATAGAGAGGGAGGGAGTTTCAGCAATCCAAAATTTCTGTACCCAGCCACTGCCAGGGAAATCTTTTTTTGTAATCCATCTGTTACTGAGGTGGTGCTTGGTGGCCATTTTAGGCACTGCAGTGTACTGCATGTGTGCCAGCCAGCGGCATCAGCCTAATCCTATTTTGTAGCTCAGTGAAGGAAAAAAACTTTTTTTTTGGGCTGCTCAAGTCCCCTATATTGCCTTTTGTATGTTTACCCCTTAAGGACTCAGCCCTATTTCACCCTAAGGACCCGGCCATTTTTTGCAAATCTGACCAGTGTCACTTTATGTGGTGATGATAACTTTAAAACGCTTTTTCTTATCCAGGCCATTCTGAGATTGTTTTTTCGTCATATATTGTACTTCATAACAGTGGTAAAATAAAGTCGAAAAATTTCATTTTTATTTATAAAAAAATACAAAATTTACCCAAAATTTTGAAAAATTTGAAATTTTCCAAGTTTCAATTTCTCTACTTCTATAATACATAGTAATACCACCAAAAAAAGTTTGTGATTTACATTCCCCATATGTCTACTTCATGTATCAATCATTTTGGGAATGCTATTTCATTTTTTGGGGACGTTACAAGGCTTAGAAGTTTAGAAGAAAATCTTGAAATTTTTCAGAAATTTTCAAAAACCCACTTTTTAGGGACCAGTTCAGGTCTGAAGTCACTTTGTAAAGCTTACATAATAGAAACCACCCAAAAATTACCACATTCTAATTCTAGAAACTACACCCCTCAAGGTATTCAAAACTGATTTTACAAATGTAATTAACCCTTTAGGTTTTCCACAAGAGTTAATGGCAAATGGAGATAAAATTTCAGAATTTCGATTTTTTGAAAATTTTTCCATTTTAATCATTTTTTCCAGTAACAAAGCAAGGGTTAACAGCCAAACAAATCTTAATATTTATTCCCCCGATTCTGTAGTTTGCACGAACACCCAATATGTGGTCGTAAACTGCTGTATGGCCAAACTGCAGGGCGCAGAAGGAAGGGAACGCCATATGGTTTTTGGAAGGTGGATTTTGCTGGACTGGTTTTTTGACACCATGTCCCATTTGAAGCCCCCCGATGCACCCCTAGAGTAGAAAGCCCCCCCCTGGGCATTGTAACAAGGTACCTGCTGAATGATTTCAGCAGGTACCTTGTTCCGATCACTGCCGGCTGAGCAGCAGTGATCAGAACTACTCATGACGTACCTGTACGTCATGGGTCCTTAAGGACTCGGAAACCATGACGTACAGGTACGTCATGCGTCCTTAAGGGGTTAAGAGGTGACATAGTCCATTTGACTAGTCTGGGCTCTGTGGTGTCACAGAGCACTTTTGTATACTATGCACTAAACCGTATATTTAATTTCAGTTATCAAATAGTGCATCAGTGTATTTTAGTAAAAAAAAGTGGTCATCCTGATCCACCAAGCCTATTTTACACCGCCAAAATATATATTTGACATTTCTGTGGTGAAATAGAGAATACGTGTAAGTTTGGGGGAAAAACCGTATTCCTTGTCCACAAAACAGTTCTGCATACACCATCCATCAACATATTTTATATTTCTGCAGGGAAATAGTGCTTCTTTGTTTTTTATAGAAAAAAAAGTTATTCAAGGTCCACCAAACAGTCTGAAATACCCATTCCAACCACCTATTTTACATTGCTGCTGTGAAATACAGCATAAGTGTATGTTTTTTGACAAATCCTGATCCACAGAGCATCTTGAAATTCACCGCTTAAATACCAATTTCACATTTCAGCTGAGAAATAGTGCATTATTCTTTTTTGTGTGAAAAAAGCAATATTCTTGCTTTAGAAAGCAGTTGTACATACATGGTACAAATATCTAATTTAAATTTTCAGCAGTAAAAAACAGCATTTGGAGGTTTTCTTAAAAAAAGCTGTGTTTTAGGCAGAAAAAACAGTTGTGCATCCGGCGTATAAATAATTAATTTCAATTTACAGCAGTTAAATACGAATTTTCTGTATTTTATTACAAAAATACTTGTTCTTGTTCCACAAACCACTTGCATACAGCGTACCCAAAAAAATGTTACATTTCTGCATATAAATTAGGAATCAGTGTATTTTGGGCCCAGAGCATTTTTATGACACGGGCACTGCCTTAGCGAATGTCATTGTCTACTAGTGGCAGGTAAATTTACACTGAGAGACCAATCTTTAAGCTTGGTGGGTGAAGGCAAATAATGAGGAGAACATCAAGTAAGGGATGTGGGCATGGTCGCGGTGTTGTTGGTGGAGCTCTTGTTGCTGAGAGAGGACGTGGCCATTTAGCGCCAACTACCGCTCCAAGTCAAACACCTTCCTCTGGTGCAAGTAGGCGACAGAATCTGCAGCGTTATTTGTTAGGCCCAAATGCCGCTCTATGGATGGTGAAGCCAGAACATGTACAGGCGTTTGTAGATTGGTTGGCTGACAGTGCCTCCAGTTCCTTCACAGTATTTAACACCCAGTCCTCTGCAGAAAGCTCAGAGTTGGCACCTGCAGCCAATGCCATCAGTCTTCCATCTCACCCTCTTGCAAATCAGCCAAGCAGTCAGAGTCCCAAATCATGCAGGAAAGTCTCATGCTTTTGATGACTCTGTTGGCAGGGTTTCCCTGGCCCATCCACCTAGCCCTGCTCCAGAAAAGGAAGACCTTGAATGCACTGATGCTCAACCACTTTTGTTGCAGGATGAGGACATGGGAAGACCGACGCAAAACGTCTCTGATGATGATGAAACACAGGTGCAAACTGCTGTGGCTTTCTGCAATGTGCAGACCGACGAGAAGGGCAGGGGTCAGGAATAGGTCGAAGATGATGTGGAGGATGATGAATTCTTAGACCCAGACTGGACTGAAAGTCGTGCTAGTGAGGCAATCAGTTCTGAGGAAGAGGCGGTGGTCGCACAGATGCAACAGCACAGCAAAAGAGGGAGCAGGGTGCAAAAGCACAGCGGCCGTTCCAGAGAAGGTATACCTGCTACTGTCCACCGCACCCAGGCACTGAGCACACCAAGGCCTGCTCCAAGGAGTTAATTGGCGTGGCAGTCCTTCACATAATGTCCTGACGACAAGACATGAGTGGTTTGCATGTTGTGCCATCAGAGCCTGAAGCGAGGCATAAACGTTCTTAACCTGAGCACAACCTGCATGACCAGGCATCTACATGCAAAGCATGAACTGCAGTGGAGTAAACACCTTAAAAACAAGGAAATCTCTCATGCTCCTCCTGCTCCCTCTTCTGCTGCGGGCTCGGCCTCTCCCTCCACCTCTGGCGTCACGGTGGCACCTGGTGACCAGCAAACAGAGGATGTACCACCAACACCACCACATACGACACCATCACAAGCATCTCCACCATGTCGAATGGCAGCATTCAACTGTCCATTTCCCAAACACCCTCGAGCCCTGGCCCTGAATGCCAGCATTTCAAAATTACTGGCCTTTGAAATGCTGTCATTCCGTCTGGCGGAGACGGACTGTTTCAACCACTGATAGCAGTGGCTGTCCCCCAGTACGTTGTTCCCAGCTGCCACTAACTTTCCAGGCGAGCTGTCCCTTCCCTGCACAACCAAGTGGAGGATAAAATCAAGGGTGCGCTGCGCAACGCCATCTGTGGCAAGGTCCACATAACCACAGATACATGGACCAGTAAGCACGGCCAGGGTCGCTATATCCCCTTAACTGCACACTGGGTAAACGTAGTGGCGGCTGGGCCTGAGGCGGATAGTGGTTTGGTGCATGTCCTTCCACCACCGAGGATCGCAGGGCATTATTTGTTGCCTCCTGTAGCTTCCTCCTCCTACTCCGCATAATCCTCCTCCTCCTCCTACTCCTCTTTTACCACCCCCACATCCGGTCATCGAAAGAACCTCACCCTCAACTTCAGCACAGCCCGGGGTAAACGTCAGCAGGCGATTTTAAAACTCATGTGTTTGGGTGACAAACCCCACACCGCACAGGAGCTTTGGAGGAGCATACTGATGAGTGGTTGCTGGCGGAAAGCCTCAAGAGTGGCCTGGTGGTGTGCGATAATGGGAGAAATCTTGTTGCAGCTCTGGGACTAGTCGGTTTGATGCACATCCCTTGCCTGGCGCATGTGCTGAATCTAGTGGTGCAGAAGTTTTTAAAAAACTACCCAGTCATGTCAAATCTGCTGCTGAAAGTGCGGTCCGTATGTGCGCGCTTTGGGCGTTCTCACCCTGCTGCGGCTTGCCTGTCTGCGCTGCAGCGTAACTTCGGCCTTCCTGCTCACCACCTCATATGCGACATACCCACCAGGTGGAACTCCACCTTCCATATGATGGAGAGACTGTGCGAGCAGCAGTGGGCGATAGTGGAGTTTCAGATGAAGTATGCACAGGTCAGTTGCACAACTTCACCACCAGTGACTGGGCCTGCATGAGAGACCTGTGTACCTTGTTGCAGTCTTTGAGGTACTCAACCAACATGGCCAGTGCTAATGACACCGTTGTTAACATTACAATACCCCTTTTATGTCTCCTTGAAAAAATATTACGGCGATGATGGAAGAGGATGCGGCACAGGAGGAGGAGGAAGAGGGGGCATTTCACAGGGTTTCAGGCAGGTCACACAGAAGTGGCTCAGAGGGTGGGTTCCTGCACCAGCAGAGGCTGGGTATACATGTTGACAGCCAGGGCACACTTCTGGAGGAAGAGGAGGAGGAACCGGTTTCACTGCAGGGTGGCACCCTATGCAGCTCAGGGCCATCACTAGAGCGTGGCTGGGGGGATACAAAGGACACAGACGATACACCACCTACAGAGGACATCTTATCGTTATCTCTGGGCATCCTGGCACACATGAGCGACTACATGCTGCCTACGCAACAACAGCAGAGTTGCCCACAATTTAACCTGTGCTGACTACTGGGTTTCCACCCTGCTGGATCCCTGGTACAAGTACAAAGTACAACATGCCCACCTTAATTCCCGCACTGGAGCGTGATAGGAAGATGCGCGACTACAAGCTGGTAGACGCGCTCCTGAGGGCATTCCCAACTGACACGGGAGGACAAGTGGAAGCACAAGGCGAAGGTGGAGAAGGAGGAGGAAGAGGTTGCCAGCGCAGCTGTGTCACGGCCAGCTCCTCAGATAGCAGGGTTAGCATGGCTGAGATGTGGAAAAGTATTGTCACCGCGCCACAGCAAACTGCACCACCATCTGATAGGGAACGTGTTAGCAGGAGGCAGCATTTTAACAACATGGTGGAACAGTACATATGCACATGCCTCCACGTACTGACTGATGGTTCTGCCCCATTCAACTTCTGGGTCTCCAAGTTGTCCACATGGCCAGAGCTTGCCCTTTATGCCTTGGAGGTGCTAGGCATAAAGGGCAAGAGTGTATTGTCTGAACGTGCATTTAGCATGGCAGGGGCGTCATTACAGACAAATGCAGCCAAGCTCACATTCATTAAAATGAACCAGGCATGGATCCCACAGGACTTGTCCGTACCTTGTGCAGAATAGACATTTAAAACTGCCTCGTCCTCAACCATACATTCTTGTACTCCAGGGCACTTCTTTATTGAATCCTCTTTTTTTTAATTGTACCATTATTTTGGGTTGCAATGACTTCTCCTTTGTCTGGGAGTCAGGGTCCTATATTTCGTTTAATCGCCCGCTGCAATGGTGGGAGACATTAACCTCTTTTTACTATCAAATGACTTCTCCTCTGTCTGGGTGTCAGGGGGCCTATATTTCGTTTAATCGCATGCTGCATTGGTGTGAGACATTAACCTCTTTTAGCTGACAAATGACATCTCCTCTGTCTGGGTGTCAGGAGCCTATATTTCGTTTAATCGCCTGCTGTAATGGTGGGAGACATTAACCTCTTTTTGCTGACAAATGACCTCTCCTCTAACTGGGTGTCAGGGCCCACAAAAATGATAATGGCCTGTTCCTTTTCAGGTTGACCTGGGGCCTGTGTTGCTGTTATGGGACCTCTCACCTCTGTCTGGGTGCTAGGGCCTAAATTGCTGAAAGTGGCCTGTTGCATTGGTGGGTGACATAATGCCTGTTTTGCTGTTATGGGACCTCTCTCCTCTGTCTGGGTGCCAGGGACCTACATTAATGATAATCGCCTGCTGCATTGGTGGGTGACATGATGCCTGTTTTGTTGTTATGGGACCTCTCTCCTCTGTCTGGGTGCCAGGGACCTACATTAATGATAATCGCCTGCTGCATTGGTGGGTGACATGATGCCTGTTTTGCTGTTATGGGACCTCTCTCCTCTGTCTGGGTGTCAGGGACCTATATTAATGATAATCGCCTGCTGCATTGGTAGGTGACATGATGCCTGTTTTGCTACTATGGGACCTCTCTCCTCTGTCTGGGTGCTAGGGCCCAAATTGCTGAAATTGGCCTTTCCATTGCTAGGTGACATGATGCCTGTTTTGCTGTTATAGGACCTCTCTCCTCTGTCTGGATGCCAGGGGCCTACATTAATGATAATCGCCTGCTGCATTGGTGGGTGACATGATGCCTGTTTTGCTGTTTTGGGATCTCTCTTCTCTATCTTGATGCCAGGGGCCTACATTAATGATAATCGCCTGCTGCATTGGTGGGTGACATGATGCCTGTTTTGCTGTTATGGGACCTCTCTTCTCTGTCTGGGTGCTAGGGCCTAAATTGCTGAAAGTGGCCTGTTCCATTGCTGGGTAACATGATGCCTGTTTTGCAGTTATGCGACCTCTCTCTTCTGTCTGGGTGCCAGGGGCCTACATTAATGATAATCGCCTGCTGCATTGGTGGGTGACATGATGCCTGTTTTGCTGTTTTGGGATCTCTCTTCTCTATCTTGATGCCAGGGGCCTACATTAATGATAATCGCCTGCTGCATTGGTGGGTGACATGATGCCTATTTTGCTGTTATGGGACCTCTCTCCTCTGTCTGGGTGCTAGGGCTTAAATTGGTGAAAGTGGCCTGTTGCATTGGTGGGTGACATGATGCCTGTTTTACTGTTATGGGACCTCTCTCCTCTTTCTGGGTGCTAGGGCCTTAATTGGTGAAAGTGGCCTGTTCTATTGCTGGGTGACATGATGCCTGTTTTGCTGTTATGGGACCTCTCTCCTCTGTCTGGGTGCCAGGGGCCTACATTAATGATAATCGCCTGTTGCATTGGTGGGTGAAATGATGCCTGTTTTGCTGTTATGTGAGCTCTCTTCTCTGTCTGGGTGCCAGGGGCCTACATAAATTATAATGGCCTGTTCCATTGCAGGTTGACCTGAGGCTTGTGTTGCTGTTATGGGACCATCTCCTCTTTGAGGGAGCCGTGGGCCTGAATGAGTGATTGTTGCCTGTGGCACTGCTGGGGTAAATCAATATTGTTTTGGAGTGATTTGAACTCCTATTTGTGGGTGCCAGGTGCCTGAGTCTGTGCATGAGGCCTGTGACACTGCAGGCAGGCATGAATCCTATTTGGCTGTGATGACAACTTCTCCAACTCCCATGTATGGTTGTCTTGGGCCTGAGTGTGTGAGTTAGGCCTGTGGCACTGCATGCAGACATGAATCCTTTTTGGCTGAGATAAGAACTTCTCTAACTCCCATGTATGGTTGTCTTGGGCCTGAATCTGCGAATGTGGCCTGTGGCACTGCTGGCAGACATGAATCTTTTTTTGGCTGTGATAAGAACTTCTCCAACTCCCATGTATGGTTGCCTTGGGCCTGAATCTGTGAATGTGGCCTGTGGCACTGCTGGCAGAAATGAATCTATTTTGGGCCGTGATTAGAACTTCTCCTACTCCCATGTATGGTTGCCTTGGGCCTGAATCTGTGAATGTGGCCTGTGGCACTGCTGGCAGACATAAATCCCTTCTGGCTGTGATGAGAACTTCTCCAACTCCCATGTATGGTTGCCTTGGGCTTGAATCTGCGAATGTGGCCTGTGGCACTGCTGGCAGACATGAATCTATTTTTGGCTGTGATGAGAACTTCTCCAACTCCCATGTATGGTTGCCTTGGGCCTGAATCTGTGAATGTGGCCTGTGGCACTGCTGGCAGAAATGAATCTATTTTTGGCCGTGATTAGAACTTCTCCTACTCCCATGTATGGTTGCCTTGGGCCTGAATCTGTGAATGTGGCCTGTGGCACTGCTGGCAGACATGAATCCCTTCTGGCTGTGATGAGAACTTCTCCAACTCCCATGTATGGTTGCCATGGGCCTGAAGCTGTGAATGAGGCCTGTGTTGCTGCAGGCAGACATAAATCCTTTATGGCTGTGAGGAGAACTTCAACTACCACTGCATTCCCACCTGACACCACCACAACCTCCTATTCCATCTCCTTCTCAAAGTTGCCAATTAATATTGGTTAATTTTTATTTATTTTATTTTAAGTCATTTTCCTATCCACATTTGTTTGCAGGTGATTTGCCTACATTTTGCTGCCTTTTGCAGCCCGCTAGCCCTTTCCAGGGCTATTTTACAGCCATTTTAGTGCCCAAAAGTTCGAGTCTCCATTGATTTCAATGCGGTTCAGTTTTGGGGTCAAGTTCGGATCCCGGCCGAACTTCTCGAACCCGAAAATCCAGGTGTCCGCTCAACTCTAGTCTTTGGCACTCTGTATAAGCTGGCTGATATACTGGATCACAGTTGTCATCTGTCGTGGGATGCTGATGGACATATTCTGAGACGTGATGTGCTGGATCTTGTTCATTTAGGTCTGGCCCAAGTACTCAGCTCTTTTTCTCAGATTCAGGGAACTCCAAGACTTCTAGGAACTCTGCTTTGGCCACTGCGGCTGCTGCTTCATTCTCTGAGGTGAATTTTTCCAGTGACGCTTGTAGGCGTGCTTTCTCTTTTTCCTTTGACGCTTGCAGGGTTGGTCTCTCTCTCTTTGGTTGCATCTCTTGTGTGGCAAAGGAAGACCTTAGTTTTGCTGCCTCAGCTTCTACACAGGCGATAGCCTTTTCTATTATTGAGGATTTGCTAGAGCAGCTTGCTTGTGACCTGGTCCTATATTATGATGCCCGGCTAGTGGATATTATTTGCCTGTTTGCTGGCTGCTTAATGTCTCTGTGCGGCCTCAGTCTATGTAGAAACGGACTTCAGCGTGGTCTTGATCGTGCTGCACTTGCTGGGGACTACACTCTCTCTTCTTGTGACTGTATGGCAGCATCTGCAATCGTGTACGCAGGACCGCGTGTGTGATGGCCGCTCCGTATAGTCAGATCCACTATCGCTGGTGACTAGCATCTGTTTTACTGTTCTGTCTTCATACACGTTCACACAGTGTGCAGTCTGGCATTCAGCATAAACCATTCCTGTCTTCCATATAAGAGGACTGTTTTTCTGTAATCTAACTTGTTTATTGGCAAAACAGGAATATTTGAGGTAAAACTATAAGAACACAAATAACATGTATACGTATGTTGCATAGCCTGTATCAGCAGGAAGCATACAACAGCATATATTCTAACATTTGCATAACACTGAGCAGATGTACAAAATGGCTGCCTATACATGGACTGCATGTCTAGCATCTAACAATATAACAACTTCTTCTGTGAGTAACACTTATACCTAGCTAAACAGCACTGCATAACATAATATACCTGAGACAGAGGTAGATGTCACTCACCAGATATACTTACACAAAGATTGTGCAGTTTAAGAAGAAGATACACTGGAGACAGCTCTGCTGATGTCCTGTAACATGGAGACTGGGCTTTTCCTTCCCAGAATGCCTTGCACTTCCCACAATGCCTAGCACCACCCACAAAGCAGTAATCTTTATTAACAAGAAAACAAGGTGCAATACATTTTTTTACCACCGCTAGATGGTGCTGTTACCAAACTAATAACTACAGAAATACAGCAGATGTGATCAGTAATGATACAATGATACTGAAATAAATCTCCCAGTGCTGGGACAGAACAACCTGATTGTTTGGGTGAATAAAGAAATCCACTTTTCTTCATTTTTACTTTTCTTTTTCCATTTTTTGCAGATTTCATTTAATTTTTTTATATTTCTTTTTATTCGTTATTTACTTTTTTACTTTGTATGCAGAGAACAAATTATCTACATGTCCCTGCTGTCTCCATATACATAGCACGGTAACAGTGACTATTTTCAGGTGTTTTATGGGCAAACTTCTTAAGGGAAGTACACGTAGGGCTCATGCACACAAACGTGCGCCGGCTGTTCCAATGCATGGGCACTATCCATGCGGTTGCCGCAGACAGTTCCAGACCCATTCAACTTGATGTTCTATTATTTTGCGGTGGGGAGGCATGGAGAGAAACCCCACGGAAGCACACCTTCCGGATTGCGGAGCAATTCAAATGAGTGGGTCCACATCAATGATACGGTGTGCACACGGCTGGTGCCTGTTTATTGTGGACCTGTTGTTTGCTGAGTTCACACTTCAGTTATTTCCATCACTTATTGCAAGGCAAAGACAGATGCAGGTCAAAAACACTGAACAGGTTCAAATCTTTCCCTTATACCTTATCCCTGAGTAGGCTTCACCACTGGTTTGGTGACACATGTCAGATTTGCAAAAATTGGCCTGGTGAAAAGTGGGTCAGTACTGAAGGGGTTAATGCAATTCACTTTCTGTGATGCTGAATAGACTGAGATAAGTAAGCAGGGTCAACTCATCATTAAAAGTGGGGTGAACAGAGTAATCTCATTATTATGATTATTATTATTGAAGGGAGGGGGATTTAATGGCAGACAAGTACCCCCACCCCCCCCCACCCCCAGTACTCCCTGCCCAGTACATGTTGGAAAATGTAGTTCCCAAACTGGTGATTCATTTTGTGCCTTATTACATGCTTATTAAATTATCATATCACAGGGACATAAAATAGGGATATGCCCTTTCACATTCATTTACTGCACTTGATTTTAGCCCGGCGGCCTCTGTAATTAACCTGCACAGATCCTACAGAGACGTCAGAGATTTTCACTTAATGAACAAAGTCTTGTAAATTCTTGTTGTTGCTGTTAAGATGAACAAGATTTAAAAAAAAGTTGTGAATTATTTACATCTAATCCTTTTTATCTGTTGTCATGTCATGGCAAATGCAAAGTGTTGCTGTCACTGTAATAGTGATAAAAAGAGTCACTATAAAAAATTTAGAGAGAAAATGTCTTTGGTAAGTGGTCTCCCGAAAACAAATTTACTGAAGCTTAGTGAAGAGAAGACGATGAGATATTGTACTTGTACCTAAGGTAACGTCGTGGATAAAACAAATCTAGCTTCAGGCAGATTATCCATTGTTTACTATTTTTAAATTATCCACAGTAATCTATCTATCTATCCCATATCTATCTCATATCTATCTATCCATCTCCTATCTAATATCTATCTATCTATCTATCTATCTATCTATCTATCTATCTATCTAATCTATTGGACAAAATCATACAAATTATTTAGCCTTTTGTGATTAGGGCATTTTCCCCCCAAATGTTGCCTCTTTGCATTCTGGTGCTTTATGTGGCTTTTATTTTGGTAAATATGTAGAAAAAAACTATTCTCCTATCGTTTTGTATTGTTTTATTTTATGGCATACACATCTTTATGAATAATAATAATTTGGATTTTTATTGCTACTACATAGTGTAGTTAATATGGTTGAAAAAAGCCATAAATCCGTTAACCAGGAAATGGTACGGGGTGTGAGATCCGGACTTCTACACATTTTCATAAGCATTAATGTTATTTCATTCTAAAAATGTATCTAATCCTTTCTAAAACCATTCAATGTTCCCTGTTCTCCTGAGGTGACTATTCAACAAATTTGCTGTTCTTATATTGAAGAAACCTTGACACCTCAGGAGTAGAGATGAGTAGAGATGAGCCGCATCCCGTTATGGATTCCACTACCGCGGACTATCCCATTTGAACCCCGGGCTGAGCCACGCCCCCTGCACTGATCACATGACGGTGACGTCCCCCCAGGTCCTTCGGCTGTTCAACAGTTCGGGATCGTGAAAGCCGCCCCTTATGGATTCCATATGCCACGATAGTCCGTGGTAGTTGAATCCATAACGGATGCGGCGATTACCACAACGCGAACACCGAACGCCGAAGTTCGCTCATCTCTACTCAGGAGACTAAACTTTTTCTTCTCCAGATGGAGGCAGAGCCCCCTTGTTTTTGGGGAGATTTTACATGGAAAGAGAGGTGAGTGAATCAATTTTAAACTAATCAGATTCACAAAAAATTTGACCAAAATGTGCTTACCTAATGAATCTGAAGTTTTTTTTTTTTTTAAATCAAGCAAAAACAGCTCCCAACGCCATTTTTCTATAAAAATTGGAGAGGAAAACAGGAGTGCAGAGATACAGGATCACTTGACAGGGGAGAGGGCTTGTCCTGATCGGCGCAAACATTGACAGCCAACCAGGGGCCGTATTCAGCCAGGTCCTTCTGCTGAGAACCAGCTAGATGCTGTTCTGTTCTCATTTTCAATGTGACAGGGTGTGTTATGGCTGTGTCTGCCAAAAAACAATTGCAGACACAACCAAGTTATTAGGGACACAATATGTAATATGGAGATATAATTGGGTAGATTTGACCTTTTTTGAAGGTAAAGCTTAGCACAGAGAGTAAGGGAAGAGTCACTGTCCGAGTTGTTCCATATAGCTTGGTGGCAAGCTCTGGATTACAGAATCCTGAAATAATTTTGTATGTATGAATAGTGATGTCGCGAACATAAAATTTTCTGTTCGCGAACGGCGAACGCAAACTTCCGCAAATGTTCGCGAACAGGCGAACCGGGTGAACCGCCATAGACTTCAATAGGCAGGCGAATTTTAAAACCCACAGGGACTCTTTCTGGCCACAATAGTGATGAAAAAGTTGTTTCAAGGGGACTAACACCTGGACTCCGGCATGCCAGAGGGGGATCCATGGCAAAACTCCCATGGAAAATTACGTAGTTGACGCAGAGTCGGGTTTTAATCCATAAAGAGCATAAATCAACTAACATTCCTAAATTGTTTGGAATAACATGCTTCAAAACATCCAGTGTGTCTATATGATCAGGTATGATGTTGTATCGATCAGGTAGTGTAAGGGTTACGCCCGCTTCACAGACATTGACAGACCAAACTCCCCTTTTAATGCACCGCAAACAACCGCAAACAGTCCATTTGCACAACCGCAAACTCCCCATTTGCACAAGGTTGGATACCAAGCTAGCCACGTCCAGGTGATGTCATTGAAGGTTTCTTCCTCCACCCAGCCACGTACAACACCAAGGGTCCCCGAAAGGTGAATTGAATAGATTTTTCGAACGGGGAGATGGTTAAAAAAACGCTGGCTCCCTCCCCTTTGTTTTAATTCACGGTTACTGCGTCTGTGCCGTGCAATTTACTGTCACACCCGATATGAGTGGTATTTTCTGCGCAGTGTACGTGATATACCTACCCTGACCGTGCTTTGCAGACCAGGTATCAGTGGTCAGATGGACCCTTGCCCCAACACTGTATGACAGAGATGCCATGACTTCCTTTTCAATAACATAGTAGAGGTTTGGGATTGCCTTTTTTGAAAAAAATTTCATCCGGGTACCTTCCACTGTGGTGTCCTAATAGCGACAAATTTTTTGAAGGCCTCAGACTCCACCAGCTGGTATGGTAAAAGCTGGTGGGCTAAGAGTTCCGTCAAGCCAGCTGTCAGTCGCCGGGCAAGGAGGTGACTCTGTGACATTGGCTTCTTACGCTCAAACATTTCCTTAACAGACACCTGACTGTGGGCAGATGAGCAGGAACTGCTGAAGGTGAGAGGCGGAGTGGCGGTTGGTTGAGAGGGGGCAGGGAGGACAGCAGTTGTTGACGTGGCTGAAGATGCTGGACCAGGAGGAGCATGGTGGCTTTGAGTTTGTGTGCTGCTTGTACTCATGTGTTGATCCCATAGGCGTTTGTGATGTGAGATCATGTGCCTTCGCAAAGCAGTTGTACCGAGGTGGGTGTTGGACTTCCCACGACTATCTATCTTTTGGCACAGGTTGCAAATGGCATTGCTGTTATCAGAGGCAGACACACATAAAAAATGCCACACTGCTGAGCTTTGCAATGACGGCATTCTGGTGGTTGCAACAGCATGCGTTGACTGTCGTCCTGTCTGACTGACCCCGGGTGCCGATACACGCTTGTCTCCTCCTTCTCTCTGTCTCCCCTTCTGAACTTTCCCCCTCTTCTTCTCTTCGAGCAGGGCACCCACGTGGCATCCTTGGACACATCGTCATCATCAAATACTTCACTTGTATCTGACACCTCAGAAAAGGAAGCAGCAGCGGGTACAACATCATCATCATCATCATCATCACACTGTACGTCCATGTGTGTAATCCTGCCTGACTGAGACATATCCCTGTAATCTAAATCATCTGGCAATAATGGTTGCGCATCACTAATTGCATCCAACTGATGTGTAAATAACTCCTCTGACGGATCAAGTGAAGCGGCTGTGGTGGTTACGGTGGTAGTGGTGGTGGTGGCGGCGAGCGGGAGCGTGGTAACTTGAGAGCAGGTGACCGAAGCTGAGCTGGAGGAGGATGGTGCGTCAAGGTTCTTAGCGAAAGCTGTTGAAGATTGGGTGTCCTGTCTAAGCCAGTCAACTATGTCCTCAGATTTTTTTGGGTTCAGGGTACATGGCCTCTAAACACTAGGCATTATTCCAGGGCCAGTGGAAATCACAGCACCACGACCACGACGGTCCCTGCGGGGTGGCCTGCCTCTGCCTGTCATTTTTTTTTAGATTATTATTTATTATTATTATTTATTTTTAGAGCGCCATTCATTCCATAGCGCTGTACATATCATAAGCGGTGCACATACATAATACAGGTAATTGCCTTAAGCATGAACGAGACAAGTTACTGACTGGTACAGAAGGATAGAGGGCCCTGCCCATGAGGGCTTACAATCTACATGGTATGGGGGATGGAGACAGTAGGCGAGGGTGAAACTGGTCATGGCGGTATAGAGGCAGCAGTGTCACTGGTCGTAGGCTTGTCTGAATAGATGGGTTTTCAGGTTGCTTTTGAAGGATTCCACTGTAGGTGAGAGTCTGATATGTTGGGGTAGCGAGTTCCAGAGTATAGGGGATGCACGGGAGAAATTCTGGAGGCGAGTGTGGGAAGAGGTGATAAGAGGAGAGGAGAGAAGGAGGTCCTGTGAGGATCGAACATTGCGTGTGGGGATGTATCGGAAAAGTAGCTCAGAGACGTAGAGAGGGGACCGGTTGTGGACGGCCTTGTATGTGTTGGTTAGTATTTTAAACTGAATTCGCTTGGCAATGGGTAGCCAGTGCAGGGACTAGCAGAGGGAAGAGGCAGAAGAGTTACGAGGGGAGAGGTGGATTAGTCGGGCAGCAGAGTTGAGGATAGATTGTAGGGGTGCGAGAGAGCTAGATGGAAGGCCACAGAGGAGATCGTTGCAGTAGTCTAGGCGGGAGATGATGAGGGAATGTACAAGCATTTTTGCCGATTCAAAGTTGAGGAAAGGGCGGATGCGGGAGATGTTTTTGAGTTGGAAGCGGCAGGTGGTGGAAAGGTGTGGATGTGTGGTCGGAAGGAGAGGGCAGAATCCATGTTCACTCCAAGGCAGCGGACTTGGTTGACCGGGGAGAGTGTGCAGTCATTGATTGTGATAGATAGGTCTGTTTGGGGGGGTTAACAAGATGGGGGAAAGATGAAGAATTCTGTTTTATCCATGTTAAGTTTTAGAAAGCGAGAGGAGAAGAAGGAGGATATGCGATATAGGCATTGTGGGATTCTGGATAGTAAGGTGGTGATGTCTGGACCAGAGAGGTAGATTTGTGTGTCATCAGCATATAAGTGATACTTAAAGCCATGGGACTCTATAAGCTGTCCCAGGCCAAAGGTGTAGAAAGAGAAGAGCAGGGGTCCTAGGACAGAGCCTTGCGGGACACCAACAGAGAGGGAGTGAGGCGAGGAGGTGGTGTGAGAGTGGGAGACGCTAAATATCCGGTCTGTGAGGTATGATGTGATCCAAGACAGGGCCAGGACAGTGATGCCAAGAGATGAGAGAGTTTGTAACAGAAGGGAGTGGTCGACAGTGTCAAAGGCAGAGGACAAGTCAAGGAGAAGGAGGACAGAGTAATGTTTTTTGGTTTTGGCAAGTAGTAGGTCATTGGTGACTTTGGTGAGGCCAGTCTAGGTTGAGTGGTGGGGTCGGAAGCCAGATTGTAGCTGGTCAAAGAGGGAGCAGGAGGAGAGGTGAGAGGACAGTTCAGAATGGATATGTTGCTCAAGTAGCTTTGAGGCATATGGAAGAAGTGATATGGGGCGATAACTGGACAAAGAAATGGGTCAAGTGAAGGCTTTTTGAGGATGGGTGTAATGGTAGCATGTTTAAAAGCAGAGGGAAAGAGACCAGAGGTTAGTGATAGGTTGAAGAGATGAGTTAGGGCTGGGATAAACACTGTGGTTAGGTTAGGGATGAGGTGGGATGGGATTGGGTCAAGTGCACAGGTGGTGAGATGGGATTTGGAGAGCAGAGTGGAGAGGTTTTCTTCTGTAATGGCGGAGAAGCTGGTTTTGGGAGAAGAGGACGGAGCAGCTGTGTGGAGGGTCTGTGGGGACTGTGTGTTGAAGCTTTCTCTGATGTTGACTATCTTTTGTTTGAAGAATGTGGCAAAATCCTCAGCTGAGATGAGAGGAGAGGGTGGGGGCGCTGGTGGACAGAGAAGAGAATTAAAGGTGTTAAAAAGCTGTTTTGGGTTGTGGGATAGGGAAGATATGAGAGATGAGAAGTAGGCCTGTTTTGCATCAGCAAGTGAGGATTTGAAAATGAGGAGGGGTTGCTTGTATGCGGTGAATTCATCTTTAGAATGGGATTTTTTCCATCGGCGCTCTGCAGCCCTGGAAGCTTGTCTGAGATTTTTGGTCAGGTCGGTGTGCCAGGGTTGTCTGTTGACCACTGTAGAGGCCGAAGGAGGAAGAGAGTGATAGGAGTTTAGAGGCGGCTGAGTGGCAGGTGTCAATGGGGATGTTGAAGTCACCCATGATGATAGTGGGGATGTCAGCAGAAATAAAATGTAGGAGCCAGGTGTTAAAGTGGTCAAGAAAGATGGTGGCTGGGCCTGGGGGGCGGTAAATAACAGCTACTTGGAGGTTGGAGGGAGAGTAGATGCGAACAGAGTGTACTTCAAATTAACCACTTAAGCCCCCCTAGCTTAAACACCCTTAATGACCAGGCCACTTTTTACAATTCTGCGCTACACTACTTTAACTGTTTGTAGCTCCGTCATGCAACTTACCACACAAATGAATTTTACCTCCTTTTCTTCTCACTAATAGAGCTTTCATTTGGTGCTATTTCATTGTTGCTGACATTTTTACTTTTTTTGCTATTAATCATAAATTAACGATTTTTTTGCAAAAAAATGACATTTTTCACTTTCTGTCACAAAATTTTTCAAAGAAAACTACTTTTCAATATAATTTTTCTCTAAATTTATTGTACTACATGTCTTTGATAAAAAAAATGCAGTAAGTGTATATTTATTGGTTTTGCGCAAAAGTTATAGCATTTACAAACTATGGTGCAAAAAGCAAATTTCCGCACTTTGACTTTCTGAGCACCTATCATGTTTCCTGAGGCACTACAATGCCCAGACAGTAGAAACACCCCACAAATGACACCATTTAGGAAAGTAGACACCCCAAGGTATTCGCTGATGGGCATAGTGAGTTCATGGAAGTTTTTATTTTTGCCACAAGTGAGCGGAAATGAAATTTTTTTTTTTTTACAAATTCTCATATTCCACTAACTTGTGACAAAAATAAAATTTTACATAAACTCACCATACCCCTCACAGAATACCTTGGGGTGTCTTCTTTCCAAAATGGGAGTCACTTGTGAGGTAATTGTACTGCCCTGGCATTTTAGGGGCCCCTAAGCGTGAGAATCCAAATGCGTAAAAATGCCCTGTAAAATCCTAAAAGTACTCATTGGAATTGGGGCCCCTTTGCGCACCTAAGCTGCAAAAACTGGCACACATGTGGTATCGCCGTACTCGGGAGAAGTAGGGCAATGTGTTTTAGGGTGTATTTTTACATATACCCATACTTTTTGTGAACAATATCTCGGTAAATCACAACTTTTTCCATTTTTTATACAAAGTTGTCCATTTACCGAGATATTTCTCTCACCAGCATGGGTATATGTAAAAATACACCCCAAAACACATTGCCCTGCTTCTCCTGAGTACAGCGATGCCACATGTGTGACAGTTTTGCAGCCAAGATGCTCAAAGGGCCCCAAATCCAATGAGTACCTTTAGGATTTCACAGGACATTTTTACGCATTTGGATTCCAAACTACTTCTCTCGCTTTAGGGGCCCCTAAAATGCCAGGACAGTATAAATACCACACAAATGACACCATTTCGGAAAGAAGACACCCTAAGGTATTCACTGAGGGGCATAGTGAGTTCATGGAAGTTTTTATTTTTGGCACAAGTTAGTGTAAATTGGATTTTTTTTTTTTTTTTTTTACAAAGTCTCATATTCCACTAACTTGTGACAAAAAATAAACTTTTACATGAACTTGCCATACACCTCACAGAATACCTTGGGGTGTCTTCTTTCTAAAATGGGGTCACTTGTGTGGTATTTTTACTATCCTGGCATTTAGGGGCACTCAAGCGTCAGAAGCAGTTTGGAATCCAAATGCGTAAAAATGTTCTGTGAAATCCTGAAAGTACTCTTTGGAATTTGGGCCCTTTGCGCACCTTGGTTGAAAAAAGTGGCACACATGTGGTATCGCCGTACTCGGGAGAAGTAGGGCAATGTGTTTTGGGGTGTATTTTTACATATACCCATACTTTTTGTGAAAAATATCTCGGTAAATCACAACTTTTTCCATTTTTTTATACAAAGTTGTCCATTTACCGAGATATTTCTCTCACCCAGCATGGGTAAATGTAAAATACACCACAAAACACATTGCCCTACTTCTCCCGAGTACGGAGATACCACATGTGTGCCACTTTCAACCAAGGTGCGCAAAGGGCCCAAATTCCAATGAGTACTTTCAGGATTTCACAGAACATTTTTACGCATTTGATTCCAAACTGCTTCTGACGTTTAGGTGCCCCTAAAATGCCAGGATAGTAAAAATACCACACAAGTGACCCCATTTCGGAAATAAGACACCCTAAGGTATTCACTGAGGGGCATAGTGAGTTCATGGAAGTTTTTATTTTTGGCACAAGTTAGTGGAAATTGGATTTTTTATTTTTTTATTTTTTTTTACAAAGTCTCATATTCCACTAACTTGTGACAAAAATAAACTTTTACATGAACTCACCATACCCTCACAGAATACCTTGGGGTGTCTTCTTTCCAAAATGGGGTCACTTGTGGGGTAATTGTACTGTCCTGGCATTTTAGGGGCCCCTAAAGCGTGAGAATCCAAATGCGTAAAAATGCCCTGTGAAAATCCTAAAGGTACTCATTGGAATTGGGGCCCCTTTGCGCACCTAAGCTGCAAAAAGTGTCACACATTTGGTATCGCCGTACTCGGGAGAAGTAGGGCAATGTGTTTTGGGGTGTATTTGTACATATACCCATACTGGGTGAGAGAAATATCTCTGTAAATTGACAACTTTGTATAAAAAAATGGAAAAAGTTGTGATTTACAGAGATTTTTCACACAAAGTATGGGTATATGTAAAATACACCCAAAGCATTGCCCTACTCTTCTGAGTACGGCGATACAAATGTGTGCCACTGTGCAGCAAAGATGCGCAAAGGGCCCCAATTCAATGAGTACCTTTAGGAGGGCATTTTTCGCATTTTTCTTCTCACGCTTTAGGGCCCCTAAAATGCAAGGGCAGTATAAATACCCCACATGTGACCCCATTTGGGAAAGAAGACACCCCAAGGTATTCCGTGAGGGGCATGGCGAGTTCATAGAAAATTTTTTTTTTTTGGCACAAGTTAGTGGAAATTGATTTTTTTGTTTTTCTCACAAAGTCTCCCTTTCCGCTAACTTATGACAAAAATTCAATATTTCATGGACTCAATATGCCCCTCAGCGAATACCTTGGGGTGTCTTCTTTACAAAATGGTGTCATTTGTGGGGCGTTTGTACTGCCTTGGCATTTGAGGGTCTCCGCAATCATTACATGTATGGCCAGCATTAGGAGTTTCTGCTATTCTCCTTATATGGAGCATACGGGTAATGAGATTTCTCTGGGCTGAAAGAAAAATGAACGGCACAGATTTCCTCATTCGCATCGATCGATGTGGATGAAAAAATCTCTGCCAAAAAATATGCAAGAAAAAAAGAGGGGCCTGGCGATTGCCAGGACATAGGAGCTCCGCCCAAACATCCATACCCACTCAGCTCCTATGTCCTGGCAAACATGATTTCTCCATTCACATCGATCAATCGATCGGTGTGGAGGAAGACATCTTTGCCAGATTTTTGATACAAAGTGTTTGCCAAAGCATATGAACTCCAACACCTCTCCTCAGCTCAAATGCCAGGGCAAACATACCTGTCCTGCAGAGGAGAAATCTCGTCTTGCAGCGCCGCATACACCGACTTCACGTGTCTTCTGACAGCAGCGCAATGCTTCTCTCAGAATGCACATCAGTGCTGCGGCGTTTTCATCGGTTGGTCCGTTGGTCTGTTGGTATACCTGGAAAATAAAGGGTGGTTAGGGAAAAAAAAAAAAAAGAAGAAAAAACAGGCAGCAGGCACATGACTTGAACGTTGCAAACATTATAAAACATGAATAAAACCTGAACATGAAAAAAAAACTGAACTTTTAAAACCTGAACTAACTCAAGATTTTATTTTTCTTGCTACCTGTTTAATTTTTTTCTTTTTTTAACCATATCACTCTTTATTTTCCTTGCAGAAACATCTCCTTTCCCATGGGACAATGTGTAAAGTGTAAATCACACAGAGATGGTGAGAAGTACATTATGCACTTTATCCCAAGTGAAAGGAGACGTTTCTACCGTTTCACACTTCTGCAGTAGCACAGCAGCACCGTACCCTATGTGTTAGGGTCTCTCAAAACCTAGTATCCTGAGAGACCCTCGAGTCTGATTATAAAAACTACCTGTGTCGTTGCATTCCCTATCCTAAGTGTACCTGGGTGTGGTACTTCCGGAAACACTCCCCTAGGCATAGGGCAGGGCGGTCAGGACAGTCAGGACAGAAATAACGGGTGTCACGCCTTATTCCACTCCTGCTACAGACACGACATTTTTCGGGGTGACGGTTGGGTTGAGGTACCAGGAACGGCACTGGGGAAGTGCCGCTCGTGTAGACGGCTAACTACACTGGTGGATGGGGCCACGGAACCTCCTGGATACAGGAGGTTCTCGATGATCTCTTCCTGAAATTTGAGGAAGGATCCTGTTCTCCCAGCCTTACTGTAGAGAACGTAACTATTATAGGCAGCCAATTGAATCAGATATACAGACACCTTCTTATACCAGCGTCTGGTGCGTCGGGAAATTAAATACGGGGCCAACATCTGATCGTTGAAGTCCACCCCTCCCATGTGGAGATTATAGTCGTGGACGGAGAGGGGCTTTTCAACGACACTGGTTGCCCGTTCAATTTGAATTGTCGTGTCTGCGTGAATGGAGGAGAGCATGTAAGCGTCACGCTTGTCTCTCCATTTCACCGCGAGCAGTTCTTCGTTACACAGTGCAGCCCTCTGCCCCCTTGCAGAGTCGGGTGGTAACGAGCCGTTGGGGAAGCCCGGCGACTAGGTCGCACGGTGCCACAGCAGCCAATGCGTTCTAGGAACAAATGCTTGAAGAGGGCCACACTTGTGTAAAAGTTGTCCACGTAAAGATGGTACCCCTTGCCGAATAAGGGTGACACCAAGTCCCAGACTGTCTTCCCACTGCTCCCCAGGTAGTCAGGGCAACCGACCGGCTCCAGGGTCTGATCTTTTCCCTCATAGATCCGAAATTTGTGTGTATAGCCTGTGGCCCTTTCACAGAGCTTATACAATTTGACCCCATACCGGGCGCGCTTGCTTGGGATGTACTGTTTGAAGCCAAGGCGCCCGGTAAAATGTATTAGGGACTCGTCTACGCAGATGTTTTGTGCGGGGGTATACAAATCTGCAAATTTCTGGTTGAAATGGTCTATGAGGGGCCGAATTTTGTGGAGCCGGTCAAAAGCTGGGTGGCCTCTGGGACGGGAGGTGGTGTTGTCACTAAAGTGCAGGAAACGCAGGATGGTCTCAAAACGTGTCCTGGACATGGCAGCAGAGAACATGGGCATATGATGAATTGGGTTCGTGGACCAATATGAGCGCAATTCATGTTTTTTGTAATGCCCATGTTGAGGAGAAGGCCCAAAAAGTTCTAAATTCGGAAACTTGGACTGGTTTCCACCGGAAAGGCTGGGCATAAAAGCTTCCCGGGTTAGCGGTAATAAATTGTGTGGCATACCGGTTTGTTTCTGCCACTACTAAGTCAAAGAGCTCCGCAGTGAAGAACAGCTCAAAAAACCCTAGTGCCGATCCGATTTGAGCCGTCTCCACCCGAACTCCTGACTGGGCGGTGAAAGGGGAACTAATGGTGCGGCTGAAGATGGGGACTGCCAATCAGGATTTGCCAGCACCTCAGGGACTCTAGGGGCTCTACGGGCCTGTCTGCGCGGTGGCTGCGACGGGGAATTACTGCACGTGCCACCGTACCAGCTTCAACTGCCCTTCTGGTGCTCGCTACTTCACCATGTGTTACGGCAGTGCTGGTAGAAGGTCCAGGACGGGCTGCGCTGCTGGTGTATGCCTCACCACGTAATCCGGCAGCGCCAGCCCCCTCTGCTCCCCTTGAGCGGATCCTGCGCAGCCTGCGGTCTAGCAACACGGGGCCGGGTACGCCTGGTGCTATCAGGGACCTCAACCTCCTCGTCCGAACTTTGAGTCAGAGAGCCACTGCTTTCTACAGGTTGGTATTCTGACCCGCTAGATTCGTCAGATGAGGGTTCCCATTCCTCATCCGACTGGGTCAGAATCCTGTAGGCCTCTTCAGGAGAATACCCCTTGTTTGCCATTTGGGATACTAAATTTAGGGGTATTCCTGAGACTACCCAAGAAAAAAGCAAGCCTGTCTTACAAATGGGAGTGTAGCGAAGTACAGAAGCCGCTGCGATTGATAAAAATATCAAAACTGATTTTTTATCGCCGCAGCGCTTGTGAAGGGATTGTGCAGTGATACAAAAAAAAAAATTTTTGTCACTGCGGCGGGGCGGGCGTGGGTGAGACGCAGGTGTGGGCGACCGATCAGGTCTGATCGGGCAAACACTGCGTTTGGGGTGGAGAGGCGAACTAAAGTGACACTAATACTAATATAGATCTGACTGTGATCAGTTCTGATCACTTACAGATACTATAAAAGTATAAATGCTGATTAGCGCTACGCTAAACAGCGATCCAGTGACTGCGGTGCGGTGGGCTGGGCGCTAACGCTAACTACCTAACAAAGGGGCCTAAACTAAGCTAAGCCTAACAGTCAATCCAAGTGAAAAAAAAAAAAGTGACAGTTCACAAAAGTGACACTGATCACTTCTTTCACTTTCACTATGTACTGACAGGGGGTGATCAAGGGGTTAATTAGGGTGATGGGGGTGATCAGGGCCTAATATGTACTGATTGGTGCACTTACTTGGGATCTGTGCTCTGTGCTGGGTCCAACCGATGAAAAGGACCCAGCACATGGCACAGATCCCTTATAAAACACATTTATTTATAAATACACTGTAGATCACCATTTTCTATAGGTGATTTTAAAAATCACCAGCCTGCCAGCGATGATCATTGGCTGGCAGGCTGGTGACTCACCTCCCCCGAGTCCAGCGGTGCGTTCCATGTGCGTTCCACTGGATGCTGTAGCGCGTCTTCTCGCGTCTCGCGAGATGACGCACGGATGCGTCCAGGAGGAATAAACCTGCCGCCGCCAGGACGCATCCGTGCGTTCGGCGGTCGGGGACAGGTTAAATGGGTGCAATGGAGGGCGGCAGTGGAGTTGGGCTGTAGGAGCAGGTATCTGATAGGAGCAGACCAACTCCTCCACCATGTTTGCTGCCAGGGCGGGGGGTGTGAGTGAAATGAAATCCACTATACGAGAGTGCAGCAGGGGAGGAGGTGTCGGAGGGTGTCAGCCATGTTTCTGTGAGACCCAGAAAGGAAAGTTTTTGAGAGATAAACAGATCATGAATGTAGGAGAGTTTGTTACAGACAGAGCGAGCGTTCCATAATGCTCCATCAAGAGGAACCAAAGGAGCAGGGGTCAGAGGAATGGTTATTAGGTTTAAGGGGTTGCAGAAATTTGTGGAATGAGATTTGTAGTAGGAGGTAGAGGTGATAGTGGGGATTTGCTGAGGGGGGGCCTGGATTTGGTGAGATATCACCAGCAATAAGGAGAAGCAGAGAAAGTGTTAGTAGGTGAGAAAAAGAAAGGGCAGGAGGTATATGTGTGTGTTTGGGAAGTAAGTGTTTTACGTTGCCAAACAAGTTTGTGCAATCAGTCAGATGAGAAGGTAAGATGGAGGGAGATATGAATAGTTCCTTGCTGGGTGAATGGATGTGGGGGTATTTTAGGAGGTTTAGGAAAAGTGCGTAGAGTAAGATGAAAGATTGAAACATTGTTTGCAATAACTTTTTTGTAGTTACCTTTGGGTCCCTTCTGGTTCAATTCTCGTATAATTCAGTCCAGCACTTAGAATGTTGCACTTTGAAGATGTTGCATGTTAGAATGACCGAGGTCTGGAATGACCTAACAACTTAGATTTATACCACTCAGTGTTCAATCAGGTGTGAACATGAGGGGAGGGGGCTACTTATGGCCAAGCAATGTGAAGGAAACAGGAGGGGTGTGGACGATATCAGACACTGGGAAAGCTGGATAAGTGGTACTATGCGTGCTAGGTACTGTGCCACCCGGTATGAGTGGTGCGCACTGGCAGTGGGCACACTACAGTCTGTGGTAGTCGGCCTAACACACACTGGCAGCAGGCAAGCAACTGAATTTAGACTAAAGTGTAAAAATTAAATGCCTTATTTAACGGCAAGCTACTATGCCACCCGGTACGAGTGGTGGGCACTGGCAGTGGGCACACTACAGTCTGTAGAAGTCAGCCTGACATACACTGGCAGCAGGCAAGCAACTGAAATTACACTAAAGTGTAAAAATTAAATGCCTTTTTTTGATGCAAAGTCCTGTGCCACACGGTATGAGTGGTGGGCACTGGCAGTGGGCACACTACAGTCAGTGGAAGTCGGCCTGACACACGCTGGCAGCAAGCAAGCAACTGAAATTACACTAAAGTGTAAAAATTAAAAGCCTTTTTTTGATGCAAAGTCCTGTGCCACACGGTATGAGTGGTGGGCACTGGCAGTGGGCACACTACAGTCTGTGGGCCTGCAGCTCCTCACACATGGGCAGGCCAGGCAACTGCAATATATATATGGAGAAAAAAGGAGACTAATGTAGCAGCCCTAAAAACGCTGTCCTTACAGCAGAGATCAGATGAGTCTTTCAGGACTGGAGTGGACACTGAATTCACTAGCCTAGCTAACGATTTCCCAATTAAATCCGCAGCAGCTACACTGTCCCTCCTCTCACTAAGACTGCAGCTTCCGAATGAATCTAAAATGGATGCTGTTCAGGAGATGGGAGGGTCTGGGAGGGAGGGTATGCTGCTGATTGGCTGGAATGTGTCTGCTGACTGTGAGGTACAGGGTCAAAGTTTGCTCAATGATGATGTATAGGGGGCGGACCGAACATCGCATATGTTCGCCCGCCGGTGGCGAACGCAAACAAGCTATGTTCGCCGGGAACTGTTCACCAGCGGATAGTTCAGGCCATCTCTATGTATGAACAGTTAGCGTTTTATTTTTTGCAAAAAAAAGTATTGCCAACACCCCAATAGCATACATTCTGCTGCAAACAAACACATTGCCCTCCTTTTTTTTGTTAAAAAAAAAAATATATTTCTATTTACCGTCTGTAATGCAATATAACTGTGTTATTAAACGAGTTGTATATTATTGCAAGATATTGTTTAGTGTCATAGCAAAATAAATACTGCAATAATGTCATTATTATACCCGTGTTATGGAACACATTGAATATTACTGCAAGATAACATTCATTGTTACAACAAAAGCAATATTGCAATACCACCATTATTATAACCATGTTAATGAACTTACTGCATATTACTTCAAGGTATCGTTCAGTGTTATAGCAAAGTACTTTATTGCAAAAACTGCATTATTAATAGTGTTGACTGAATAGAAGTAGACTTGGGTCTGAATTTCAGGAAAAAATTTGATTTGCTGCAAAACAGACTTTCTGTGGGCTTCATAGTAACAAATCAATTTTCCCTGAAATGGCGGTAAAAAAAATAAAAAATCATACTCATCTCATTCATTTGAGTGCGAAGAAGCTGCCACAGCCATCTTGATTAAAGATCCCGCGCACATGCGCGGTGACGTATGACTTCACCATGCCGGCCAGCTTGATGATGTTATCATGCACCACTCGATATTTCACCCTGGATCTTCAGCTTCTTCGCACTCAAATAGATACTGTAAATATAATTTTTTATTTTTTAACTTATCAACCCCTGAAAGGCCAGAATATTTATTTCAGATGACGTGATCAGCGATAAACATGGCATCTGAGGGGTTCAATGAAGGTGGGGGATGGGGGGAGGTGCATTCGCGTTTCTTGTCATTGTAACCGCTACTTACAAAGAAATTGGTAACGAAGTAATCTCAAAGCTAATTTTTTGGTAAAAATCGGTGAAGCAGTCAAATTAAATTAAGAACTTCGCTCATCTCTAATCATTACCATAGTAAGTTGTTAATACCAGTGTGCATAGTGTTCATAAAAGGGGGGGATTTAATTGTGAAGCCATCTTAAATTATATAAAAAACAAACAAACAAAAACATTTGCAATTTAGCTAGCACTGTGTACCAAAATTTGTGACTTTTCATTTATAGGCCTCATAATAAAATATCTGGTAAATGTAAGATGCTTAAAGGAAAGACCCATGCCTCATCATCAAAGATTTAGGGTGTGGATAGTTATGCAAGCAGCAGTAGAAGCACCAGCTATCCAACTACTAACAGTAGTAGGCCACAGATCTCCCTGGCTTCCGATAAGCCTCAGATTATTATTGAGGACAAAAAGGGTGAGATAGTTAATTGGTTGGTTCACTCTGTGTCTCACTCCTCTCACTTTGGGAATACAAATTTATGACACTGTTTGACTTATTGAAAACTAGACTGAATTAGTCTCAAGAAATTATGGCACACTGCAAGATCTAAATTATGTACACCGGAGATAGTGGGGGCACCAGGTCTCAGAGCTAACATCAATTTAGAGACCATAAAACTTTCACGCCACTTATCTGTAAGCAAATTAAGGACTTATTCAACAGTTTTTTTTTATATATATATAATGTGTTGTTTTTCAGATGCTCATTAATTACACTATATATCACTTCTTGTAAGTATAAATACTGCTTTTTCTTAAGACTTTGCTGTTAAGCCTGAGGAAGGGGGGTGAGTTAGAAAAGCTTGCTATGTAACATTGCTTCTATTTGCATTGGCCATTAATAGTTATCATACCTATTTTCTACTGCCTAAAACAGTACCATCCCCAGAGAAGCTTTTCCATTGCATCTTTTCTGTCTTCACTGGCCTCTCCTTGGGGTGTCTTCTTTTTTCCTAAGAAGAGGCAAAACCCCACCACGCTCTATGAAAAATACTCAAGACAGTCTCCCCGTGGATGACTTGTGTGACAACAGTCAGCATCTGGACTGCCATTATGAGGAGGTTTAAGTGGAAGCAGGGGACCCCATGGTGGTGACAGTAGGGACAGTGGTACCGACAATGGCACTCTGGAAAATAAAGAGCAGGGAATCAAGAGGGGGACCAAGAAGCCCACAATGACATATTACAGTCTAATAAAATTGGTGGGGAAGGTGAGGACTATAAGGATGAGGAGAGGAGGCGACATAGTAGGAGGGTGGTGTCTGCAGAGACAGCACAAGAGAGCAATGTACGGCCACTGATACTGTGGGCACAGGCTCAAAACATTATAGACCTACGCTGCTGCTATCTCTGTGTGAGCATCTCTCGTCTGGCAATCTCTCTCTACAGTGCTGGAAGACAAAAGCATTGCCATGTGCAAGATCTGCAAAATTTTAAATAAGCATTTGATATTCAAACATAAATGTAGGCAATACGGCTTTATTACAGCACTCAAAGCAGCATTAGCAGATCCTTTGGGAAAATAAAACTTGCTGCCAGCTAGCAGAGCAAATCTGTCCTCCGTCTCCTTGTCTCCTTTGCAGCACCTACATGCAGTACATTGTTATTGTGGTTGTCATTGGAGATGACTCAGATGAGCGAATTTCTCAAAAATTCGATTTGGTCGGTTCGCCGAATTTTCCGAAAAGATTTGATTTGATCCAAATTTATATGTGGCAAATCACGTTAATAAACAGCTACTGTATTTCCGGGCTGCAGAGAGCCTGTATAGTGGTGTAGAACACTGTGCCTTGCAGTAACACGCATGGGGAGTCTGCTGTGGTAGAGAAATAATACTGTGAGTCCATATGACACGCATATGACAGCTGTCGCTCTTAGAATCACTGCACACTTTACTTTTTTGGGCAGTTACGGGGCCAAAACTGACCAAATAACTCAAGTGTGAACTCAGCCTTACAGGTCGATGTTAGCGCCAAGAAGAAGCACACTCCTTTTACAACATCGTCAGTAGTGGTATCTAAACGATTCGCCGGCGAACAGTTCCCGGCGAACATAGCGTGTTCGCGTTCGCTGCGGCGGGCGAACATATGCGATGTTCAGTCCACCCCCTATACATCATCATTGAGAAAACTTTGACCCTATACCTCACAGTCAGCAGACACATTCCAGCAAATCAGCATCCTCCTTCTGGCACCCTCCCACCTCCTAGATTCAGTCTGAAGCTGCAGTGTGTTAGTGAGAGCAGGGAGAGTGCAGCTGCTGCTGCTGTGCTCATGAATTCATAGGGAAAGCGATAGCTAGGCCAGAGTTCTGTGTCCTCAGACTCATCTGCTGTAAGGACAGTGTCACAGCACCCCAAAAAGGACTTTTTAGGGCTGCTAGATTAGTCTGCTTTTATTTTATTTTTCTCCATATATATATTGCAGTTGCCTGTCCTGCCTGTGTCTGAGAGGGTGCAGGCCCACAGACTGTAGTGTGCCCACTGCCAGTGCCCACCACTCATACCGTGTGGCACAGGACTTTGCATCAAAAAAAGGCATTTAATTTTTACACTTTAATCTAATTTCAGTTGCCTGCCTGCTGCCAGTGTGTGTCAGACCCACAGACTGTAGTGTGCCCACTGCCAGTGCCCACCAGTACCTTGCACTCATAGTACCACTAATCAAAAAAAAATGACAGGCAGAGGCAGGCCACCCTGCAGGGGCCATCAAGGTGATTTCCCCCTCTCAACCACCCGCCACTCCGCCTCTTACCTTCAGCAGTTCCTGCTCATCTGCCCACAGTCAGGTGTCTGTCAAGGAAATGTTTGAGTGTAAGAAGCTAATGTCACTGAGTCACCCCCTTGCCCGGCGTCTGACATCCTGACTTGACGGAACTCTTAGCCTGCCAGCTTTTACCATACAAGATGGTGGATTTTGAGGCCTTCAAAAAATTTGTAGCTATTGGAACACCCCACTGGAAGGTACCCGGCCGAAATTATTTTTCACAAAAGGCTATCCCCAACTTGTACTCTATTGTGGAAAAGGAAGTCATGACATGTCTGGCACACAGTGTTGGGGCAAGGGTCCATCTGACAACTTATACCTGGTCTGCAAAGCACGGTCATGGAAGATATATCACGTACACTGCGCATTGGGTAAGCCTGCTGACAGCTGCCAAGCATGGAATGCGTGGCTCTGCAGCGGAGTTGGTGACACCGCCACAACTTGCAGGCAGGCCTTTTGCCACCTCCTCTACTGCTCCTACTCCATCCTCTTCACTAACCTCCTCGGCTGAGTCCTCTTCTGCTGCTGCGTCTTGATCCACATCATCACTTGCACCCCCCCCCCCCCCAGCTCCCTAGGGGCTATTCCACATCCCGGATACGACAGTGTCACGCCGTCTTGCGGTTGACTTGCCTGAAAGCAGAGAGTCACACCGGACCAGCACTCCTGTCCACCCTCAATGCACAGGTGGATCAGTCGCTGACCCCGCACCAACTGGAGATTGGCAAAGTGGTGTGTGACAACAGAAGAAATCTGATGGCGGCATTGAATTTGGGCAAGTTGGCACATGTGCCATGCATGGCACATGTGTTGAATCTGATTGTACAGTGCTTTGTGTGTAAGTACCCAGGCTTACAGGACGTCCTCAAGCAGGGAATATGCGGAAAAGAAAGTGACTCCTAAAATGTTACTTTATTAATATATATTAAAATTGTTACCCAACCATTTAATCAAAATCCTCAAGCAGGCCAGGAAGGTGTGTGGCCATTTCAGGCGTTCTTACACAGCCATGGCGCACTTTTCTGACATTCAGCGGCGAAACAACATGCCAGTGAGGCGCTTGATTTGCGACAGCCCGACACATTGAAATTCAACACTCCTAATGTTCGACAGCCTGCTCCAACAAGACAAAGCCGTCAACGAGTATTTGTATGACCGGGGTGCTAGGACAGCCTCTGCGGAGCTGGGTATTTTTTTGCCACGTTACTGGACACTCATGCGCAATGCCTGTAGGCTCAGGAATCCTTTTGAGGAGGTGACAAACCTAGTCAGTCGCACCGAAGGCACCATTAGCGACCTCATCCCATTTGTTTTCTTCCTGGAGCGTGCCCTGTGAAGATTACTGGATCAGGCAGTAGATGAGCGTGAAGAGGAAGAGGAAGAGTTGTGGTCACCATCACCACCAGAAACAGCCTTGTCATCATCGCTTGCCGGACCTGCGGCAATGCTGGAAGAGGAGTCTGAGGAAGAGGAGTCAGAGGAGGAATGTGGCTTTGAGGAGGAGGAAGACCAACCACAGCAGGAATCCCAGTGTGCTCGTTGTTGTCACCTATCTGGGACCCGTGGTGTTGTACATGGCTGGGGGGAAGAACAGACCGTCAATGACATCAGTGAGGACGAGGAACGGGAAATGAGTAGCTCTGCATCCAACCTTGTGCAAATGGGGTCTTTCATGCTGTCATGCTTGTTGAGGGACCCTTGTATAAAAATGCTGAAGGAGAACAACCTGTACTGGGAGGCCACGCTACTAGACCCCCAGTATAAGCATAAAGTGGCTGAAATGTTAACAAATTCCCGGAAGTCGGAAAGGATGCAGCACTTCCAGAACAAGTTAAAAAGTATGCTTTACACAGCGTATAAGGGTGATGTCACAGCACAATGGGAATCTAACAGGGGAAGAGGTGAAAGTAATCCTCCTCCTACCACGACCATGCCGGCAAGGACAGGACGCTTTACAGACGTGTTGTTGATCGAGGACATGCGGAGCTTTTTAAGTCCTACACATCGCCACAGCCATTCGGGGTCCACCCTCAGAGAACGACTCGACGGACAGGTAGCAGACTACTTCGCCTTAACTGCAGATATCGACATTCTGAGGAGCGATTAACGCCTTGACTACTGGTTGTGCAGGCTTGACCTGTGGCCTGAGCTATCCCAATTTGCGATAGAACTTCTGGCCTGCCCCGCTTCAAGTGTCCTGTCAGAAAGGACCTTCAGTGCAGCAGGAGGTATTGTCACTGAGAAGAGACGTCGCCTAGGTCAAAAAAGTGTACATCACCTCACCTAAGATGAATGAGGCGTAGATACTGAAGGGACTGACAGTGGAGGATGCATTTGACTAAATAAAGGCCTGATGAGATGCCTTGGGCTAAAAATGGTCCGCACACTGCTGTATTTAATCTCTGCATGACTGCTCCACCACCAACTAGGGTTCAAGGCCCAAATGTTTTAGTTCACTTTCTGCCGGGAAAATATTAATTCTTCCGGCCACTGCTACAGCAGCGGCTGCAACAATACCAAATTTTTCAGGCATGTGTACTGTGGATGCAAAAAAAAATAAAAAGGCACATACATGTGTCAATTCCCCTTCGTGATCGTTACCTTGTTGTGGTGAAAGGGCTTGCGTATCACAATGAAGCGATCACCTCTATGAATGTGTTGGCAATGTTGGCACACCCCAGATGATAACTGCTTCATTGTGATCAGACCAAAAGCCATCGGCTGGATAATTTTTCATAGAAAAAAAAATAATTTTCTTTGTGAATTATTTTTTTTTCACGTTGTGTGGGCTTCTAATACATAAAATAAAAAAATCATAATTAAGTCTCTTAATAGTTTATTAGAAATAATGCAGACAATTAAAAAAAAAAACATCAATTCCAATAAAACTTAGGCTTTTCACCCGATGAAAGAAATAAAACAAACAAAACAGTATAATGTATTAACATTGTTACGCTTTCCTTTTTAATATATACTGTGAGTCTGTGACAGTGCAAATACAATTTGGTCTAATTGTACAGTTACAAATAGGACAGTCTCAGAACCTCACTTTGTATCCAGAAACCCCAAACCATTGTATAAAGAAGTACAACTACTGAAGGAAATCAGTGACTTAAAGTCTACTGGGTTTTACTCGGAACATATGTAACTAATAATAGGGGTGTATCTTGATGTCAGTGTTAAAATGAACTGTAATTCCCTTAGATCAAATTAAATTTGTTTATCTAAAGAGAGTTTTAGATTTGGTTTCTGTAGATCAAGCACTTTTTCAGTGACAATGGAAGAACTACAGAACTCATTCCCTTGGCAGAGCAAGTACAGAGCTCAGAAAAGTATAGCTGGATACTCAATGTACTTCAGAGGAACACAATTATTATTTCATGATGTTGTAATGGTTCTCTCTGTAGTGCCCCAAATTAGAAGGAAGCGGACAGAGCAAGCTTTTTTCAGTATCTCCCCAAGCAAGGATTCAATTCAATTAAATCTCCCGAACGTGTGCACAAGCTCAGTCATCACTACATCCAGATTGGCGCACACACAGATTAATATAATTTCTGCAATCAGTTTGTCAACTTTTGACAACTCTTTGCGGTTCTCTAAAATCCATTCAATACACTTCTCCTGATAGGGGACATAACAGGGATTAAACTGATAATAATAGTACTAGTTAACACACCACTCATATAGGGTTGCACAGTACATTGTATGGCGCACGTGCAGTGCCCCAAATTGGAAGTAAGGGAACGACCAAGCTTCTTTTTCCATCTACGGTTCCTCAAATCTATTCGATACACGTCCCCTGATAGGGGACGTAACAGGGATTAAACTGATAAGAATAGTACTAGTTAAAACACCACTCATAAAGGGTTGCACGGTACATTGACAGCGCACGCGCAGTGCCCCAAATTGGAAGTAAGAGGACCGACCAGGCGACCAAGCTTCTTTTTCCATCTCCCAGTTCCAAAAATCTATATGATACACATCCCCTGATAGGGACGTAACAGGGATTAAACTGATAAGAATAGTACTAGTTAACACACCACTCATATAGGGCTGCACAGTACATTGCACAGCGCACGCGCAGTGCCCCAAATTGATAATAAGAGGGCTGACCAAGCTTCTTTCTCCATCTCCCGGTTCCTAAAATCTATTTGATACACGTCCCCTGACGTTACAGGGATTAAACTGATAAAAAATAGTACTACTGATTACTGAACACACCACTCAGATAGGGTGGTACAGTACATTGCGCGAGGAAGAGACCTTCAATGACGTCAGTGAAGACAAGGAACGGGATACGTCTAGCTTGGTATCCAACCTTGTGCAAATGGGGAGTTTGCGGTTGTGCAAATGGACTGTTTGGTTTTTATATGCAGTGCGTTAAACGGGGAGTTTGGTCTGTCACAGTTAGGTCTGTCACTATGAAGCGGGTGTAACCCTTACTCTACCTAATCGATACAACATCATACCTGATCGTATACACACACTGGATGTTTTAAAGCACGTTATTCCAAACAATTTATGAATGTTAGGTGATTTATGCCCTTTATGGATTAAAACCCGACTCTGCATCCACTACGTAATTTTCCATGGGAGTTTTGCCGTGGATCCCCCTCCGGCATGCCACAGTCCAGGTGTTAGCCCCCTTGAAACAACTTTTCCATCACTACTGTGGACAGAAAGAGTCCCTGTGGGTATTAAAATTTGCCTGCCCTTTGAAGTCTAAGGCGGTTCTCCCCTTCGTGAACATTTGCGTAAATTCACGTTCGCCGTTCGCGAACTGAAAATTTTATGTTCGCGACATCACTAGTTGTCAGCTGATTCCACATAGATGTCTACAGAGCCTGTTCTATTAAACGCTTATACAAGTAGAGCCCTCGAGAGAGTGGAGAGGGTGTCAGCAGTAAGTTTGTGTTGATGTCACTGATTTATTTGATCTTCCTCTGATCTGTCAGAGGAAAAACCTACAAAAAACGGATCCTGTCTGTTGAGAATCTGCCTTCACTCAGTCAGCATTTGGTCAGTAATCCATCAGTATTGCTAACGCCAAAAAAAAAAAAACAGGAATGGATCTAAAACAGAGATGACACATGAATGGAATGTTTGCATGTCTTCTGTGTTTTGAACCCACTCCTGCTTTTGGCTACCAAATCACAAGCCTATTCTGATGGGACAATAAAGGCCTTACAGCTACTACACAGACAGGATCCATGTGCATCTCATTTTCCCTTCCATGACAGATCAGAAGAAGGGTAAAATAAACGATGATGTCAACCAGGCCAATATGGCAAAATAGTGGCCCAGTCATGAAGTGGGGAGGGTGGGAACAGCATGAGGAGTCCACAGAGTTGCCCAATGACAAAGTGGTGAAGTGTCAGCAGCATGAGGAGACCACAGAGTGGCTCAGACACATAGTGTTGAGCTGGCAGCCGCATGAGCAGACCACAAAGTGGTCCAGTGGCATAGTGTTGAGGTGGCAGCAGCATGAGGAGACCACAGAGAAGTAATGTGGCAGCAGCATGAGGAGACCACAGAGTGGTGAAGTGGCAGCAGCATGAGGAGACCACAAAATGTTGATGTGACAGCAGCATGAGACTACAGCGTGGCCCATAGACATAGTGTTGAAATGGCAGCAGCATGAGGAGACCACAGAATGGTGATGTGGCAGCAGCATGAGGAGACCACAGAGTTGCCCAGTGACATAGTGGTGAGGTGGCAGCAGTATGCAGAGACCACAGAGTGGCCCAATGACATAGTGATGAAGTGGCATCAGCAGGAGGAGATCACAGAGTGGTGAAGTGGCAGCAGCATGAGGATACCACAGAATGGCCCATTGACATAGTGTTGAGGCGGCAGTAGCATGTGGATACAACAGAGTGGTGATGTGGCAGCAGCATGAGAAGACCACAGAATGGTGAAGTGGCAGCAACATGAGGAGTCCATATAGTTGCCCAGTGACATAGTGGTGATGTGGAAGCAGCACGAGGAGACCTCAGAGTGATGAAGTGGCAGCAGCATTAGGAGACCACAGAGTGGCCCAGTGACATAGTGGTGAGGTGGCAGCAGCATGAGGAGACCACAGAGTGGCCCAGAGATATAGTGTTGAAGTGGCAGCAGCATGAGGAGACCACAGAGTGGTGAGGTGGCAGCAGCATGGCCCAGTGACATAGTGGGTAGGTGGGGGGTGGCAATACCAGTACCAGCTGAATATGGTGGCTGGCAGTAGGAACACCTGGCAGCAGGTGCGGCATCAGGCGGGTGGCAGCATAAGAATAGTAGCTGAAGCAAGTAGCCAGAAGAAACAGATCTCTTTTGTCAAAGTGTTGGTGTAACACTATGGATGATCTAGTCTGATGTATCAGGCATTGGTGTTTGAAAATCCTGGCCTGATTCATTTTCTCAAAGGTCAGTTTCTCTATATTTTGGGTAGACAGGCAAGTTCTCCTTGGGGTAACTATGGCCCCTGCCGCACTAAACACCCACTCTGATGCCACACTGCTGGCCGGGCAGGAAAGCTTGTCCAGGTAAAACTTGGCCAGTTACAGCCACAAATCAAATTTGTCTGCCCATTTGTCCAGGGGATCTTCAATGTGGGGTGGCAGGGTGTACTCCAAGTATGCCATAACCCGCTGGTTCAGGTTCTGCTCTATGGCTACCTGCTGCTGCTGGTGAGTACTTTCTTCAGTAGGAGGGAGAAAACTGATCATAAGCGACTCTAGACTTAAGTTGCTGTTAATTGAGCTGATACTACCCCCCCCCCCCTGCAGTGGAAAGTGAGCACAGAGGGGCCCTCCGGTCAGACTTGCGCGAGGATGGGCTATGGCACACATAGGCAGCGGCCAACTGACTACATAGGATGTTTCGATAGTAGTTCAGTTTGTCCTCCTTCTCAGCGGGTGTAAAAAAGGTGCCCATTTTGTACCGGTAGTGAGGGTCTAACTGGTGGAGAGCCAGTAGTCATCCCTCTACCGAATGGTGACAATTCGGCTGTCACTATGCAAGCAAGTGAGCATGCATAGGGCCATTTGCAAAAAAATGTGGTTCGTTACCAAGAAGCATGAGGGAATTCAGGCTTCAATGTTAATTACATTTTTTATGAAATTCAGATCGAATTCCACTTCATCAACTCCAATTCACTCATCTCTAGAAATAACATTTAATTTTTTTTTAGGTTTGAGGTCTATTTTTGCTCTCTATTTCAATATTTTTTGGATATATAAAATGTTTGCTATTCATAACATTTGTCTTAATGAAGAACACTTTCTAGTTTTTTTCTCCATTTCAAAGTTTTCTTTTATACATACTGTGGACAGGTAAGAATTCTTTTTTTCAATTGGTCTCTAGTTCCAATTATTGATATGGTTGGCTCCTAGACCGGACAACCCATTTAACAGTATTGGCTTAAGACAGCTCTGGGGATATTTTTAGGATTAGGCTGCTGTCCCAAAACATTTTTAGTTCTGGCAATCTTTTCTGATCACAAGTGTTGAACAAATGAGATTGGAGCTTTCTCTGAACTTGACTGTTTTTGCTGGGTGATAACTGTCAGTTGCAGTCACCCCTCAGCCACCTTCATTGGATAAATGCATGACACTAGAAGTTAAAGGGGTATTCCCATTGTTATTTGAACAGTGGGTGTCCTATGGATGGGAACTCCACCTATCACAAGACTGGGTAACCAATACGCCTCAGAGCCACTGAAGGAACCAAGCAGCAGGTCGGGAATGCTACATTCCTCTCTATGGGAGTTCTGGAAGTAGCTGAGTGCTATACTCAGCTGTCTCCGGATCTATCATTCAGATGAATGGAGTGAACATTGGGCTCTGAGTAGAATTGTAAACCCTAGGGTTCCCAAAGGTAGGACACCAACCGATCTAATAATTCACATCTTTTATGTAGATAGGGGATCATTTTAACAACCAGAATACCCCTTTAATTACTGGATTCAAGTGCATTTTACTTTACTTGTAGGTTGAAAAGGGGATTAAAAGTAATCTAATAACCTCATGGAAATGTTTAATTTGGAGAAACTACATGTATATTTTGCTTTTCAAAGGCTATTTTTTTTCTTTAAGCATAAGCCATAATATTATACTAACACTGTTAATAGCTTTTTTTTACCAATGCTGTGCAAATGAAGAATTAACATAATTAAACTGACTATTAGCAAGAATTACTTTAACAATTATAGCTGAATCTGAAAATGCTGTAAGCAAATACTGTATTTTTCAGACTATTAGACTTACTTTTTCTCTTCAATCTTCCGCTGCCATATTCTGGTGCATCTAATGGTCCAAATGCCAACATTAGGGTACTTTCACACTAGTGTTTTTCTTTTACGGCATAGAGTTTGCATTCGGATCTATCTCCAAATGCTTTCAGTTGTCATGCGGTATGGCGGATCTGGCGGGTGGTTCCGTCGACGGAACTACCCGCCGGATCCTCACACCGCAAGTGTGAAAGTAGCGTTAGAAGACTCTGAGCTCTGTACCTAACAGTCAGGTCCTGTGTACATAATTTATGTGTTATCTGCTCACTGAACGGTCACATCTTACACACATATTTTAGTGTGACTGGTAAGTGTGCAAATAATACAGAGTAAATATGTGCAATTTCTCCCTTGTTAGGACCTTTGTAGCCATGGGAGAGATCCATTTTAGTAACTTTAGGCATCAAATACTGCTTTTGACTGGGTAAGCTCATGCAGCAAGTCTGTCCCTAATAATGATGGCACTCTGTGGCTCTCATAGTCAGGGAGAACTGTGATGAAACACTGTGGTTTACAATATGATATGGCACTGTGGCTGGTATAGCCTGGGCACACTGAGACTTGCATAGTCAGGGGGCATTATGGCTGCTAATGTGATTTGGCACTGTGGCTTGGCATAGTCAGGGGGCACAGTGGCTGGCAATGTAATGGGGCACTATGGATGGCATAGTCGAGGGAGCAGTCACTGAAAATGTTGAGGCATTGGTTTTTGCATCGTGCCAGTATCATATCAACTGTATATCACCTTTAGGATATATAAAGTAAAAATGTATTTTTATATTTTCAGGCTTCTAATTGTGGGTGCATCTTATAGTCTAGTGTGTCGTATGGTTTAAAAAATACGGTAGTTCAAATGATTGAACTCAGGGTATTTTACTCAGGGTATACAGACACATATAGGATAGACATATTGTGACACAATAAAAGGAGTATTAAACAGAGTGGATTGAGACAGCACCATCAAAGGTCATTAGACCAAAAGTCCATTTAGTGGCGGTGCAGCGCAATGTCAGGTCCCGGCCTTAGAACCCCCAGCGTATTCCAGTTAGATGAAGAAAATCGCAGCACTCCAATGTCTTGTAGTAAAAACTTCTTTATTCCACCTCAGAAAAGCTTTTCTGAGGTGGAATAAAGAAGTTTTTACTACAAGATGTTGGAGTGCTGCAATTTTCTTCATCTAACAATAAAAAGAGTAAGCACATGTTCAGCCAAGAGGATAAATAAAGAAGGACATATCTTTTGGATTATGGGCAATGTATTATTAGAAAATGCTAAATCTTTATTGATTTTTTTGTTACAAACAGATTGTGGCACATCTATGGCTGTGCCTGAATTCTTGTGTATTTTGCAACTTATTTTACCACATCCTTGTTGCATAATATAACATCTCTAATTAAACATATTTATTGAATGAATGTGCCAAAATTATAATTCACTGTGGCTAGTTTGTCTGTTTTGATTTTCCAGCTCAACAAGGGGCTATGATGTAGAATTTGGCAGCAACGTGTGAAGAAATATTGGCACAAAATTTGAAGCTGGTGAGTATGGTCAATGCAAGCACAGAAGATTATCCAAGGACAGCACAGAAAGCAGCATCACTGTAGTCTTCTTGTGGAAGCAAGAGACCTGATGGACTACTACTGGGTAGAGATGTCGCGAACATAAAATTTTCCGTTCGCGAACGGCGAACGCGTGTTTCCGCAAATGTTCGCGAACGTGCAAACAGGGCGAACCGCCATAGACTTCAATAGATAGGCGAATTTTGAAACCCACAGGGACTCCTTCTGGCCACAATAGTGATGGAAAAGTTGTTTCAAGGGGACTAACACCTGGACTGTGGCATGCCGGAGGGGGATCCATGGCAAAACTCCCATGGAAAATTACGTAGTTGACGCAGAGTGTGGCAAGGTGAATTCGCAATGGGTTAATATAACCTGCATTAATAGCATTGCGAATTCAACTTAGAGCTGAGTTCCTAATGGTTGTATTGCTAGAATATAATGAAGATTAAATTCTCAATCTTCGTTATATTCTAGCAATACAACCATTAGGAACTCAGCTTTAAGTTGTAATCTCAATGCGAATAATGCAGGTTATATTAATCGCATTGCGAATCCAACTTCTATAATGCACTATTCATAGATATAGCACTGTATTCGTTACTTCCTACTATCCCACCATTAGCAAACTCGCCAAAGTTGTTATCTCAATTTCTCAAAGCGATAATACTTACAATTATTAATCGCTTTGCGAATCCATTTGATGCCGGCTGACTACCACCAACTTTCTACTGCTTCCGAGTCAAGATATCTGAACCCCCCAGGGGCCATTTGGGCGTTTTTGATAGAAAACGCATCAAAAACGCATCTGCGTTTTTATAATTTTTTTATTTTTATTTTATTTTTTTTTGTGTATTTTGCCACATTTGGTACCATATTTACATTTGGTATAGGCAAATATGGTAGTCTACCATGGAAGTAGGAAGTAGCTACCATGGAAGCAGGGGAAGTGGCTGCTACAGGCCCTGAAATCAAACAGGGGCCTGGAAGGAGGACAAATTAATTTATTTTCAGGTCCCAGGTAGCAGGGGGTATAGTGCCCCTAGTCCTAGTACTGGTAGTACTGACATGTATCTGACCTGAGAAGATTTACCTCATCAAATACAGCTGTCAGAATAAGACAACTACCTTCACACAAACGGGGATAGCGCAGCCCTAAAACTTCCCGGACCCACTATCTTTACCTACTTGCATGTTCATCTTAGGTAGTGACCCCAAAACTGGACAACAGCCCCTATACTGAAATACATGTGATGGCAACACACAAACAGGGAACAACAAACAGACATATTCAAAGCGTAGACATACGGAAAAGAAATGCTAGTTGGACAATGGAGTTCAAAAACTCCAGAGGCAAACAAAAAAAAAACGAAATGCTAGAAATACCAAATCACCAGAAGCCAAAAACTTTGTGACTAAGGATGAGGTAAGTTATCAAAAAGTCTATTTGGCTGCTTTGCTGAATTTCACAAAGAAATTCAATTTGTTACGAATTACTTCATCACGAATTGCATAACATGGTATGTAGCTGGTGCAGTAATGGGGAATGGCGATCACGTCAACCCCCGTCATTGAACCGCTCAGATGCCACGCTGATCGTGGCATCTAAAATTAAAATGGATGCCTTTCAGGGGTTAATCAAGATTTTAAAAAAATACAATGATGATGCGGTTTGCCTGGTTTCTTCAACCAAGATGGCTGCGGCGTCCTTTCCGTGAGCAAATGGATAAGGTATGCATTTAATTTTTACTGCCTTTTCAGGGAAAATAGATTTGTTACCACTAAGCGCAAGGAAATTCGGCTTCCTGGTAATCACATTTTTCCTGAAATTTGGATTGAAGTCAATTCATTTGACTTCGATTTACTCAACACTAGTTGTCACAATACTAGAATTTAGAAAAAAGCCAGAGGAGTCTTTAATACCACAAGGGAACAGCATGGGGAACCAGAGGACAATGCATTTACCATCACCTGCACATCAAGGTGCTGGTCTTTTGTACTGAGTGAGGAGAAGCTCAAGCCAGGGTCCCTGCATGCTGGGTAGAGCTGCCAGCTGAGCGTCCTGATGCTCTGGAGTCCCTGTGCATCACCTCATTGGCCTGGTTCCTCAAGCAACCGGATGGAGGCAGCATCAGCAGCCATAACAACAGCTCTTTGCTAGGAGTACCAGAATCCGAACTCAGGGCAATCATCTTATTGTCATTGGTTCTCCTTATGAAAGTCTTGTTTCTGATTTGAGAAGAGTGAATTGATTCTTAAGAATCAAATATTTTTTTTTTTTTATTTAATTTGTTAGAATCAGAATTACTACAGATTCGATTTGGGCGAGAAAAATAGAGAGAAATAATTTTCAAGGCATCTAGAGCATTTTCAAATTGGATAGAATTGCTTCTTACCCAACTCAAATTACTAGGTCGATTTGGATGAGACGGCCCCAAAACAAATTTTAATTCGTTCTCTATTTCTCTCTCTATTTATAAATAAACAATTTCTTTGATTTACCTTTTTCTCATAATTTCTTAAGAATAATTCTTTCTTCTATAAGCCTTTGAGCACTTGCTCACATCCATATTCCTATTTTCGGTACAGACCAGAGTTCCATTGAAAGATGTATGATAAATATATGTAGATTTTAACCACATTTTTTTCTGCACCTTACTAATTCTGTCTTTGGACAATTGGGAAATTCAGAGCAGAACCTTTCAAGCACGTCGGTTAGCTCCAGTTACACATTTATTTATTTATCAAGGGGGATTGTTCATGAATGCAGCTGAAACCACCGAGCGCTGAATTCTCACAAATACAGCTCAGCTCCCGCTGTGATAAAGAATTTTATTTTTCCTTTCATGGGGGGGAGAAGGAAAAAAAAAAAGTATACTGTGGATATTCCTCTTCAGGGTTTCCGGTTCTTTCATTACATATTCTATAGCCTATGACTCTGAATGCATTATTGGAAGCTGTAAATGTCCCAGCCATGTTTTATAGATGGGTGCATTTTCAACCCTTGAGACATGAGCAACCTAAGGAAATCGATCTGTGAATAATAACTGCTGCTCACATTCAAGTCAGGTTACCATGTTTCCTGCTTCACTGCTCTGGGTGGAAATGAATGAAGGATTTGACAGAAGAGATTGAATTAGTAATAAAGAAGAAATAAGAATAAAACAAGTTCAGCCCTAATATAATTTTCGGCTATGACTTGATGCAAGAAGAACATATTGGCAGTCGCTTAAATTATTTCATCTAAGTTCATCGGTTGTATGGGATTCAATTACAAGAAAACTAAAGATTTTAGACTTTGTTTTCCTTATTTATAGACTGAAATAGATTTTTTTTATCTTTGAAACAATGTGCCACCGTGGACCATCAGGCTGTGATTAGTGCCATCACAACTGTCCAGTGACATCATTAAAAGAGGTTGTCCAAGATTTTTATATTAATGACTTTCCCTCAGAATAGGTCATATTAATAGTGTTGAGCGAAACAAATTCAAAAATTTTGGCCAAATTAAATTTGCCGCCAAACTGAATTTCCTTGTGTTTTGTGGTAACAAATCGAGTTTTCCTGAATGGTGGTAAAAAAAATAAAAATAAATCATACTTACCCTCAACTGTATGACTGCGAAGAGCTGGACGCCACCAACTTAATTGAAGATTCCACTCAAAATCGAATCAAATGGATGAGAGTAAGTATGAATTTAATAATTTTTTATCTTATTGTACACTGTAATATCTATGTCAGATGCTGCTCCCTGTCATTTCACCCACTACTTTGTTGAAGCAGCCGAATCAAATGTTCTAATACTTCGCTTATCACTAGTAATCAATATGAAATTGGCAAGGGTTCGACTCCCGGCACCCTCTGCCATTTAGCTGTTTGAAGAGGCCACAGTGCTCCTGGGAGGCCAATTATGTCAGTCACATGAGCTGCAATACAAAGAACAGTTGCTATCCAATGTGCTTGGTATGCTGTAAGGAGTACTATGGCTTCATCAAACAGCTGATCAGCGGGAGTCAAGGGTTTTAGGCTCCTGCTGATCTAATACTGATGTCCAATCCTAAGGACAGATCATCAAAATCAGATTTTGGAAAACCCCTTTAAAGGGTATTGTTGTATGATTAATTTAAAAAACAAAAGAAATAAGACATCATATAGTACATGCAATTTCTTTCTAGCAAGACTAGAACTAGCCCTGTACCTAACATGGATCCACAGATCTCCCCATTCATTTTTCTGCTTGTTTCTGCTACATTTATTTTGATCTAGCAGCTCAGAGGGTGTGTACTTCATAAGGTGTGTATCCTTTCTGCTGAAGTACCCTTTCAATGACTGTCACAGCTTCTTACAATAGATCCAGCTGGTGGCAGCATAGAAGGGAGCATGTGAGTCCACCTCGCTGATGTTACCAAGGTAGATGGAAAAATAAGGAAAAAAACAGCAGGTAGAGCAATACAGATACATTTTATAGTGATTATAATTAGATGAGCTTAGATTATAGAGATGAGCGAAGTTATGGAAAATTTGATTTGGCTGCTTCGCCGTATTTCACAAAGATACTCATTCATGACAAATTATTTAATCACAAAGCCCATTTCTTTGTATGTAGTGGGTGCAATGATGGGGGATTCATCATTGATCGCAGAATCTGAGGCTACCATTTAGGGCTTTCAGGGGTTAATCAGGGCAAAAAAAAATAATGAAATACATACTTTACACGAGCCGAGAATCTTAATGATAATTGCTAACAAGTGTTCCTATGACACCATTATCTGGTGGTGTAAATGTACTGCCAATTAGTATTACCCAAAGAACGAGGGAAATGCTCATTCATTGGGTATTCCAACCATTTTTGCGGTCACAAAAATCGGTTTTTGCAGGTAGCAGACTGTGTTGTGTAACCACGATCTCTTGTCTCAAAACAACAGAATGGGGAAGAGCGATCGCATTAGCAATCACTCCTCCCCATACTCTGGAAGAGATCGCTACATGTACAGATGTAGCCGAGCTAAAATTGACTCTGTTAAGGGCTCATGCACACAAACGTATTTTGTTTCCGTGTCTGTTCCATTTTTTGTGGCCCGTATGTGGAATTATTCACTTCAATGGGGCCACAAAAAAAAAAAACTGAAATGTCTCCATGTGCATTCTGTTTCCGTATGTCCATATGTCTGTTCCCGCAAAAAAATAGAACATCTCCTATTATTGTCCACATTATGGACAAGAGTAGGACTGTTCTATTAGGGGTCAGCTGTTCCGCAAAATACAGAATGCACACGAACGTCATCTGTATTTTTTGCGGATCAATTTTTTGAGGACTGCAAAATAAATATGGTTGTGTGCATGAGCCCTAACTTTGATAACACGTGTCACAGTGATATCTAGTGCCATCTTGTGACAAAAGCCATTGGAATACATTGACAGTTGAGTAAGTTAACTTTTTGTGCCATTCTTTTACTTAAAATATTAACCATCAAGTTTAGCGTTGCTGCATCTGTAAACGCAGCGGTCTCCTGCATCAGCAAGCAGCAGATTGTCAGGAATCAATGCTTCCCTCCTGACAATTGGCTGATCTGTCGTCCCGTGTAAAGGGACCATTAGTCTCACAAAGATATTGGACCTTATCAGGTGTAGATGTTCTGGGAGGAGGGAGGTGTAAGTATATTTTTACACACCTTTCATGAACTATTGTTTTCATTGGTTTTTAAATTTTTTTGTGATTAAATTTTGGATATTAATAAAATATGTGATTTAATCATGTGATTTTTGTTGTGCATCATCTTGCTTTTTTCATGTGCTCCTTGTTTTGGCTTAAAATTTGTGTTTATGCACATGGACAGCACCCTTTTCTTTTTAATTTGTTTTGTGGTGCCTGCTTTCTTTGATACATTACACTATCCTCTGGATAGGTCATCGGTATCTGATCAGGAGGGGGGGGGGTCCGACACCCGGGGCCCCCGCCAAGCAGCTATTTGAGAAGGCACTGGTGCGCCGTGGCCTTCTCTCAGCTTAACAAGCACAGCGCCTTGCCTTGTATAGTGGCTGATCTTGGTATAGCACTCAGCCCAATTTCAACAAGGCTGAGCTGCGCCTAGGCCATGTGATCAATGAACGTGACATCACTTGGCCTAAGGAAAGCTGAGAGAAGGCCACAGAGCTACTGCAAGTGCTGATGCCTTCTGAAACAACTGATTGGGGGAGGAGGGTCCCTGGAGTCAGATCAGTACCAATCAGATACTGTTGACCACTTTAAGTTATATTCAATTTATTGGGCCCCAGTGAATCTTACTAGATCCCTGCTGATCTTTGTTCCCTCTGCTTCAACATGGAGAAGCCTGCTCAGCCAGCTGCACAGTCACCAGCTTTGGAAAGGAGGCATCTCCTGCCATTTTTTCTATGCTGATCCAGCCAGTATGTGTCATAATGGCAAAGGCAGGGAATCAACAAAGCATGTATAAATTATTTTATTTTTAATTTGTTTACACCATTCTACCCCTTACTCTATCTAAAATATATATATATATATATATATATATATTAATATAGCAAAAATCGGCAGCACCACCTATAACATATCAGGGTGCACAGCCCACTGGACGAGACACTCCATATAAATAGGTATAGAAAAAAGGGGCAGCACTCCAAATGTAATAAAAAGAAAAACGCGGTTTATTCATCCATGTGACAAAGGCCTTTGCCTCATGGGTGAATAAACCGCGTTTTTCTTTTTATTGCATTTGGAGTGCTGCCCTTTTTTCTAAACCTATATATATATATATATATATATATATATATATATATATATATGGAGAAGATAGTGGCAGCACCGTATCAAGTTCAAAGGCGGGTGCACGCCTCACAGAGACCAGCCAGTCTCAAAATAAGTATACCAGGAAAAAAGGCAGCACTCCAAAAATGTAAAAAGCAAACAAACCGAGCTTTATTCACCCATGTGGGCAGTGCGACGTTTCGGCTCAGACTGAGCCTTTCTCTTGAGAAAGGCTCAGTCTGAGCCGAAACGTCGCACTGCCCACATGGGTTAATAAAGCTCGGTTTGTTTGCTTTTTACATTTTTGGAGTGCTGCCTTTTTTCCTGGTATATATATATATATATATATATATATATATATATATATAGCTTCTAGTCCTGACCTCACCACAGGTCTAGTGACCCCAAAAAGTTTAAAATTTTTGCTAATGTTTATGTGTATCATATATAGTAACTCTAAAATAAATTTTTATGATCAGTAAAGGCCACTGGTTTTATTATACAGAATATAAAAAACTCTCTGCTTTTTCATTTCAGCTGAGAATGCCCAACTGCAGTCCTTAAGCAGTTAAATAATGTTTACCAATGAATACCCTTAAGGACCATGTAAACACTATCTTTTAAGTGCCTGATGCAGTGTTAGAGATGTGCTCTTGAATTAATTTTTCTCAGTGTGGGAGCAACCTAGCCATGGATTGACTTATTCAGATCAATCTTATCACTTCTTGCAGAGCAGAGATTACACACATGTAGATGTCTTTGTTCCTCATTAGTCGGCTGTACTCATTAATTCTACCAGAGAGGGTCAAATGATTCTTATCTTCCACGGGTCTTTCTATGTTGATTTAGTCTTCGTAGGTCCCTGCTGCATGCAACAGTGAAATGCAAGCCCAGCGTGAAGTTATTTTAAACTAATTAAAAGTTTTTGATATATTTTACCTAAGTGTCCACCAACGAACTCTCACAAATAAACCAGAGAAAAAGATTTGGGTAGATATATTTTTATCTGTTTTTTCCCCCTGAAATTGTATTAAAACGCTGACAGCAATGACTTAATTAAAGGTACATTTTAACAAATCATTAGTGAATTTATCCTTATGTATTTACAGTGTTAATTTGAGACAAGCATCTTCAGAGCATGGTTGTTTAATTATGTCATTTTTTTTACTCTTTTTAATGAACACGAATGGATCAGAAATGTAATTAATTCTGTTTAATTCTGTTTATTGCACTTACTTTTTCAATTTATTTTTGTGCTGTATTTTATTATACAGTACATTTGTCAACACATGGGGGGGGGGGGGGGTTATAGAGTGTGGTTATATCTTAAAAGGGTTGTCCAGGGAATTTAGATTTATAAATAATTAATTAATTTATTAATTCCTATTTTACTACTTGCTTTGATCTCTTAGATAATACACTATACTACTTACAGTATGTAGTGCTGTGTTTATGGTGTCAGTAGGAAACTGACAGGCACTTTATTAGGCCTTGCCTTGAGATCACTAGCCTAAATATGCAACATGCAATATGGGATGGCACTCCGGTTGCCGTATCACAGCACATGGATGTCACCTGAGGGTGTATAAGAGATAGGGCAAATAAATACTTACATCCTACCTAGAAGGAAGTCTTCAGTGGAGTGCCCTGAAAAGATGTGTTTTACTGAATTTAAACCTGTTATCCCCTCCTCCAGTGTGCAGCATGCATGTCTCTGAGATCACTCAGGAATTTTGTCTTATCAGCATAATGGGGGATGGGTACTATCTCTAACCCACTACAATACAAGGCACATCATTACTTAGAATAGTAATATTAAAAGGGAACAAAATTAGAAACAATCAGTACTTTAAAAAAACAACATTACAATACAGTATCTATAGAGGATTTGAAGCTGCAATCACTTGATTTGATACATAATGCTTCAAAATAAGATTGCAAAAGTATTATAACCTGTGAGTATAATACTGACAAGAAACTTATTAGGCCATCTCTCTGGCCTTTGTCAGCACACCGTGCAAAGAGGGAGCTCCCTCTCATGGTCAAGCTCCTTAGTTGCTGCAGTTGCCATTGAACGTTGGCAGCGTAATCCCAACCATTACAGCAGGAGCAAGGTTGTCAATGTCAACCACCATCAAGCTCCTGCTCCTGATCACGTAGGCAACAAGATCATCATGACATTATTGTATGTTCTGGTGCTTTAATATGTAGAGCGTATTAAGGAGTTAAATGGCTATTCTAATTTCAGCCAATAAATGTTATTTTTTGTATGGTAAAATTGAATGGGCTCACATCATCTCCCTTGCACCAGAAAAGTGGCTTTAAAAAGTTGCAAGCTGTGTTTTGGACTTTTTAAACGTGAATTTTTCTAAAAATAAAAATAAAGTCGGAAGTGCCCGATTTTATACCGCCCTTGCCACTTTTTCAAAAGGAGGCTTGATAAGAGGAGGGGTGGGAGGGTGCTTGACGAACACAAAATACAAATTTATCTTCCTTACACCAGTTTTCTGGTGCAAATGAAACCGAGAGCTGCCATAGATTTTTCTTTAGGTGCACAGACTGCCAGAGGATGCATCTAATTTACTGTATGAAGAGGCCTGTACCTCAGGCAGAACAGGGGATATCAAGAAAGTGCCAATATTGATAAATATTGATAAATCTCCCCCTATGAGTCCTAGGACATCAGATAGTGTTATTGTCAAGGATGAAGAACAGTTAGCAGGAACTGATAAATAACGACAGACTGGCTTGATCCCAAACTAAGGAAGACATAGGAGGGCCCTATAAATCCCTAAGAACTCTCCCTTAGTGCTATGTACAAGTCCCGGTGGTAGACAGATACATGCCCTTGTACCTATAACTGAGTGACACCTGAAAACCCTATAGTAGTGAGGGGAACGGCCACCGGCTCCCAGCACAGAATACAGAGGGAGTCAGGGTCACCTAGAATCAAGCCAGCAAACAAAACACAAAGTAAACGGAATGCACTTATCTTAGAGCAAAACAACTGCAGCATCCAGCAGCACACACTTCACCCAGGAAGTAGTATAAACCGCAAGGAGAAGCAGTAAGGGAGAGAATATAAAGCAAACCAATAATCAAAGATAAGAGGCAGCTGAGGGAGAGAAAGGAACTGAGCAAAGTGAAACCAAAACAAAGAACGTCATACACAAGACAGGGAGGAACTTCTGACCGACCGTCTCCCAGAACCGGCGGTGACAGTTATATAGCAAGTTTCAGAGCAATTAGAGCATATCTGATTCAAGTCTGTATCACTTAAAAAAAAATAGACAAATCGGATCCCAAATAAATTTCAAGAAATTCTCTCATCTCTAATGGGTTCTATTGAACACAAATAGATTTATTTAACACTGATACCATTTAGGAGTGTGTGTGACTTTTTGATCGGATTTTATTCAACTATTTTGGCTAAGTAAAGTTTCTAAAAAAAAATGTCGAATAGGCCTTTTTGATTTTTTTTCTGTTATGTCGTTCACCGTATGTGATAGATATTTTTATTTTTTAATAGTAAGTGTGTGTGCTTTGATACGGTGATACCCATGATTAGAGATGAGTGAATCAAAGCTGAATTTGGAATTCGATCCGAATTTCAGGAAAAATTTGATTGGCACCGAAGCAGAATTTCCTCACGATTCGTGGTAACGAATGGCATTTTTTCCTAAAACAGCTGCTGCACATGTGAGGACATGGAGAAAGGAACTCTGGGAGGCGGGATCACCCATAATGCCATGCATGCAGCCAATCCGCAGCAAGCCAGTCCTGTGATGTCACAGCCCTATAAATAACGTCAGCCATCTTAGATTCTGCAATTTACCAGTGTACTTAGTGCAGGGAGAGACGTCTACAGGCTCTAGGGACAGTGATAGGAAAGACTTGATTGTGGTGAAAAAATGATTTATAAGTGCAGGTAAAGGATAGAGAGTAATCGTTACACAGCATTTATGTAGAACAGGGAAATAGTAGGGGAGGTTATAGAACAATCCAATTACATCTTGGTGCACTAACTGGGGATCCAAATTGCCATTATACAGAGCATGGGCATTCATTATACAGAGCATCGGCATTCTCCCTCTGGAAAACACAGGAACCCTCTTCTGAAGGTTGACATGGACAGACAAGAATGAAACACCAGAAACATTAAGGACTGCCAGACAGACAATAACAGGGACAGAGAGCAAACTAAATAAAAATATATTCGCCGTTCAGCGTTGCACTTATCTGTTGAAAAGCCTTTTGTGTTGTGTAAAAGTATAAAACAAATTAGGGTCTAATTGCCATTCAGCGTGCAGTGATATATTCTAAAGCCCAGTTTGCCGTATATTAGTGGTGAAACAAAAATATATGCGCCATTAAGTGTTGCACTAATCTGTTGAAAAGCCTTTTGTGTTGTGTAAAAGTAGAAAAAAATGAGGGCCTACTTGCAGTTAAGCGGTGCACTGATATATTCTGAAGCCCAGTTTTCCGTGTATTAGTGACGAAATAAAAATATATTTGCCGTTCAGCGTTGCACTTATCTGTAGAAAACACTTTTGTGTTGTGTAAGAGTAGAAACAAATTAGGGCCTAATTGCCATTCAGCGGTGCAGTGGTATAATCTAAAGACCAGTTTGCTGTGTATTAGTGGCGAAAGAAAAAATATTTGATCTAACATTTGATTTTTTGATCTAACAGTATGTCAGACAGAGAAGTGCCAGGCCCTGCACAGTGGAGTCTCATAGGCCTAAACTTTTTTGGCGCAGGCAGAAGTCGCAGCTGAGTAAGGGGGCGTGGCAGCAGGGTTCACAGCGAGAGGCCTGAGCTCCCAGTGTCACCTAGCTGTCGTGTCTTGACCAGCAACCCAGTGGTTATTGAATGGTTGACTCTATCTTCGACTTTGTTGCAAGAGACATCAGAAACCCCCAGCCAAGAGTCAGGGGGTTCATCAGACACAACCCTTATTTGGCATGATCCGGGAGCAGGGCCTGTGCCGTCACCTGTCCTCAACCTGCCCCTGTCCTTTTCTGTTCCCTCAGCCAAGAGAACTGATGGCTTGTGCTGAGCCAAGGTGGAAGCTGAACGTGCTCCTGTCCAAGTTGTTGGTGCTTTAGTCCCTTCCTTTCCAAGTGGTGGACTCTGCCTCCTGCTCTTTGTCCTTCATCAAGAATCAAATTCTGTCCTTCTCCGTGAACACTGAAAATCGGAACCATGGTGACTGTCAATGGGAAGAACATTTTGTCGGTGCTGCGTCAAGGAGGGCTGAGCCATGCACCCTGCATGGCACACGTATTCAATCTGGTTGTCAAGCGGTTCCTGAAGTCTTCCACCCATCTGCATGAAATCCTAAAAATGGCCAGAAAACTTTGAATGCACATCAGCCACTCGTACACTGCAAAGCACACCCTCCTTGAGTTGCAACGGCAGAACGGCATGCCCCAAACATAGTCTGATATGCGACATTTTCACAGGTTGGAATTCTACCCTCTATATGTTAGACTGACTATACGAACAGAGAAAGTTAATAAACAATTTCTTGATGATGCACGCGGACAGGAGTACTCCCCTACTTCGATGTCAGCCGGTGGCAGATCATGCGTGACACGGGCTGTTTGCTCAGGCCCTTTGACGAGGCCACGTTATTTGTCAGTCGCCATGACTACAGGATGAATGATGTCATTCCACTGCTTCATGTCCTGGACAAGTCAGGGGACTTGAGACGTGGTGTAATAATCTCACGGCCACATGAGCTCTGTGGCGGTCTTCTGCCAGATCTCTATAGATTGCCGAAAGTCTATAGTGGAAGTCACGTGGTGCGCTGCGCAAGCGCACAAGTTCACTTCCACGGATCATGCCTGCAGCCTCCATTGAAGTACTTTGCACACCGCGCGTGTGCACAATTAAGGGTATAGAGACATCTTAAAGTGACAGTCATCTCCAGTAAAATACAGCATCTACATTAATTTGTACCCTCGCGGGCTCGATTCGCTCGCCACGCATCGGGCTCGGCCTCCCGGCGCTTGCCATTTAGTAAAGCTGTCTCTATGCCACTATTGATAGTAAAGAAGGAAATAAATGGTAAAGAAAGAGACTATCCATCTCTTTCTTTATCATCCATTTCATTCTTTACTATCAATGGTGGCATAGAGTTAGGTTTACTAAATGCCGAGCGCAGCGAGACCGAGCCCACGAGGGTACAAATTAATGTAGATCAATGAACGCTGGGGGGTATGAGACCATTCATGTTTTAATGGAGATGACTGTCACTTTAAGAAGTCTCTATACCCTTAAGTGTGTGCACACGCGGTGCGCGAACTACTGCAATGGAGGCTGCAGGAATGATTCACGGAAGTACACTTGTGCGCTTGCACAGCGCGCCACGTGACTTCTGCTATAGACTTTCGGCAAACTATAGACTTTCGGCAGAACACCGGCTTAACTGGAGGAGGAGGGGGACATTGGAGCACAAGCACTGTGTACAGTCGTGGCCAAAAGTTTTGAGAATTACATAAATATTGGAAATTGGAAAAGTTGCTGCTTAAGTTTTTATAATAGCAATTTGCATATACTCCAGAATGTTATGAAGAGTGATCAGATGAATTGCATAGTCCTTCTTTGCCATGAAAATTAACGTAATCCCCAAAAAACCTTTCCACTGCATTTCATTGCTGTCATTAAAGGACCTGCTGAGATCATTTCAGTAATCGTCTTGTTAACTCAGGTGAGAATGTTGACGAGCACAAGGCTAGAAATCATTATGTCAGACTGATTGGGTTAAAATGGCAGACTTGACATGTTAAAAGAAGGGTGATGCTTGAAATTATTGTTCTTCCATTGTTAACCATGGTGACCTGTAAAGAAACGCGTGCAGCCATCATTGCGTTGCATAAAAATGGCTTCACAGGCAAGGATATTGTGGCTACTAAGATTGCACCTCAATCAACAATTTATAGGATCATCAAGAACTTCAAGGAAAGAGGTTCAATTCTTGTTAAGAAGGCTTCAGGGCGTCCAAGAAAGTCCAGCAAGCGCCAGGATAAAGTGCCACCAGTGCAGAGCTTGCTCAGGAATGGCAGCAGGCAGGTGTGAGCGCATCTGCACACAAAGTGAGGCGAAGACTTTTGGAAGATGGCCTGGTGTCAAGAAGGGCATCAAAGAAGCCACTTCTCTCCAAAACAAACATCAGGGACAGATTGATCTTCTGCAGAAAGTATGGTGAATGGACTGCTGAGGACTGGGTCAAAGTCATATTCTCCAATGAAGCCTTTTTCCGATTGTTTGGGGCATCAGGAAAGGTGAGCGCAACTATCAGTCCTGTGTCATGCCAACAGTAAAGCACCCTGAGACCATTCATGTTTGGGGTTGCTTCTCATCCAAGGAAGTGGGCTCACTCACAATTTTGCCCAAAAACACAGCCATGAATAAAGAATGGTACCAAAACACCCTCCAACAGCAACTTCTTCTAACAATCCAACAACAGTTTGGTGAAGAACAATGCATTTTCCAGCATGATAGAACACCGTGCCATAAGGCAAGAGTGATAACTAAGTGGCTCGGTGACCAAAACGTTGACATTTTGGGCCCATGGCCTGGAAACTCCCCAGATCTTAATCCCATTGAGAACTTGTGGTCAATCCTCAAGAGGGGGTGGACAAACAAAAGTCCACTAATTCTGACAAACTCCAAGAATTGATTATGAAAGAATGGGTTGCTAACTTGCTATCAGTCAGGAATTGGCCCAGAAGTTGATTGAGAGCATGCCCAGTCGAATTTCAGAGGTCCTGAAAAAGAAGGGCCAACACTGCAAATACTGACTTTTTGCATAAATGTCATGTAATTGTCGATAAAAGCCTTTGAAACGTATGAAGTGTGTGTAATTATATTTCACTACTTCACAGAAACAACTGAAACAAAGATCTAAAAGCAGTTTAGCAGCAAACTTTGTGAAAACTAATATTTGTGTCATTCTCAAAACTTTTGGCCACAACTGTAGATAAATGAGTGGATTTTCGACATAGGTAACAGGAGAGGAGGAGCAGGAGGAGCAGGACCAGCCAGAGGAGCTACAGGGCGATGAGGAAGATGAGGCAGAGGACCCAGACACACCGTGGCATTATGCAGTGGAGATGGAGGCAGGGAGTTCCTCCGAGTCACTTGCACAAATGGCCCGATGCATGCTCACTTGCTTGCGTAGTGACAGCCGAATTGTCACAATTCGTCAGAGGGATGACTTCTGGCTCTCCACCTTGTTAGTCCCTCGCTACCGGTCCAAAATGTACACCCGCTGAGAGGGAGGACAAACAGAACTGCTAAAAAGACATTCTATGTAGTCAGTTTGCTGCTGCCTATCTGCGCCATCGTCCATACTCTCGCAGGATGTTAGAGGTAGGTGGAGCATCCTTAAAAATGATTTCAGGCATTTAGGTCAAAAGCTTAGGGCAAGGACCTCAAAGGTAGTATTTTCAAAGATACTGCCTGTACCAAGAGCCATACAAGAAAAGCAGTGGGAGATTAGGGAGGTTAACAAGGGCTCAAGAACTGGTGTAGGAATGAGGAGTTTGGGTTCCTGGAGAACTGGGACAACTTCTCTGTCGGCTACAGGCTCTATCGTAGGGACGGGCTGTACCTCAAGGGGGAATGGGCAGCTGTGTTGGGGAGAAAGATGGCTAGAAGGTTGGAGGAGTGTTTAAACTAGGGACTGGGGGAGGGATACTTACATTATAGGAGGGGAACATAGTGCAGATAGATACTGGGGGCAAGGTATTTTGACTGACGGAGGAATGGAAGGAGGGACTAAAACAGTTCCGAAGGAAAGGTGTAGGGTTAAAAATATACAAAAACCTCTTAATTGTATGTATACTAATGCCAGAAGTCCTATATAAAGCCGACAGTCTGAGAAGATATAAGTGAGGTACACAACATGTGGAGAAACTGTGGGTAGAGATACATGGAGCCAAAAACAATAATAAATTACTAACAGGAGTTTACTATAAACCACCTATTATACCAGAGTCCACAGAAAATCTATTACTAAACGAGATAGACAAGATAGATGATGCCGCAAATCATAATCAGGTGGTTATTATAGGGGACTTCAACTATCCAGATATAGACTGGGAAACTGAAAGCTTTACATTGCAGAAAGGAAACAGGTTTTTGGCAATAACCAAAGACAATTACCTTTCCCAACTGATTCAGGTCCCGACTAGAGGGACGTCCATACTGGACTTAGTATTAACCAATAGACCTGACAGAACAACAGATGTGCAAGTTGGGTGACCATAAAGTAATAACCTTCCATTTATCATTAAAAAGAGCATTTCTACAGGGAGGAACAAAAATACCAAACTTCAAAAAGCTAAATTTAGCCAACTGAGCGAGGCCATAGGCCTAACTAACTGGGACAAAGTCCTCAAAACAAAAATGCAGCCACAAAATGGGATATCTTTAAAAGCCTCCTAAATTCTCATTGTGAGAGGTACATACCGTATGGGAATAAAAGGTTAAGGAACCAAAAGAAATCAATGTGTATAAATAGAAATGTAAAGAAAGCAATAAATGACAAAAAGAAAGCATATAAATTACTAAAACAGGAGGGTAGCAAGGAAGCACTGAAAAAAAGGAAAAATATAGAACATGTAAAAAACAAATAAAAGCGGCCAAACTAGAGACCGAGAGATTAATTGCCAAAGAGAGTAAAACTAACCCTAACATTTTCTTCACTTATATTAATGTTAAAAATTATAAATCTGAAGGTGTCGGCCCTTTAAAGAGTAATGAGCGGGGAGTTGCAGAGAGCGACGAGGAGAAAGCAAAGCTGTTAAATATTTTTTTCTCCAATGCATTCACTAAGGAAAATAAACTGTCAGATCAAATGCTGGATGTAAAAATAAATCCCCCATTAAAAGTGTCCTGTCTGACCCAAGAAAAAGTACAACAGCGACTTAAAAAGATTAAAATAGACAAATCGCCAGGACTGGATGGCATACACCCCCGTATCCTGAGGGAATGAGTTAATGTCATAGCTGAAGAGTTAACACTGTAAGCTATGTGTCTAAGGCCTTGAGCTGTGAATGTTCTGGCAGCATCTCGTTATTTTCATCTTGTTCCTCACTTCTAAGAAATGTAGCAAGGGTCAATATCTTTGTAACAGTAACTTTTCTTATAGTACGTGCATCTTCATCTTATTGGTTGTTGATTCCCCCGTCCCCTTGCTATATATATGTTACCCCACCCTCAATAAAGTTAGAGTATTTCTCAGTGATAGCTGTGTGTGTGTCTGTCATTTGTTTGCTACTGAGAAATATATCTTCTGGTACCAGTAAGACTTAACCCTAGCTGACCACTGGAGTCCGGTACCAGGGGTACCTAGCGAAGGGTCCAATTTCCTTACAGTTTTGGGGGCTCGTCCGGGATCGAGAGGGTCATCCTCAGGTCCGGTGAGAAAGACATTGATTTTGTCCTCCATCTGATCCGAGGGCACTGGCCATGTCTTGACCCAAGTAAGTTGAACCATTTACTTAAAGACTTCAGGAGGTCGCTGTGTCAGGGACACAGGTGATACGGCTCAGTGAGCCTTATAAAGTGGCTGCACGGACTCCGGGAGTCCAAGCAGAAAGAACCACTAGAGATAAAAGTGCACTTAAAACTAAAAGATACTGTTCAGAGAACAGAAGGTTACACTCTTGAATTAACTCTTATATACATAGTATAAATGTCTTAGAAGTAATAAGATTATCTGTCTGTGTGAGATACTGACCGGGCGGTAAGTGTGCGGTCACATCCCACTGTTAATTCATTCTGTTTTCACTACTACGAATGTGTAAATTGTTTATGTTGTGGAGAATCATTAGACTAATATGGGGGGGCAGGGATCCAAGACAGATTTCCCCAAACCAGAACCAGGAGAAACATGTAAGGTATATATAACTAGTGTCAGTCCAACAAACTAATACCTGATCAACCCATGGGTAGATAATTTAGCAGGCTGGACTGAGGCAATGGATGCGGCAGATCCATTGCCCAGGGACGGTGACAATAGTATTTATCATATGGATATGGTCAAAAGACTATGTCTAGATGATAAGACAGCCTGGCCGCATTTTTATGCGGATCCTTCCTGGGACATGGATTACATGTCTGGGGGGGGGGGTGAACAGTGGCTAGAAGTAGCCCCCATTGGTATGATGCAGGTAATAAGAAGAAGAACAAGAATCCAAAAGGTCCCAAAGATGATAGGACTCTACATGAAATAGACCAGGAGGTGGGAACAAAGAAAAGAAGTCAGAAACCCCCTCCATCCTACAGTGATTCTGCCCCCACATAGTCCACCTAGGGTCGCAGCTGCAACAAGCCCACCAACAAAGTCACCCACTTCTACCTCAGTGCAGGGCGAAGATTCGGGAGCTGAGGGAGGAGAGGGTTCCTCACAGAGTGTTAGTTTTGCAAGTCCTCCCATCTCACAATGTTTGAGGAGTAATGTCCGTGAGGAGACATTCCCCTTCATGACAATAGGGGATCAGTTAATGAAGAAACCCATAGAGATAGAGGACATAAACAGAATTAGGCACAATCACATATCTCAAGAGAGCCTGTAAGGGAATAAATTACACACAGGAGGATATCAAATTAATAATTGATGGTGTTATAGACACACACTCTGGGTGGGATTGGATAAAGGTCCCCACAATCAATAACATTCAGGGACAAGTCAGTGCTGACACTTACAGATTAAACACAGAACAGGGTAGGACTGATACCGGATCTGACACAGTTGCTTTCATCCATCCCTGCAGATGCTGTTTCAGCATGATAGATCTGAAGAATACTTTCTTCTCTATCCTGGTTGACAAGCAGACTAGGCTCCTTTTTGATTTTTCCTTTGAGGGTCGTCAACTCACCTGGTGCAGGATGCCCCAGGGATCTGCTGATTCACCTGTAGTGTACAGTATTGTCCTCCAAGCCAGTTTAAAACCATGGCACCCCCCCCCCCCCCAGGGTTCTGTGCTCTTGCAGTACATGGATGATTTGTGTCACGCAAGAAAATGCAATGGTGTAAAAAGCAAATTGAGGAATTGGGCTTTGTCCTCACAAAGGGAGAAAGGAAAATCAGCACAGAAAGATTCCAGTCTGTTGCGGGCCTGGTCATCCCGCACACCAGGAAAGACATGCTATCTTTCCTTGGTATGATAAACTACTGCAGACAGTGGATTCCTGATTGCTCCTACTATGACAATGTTCTGAGGCAAGCCACACCGAGCGAACAGCCAGGCTTAATTAAATGGTCAAAGGAAATGTTAAATGCATTTGATTACTTGAAATGTGCTTTAATGACAAGTCCAGGTTTGGGCCTCCCTGACTACAACCTCACATTCCACGTATATGCTCGACAAAATTGTAAAACCATGGCGGGTGTGCTGACCCAGTATCACGGAGGCAAGTTGCGTCCTTGTGCATTTTTCTCAAAGGTAATGCCGGCTTTTGTCCAAGGAATGCCAGCATGTCCTAGATCTCTTGCAGCCTGTGCAATGATGGTTGAACTTGCAGCCCCACTGACAATGGGACATGATACAATCCTGAACACCACACATGATGTTGTAGGACTTCTTAAAGGAATACACACACAGCACATGTCAGCCCAAAGGTTGTCTGGGTATGAGATCCAGCTCCTCAGCAACCCCTCCCTACAGATCAAGTATGCCACAATACTCAATGCACTGCTTGGACTCAAGGGACCTGAGGACCACCAGGTAGAGACACATGATTGCATACATGCCATACAACATGAGACCTCGCCCCGCTCTGATTTATCATCCATACCAGTTGAAGGTGCACCTGAAGTTTTTGTAGATGGATCTTGCAGAAGACCATATGACAATTCTTACCACGCAGGGTACTCAGTAGTCATGTTACCTGACATTGTCCTCGAGGCGAGACCAATCACTTACCAGTCTGCACAAGCTGCTGAAATGATTGCACTCACCAGAGCATGCATATTACATGAAGGTAAGCCAGTTACCATTTACACTGACAGCAGGTATGCTCATGGCGTGGTCTGGGACCACAGTGTTATCTGGCAGAGAAGAGTATTTGTTGCAGCTGACAGTAAGCGCATCGCACACTCACAACTTGTCACACAACTTCTGGAAGCCATCAGGTTACCCTCACAACTCGCAATTGTACACTGCAGAGCACATACTGCAGGTAAGGATCCTGTGTTACAGGGGAATGCCTTAGCTGACACAGAGGCCAAGAAAGCTGCATTACTTTCCTCAGCCACTGAAGGTGAAAAGGCTGATTGGTGTTATACAATTTTGCAGAAGAATCCTAAGACTGGATTAATCTGCAAAGAGGGGAAACCATGCATACCACAACACAGCGTTCCTCTGTTCATTGCACATTTCCACGGAGTAGGACGTAACAGCATTCAAACAACACACATGCTGCTAACACAAAACTTTTATATTACGGGTATCAAAGAGTTAGTTTCAGACAATGTAAGGAGATGCACACATGTTTGAGGAACAGTCCAAACAACAATGTCAAAGTCCCACACCAACATCTTGACTACCCCATCACTCCTTTCACACATTTGCAGGTAGATTTTACACACATACCTCAGCAGAAAGGGAAACAGGAATACGCCTTGGTCATAGTTGACATGTTTTCAAGATGGCCAGAGGTCTACCCTACAAAATCAGAAGATGCAAAAACAGTAGCAAGGATATTCACACAGAACATCATTCCAAGATGGAGCTACCCACTGGTGATTGAATCTTACCAGGGGCCGGCCTTCACCTCAAACGTAAATATAGATGACACCTAATAAGAAACTAGGAATGTCACCATTTGAGATGCTCATGGGTAGGCCATTTCCCACCCCTTGGGCTAAGCACCCACAGATAGTGCAGGAAGGGGATATGGATCTCATCAGAGAAGAGTATGTTACCAAACTAATAAAGGTCCTAAGTGAAACTGAAGAAAAAGTTGCTTGTAAGTCTCCTTGTCTTCCACAGGAACCAACTCACCCTTTTCAAGTTGGAGAAAGAGTTCTAGTGAAGAACCTAAAGAATGGAAAAGCTCCAGGGGCCTTCACCTACGGATCTCCCACCAACGTGGTAGCTGTGACCCATACAACAGTTCTCACAGAGGAAACAACCACCTGGATACAGGCCACCAGAGTGAAGTTGCTAAAAGAGGCGCCCCAAAAGGAGGTAATAACGGGGGCAGACAGCCCTGACCTCGAAAATGGACAAAGTGAGGTACTAACGGGAGCAGACAGCTCTGACCTCCACCAGGATCCGCTACCTCAATTCTGGGAAATGGCACAGATGGTCCATTCTGACTATGGGGCCACTAATGATCTTCTTAACTTTTCTGATAGATAGCCAAGCTAAAGTTGCTATCACCCAGAAAGATGAATTCACCACTTTCTGGTACAATTCCTCTAATACTCACGTTGCCACTTACTTATTTATGCAGCCTGATGAAGTGCAGTGCTGCCACAAGATGCGGAAACCACTATAAGAATGGGCAAGCCTATATTTGTGTGACTGATCTCTATTGGGGTAATCGATGCACATACTGGGTGTCAACATATGAGGAGGCTCTTGCAGCAGAAACTGGGTTTTCTGATACTAATTTATGGCTTGAATGGATGAAATATACAGCAGCCTCTGTAAATGAGAGTAATTGTTACATCTGTAGGGCTGCTAAACCCCATTTAGGAACTGTCTCTCTTATACTCCCTTCAAATATAGAGGAATGTTTTCTCCAGCTATTTGCTAACATCACCAGTAACCAATCTATTTGTGAAGAATGGAAACAGAAATACCCTCTTGTAGCAAAGACCCCTCACCCTGGGGCTGGTATACACACATATCCAGGAAATTACACATGTTACACAGGTGGAAACACAGGTAGACAGCTGGGACATTTTACTAAAGGGTATTGTGCCAATTAAAGTGCTACCAATCAATCACTAACTCAAAATCAGGTGTTCTCAATTGCTGATGTGTACTGGATATGTGGAAATAGAAAGATAAGGTCTAGATTAGAAGGAAATTGGCAAGGGGAATGTGCCTTAGCCAAAGCTATCATGAACATGAATATCTTTGAAGAGTCAGAACTCCCCAAGGAAAAGGTAAACTTAAGGGCAAAACAAACACTTAAATCGAGCTTTGACCCACATGTGTACATAGACGCTATAGGGGTCCAAAGAGGGGTCCCCGATGAATTCAAGGCCAGGGATCAAGTAGCCGCTGGTTTTGAATCCATCATTTCTATTATCACTGTAAATAAAAATGTAGATTGGATTAAGTATATCTACTATAATCAACATAGGTTTGTTAACTATACAAGAGAATGCTTTACAAGGGGTAGTGAATCAATTGCAGGCTGATTCTATTATGACATTCCAGAATAGGATGGTGCTAGACATGATACTGGCAGAAAAAGGTGGTGTGTGTAAGTTGCTGGTTGATCCCACCTCATGTTGCACTTTTATCCCCAATAATACTGGTCCAAATGGTAAGGTGACAGTAGCCATGCAAAAATTTGAAGACTTGTCAGGTGAATTAAAACAAAATTCCGGATTGAACAATCCATGAACTACTTTGGATGGTTTAGTAACTGGAAACGGGCAATTGTGCAAATAGGCCTCATGATTCTTATTGCTATTATAATGATAGCTGTAGTTGCTTTGTGTGTCATACCCTGTGTAAAGAAAATGCTTATTAAGGGCATGACCAATATGTCCTTTTATGAGGCTTTACCCTCTGATTCAGATGCCCATTCCCCAGAGGGGTATCAGGAAAACTTGGCGGTGTATAGAGAAAAGAAGAAAAAGAACCATATTATATGAAAATTAATTGGTTCTAAGAGGGAATTGAAGGGTTAACACTGTAAGCTATGTGTCTGAGGCCTTGAGCTGTGGATGTTCTGGCTACATCCCGTTATTTACAAGAAATGTAGCAAGGGTCAATATCTTTGTAACAGTAACTTTTCTTATAGTACGTGCGTCTTCATCTTATTGGTTGTTGATTCCCCCATCCCCCTTGCTATATATATGTTACCCCACCCTCAATAAATTTAGAGTATTTCTCAGTGATAGCTGTGTGTGTGTGTGTCTGGTTTCCCCTCTTTGCAGATTAATCCAGTCTTATTTCTGATATTTGCAGACTCTATATTGACGGAATGTTCCACAGGATTGGCGCATAGCAAATGTGGTACCAATATTCAAAAAGGGTCCAAAAAGAGAGCCCGGAAACTATAGGCCGGTAAGTTTAACATCTGTTGTGGTGAAAATGATTAAAGGTTTTCTGAGAGATGCTATCTTAGAGGATCTCAACAGAAAAAATCAAATAACGCCAATTCAGCATGGCTTGATTCATGAGGGATCAGTCATGCCAAACTAATTTAATCAGTTTCTATGAGGAGGTAAGTTCTAGACTTTACAGCAGCGAATCAATGGATGTCGTATATCTGGACTTCTCCAAATTATTTGACACTGCACCACATAAAAGGTTAGTATATAAAATGAGGATGCTCGGACTGGGAGAAAATGTCTGTAAGTGAGTAAGTAACTGGCTGAGTGATAGAAAATAAAGGGTGGTTATAAACGGTACACACTCAGATTGGGTCACTGTCAATAGTGGGGTACCTCAGGGGTCAGTACTGAGCCCCATTCTTTCCAAAATATTTATTAATGATCTTGTAGAAGGCTTACATAGTAAAATATAAATTTCTCCAGATGACACTAAACAGTGTAAAGTAATTAACACTGAAGAGGACAATATACTGCTACAGAGGGATCTGGGTAGATTGGAGGCTTGGGCAGATAAGTGGCAGATGAGGTTTAACACTGAGAAATGTAAAGTTATGCACATGGGAAGGAATATTGCAAGTCACTAGTACATACTAAATGGTAAAACACTCGGTAACACTGATATGGAAAAGGATCTAGGAATTTTTATAAACAGCAAACTAAGCTGCAAAAAACAGCGTCAGGCAGCTGCCGCCAAGGCCAATAACATAATGGGTTGCATCAAAAGGGGCATAGACGCCCGTGATGAGAACATAGTCCTACCAATTTACAACTGTACACATGGAGCACTGTGTACAGTTCTGGGCTCCTGTGAACAAGGCAGAAATAGCAGAGCTAGAGAGGGTTCAGAAGAGGGCAACTAAACTAATAACTGGAATGGGGCAACTACAGTACCATGAAAGATTATCAAAATTAGGGTTATTTAGTATAGAAAAAAGACGACTGAGGGGAGATCTAAAAACTATGTATAAATATATCAGGGGTCAGTACAGAGATCTCTCCCATCATCTATTTATCCCCAGGACTTTGACTGTGATGAGGGGACATCCTCTACGTCTTGAGGACAGAAGGTTTGTACACAAACATAGAAGAGGATTCTTTACGGTAAGAGCAGTGAGACTATGGAACTCTGTGTCTGAGGAGGTGGTGATGTTGAGTACAGTAAAGGAATTCAAGCGGGCCTGGATGTATTTTCTTCTACCTCACAGTTTTTTCTTTTCCTTTCTCTGGATCAACTAGCAGGATGACAGGCCAAACTGGATGGACAGATGTCTATTTTTCGGCCTTATGTCCTATGTTAATATGTTACTATGTTAGGCCTGACTGAGCGGGCCCTCTGCGCTCATGTTCATCTACCATGGCTGCTGTGGCAGGGGGGTAGAGGGAACAGTTCTTGCTCCATCAGCAGCAACTTGAGTCTAGAGTCGCTGATGAGCAGTTTTCCTCACCCGCCTAGTAAAGAAACTACAGTACTTCCCAGCAGCAGCAGCAGCTAGACCTTGAGCAGGACCTGAACCATCAGGTGGTGGCATACTTGGACAGCACCCTGCCACCCCCCATTGAAGATCCGATGGACTACTGAGCAGCCAAACTGGATTTGTGGCTGCAACTGGCTGAGTTTGCCCTGGAAAAGCTGTCCTGTCCGTACAGTAGTGTGGCATAAGAGCAGTATTTTAGTGTGGCGGGGGTCATAGTTACCCCAAGAAGAACTCGCCTGTCCACCCAAAATGTGGAGAGACTGACCTTTGTCAAGATGAACAGGGGTGGATCAGCCAGGATTTCCACCCACCAATGCCTGATGCATCAGATTAGATCATCCATGCTGCCTCACCAAAACTTTGACAAAAGAGAATCGTTTCTTCTGGCTACCTGCCTCATCTACTATTCTGATGCTGCCACCCGCCTGATGCTACACATCTGATGCAGAGTGTTTCTTCTTACACCCACCATCTTCAGCAGGTACTGTTATTGCTACCTACCTCTCGAGTCTGCCAATGGGTAACTCCGTTGCCTATTGATGCTGCTGCCACCTCCACACTGTTTCACCTTGCCACTCTGTGGCCTCCTGATGCTGCTGTCGCCTCCACACTATGTCACCTTGCCACTCTGTGGTCGCCTGATGCTGCTGCCTCCTCCACACTATGCCACCTTGCCTCTCTGTGGTCTCCTGATGCTGTGTTATCTCCCCACTCTTTCACTGGGTCACTCTGGGGTCTCCTGATGCTGCTGCCACCTCCACACTATGTCACCTTGCCACTTGGTGGTCTCCTCATGCTACTGCCACCTCCACAGTATGTCACCTTGCAACTCTGTGGTCTCCTGATGCTGCTGCCACCAACACAATATGTCACCTTGCTACTCTGTGGCCTCCTGATTTTGCTGCCACCTCCACACTATGTCACCTTGCCACTCTATGGTCTCCTCACACTGCTGCCACCTCCACACTATGCCACCTTGCCACTCTGTGCTCTTTTGATACTGCCGCCACCTCCACACTGTTGCTGTGCCACTTTGTGGCCTGCTCCTGATGCTGCTGCTGCCGCCACCTCCACACTCTGTTATTGTTCGACTCTATGACTTCCTGATGCTGCTGCCACCTCCACACTGTCATTGTGCCACTCTGTGGCCTCCTTATGCTTCTTCCACCTCACCACTTTGTCATAGGGCCTCTGTGTGGACTTCTCATGCTGTTCCCACCCTCCCCACTTCATGACTGGGCCACTATTTTGCCTTTCGTCCTGGCTGACATCATTCTTTATTTGACCCTTCTTCTGATCTGTCAGAAGCAAGGAAAAATGAGTCGCACAATGGACCCTGTCTATGTAGCAGCTGTGAGGCCTATATGGTCCCATCAGAATTGGCTTGTAAGTTGGTAGCCAAAACAAAACAAAGAAGACACGCAAATATTCCTTAATGTCATCACTAGTGATGAGCGGCAGGTGCCATATTCGATTTCGCCGAAATTCGCGAATATTTGATAGAATATCCATTTCATATTCGTCGAAATCGAATATTCGTCATTATTCTAGTTATTGCGATTAATATGCGATTTAAATAATCGAATGTAGTCGTCATATTCCTCAAAACGAAGATAATGAAGTATTCTCCATCTTCGTTTTAGCTACCTATTCGTCAACTTCGCTAATTCTAGCAATCAAATAGGAGGGTTGACTATAGAGACAGATGAGTTTAATTCGCTATGCAATTATATTACTTTGCTTTTTTAAAATAAATTGAATAATTATAATACTTGATAATTATTATAATTATTCTATTTATTAAAAAAAAAAATAATAATATAATCGCATAGCGAATTAAACACAGCTGTCTCTATAGTCAACCTTCCTATTTGATTGCTAGAATTAGCGAAGTTGACGAATAGGTTGCTAAAACGAAGATGGAGAATACTTCGTTATCTTCGTTTTGAGGAATATAACGAATACATTCGTCATATTCGCTTATTCTACCAAGCATACACATGGAGCGTCCCCATCAAAATGGGAACGTCTCCATACTAAAATGTACTGGCGGATTTGAGAATTGCGTTGAAATCGCAATGCGATTAATATAACTTGAATTAATCGCATTGTGATTTCTACTTAGACCTGGTTTACTATGGTTGGCTTGGTAGAATTAGCGAATATGATGAATGTATTCGTCATATTCCTCAAAACGAAGATAACGAAGTATTCTCCATCTTCGTTTTAGCAACCATAGTAAACCATGTCTGTTGAAATCGCAATGCGATTAATTCAAGTTATATTAATCGCATTGCGATTACAACTTAGCACTGCTATCTTACATATTAGGCTAGAATTAACGAATATGGAATATAGCAGCAGTGCTAAGTAAAAATCGCAATGTGATTACTTTAAGTTATATTAATCGCATTGCGATTTCAACTTCGAGCTGGGTTTATAATAGGTCAGCTTGCTAGAATTAACGAAGTTAACGAATATGGAATATAGCAGTGCTAATTGAAATCGCAATGCGATTAATATAACTTAGAGTAATCGCATTGCGATTTCTGCTTAGCACTGCTGCTATATTTCATATTCGGTAATTTTAGCCTAATATGTAAGATAGCAGTGCACTACTAAGTTGTAATCGTAATGCGATTAATATAACTTGAATTAATCGCATTGCGATTTCAACGTAATTCTCAAATCCAACAGTACATTTTAGTATGGAAACGTTCCCATGGTGATGGGGACGCTCCATGAGCATAGAAGTCGGCAGAAGCGGCAACGTGCACTGACTGGAGCAGCCAGAAAGCCAGGAATCCCCAGGACAGGTAAGAACTACTTTTGGGAAGTGGAAAAAAAAAAATATAACTAAAAAAACAAACAAAAAAAACGAATATTTGAAATAGCGAATTTATAGTGCTATATTCGAAATATTTGTGAATTAGCGAAGTGCCGATATTCGCTAAAAAAATTGGCTATTCGAATATTCGCACTCAACACTAGTCATCACTTAAGTTGTAGTCTTCCTTTGAAGCTGCAGGTGAAATCGCTGGTTGTTCCTAATCCTGGGCGTTAGTATTCCTTTCAGGAGCGTGCTCCGGCCGGTAGCATTATACTCCGATTCCCCTATGCTCGCGTTCCATACAAGAGCGAGTGACGTCACTTTAAAATCTACGGGATCACGATGGAGGCAAAAAGCTGCTTCTATCCTATGTGTTTCGAATGAAAATCAACGTTCTTCCTCAGGGATCGCATGCTCTTTGCGCCTCACTACTATTTATAGACTGCCCTTGCTATTAGGTTTAACCCCTAAAACACCTGCAGCTTTTAATGCCATGCATTAAACTACTTAAAGCCGAACAGTTCGATGTCTGTATTTAATCCATTAGGATATAAGGTGTCCATGTTGAAAATCCACTTGGTTTCGTTTTTAGATTTTTTTTTTATAAAATCGCGACCTCTTGCATCTCTCTGTACAATTTCTAAGCCGAAGAACACTGAGCCCCTGAATTGCCCTCTGTGTTTGTCTCTATAGTGTTTAGATAAAGGATACCCTTTTTCTTTCTTTTTTATATTATTCACATGTTCATTTACTCTCTCTTTTAGTGCTCTCTTTGTCCGACCAATATAGATTTTATCACAGGGGCATCTTATGGCATATATGACTCCTCTGCTATTACATGTTATATGTTGTTTGATGTTGTATTTGTATGTCCCTCCTGTGTTCTGTATCTCAAATTGTTTCATATTCTTTGTTTTCCTGCATGCTAAGCAGTTTTTACAAGGAAAAAATCCAAGTGGCAGATTCGTCCAACATCAAACAACATATAACATGTAATAGCAGAGGAGTCATATATGCCATAAGATGCCCCTGTGATAAAATCTATATTGGTCGGACAAAGAGAGCACTAAAAGAGAGAGTAAATGAACATGTGAATAATATAAGAGAGAAAGAAAAAGGGCATTCTTTATATAAACATTAGTGATGAGCAGCAGGGGCAATATTCGAATTTGCGATATTTCACGAATATTTGGGCGAATATTCGCCATATATTCGAAAATTCGCTAATTCGTAATCTCGTCATTATTTTCTGATTGCAAAAATTTGCATAAAAATTTGCATAAACTGGCATTTAAAAGATACCTTTAAAATACCAGTTTATGTGAATTCTTATGCAAATGTATGCAAATTTTTATGCAAATTTTCGCAATCAGAAAATAATGACATTATTTTCTCGCTTGCGGAAATTTGCATATAAAAAAATTGCATAAAAACGAATATTCACAATTGCGAATATATTTTGCGATATTCTAAATATTCGCGATTAAAATTCGCAATTCGAAAATTCGTGATCAACACTAATAAACATTATAGAGAGGAACAACCAGCGATTTCACCTGCAGCTTCAAAGGAAGACTACAACTTAAGTGATGACATTAAGGTAGGCAGTAATGACTTAGCGCTAAATACTTTAAGGTATATACACGCTACCGACACCTCACGTAACAGCGCACTGGTACCTATCAGGGTGCTCGCAATATCCATAGTGGATTGTCTAATTGTGAAAATTTTGTGTGGATACGGCCACACAGTGATATTGCGGCTAAATAGTAGCATTCAGCGTCAGTGAAATAGTTCTACCTTCTCCACTCTGTTGGGGGGCACTATTTGTATAAGTGTTTAATAAAACTGGTTCTGTAGACATCTATGTGGAATCAGCTGACGACAGTGTAAAAGGAGTGCGCTTCTTCTTGGCGCTAACATCGACCTGTAACTTGAGTTATTTGGTCAGTTTTGGCCCCGTGACTGCCCAAACAGTGATTCTAAGAGCGACGCCTGTCATCTGCATGTCATATGGACTCACAGTATTATTTCACTACCAAATCAAACTCCCTATGATTGTTACTGCAAGGCACAGTGTTTGACACCCCCATAAAGGCTCTCTGCAGCCAGGAAATAGCAGTTTTTTTATTGAAATTTGCCACAAATAAATTCAGAACCGGTGAATCAAATTTTTAATAAATTTGCTCATTTCTACCAATGATGTTTATTTTTTTATTGTTTATGTATTTATCTTTTTATTCTAGGGAAAGTGGAGGTGATTTAAATTTTTATATTTTCTTATATAAAAAAATGTAACTTTAAAAAACTTTTTTGGCCCATCTTGAGGACTACAATTAGCACTAGTTTGGGTGGGTTCACACTAGCGTTATGCCATTCTGTTATAGGTTCCGTTTATAACGGAATATAACGGACTGGCCAGACAGAATGCAAAACGGAAGCCTTAAAGAGGCACTCTGTTTTGCTCCTTCTTTATTGAAGTCTATGGGCAAGCATAACAGATCCGTCTGGTTTCCTGTTGACAACACTTTGTTTCTGTCCTGCATAACGGAAACCAGATGGACCATAGACTATTATTAGGACGTAGCAACACGGAATGCCTCTTAAAGTCTACCGTTTCGCATTCTGTCTGGCCCTTCGGTTATAAACTGAACCTATAACGGAATGGCATAATGCTAGTGAGAGCCCACCCTTAGATTTCTTTTAGCTTATACTGTAGTTCCATAGAAGATCCATTTGCAGTTATCATATGTTGGCCTTCCACCTGCAGGCCTCCATAGGAACTGCAGATCTATTAGGCTGGGTCTCTTCAGAGAGACACAGTGCATTACATCAAAGGACAGGCTTCCCCTTCTGGATTATTCCCCATTTAGATGCTGTGATTACTCGACCATAGCATCTCAGGATTAAATGGCTGTGATTGGCATTATTGCCAATCGCAGACATTAGCTGCGAGCCTCTGCTTCTTGAAACAGCAGAGACCCAGTGGCTATGGTGCCCGCTGCGCTTGCGAGTGGGTGCTATGTTTAAAGACCCTCCTAGCACCATACATGTACGATGCTAGGTGTCTAAGGGCTAAGAAAACTTTGGAATACCCTACCCTGGGTCTTTGTTATGTACTGCCTTGGGCAGTAGTTTACCAAGATTTGACCTAAGCTAAGTGACTGGCTCTTTACTTTATAAGATTGTATATGATAAAGCTGCTGCTGTACATGAATGTCTATTACCACTGCTATTATTTAGTAAATCATTTCATTCTTGTATCCCAGAGTCTACAGTAAAACTCAAAAATATTCAGAAATTTGAATCTATTGGATGCGTATTTTTGTCAGCAGGTGCTGAATGAATGGAATTTTATTGACTAGCCAAAGAGTTGGAGAATGGAAAATCTTAAGGTCCATAGACCTCATTTATCTTTTTTCTCTTTTATACGTCACATATTTTATTGCTTTCCATTCTTTTTCAATAAACTTTTTTTTAAACTAAAAAGGCAATAACCCACACTTTATAGACCCTAGATTGTGCTGCCAGCGTTTCACTTATTTGATATAAAATGTAGACAGAAAATAAATTGTTATAAATAATCTACCAGAGGATACACAGAAAACTATCAATTCACATATAACAAATGGTATAAAATATCTCAATTACTCATCACAAGTTTGGTTACATTATAAAACATATATAGTTCTAATCTGATTATGCAACACAATGTGCCATGAAGAAAGATACATCCCTAGCCCCTTCAAATTACTGCATTTTTAGAGCTGGCCACCAAAAAACCCTGCATTAACACTGTACTATCTGGGGATACTCTATATATTAAAAAATGTTGTATTTTCATTAAAGTGTTAAAGTTTTTTGTTTTTGTTTTTTACTTTGAAAAATGATTTCTTATCCTATAAATAGATGATGTTAGTTTGATAGGGAATTATGAAATATAGGTGTTATCCGGTCCCTATTCCTACACCTATGGATGACCCTCATAGGGAGGAGCGATGGATCAGCATTTCTGTGGAATATATGTGAAAAATCTCTGATGGTTTAAATTCCAGGAGAACAAAAGGATTTGGTAGAAAAATTCAATTCGCCCGTCTGAATTGAAACTGTCGGGGGAGAAATGGGAGCTCCTTGAACACCTTAGCTTGTCTAATAAGGGCAGTTAAAGATAATAGAATCAATTCAAAACGAATCACATTTGACCGAAATCTTGTAAAAATTGCTTACAATTGCTTACAAATTTGTGTTCATTCAGTTCAGCCAAATTTTAAAAGACAAAGAAAGACAGTAAAAGAGATAGAAAAAAAGTGAGAGACTAGAGTGGAAGAAGGAGACCTCAGGAGACCTCAGAGTGTCATACACAAAGGTTCAGGCCACTCAGAGCATATTCAATTAGGTTAGGACTGATTTGGACCTGAAATGAACCTGTCACCTGATTTGACCGAATTGAACTAGAATCAAATTTTGAGCAATTTGCTCATCACTAATGGACGGTTCGCCCATCAATACACAGATGTATTTGGGTGCCTTTTATAGTGACTGATGTGAACTGTGTGTTCAGATGAGAAAAAAAAAGTCCTTTAACTAATTTGTAAGTTCAGAAAGAATTCAATGAATCATTTTACTTTTTAAATCATAGCAGTTGTATTATTCTGTATCCATGGTGAGGTTTCTCATAGAACAGAATACTGCATCAGTCTTTTAATTCTCCTCAAAATAGGGCAGCAGGAACCGAGTAAATATGTTTTTATAGATGCCTATCATAGAACACAAACAGTGATTAGAGAGGGCAAGATGTACGCTGTTTCCCGGCTTAGTAAATCATCAAAAATACAAACGTTACAAGGCTAAAAAGCAAGTCTAGCTACAAATCACTTGAGATTTGATTATTACTTGTGCCACTGCTGTGAAAATGTACTGGACATTTAAGTAAAACATTATTACTTGTGCATCGACAGCAGATGTGACTATTTGTATGTAGCTCATTGTGATTTTTTTTTCATCCTACGTCAAAGGTATATTAATTTGATTGATAATTTTACTGCAAAAAATATCATAATCATTTGAAAGAAATTTCAAATCTTAGAACAGCCTGGAATAAAAAAAAAATCTACTAAGCTAATTCTGCATTTCATTTGATCGGAAGTCAAAGATTCTTACATGGCTCTTAATGTTGGCTAAGACAATGAAGCAACAAGTTCAAAAATATATTAACTGTAAATGTTCTATGTTGAGAGATAAACACCATAAAAAGTCCCCTGGTGCCTTCAAAAGGGAAGACTAATTTGGGACCAATTAGATATAAGCTGGCCGGAGAAAATCACAAGATGAAAGACTAAATTAGAATTAACTGATAAGCACTGTAGGTAAGTGAAAAGTTTGCTGAGTCTAACATCAAGGACTGAGTGAACAACCTTGGAAAAAGCATTTTTGGGGTCCCTACAATTAGTCACAGTATCACATACTTTATAGATATGCTAGGCATATCCATGGATCCACTAAACCACTAAGGGTATTTTCACACTAGCGTACTTTTAATACCGGAAAAGAACTCATCAGTTTAATCCTAATGCATTCTGAATGGAGAGCATTCCGTTCAGGATGCATCAGTTCAGTCCAGAGCACTTGCCGGAATGACGGATTAAAATTACCGCATTGACGGATCCAGTCTTCCGGTCTGCACATTTTAAGACCTTTAAAAATGTGAAATAGATAAATACCAGATCTGTTTTTCCAGATGACAACCGGAGAGATGGATCCGGTATTGCATTGCATTTGTGAGACGGATCTGCATCCGTTCCGGCGACGGAACTCACTTTACATCATTGTGTTCAGTTTAGTCATTCAGTATCTATGTACCACACCAGACTTTTAAAGGTACTGTAGGTCTTCATGTCATGGATTTGCTTTGGAAATTATTGATGTCCAGATATTACCTACTCTCTCCTCAGGTACTCTCATGGCAACATGTTCCTTCACTGAGATTAGGTCTCATCATATGTGACAATTAGAGATGAGTGAAGTTTTGAAACATTCGATTTGGCAACTTTGCTGAAGATCGCCAAGAAATTGTATTTGTTCCGAATTAATTTATCACAAATTGCTATAAATCAGGTATACCCAGGCCCCTCTGCTTTAGGATACGGCCACATGGAGCAGCCATGCTGTGGGAGGGCTGCGGCTATGCTTCGATAAAGACCTGCACGGCCAATTAACCCGAAGCTGCCTTTCATTTAATAATGAAACACTATATAGTCCTTCTTCATTGATAATGCCCGTGCGGGACCTTTAAAGCACCTTTAAACAGGGGGCTGTTGCTGCTATGGGGTTTGGCTAGTTAGGTCAGGGGAACAATATGCTGATTATTGCTGTTCTTGCCTGCAATCTCCTGTATGTTAGTTGACAGAAAACACAGAATATTAATCAGCTCTGGCATACCCACTTCTCCATCGCCAGCGCTCTCCTGCTCTACAGATGGAAGCCCTTCTTCTGCTATCTGCTTTTCCTCCTTTTCCACAGCATCTAATATAAATGAGAACATGTCATCAGGAACATCCAGCTCTTCTCTCTGCATCTTGCTTACTTTTCTAGGATATGGAGATTGAAGGATGATTTGGAAGAAGTAAAGATGAGGATGGTCATAATTAAGACCTGAAACCCCCCCCCCCCCCAAGGGGGGAAGACTGGATTGTATTGATTGGCACTTTTGAGGTGTAATTATAAAGGTTTTCATCTTATTGATATTGAACTACATATCTTAGTTTATGCCTGATGTAGGAATATGTAAATGTAGGAATAAATAAAACTGATGCAGCACAAGTCTCCCTGCACTTTCCCTGCATTCTCCCTGCACTCTCCCTACAGTCTCCCTGCACTCTCCCTACAGTCTCCCTGCACTTTCCCTCTCTAATATTCTTCAATTAATAATTTCAGCAACACTGTCTCTAGTGTATGAACGCTTGTCACGCCTCTCCCTATCATCAGCTCACAGGACAATTGCAGGGACCACATAAGATTGGAGTTTTATAGAGTTGTGACATTACAGGGGATGGCTTGCTGAACGGCATTATGGGTGATCTCACATTCCTGGGCTTATTACTTTCACTTTGTAACATGTGCAGCCACCATTTTAGGAAAAACTGATTTGTTACCGTGAAGTATAAGGAAATACAGATTTCCTGAACTTTGGAGCGAATTTAACTTCAAATGCTTCACTTTGCTCAACTCTAGTGATAATAATTCTTCACGGGAGTTCAGGTCCAGGCAAGGGAGCAACTGACCCACCACGGGAGGTGGGTATAGAGTATAGAGCTTGTGGATTTTCCTGTGGATGTGTAGACAATTTGCCACAAAATTTTTAGCAGTTGGGATTTGTTCTGCATTCTGCATTCCTCATTGAGCTCAACAACAAAATCCACAAAAAACTGCAACAATTCTGTGTCAGAAATTAACATGCTGTGAATTTGAAAATCTTGTGGTTTTCCGCATGGAAAATTAACACAGAGAGCGGTTCAGATTTGTACAAATCTCATTCACTTTAATGGTACTATAATCAGCTTTGAAATTTCCATCTGCAAATGTGAATAGAAATCTGCAGTAATTCCGTTATGTATTGGACGAACCCTAAGCAGTGAATATTATTAGTTGCTACCTTGCTTCCTTGAAGTGTATGGCTGGTTTGGATCCCCATCCTACTAATGATCCCTTTGCAATAAACCTCAAATGACAGCACTTCTAGATTTTCCAGCTGGTTTTCTACTCTGTATTTTTTATTTTAGCCAGCAAAAATAAGAATGGATGTAAAGTATTGTGTCCTGTCCATATGTGTATTGGTACTTGACTTATCACTACTGCCTTAAACTATGTAAAAAATTCAAGAATAGTGACCAATATCATTACCATTCATAATAAATCAAATTGTGTCAGTCTTGCAATATAGCAATGGATAGTCTTATACTTGCGCTGCTGGTTCCTAAAAGTGTTGCGGGTAATTCACACTTGGAAGTCACTTAGAATAGGGTGGAACCGAGCTGCATTTAATCCAATCATCCGATATACAGGTGAAGTATTATACAAATGCAGGTATTTGGCGTCCCTCCACCAAAGGATCCAATCTCCTTCAGACCGTTTCCTCTGTAAGACCCAAAATATTTCCGCACATAGTGAAGCACCTTCTTAGTGATAGTAAGAAAAAGGTTTTGTTCTTCACAATTCCCCTATATGGATTGAAGATAAGTACTTCAGATTGATAGAGCGGATGATGAATGATTTATTATGAGGGAGGAAACGTGTGAGATTAAAGGTGATTTATTTTTCTATGCCTTATAAGCAGGGAGGTCTTAATCTCCCTTATTTTAAGGGTTATTTTATGGCCTCTCAACTTTGCTTCTTTAACGACTGGGAAAATAGCCATCTCTGCAGAAAATTGGTTAACGATTAAGGCTTTTCGGATTTTTTTACAGTATTGGAGTCTGGTTATTTACTTAAGTTACAGAATGATTATAAACCTTTCTGCAGAATGGTTATGAAAGCCTGGATGGTTATAAAGAGTTGGTTGAAAGTTAGGGCATCACTTATTTGCACTCCACTGTGGCATAATCTAAAGCTTCTGAATCTGTACGACTCAAACTGTCGGCAATACTGGAAGATGAAAAACATTCACTACCTGAGCCAAGTGGTTAAAAATGGACAAATTTTGTCTCTTATGGAGCTAAAACAAAAGGAAAATGTAGGTGAGGTGGTTTGGTATGCATATCTTCAATTGCGATCGGCACTTTTTAATATTTCTGATAATCACTTACTTAATATAGATGCTCCTGAATGTTTACACAATTTGATTCAAAAGAAGGGTGGCACGAAAGTCAGAGTATCACATTTCTATAGGCACTTTATAAAAAATTTCTTTATGGACTGTTTTTCTCCAGGACAAAGATCCTGGTCTACTTCACTGTTAGATTTGGGTTCCCCGGACTGGGAGAACGTAGGTGATAATTTAAGTCAGGTCTCGCACAATTTTAACCATATTGTGGTACAATTTAACATTATGCACAAAATATATGTAACACCTTTGTGGCTCCATAGGAGAGGACTCAGAGCTTCTTCTGATTGCCCCCGCTGTGGTGACCCCATGTTTTTGTAATTATGTCTTTTTATGAATTGTATGTTTTGAGATAATTAAAATAAAAGGTTAAAATTTAGAAAGAAAAAAAAAGAAAGAAAATGGTTTTATTATTCTCACAAACAGAGGTAACATTGGCGCATATCGCAAATAAAAGTTCCTTAGTCCAAGGTCTGCCCGACCCGGGTTTCGCTTATTGGCTTTCGCCCCTGAGGAAGCCAATGAGTGAAACCCGGGTCAGGCAGACTTTGGACTAATCATTTGTATAATGATTATACAAATGCAGGTATTTGGCGTCCCTCCACCAAAGGATACAAACTCCTTCAGACCGTTTCCTCTGTAAGACCCAAAATATTTCCGCACATAGTGAAGCACCTTCTTAGGGGTAGTAAGAAAAAGGTTTTATTACACTGTGCATGGGTGAACACATAGAGGACCCAGTAGCAAATATCAAAATGCCTGTTCACCCCCTTCATTATAATGCTTCAGTTTTTCAATCTAATAGGTCTTTATTAGTGATGAGCGAAGCATTAAATAATTAGATTCGGCTGCTTCACCAAATTTTACAAAAAAATCTGCTTCATGACGAATTACTTGGTAACGAACTGCAATTTTTGTAGGTAGTGCGTGCAACGACAGGGAGTGGCTGCCCCCCATTATTGTACCCCTCAGATGCTGCATTCATAAATGATTGCGGCATCTGATATAAATAAAAGAGTGTAAAATTAAAAATAATTAAATTAAATAATATAACCTGATCCATCTTCATGGGACCGGACGGCCGCCGCCGCCATCTTACTTGAAGGTCTTGTGCGAAATCTCGCTCGGCCCCAAAATGACATAATTATGCCAGCCGGCATAGTGATGTCACATGTCACTGCGCACAGATTTTTGGCCAAAATATTCAAGCAAGATGGTGGCCGATGGCCCACCGTGATCAAATGGATCGGGTAAGTATTATTTTTTAGTTTTTTACACTATTTCAGTTTAAATTGATTCACTACCATGCAGAACAAGGAAATTTGGTTTTGCAGAGAATCGAAATTATCCTGAAATTCAGATCAAAGTCCACTTTGTGGACTTCTATTCGCTCATCACTAGCTTCTCCAACCCTACCCTTTCCATGAAGCTCTGCACAGATTTGTGGCACTCAATAGCAGGAGAATGGGGTCAACCAAGGCTTGATCCTATCTCTCTCCAAGAATTCCAGAACAGTCTGTTTTCATGGTATGTTCAGGACTGGACATCACAATCAGTCATGTCAAATCACTATCTCCATTTTGTTGTTGAATGGGAACCAAAATAAATTCATAGAAAACTGAAGTCATCCATTTGCTTCCAGTTAGTATTTTTCTGCCAGATGAACAAACACAGGGGATGTCTGTGTATTTATAGACACAATCTCATTGTGATGTTAGCAGCACCGTACCAGTGTAATGGCATTATGCTTTGTACTCACTAGATCAATAGCGGCATGATGATTCTCACTGAGCAATGTTTGCCCATCTCACATCGACTTTTATCTTCAGAAAATTCTTGGACGAGCTGTGGGAACAATTGAGCTCTGGTACAGTAAGTAATTGCTATGGTTGAGCGAAGAGAAACATTCAAAGCGGAATTTGGTCCAAAGTTTAAGAAAACTTTTGCAACAAATCCAAATTTCCGCTCGCTTTGTGGTAACAAATTAGTTTTTCCCAAAATGGCGCTGCAAGTGTTACAAAGTGAATCTAAGAAGCCCAGGAACGCGAGATCACCCATAATATCGTGCAGCCAGCCAATCTGCAGATAGCAACACACAGTCTCCACCATTGTCCTGTGATCTGAGCATAGGAAGAGATGTGGCAAATGCTCATGTGATAAGGACAGTGTTGCTGAAAATGATAAATAGAAAAATATTGAAGAGGGAGAGTGCAGGGGGACTGCAGGGGGACTGCAGGGAGACTGCAAGGGAGAGTGTATTGTCACGTTCTAGTGCACCGACATTCAGAGTTAGTTTGTTATTTTAGTGAAACAGTTAGTGTGCCTCAGCATGGAGGTTACCATGGCAGGCCTGAAAAGCTTCTGAAGCATCCAGGCTGCCATGGTGAGTCGGTGACGAATCAGAGCCCCATGATTTCACTGCGCGGGATCTGATTAGAAGGCAGAGGGAGCTGCATCCCTCTGCCTTATCTCACAGATGTCTCGATTGACGTTTATCATGACACCTGAAGGATTAAATGACAGGGTTGGCTGGATCGCCATTCCCCGTCATTGTGGCCGGGTGTCTGCTGTATGATATAGTCGGCACCATCCAAATAGGGAGAGGGCTCACTGCAGAAGTGCACACCATACATTCCATCAGCCACTGTGACATACAGGTAAACATGATTTATAGCGATTCATTACAAATTCATTTGGAACAAATTTAATTTCTTGGCTAACTTTGACAAATCAAATTTTTCTACAATTTGCTTATCTCTAGTAATCACTTCTGATTTCTTATATTTAAACATATTAAAAAGGGAATGAAACAATAAAAAATAACAGAGAGGGAAAATGGAAATGCTGGAATAATAGAGATGGAGTCAGTGGAGTCAGTGGAGTCCAGGGATCCAGATCCCTGTATAAAGGTTGAAGGATTAAAACCAGGGGGCTGACCGGGTAATGCCCTTAGGAGTAGGTTCCACACCCACTGTCGTAACGATCACATACACGGAAAATATTCCAAATGCCACTGCAAACTGTTTTAGAAGTCCTGAGACAATGAAAGTCATGTCTGTACATATGAAGGTACAACAGAAACAGTGGGGGCATACAAGACCACTAGGGGACTTCAGTGGAATAGGTAAGTGTATTACCGTAAAAACCCATCAACTAGAGAGAAGAGTGTCTACAAAGAGCATCTCTCTGGGCAAGCTGGCCTGTCCAAGTATTGCATTGAAGGCCCTTAGATTTCATTGGGCACAGTTTAATGCTTTATTTATGATGATGCCCCAGGTTACCATTTGAAAATTTGTCATATGTAAATATATAATTACTGTACAGAGCTTGGAGTAAATCAGGAACAGCAGCTTGTTGATGATTAACAGGTCAATCACTGAGGGGGACTGAGAGGAGCAGTGGTAGCTTTATTAGTACCGTGAACGAAGTTTATTCTGCAGCACTGACTGAATTGAGCTTCGTGTTGCGACACATTGATGCCAGTGAAAAGGAGCTTGGGAAGGAAGTGGTTTTCTCCACTGAAGTCTTTGTGTAGATCTAGGTCTCAGCAAAATTGCATACCTTAGGCTCACATTATTTCTGGAGCCAGTTGCTGCTGCTCAGTCTGAAATCAGCGAGGCAGGGAGAGGAGTTATCACAGTCATGTAAGTTGCTGGTGGCGTTGAGGGTAGTGTGGGGTAATTCAGGTAATATTGTACTGGGGGGAATCTGGAGGCTCTGAAAATGGGGGTACTGGAAACATTAATAACTTTGGTGGAATCTATCTATACTTCGTAGGGTGTAAATTGCAACAACAAAAAATAATCTAGAATGACATCAAACCTGCAGAAAATGCAAAAAAATGTAAGCTCTTAAATAGGTCAGCCAGTTTCATAGGTAGAAATCAGCTGACAGATGCCCTTTAAGCATGAAGAATAGTGAATGCAGCATAATACAGTCGGTAACTCTGGATCTTGGCACTCAGTAGGTTTTGAGACAAAAACAAAAACAATGTCACAAATGGGGATTAGGGGACAAGGATTTCTTTTTACCATCAATACAGTATGGAACATGATGGCAGGCATACTGTGGCAGTGGAATGATGGCAGCAGCCATAAGTATAGAATATGATGGTAGGCAGGCAGACAGAAGCATTCTGCATGATGGGGCACAGTCAGCGAGAGCAGATCTATATCAGCCTGAGCCAGAGGTGTGTGAAAATCCTCCCGGATCCATGCCTCATTCATTTTGACAAAAGTGATGTTTTATATGCTAGAGGAGGACAACTTTGTAAGTTTGGGTGTCACAATGCCACCTACTGCAGCACATGGAAACATTTCTCCATCACATTGTGGTAGTGGAGATGGCGGGAGGCAGAGAGGGCCCTCTAGTAAGACATGCTGGTGGCAAGTGCCTGCACACTGAAAGCTGCAGCAAGCTGCGTACACAGTATATGCTGGTAAATAAGCAATTTGGCCTCCCTTTCTGCAACAGGAAAACAATTCCCCCATGTTTCCTTGATAGCGAGGACCTAAAACTAGGGCTATCCAGTAATCATCAGATTGCTACTGTCATGTTCTTACCTGTCCCTGTTCCTGCGGTGAGTTCGGCCTCACTTATGTGGTGCCACTGGAGCCACTCCATTATCATGGGATTGAGTTCAGAACTGATAGCTCTATCAGGGAGCAGGGACCTCAAGCCAATCAGGTGCCGGCATCGTGTACTTCCTGTCAGCAGGGTATTTAAACAGGCTACTGATAACCACAGTTGCCTGTGATTGGTATTCTTGCATCACACATTTTGTATGTATTTCATGTGGATTCCTGTACTTCTGACCTTTTGTTTGTTAATGACTTCCCCTCTGACTGCTGATTTTGTCTCTGACGTTACCTACTCGTTTTGACTCTTCTTGATATACTATTCTGTGTTTGTTTCTTCCTTGGTTTTGATGTTGTTCTCTGTTTTTTGACTCAGAGTCTGTCTGACTTGTTTCACCTCTGCTGACTTGGGTGAAGTGCACTGTTCCTTACCTAATGTGACAGGTTTATGTGAATGATACACCTTTCAGTACGTAAGCAAGCAAGTCACAAACAAAAGATCAATTCCAGCTTCTTGCGTCAAAAAATGGACGATTCTTTATTAGGCTTGCAAAGTTTAAGATCCGACATACATCACATGGAGAGACAAAATGTGACTGTGACGAGTTTCGGGCTATAGTATTGAGCCCTTCATCAAGACAATACATTGTGCACTAACAACAAAACTTTTATACAACATAGGGTATACTCCTCCCCCTTTGCTTCACTGGAAACCACACCCCAACTCAGGTGTTCCTGAGTCAGGTGATACTCTTAGCAGGGCAAATGTAGAGGGGGAGGGGGAGAGGTGGAGAAAAACTTAAATCCACATATTCAAGAAAAACATTTTCACAAATTCTACAAGTATTGTAATATTAAATCATGTTTTCTATTCAGACCTCTCGGTATGCATGTTTCCAACACAAACATCCAATATGTTTCTCTGCTGAGAAGCTTCTGTTTTCGATCCCCTCCTCTTATCGGTGCCAAAACCACTTCTATACCTTGCACAGAAAACGCGGAGACATCGCCCTTGTGAACAGTGGCAAAGTGCAGTGTTGCCGCTGAGACATTCCGAGATATAACATGAGGGACATCATTCAAATGTTTCCTTGTTCGTACCTTTAATTCATTAGTGGAACAGCAAGCAAGTATACAGCTTTGCATTCTTGCAAGCATGACCAAGGACCCAGTTATTTACAGATATGTCCCCCACTGAAATAATTACTCATCATGGACAGTGTCATATTTGTCATCATCTGCACCAGCCTTGTCCTCCTACACAAGTGACTCCTACTCCTCCTCGTCCAGTGATAGTTCTTCATCCTCCACTTCCTCCTCCATGGGACTTTTTCTGTGTTTGTCCCCATCAGCTATAAGGTGGCCAGCAAGATATGTAAGCTGTTCTTTTTCCACCAATCCTTGTTGCACAATCAAGAGTGTCTGCTCAAAGTTAAATATCAGGGGGATGATATTGTTTTTGCCTCGGTTGTCCCTACTGACAAACCTGTTGGTCTTTTCGAAGGGCCTGAGTATGTGACAGTCGTCTTTGATGAGCTGACACTGCTTGACCTCAAAACAAGATATGCTCCAAGCCGAGGTGGTCTGGTACATGACAAAATCACTCAACACTATTTGCTGCTCTTACAGACATTCTATCACATACAAAGTTGATTTCCAGCAAGTTGTAACATCTTGAATCATGCAGTGTTAGCGCACAATGTTTAGTTACTAAACGTCCAGGAAGGTGTTCCTTGCCACAAACGAATGGCTGAAATGTGAAGACAGTCTGCTGAACATGGCCAGCACCCTCTACAAGCCAATAAACTTTAAAAAAACATTGTACAAATAAATCGATCATGCGCGCTATGCAGGGAGCATGTGTTAGTTTCCCTAAATACAGCACAACCACAATATTCCTGCCATCATGGCTGACCACCTTGTCCAGTTGGAGACAGCAGGGTGACAGCCAGATCCGCTGTGTGGCTAGATCTGTACTGTCCCTGCCCATAACAGCTGCTACAGTTGTCCAAGGTGGCATGCACCTTGCTTCACAACGAGAATTGAAAAGAGCGGCCCATGTTTGCTACATCAGAGAATAAGGCAGGGATGGCATTTTAGAAGAAATAGTGGCAGTTAGATATCCTCCAGTGAGGCTGAGGGCATGCCATCAGTTACCTAAAGGCAGCAGAACTAGCACAAGCAGCTGTATTAAAAACACACAGCTCTGTACCTCTCTATAGATATGTTTTTCCTGATCAATTTTAATAAAATATACCCAATTATATATTCTTATTCTCACCCTATATTCTCCTTATCATGTACCTATCACACTACATTAGTGGCTTGTGCCTGAAATTGTTATTTGGCAGACACTACCATAACACATCCTTCCAGGTCACAAGCTGAAGACAGAATCGCATTCTAAGATGTTCTCAGCAAAGGACCTTCATGAATTCTGCTAAATGACTGTCAGCCTCTGAGCCAATCAGGGAAAGCCCTCCTCCACCTCCTTCCAGTGTCATGTGATCCTCCATCTTCTTCCTCCCTCATGGCTTTCTCCATCAGTATTCACAGTGAAATTGAGTTTTTATGTGAGCAGATTGCAAACTTCGGCTTAATTTGGTGGACAATTTTTTGTAAAATTCATAACAAATTTGATTAATTTAGAATCGATTGGCCGATCTTTAGTGCACAGTAGTATCAGAAAAAGAGAAATCATCTCAGTGACTACAATGATTTAAATATCATGGGTAATAAAGCAATTTGAAATAGAATCAATTCCGGCTATTCAAGATGTCCCATGTAATGTCAACATTATGAAGGAAATGACAGTATTATTCTCTTTTCCTTGACCTATCGGCATTTCCTTATTATCCAATTAGTGCAGTAATTATTAACACAGCAGTTATTCCCATATGGAGATGACTCAGTCTGCGTGGGACTAATTCATAAGCGAGTCTGACAGATTATAATGTACGACGATTCAAAATTCACAATTTAAGCTACTCTCAGGTGTGAACCTCTTCAGCTCCAGTAGGAAACATCTTCCCTCTTCAACATGTGTTTGTTACTGTTCCCTTGTAGCCCGAATATCACATAAAATCCAAATCAAATGTTATACCGTAATTCACTTGTCACATGAATTTTCCAATGTTTATTTAATATCTGATCAATGTTATATTACAAGTAGAGATGAGCGAATCGAAGCTGAAGAAGTATAGTTCGATCAGAATTTAAGGAAAAACTCGATTTGCCCAATTTCCTCGCGATTTATGGCAACGATTCGCATTTTTTCCTAAAATGGCTGCTGCACGTGTGAGGACATGGAGCAAGGAACTCTGGGAAGTCGGGATCACCCATACTGATAAGTATGCAGCCAACCAGCGCCAGAATATTAGATCTATAGATATTAGATAGGTAGATAGAAAGGTAGATAGATAGTGTGGTAAGGTGCAAGGTGTCATATGTGATGGCAGGTACGTGTCACCGAGGTTGCTGGCCTCGGTGAGGTGAGAGCCGGGTTTTTGTCTGCAGCAGCTAGTGCTGTTTGACTTTGTTAAATAGCATGGCTGCAAAGCCGATCCGGGCCGGCTCTTACTGGGAGCAGCTAAAGAGTAGGGTGGGTGGCTGCTCCCCACGGTCCAGTCCATGTTTTGGGCTGGATATAAAACGCAGCCAGCAGCTGTGTCTGGGGAGTGTGATTATCCTGGAGCTGCTAACAGGGCTGAGGAGTTCTCTGTGCTGGAGGAAGGAGCTCAGCAAGGAGGTGTTGTGTTCCTGGCTACCTGAAGCTGGATTCTCCTGCGGCTGGGCCGACAGCGTGGTGCGAACCTGCACCTACACCTCCCAGGTGACTGAACCTGTGTTGGACTGTTTTTGTTTGGCTACGTTATTTCCGTTGTGTGTGAACTGTCACCAAGAGACTGTTTTTCATTTTGTGTGCAAGTGTGAATAAAACACTGTTTGTTGCACAATCTGGACTCCTTGTTTTGCCTCTAAACTGCACCCGCACCGCTGTCTACCAGAGCGACTCCCCACAATAGCTAGATAGATTTCCCCTTTCCGAGGGTACAGTATACGTGTATTGTGATCCTGCAACTCTCTGAGGTAAGATATTGTACTTGTAGACCTAGCAGACCTGAATGCATGATTGTCCAAAGTTCTAGTAACTCACCAACTAATGATGATGTCATTTTTTGTAGAATACATTGACGATATACATACAGTATATATTTTGCTTTATAAGATGCCCTTTTTCCCCAAAAAGTGTGTTTGTGTGTGGGGGGAGGGGGGCCGTGAGTCTTATAAAGGGAAAACAAGTGAGCACTTCCATAATGGAAGCGCTCACTAGTATGCATTAGGTGCAGGGAGTAGGGAGTGAGGTGTGGCGAATGCTGCCGGTACTCTCAATCCCTGATCTTCTTCCCTGGGGCCACTCTGCACTGCAGGTCCTGACAGTATACAGCATCAGGACATAGTGTGCGCACTATGACCCGACACTGCACATAGTCAGATGACAGTGCAGCGCCTGCCCGGAGAAGAGAAGGGAGTGTGACTGTTGCAGAGACCACCGGAATTGGAGAAGAGTGGCGGAGCGGCGGAGTTAAGTGAAGTTATTTATATTGTCTCTGATCTGAGGTCTGATGGGGGTCTGGCATGGAATTCTGATCTGAGGTCTAAAACTTGAGGTGTGACTTATCATCAGGTGTGTCATATAGAGTGAAAAATCTGATATATACAGTAAATATATATATATATATATATATATATATATATACACACACACATTATTATTATTAATTCCACTGTAGAGCCTTTATGTAGATGGAATGAGTTTACTTTATTGCCAAGGAAGCTTGAATTAATATATTAGGTCTTTGAATCTTACAGTTCATGGTCAGGGCTGGGACTAAATGATGTAACGTAATGCACACTCTTAATAAGTCAGTCCAGGTAATGTCCGCCGTACTACCACTCAATTCTATAATCACTGTTGTGATCGCCGTCAAGGTCGTTGTCTTCAATTAGATAAAAGGATGAAAGTTCTTAGGTTCACTTTGCATCTATAATATCCACAACCTCCCTTCAAAGTCATCGATCCCTTAAATTCTCCTTTTGGAGGACTGATTAGTCCAGTATCTTAGGCCAATAATCAATGCTATAACAGATGTCTATTTCTGAGGAGATCGTAGGTGTTAGTGGGAGATTAAGGAAAAACGCGGGTACCAAGATTAAAGTTCTTTGGCCTAACACCCTTTCAACTCCAAACTACTGTGTTGGAATTTAAAATAAAAAAAAAACATAAAAAAGTCCTTCTGGAGGATGCATGTGAAAATGTAGGATTTCCATGGATATTTGCGTATAGTGCAGTGCCAGAATTGGAACATAGATGGGACAAATCTGAAGCAAATTTTACACTAAAAAGGTCATTTTGGGCATTTTTTGGGGGGAATTAAATGGGAAGAAGTCTTACGATTTTAATGCAACATTTTAATGCAACTTAATGCAACTTCTAAAAAAATATATGAATATCTTGATGGGCAATTACTATGTGAAACGTGCAGAATATGCACTTTTGTCCTTCCTTACCCCTCCTTTTGGCTTCCTATATCCCAGTGCAGAGTCCCCCTAAGTAGATGGTGGTGGTGGTACTCAGGTGTAGGATTGCCAGAGTGGTGAAAGTGTTCCCTAAAATGTCCCTTTACGTGTTGGGGCTGTGCACTTGTCACTGTGCTCCTACCTGGATATCCACGAACCCCAGGTGTAGTCGTCCGAAGCAGTGCAAATAGGGCAAATAGTTGAGGGATTTGTAGAATAAATAGAGTCCTGACTTGTATTGAAGTAGTTAACAGCTTTACTTTCATAAACTTTCATCAAGGAACAATTTCCTAACTTTATCTTGGTTATCAGCAGGTCTTGGCATAAGTTCTGTCAGGCAAACACATTTGGCTTGGCTACATCTGCACTCTATTTAGTTCTGCTGTGCCATCAGGATTAACTAGAAACTTTTTGTTTCTGCTGTACTACTTAGCTTTCTGTAGTCTGGTCTTTCTTTATCTTTATACGGGAAACTTTACTATGGGCTTGTGAGGCTTGCAGCTTGTGCCTCTATGCCCAACAGAGATGCAGGTGTGTTATTCTGGCTTGCACACGACCTTCCCCTTGCTCGGGTACTCTAGTCTTACCTTCACTAACTAAAACTCCTCTCTCTCTAGAGAGGGCTAGAATGGAAAGACAAGTTTCATTCTCTGTAAACTAGCTCTGGCATAGGTGCCGCCATCTGCTGGTGAACCAGGTTCACTACATGAACATTAACAATTTCAAACATAGGAAATGCACAGTGTGGAGGACCTGAACAAAATACACAGAATGACCCCATACCAGCACACAGACAGAAGTGGGGCAAAGGAGTGGTAATGCCACTCGGGGGCGCCACATTAGCGCAGCACAAGATGACAGACTTTGAAAGAAAAACATGATTGTGTGGCACTTCTTAGCAAAATTTGTGAAACATTAAGGGTGAAAACTGTTCGGCGAAGCAAAGCATCCAAAGCAGAATTTGGTCCGAAGTTTCATGGGAACTAATCAGTGTTCCCTAAATGGCAGCTGCATGTGTTAAAAAGTGTAAGTAAGTGTAGAGGAGACAAGCCTGGGAACGCAAGATCACCGATAATACCGTGCAGCCATACAATCCGCAGGTAAACCCCGTGATGTCACAGCTAGGCAGACCCATATAAAACCCTGATCCCGCGTGATCGCTGCGAATGCACTAGCGGCAGTGTTGCTGCAAACTTTGAATTAATAGAGAAAGGTTAATATTGGAAAGGGAGAGCGCAGGAAGCTTGCAGGGAGAGCGTAGGAGACTGCTAAACTAGTGTCATAGCTAATCCATTCTGTTAGCTGTAGAGTTACTGTGCCAACAGTATTACAGCAAGGTCTAATTTATCGCAGTGTACATAAGTGTGCAGTGCACCAATATTCATAGGTAATCCGTTCTGTTAGCTGTAGAGCTACTGTGTGTCAGGATTACAGGCCACTGTTACTTTTAGGCAGATTGGCCTGGGGATACCTGATTTATAGCAATTCTTGATTAATTAATTTGGAACAAAACTAATTTCTTGTCGAACTTCAGTGAAGCTGCCGAATTTTATTTTCAAAACTTTGCTCATGTCTAATGGACACATCTGCAGCAGTGCATAATCAGCTTGGTCTTCAGATGTCCATACACATTAGTCTAAATTGATGAAAACGGACAATACCAACCAACACAACTGTTGGTCAAGTGAACTTAAACAACAATCGTTTTAGTTGACCAGTGATGTCTGTGTTAATTTTCTTTTTTTTTGTAGTCTTTTTTCAGTTGGATGAAGGATCTTTCTTTGCAAACATTTTTCCAGAAAGATCTTTCATCCGTCGCCCAGTTTTATTGAACACTAGCAGAAGGACCCGGCTTTGCACGGGTATATTTCATCTATTTTATTTAATGTTTATGTGTGTCATTAAAAGATATCGACAGTGTCCCCCATACCAATGACCTCTACAGCACCCCACCCCTTTAACAGTAAACTCCACAGTCCCCCACCCCTTAAGACTGACCCCCCCCCACAGTGCCCCGCCACTATAGAATAAGAAATCCACAGCAGCCCATCCCCTTAACTTTGACCTCCACAGCAGCTCGCCCCTTTAACAGTGAGTTTTTACAGCACCCCACTTCCTTGACAGTAACTTACTCAGGGGCTCGATCCCTTAAAAGTGACCTTCACTGTACCCCGCTGCCTTAACAGTGATCTCCACAGCAGTTGCACCTTTAATAGTGGCCCTGCCCCCTTAACAGTGACCTCCACAGTGAACGCCTCTTTAACAGTGACCTCCACAGTGTCCGCCCTTTTAACAGAGACTTCCACAGTGCCCTGCCCCTTTAATGTGCAAATGTGAGAGTGACGCTGGGTCGCACCTCCTCAACACTATGCTTTTCACTGTCCTGCAGCATAATTACATGGCATCTCAGCCCAATTTGTAATACATGTTATGCTGTGCATAAATGACGCATTGGTATACAGTTTGATCAAAAAGCATAGGCCCACTTACCGCAACAAGGTTGCCTCTTCAAGTGGGAACCTACTCTAACTTTGGCGCAGCACTGTGCGGTGACCATCGGCGCCCCAGCACCGCACCAGCAGAGGGCAGGGCCCAGCAGCCAGCACAGCACCCCCACTGTGCAGCAAAGCCTCCATGGCTCTGGTCCCCACCTGCCCCTTTAATGCTAGGGCTACATGACAACATGTGTTGCGCGACATTTTGTCTCAGCAATTTTTATAATGATATGCTATGGTGTCGCACTGCAACATGTGACATGCTGCAACTGTTACACGACGGTTGCAAAAAATCCATCCAAGATGGATTTTTCTGCGACTGTCACGTTGCAGTCGCAGCATGTCACATGTCGCAGACTAACCCCATAGACTATTATTATAAAAATTGTCGTGCGACATTGGTGTGACATGAATGTCGAGCAACACATGTAGCAGTGTAGCTGTTCTCTATGTGTCATGCAACTTATTGTCGCTCTACACATGTCATCGTGTACCCCTAGCCTAAAGCTGACCTGCAGGAGTGAAGAAAAATGGCTGGATTGTTATGGAAACCTGGCGTAAAAGACTGAGGGCCTGCAAGTTTCTATTGGCTGATAAGGGACATGTGACCATGTGTATGGCAGTTGGCATATGAAGAGAAAGACTTGCAGGTTTGTATTGGTTAATGCAGGTTTGGGAATATCTCAGGAACGGTACCTCCTAGAGAGCTGTGACTCTCACAAGATTTATTTCCAGGTAGCAAGGGATGTGTATACCAAGTTTCGTTGAAATTGATGGTTGGTTTTTGAATGATCGTGGAACATACATACATACATCCTTCTTTATATATAGATGTATGGCAAGTTTGAACAACTGTACCAGCCAATATTGACCAAAAATGTGTATGGTTCTGTCTGCAAAATGAATGTTCACCAGATAAATGTTTGTTCAACTGGTGCTCACACATCAGTAGTCAGTACAACATCTATCTGATGTGTATGGTCACCTTTTGACCAGCAATAGATTTAATTAGGAATAAGGGGACTATGTGTCCTTAGCATAGTTACATGTTACCAAACCATTCTTCACGAGAATGTTTAAATCTTGAACACTGACTAAGAACATATTTAGACAGCTGTAATATACTGTAATTCCCATATTGGAATAGGATCTCGTCAGAACAAAGAGGTCAAATTTTTTTCAAAGCTTCTTGTCCCAGGAGGATAAGGCTACTTTCACACTAGTGTTTTTCTTTTCCGGCATTGAGTTCCGTCAAAGGGACTAAATACCAGAAAAGAACTGATCAGTTTTCTCCTAATGCATTCTGAATGGATAGAAACATGTTCAGGATGCATCAGGATGTCTTCAATTCAGTCGCTGAACGGCGTTTTGGATGGATATAATACCGCAGCATGCTGCGGTATTATCTCTGTCCAAAATGTCTGATCAGTTGCCGAAATGCCGGATCCGGCATCAGAAATACCTGAAAGATAGATCCGTTCTTCCGGTCTGCGCATGCGCCGCAAGTGTGAAAGTAACCTGAGAATGAAGACTGATTCTGACTATTTTCATAATGGTAGAAATGTATCTGTTTTTGTAAAATACATTTCTTTAGATTTTTCCTATAATAATGTATAAACCGTTTAGAATATGTGTAGATTGTATCAATGAACATACAGATACTATAATTACCTTCTTATATTTGAATCCATATTAATGGGACATCATTATGCTCAACCCATAGATCCACCCAGTAACATCCAGAAAACTTGTCAGAAAAATGTAAACTTGACAAAGTTTATTTTCTGTGTCCTTACGATATACAGTGTTACTCCTGTAAGCTCAGACTTTGGAGGAGGTACCACCTTCTGTTAGCAATATTGGATAATTTGTTTAGCTTATCACTAGACATCTCCTCACTCCTTCATCCTGATTGAATTTATCCCACAAGCTCCAAAGCTTGTGTTGTGTACTATCCAGATACTACACATAGATGCTGCTAATCAGAATAAAATCATGCACTCAGTGTTGTGCAATTGAACATAACATCTACTGTATATATCGTACACAAATACATCATTAATCAGCAATAAGTGTCTCTTCAGCTGTTGAGAAAATGGAAGTCCATCTAGAAAGGCTTTGGTGGCTCCTAATGTGGTTCAGTTATGACATCATTAGTAGAGAACATTCATTCATATAAGGGTTACTACATTGACAAAGGTCAATTGAGTGAGCCGCTTACGTATGTGCAGCTTATCACATAAGGAATACGATCTTATCGTGGACCCTATGATCGGTATTCAGAATGGCCATCTCTGGTTGTGGCCTATGTCTTCCAAGAACAAAAAGGACCAGACATGTCAAAATCCAACAGCCCAATTCTTATTTTTCCTGACATCTACCACTGGGGAAAAGTTAGGATACCCCATGTAGATTAGATGGCAGGTTCAGACCATTGATGATATGGATCTTCGAATATCTTTGCATATTTGCAATTAGAGTGGTTTTCTTGTACTTAGATATTGATGGCCTATTATATGGGTGAAGGCCTGACACTCCACATCCCCACGATCAGGTGTTTCGAGCCAGAAACGATACAGTGGATAGAACGGAAAGCACCAGGTTTCCTACACTGTGTAGTGGCCATGTTTAAGTGAATGGGAGATGAGCTGCAGTATGCCAGCACCGGAAACTGCTCAATGGATCCTGCCTGAAACAATTGGGTGGGGATGGCTTGCGTCGGGCTTCAACCGATTTGATCTTGATGAATTGTCCTGAGTATAACCAATGAATTTCTAAGTACCGGAAAATTCCTTTCTAACCATTCCTCCTTCCTCAGAAATCAAGACCCATTAACTTGTTCTGTGTGCTCCACTACATAGATAAAATTATAATGTCTCATAGTACTTAATAGTTGGAAACACTCCATTCATGGGATTGTGTCCGACCAGAGCTGTTTGAATGTCTTCTCTTTGGATGCAGGCTACACTCCAGCTAATTTGAACAAATGCATTCTCTGTGAAATGTGTCACCTTTCCAATATAACTGTGCATTGTATTGAGATTTGTTGTTTAATAGCCACTATATCTCATAGATAGTTTAATCTTGGCTTCACAGGAAATATAGATATAGTCCAACTTTCCACTGTAATTTATAGAGAAAACCTTCTGGTGAAGACATTGTCGAAATCCTGTAAATACTTCTGCTCAGTGTTACAGAAATTTGCAAGACCTTGGTCAAGATCATTTATTAGATATAGAACAGGATATACCACTGTTCAAGGAAGGACCCCATAACTGAAGAAGAAACCACGTTGTCTCACCAGTCTAGATGCTTCCAAAAATGGCAAAGCTGCCTCAAATTGAAAACAAAGTCATGGTGTATATTCTCTTAATGTGTCATAGTTTCCTCACTCTTTCCTTAAATACTATTTTTCTATGACTTTGACCCTAGTGTGCAACCTTCTGAGATTAGGAACCTCAAAGCTGACTGTTGCAAGGTGTTATATTTTCTGTGTAGCACCATAGTGCTGTATACAGTAATTACCCTGAAATAAAGAACGTGTTTGATAGCACACACATATTTTTTTATTATTGCATTTACCTTCTGAATATGTTGGTTTTATCAAACAGAGAGATATCTGTAAGGACAGCTGGGCCAATATAATAATTGCATGACGAGTATGTTCCCTCGCTGCATGCGGCTTCACCAGATATGTGGAATTGTACATTTTCAATAAATATTTTTTGCTCAAAGGTTTATATCAATGGAGAAATCTTTTTAATGTTTTACCCCATTAAACTGAAACATGTGGTGGTCTTCAGTATTTTCTCATAGCTAAAGCATTGCAAGAATTTCAACTATATTGGATAAGTCTAAAGGTACATGCTCAATTATGAGGACTTGCTCCCAGTGAAATGTATGAGCAATGGTGGGACATAGTCATCAACCCTCTGTAAATTCCTGGATAGTTGGCAAAAGTTTGGAACAGACTCATAACTTGAACCTGTTTTGAACCTGGATGAGCTTGTACAGATAATAATTATTGTAATTTCCCATTTAAAGTTCACAGTTGGTGTTAATATATTCATATCAGTATCTGACTTATAGACTTATTCACCTATGATCTTTTTGGTTCATTGTGGTTTTCTATTAATTGTTGGGGGAAAAAACAGGATAGCATCACTAACAGCAGATGTAGTGTGAGTCAAGGAAGCCAGGTTATGCCTTTGGTCCATATGGTCCTTCTAGGCATGGAATATACTTTTTAATAAAGATCTCTGTGGTTATGTAGTTATAGAATAGGCAAATAGAACCTTATATGAGGCATATTATGGATTCACGGCATGGGCCCATAACATGGCAGTGTGCATGCCGCTAAATTGGTTTCCCAAAAGACCCAAAATATTATAAGACTCACTTAGAATGCTCTGTCAATGAAAGGGGATGGGGGAAAACACAGAACACAGGGACATTGTATTCGTGATTGGCGTTTTTGCATAAATATTCAGCCCAGAGAAAAAATAAATATATCATTTTATTAAGCATGATCAACCAGACAACCATATCATCATGCTGACAGAGGCTCTTTAAAAAAAAAAAAGGGATCTATCAAAGTCTGATCTCTACAACACCTCTTTGCAGAAGTGTACCATGGCACAAACAAAAGAGATTTCTGAGGATCTCAGAAGAGTTATTGGGGCTCATCAGGCTGGAAAAGGTTACAAAACCATCTCTAAAAAATTTGGACTCCAACAATCCACAGTCAGACAGATTGTGTACAAATGGAGGAAATTCATGACTATTATTACCCTTCCCAGTAGTGGTCTACCAACAAAGATCATGCCTAGAGCAATGTGTGTAGTAGTCCATGAGGTCACAAAGGAACCCCAGGTCACCTCTAAGTAACTAAAGACTTTTCTGACAGTAGCTAATGTTCAAGTTCAGGAGTCACCATCAAGAGGACTATGAACATCAATGATGTGTATAGCAGAATTGGAAGGGTAAAGCCACTGCTCTCCAAAAATAACATTGCTGCCTGTTTGCAGTTTGCTAAACATCACCTGGACAAGCACAAAAACCTCATCCTATCTGTGAAACACGGTGGTGGTAGTATCATAGTTGGGTCTGTTTTGCTGCATCTGAACCATGATGGCTTGCCATACAGTACTTGATGGAACAATGAATTCTGAATTATACCAACAAATTCTTAAGGGAAATGCATCTGTTCATGGGCTAAATCTCAACAGAATGTGGGTAATGCAGAATGATAAGGACCCAAGTCATTCTACCAAAGAATGGTTAAAAAGGAATAAAGTTAAGTCTAAGTACACCTTCAGGGGGAACTTTTTTATTATTGCATTCTACAAATTTTGGACTAAAATTTTTTTTTAGTGGTCCTTATTAAAAATATTGAGCTGTTCTGTCACAAAGGGTTAACTCTTTGTCGAACTGTGTGAATGGTACTTTCATTTTCTGTTGATCAGCTAATAAACCTTATATCTAAATTAATAAAATGTCAGAAACACTTACTGATAAGAAGTTGTCTTAAATAAGATAATAATTGAGCTATAATGAGTGTTAATAAAGTCAGAGATCACAGATAAGGAACCATCAGCTGAACTGCCTGACAGAACAGAGAGAATCTCAAGGTTGCACAAAGACAGAGGTTCAGCATTTTTTTATAAAAACCAACTGAAAATGAAATTTAGCTCAAAATTAGTACAATGCAATAAAAAACAAATAAGGTGTACATAGCCCTTAAAGTTTTGGAATGGCCAAGTCACAGTCCTGACCTTAAATCAATAGAAATGTAGAAGGACCTGAAGAAAATAGTTCATGGCAGGTTAAACACCAACAAAACAGTTAAAGCTGTTTCATATGAAGGAATGTGCTAAAATTCCTCCAAACCGATGCGCAGAACTAATCAACAATTACAGGAAACATTTTGTTGCAGCTAATGATCAAGGGGGTCACACCAGATACTGAAAGCAAAGGCCCATATACTTTTGCCACTCACAGACATGTGATATACAGTAGGATCATTTTCCACAATAAATACATGACCAATTAATATTATTGAATATTTCATTTGATTTGGCAATTTTTATGTACTTTTAGGATTTGTGTGAACATCTGATGTGGTTCTATATAAAATGTATGTAGAGCTATAGAAAATGAAGTGTTTAAAAACTTTCAGGCAACATTGTATGTGCCATAGGCATAACTAGTACAAGACCTCCTTATGAATGTGCATGTTATGTCAAGGGAGAAGTGGTGGAAAACCAAGTGTGATATGTACCTGGTGCTATTTATCTCTGGAATGAATAACACATCCTGATTGATTCCAGTGTCTTCTGCTGAAACTCCTTGGTTGAAGGTTAGCCTGCACAAGATACCTTAAATTGCCAGTGGATCTTGAAATTCTAAGGTTCACCATCGAAAATCTAATGCATTTAGCCATGTGTAGGTTGTTTATAAATACACACTCATAAACAATGGAGTAAATAGAGATATAGATGGTCTAGAGATACAGATGAGATTACTAATAGAGCTGAGCGAACCTGAACTGTACCGAATTTTGGGGTGTTCAGGACATGGACTCTGACCCGAACATTTTCAAAAAAGTTCGGGTTCGGGTACTTTGTTCAGCGATTTATTCCCGCTTTCTGAAGGGCTGCACAGCAGCCAATCAGCAAGCGTTTTACTTCTTGCCCTAAGAAGCCATCACAGCCATGCATACTAATGGCATGGCTGTGATTGGCCAAGTGCAGCATGTGACCCAGCCTCTATTTAATCCCTTAAGGACAAGGCCCTATTTCACCTTAAGGACCAGGCCATTTTTTCAAAATCTGACCAGTGTCACTTTATGTGGTGATAACTTTAAAACGCTTTTTCTTATCCAGGCCATTCTGAGATTGTTTTTTCGTCACATATTGTACTTCATGACACTGGTAAAATGAAGTCCAAAAATTTCATTTTTATTTATAAAAAAAATACCAAATTTACCAAAAATTTAGAAAAATTTGCAATTTTCCAAGTTTCAATTTCTCTACTTCTATAATACATAGTAATACCGCCAAAAACAGTAATTGATTTACATTCCTCATATGTCTACTTCATGTATCGATCATTTTGGGAATGCCATTTTATTTTTTGGGGGCGTTACAAGGCTTAGAAGTTTAGAAGCAAATCTTGAAATTTTTCAGAAATTTTCAAAAACCCACTTTTTAGGGACCAGTTCAGGTCTGAAGTCATTTTGTAAGGCTTACATAATAAAACCACCCAAAAATGACCCCATTCTAGAAACTACACCCCTCAAGGTATTGAAAACTGATTTTACAAACATCATTAACCCTTTAGGTTTTCCACAAGAGTTAATGGCAAAAGGAGATAAAATTTCAGAATTTCAATATTTTTGTAAAATTTTCCATTTTAATCCATATTTTCCAGTAACAAAGCAAGGGTTAATAGCCAAACAAAACTTAATATTTATTCCCCCGATTCTTCAGTTTGCACAAACACCCAATATGTGGTCGTAAACTGCTGTATGGCCAAACTGCAGGGTGCAGAAGGAAAGGAACGCCATATGGTTTTTGGAAGGCAGATTTTGCTGGACTGGTTTTTTGACACCATGTCCCATTTGAAGCCCCCCGATGCACCCCTAGAGTAGAAACGCCATAAAAGTGACTCCATCTAAGAAACTACACCCCTCAAGGTATTCAAAACCAGTTTTGCAAACTTTGTTAACCCTTTTGGTGTTCCACAAGAGTTATTGGCAAATGGAAATTAAATTTCAGAATTTCTATTTTTTGTTACCTTGTCTCAAAAAAAGTGTAATATAGAGGAACCAAAAATCATATTTACCCTAAAATAGTACCAACAAAACTGACACCTTATCTTGTAGTTTCCAAAATGGGGTCACATTTTTGGAGTTTCTACTGTAGGGGTGCATCAGGGGGGCTTCAAATGGGACATAGTGTCAAAAAACCAGTACAGCAAAATCTGCCTTCCAAAAACCATATGGCGTTCTCTTCCTTCTACGCCCTGCCGTTTGGCCATACAGCAGTTTACGACCACATATGGGGTGTTTGTGCAAACAAGAGAATCAGGGCAATAAATATTGAGTTTTGTTTGGCTGTTAACCCTTGCTTTGTTACTGGAAAAATGGATTAAAATGGAAAATTTGCAAAATAATAGCTTTTGGGACCGTTTTTTTTTTTTTGTTATTTACATTGTTGAACTGACAGGTTAGATTGTGTGCTATTTCTATAGAGCAGGTTGTTACGGATGCGACAATACCAAATATGACTACTTTTTGGGGTTTTTTGTTTCAGTTTTACATAATAAAGCATTTTTGAAAAAAAATATTTTTTAGTGTCTCCACATTCTGAAAGCCATAGTTTTTTTTTTGGGGGGGAGATTGTCCTATGTAGGGGCTCATTTTTTGTGGGATGAGATGGCGGTTCGAATGGTACTATCTTGGGGTGCATATGACTTTTTGATTGCTTACTATTACACTTTTTGTGATGTAAGGTGACAAAAAAATGGCTTTTTTGACAACAATTTTATTTTTTATGTTTACGGCGTTCATCTGAAGGGTTAGGTCATGTTATATTTTTATATAGCAGGTCCTTACAGATGCGGCGATACAAATATGTATACCTTTTTTTATTTATTTTGGTTTTACACAATAATATCTTTTTTGAATAAAAAAAAAACATGTTTTAGTGTCTCCATAGTCTGAGAGACATACATTTTTCAGTTTTTAGGCAATGTTTACTTGAGGGGTTAGGTCATGTGATATTTTTATAGAGCAGATTCTTACGGACGTGGAGATACACAATATGTCTACTTTTTTTTTTTTTTTTTACATTTAACACTAAAAAGCATTTTTGAAACAAAAAAAATTATGTTTTAGTCTGAGAGGCATAGTTTTTTTATTTTTTGGCTAAGTGTTTTAGTTAGGGGCTCATTTTTTTCGGGATGAGATGGCGGTTTAATCGGTACTATTTTGGGAGCAAAACGCCTTTCTGATCGCTTTGTATTACACTTTTAGTGATGTAAGGTGCCAAAAAATGGCTTATTTACACCATTTTTTAAAATTTTTTTATGGCGTTCACCTGAGGAGTTCAGTCATGTGATATTTTTATAGAGCAGGTTTTTACGGACGTGGCGATACATAATATGTGTAGTTTATTTTATTTTTATTCAGTGATATGTGTTTTTTTTTTCATTTTTACTTTTTTTTCACTTTTTTACATTTTTTTTTGACCCAGACCCACTTGGTTCTGAAAGATCCAGTGGATCTAGTGTCTGTATAATACAGTACAGTACAATATATAGTGCACTGTGCTGTATTTTGTACTTTACAAAGTCTGAATAGACCTTTAGCAGGTCTATTCAGACTTTCAGCACCATGGAGACAGGACGCTTCTGAAAGCGTCCTGTCTCCATGGCAACCATCACCCGCTGCCATAAGAAAGCAGCGGGTGATGGGTGGGGAGGGAGTGGAGCTCCCTTCCTCTGCGATCCCATCCTGTTGGGGGGCTGCAAAGGCACAGCAGCCCCCCGATGGGAGAGGGAGGGAGCTCCCTCCATGTTAACCCTTCCATACCGCGGTCCGTACGGACCGCGTATAGAAGGGGTTAAACAGCTGGCATCTGAACAAGCACAGATGCCAGCCGTTTCTATCAGAGTGTCAGCAATATGCTGACACTCTGATAGATCCACTAGACACCAGGGAAACATTATCGCGATCCCCCGCCTGCCGCACCGCCCGACTCCCGCACCACCTCCGGCCGCCCGCATCCACCCCCCCTGCACCCCCGCCGCCATAATATGATTGGGGGCTGCAGGGGGTTAAAGAAGAACACTTTGGGGGCATTAACTCTCTGATAACCGCAGGGATCAGAGATCGCACAAAGCGCTGCAAACCTCAGGTCTGATTTGACCTGCGGTTTGCAGCGATCGCCCATACGGGGGGGTCACAGGACCCCCCTGGGCATTGTATCAAGGTACCTGCTGAATGATTTCAGCAGGTACCTTGTTCCGATCACTGCCGGCTGAGCGGCAGTGATCGGAACTACTCATGACGTACCGGTACGTCATGTGTCCTTAAGGACTCGGGAAACATGCCGTACCGGTACGTCATGTGTCCTAAAGGAGTTAAGCTGGAGTCACGTAGCGCCGCCCGTCACTCTGCTCTGCTTAATGTAGGGATAGGATGCAGCTGCTGTGAGGGCGAGATTAGGCAGGAAAGACTCAGCAAAACCACTTAATGAAGTGATCGATCCACATCTGTGACTCATTCAACTTCTGTTAGTTCATTGCTCACTGTTTTTTTGGCTGCCCAGAGCGTTTTTCTGTCACTTTTTTCTGGGGTGATCGGCGGCCATTTTGTGATCATTTGGTGCGCCAGCACATGTTTTGAGCTGCCACCAAGTTCAACATACATTTTTGGGTTCAATAGTAGGATTTTATTTGCAATATTCTACATCAGGGGTTGTGCTTATTGTCACACCTTGAAACACAGGATAGAAATTGCTATATTTTATTGATGGGTGAAATTCAATTGCTAAAATACCAATCCCCTAAATCTGGTGTTCCAGCTGTGGCTGCCAAAGTTTAATACTGTCGGTCAAAGGATAGATTTTTTTGGGGGGTGAAATTCAATTGCCAAAATACCAATGCCCTAAATCTGGTGTTCAAGCTGTGGCTGGCTAAGTTTAATACTGTACGTGAAAGGATAGATTTTTTTGTGGGGTGAAATTCAATTACCAAAATAACAATCCCCTAAATCTAAGGTTCCAGTTGTGGCTGGCCAAGTTTAATAGTGTCCGTCAAAGGATATATATTTTTTTTCTGGTGTTAAATTCAGTTGCCAAAATACCAATCCCATAAATCTGGTGTTCCAGCTGTGGCTGGCAAAGTTTAATACTGTCCGTCATGGGATAGATTTTTTTTCTGGGGTGAAATTCAATTGCCAAAATACCAATCCCCTAAATCAGTGGTTTCAGCTGTGGCTGGCTAAGTTTAATAATGTATTTCAAAGGATAGATTTTTTTTTCTGGGGTGAAATTCAATTGCTAAAATAATAATCCCCTAAATCAGTGGTTTCAGCTGTGGCTGGCTAAGTTTAATACTGTATTTCAAAGGATAGATTTTTTTTTTGGGGTGAAATTCAATTGCCAAAATACCAATCCCCTAAATCAGTGGTTCCAGCTGTGGCTCTCCAAGTGTAATACTGTATGTAAAAGGATAGATTTTTTTTCTTGCTCTACCTGAGTCTTGCATTACTAAGCGGCTGCTGTTTAAGTGGAGTTTAAAGAAACCAGAGTTCTACTGCTGAGTGTTATTTTGTGGGATTGCAAGGGATTGCTTGCGACTGAGTGTGGTTTGAAGCTGAGATCATAGAAAGTTAAGTTCTTGCAGTTTAGTTCTGTGTAGTGTCTTTTAAAGCAGTTTGTTTTTTCTCTGCTAGGTGAGGGGGAGTGGCTTGGCGTACCAGGTGCTATAAATTAGACCACTGAACTCTCCCAGAGCTTGCTCTACCTGAGTCTTGCATTACTAGGTGGCTGCTGTTTAAGTGGAGTTAAAGAAACCGGAGTTTAAGAAAAAGAGCAAGAAACAAAGATTCATTAGATCTTCCTTGTATATAGTTGGCTTGATTCTAGCTAGTCTTCCTACTACTGTAAGGGGACCACAGTAAGTAAGAATCTTATCAATGCTCTATATTGTATTTTTATTTTTTGCTCTTTTCCTGCTTAATCCCCATTTCGTATGACTTCCATTATTGACAGCGCCGTCCAGTGCACATCTTGTCTGATGTATGCAGTCCTGGAACAGCCGTTCGAGGGTGAATATGTTTGTTCAAAATGTGAGCAAATTACCAGTTTAGAATCGCACACCGAGTCTCTAAACAGGTGAGTTGCAACACTGAAAGCCACTGACGATTTGGAAAAGAGTTTGCTGCTCACCAAGCAAGCACTCTCTGGGGTAGATAAGGGGGAGAGTGACAGTGAGGGGGCAGAGGAGAGTGAGGTAGTTAACTGGGTAACAGTAAGAAAGCAGGGTAGAGGGAAGAGTGCCAGGGAGGCTAGCCCTGATCTGACACACCCCAACAAGTTTGCACGGTTTGCAGATGAGGGGGGTGTCAGTTTAGGGACGGCACTGCTGCAGCAGGACACTTCCTCTGCCAGTCAGGGGAATGTTGGCTCCAGTAAGCAAGGGGACTAGGAGAGCAGGGCAGGCCAGACAGGTGCTAGTAGTGGGAGACTCCATTATTAGAGGAACAGATAGGGCGATCTGTCACAAAGATTGTGTTCGCCGAACAGTGTGCTGTCTTCCCAGCACTAGAGTTCGACTCATCGCGGATTGGGTTGACAGAATACTGGGAGGATCCAGCAGTCATGGTCCATATCTGAACCAATGAAAAATTAGAGGTAGGTGGAGCGTCCTTAAAAATGATTTCAGGAATTTAGGTCAAAAGCTAAGGGCAAGCACCTCAAAAGTAGTATTTTCTGAAATACTGCCTGTACTACGAGCCACACAAGAAAGGCAGCGGGAGATTAGGGAGGTTAACAAGTGGCTCAAGAACTGTTGTAGGAAGGAGGGGTTCGGGTTCCTGGAGAACCGGGTTGACTTCTATGTCGGCTACAGGTTCTATCGTAGGGACGGGCCGCACCTCAATGTGGTAGGGGCAGCTGTGTTGGGGAGAAAGATGGCTAGAAGGTTGGAGGAGTGTTTAAACTAGGGACTGGGGGGGAGGGTAATTACATTATAGGAGGGGAAGATACTGCAGATAGAGACCAGGGGCGAGTTTGTGTGACTGGGGGAGGAATGAAAGGGGAATCTAGATCAGTTCAGAATGAAAAGGGTAGGGTAAAACATATACTTAAACCTCTCAAATGTATGTATACTAATGCCAGAAGCCTAGCTAACAAGACTGGTGAACTGGAATTAGTGATGTGTGAGGAGGACTATGACATAGTGGGAATAACTGAGACATGGCTGGATGATAGCTATGACTGGGCAGTTAATATAAAGGGTTACAATCTGTTTAGAAAGGATCGTCAAAACCGGAGAGGTGGAGGGGTCTGCCTCTATGTGAAGTCCTGTCTAAAGCCCATCAATTCGAGAAAATATACGGGAGGGACATGAACATGTGGATCACTGTGGGTAGAAATACATGGAGTCAAAAACAATAATAAATTACTCATAGGAGTTTATTATAAACCACCTAATCTACCAGAGTCCACAGAAAATGTATTACTAAACGAGATAGACGAGGCAGCAAATCATAATGACGTCGTTATTATGGGGGACTTAAACTACCCAGATATAGACTGGGAAACTGAAAGCTGTACATCCCATAAAGGAAACAGGTTCTTGGCAATAGATAAAGACAATTACCTTTCCCAACTGGTTCAGGACTCCACTAGAGGGACGGCCATACTGGACTTAGTATTAACCAATAGACCTGATAGAACAACAGATGTGCAAGTTGAAGGACACCTGGGAAATAGTGACCATAAAGTTATAACCTTCCAATTATCCTTCAAACGAGAGTTTCTAAAGGGAGGAACAAAAATACCAAACTTCAGAAAAGCAAGATTTAGCCAACTAAGCGAGGCAATAGGCCTAACTAACTGGGAGTCCTCAAAAATAAAAATACAACCACAAAATTGGAGATTTTTAAGAGCATTGTAACATCTAATTGTGAGAGGTACATACCTTATAGGAATAAAAGGATAAGAAACAGTGGAAAAACAATGTGGATAAATAGAACCATAAAGAAAGCAATGAATGACAAAAAGAAAGCATATAAATCACTAAAACAGGAGGGGAGCCAGGAAGCACTGATAAACTATAAGGAAAAAAATTGAATATGTAAAAAACTAATAAAAACTGCCAAACTAGAGACCAAGAGATTAATTGCCAAAGAGAGTAAAACTAACCCTAAAATGTTCTTCAATTATATAAATGGTAAAAAATATAAATCTGAAGGAGTCGGTCCTCTACACAGCGATGAGGGGGGTGTTGCAGAGAGTGACGAGGATAAAGCAAAACTATTAAATATTTTTTTCTCCACTATATTCACTGAGGAAAATAATCTGTCAGATGATTTGCAGAATGTAAAAGTAAATTCCCCATTAAAAGTGCCCTGTCTGACCCAAGAAGAAGTACAACAGCGACTTAAAAAGATTAAAATAGACAAATCGCCAGGACCGGATGGCATAGACCCCCGTATCCTAAGGGAATTAAGTGATGTTATAGCCAGACCTTTATTTCAGATATTTACGGATTCTATACTGACAGAGAATGTTCCACAGGATTGACGCATAGCAAATGTGGTGCCAATATTCAAAAAGGGTCCAAAAACAGAGCCTGTAAATTATAGGCCGGTAAGTTTAACATCTGTTGTGGGTAAACTGTTTGAAGGTTTTCTAAGAGATGCTATCTTGGAGTATCTCAATGAAAATAAGCAAATAACGCCATATCAGCATGGCTTTATGAGGGATCGGTCATGCCAAACAAATTTAATCAGCTTCTATGAGGAGGTAAGTTCTAGACTTGACAGCGGCGAATCAATGGATGTCGTATATCTGGACTTCTCCAAAGCATTTGACACCATACCTCATAGAAGGTTAGTATATAAAATGAGGATGCTCGGACTGGGAGAAAATGTCTGTATGTGGGTAAGTAACTGGCTGAGTGACAAAAAACAGAGGGTGGTTATTAACGGTAGATACTCAGATTGGGTCACTGTAACTAGTGGGGTACCTCAGGGGTCAGTATTGGGCCCTATTCTCTTCAATATATTTATTAATGATCTTGTAGAAGGCCTGCACAGTAAAATATCTATTTTTGCAGATGACACTAAACTGTGTAAAGTAATTAACACTGAAGAGGACAGTTTTCTGCTACAGAGAGATCTGGATATATTGGAGGCTTGGGCAGAGAAATTGCAGATGAGGTTTAACACTGACAAATGTAAAGTTATGCACATGGGAAGGAATAATGCAAGTCACCCGTACATACTAAATGGTAAAACACTTGGTAATACTGACATGGAAAAGAATCTAGGAATTTTAATAAACAGCAAACTAAGCTGTAAAAACCAGTGTCAGGCAGCTACTGCCAAGGCCAACAAGATAATGGGTTGCATCAAAAGGGGCATCGATGCCCGTGATGAGAACATAGTCCTACCACTTTACAAATCACTAGTCAGACCACACATGGAGTACTGTGTACAGTTCTGGGCTCCTGTGAACAAGGCAGACATAGTGAAGCTGGAGAGGGTTCAGAGGAGGGCAACTAAAGTAATAACTGGAATGGAGAAACTACAGTACCCTGAAAGATTATCAAAATTAGGGTTATTCACTTTAGAAAAAAGACGACTGAGGAGAGATCTAATATCTACGTAAAAATATATCAGGGGTCAGTACATAGAAACATAGAAACATAGAATGTGTCGGCAGATAAGAACCATTTGGCCCATCTAGTCTGCCCAATATGCTGAATACTATGGATAGCCCCAGGCCCTATCTTATATGAAGGATGGCCTTATGCCTATCCCATGCATGCTTAAACTCCTTCACTGTATTTGCAGCTACCACTTCTGCTATTCCATGCGTCCACTACTCTCTTAGTAAAGTAATTCTTCCTGATATTACTTTTAAACCTTTGCCCCTCTAATTTAAAACTATGTCCTCTTGTAGCAGTACAGAGATCTCTCCCATCATCTATTTATCCCCAGGACTGTGACTGTGACGAGGGGACATCCTCTGCGTCTGGAGGAAAGACGGTTTGTACACAAACATAGAAAAGGATTATTCACGGTAAGAGCAGCGAGACTATGGAACTCTCTGCCTGAAGAGGTGGTGACGGTGAATACAATAAAGGAATTCAAGAGGGGACTGGATGTATTTCTGGAGTGTAATAATATTACAGGTTATAGCTACTAGAGAGGGGTCGTTGATCCAAGTTGCTATTCTGATTGCCTGATTGGAGTCAGGAAGGAATTTTTTCCCCTTAAGTGGGGAAAATTGGCTTCTGCCTCACAGGGGTTTTTTGCCTTCCTCTGGATCAACTTGTAGGAAACAGGCCGAACTGGATGGACAAATGTCTTTTTTCAGTCTTATATACTATGTTACTATGTAAATTCAATTGCCAAGATAGCAATCCCCTAAATCTGGGGTTCCAGCTGTGGCTGGCCAAGTGTAATATTGTCTGTCAAAGGATAGATTTTTTTCTGGGGTGAAATTCAATTGCCAAAATACCAATCCCCTAAATCTGGTGTTCCAGCTGTGGCTGGCTAAGTTTACTACTGTACATCAATAGATAGATTTTTTTTGTGGTTAAATAAAATCCCTAAATAGAAATCCTAAACATCTGTGCTTTCCGCTGTTCCTCTCCAAGTGTAATTCTGTCCACAATAGGGTATATTACATTCAGCGTGTCAGCGTCTAAATTCAAGGCCTGAAAAATAAATCCTCTATATTTGCACACGCTACTGTGCATCTCCAAGTGTATTTCTGTCCGTAAAAGGGTACATTACACTCAAGGTCTAAATACAAGTGCCGAAAACGTAATACTCTATATTTGCACACGCTATTGTGCATCTCCAAGTGTAATTCTGTCTGTAAAACTATACCTTTCAGCCAGGGCCTAAATACTAGGCCTAAAATTGATATACCACTAAATCTCTAGTTTCTGCTGGGCCTGTATTAGTGTAATACGGTACATAAATAGATAGATAAATAATGTTAGGTGCTGTAAATAAGGGCCTTAATTTGAACTCTATACATTGGGCCAAATAATTTTTCCCTTATTGTGGTAAACGGTAAAAATGAGGAAAACATCTAATAAGGGATGCGGACATGGTCGTGGTGGTGTTAGTGGACCCTCTGGTGCTGGGAGAGGACGTGGCCGTTCTACACATCCTAGTGAACTAACTACCTCAAGTCCCAGTAGCCGCCAGACTCTACAGCGAAATTTGGTTGGACCTAATGCAGTTCTAAGGAGGGTAAGGCCTGAGCAAGTACAGGCGCTAGTCAATTGGGTGGCCGACAGTGGATCCAGCAGGTTCACATTTACTCCCAACCAGTCTTCTGCAGAAAGAGCACAGGTGGCGCCTTAAAACCAAGCCCATCAGTCTGTCACATCACCCCCATGCATATCAGGGAACCTGTCTGAGCCTCAAGTTATGCAGCAGTCTCTTTTGCTGTTTGAAGAATCTGCTGGCAGGGTTTCAAAAGGGTATTCACCTAGCCCTTGCCCAGCGGTGGAAGACATAGAATGCACTGACGCACAACCACTTCTGTTTCTTGATGAGGACATGGGAATACCATTTCAGTAGAGTCAGCACATCTCTGATGATGACGAAACAGAGGTGCCAACAGCTGCGTCTTTCTGCAGTGTGCAGACCGAACAGGAGGTCAGGGAGGAAGACTGTGTGGAAGACGATGCAGGGGACGATGAGGTCCTAGACCCCACATGGAATGAAGGTTGTGCCACTGACTTTCATAGTTCAGAGGACGTAGCAGTGGTGAGACCCAGCCAACAGTGTAGCAAAATAGAGAGCAGGGTGCAAAAGCAGAACAGCTGTCGCCAAGAGAGTTCGTCTGCTACTGGCCACCACCACCAGGGACCGAGCACACTAAAGGCAGCTTCAAGGAGTTCCCTGGCATAGCAATTCTTCAAACAATGTGCTGACGACAAGACCAGAGTGGTTTGCACGCTGTGCCATTAGAGCCTGAAACAAGGCATTAACGTTCTGAACCTTAGCACAACCTTTATGACCAGGCATCTAAATGCGAGACACGGGCTGCAGTGGAGAAAGCACCTTCAAAACCAAGAAAGGGTTCAGGCCCCTCCTGCTCCCTCTTCTGCTGCTGCCTCGGCCTCTTCCTCCATCTCTAAAGGAACGTTGGCACCTGCCACCAAGCGAACAGAGGATGTACCACCAACACCACCACCTCCGTCACCAAGCATCTCCACCATGTCACACGGCAGCATTCAGCTCTCCATCTCACAAACCTTGGAGATAAAGCGTAAATTCCCACCTAGCCACCCTCGTTCCCTGGCCCTGAATGCCAGCTTTTCTAAAATACAGTCCTTTGAAATGCTGTCATTCAGGCTGGTGGACACGGACAGCTTCAAACAGCTGATGGCGGTGGTTGTCCCACAGTACTTCGTTCCCAGCCGCCACTACTTCTCCAAGAGCGCCGTGCCTTCCCTGCACAACCAAGTGTCGGATAAAATCAAGTGTGCACTGCGCAACACCATCTGTGGCAAGGTCCACCTAACCACAGATACGTGGACCAGTAAGCACGGCCAGGGACGCTATATCTCCCTAACTGCACACTGGGTAAATGTAGTGGCGGCTTGGCCCCAGGCGAAGAGCTGTTTGGCACACGTCCTTCTGCCGCCAAGGATCGCAGGTCATCATTCTTGCCTCCTGTTGCCTCCTCCTCCTACTCAGCATCCTCCTCCTCCACCTCTTCTTCCACCTGCTCATCCAGTCAGTCACAGACCTCCCACCACCAACTTCAGCACAGCCCGGGGTAAACGTCAGCAGGCCGTTCTGAAACTCATGTGTTTGTGGGACAGGCCCCACACCGTACTGGAGTTGTGGCGGGGTATAGAACAGCAGTGGTTGTTGCCGGTGGTTGCTGGTTGCTGCCGGTGAGCCTCAAGTCCGGCCTGGTGGTGTGCGATAATGGGCGAAATATCTTTGCAGCTCTGGGATTAGCCGGTTTGACGCACATCCCTTGCCTTGCGCATGTGCTGAATTTGGTGATGCAGAATTCATTCACAACTACCCCGACATGTCAGAGCTGCTGCATAAAGTGCGGGCCGTCTGTGCGCGCTTCCGGCGTTCACATCCTGCCACTTCTCACCTGTCTGCACTACAGCGTAACTTCGGCCTTCCCGCTCACCGCCTCATATGTGACGTGCCCACCAGGTGGAACTCCACTTTGCACATGCTGGAGAGACTGTGCGAGCAGCAGCAGGCCATACTGGAGTTTCAGCTGCAGCACACACGGGTGAGTCGCACTGCGGAACAGCACCACTTTACCACCAATGACTGGGCCTCCATGCAAGACCTGTGTACCCTGTTGCGCTGTTTCGAGTACTCCACCAACATGGCCAGTGGCGATGACACCGTTACCAGCGTTTCAATACCACTTCTATGTCTCCTTGAGAAAACACTTAGGGCGATGATGGAAGAGGATGTGGCCCAGGAGGAGGAGGAGGAGGAAGAGAGGTCATTTCTAACATTTTCAGGCCAGTCTTTTTAGAAGTGGCTCAGAGGGAGGTCTTTTGCAACAGCAGAGGACAGGTACAAATTTTGCCAGCCAGGGCCCCCTACTGGAGGATGAGGAGGATGAGGATGAAGCAGGTTCACAGCGGGGTGGCATCCAACGCAGCTCGGGCCCATCATTGGTGCATGGCTGGGGGGAAACGGAGGACGATGACGATACACCTCCCACAGAGGACAGCTTGTCCTTACCTCTGGGCAGCCTGGCACACATGAGTGACTACAAGCTGCAGTGCCTGCGCAATGACAGCAGAGTTGCCCACATTTTAACATGTGCTAACTACTGGGTGATTAAATGCAAACAGGGGGACAGCACTACCGTAGATCAATCCCTTGTAATGATGTGGCTGTGCAGGTGATGTTGGATCCCGGTCTCTGATCCCTGATCGATGTATTCAAAAAAGGAATACAACAGCACTCTCGTAGTTTGTCTTGTTAACTCTTCTTCATTGTCCCATTATGCGACGTTTCGACTCCTATGAGTCTTTTTCAAGAACTATGCTTGAAAAAGACTCATATGAGTCGAAGCGTCACATGCTGGGACAATAAAGAAGAGTTAAAAAGACCAATTCAAGAGTGCTGACTACTGGGTGGCCTTCCTGCTGGATCCCCGGCACAAAGACAATGTGCCCACCTTAATTCTCACACTGGACCGTGATAGAAAAATGCGCGAGTGGAAGCACAAAGCAAAGGCAGAGGAGGAGCAAGAGGTTGCTAACGCAGCTGTGTCACGGCCAGCTGTCTGAAGGCAGGGTTAGCATGGCCGAGATGTGGAAAAGTTTTGTCACAGCGCCACAGCTAACTGAACCACCAGCTGATACAGAACGTGTTAGCAGGAGGCAGCATTTCAACTACATGGTGGAACAGTACGTGTGCACACGCCTCCACGTACTGACTGATGGTTCAGCCCCATTCAACTTTTGGGTCTCCAAATTGTCCACATGGCCAGAGCTAGCCTTTTATGCCTTGGAGGTGCTGGCCTGCCCTGCGGCCAGTGTATTGTCTGAACGTGTATTTAGCACGGCCGGTGGCTTAATTACAGACAAACACAGCTGCCTGTCCACAGCCAACGTGGACAAGCTGACGTTCATAAAAATGAACCAGGCATGGATCCCACAGGACCTGTCTATCCCTTGTGCAGAATAGAAATGTATAATTGCTTTGCCCTCAACCATACATTCTTGTACTGAAGGGCACTTCTTTATTGAATCCTCTTTTTTTAATTGTACCATTATTTTGGATTAAACACCAAGTTGAATGAACCTCTCTTCTCTTTGAGTGCCAGGAGACTACATTTTAGCTAATCTCCTGCTGCTTTGGTGCGTGACTTTAACCTTTTTTTGCTGTCAAATGACCTCTCCTCTGTCTGGGTGTCAGGGGCCTAAATAACTGAAAGTGGCCTGTTCCATTGGTGGCTAACATGATGCCTGTTTTGCTGCTATGGGACCTCTCTCCTCTGTCTGGGTGCTGGGGCCTAAATTACTGAAAGTGGCCTGTTCCATTGGTGGGTAATATGATGCCTGTTTTGCTGCTTTGGGACCTCCATCCTCTGTCTGGGTGCCAGGGGCCTACATTTCAGATAATCGCCTGTTGCATTGGTGGGTGACATTATCCTCTTTTTGATGTCGAATGACCTCTACTCTGTCTGGGTGTCAGGGGCCTATATTTCGTTTAATTGCTTGCTGTCTTGGTGGGAGACATTTAACTCTTTTTACTGTCAAATTACTGCCCATTGTCTGGGTGTCAGGGGCCTATATGTCGTTTAATCATTTGTTGCTTTGTTGGGTGACATTATCCTCTTTGTACTGTCAAATGACCTCTACATTGTCTGGTTGTCAGGGGCCTATATTTCATTTAATCGCTTGCTGCATTGGTGGGAGACATTAAACTCTTTTTAATGTCAAATGACCGCCCCATTGTGTGGGTGTAAGGGGCCTATATTTTGTTTAATTGCTTGCTGTTTTGGTGGGAGACATTAAACTGTTTTTACTGTCAAATGACCTCTCCTCTGTCTGGGTTTCAGGGGCCTATATAAATAATAACGGCCTGTTCCATTGCAGGTTGAACTGAGGCCTGTGTTGCTGTTACGGAACTGCTCTCCTCTTTGCGGGTGCCATGGTCCTCCTGAATTAGTAAATGAGGCCTGTGGCACTGCTGGGTTAAATCAATAATGATTTGGCATGATTGTAACTCTCCTCTTTGTGGGTGCCATGGGTCTGAATCTGTGTATGAGGCCTGTGGCATTGCTGGGTGAAATCAATACTGTCTTGGCGTGATTTTAACTCTCCTTTTTTGGGTCCCGTGGGCCTAAATGTTTGAATAAGGCTTGTGGCCCTGCAGGCAGACATGATTCCTTCTTGGCTGTGATGACAATTTCAACTCCCATGTATGGTTGTCTTGGGCCTGAGTCTGTGAGTAAGGCTTGTGACACTGCTGGCAGACATGAATCGTTTTTGGCTGTGATGTGATCTTCAACTCCCATGTATGGTTGCCATGGCCCTGAGTCTGCAACTGAGGCCTGTGGCACTGCAGGCAGACATGAATCCTTTTTGGCTGTGATGAGAACTTCAACTCCCATAGCATTCCCACCTGACGCCACCCCAACCTCCTATTCCACCTCCTCCTCCAAGTTGCCAATTGATATTGGTTAATTTTGTTTTATTTTAAGTCATTTTCCTATCCACATTTGTTTGCAGGGGATTTGCCCACATTTTGCTGCCTTTTGCAGCCATTTAGCCCTTTCCTGGGCTATTTTACAGCCTTTTCAGTGCCCAAAAGTTCGGGTCCCCATTGACTTCAATGGGGTTCGGGTTCGGGGTTAAGTTCCGATCGAGTTCTGATCCTGAAAATTTTCGTGAAGTTCGGCCGAACTTGTCGAACACGAACATCCAGGTATTCGCTCAACTCTAATAACTAACTTTGAAGAAAAAAAAAGCCTAGATGAGTATTATTGGGTATAATGAGTAACACAATTTTTCAAAGCTGATTATCTTGTGCAACTCATATAGGGATATCTTGATGAAATGGAAAGAAAGACAAATCCTGTCGTAGTAGCACTTAGGACATGTTGCCTGAGGTTGTCTTAAGTGCCCTGAACTACACAATGGCACATGAATAGATAGGTGTCCTATTAAATATGCTGTATTAAGGCCCAGGAATTTCAAGTTATGCCTCAACACAAATTGGAAGGCAATATTTTAAAGTGGCATTCACAAAACAAGTGATGCTAGACAATGGAGTCTTTTGAACTATCAGAATCCCAAAACAGGAATTCATATGATTATAGAAAAATAAAACAGTATCTAGAATAAGAAATGGGTGTAAATTCATCAACCATGTGCTATGGTATTTCTTTTGTGGTAGCGCATACATGATCATGTACTGGTGATACTGTAAGTTAGACCAAAAGTCTTCATAAATGGTGGCATAAAAGACCAAAACAATCAAAGAGACATACAATTGGTGGAAATTAATGACTTTATTGAGTTACTGGGTACAAAGCCATGGTCAATACCTCTATTCCAAGCTACTGATCATCTACATTTTGCTTTTAAGTTGCCACGTTTGTATGTTTTCTAAACGGATGTGATAAAATGGACACCCCACCTACACATTAGTGGAAACCATTTCATTATAGACCTAATATTCACATAGCCTATAGACTTTAATTGTTTATCTTGGGTCAATCTTGAATTGTGCATCCACCACTGTGTGTAAGGTATAGATCCATTTCCATGTCCAAATGTTGAATTTGAAACTAATAAAAATAGGCCATGTCATCTCAATGTGCTTCACACACACCAACACATAGACTTAGCTAACTGTTAGATTATCAATTCTGGGGACTAATTAGTATTAACATATTAAATAACACTTTGTAACATAGAGAACATAATACACAATAATAAGTGTGTCTTAGGTTAAGGTTAGTAATCAATACTTAAAAAGCCACGTACTATCACGAGGATGTAAGCTTATCATCTGGGCCACACAGTTAGGCATATTTGCTAGGCATAGATTGCACTAAACAAAAGCATTACAAGCTGAATGATTTACCATACGTCTTTCATTTCTTACCAAGTGATACCTGCCAACCTAACGGTTCCTGCATGCATTTCTCTCTCCTATTTTTGTATTAATTTTTTTAGTCCTCCATTGATTGAATGCTTGTCTTGATCTAAAGCCTAAAGGGACTGGAGAAGGGCAAAAATACAAGTTATAATTTTACCAGAATTCAATGGACTTGTTTTATCTCAACTCCAATAAAATCTGGGGTAGCATGCAAACTGACACTGCTAAGGTTTAGTTCATGCCGGACACATACAAGTCGGCAGATAAGCATACAAAATGACTTCTTTAAAAAAAAAAAATCCTGTTAGTAAAGCCTAGAGTTCTAGAATGAATCCATTGCTTTAAATTCACTTAGAGCCTGAACTGGTGAGATGTGCTTCTTTTGGGATCCTCTTCGTACTCGGGTCTGGTATTCTTCTGGTTTTTCTCTTTTTACTAACGGCTTCTTCTCTGGAGCCTTCATCTTCCAAGATACAACGGGAGAGTTTACGGCTGCTGTGCCATAGATTTTCTGGTACTTGGTTGAGGCAACGTAAGAGGCCTTCACGGTGAGAACAACGGCATTCATCAGATTTTTGGCTGCCTGAATAAGGGAGGTGGCACTGTCCAACTGCAAGAAAAAACATAAAGCAATCATTTTATAGATGGTTGCATTTCGAGATGTATCTTCAACTCACTTAAACATCACGAGCTACAGATGGCTTAGACTTCAATACCTAACTACAATACCAAACAAGGCCAAATGTTAATAGTAAGTATGACAATGTGTAGCCATAAGGATCAGTAAGATCAGAAATTTTAGATTAGTCAAGGACACCCAATACAGACAACTTGCCCCCAGTTACCCATAAGTGAGCTGGCAATGTAGAATAGAATTCTCATGAGACAACATGAAAGATATGAAAACAGAGGTTTACAGTAGAATGGAGAGAATAAACATGAGGCCTACTCCCTATTCCTCCTCTCCCCTATTCTGGTGGCCTAGTTACAGATAACAGAGGGCAACAGAGCCACATAGTTGTGAGCAATGGTGGTTCCAATGATAAGACTATCCCTCACACAGTGGCATACAGTCAATGGAGGCAGACAAGGGGCTTGCTATAGGGCTCATAGTGTTGTGGGGGCCTGGATGGGACATTGTAAAGGGCCCATGCTCTGTAAGAAGTCCCTGCTCTTCTTTATGGAGTCACAGATTGGCACTAACCCCTGCTATTTTCAACGTAGTTTTGGAACTCTGACAAGAAGGGGGTGGACTTTTGGAATACCAATGTATATTTCATTTTTTTATTTTGTACCTATTTTAGTAATAAAAAGCTATATACAGGGGTAGATATATGAGGGAGGGGGTCAATTCTGACATTTGCTATGGTGCCTCATGATTTCTGCCTATGCCTCTGCCCCCACCCATCAAATACTTGTGCTGTATCAAGGATATTTCTAGTGATAAAAAGCCTGTTAATAATGAAATAAAAAGTTGTGTTTTTTATATTTATACTATAGATTTCAAATTAAGAAGATAATAATTGTAAAGGTAAGGATAAGACACATAAAAAGATAACACTCTTCCCAAGGTCTCTGGACTAAGGGTTTCTTCACACTCTCATTTTGCGGTGCCTATATCGTGTACTGTACATGGCCTCCATGGATGAATGGGGACCTATGGATGCATAGTAGCATAGCCCATAAGGCTTCTTCCACACTGCCGGCAGGAGTTCTGGCATGCTGAGGTATTTGTCCAGTTGCATCCAGGCACTTTGCTGGGTAGCAGTGGATGTCTACCAGATACTGTTATAGACAATGAAGCTGGTGGGCTTTCCAGAACCATATGGCAAGTCCTAATCCAGAGAGTTCTGGCAGGTTAATCTCTGCCGGCAGTGTGAAACTAGCCTTAGGCTGAAAAAAAAAAAAAAAAAAATAGGTCCATCCTGTTTAGCCTGTTATCCTACAAGTTGGTTCAGAGGAAGTTAAAAAATCCCATAAGGTAAAGGTCAATTTTCCTCATTTTAAGAGAAAAAAAATGTTCCAACTCTAATACAACCTAGAAAGCTCTTGCATATGCCATGAGCTTTCTTAGCACGTATGGCAAATATGCACAGCAAACACAATGAGGGTGTTTTATCAGTGAAGGGAATTAATAAAGTCAGTTTTGCAGAAACCTGAGGTGCCATACTGTAAATTGGACCAAATTTATCAAATGCCATATGATGTCTTTAAGTCTCATACTTCTGTCTTAAGATGTTACACCACTTTCCATGCCACTCCCCAACAGAAGTACAGTAAGATTGTGACCATTTTTGCGACTGTTTAAGAAGCAGCAGTTGAAAAATCTGACAAATCAGCTCAACAAGCTAACCATCCCCATTGTATAACCCACTTTAGAGTGAGTGGTGTAAAAATGCAAAAACGTTTGTGCCAATAAGCCCAAAAAGTTGCAGCACTCTCAAGCAAAAAATCTGGGGCACAGGGCTTGATAAATTCATCTCGAAGTTTTAGTACGGTCTCTTTCATTCGATCAGTGTGATCACCACTGCACTGGTGACATCTACCAACATGTCCCATTGTCATATTTGAGGATGGATATGACGGAGATGGCTTTTATTTGTATCTTTTTATCATTGATCACGCTACAAAGATGGAGCATCATGTTTCCAGATATCTCCAAATCCAACCTGAAACTGTAGTTCTTTGGCAGTTCTTTGGATCAGAAGACATGATTTTGAGGACCTACCTCCACCTACAAAGAGTACGGTATGTCCACTTTTAATTTCTTTATAATGAATCAATCCATCAAAAATAGACCATAGTGGCAATAGATTGGCTCCAAATGGGATGTATTGCACTCTACTTTTGTTAATGGTTAACGCACTTTAGCCATGATTTAGGGGGACAGAGCCAAGAACAAAATATTACTGTATCTAAAATAGAAGAAGCCATTTTAAAAGCTTTCCTTTATGTAGACACATTACATGTAGAAGCCATAAAATGTAGAAAACAAAATATGCATCATTTAATGAATGTCAAATATCCAAAGCATAGACCAGAAATCAAACAAGAAATTTTCCAGCAAATGCAAAAAATACAGGTGACCGTAGCGATGCAGCTTTTAGATCCATCAAACCCTGGTACAGTAGGCAATTTATTATAAATGGACATCATATTTCTGTGTGGTCCGCCGGCTTGTCTGAGCTTTCAGCCAACAGATTTGTGATGGTGCTTTCAATATATTAAGAAACCATGGCAATATACAGTACAAACAGTGAAATGTGTTTTTTTGGCTGAAAACCCAGGCTAAATCATCAAGTGAATGTGATTCTCCCTAAGTCTTGGTTCAAAGGGATTAAAATAATAAAAACTCCTTCACAGTGAAAAGCAGGGGAAGAGGGTTCGAGAAAATATGCAACATGGTGGCAATGGGTGATGATAATACAGCAATATTAGATATTTCATGGATGGATACAAGTCAACAAAATGAAAATTTCAATTCCAGCTACTAATGTAGACCTTTAAAAATTATATACTTTATTAATACTTGATAAAATTCACTTCAAAGAGATGTGATAAGTAGTTACCAGTGTCAGACTAATCAAAAAGAAAAGGTTATTAAATACTAATAACTTGTTAAGACAGGTGTTAATACACCAGATGTAACTGGTCGCTCCTTTAACAGCCGTATCATGATACTGTCCCATCTGATCTTTTAGTTGTGTTATAAATGATTTTTGGTATATATATAAGTTATTTGAGGGGAACACACCCACATGATAAATCCCCTGAGGAACCCAGTGAATCTGGGGGAAACGCGTCGGGGTACTAGGACTCAATTAGGGTCTTGTAGGGAGAGCTAGCCCAGGTTCGAGGACAGAGAGTGCCCACCATCTGGGTACGTCTCTGGGCTGAGGCTATTTGAGGGTGATCTTGAGGGATAGACTCCCCACCCTATCTTTGTCCACGTTATTAGTATTTAATAACCTTTTCTTTTTGATTAGTCTGACACTGGTGACTACTTATCACGTCTCTTTGAAGTGAATTTTATCAAGTATTAATAAAGTATATAATTTTTAAAGGTCTACATTAGTTGCTGGAATTGCAATGGGTGATAATGCTAAAAGGGGTTGTCCTGTGTTTTGGACATTTCAAACTATCGGTGGCAGCATGTTCTGCCCGTTGAAATAAACCATGGTAACCTGCTCCCTGCTGCTCCATTCTGGCTACGTGTGCCCATCCTTTAATCTTTCTGATGGACAAGGGTCACCATTGAGACCAGTGATTTCCTTCAGCATGACACATGACCCTGTCCATCTGTACGTTTACAGGACGGGAGCCAGAAGACTGCTCAAGAAAGCCAGGAACCCAGGAAGTCAGGAACCCAGGAAGCCAGGAACCCAGGAAGCCAGGAACCCAGGATTCTGGTACAAATCAGCAGAGGGCAGGTCAGTATTATTTTTTCAATAGCTAAAGCACACTGCTATTGATAGTTCAAAGTGTCCCAAAAGCTGGACAACCACTTCGATGGGTCTATCCAACCTCATTGCTTATTTTTAAGCAGCTTGCAACGGTATAAAATAACAAAAGGAGTAGTATTCATTTTGCCAATCCCTTGCGAGGTCTAAACTGGCACTTATCAAAACAGCCTGTGGCTAATGCAGCCAATCCCTGTCCCCATCAGTGGTCACATCAACATGTCAAAATTAAGACCCGTAATTGGCTGCAGCTGTCACATGTAATTTCAATACATCACTGCTACACCAAGATGGGGGACCGTGAAGGCAACGGCACAAGAGTGGCATGGGAAGTGGTAAAGTGAGTTTGTCATGTTACAACACTGTAAGTTGCTTTTAAAAAATGTAATGGATATGGACAATTCCTTTAATACTTCATCCAGAAACTAATGATAAGGTTTTCCTAGATCAATTTATCCATGGGGCATGGGTGGGGCAGTGACTAAGCAGTAAAACCTGAACAATACACCAGGAATTCTAAGAAATATTTGGGTACTACTAAGACATTGCAATATAAAGTGAAGTCATACACAGAGAAAAAATGCATGCATACATAGACATACAGGCACTCATGCATGTGTATGCACACATAGTCACAAATGTATAGGCATGCAAACACAAAGCACAAACATATGCCCATAGAAACATACTGTGCATGCTCAATCATACATCAAATAAATATACAAACCTAGATACATTTATGCATACATTAAGTTGATGAAGCAGCTCTCTCTCCCTCTCTCAGTAGGAAGTCTCAGCACAATAATATAAAATCTAGATTACAGTATATCCAGCCAAAGCTGCATGTACTCAGAAGTCTGACCTCTTTTACAGATTGGAATCAGATTGTGGATTCCTCAATGCTGATACAACAGTTAGCTGTCAGTAACACCGACTATTACAAGGTCAAAAAGGCTATAAACCCCTTATTGAACACCAATATACATTTTTATGGTGGTCACTAATGGGCCTTAGGCTACTCTGCTGCCTTTTCACGAGGGTCTAGTCTAATAGCTGCATAGGTCTCCCGAGCTTGGTTTCTGCTCTAAAGGCCTGGACCAGGTTAAGTGGTTTAGAGGGATTGAGCTCTCTCTGCCATTAGAACCCTGTAAATGAGATTGAGGAGTGTCAATGTCTTCTCATGGCAGCATGGGGCCTACTGAAGGCCCCAAGCCTGCCTGCACTGTATGCCTAGATGGATGCATCTCTCTGGTGCAGCCTGATGATGTCTGTCAGTATAGCACTGACATTATAATCAATCAAAATATCACCTGTTAAAATATTATTGTCGGAGTTGTAAATGGTTAAAAAGGTGTTAACAGTTTTATTAAAGAAAAAAATACACCTTTTTTACAAATATTTGGTATCACTATGTGTGCAACGACCTGCATAATTATCATGTAATTTATCACGTACGGTGAACACTGTAAAAAACACAGATAAAAAAATACCAAAATTGCAGTTTTTTCCTATTCGCCATGAAATAAATGGTGACTAAAAAGTGTCATGTAAACCAAAATGATAACAATGAAAAGTACAAGTTGTCACAAAAAAGTGAAGCCCTCACACAGCTCAGTAGAAATAAAAAATAAAAAAATAGTTATGGCAATGTTGTTGTGGCAATGTATTTTCTTTTTAAGCTATATTATTTGGCATCGCTGTGATTGTACTGACCAAGAGGCTAAAGTTAAAAATGCAAAAGATGTAAAAACTCACTGGCAGTCTTGCTGTTTTTCCCATCCGTAAGAAAGTGTTGAGGGTTGTCCAACTACCAAAGTCGTTTGAATTATGCTGCCAAAAGTACTTGACATAATTAAAAAAAAAAATGAAATACTTACCTGTCCCCCATACTTAGTATCAGCTCAAAGAGTCCTGTCCCTACTACTTTCAGTCCTGAGTCCCTCTTTGGTCATTTACTGGCTTCAGTGGTCAAGTGTTGTGCTGAGGCCTTGCATGACTGCAATGGAGGAGGTGATGATGAGTCACACTTCGAGTCCACAGGGGAGCCAGAAGAAGCGGTGAAGGGACCCATGGCACTGGAAAGGGTGTGCATGGAAGCACTTTCAGGGACATAAGTAAAATTGCTAGGGGATCGGTTGTTCCAGTTCAACATTTATGGCATATCACTAGCATATGCCATAAATCTTAGATAGCTGCAGGTCTCACCTCTTTCTCTCCAGAACAAGGCTCCCTAACACAATGCAAGACCCCCCTCCATTCACAGTAGTTTTAAAAATATGGTAGTCAAGGATTGGCTTGGCTATTTCCGGCAGAACCATAGTGGTCAATGGAGAGCAAGCTTGAGCTATGGGACTATTGCTCACTTGGCTATATTCAGAAGTCCCACAGCAGTGACAGAGAGGATGTCGCGCATACGTGTTGTGCTTTCCTTCACTACAAGGCCCTGTTCTGAAAATACGAGGGAGTCCCAGAGGAGGAACACGCACCCATCTAATATTTTTGATAGACGTGTCTATGTAAAGTGTGATGTAACTGTGTAACTTGTGTTACTTCTGTATTACTTAACTCATTACAACACCTTTTGTGCTTTGCTTTGTCTACTTTTATGTCCTTTTTCCTACTATCCTGTATGTATTTCTAATTTAGTTGCCCTTTTTCTACTTCTTACATAACAGCAGACATCGTGTGAGTAGAATATTAAATACCATACCATCTATATAATACGTTACCAGTTTCCTCCATAAGAAGTTACAGAAATATGATAAATGTAGTGTCGACGAAGGGAATGGTAGCCAGAATATCAGGCACATGAAGGAGATGACAAAGGACACTAGACATTTCCATATTAAGTGGAGCAGTGACACAGATCTCGCCACGGTAATGTTATTTATATACTCGGGGATAAATGGAATACTTTGTCAAGTCCTATATTTCAGGCACAAAATAAGATATGTAAAATGGGAGAAACTGTGATACAAAGAGGCACAATCCACCTGTAAGAGTCTGGCTTCTAAAGAAAATAACTGCCTGAAGTGACGGTCGCAGACTGCGGTGCAATAAACCTTTGCGCGCGAAGTATATAGCAAATGGCCACTAATTTTCCACCTGCTACACATTTATTTAGATTTAAAAAAATAAATGATTGTGTTTTAAGGGAATTTTAAGTCATTGGCATTTCACATAATTAAGTACTGATTGGTTCTTTACTCTTTAATTACTAGAGTACCTTCTGTATCCCTTGTAATGTAATAGAAGGATAGCTAGTAATATATACAAAGCCATTGTTCTGTGTCAGACAACCACCAGGCGACATTACAGAGTGGTTAACTCACAGGACATGGTTACTCCACACTGGAGGGGATGAAAGGTCCAATGCGAACATCATCTAGGTAGGATGTTGCAGGTCCAAATTTCTCTCTCTTGTATTAACAAGGGGCATTGGCCATGTACTACGGGGGTAGCGTGGCAATGGAAGTTCCCCCATTGTGTTGCAGGCCAGGTAATTGATTATTATTTCCGTTTTCTATTCTGTGTGTGATTTGTCTGTTTTACCTTTTATAATCACACTTTGTGAATATTTTTATCACTTAGCCTGTGTAAGCCTATTTCATCTTAAATCTTCAAATTAACATCTGTACTGAGAAAGTTTTTCTAACTTCATACGCAACAGACTCTCTAACTGGGGTCATGGTGGGCTCTAGGGGCTGACCGTTTTTTTGTGGTTTAGAAGCAGTCGGTTTTGCATCTATTACAGGCTAGTGAAGGATGAATAGTAACAATAGAAGTAGAAAGCAAGCTATATGCAGAAAGATTGAACTAATTACTACAAAGGAAGAGCATCTCAGTGTCTCTGGTGGAGTTTAACTCAAGAGAGCATCCAGGATATAATGACAAGGGTGTACCCTGCAATTATAAGATAGCGGAGCTGCTGCCCAGGTTCTGAAGACTGCATTATACAGCCTCATAATCAGCGACACAACCTCCACCTCCTGATTAACACCGAGCAAATAATTACAGCTAAATGAAAAGAGACAGTGCAGAGACTGGTGGGGATTGCAGTATAATTATCACTATTATTTCTCTTATTAGTAGTGCGATTACATTTACTATCATTATTTTTTGTTCAGCTCTATCTATTTCATATATATATACTGTCTATCTATCTATCTATCTATCTATCTATCTATCTATCTATCTATCTATTCTGTCTGTCTATCTATCTATCTATCTATCTATCTATAGCATATCTATCTATCTATCTATCTATCTATCTATCTATCTATCTATTGCATATCTATCTATCTATCTATCTATCTCATATCTATCTATCTATATCTATCTATCTATCTATCTATCTATCTATCTATCTATCTAATATATTCTATCTATCTATCTATCTATCTATCAATTATCTATCTATCTATCTATCTATCTATCTATATATCTATCTATCGCATATCTATCTATCTATCTATCTATCTATCTATCTAATATATTATATCTATCTATCTATCTATCTATCTATCTATCTTGCTCTAATTAATGAGCGGCTTCTCATTCTCAGTAAATAACCTGCCGTTCTGGGGGCTCTGGTTATTTTCTATGTCGGACTCCTTCTGCACATCATCTTTCTCCTCAGTGATTGACAGTTCCCATGGTTTCCTGATCTTTTCTAATAACGCCTCCCCATATACATAGTGTGACTGTCACAGGCTGGGATGAGGATAATATTGGCAGTATTTGGGGTGCAGTGTAGACGGGAGCTGAAGAAATTACCACTATTTATTATTAAAATTCCTTTAATCCAGCAACAATAAAACCCAATAGATCAGAATTATCTGGTATTGCTGCGTTTACAACCTCGGATACTGACCCAAATTGTTTGGCTTCTCTTCTGCTGTGTTCTCTACTGTACCACCTACCTGGCTCTGCTACATTACAGTCCCTAAACCCCGGTCCATCTGCTTACCCTCCTGACTACTGCTACTGTACAAGACACCTGACTCTGCTACATCACTGTTACTAAACCCCCGGCTCATCTGACTACTGCTACCATACCACATACCTAACCTAGGCATGTCTGACTACCCTCCTGACTACTGCTACCATACCACATACCTAACCTAGGCATGTCTGACTACCCTCCTGACTACTGCTACCATACCACATACCTAACCTAGGCATGTCTGACTACCCTCCTGACTATCACTACTGTATTGCATACCAGGCACTGATACATCACCATTACTAACCCCTGGCTCTGACAACTCTACTGACTACTGCTTCTGTATGCCAGGCCCGGCTTCATCACCATTACTGACCCCTAGCCTGTGTATTAGGTCTTATCCTTGGCACATTATCTGTCTCTGCCTATTTCTAATTTCTGAACTGCCTTATGTGTTTTCTTCCTTGTAAGGGACTGTTCACACATACTGAATTTTCTCATGGCAAATCCAACACACAGTTTACACAGAAATCAGAAATGTACTCGCAGACCTCAGCCTCTGACGTGCGCATGGAATTGCTGTGGATACTAGGTTTAGCCCCAGTCATCTGCACACTACGAACCATGGTGATGCTGATGGACCCCATTAAAGGTTTTATTCATGAATAAAGGGGTTGTACCACAAAAAATATTCTACAGTTTTTAAACCAACACCCGGATCTGAATCCTTTTGCAATTGCATGTAATTAAAAATGTAACATAGGCACTAAGTTATTCAATAAAACCTATCTATATAGCGCCACCTGCTGTTTGCTCTTTTCATATTTCTTTGTCCTGCTTACTGAGACACGCCCCCTGAGCTGTGATAGGGAGAGCTAAAACACGCCTCCTCCACTGTGATAGGCAGAGCTGAGACACGCCCCCTGAGCTGTGATAGGGAGAGCTAAACACGCCTCCTCAGCTGTGATAGGGAGAGAGCTGAGACACGCCTCCTGAGCTGTGATAGGCAGAATGTGGAGATCTCTGGATCCATGTGAGGTACAGGGCTGGTTCTAGCTTTGTTAGAAATACGTTTTCAATCTTTTAGATTAGTCATGTAATGTAAAGAATAAAAATCAGACATCATATATACATGACAGCTCAGGGGGCTTGTCTCAGCTCTTCCTATCACAGCTCAGGGGGCGTGTCTCAGCTCTGCCTATCACAGCTCAGGAGGCAGTTGAAGGATGAAACTGAGCATGTGCGGCCATCTCAGTGAGCAGGACAAAGAAATAAGAAAAGGAACAGACAGCAGGTGGCGCCACAGACACATTTTATTGTATAACTCAGGGGCTATGCTGAATGTTTAATTGCATACAATTACAAAAGTATTCAGATCCAGGTGCTGGTTTGAAAACTGTAGAATGCTTTTTTGTGGGACGACCCCATTAACTTATAATAGGGTGTGATGGAGCCTCTGATGGTATTTCTAATTTCGGCCCGGTTCCCCATGAGAGCACCTAAGTCCGAGGGACAGTACCTCAATCCCAACCATTGGAGGAGGAGGTTCTATCGGTGAGATTGCCCCCTCCTTTTGGTTCTTTCTCTGGATATTGCCCACTTTATCCTACCAAGCCCTAAATGTTCTAGACATTTCCAGAAAGTATAAACTGTCAGGCCGTGACATTTCATTAAGTATTCACAGTGTATAGTAGACAAAGCAGAAACTATGGAGACAATTATGGAAATGAGGTGTCCCAGAAGCCTCTGCTTCTTGATAGGAGTTGGTTATTTGCATGTTATGGCGAGGGAATTACCGAGGACGCTCCCTGACCTATTTTATTATCTCCTTGAAGAATCATCTATGGTCAAATTGAAAAAATAAATAAATAAATAAAATCAGAATTCCATTTAAATGCAAATCCCAATTTTCTCTATTATTTATCAGGCTGGAAGATATTGATAGTTGGGTGTCTGAGATGCCTGGTAAGGTTTGGTGGCCTCGGGTCCCGGAGGAACGTTCTGGTTCCTGCCGGTGAAATTCTGGTCAGTATTCTGTATGATCCGGCTTATACGACACATTCTGCATCTATAGTCATTCTTCTCCTACTGTATTGTACGGAAAGGCTATATTTGCGTTTCCTTTACTTTTGTTCTACGCGGAAAAAAAATATTCAGTTTGCAGCAGTCAAAAAGGTGACTAAAATTTTCAGCGACAGTATCTTCATATGGCCAGATGTCGACTACACTAATGAGTGGCAACCTGATACTTGCCCCATAAAATCGAACCCCTAATGGTTGCTACTTTCTAGCCCCACCCCTTCTTTATGAACTTTAAAGGGGATGTGCTGCTAGAAATATTGCCCTGACCTGGATCTGTGTATTTTGTAATTGGATGTAATTTGGTATAGCCACTGAGTAGTGTTGAGCGAATCCGAACTGTAAAGTTTGGGTCCTGTACCGAACTTTACGATTTTTGTTACCCGAACCCGAACTTTGCCGGAAAAGTTCTGGTTCGAGTTCGGTGTTCCGGCATTTAGTAAAGCTTGTTGAAAGGCTGCAGGGCAGCCAATCAACAAGCTTTTAAGCTGTGGGCACTTAGAAGCCATCACAGCCATGCCTAGTAATGGCATGGCTGTGATTGGCTGGTGCATCATGTGACCCTGTCTCTATACAAGCTGGATCACGTGTAGCACCGCCCATCAGCTCTGAGTAGTGCAGGGACAGGAAGCAGGCAGCTGAAGTGAGGGACAGTGTTAGGAATCTCATCTGGCTATTTATTCTGTGGGTGACCTATAGTGAATTTTTTGTGGGTGCTATACACCAGCCTTGCACCCTGACACAGAAATATAATAATTAATCTGGCTGTTAATTCTGTGGGTGACCTATAACGATTTTTTGAGGGTGCAATGCACCATCTTCATACCCCTGACACAAAAATAAAATAGTTAATCTGTCTTTTAGTTTAGTGGGTGACATAAACCCATTTTTGGTGTGAGGTACACCTGCACTGCATCCGTGACAGGGAAATTAATATAGTTAATCCATCTGTTAGTTCAGTGGGTGACCTCAAAGAATGAGGAGAGCATCAAATAAGGGATGTGGCCCTGTTCGTGGTGCTGCTGGTGGTGGTGGAGCTCCTGTTGCAGGGAGAGGATGTGGTCGATCTGTGCCAGCTACACGCCCAAATGAAACACCTTCCTCAGGTGCACATAGGCAACAGAATGTTCAGCGTTATTTTTAGGCCCGAATACCGGTGTACGAATGGTGAGGCCAGAACAAGTAGAGGCGGTAGTAGATTCGGTGGCTGACAGTGCCTCTAGTACCTTCACATTGTCTCCCACCCAGTCCCCTGCTGAAAGCGAAGAGTTGGCACCTGCAGCCCCATGGGCATCTGTCTTTTACCTCAGCCCCTGGCAAATCAGCCAAGCAGTCTGAGCCCCAAGTCATGTAACACTCTCTTATGCTTTTTGATGATGACTCTGCTGGCAGGGATTCTGTGGACCGTCCACATATCCCTGCCCCAGAAGTGTAAGAGATTGAGTGCACCGATGCCCAACCACTTATGTTTTAGAATGTGGACATGGGAGGACCACCGCAGCATGTCTTTGATGATGGCGAAACACAGGTGCCAACTGCTGCGGCTTTCTGCAGTATGCAGGGCGACAAGGAGGGCAGGGGTGAGGAGTGGGTGGAAGATGATGTGGAGGATGATGAGGTCCTAGACCCCACATGGAATCAAGGTCATGCTAGTGATGTGTGCAGTTCGGAGGAATAGGTTTTGGTCGCACAGCAAAAGAGGGAGCAGGGTGCAAAAGCAGAGTGGCCGTCCCCTAGACAGTACGCCTGCTACTGCCCACCGCACCCAGGGACCGAGGACACCAAAGCCAGCTCCAAGGAGTTCCCTGGCATGGCAGTTCTTCAGACAATGTGCTGACGACAAAGGCACGAGTGGTCTGCACGCTGTGCAATCAGAGCCTGAAGCGAAGCATAAATGTTCTAAACCTGAGCACAACCTGCATGACCAGGCATCTAAGTGCAAAGCACGAGCTGCAGTGGATTACACACCTCAAAAACCAAGAAAGCTCCTCTTGCTCCCTCTTCTGCTGCAGTCTCGGCCTCTTCCTCCCCCTCTGAAGTGACAGTGGCATCTGCCACCCCGCAAACATAGGATGTGTCAGCAACGCCACCACCTCCGTCACCATCAGAAAGCATCTCCACACTGTCCCATGGAAGTGTTCAGCTGTCTATCTCCCAAAGACTGGAGAGAAAGAGGAAGTACCCCCGACCAACCTGCGATCCCTGGCCCTGAATGCCAGCAGTTCAAAATTTCTGGCCTTTGAAATGCTGTCATTCCATCTGGTGGAGACAAAGACTTTTACAAACCTTATGGCAGTGACTGTCCCACAGTACGTGGTTCCCAGCCGCCACTACTTTTCCAGGCGAGCCATCCCTGCCCTTCACAACCAAGTGGCGGACAAAAACAGGTATGCACTGCGCAACGCCTTCTGTGGCAAGGTCCACATAACCACCGCTATGTGGACCAGTAAGCACGGGCAGGGACGTTATATCTCCCTAACAGCACACTGGGTAAATGCAGTGGCGGCTGGGCCTGAGGGGGATAGCTGTTTGCCACATGTCCTTCCGCCACTGAGGATTGCAGGGCATTTATCTTTGCCTCCTGTTGCCCACTCCTCCTACTCCTCTTCCTCCTCTAACACCTCCTCATCCGCTCAGAATAACACCTTCACCACCAACTTCAGCACAGCCAGGGGGAAACAACAGCATTTACAAGTGGCTCGGAGGGTGGGCTCCTGCAGCAACAGAGGCCAGGTACACAAATGTCCAGCCAGAGCACAGTTCTGGAGGATGAGGAGGAGGAGGAACCGTGTTCACTGCAGGGTGGCATCCAAAGCAGCTCATAGGCATCACTTGAGCATGGCTGGGTGGATACAGAGGACACAGACGATACGCCTCCCACAGAGGACAGCTTGTCGTTGCCTCTGGGCAGCCTGGCACACATGAGTGACTACATGCTGCAGTGCCTACGCAACGATTGGAAGATGCGCGAGCACAAGCGCACGCTGGTAGACGCGCTGCTAATGGCAATCCCACCAGGCAGAGGAGGAGGAAGAGTTCGCCAACGCAGCTTGGGCACCGCCAGCACCTCAGAAGGCAGGGTTAGCATGGCCGAATGTGGAAAAGCTTTGTCAGCATGCCACAAGAACCTGCACCACCATCTGATACGGAACGTCTTAGCAGGAGGCACCATTTCACGTTCATTAAAATGAACCAGGCCTGGATCCCACAGGACTTGTCCGTACCTTGTGCTGAATAGACAAGTATACCGGCCGCACCCAGCCATTGTTATACTCCAGCGCACTCCCAATGTTTTCGGGTCTTCCCAAATTAAAAATAATAATAAAAAAATAAAGGAAAAATAAAAATAAAAAACAACAAAAACAGTGTTGGCTTCTTCCTCCTCCTCCACCACCACTTCTACCTACACCGCCACCTCCACCGCCTCCTCAACCCCCACTATTCTATGTTATTTTAAGTACTTTCCCTATCCACATTTGTTTGCAGGGCACTTGTCCTGCTCTTACCCACATGTTGCTGCCTTTTTCAGCCCTCCAGCCCTGTCTATGACTATTTTAAAGTCATTTTAGTGCCCCAAAGTTCGGTGTCCCCATTGACTTCAATGGGGTTCGGCTTCAGGGTCAGGTTCGGGTCCTGAACCCGAACTCTGAGCTGAAGTTCTGTCGAACTCGGCTAACCCGAACTTCCAGTTATTCACTCATCCCTACCACTGAGATATTCATATATCTATAGTCCACCTGCTGTTTGTTTTTTTCCTTGTTTCTTTGTCCACCTCACTGAGGTAGTCGGACAAGCTAAATTTTAAGAGAATGAGTTGGCAGTTACAGGGAAATAACTACAGCAGGAAGGGCACTCCCCTGGGCTGCAGCTGAAAGGACACGTCCCCTTATTTGAAGGAGAAAGGACCCATCCTCTGAGCTGCAGCAAAAAGGACACACACACCCTGAGTTGCAGCAGAAACTACACTCCCACTGAGCTGCAGCAGAAAGGACACATTTTGAGCTGCCAGTCTGAAATAAATCTAGCAGAGATACTGGAGCAGTGAATGTGGAGATCTCTGGATCCATGTGAGGTACAGGGCTGGTTCTGGCTTTGGTAGAAAAATACTGTCATGTGCTGTATGACGTCTCATTCTCATTTTGTTGTTACATCAGTTATGGCGTAGCCCCTTTAATTGGGTTGCCATTTTTTTTTTTTTTGCCTCCAGCCATAGAGAAATCCATACTTCCTTGATCTTCACCACTTTTTCTCAGACTCCTGGTCAAATTCCTCAGGTGAATATTGATTTCTCCATAGGTGCCACTGACTAGGAGAGGGGGAATTTCATTAAAAGAAAAAGATAAACCGCTAACATAGATAGATAGATAGATAGATAGATAGATAGATAGATTATAGATAGATTTAAGATAGATAGATAGATAGATAGATAGATAGATAGATAGATAGATAGATAGATTGATAGATAGATAGTTAGATAGATAGATAGATAGATGAGATAGATAGATAGATAGATAGATTATAGATAGATTTAAGATAGATAGATAGATAGATAGATAGATAGATAGATAGATTTAATATGGATAGATAGATAGATAGATAGATAGATAGATAGATAGATAGATGAAGATAGATTTAAGATAGATTTAAGATAGATAGATAGATAGATAGATAGATAGATAGATAGATAGATTATATATAGATATTAGATAGATAGATAGATTTAAGATAGATAGATTATAGATAGATTGATAGATAGATAGATAGATAGATTTAAGATAGATAGATAGATAGATAGATAGATAGATAAAGATAGATAAAATATAGATAGATTTAAGATTGATAGATAGATAGATAGATAGATAGATAGATAGATAATCAATTGTAATAATTTAGATATATAGATATTACAGTTAAATATGCAGGTTGACGGTAGGAATTGGTGGTGGGGCTGAGCTAAGCCTGTGTGACCACTGCCACTGGAGCTATTAAATGGACATTCTGAGAGGGAATCCAAAGAGGGCGCCGTGATAAGTGAGTAACATCAATATCTAAATATAAAGGGTCTATTTTAACTAATTCTAGTTGAAAATGATATATATATATATGACCATGGGACATCCCCTTTCGAATAAGCGGGCCCCCTACAGGGGAGATGTAACATTACATGCTGGGCCGGCCATAATGTGTGGTGTCCATGAGACCACTACAGTGAGAGCTACTATTGGACCCTCCTCTATGATGTCAATTTGTCCTAATAATCCATAGGGGAAGTCATTATTCCAATGACACAACCACTTTAATTTGGGGGTGGAGCTTGTTATGCTTTCCTTTTAATAGGTTTGGACGTCCTACATATCCACCCCTGAGGATTTCAGGTGGAGCTTTATGTGGAAAGTCGCCCCATATCTGACAGTTTAGTACAGATTAGGGGGTGAAGAACTGAAGACGATGCAGGTAATCGGTTAGTTACTACAGCCTGTCATTAGAAAAGGTTATCATTATCAGATTGTTGAGGGGTCGATTTCCAGCACCCCCGCTAATCAGCTGTTTTCACTAGCTGTGGTGTTGAAACCAGGCACTAGAATCACACAGCGCCATACCCTGTGTAGTGGCCATGACTGGTTACTGCAGCACTGCTTCCATTGCCAGGAATGAATAAGTGCCATAGTCGATGTGATGTAACCATACGGAAACTTCAGCTTCTGCTTCAAGAGCTGAACTCCTCAGAGGGTGATGGAAATCACAGCGCATTGCTGAAAAAATGGGATGTGACTTGACTGCGTTATTTGACTTGAAACTCATAAGTGCCATGAGTAAATAATGAATCCAGTCTGATAAAAGTAGCAGAGCTGAGAGTGTCATGTGACACAACTGAAACTGGGTTATCAGGGCACACAATGCAGCTCTGCTACATCCATGCATTAACACAGCAGCTGAGCTTGTCATGTAATATATGAGAGATTCAGCTTTGCTGCGTCTGTACAGTACATGATCAGCTGAACCACCAGACACAGCAGAGCTGAGAATGTAATATCACTCACGTATAAGAAATGGTCAAATTTGGCTCTGCTACAACTGTGCAACAGACGAAGCAGAGCTAAGCGTTGTGTGATATGAAGTCATTAAAGGACAGATTCATATGTTCAACCCTAGCAGCCAAGAAAGTATATAGCAGAGCTGAGATTGTCATGTGACAACTCACACTGAGACATCACTGTGCACAGTTCAGTTCTGCTACATCTCTGCAACACACAGCACGATGCGAAGATAGTAGAGTTGAGATTGTCGTGCAGTATATCACAATCTGAAGCCTCCGGATCTGAATTTGATATAACTCAGACTGTGGTCTCTGAAAATGCAAAAAGAAACGGACAAATTCAGCTCTGCTACATCTGTGCTGTGCAATACTACAAGCAAGGCAGACACAGCAAAGCTGAGATTGTTGTGTGACATGAAGTCATTAAAGGGCAGATTCAACTTGGTAACGTACGTTCAACACAAGAAGCAAGGAAACGGTATAGCAGAGCTGAAGACGGTAATGTGATACAGTTTGCATATCTCAGTAAGTTTTCATAAAGCAGTAGAAGCAATTTATAGATGTAGCAGAGCTACAATAATCCAAGCGAGAACACAAACTTACAGACTCCACTGCCAGATTTAGGGCTCGTGCACAGGAACGTATTTTTATTCCGTTTTTTTACAGTTCCGTGTGCGGAACCATTCATTCCAATAGGACTTGAAAATAAAACGGAAATGACTCAGTGTGCATTCCGTTTCCGTAAGTCCGCTTCTCAAAAAATTAAAAATAGAACCTGTCCTATTCTTCTCCGTTTTTTTGGATTGGCAAAAAATACAGATGCACCATGGATGTCATCCATTTTTTGGGACGGATCCATGTTTTGTGGACTGCAAAGTACGTACAGTGATGTAGATCTCCTAACGCAGTAAATTTACCTGCAGTTCTATGGACAACCACAAGGGGCCTCCCAATTATTTATCCTACATGACAAACTCAGCTCTGCTACATTTGCGCAATCCAGAAACCAATTTCTGCTGGGGAAAGCACGTTCAGGACGCCTGAATACATTGAAAACCCTAATGAGGATCAGCCTGCTGATACACGACGACGCACAGAGTGGATTAATGGACTGGACGTTTTTCCGGCACGTAGGTCCCGTCCATACGGCGAGCGCCGGCCTACGTGCTGAAAGCCCTTCTCTGCCCTAATGGGCTGTTAAGGAAATGAATCCTGTTTGTAACGTTGCGATATGACGGATGCTCTAAATGGCTGCGCGCGGTGGTCTTCATTATGCAGCTGGAGAACGGGTTATGCATGGAGAAACATTAGTACCAAATCTCCCATTAAATCAGATTGGAATTTCAGTGCATCTGTGTCACTTCATAGCGCTAACACCCTGTCATTTGTAATCCTGACTGTCACCATGCTGCCTGCTAGGAGCTCCTCCACCAGCAGATGGCAGTGGTAGTAAACTGCTAGAGCTCAGCGTCTGCTCACACCTAAGCTGAACCAGTGATGACAATTCCACAATGTGTTCTCTCGCTCCTGTGCATCAGAAATGCGCGATCTCTCTGTTTAAGTGAATTCCTTCGCTGCCCGCCCTGAATTCCTGGAGTTGAAGAGTTAAGCAGCTATCCCTCGAACTGTCTACCGACGGCCCACGAAGGCGAATGCCAGCAGGACGCGAGGATACCGTAGTGATATTATCATCCTTCTCGTCGTTATCCTGTACGTGCTGCCATTTTTATGATGCGGAGAAGGTGATGAGCAGCTCCGGAGGCACTGAAGTCTGCCAGCATGGAAGCTGGGCTCCGGTTGGCATAGTCCGGCGTATGCCGTAAAATGTACAATATACAGAAGGAGCGATACAAATAGAAAAATATTTTGTGAGCGGATTCGCCAAGTTGATACATGGCACGTTTGAAGAGATTTTCTGAGAACGTTTTATTGATGAACTAGTCATCAGAATCTGATCGTCAGGGTCTGAGACCCGGGACCCCAGCCGATCAGCTGTTTGAGAGGGCACTGGTGCTCATAGTAGTGTAGCGACCTTCTCTCTGCTTTCCCTGCAGCGCCACGTTCATCGGTCACGTGGCCTAGGCGCATCTCAGCCTCATTGAAGTGAATGGGGCTGAGCTGCAATACCAAGCACGGCCACTATACAATGTACGGCGCTGTGCTAAGTGAGAAAGAAGGGAGCGGCGCTCACAGGAGCGGACCCCCACCGATCAGATAGTGAGGACCTGTCCTGAGGATTAAGTAATTCACCCAATTTGGCAAAGGTCAGATAAATCTCAATCAGCAGCAGACTTCTGGGTAATTTATGTATATTGTATGCAGGGAAATGAGGACTGAGAACTTAGGCAGGGTCCTGAATCTTCTTAAAGAGACCAGTCCTGTATGGAGACACTGGAAGTACTCCATGGTATGGAGACTCATGGCAATGCTCCATGCAAAGAGGTATCTCCCAAGGATAGAGAACCGCCTCGCCAGCGCCACCTATTGGAAGTGGCTCCCTATGAGTCAAGATCCGACTTTCCAAAAAGCCTTAGGATTTGCGCCCTGCCTAAGCTGCTTCCAAGGCATTGCACCGAACCAGTCAGAATTCTACTCCGTACTGACGAGGGGCAAGCCCCCCCAAAACAGCTGTCTATGAATATCTGGCCTGACTATATTACCTTGTCAAATCGCAGGGATTGTTGGAAAGTTGGATCTTGATTTCCAATGGGTGGCGCTGGCGAGATGGTGGTATAACAATTAGTAAAGAAGTCACTACAGCCCCATAGAAGGCAATGGCGCCTGTATCGCTCCACTGAACCCAATAGAGCCTACATGGGAACTGAAGCCAATGAAGTCCATATGGCTCCACAGAGGTTAATTAAGTCAATACAGTCCCACTGAAGCCAACACAGGACCACTGAAGCCAACACAGGACCACTGAAGCCAATGAAGTCCATATGGTTCCACAGAGGTTAATGAAGTCAATACAGTCCCACTGAAGTCAACACAGGACCACTGAAGCCAACACAGGACCACTGAAGCCAACACAGTACCACTGAAGCCAACACAGGACCACTGAAGCCAACACAGGACCACTGAAGCCAACACAGGACCACTGAAGCCAACACAGGACCACTGAAGCCAATGAAGTCAATATAGTTCCACAGAAGTCACTGAAGTCAATACAACCCCATTAAACCCAAAGAAGCCAATACTGGACTATTAAAGCCAAAAAAGTCAATACATCTAGATAGAAGTCTATGAAGTCGATACAACCCCAGTAAACCCAACAAACTCCATATGGCTCCATTGAAGTAGTCAATGAAGTAGTACAGCCCAGTTGAATCCAGTTAAAGGGCTTGTCCCACAAAAAAATTAAAAAAAAATCAGCACTTTTCAAATCAGCACCTGGATCTGAATAATTGCAGGTAATGAAAAATGTAGTATAGCCGCTGAATTATTCAATATAATATATCTGTATAACGCCACCTAGTGTGTGTTTTTTCTTGCTTCGTTGTCCACCTCGTGGATGTACTAGCTCAGGTCCATCCTTCAGCTACCTCCTGAGCTGTGATAGGGAGGGACCTGCAGCAGAAAGGACACACCCCTTCAGCTGAGATAGGACGGGGATTGCAGCAGAAAGGGCATGCCCACTGAACGGCGGCTTAAAATTGATCTAAAGGGACAATTTAAGCAATGAATGGGGAGATCTCTGGATCCATGTGAGGTACAGAGCTGGTTCTAGCTTTGTTAGAAAGAGACCTATGATCTATGATGTTCATTTTTTACATTAATTATGGGACAACCCCTTTAAGTCAATATAGGACTATTGATGTCAATGAAAGCCACAGCTCCATAGAGGCCAATGTAGTCAATATGGCCCCATTGAAGGCACTGAAGTCTGTATGGCTCCAGAAAGGTCAGCATAGAAGTCAACAAACTCCATAGAGGTTAATGAAGCCAACACAGGACTAGTGAAGCCAACAAAGTCAATGCAGCTACACCGAACCCAATGAGGTCAAAAGGGCCCCATAGAAGCCTAGGAAGTCAATACAGCCACATCGAGCTCATTGAAGCTGTTGAACTCAATAAAGTCAATATTCCTCCATAGAGGTCTATGAAGTCACCAAGGACCTAAAGAACTCAGAAAATAGATGTCACTTAATAACCAATGAAGTCTATAGGGCCAGATAAAACTCAGTGACGTCAGTTCAGCCCCAGAAATATCCTTAAAGAGGTTATCCCATTGTCAATGTAAAAAATGAAAATCAGACATCACGCAGTACACGACAATACCTTTCTAACAAAGCCAGGACCAGCCCTGTACCTCGCATAGATCCAGAGATCTCCCCATTCATTGCTCTGCTAGATTTATATATTTTCTGCTGGAGCTCAGGAGGCGTGTCTCAGCTCTTCCTATCACAGCTCAGGAGGCGTGTCTCAGCTCTTCCTATCACAGCTCAGGAGGCGTGTCTCAGCTCTTCCTATCACAGCTCAGGAGACGTGTCTCAGCTCTTCCTATCACAGCTCAGGAGGCGTGTCTCAGCTCTTCCTATCACAGCTCAGGGGGCGTGTCAGCTCTTCCTATCACAGCTCAGGAGGCGTGTCTCAGCTCTTCCTATCACAGCTCAGGAGGCGTGTCTCAGCTCTTCCTATCACAGCTCAGGAGGCGTGTCTCAGCTCTTCCTATCACAGCTCAGAAGGCGTGTCTCAGCTCTTCCTATCACAGCTCAGGGGGCGTGTCTCAGCTCTTCCTATCACAGCTCAGGAGGCGTGTCCATGCTCTCCCTAACACAGCTCAGATGGTGTGTCTCAGCTCTTCCTATCACAGCTCAGGGGTGTGTCTCAGCTCTTCCTATCACAGCTCAGGGGTGTGTCTCAGCTCTGCCTATCACAGCTCAGGAGGCAGTTAAAGGATGAAACTGAGCATGTGCGGCCTTCTCAGTGAGCTGGACAAAGAAATAATAAAAAAGAAACAGCAGGCGGCACTATACAGATACATTTTATTGAATAACTCAGTGGCTATGCTGAATTTTTAATTACATCAAATTCCAAAAGTATTCAGATCCAGCTGATGGTTTGAAACTTGTAGAATATTTTTTGTGGGACAACCCCTTTAAAGCAATATGTCTCCCTAGAAGTCCCCCCCAAGAAGGCAGTGGAATCAATATGGCAGAAGCTGGCAATTTCTTCAGCCATTGCCTGTAATTAGCCCGGTACATTAATATAGACATCATATTGGCACGCGATCGCAGGATCCTATTCGGGCGGCTGGCGGCATATCCAATTGTCGTTTATTAGCTCATCTCCAATTATTCATATATATGCAAATTTATCATTCTTGCTAAAGTATAGATATGCAAATTGAGTTCCCAGTTCTGAAATGTATATGCAAATTCCATGCAATTACTCTTAACTGTTGAAGTAAAATATCTAATTCTTGCGGCAGCATATGTAATACATGCAGCTATATACCAGCACAATACGGATCGTGATCTTGTAACCAAGACGTCTTTATAGCATTGTGATAAAGTATCCCTCCTCGGGCAGACGTATTTTAGCGGTAGTGCAGCCTCGGAGGTTTGGGACTTTCCTCCTCTTTGCTGATTTTATTGTGTTTCCTGTCTCCATATGGGCGGATCTTCCTGGTGTGATGTCACCACTGTGCTGTGTGCTCTTAGCCAGTCAGGTGTCTCCTCCCCAATGACATCATTTCCTCCTCTCCTCATTCCATTTTACTAAGTGTAAAAAGGGGGCGCAGTGTACGCTGGTGGAATATCTCACAGGAACACCTTTATTTTCTCACAGAGAGGCACACTGCTCTTTTCAGTTACTGTCCCTTTAAGAGGTACCCAAGCATAATGGTTATATCTCTGGAAGAGGTAAAAGCTCTAGTTTAGTGATTTCCCTCAGACTTGCAGGGCACTGTGGTGGTAGAGGGATCCAGATATTCAAATTATTGTTAGGAGTAGGCAACCCCTTCCTATACATTCCTGTAATATGCTAAATCAATGTGGAGCCCCAGTATTGAGGCTCTGCGGTGTTTTCTGTAGCTGGTCTCCCTGAGATCAACTATTATTTGGTTTGAGTATACATTCCTGTAGGGGCTCATCACCTCTTCCATGTCTGTCCAGGCCAGTAAGATTGAACTTCACAGAAACCACAAAAACCAGAGCCCTATCCCAAAACGTGAAGATCCAAGTGTCAGGAATCACACAATAGTGAGGTAGTTACCGTAGGTGCAATAAAATTTCAACGGTTTTATTGTACTCACAGACATAATAAAAGTTCCAGCATATCTTAAAACAACTTTTTCCACACAGCCCGACCCGGGTTTCGCAGACAGCTTCGTCTGGGGAGAAATCTAACAAACGTCAAACTGAAGGCTATTTAACTCCCCTCCCCCACTTTTTTTTTTCCGCCCAGGTAATTACATCATATTACAATACCAAACTTCATATCATAAGTGTGCCAATGTGTTATTCATTTTCTTGCAAGAGCTTGATTCATACATATAACCATATACGTTCTCCTTATAGACATTATTCTCTGCTCTTTTATACTTCTAACCAAATTTCCATTCTCCACACCTCCATTAGTCACATGTTCCTTTTGCCCAATCACGATATATATATATATATATATATATATATATATATATATATTAGTTTTTTTGAATATTCGTCATTTTTTCCAATTTATTGTGAACAGTCATTGGCCCAAAATCAACTTACGCAGGGAGGAATCATGACTTCAGATGGAAAAAATGACGAATAATCTAAAAAGAATATATATAGCACTATATTCCATAGTGCTATATATTCGGGTTTTAGAATATTCGCATTACCCAAATATTTTATTGCCGATTTTTCTCGAATACGAATATTCATGAAATATCGCGAATTCTAATATTGCCCCTGCCGCTCATCACTACTCCCCATTCGATATTATATCACATGTTCCCACCAGCCAGTCCCGGACTCCCTAGCGCACCTTCCACTCACTACTCCCCATTCAATATTATATCACATGTTTCTACCAGCCAGTCCCGGACTCCATAGCGCACCTTCCACTCGCCATTCCCCATTCGATATTATATCACATGTTTCCACCAGCCAGTCCCGGACTCCCTAGCGCACCTTCCACTCACCACTCCCCCTTACATCTCATTCATCCTGTTCCGACGCAATACACCAATAGTCATGCCAACAAGATCAGGTACTTTGTGATTATACTAAGCAGCGTTTGAGGTCAAATTCTACGTTCATTCCCTTAGGTTGCAAGGTGTCTAACTTATTTATCCCCTCTACCTCACGTTTATGGGTCACCACCACGCCAGTGAGTCTTCGCCAACTTGACCCCCATAAACGTCAAGCCCCTCGGATTGTCCATGTAGAAAGACACATGCAATTTAACAACAACTCACACCATTTAACTTGGCAATGATCCTTTCTTTGCTCTCTGAAACTTCCATTGCCTAGGTGGTCCTGAGCCTTCTAAGATGTCTGCTCTCTTTCCTTCTGGGGTCCTCTGGTAGTAGAGTTGCTCCTTTGGCAACTGTAGTCTCAGAGACAAGTTCTCTAGACTTGGGCCTGATTTACGGGAACAATCTCTCACACACATGTTTCCTGTAGCTCTGCTTAGACTAGACTCCTTGACACTAACTAACCAGGGGACGGACTTGGTCCATCACCTTGGTAACTTAAACAGCCTGCCAATTATTAACCCTACATTCTCCATGCATCGCTACAAGGATCACACTGTAGAAAGAGACATGCAATTTAACAACAAATCACAACATTTAATGTGGAAACATTCAATTAATCATTTAGCAATAATTAACCCTTTGCAGTAATCCTCTGGGGTTCTTCAGTGGCAGAGCTGAATTTACCCACTTAAAGGAGTATTCCGGTTAAATAACACAGGATAGCGGATAACTATCATTGGAGTCCTACCGCTGAGACCCCCACAATCACGAGAACTCTATACCCCATGAAGACATCCTGAAATGGATGGAGCGGCTGGTCAGAATGTAGATACATAGATTTTCCGACAGTCAGCAGTCAGGGGGACTACACGGAGTAGAGGACCCCTGTTCTTGTCCTCAGCGGGGGAAGGTTGGTCACAGCAATAGGACCCCCACCGAACTTTCCATAACCAGAATTCCCATTTAACTATTTATTTGGTATATAGTTAAAACTACAGTTCTGTGGAGAGACAAATTCATTGCTACTACACTAACCCGTTACATCGGCAGACTCTGGCGCCACTATGGAAAGTAATAGCCAACAACATTTGTGTCTGATGACAAACTCAGTGCTGCTGCATTGACAGACTTTGCTCCACTTCATCAGTAGCCTATTCCTATAGAGACAAGAAGCTGGCCGCTGCACATTGCTATTCACAGCACAACCGTCTGAAGTGTCTTGATGTTCCCTTTACGTGTCTTATAGCGTATGTGTGATTTATTTCTGGCTTCTTAGCGGGGTTTGGTCAGTCCGCCATGTGAGATGTCCTGCTCAGATACAGCTGAGTGCACCGGGCTACATCCGCCAGTCTGCTTGAGAGCTGTGCACTGCACTGCAGGGGAAATGATTAAGACTGCTACCCTCGCAAGGTTTGCATTGCAGTCTGACAAGGTATGAGCTGCGGGGTATGTGCTGGTCAGATAAGAAGGGATCTACCAAGAGATGTATGCAATCAGACTGTGGAGCAATGTGTATGGTGGCACAGACGGAGTTAATGCATAAGAAATCATCACACCGCCTTCCATCTCCGGGGACTACACAATCCACAGAATACACTATTCCCATCTCTATAACGCTCAGGCCCCTTTAAGACATCACGTTACGACCTCACTTGGCGATATTGAGACTCTGCCCTGCAATATAGTACCGCACCCCTTGAAAAAAAAAATAATATCATGTTCCATCTAGAGATGAGCGAAGTTTGCTAAAGTTCAATTCGGCTGTTTCGCCGAATTTTACAACAAAAATCCGCTTTGTGATGAGTTACTTCGCCATGAAGCGCATTTCTTTGTAATTAGTGTGTGCAATGACAGGGAGCCACGATTGAACCCCTCAAATGCAGTTAAAAATATATATATATATACTTACCTGATCCATTTGCTCACGACGGGCCGCCCACCGCCATCTTGATTGAAGATCTCGCGCGGGGGCCACGGTGACGTCATCATGCCGGCTGGCGTTATGACGTCATACGTAGTCGAGCACGGGATTTCGGCCGAGATCTTCAATCAAGATGTCGGCGGGCGGCCCGTCGTGAGTAAATTGATCAGGTAAGTATGATATTTTTTTTTTTACACTGTTTCAGGTTAAATCGATTCGCTACCACAAAGCACGAGGAAATTTGGTAAATCGAATTCGGATCGAAGTCCATGAAGTCAACTCTAGTTCCTTCACATTTCGCAGTCTGCAGGTCTGCCCCTTAGATATGGCGATACATCGAGTGCCGCAGATCCTTAAGACTCCATATATCAAAAAAGAAAACTGCATTGTACTCATAGCAATGTCATGGACTCTGAGGGTAAATTCACACTTGCGCATTTTACAGCGCGTTCGAACGCGCTGTAAAACGCTCAACACATGCAAACCAATGCTTCCCCATGGGACTGGTTCACATTTTCGCGTTTTACAGTGCGTTCAAACGCGCTGTAAAACGCCCTACGCATGAACAAGTACTTGAGCTTTTTTTGGGGCGTTTGTCGTGCGTATTGTGATTGACACCACAGTAGTCAATCACAAGAACGCGTGTACGACACGCGTTTCCTATTTGCAAAAACGCGCTCTAATACGCGCGACAAAAACGCGCGTAAAACGCGCGTTTCAAGAATGCTCAGGTGTGAACCCAGGGTAAGAGCTGGTTCACACAGAGCAGTTTAGTGCAGTTTTTGATATGAGGACAGAGTGGGAGAAGGGAAGCTCTGAGTCTTATTTTGCACTCCCCCTACTATGTGAACCTGGAAGAAAGACTCTGCTCCTCTTCTGGTAGTTGATTGGGCTAGGGGTACTCCGCATCCCCTCCTTCATTTGAGGATTGTCACCCTACAGCTGTACGTATATTTCACTGTGATTGGTGTTGAGCGAATTGATATCAAATCAACTGACTTCGATCCGAATTTTAGGAAAAATTTGATTTGCCGCAAAATTTTCTTTGCACTTCATGGTAACGAATCAATTTTCCCGGAAATGCCGGTAAAAAAAAAAAAAAAACATACTCACCTCATCCATTTGTGTGCGGAGGGGCCGTCACACTGTCCTGGAACGTTATCAGTGATCAGTAATGACGTCAGAGCACCCACCCAGCGTGATGACGTCCTTTATAATAATTTTAATAAAAACAAATTGAAAAAAATATTGTTATGCCCAAAATTAGTACAATGCAATCATAAACAAAAATTGTCTCCAAAGGAGTACATAGCCTTTAAAGGATTTTTTCTAGGCTCCTGATATTGATTATTTAGCCTCAGGAACGTCATTAATATCTTATTGGTGGGAGCAGGAGCGTAGCTAACGGCTCATGGGCCCTGGTGCAAGAGTTCAGCTTGGGCCCCCCTTCCCTCAGTGCTTTGTGTGTCTTCTTATGTGGCACAAGGGTCTTTGGGCCCCCTCAGGCTCCTGGGCCCGGTAGCGACTGCTACCTCTGCACCCCCTATAGCTACGCCCATGGGTGGGAGTCCAATACCCAACATCCCCACTGATCAACTGTTCCTGCGGATAGGTCATCAATATCAGGAGTATGGAAAACTCCCTAAATAGGAATATTACCATAGGAGTCCTGGGAGCCCTCACAAGGCCCCAGACTACAGTGACAACTGAGCTGCACCCTGGGTATAGACCACTATTGACCATGACATCTGACGAGATTTAGAGTTATATTTTATCCAGGTCACTTAGGTAGGTGTCACCTGTATAACACAGCAGGCACCTGCCATGTATGGAGCAGGCTTAGCTCCTGAGCCTGCTCCATACACCCTTCCCCCATGTGGACATAAATGTACATCAAATGTCATCAAAGGGTTAAGCACTAATTTTGGATAACCATTAGCTTCCAAATTTGTCGACTCCAGTCCTAATAATAGCAAGAATAATTATAATACAGGGTGGGCCATTTATATGGATACACCCTAATTAAATGGGAAAGGTTGGTGATATAAACTTCCTGTTTGTGGCACATAAGTATATGTGAGGGAGGGAACTTTTCAAGATGGGTGGTGACCATGGCGGCCATTTTGAAGTCGGCCATTTTGAATCCAACTTTTGTTTTTTCAATAGGAAGAGGGTCATGTGACACATCAACCTTATTAGGAATTTCACAAGAAAACAATGGTCTGCTTGGTTTTAACATAACTTTATTCTTTCATGAGTTATTTACAAGTTTCTCACCACTTATAAAATGTGTTCAATGTGCTGCCCATTGTGCTGGATTGTCAATGCAACCCTCTTCTTCCACTCTTCACACACTGATAGCAACACCGCAGGAGAAATGCTAGCACAGGCTTCCAGTATCCGTAGTTTCAGGTGCTGCACATCTCATATCTTCACTGCATAGACAATTGTCTTTAGTTGTACGGATACTGGAAGCCTGTGCTAGCATTTCTCCTGTGGTGTTGCTATCAGTGTGTGAAGAGTGGAAGAAGAGGGTTGCATTGACAATCCAACACAATGGGCAGCACATTGAACACATTTTATAAGTGGTGAGAAACTTGTAAATAACTCATGAAAGAATAAAGTTACGTTAAAACTAAGCACACCATTGTTTTTCTTGTGAAATTCCCAATAAGTTTGATGTGTCACATGACCCTCTTCCTATTGAAAAAACAAAAGTTGGATTCAAAATGGCCGACTTCAAAATGCTCGCCATGGTCACCACCCATCTTGAAAAGTTTCCCCCCTCACATATAATAATGTGCCACAAACATGAAGTTAATATTACCAACCATTCCCATTTTATTAAGGTGTATCCATATAAATGGCCCACCCTGTATATAGAAAGTCTTAACGCTAAACTTTGTCAAACCTTATTGAACTAAAATTGCCACAAAAATAATCAAAAACATATATATTAAAAAAAAAGAAAAAATGAAATTAAAAAAAATCCCAGAAATCTAAGCAATAACCTGGACTCTACTTCCTACATTTTCTCACTGGACATGAAGTCCTACTTGCTTCTGTATGCAGTCAATGTTTAATTCATTCAGGTAGGTAGTGTTTCATAGTTGGCCAGTCCTCTGATTAATTGTCCTCATTTGCATTTTTTCAATTATACGTAAGCAAACCGGCAGCTTCCCCAGGCAGACTACATTTTATTTAATACATTTCTGAACATCTCCTGTAAATACGGCAGCCCCATTATTAGAAGTCAGTGGGTAACACACCTGTCATCCCTGCTGACTGCTTTATGTATTAATCAGTGGACAAAAATATGTCATCATAAATATGGCCATAGCCTGTATGGTATTGGAAGACATTACTGTAGGTTGAAACTTGGAGCTACATTGTCTCTGACTCTCACTATAGAACTGCAGGAGTGTTCACCTGTATTTATACACCAGAACTTGCTGTTTGCAATCCCTTGCTAGCATTTAAGTACCAAATCATATGAAAATAAATTTGAAAGTCCCACCCCCGCTTAACTTGGGGGTGTTTCAAAACTACCAAAAAAAAAACACCTTTAATGAAAATATGGCCAAAGTCCACTGGGGCGAAAGCCGGCAGGATATTTGCTGCTTGATGCACTTTAGCAACTGATCGGTTTTGTGGCTACTCTTGCCCAGGCTCATTAGATCTAACACAGCATTGTAATGCTTCAGTTTACAAATTTGATATGGAGAGAGGAGGAGTGGGAGTGATGCTGCAACCTGCTTCTGGCCAGGAGGATGTCCATGGAGAAGGACATGGAGGAGGTGAATAAGTACTTGTTGAGGGATCTAGACCGACACAAATTTGGAGGTGTCAATAGGACCTGGCCTCTTTGATGTGGTGCTACATCACCGCTGACACACAAAACATTGACCAAGTGGGCCATGAAGGGCATGTACTCTCTCTGTCCATAACAGCTGCTCCAGGTTCATGGTGGCCTGCACCTTGCTGCACAGCGACATTTCGATGGGGCAAACCCCATTCTCTGTCGCGTGAAAGTTCAAAGCAAGGGTGGCTTTTTTGGAGAAATGATAAGCACACAGCATCAGTTCTCTAAAGCCAGTGGAATCCACTAAGTGGTATTGCAGCGACTGCCTGGTAAAAGTTAACCTTGCACACCATTAGATTGCTGGGTTTGTAGAGTTATTTGCTGGCCACACATTCTGTTATCTATGTCTGAATACAGAGCGGAGGAGGAGGAGCTAGTAGTCTGAGCAGGAGAATCAGTTACTGATGATGATTTTTTTCTGTAGTTCACAGTCGGGCACAATTAAATGTTCTTTTTTCTTTTACAAACACCCTGCACACTGGTATTGACAATTTACAATGGTATACTGACACAATCCAATGCATTTAATTTTACTGGTTAATTAATGCAGTAGTATAATGTATTAAATGTAACTACTATATTAACACAGCATAATGTTTCAAATTGGTATATTAGCAGTACAATGCGTTAAATTAAACTAGTATATTAACGCAGCAGTACAATGTGTTCAACTGCACAATTTTAAGCAGGAGCAAAATCTTAGCTGTTTTTTGGGGAAAAGGCACAGATATGCAGCATAGTGTGACACACTTAAGGGTCTGTCAGTAGATGGGAGGTATTTTACTCCCAGCATATGCTGCAAAGACTGATTGCAGCAAGGTGAGGTTAAGCACTGACACAGATTTCATTTGCCGAACCTGGCTTTGTGGATACCTAACTCTCATTAAAAGCAGCTAGAGTGTGGGATAGGGGTGTGTGTTAAGTTGTATGAGGCCTGTGCCTGGATGAATGCTTGCGAGCTGTTTGGAGAAGACAGGTCGACAAAATCCTGGACTTAAATTTTGGTTTGGACCTGTTTGCAAAGTGTGAACACACGCCTGGACTTGGGCTCTTTATGCGAGACCTGCAGCATGGTGTGAACTAAACACCAGGACTTTCAACTAAGGTGAAGTTGTTTGCTGAGCTTTTAAACCTGCTTGTGTGTATAAACACTGAACTTGTGTTTAAGAACTGTTTTGTGGCTCTGTAGTGCGTCCGCTTACCCTGCCTACCAGAGCAAATCCCCACAATAGCCAGAAAAATGTGGTTTGCCTGGGAATATGCCTTTAAAACACTTGCATTGTAGAAGCTTCAGGTTTAAAATAAAAGATTAAAAAAAACAATGCTGCTGCTGCCATCTCCACACTATGTCACCTTGCCTCTCTGTGGTATCCTGATGCTGTTGCCATCCCCACACTATGTCACCTTACTATTTTGTGGTCTCCTGATGCTGCTGCTATCTCCGCACTATGTCACCCTGCCACTCTGTGGTATCCTGATGCTGCTGCCACCTCCAGACTCAGTCATTGTGCCACTCTGTGGCCTCCTGATTCTGCTGCCACCTCCACAATCTGTCATTATGCCATTCTGTAGCTTTCTCATGCTGCAGCCACCTCCACACTCGGTCATTGTGCCACTCTGTGGCCTCATGATTCTGCTGCCACCTCCAGACTCTCTCATTGTGCCACTCTGTGGCCTCCTTATTCTGCTGCCACCTCCATACTCTCTCATTGTGCCACTCTGTGGCCTACTCATGCAGATGCCACCTCCAGACTCTTTCATTGTGCCACTCTGTGGCCTCCTGATTCTGATGCCACCTCCAGACTCGGACATTGTGCCACTCTGTGGCCTACTCATGCTGCTGCCACCTCCACACTCCATCATTGTGCCACTCTGTGGCCTCCTGATTTTGCTGCCACCTCCAGACTCTCTCATTGTGCCACTCTGTGGCCTCCTGATTCTGATGCCACCTCCTGACTCTGTCATTGTACCACTCTGTGGCCTCTTCCTGATGCTGCTTCCGCCACCTCTAGGATCAGTCATTGTGCCACTCTGTGGCCTACTCATGCTGCTGCCACCTCCACACTCCGTCATTGTGCCACTCTGTGGCCTCCTGATTCTGCTGCCAACTCCAGACTCGGTCATTGTGCCACTCTGCGGCCTACTCCTGCTGCTGCCACCTCCAGACTCGGTCATTGTGCCACTCTGTGGTCTCCTCATGCTGCTTTCACCTCACCACTATGTCATAGGTTCACTCTGTGGACTTCTCATGCTGTTCCCACCATCCCCACTTCATAACTGTGCCACTATTTTGGCTTTCGGCCTGGCTGACATCATCATTTATTTGACCTTTCTTCTGATCTGTCAGAAACAAGGAAAAATTAAAAACACAACGGATCCTGTCTGTGTAGAAGCTGTAAGGCTTGTATCATCCTATCAGAATTGGCTTATCATTTGAAAGCCAAAAGCAGGAGGGGGTACAAAACGCAGATATTCCATTCACGTGTCATCTCTGTTTTCGATCCGCTACTGTTTTTTTTTTTGCCTTTAGCAATACTGACGGATTATTGCGCAAATGCTGACCGAGTGAAGGTGGATGCTCCACAGACAGGATTAGTTTTTTAGGGGTTATTGTTCTGACGGATCAGAGGAAGGGCAAAATAATCAGTGACGTCAGCACAAACTCATTGCGGACACCCTCTCCACTCTGTCAGGGGGCTCTACTTGTTTAAGCGTTTAATAGAACAGGTTCTGTAGAAATCTATGTGGAATCAGCTGATGAGGGTGTAAAAGGAGTGCGCTAACATTGACTTGTAAGGCTGATTTGATAATTGAGTTATTTGGTCAGTTTTGGCCCCATGACCGCCCAAATAAGTGAAGTATGCAGTGATTCTAAGAGCGACGCCTGTCATCTGCGTGTCATACGGACTCACACTATTATTTCACTACCACAGCAGACTCCCTGTGTGTGTTACTGCAAGGCACATTTTTCTACACCACTATAAAAAGGCTTTCAGAAGCCCGGAAATAGCCGTTTTTTAACGCGATTTGCCGCAAGTAAATTTGGATCGAAGCAAATGTTTCTGAAAAATTCAGCGAACTTACCGAATCAAATTTTAAAAAAATTCACTCAACTCTAATGTTGAGCTTTAAAAAACATAACAAAACACAGAGGCACAGTTATTTCATTCCATAAGCATGATAATGGGTGTCTAACGAAGTTTCAAAATAGATTTTAACCATTCCATATCTTCTTGTTCACTCTATCAATCCAATTCCAGACCTTAAATAGTTAATGTAAAAGTACAGGCAGATATCAAGACCTGCTGTTTAAGAAACTGCAAATAACCGTGACTTTAAATATTCCCTGCCCTATAGATTGGCTAAGGCTTAAATCTAGCTCACACGTTTCCAAATATCTTTTGGCTGCCAATTCGCACAGCATGAAAAGTCCATCTACCACCTGGCAGGTTCTGAAACAAGCCAAGAGGAGGGACGCTCTACTGCTGATTGTCTGCTCAGTCATCATCCATTGGCCTATTATGCGCCACGATATGATGCTATAGAAGAGGAGTCATGGAAAGTTTGAAGTGTTCATTAGACACCTGACATTTAATAGGACCATGGTTTGCCAATGGATTGCAATTGGGCTTATTTGACCCAAAAAAATGCTGATTTTTAGAAGTGGCTCTTCTGTATGTGTATTGTTACAGACAGGATCCAAAAACATCTACTATTTTCAGAATTATTAGACCTTTTTGACATGAAAAAATAAAATAAAAACATGAAGTAGATATCTTCAGATTATGTGTAAACTTAGACGAAGCAGTCTAAAAGTATGTCAGATTTATCACAGTGCCTGAAGTAGAATGATAAATCTGTCTAGCCTAAGGGTTGCCTTTATTACCCCCTTAGTGACCACCCATATGTCTTTTTACATTGGTCACTAAGGGGCTTTAGGCTGGGCCACTGCCTTTTCTCAGCGGCCCAGTCTAAGCTCGGTCACATGAGAGCCACGCTCCTGTTCTAACAGCCCAGACTAGCAGAAGTGCCGATCCAGGCTGTTTAACATCTTACATGCTGCGGGCAATGGCATCTGCCGCATGTAAGGGATGACAGAGGGAGCAGACTCCCTTTGTCTCCTATCGTAACCCCGCAATTGCGACCGTGGGGTGCCGATGTGTGTATAGGCAGGCTGGGACCTGGTATATGCCCCAAGCCTGCCTTAAGTGTTCTCCAGCATTCTGCACCAAAGAGGCATATAGCACTGACATTAAAATGCAATGCACTATAAGGAAAGTGCATTGTATTTTAGAAGCGATCAAAAGATTGCCTGTTATAGTCCCCTTGTAGGACTACTAAGTGGTTAAAAAAAGTTTAAAAAATTGTATTAAATAAAAATTCCAATTAAAAAATGCGCTTTTCATTGAAAAAAATATTGCTAAATAAAATCTCCACCCATATATGTTTGGTATCAACGCCTCTACAATAACCTGCACTACATTAATATCATGCCACCAAAAAAACATAATAACAAGCCATCAAAAAGTGTTATTTACCCCAAAATGATACCAATGAAAACTACAAGTCATCCAAAAATCAAGCCCTCAAACAACTCCATATAATGAAAAATAAAAAAAAGTTATGTGTCTTGGGAAGCTGCGATGCAAAAAGATTTTCTTTTTTTTTTTTTTTAAGTTTTATTGCACAAAAATAGTAAAACGTAAAAAAAATCACTATCACTATAATCATAATCTAACTATATATAGTGATCACTATCACTATAATCATACTGACCCAGAGAATAAATATATTATGTTATTGATGCCGAAAATGAACACCGCAAAATGTATAACGTAAAAACTCAGTGGCAGTATTGTTGTGTTTAACCATCTCTGTCCCAGAAAAAGTTATTAAAAGTTAATCAGAAGGTGACTTGTACCTCAAAATGGCACCATTAAAAACTACAACTTCTCCCGCAAAAAAAACAAGCCCTCATACAGCTACATAGACAGAAAAATAAAAAAAGTTATAGCTCTTGGAAGCCGAGAAAAAAAGGAATAAAAACGCTTGGTCAGTAAGGCCCAAAACAGGCTGGTCACTAAGGGGTTAAGAAATACGTGAGAGTATGATGCGCCAGAATTATTAAGAGGTGCATGTTTAGGAAGTGCAGGTTCAAGACATCCATGCTCCAGAAAATGAAGTCTACGACAATCGAGAGCTGGGGTAGATTTCCTGTGTAATTTGTTTCAGTCTTCTGCCACACATAGTGGTAAATGTTTTCCCCTCAACCGGCCTATTCCTGACCCCGCAATGATACATTTTTGCAAAAGTTGAGAGGTTTGGCAGAAAAGCTCAAATTTGGAGCAAAATAAAACATTTTTAAATAATAAAAAAAACAGGTGGCTGGTTTTCTGGATACATTTTTTAAGTTATTCTATGTATTTTACTTTTTGTCCTGGCTCTTTAAATTCCTCTTTGGGCTATTAGCACAGTAGACACTCTTACTTCAAGGGGTTCAGCCATGACTGATGTGAAAATGAAAATCAGACAACATATAGTATATGACGATCTCTTCTAACAAAGCTAGAACCAGACCTGGCCCTCACATGGATCCAAAGATCCAGTCAAAACTTAATAAAAAAATATTTTTGATTGAAGTGTCTTGTTTGAGTTACCATGCTGTAGAAAGTTTTTTTGTTATTTTTTTGGGATCTGACTGATAAATAGGGGTCTTGAGTGGGGAACACCCATCTCTGATGTTTTAAAAAAAAATATCAGCCATACTTCAGACTATATAAATGTATTGTATTGTAGGCTACAATGCTCCCCGTGTAGGATTACTTGTCGTAGATCTTGTTCAATCATTGAGGCCACCAGTAGAATTTTTTAAAGACACCAAAGGTACAAGGTCATACTTTATCGCTGACAAAAATGACAATCTGTCAGCAGCCAGTGGATGGAAGGCTAATCCAGGCATCTGAGCCTCTGAACCCATAGACACAGGATTAGGAGGCAGTGTTACGAACGGCTCTGTCCTTGGTGATGGAACAAACCGTGACATGTTTTTGTGCCGTGTAATTAGGATACATTAGAATAAAGTCATGGATCATAATCATCAATGGTCGGATCGATCCGTCTGACATCCCATTGATGGAATGGCTGAAGAGGTTCTACAGAAAAGAGACACAGCGTAATGAATGAGGTGAGCAATCCCAGTCACAACTGATATTAACACCAACGGTGCAGAAACCCGTCCTAAGTGACGTACTAGAGAAATATCACTCCCATCATGCTTCAGGACATATGATGGATTTCATATCAGGTTAACATCGCGCTCTCTTCATGGGCTTTCATGCAAATCAAATGCTCTACACCTCGTTTTATACAAAAACAAAGAAAATTTTTTGATACCTTTGGGGCAATAGAGGTCATGATAAATGCTCTTTCCAGATAGTGAACAAGCAGGGGAGGCTGTTTTTTTTTATAAGCATAACAGATCTAAGTCAATCGTCTACCATCCTCCGAGGCAGCTGGAAAGTGGAAGGTCAAAGGTCATGACCCCACAATGTTTCATCAGCATAAAAATATGGCAGGCCACTCTAATAAAACTGAAAAAAGAATAGAACAGGAACAGGCAGTCACTTAAAAGCAGCCACCTACAAACTAACATGTCACTTCCTGTTAGGGGGGAGACAGAGGAGTAGTTTTCCTATCAGTTGGGCACTGGAGATGGTACTATTACATTTACAACATATTATTTGACTCTGTGGCTGAAACTATTACATGGGGCATATAACTGGCATCATTAAAGGGATATTTTGACTAAGACTATTGAATGAGAGCTATGACTGGCACTATTATATGAGAGCTATGACTGGCATTATTATATTAGAGCTATAACTGGCACTATTATATGAGAGCTATGACTGGCACTATTATATGAGAGCTATGACTGGCACTATTATATGAGAGCTATGACTGGCACTATTATATGAGAGCTATGACTGGCACTATTATATGAGACCTATGACTGGCACTATTATACAAGAGCTATGACAGGCACTATTATATGAGAGCTATGACTGGCACTATTATATGAGAGCTATGACTGGCTCTATTATATGAGAGCTATGACTGGCATTATTATATGAGAGCTATGACTGGCACTATTATATGAGAGCTATGACTGGCACTATTATATGAGAGCTATGACTGGCACTATAATATGAGAGCTATGACTGGCACTATTATATGAGAGCTATGACTGGCACTATTTTATGAGGGCTATGACTGGCACTATTGTATGAGAGCTATGACTGGCACTATTATACAAGAGCTATGACTGGCACTATTATACAAGAGCTATGACAGGCACTATTATATGAGAGCTATGACTGGCACTATTATATGAGAGCTATGACTGGCTCTATTATATGAGAGCTATGAGAGCTATGACTGGCACTATTATATGAGATCTATGACTGGCATAATTATATGAGAGCTATGACTGGCACTATTATACAAGAGCTATGACTGGCACTATTATATGAGAGCTATGACTGTCACTATTTTATGAGGGCTATGACTGGCACTATTATATGAGAGCTATGACTGGCACTATTTTATGAGGGCTATGACTGGCACTATTATACAAGAGCTATGACTGGCACTATTATATGAGAGCTATGACTGGCACTATTTTATGAGGGCTATGACTGGCACTATTATATGAGAGCTATGACTGGCACTATTATATGAGAGCTATGATTGGCACTATTATATGAGGGCTGTAACTGGCACTCTTATGTTCGATTAGCACTCTTCTATGAAAGCTATAGGTGGCACTATTATAGTACAGTACTATAACTATTATCTTGGGTGCATTATAAGCGTTAATAGGAGTGAGTGCATTTGTTCTTTTTTGTGTTGTATGTTCATTTATAAACAGAAACCACAGCGCAGTGCCAGATCCACCACGTAACAGTCACCAGTAGTTCCACCAAGGTGTCTGCTGTTTGCTGTAGTGCTGCATGCATTTGTATGGCATCCCCCCGTGAAGATGTGAATATAGCCTTATTTGTGCACTGTATGACAGTATTATAACATCATTGTGTGGTAGTATTTGTCTACTGTTAGTGGCTATTATATGGGCACTGTGTGACATATTTCCAATTATTACGCGTGCCTTGTATGGGGCAGTATTATTATTATTACTTCCATATTTACCCCGGCTTTATTACAGTACTTACTAAAAATATTGTTATATAATTCCTGCTCTGTATAACAGTAATATGAGTCACTGAACGCTATCTTAGTGGGCACAATTTTATGTTCTGCACCATTCATATAATTATTCTGAATTTTTGCCTATTATTTTTAGACCCTGCTATGCTGATGATATATAATGATAGTCAGCACACTATATGGGGATAACGCTCTCACGCAAACTTACCATAACTTTTCAAGCTCAGCAAATGTTCTCAACTTTCTCGTCCCTCAGTCGAAAATAGAGAAATCTTGGAAAGTGTTATGCAAATGAGTGAGCTTCAGTCGACTCATTAGTGCCTAGCACCTAATTACACCTATTCTGTCCTTTAAATCATCAATGAGCGCACCGCCTTGAAGTGTCAGCCATCTTTTCTCTTTGGCTACTTTGATGCCTTTCATCAGACTTCCTGCAAATTGCCTTAATCTTCCTTTCTATTAGGGACCTCTCAGATTTTTCTTATTTTTTTCCCCTCTGTTCTCCACTTTCTTTGTCACTTTAAAACTAGATTTTTGGCCTTTGATAAGGTCATTGACTGTTCCGCGCAGAATACTTACAGTATATTTTAATGGTCCATTAAAGCTCGCCTATTGTGCCTCGCTGCTTAAATAACCTTTGATGGCAATAGCTTCAGGTAGAACAGAAGGAACAAAAAAAGGTAACTTCCCTCATATTTCTAAGTAATTGTCTGCTGATAATTACTTCTGCTGTTCATCTAATCATTTTTACACTTGTATTTGTTATTAGATAAGTTACCGGGAAGAAATAAGCCAATGCAAATAGCCTGTTGGCTGCCACTGCCGCTCCCGTAATTGGAACAGAAAACGTGTTCTTCTCAAGTGGAAAAAAATGGAGCTTTATGGGATTATCGCAACCGCTATAGAACATGTGGTAACGCATTAATTGCTAAAGCTTTAGAGAATCGAAGCACCCTGATTTAGAGCTGAGCAAAGCTAATAATACAGCTAAAAACAGAAAAATCCACAAAAATATATATTTTGTTCAATAGAAACTTAAAGGGGTTATCCCAAAAAAATGGAAATCAATGTAGCAGATAAAGTAGATGTAAATCTCTTTCTAACAAAGCTAGAACCAGCCTGTACCTCACATGGATCCAGAGATTTTCCCTATTCTTTGGGGAATTGTTCTGCTAGATGATTTCAAACTGGCGGCTCTAGAGGTGTGTCCTTACTCAGGGGGCATGTGTTTTCTGCTGCAGCCCTTTCCTTTTCATAGATCAGACGGCTTGTCCTTTCTTCTGCAGCTCTCTACCTATCACAGCTCAGGGGGCTTGTCCTTTCTTCTGCAGCTCTCTACCTATCACAGCTCAGGGGGCTTGTCCTTTCTTCTGCAGCTCTCTACTTATCACAACTCAGGGGGCTTGTCTTTTCTTCTGCAGTTCTCTTCCTATCACAGCTCGGGGGGCTTGTCCTTTCTTCTGCAGCACTCTCCCTATCACAGCCTAGAGGGCTTGTCCTTTTTGCTGCAGCTCTCTCCCTATCACAGCTCAGGGGGATTGTGTTTTCTTCTGCAGTTCTCTCCCTATCACAGCTCAGGGGGCTTGTCCTTTCTGCTGTAGCTCTCTCCCTATAACATCTCAGGGGGCTTGCCTTTTCTTCTGCAGTTCTCTCCCTATCACAGCTCAGGGGGCTTTTCCTTTCTTCTACAGCTCTCTACCTATTACAGATCAGAGGTCTTGTCCTTTCTTCTGCAGCACTCTCCCTATCACAGCCTAGAGGGCTTGTCCTTTCTTCTGCAGCTCTCTCCCTATCACAGCTCACTGGGGCATATCCTTACTTCTTAAACTCTCCCCCTATCAAAGCTCAGGGGGCGTGTCTTTTCTGCTGCAGCTCTTTCCCTGTAACTGTTACAGCTTCTAATAGTAGATAGGTGTTGTGTGGAATGAAGGATGGAACTGAGCATGTGCGACCACCTGAGCAAGTTGGACAGAGGAAAAAGTGCAAACAGCAGAAATTGAATTGAGTAACTCAGCCGTCAGACTAAATTTTAAATTACATGCAATTGCAAAAATATTCAGATCCATGTGCTGCTTTGAAAAATCTAGAATATTTTTTATTGAGGCGACCCCTTTAAAGGTTTTATCTAACAATTAGAATGTACCCCCTCAGTTTCAGGTAGAACTAAACCTCCTCTATGAGCTAGAACAAGCAGACTACTTGGTGTTTCATGCATTCATCTGTTCCTGGGAAATTCCTGCCTGGCTGTGTTATATGGGAAAAATGTTGTTATATTTTAATAGTGTGGGTGTTTTCTGATGTGGTGATGCCTATGATGTTTTTTTTTATTGTTTTTTTTTATTTTGGGGAAAGGGTGGTGATTTAATCTTTCATATTTTTTTTTATACTTTCAAAAATGTAAAAACTTTATTTTTTCCTTTTTGTTAATTTCTTTCTTTTGCCACCCTGGGTGACTATAACTAGTAATCATCAGGTTGCCCATTGTATTCTGGGCAATCTGAAGATCCATCAGAGAAAACACCATCCATTGTAAACCAATACAGTGCTGCCACCTGCAGTCCTGTATTGATAAATTCCAGTTAGGGGCATCAGAGTCTGCTTGAGGCTCCGAGCCATGACTAGGATAATACAGCTTCCTCGATCTCAGCCGTTACAGAAGCAGGAGCTTGCGGCTCATGTTTCTTCACTGCTTGGATGCTGTGGCCACATTTGAGGGCTAATCTCAGCATTCGCCCCGGGCCTCTGCTGTTTGAAACAGCAGAAACCTGGTGGCTATGGCGACTGATGCATTTACGAGCACATCTTTTAAAGTGCCAATCATGTACGGCGGAGGTCAAGAAGGGGAGACTGTCAGTAAATCCATATAATATATATAGGGCTCACCTGCAATCCTATGAGTTCAATAATTCTGTGAGCTCTGCTATATCTGCACACTGTACATCTGCTAATAGGATCAGAGGATCATGGGACAGAGAACACCCGCCAGAGTGTCTTCCATCAGAGGCGTAACGTGGAGCTTCGGGGCTCCAATGTAACAAACCACCTACCATTTGCCAGATACTGTATATTACTGGTGTCTTCTTATGTGAGGACCTATGTATGGGTCTATGAGAGACCTTAGATCTTCTCAGACACCCAGAGCTGTGACTGCTAGAGCTACAACCTTATACAGTATCTACTGTATGCCCCTGTCTTCCATACTTAAGAGGTCTTGACATGAGATACAACGATTTTGCTACTTGGTTGGTTAAGACTGGCCCAACAGAGGACTTGGGTTCAGGATAGGCTAAAACAAGACTCATGAGGCTCAGAAGAGGACCACCCCATTTGAAAGATCATTTTAGAGCAGATTATTTGAGTTCAAAGGGTTTTTGTCCATAAGTGAATATGCCACCGATAATTTGTTCTTATGTGCCTACGGTAAACCAGTCCACCATTGGGCCAGCCCCACAGTAAACGCTTCACATGGATACTCACCCCAGGATTTATGAGGACCATCTCAACATGTACCACTCCCTGAATGGTCTTCTTTGTGGCAAAATATATTATTTTAAGCTCAATATGGCACAAATCCTACCATGTGATGAGGCTGACCTTGTGGGGGGATGTAACTAGCGGACTTTATACACAGATGAGATCAGCGATTGTGAGGGACCACTCAGTGCACCATGACTGAGGCAGAAAAGAGAAAGAAGACATCTACATATACATCTACATAAGCTACATATAACACTTAAAGGGGTTGTGCCACAAAAAATATTCAACATTTTTCAAACCAGCACCTGGATCTGAATATTTTTTTAAACTGCTTATAATTGAAGAATTATTATAGCCACCGAGCATTCAATAAACTGTATCTGTGTAGTGCCACCTGCTGTCTTCTCTTTTCCTTATTTCTTCACACCCACTCAGTTTAAATCTTTAACAGATTCCAACTATATCTTCTATTAAGAGCTGCAACAGTAATGACCCCCCCCCCCTGAAAAATCACACGACCCCCCCCCCTCCCCCCATTGAGCTGCCAGCCTGAAATAAATCTAGCAGAACCAATGGAGCAATGTATGTGGAGATCTCTGGATCCATGAGAGGTACTTGTTCTAGCTTTGTTAGGCCTCATGCACACAAACGTTTATTTTATCAGTTTACAGGCCGTTTTTTGCGTTCCGTATACGGTCCGTATACAGAACCATTCATTTCAATGGGTCCAAAAAAAACAGAAGGTTCTCCATAAGCATTCCGTTTCCGTATTTCTGTTTTTCCGTTCCGTTCAAAGATAGAACATGTCCTATTATTGTCCGCATAATAGGACAGGGGCTAGCTATTCAGTTCTGCAAAAAACGGAATGCACACGAATGTCTGTTTTTTGTGGACCGCAAAATACTGAAAAAGCCATACGGTCATGTGCAAGAGGCCTTGAAAATATATTTTCATTGTCATGATTTACTTGTCTGATTTTAATTTTTTTTTGAATTAATCATGGCATAACCACTTTAAAAATAGCAAATCTATCCAAGATTCTCATGACAAATAAGTTAGCATTGTGTTTCTACACATGAAAACATTGTGATTTCTGAAGTTTAGTCTCTATAAAATGCCCAGGTGGTCACCATACCTAGAGCTGGGTGGCTGTTTTAGACTGATGCATTCTGGGAAACCTCAACTAATTAATCATTATTTCTAATTTTTAATTTTTTTTTTTTTTTTTTTTATTCTGGACTATAGACTTTACATCTTCTGGACCCCAACACAAAAACTGTAAAGGACCCCCACATCTAAGGTACTATTGTACCATCTGTATCTTTTTTTTATACTCTGCAGATCTTTAGGGCTCCTCGGGCCTGTGTGCCAATTTTACCGTACCTCAGCACCCCCTACGTGTCCACCCTCTTCTTGCCGGCTTTGACTGCCTGTTCAATCGTCATCCTGCACAAGATGAGCATCATTGATGGCATAGATGTTACTTATGTGCTCATGGAGAACTGACTCTGTGGGTTTACCATAAAACTCAGAGTCATCAATAATGATATGTGCACAATGACAAACCCAGCTCTGCTGCATTGTTAAATTATTCAACTTCAGTTTCCTCAGTAATTTCGGATGACGTTTTTGAAACACCATCTACGAGGCCTCCTGGGAGATGGTAGCTCTATCCAATCACATGAAAACGAAAGAGACTTACTAATAATGTGGGATTTAGGCTCAAGTGAGCGTCATCTGAGGTCAGTTTGTGTTCCAGGTCCGTAAATGCATGCTATAAAATACTAGAGGCTCGAGAAGGCTGATCTGTCTCCTTTATGTCAAAACAAGACCAGGACTATGAGCTGGGGGCTACAGCACAGCTTGACACCACGGGCGGTCAATGCACTTACTTCTTTATAGAGAGGAAATTAAATCTCACACTGTTCCCTGACAAACCGTCAGCATGGCAGCTCCTTAGCAGAGAGGAAGACTTGGATTTCACAGTCAATAACTTCCCTTTCATCTGATATTTTGCAGAAAAGTCTAGTATACTAATTATTGCACTGAAGAAATAAAGTAAAGGTTCATGAGTTTGTCTGGCTTTGAAACCCTCTGTCCAAATGTCCTGAACCCACCGTGATCCTTTGTGGTACATGAGTGTCCATCTTTACCTTTTCTTGACAGGCTGCAGTTCACATCCCAACCACTGGGTGTCTACATCTAGACACAAGCAGCATAGAGATCTCGTGGCACAATATCACAAAAACATGTTTTCTTCAAGATCTGACCATTTCATGACACATACTGTATCTCAGGATAAGATGAGCCAGGAGAAAAGGTAAGGATGGACACAAGTGTATGTTTGATTTCCCTACTGCATCAGCCTTTCTTTCCACAGTAACTGGGGCATCCACAGGAGCTTCAGTTGAAAAGGGAAAACAGCCCCCTTGTGGGGGCATTACACACAAGCAAAGCTGATCAGGGTCTCCTAAGACCCTGCAGCTCTGCTATGGCCCCGAAACACCAGTCAGTCACATAACCGGCGGGTCCAATAGAGGAAGCTTCTTGGCAGCTTCCTACTCTCGGTCCCTGCGGTCACGCATCACTCTCCTGCTGGCACTGGAGAAGGCAAGAGTGGTAATAAGCCGCTCCTGTCTTCTCCTCAGGGTCCCCGCTCTGTCTGCCAGCCAGGACTAGTGTTGAGCGCGATTATTCGAATAGCGAATATTAATCGCGAATATCGCTAACTTACGAATATTTAGAATATAGTGCTATATATTCGCTATTTCGAATATTCGTCATTATTTAACATCTGAAAACATGATTTGACCCTGCTTTTGAGTCATTGGCCCACAAGCAACTTAAGCAGGAAGGAATCATGTTTTCCGTATGGAAACAAAATGACGAATATTCTAAAAAATAAAGTTATAGCAATATAGTAAATATTTGTAAAATACACATATAGAGTGAATCACGATCTCACAAATTTGACTAAGTTGTAATCGCAATGCGATTAATATAACCTGAATTACTCGCATTGCAAATTCAACTTAGAGCTGGGTTCCTAATGGTTGTATTGCTAGAATATAACGAATATCACGAATTCACGAATATAGCGCTATATTCTCAATCTTCGTTATATTCTAGCAACAACCATTAGGAACCATAAGTTGAATTCGCAATGCGAGTATATGTTCACATTGCGAATTAAACTTAGAGCTGAGTTCCTAATGGTTGTTGCTAGAATATAACGAAGATTAGGAATATAGCGCTATATTTGTTATATTCGTTATCTTCGTCAATTCTAGCAATACAAGTTACAACCATTAGGAACTCAGCTCTAAGTTTAATTCAAAATGTGAGTATATGTTCACATTGCGAATTCAACTTAGAGCTGAGTTCCTAATGGTTGGCTTTCTAGAATATAACGAAGATTGAGAATATAGTGATATTCGTGATATTCACTATATTCAACAATTCTACCATGCCAACCGTAAGTAACTGTTTGCTTGGTAGAATTGTTGAATGTCGAATATAGCGAATATAGTGCTATATTCTCTATATTCGCTAATTCTAAAAAGGCAGTAGGAAAGTTGCCTATAGACAGCTCTAAGTTGGATGCGCAATGCGAAAATATTACTTTACCTTTTTTTTTGCAATAACTCGCATACTGAGTCATTATTCTGTTTGGTGCAAAAAATAGGTAAAGTAACATTTTCGCATTGCGCATCCAACTTAGAGCTGTCTATAGGCAACTTTCCTATTGCCTTTTTAGAATTAGCGAAGATAATGAATATTGGAATATAGCGCCAGATTCTCTATATTTGTGAATTCTAGCAAGCCAATAGGAAAGTTGCCTTTATACCCCATTCAAAGTTCAATTCGCAATACGCGAATAATTAAATCGCATATTATTCGCAATAAATAAAATAATGACGAATATTTAATGTAGACTTATATATGACGAATATTCATTTGAATATTTGCGATATATCGCAAAATCGAATATGGCACCTCCCGCTCATCACTAGCCAGGACCCGACCTGCTCCTGCTAGACTGCAGGAGCTTTTATCCCAGCGCTGTACAGCACACGGATCAAAGAGCTGCCTGACCGTTTATATATGCACTATCTGCATGGGGTATGTGCACATAGATTGTACATAGCCAGTGGGCAATCAGGAAAGGGTTAATGTTTCATTGAACCTTCCTGGTAATAAGTAAAGCTCCTGTGTTAGGTTCGCTGCCACAACTGGGCATCCCTCAGAGTGGCGTCTAAATGACCTGTATTACTGAAGGTCACGGCAAACAAATAGCGGTGTTATTTGTGTCTGGTCATTTAGAAGCCAAGGCCGGCGTTCAGAAAAGAGTGAAATATTACACTCCCCCAGATCCTCGCTCCCAACACTTTATCTGTGTCATCCACAGTTAGATACAGATGACAAATCTGATCACTGCCAGAATAAATCAATATGCCGTTAAGCGGAGGGGACCTGGCAGCAGCCATCTTTCTTCAGGTTCGATCAGGGTCCTTACAACAGTTATTTTTTTTTTTTTTTGCACATGAAATACAACACTTTACCAACATTTTTGGGATAAATAAAAATGTTTGTTACGTATCCTAAATAGGGATATGTCAGAGCATAAGTACTAGTGGCTGCCTAGCAGCCTTCAACTTCCTCTCTGAGTGACCACTTTTTCATTACATGAAGCTGCATATACCCTACTTGAAAGGTCACGGAAACTTCTAGCAGACTAACTAGGAGTTTCCTCCTCCTCCCACTCAGGCAAAGGAAAGCATGAGAAGGCTATCATGCTGGACTTTTTATCTATAGGTCTGAGCAAAAGCCACTGAAAATAACCACATTTTACAAAAAAAAAGGCATCTCTTTCTAAGTAGAGAGTGCAATGACAAGGAATGGCGATTGTGTCACCCCCCCCATTCATTGTATGTCATCACTGATCGTGGCATCTGAGATCAATATTGAAGTATATTGACTAAAAAGCGATCAAAAAGTGGTATGTTTTCAAAAATGATACCAATGAAAACTACAACGTGTCCCGCAGAAATCAAGCCCTCATAAAGCTCCGTAGAAAGAAAACTAAAAAAGTTATGGGTCTTGGATGCTCTGATGCAATAAAAATTTCTTTTAAGAAAAGTTTTTTTTTCCCTCAATAGTAGTAAAACATTTTTTAAAAATCTGTATTTGGTATCAGTGGCTGTATTGCCGTTTTTGTATTGCCAGAAAGAGTTAATAAAAGTTCAATCAGAAAGTTATGTGTACCCCAAAATGGTGACTTAAAAACTACAACTTGTCCCGCAAAAAACAGGCCCTCATACAACTGCAAAGACAGAAAAATAAAAAAAGGTTACGCAAGGGTTGAGTAAATCGACTTCAATCCGAATTTCATGGAAAATTTGATTTGCCGCAAAGCCGAATTTCCTCGTGCTTCGTGGTAGCGCATAGATTTTCCCTGAATGGCGGCAAAAAATAAATAAAAATCATACTTACCTCGTATATTTGAACACGAAGAGCCATCCGCTGCCATCTCGATTGAAGATTGATATTGATTGAAGATCTCTCACGAAATCCCTTGCGTGGTGACGTATGATGTCACCATGCCATCCGACGTTATGATGTCATCATGGGCTGCGTGAGATTTGGCACTGGATCTTCAATCAGGATGGTGTCTGGCTCGTCACGATCAAATGGATGAGGTACAGTAAGTATGATTTTATTATTTTATTTTACACTGTGTTATTACTGTCAGATGCCGCAATCAGCTATGAACGCAGCATCTGAGGGGAACAACGATGGGGAGCGGCACAATAATCACCCCCTCTCATTGCACCCACTACTTACAAAGAAATGCGCTTCATGATGAAGTTTTTGCAAGATTTGGTGAAGCAGCTGAATCAATTTTTTTCAATACTTCGCTCATCACTAGTTATGGCTCTTGGAAGACGACGATGAAAAATGTCAACATGCTGGTCACTAAGGGGTTAAACATACCCTAACTGTTTTCATCAGTCCCTATAGCAACACCAGAGAGAATTATGGGTAATTAATTAGTGGCAGATGAGCTAATCAATAGAATAAATGGGGCAGAGTTATCAATTCTGGTTTAAAGTACAATTGGCTTAGCGGCCCATACCAACCAATCAGATTTCATGTTTCATTTTTCACAGCTCCTTTGGAAAATGAAAGGAGGAATCAGATTGGTTGCTATGGGCAACTAAGCCAATTGTACTTTACACCCGAATTGATAAATCTACCGCAGTGAGTATATAATGTCATCAGCTTGTATATACAGCTATGATTCATGAGTGGGAGTGGGGCCCCCACGGAGACTTCAGGACCCGCAGTGCGTTTTTTTGAAGTCCCAAATCTTTAATCACAACAATCACGCCGCTCCTGTGCTGACCCCATCCCTGGTAGCAGATGGATTAGATAAGGCACCACAGGAATACTTGGGAGGTGATGAATGTGGCCTCAGCAGGACCCCAGTGTGCGAGTTGCAAGGCAATAAGTATAATATTCACATTTTTATCTTGGCCTCTAAAAATAGAGAAAAGTTGGGAAAATAGGACTTTTTAAGTCGTTATTTTGCAAGCCAAATCAGTCCAGTCATTTATAATTTTTATGGATTCGACCCCATTAGAGGTGCACGGTCTATATAAATCTCTGCTCGTTTTTGTCCTGCTGTTTTTTTCATTAAGCGGCGACTCGGCCTCACATTAAAACGCGGCGTTCATGTATCATTCAGGCATGTGAACGATTACCCGGCGTCAGAGTAATGAGAGGAGGAAGTGAGTGAGGAATGGATGCCGCCGTCTCCGGGGATGGACAGGCAGATTTCTATCATCATCACTTGTACAATATAATTGTGGTTTCAGAGCATCCCTCAAAAAGTTCTGCACTTATCATAGTTCCCAGCGAAGCACCGGGGCTTTGGCGCGCTCCCAGCCATGTGAGGAGACGGACGAGGATTGCCATTAAAGATGCATATTCCGGAATGCCTTCTGAACTGGCATTAATATGTTATTTGCTTTAGTGCTTCTTTAATTCTTTCAGAGCTGCAGTCATTGTAATCCCTTAAAAGCTTTAAAATGTCTAAAAAAAATGTGTGAACGTGAAAACTACGGCTCTTATATACAGTGATTTATGGTTATGGAGGCTGGAAGTGAAAGCAATATATAAAGAGATAGATAGATAGAGAGAGAGAGAGAGATAGAGAGATAGAGAGATAGATAGATAGAGAGAGAGAGAGAGAGAGATAGATAGATAGATAGATAGATAGATTTGAAACCAGACGTTTACATACAATTTATTAAAAGACACATATGCATGTTTTTTCTCAATATCTGACATGAAATCAGAATAAACCTTTCCTGTTTTTGGTCAATTAGGATTACCATAATTATTATTATTTTCCAAATGCCAGAATAATGAGAGAGAGAATGTTTTAAGGCATTTTTTTACTTTCTGCAATGTCGAAAGTTTACATACGCTATGATTACTATGCCTTTAAACAATTCTGGACTGCCCATGTGATGATGTAATGTGTTTGGAAGCTTCTCCTAGGTTCGTTGGCAACATCTGAGTTAGTTAGAGACACACCTGTGGATGTACCATGTTTTTCGCTTTATAAGACACACTTTTTCCCCCAAAAGTGGGGGGAAGGTGGCCATGTGTCTTATAAAACGAAAAGACCAGTATTACATGGCCAGCACATTGCAGGTCGTGCTGTGCTACATAGCCATAGTGGTCTGTGATGTGTCAGTGACATGTAAACAGGGCCGCTATCAGGGTAGTAGCGCATTCACTGAACTTCATTAAGCCGGGCCCTGATCAGAGCAGTCATTACATATAAAGTGTATGTAGCATCGAAGCAGGCAGGCCGGCAGCACACGTCACTCACGCCTACTTCATTAATGTGGCATATACAGTACTTTATATGCAATGGCTCAGCTGCTATAACTGGGGCCAATGTAATATGGTCAGATCCTCCATTACAGAGTTATCCACAGATCCCCCAATAAGTGTCCTCCACAGATTCCCCTATAACACTATCCTCTACAGATCCCCATAACATTGTCCTCCACAGATCCCCATAACACTGTCCTCCACAGATCCCAAAAACAGTGTCCTCCACATATCCCCATAACAGTGTCCTCTACAGATCCCCCATAACACTGTCCTCCACAGATCCCCCATAACAGTGTCATCCACAGATCCCCCATAACAGTGCCATCCACAGATCCCCATAACAATGTCCTCCACAGATCCCCATAACAGTATCATCCACAGATCCCCCCCCATAACAGTGTCCTCCACAGATCCCCATAACAGTATCATCCACAGATCCCCCCCCATAATAGTGTCCTACACAGATCCCACAATAACACTGTCCTCCACAGATCCAACAATAACACTGTCCTCCACAGATCCCCCATAACAGTGTCCTACACAGATCCCCCTATACGTGTCCTCCACAGATCCCCCTATAAGTGTCCTCCACAGAATCCCCTATAAATGTCCTCTACAGATTCCCCTATAAATGTCCTCCACAGATCCCCTATAACAGTGTCATCCACAGATCCCCATAACAGTGCCATCCACAGATCCCCCATAACAGTGCGCCATCCACAGACCTCCCATTTGTTCAAAACCCACAAAAAGCACACCATTTTGTTTAAAATATTTTCTTTTCTTATTTTCCTCCACAAAAACCTAAGTGCGTCTTATCATCAGGTGTGTCTTATAAAGAGAAAAAATACGGTATTTAAGTGCACACCTGAAACACACTGCTTCTTCGTGTAGCATCATGGGAAAGTCTAAAGAAACCAGCTAAGATATCAGGGAGAGAATTGTGGACCTGCACAAGTCTGGCCTAACCTTGGGTGCAATTTCAAGATACCTGAAGGTGCCTCGTTCTCATCATTATGAACAATTATACACAGGTAGAAACAAGGTGGGTATGTCCAGCCATCGTACCGCTCCGGAAGGAGACGGGTTCTGTGTCCCAGAGATCAACGTGCTTTGGTTCGACATGTGCATATCATTAATAAGACTGTGCGAATAAGTGGCAATTGTCTAATACGCCCATCACTCACAAAGTGGGTCACCTTGGTGTTAAATTGTGAAAGACATGTATGCATATCAACCCAAGAACAAAAGCAAAAGACCTTGTGAAGATGGTGGCGGAAGCTGGTAAGATTGTGTCAATATCCACAGTGAAACGAGTACTGTATGAACATGGGCTGAAAGGCCACTCTGCCAGGAAGAAGCCATTACTCCGAAAGAAAGATGAAAATCCAGATTAATGTTTGCAAATGCACACAGCAACAAAGACCTACATTTTTGGAGACATGTCCTGTGGTCTGACGAAACTAAAATTGAACATTTTAGTTATAATGACCATCGTTATGTTTGGAGGAAAGGGAGAAGCTTGGAAGCTTAAGAACATCATCCCAACTATGATACACGGGGTGGCAGCATCATGTTATGGGGTTGTTTTGCTGCAGAAGGGACTGGTGATCTTCACAAAATAGATGGCATCATGAGGAAAGAAGATTATGTGGAAATATGAAGCAACATCTCAAGACATCAGCCAGGAAGTTAGAGCTTGGGCGGAAATGGGTCTTCCAAATAAATAATGACCGGAAGCATATTGCCAAACTGGTTACAAAGTGGCTTAAGGATAACAAAGTCAATGTTTTGGAGTGGCCATGACAAAGCTCTGATCTCAATCCTACTGAAAATGTATATGGGCAAAGCTGAAAAGGCAGGTACGAGCAAGGCGACCAACAAACATGGCCCAGTTACACCAGTTTTGTCAGGAGGAATGGGCCCAAATTCCGACCAACTACTGTGAGAAGCTTGTGGAAGGATATCCAAAACGTTTGACCCAAGTCATACAGTTTAAGGACAATGGTACCAAATATTAATGAAATGTATGAAAACTTTTGACTTTGCAGAAAGCGATAAAAATGCTTTGAAACATTCTCTCTCTCATTATTCTGACATTTGGCAAATAATAATAATTATGGTAATCCTAATTGACCAAAAACAGGTTTATTCTGATTTCATGTCAGATATTGAGAAAAACATGCAGATGTGTTTTTTTATATAGTGTATGTAAACGTCAGGTTTCAACTGTAGATCCAGGTGCTGGTTTGAAAACTGTAGAATATTTTTTGTGGGACAACCCCTTTAAGTGAATTTTAAAGTGATTGTTCGGGTTCAAAGCTGAACCCGGACATAGCAATATTTTCACCCAGGAAGCCCTCTGATGTTAGCATCAGAGCATTTCATGCTCCGATGCTCTCCTTGCCCTGCGCAGTTTCGTGCAGGGCAAGGGCTTCTTTATTTACAATGGCACACTGCAGTGTGTTCAGTGACATCACCGGATCTGAAACCGGCTTTAGCGCCGCCCTAGCTTTTTTACCGGCTAGGGCAGCGCTAAGGCCCGCCCATCAAGTATGTGCGCTAAGGAGAGTATCGGAGCATGAAATGCTCTGATGCTCTTGTCAGGGGGGCTGCCTGGGTGAAAATATGGGTATGTCCGGGTTCAGCTCTGAACCCGGAAAACCCCTTTAGCCTAAATTGTTCATCAAATCTCATTTCTAACAAGCTATGTGTGTTTTGCCCTGTTTGTTTTACCCAAGAAAGTTTCAATTCACTGCCAGCAAGCAGACATTGTGGAAACTGTAAGGAATGGAAACACAAAGCAGACCTTTTCATTATACAATCAAATACTGTTCATGAGCGCCCATTCATCTAACCCAGGCATGTCCAAAGTCCGGCCCGCGGGCCAATTGCGGCCCGCAGGCCGGACTGATGCGGCCCCCAGCTAAGTTAGGCAAATAGTAATCATACGGCCCCCGGAGTGAGTTCCCGAGCACAGCTCAGGACTCCTTTGATCTCTCACCGCGGGTGACGTCATCAGCCGGCTAACAAAGAAGGAAAGGCCAAATCTCGCGACGTCCTAAATCTCGTGAGATTTGGGTTTTGGGCTCAGGGAGAAGGAAAGCGCTAATCTCATGACATCCGAGATCTCGTGAGATTTGGGCTCAGGGAGAAGGAAAGCCCAAATCTCACGAGATTTCGGACGTCGCGAGATTAGGGATTTCCTTCTCCCTGAGCTCAAATCTCACGAGATCTTGGATGTCGTGAGATTTGGCCTTTCCTTCTTCGTTAGTCGGCTGATGAGGTCAAGTCCCGTAATTGAGAGATCAAAGGAGTCCTGAGCTGTGCTCGGGGACTTACTGGGATATATATATATATATATATACTTACGTTCTTCCTCGGCCCGCTGATAGAGAGATCCCAGGTCCTGAGCAGTGCTCGGGGACTCACTGGGGGGGAAGGGGGGCATAAGATCTATATTTGGCCATTCCTTTTCCCTGTGCCTCCACACACACAGCCACAAGGGCGACCATAAGGACTATTGAGCCTACTAAAGAAAAAAACCATACTGACAGGCAGGCAGGGCTATGAACTCATTGTATAATAAAGCAGACAAGGGAGCATAATAGGAATCTGTGGAAGCCAACTGTCATACCCTTCATTAACCCCTCACTGTCCGTCACTGTGCTGTAATTTCATTATCTGATTGTGCTCCTAGTTCTCTCTACATAACTTCTCCCCTTCTGGCCAATGTTATTAATGGTAACTACAAATAAGAAACGAAAAGTTGCCAGTGAGGGACGCCAGTTCCAGGTGTCTTTCCAGAACCCCTGTTAGTGCTCTCATTAATACCGTAGCCCCTCCCCCCCGGACGTCTGCGGTACGCGCGCACAGTCTGTTCCCCTCTGTCAGTATTCCGAGTCGAATGCTTATAAACTCTGTAAGATGATCAAATTCAGCCCAGGAGCTCACAGCATGATCAAAACAGCACTCAAGATTACCCCAAGAAGCTGACGAGAGCCGAAGCGCGTCAGTCACCTCAACGAGGCTCCAAAGTGAATACATATGAAGGTAAATGGTCGGGCTGACACCACCATAAATCATGTGACAAGCAAAAAGGAGCTCCTTCAGGTGTGATGAATGTCTTTAAATGTGGCGAGAACTTCTTAATGCTAGAAAGAACACATAAGTGATTATCAAGACCAATCCCGAAGAGCGTTAGGCAGCGGAGCGCCTCCTGTGGAATATTACAACACATTAACTGCAATGAAACGCCGGCTAAATGAGTTGAAGACGATCCGGCCTATATTTGCAGAGAGACGTACGTACGAGGTTTGACAGATTGACGCTATTAATCATCACTTTCTCCATGGGAAATTTGACTCTGGTGTACACAACCTGTGGAGTCGTCTTCCCTGGGGGGGCTCTGCTGATACTCATCATCTTGTCATGTTATATCATGGTTTGCATTTGATTACTAACATGCTGCTTTTATGTACACTGAACGGAGAGCTATTCCTGGAGGCACACTAGATGACATACAGCACATACATATGGTTTTTGTTCTTTTTTGGACTCCTGCATCTAGCTAGAAGGCTGGATTATTGTGTGGATATAAATGGCATTTGCCACATGGTCAACACTATCAGGGGCCTCCAACACCCTGCCATGGTCAGCACTATCGAGGGCCTCCAACACCCTGCCATGGTCAACGCTATCAGGGGCTTCTAACATCCTGCCATGGTCAACAATATCAGGGGCATCAAATAACCTGCCATGTTCAACACTATTGAGGGCCTCCAACACCCTGCCATGGTCAACACTATGAGGGGCCTCCAAAACCTTGCCATGGTCAACACTATTAAGAGTTTCCAATACTCTGCCATTATCAACACTATCAGGGGCCTCCAAAATCCTTGCCATGGTCAACACTATCGAGGACCTCTAATACCCTGCCATTGTGAACACTATCAAGGGCCTCCAACACGCTGCCATGGTGAACACTATCAAGGGCCTCCAACACCCTGCCATGGTCAACACTATGGAGGACCTCTAATACCCTGTCATGGTGAACACCATCAGGAGCCTCTAATACCCTGCATGGTCAACAATATCAGTGGCCTCCAAAACCTTGCCATGGTCAACACAATCAGGCCTCCAATACCCTGCCATGGTCAACACTATTGAGGGCCTCTAACACCCTGCCATGGTCAACACTATTAAGGGCCTCCAACACCCTGCCATGGTCAACACTATCAGGGGCCTCCAATACCCTGCCATGGTCAACACTATAAGGGGCCTTCAATACCCTGCCATGTTCAACACTATCGAGGGCCTCCAACACCCTGCTATGGTCAACACTATCAGGGGCCTCCAACTCCCTTCCACGGTCAACACTATCAGGAGCCCCCAACACCCTGTTAAACTCAATCATGCTGCCGGCTCTGTAGCTGTGTGTATGTAGACACTTTATAGCACTCTTATTTGGGCATTATATGGCAGTGTAATATGGGGAATTATACTAGGATTGTTTATTAGTATTGTAGGGAGCATATAAGTATTATATGGGAATATTCACAACATAATATTATTCTTCTATATTCCATTTACCCCCTTCCCCCTTCAAAAAAATCCTGCTTTTTTCAAGAGAACCCATTAACTACTTTGATAAAGATATGTCCACCCTTAAAGGATATAGACTCCTTAAGGGCATATTTATGACTTCATTTTACTCATTTTGGGTTATAAATTATTTTTCCAATGGTCTTTATAAAAAGATATTTAGCCATTTGTGAGATACAAGAGTTAAAAAACCAGTCTGTTTGCAGCGTATCACTTTTCAGTCCTGTCAGCTGATGCCTCATGTGAAGCTTTATCTCTGATCTTCTGACCTCATAAACACTCATTTAAGCCATATCCTTATCAATTTTAGCTATAATGGGTGTTTATGAATTCTGGAGGCCAGAGATAAGACTTCACATGAGCTGTCAGCTGACAGAACTCAGGAGATACAATATGAAAATAGACTGTTGTTTTTAACCCCTAATTGTCCAAAATGGCTGAACATTGTTAATAAAGAACAGTTGAAGAATGAGTTGTAGCTTGAAATGTGTAAACTGCAATCATTAAAAGAAAATTGCCCCGAAGGTATCCATAGCCATTAATTTCGTTTCAGAACTAAATTCAATTCAATATCACAGTATCCTAGCATTAGTCTACGGCCTAGGCAATCTGCAATTCCCATCACAACCTCTAGATGGCTACAATCATCTTCTTTGATACCGATGAGTCCCTCCTTGTTTTAGTTCAAATTTTGGATAAGCATTCCAATTTCTCATGAAGAAAAATATTCAATAAAGCATCATAATAGGCTAGCCTTAGCATTGATAGACAGCAATTCCCATCTTGGCCACTGGGCGGCTACAAACAGACTCATACAGAATTGACATGACATCACAAAATCATGCTTTTCTTTCAAAATGTGGTCATCTTGTGTTACACATCTAGTAAGTCGAGCCAAGTGGAAAGGAAAAGAAGAACACACAAAACTACAACACTATTAACCACAAAACTACAGCTCTGTTACATTTTTCTTAGAACTCTATATTTCACCTTTCCTCTGTTATTCTTGCTGGAAATATATGAAGAATGTATGTCCCTGTTTCCCTTGTAAATATGCAGTGTCCATACACAGTCTGACACTGTACAATCAGAGCGGTCAGACTGTGTAGAGGCATGCCCACTGATGGATGGAACACACAAAAAGTTTAAAATTTAATTCAGCATTTCCAGGAGGAATAATAAAGGAATAACAAGAGACAGTTCTAAGAAAAGAATGCTGTAGCATTTTTCTTTAAAGAGGCATTGAGTAAAACAGATAGGTGAGAAAAACAGATGTGTCCTTAATAAAATTCCTGAAATACAGTAAAGACTGACAGACAAAGCAGTGAGAAGAACTGAAGGTCAGAAATGGTTGTTTTTGGCAGGATATACATGGCAGCTTCTGTGAGCTGTGATGGTTGCACTCATACAGTTAATTATTATTCCAGTTATTAACCTCAGTGCCGAGATGTATTCATAATGATGCAGCAATTAAAGGCGATGACTGGTCAGAACTGAGTCTCAACTATTAAAAGGGGCACACACATGATAAAAGTCTGGTGCATGCGGAGCCTTCTGACTATCTGTGTTTCTCTGTAGGTTTCTACTGTGGTATCAGCAGCCGCACATTTGTTCTAGTTTTTTTTTTTTTTCTATATGAGTCTAAAAGTACAGCTACAGCTTGTCGCTTGTGTTCTTTTTTTGGACTGAGAAAATGTGATTTAAATTTGGATGCAATTATTTAGTCTGTGCGATTTCTGAAGAAAAATGAATAATAAATGGGGAAATGCAAATTAAGGTAGTGTGTTATGTGTTCTAGTAACATTCTTCTAGAAAATAAGAAGAAAGAAAGAAAGAAAGAAAGAAAGAAAGAAAGAAAGAAAGAAAGAAAGAAAGAAAGAAAGAAAGAAAGAAAGAAAGAAAGAAAGAGGTAGACATATAGATATTAGATAGATTAATAGATAGATAATAGATAGACTGATAGATAGATAGATATTAGATAGATAGATAGATAAATAGATAGATAGATAGATATTAGATAGATAGATAGATAGATAGATATTAGATAGATAGATAGATAGATATTAGATAGATAGATAGATAGATAGATAGATAGATAGATAGATAGATAGATAGATATTAGATAGATAGATAGATAGATAGATATTAGATAGATAGATAGATAGATAGATATTAGATAGATAGATATAGATAAATAGATATTAGAAAGATAGATAGATAGATACTATAGATAGATAGATAGATAGATAGATATTAGATAGATAGATAGATAGATAGATAGATAGATATTAGATAGATAGATATAGATAAATAGATATTAGTAAGATAGATAGATAGATAGATAGATAGATAGATAGTGATTGATAGATTGATAGATAGATAGATAGATAGATAGATAGATAGATAGTGATAGATAGATAGATAGATAGATAGATAGATAGATAGATAGATAGATAGATAGATAGTGATTGATAGATAGATAGATAGATAGATAGATAGATAGATAGATAGATAGATAGATAGATAGATAGAAATAGATATTAGATCAATACATAGATCATAGACAGATAAATAGATATTAGAAAGATAGATAGATAGATAGATAGATAGATAGATAGATAGATAATATGAAAATGTGGTTTAAATTTGGATGCAATTATTTAATCTGTGAAATTTCTGAGAAATCAGATAAAAACGAATTAATAAATGGGGAAATGCAAATAAAGGTAGTGTGTTATGTGAATGAAAGAAAGAAAGAAAGAAAGAAAGAAAGAAAGAAAGAAAGAGATAGTAGACAGACATATTAGATTGATAGATAGATAGATAGATAGATAGATAGATAGATAGATAGATAGATAAAAGATAGATAGATAGATAGATAGATAGATAAAAGATAGATAGATAGATAGATAGATAGATAGATAGATAAAAGATAGATAGATAGATAGATAGATAAAAGATAGATAGATAGATAGATAGATAGATAGATAGATAGATAGATAGATAGATAGATAGATAGATAGATAATTTAAAATTCAACATATGTTTTCATAGTTATTTGCTGAACTATACAAGCATTTAGATCTACAGGAGAATAAAAGAAATCCCAATCAATCTCCCTTTGACACATTCTCCCCATGGATCCTGTACTGACTGCATTGCTTAATCCCTAGAATTTTCTCTGTTTAGATGGTTCCTATTGATATTTAACACAGACATAACGTTCTAGAGATGCCTCCTGTGAGTGCCTCCTGCAGCTTGTCTTCTGCACGTCTATACAATCTGCGCGGCTGTCTCCGGCAGTCCAGTATATACCGTACGTGTGTGTACACGCCAGGACGTCCCTGTCTCTGGTATAAATCCTAAATGTCCTTTCTCACTCAGGTTTGACTTTGGGCTGTGGGACTGACAGTCTCTCATCAATCAGAGCGATGAACATTTCATTGAAAAGGTTGTGATCATGTTCTTTTTCTTTGATTTATACACTATGCATTATTGCTCCTTGCTGGCTCTTGCTGGGAAGTGATGGGATACACATTGAGGTGGCAACAGGTTTTGAAAGAATATATATATATAAAAAAAAAAGAGTAAAGCAAAAATCCCTGTAGGCCGACAACCTTCACATGACCCTCTCTTGGCTTTTTGTGCAACATTTTTGACATCTTGACAGGTTTAATAGGCACCCAGGAGGCAGCAACGAAAGAGAAAAGATCCAAACAATGTATCAGGCTTTTCTAAAATGCTACAGTATACATAAAAAGCCAAGCCAAAGCACCTTCTTGCACAGAAAAGCAAAGCAACAGCCATTAATCCTAACTCCTGGCTATATAAACCACAAAAGAAATGAGCCATAACTTGGACTTCGCACCGTAGATCACTGACTGTCTACAGATCCTTAGGGCAGATGTTTATACGGAAGGCAAGCAATGGCGGTCATTAAAGCAAAAGCAAGCACAAAAAAGTAAAAACAAAAAAAAATGATAAAATTCTGTTGAAATGATGAAATGCAAACTTGAGAGAGATGCAGATTAAAGTTGGGAATGACTTACCATGCTTGAGTCCCTGCTTCCGTTGCCAAAAAGAGCTCCTTCAGCGCAGGAGGGGAGTAGGTCGAGGGAAAGTTGACTATCCCTGCCACCAGCTATGACATCACCTGCTACGTCATAAAAGGTAGTGAAAGTGCTCTGCATTCCAGGCTGATTTTCAAGAAATATAGAAGAGAGAAAGTGTAAAAGAGTAAAAGAGAGGAACGTACAGGTTTCTTTAGGAAATAAAAAAAAAAGGAAAAAGAAAAAATATGCACGAGGGTTCTATAGATATAGTAAAAAATATATATAAATATAAAAAAAATGATAATAATACTTGATGCTCTAGCCTCTGGTGTAGAATTTAATACAGAATTATTTGATGAAATCTAGAAGAGCTTCTGAAATTTGGGACAAGATTAAAGATTTGTCCCTCAAGATTGGGAAAGGTTATATTTTCTAATAAATCCACCCCTCCCCCAACGGAAGCTAGAAAAAGCAGAGCATTTTAACCACAATTATCGGCAGCTGGTGATGTCATCACTAGGGATGGGTGAATCTTTCCACTTATAGCCAATGGACAGAGCGTCAATTTTTTTTCCATACCGAAAAATATTATAATGAGGTGAGAAAAATAGAAGGATGGATAGGAAACAAAAACAGTGACATTTATGGGTTACTTTGAAATACAAGATTAGGCGGCAAAAAAAATGATTCATATGTATGCATGTATTGATATAGACTGTAAACTACTAGAAGTACGGTCCTATCCATTCACCCATCCATAGTCAACACACAGTCAACACAATGGTCAAAATTTTGGCTGTGGTTATGCATATATAGGAATACGGCAGCAATAGTATATGAAAAAAAAACTTTCACGTGATTTAGCCACTTAGCCTATGAAAGCCACATTATGGATGTGATTTTGAATTGTTTTTAGCAGTGTCAATTTTATGTGTGTCAGAATTCACAGTTTACTTAAAAAAATAAACATTTTTGAATTAGAATTTTTGTTAATAATAACAACAACAATAACAATAATAATAAATTATAAGATTATGGTGTCCATAGATGGTTCAGTCCAACAGATGGATCGATATGCAGATTGATACATGATATTGCTTCAAACAGGCAACAGGCAATTAACGGGGAGCTTTGTGTATGGGTGACCTTATCGTATATATATATAGTAGTGTAAGTATAAAAAAAAAAAAAAAAATTAATATACATCTGTTCAATTATTTATATCATTTATTTTGTGAACATAGATAGAAATTCACAACTGATGACCCGAGTCACATCTGATCATAAAATGTTATCACCTCAAATTGCGAAGCAAATTCTGTGACCTCCCATGTGGTCCTGATCTGCTGCCTACACAAATCACTTCCTCTAATAAACATTGCACAAAGTTTCAGTTTAAATCGGAAAAAATATATATGTATTAGCTGAAAAGTAAGTTTAAAATAGACAAAAAAGGAAAACAAAAAAATGGACAAAAATATAAAAATTTACATAGTATTAGTTGGTTAATAACTTGAATATGGATGGGTTTAAGGGGTTTTGTCACTTCAGCAAGTGGCATTTATCATGTAGAGAAAGTTAATACAAGGCACTTACTAATGTATTGTGATTGTCCAAATTGCCTTCTCTGCTGGCTGGATTCATTTTCCCATCACATTATACAGTGTTCGTATCCTGGGGTTCCAACCACCCTGCAATCCATCAGTGGTGGTCGTGCATGCACACTATAGGAAAACGGCCAGGACAGTTAGAGCTCACATATGCTGGTGCTTTTCCCTAAAGTGTGCAAGAATTACCACCACTGATGGATTGCAGGGTGATCTGTAACTATTAGATTGAAAAATGAATCCAGCCAGCAAAGGAGGCAATATGGACAATCACAATACATTAGTAAGGGCCTTGTATTAACGTCCTCTATATAATAAATGCCACTTGCTGAAGTGACACAACCCCTTTAACAACCTGTTACTACCCAGCTGACACAGTTTATTGGTTTTCTAATCTCTAGTTGCAGAGAACATTTTTCAAATTTCTTCATTTTTTTTTTTTAATCGAGATACTTCCTTAAGAAAATGATTTTTTTTTAGTGTACAAAATGTTAAATAGGGCATAAACTTCAAGAAAATGAATTTGTATTTAGAAATGCATATAGTTAGGACTATAAAATGTAGACCCAAGATCAATTTTAAAACTGTAAGGTTTACACTTGCATAAGATAAAGTATGATTTCAGGATCAGTAAAAATACAGGATTGCAAAATTATTTTGCTGGTGCTTTCGGGCAAGATAATAAAAAAAAAGTGTCCCCAGAAGTCCATTTTTTTTTTTTTTAAATTTAGGATGTATATACATCTACCAGGTGTAGATTTCACTGCATAGAGGTTTTTAAATTAAATTGCTTGGGCCACCACTACTATGTAATACAGATAACAATAATTATAATAATAATAATAATAACAACACAGTATTGTGCAAAAGTTTCAGGCAGATGTGGAAAAAGTGCTGCAAAATAAGAATGTTTTTTTAAAAATAGAAGTGTTAATACTTTAAATTTATTCTGCAGCAGGACAACAACTACAAACATGCAGTCAATGTCATTAAAGGGGTTCTCCAAAAATTGATAAAAATAAAAATTACTGAAATACCTAAACACATTTCTGAATAGTTTTTATTATTTATAAAGGCCCATTTTCTGTAGGGAGCAAAGGGGAAGTAAAATGTCAGTTGCCCTATTAGCACACACAAAACCCGTCCTAATAGTCCCAAAAACACAACTAGACAGGTTACGTCAAAGCAGTGAGCTAAAGAGCTGTCTCAGCCCTCCTCACTACTCTTGTTTACGTGAATTCCGATGTCACATACAGCAGATAAGATATCATCTATGTGCAGTAGTGGAGCGATCCAAAAGTACAGAGGGGAGGATTGGGGGGGATGTGACTTATGATCAGCACTTTTATGCAGTCACCTACATTACCACATCCCCACAACCCATAACAGTCTTGTCTGTCCTCTCTGCGCTTTCGCTTGTAAGACCGTAATTCATGAAAGCCAGAGGAGTGAGGTAAGGAGTAGTGAGAAGAGTTGAGACAGCTCTTTAGCTACAGTAACTGCTTTGAAGGAACCCATCCAGATGTGTTATAAGGACTATTGGGACGGGTTTTGTGTGTGCTAATAGAGCAGCTGCCACTTTATTTCCCCTGACACTTGTCCCCTAGAGAAATCAAGCCATCATAAATAATGAAAACTATTTGGGAATGTGTTTATAACAAAGTAATATTTAGGTATTTTTAGTAAGTTTTTTAAACCCCTTTAAGAGTAGTGTTGAACGAATCAAAGTATCTGAAATGGACTTCGATCTAAATTTCAGGGAAAATTAGATTTGTTACAAAGCTGAATTTCCTCGTGCTTCGTGGTAACGAATTAATTTTCCCTGAAATGGCCATCAAAATTTTTAAAAAAATCATACTCACCGCATCCATTTGAGCATGAAGAGGCCACCGCCGCCACAGCCATCTTGCTTGAATATCTCATGCAAAATCTCCTGCACAGGGAAGTATGATGTCACCACGCCAGCAAGCGAGATTTCACTCTTGATCTTTAAGATCTTCAAGCAAGATGGCCGTGGAAGCCTCTTCGCACTCAAATGAATAAGGTAAGTGCAACAGATTTTTTTTTTAAGTGATCAACCCTTGAAATGCCTTAATATTCATCTCAGATGCTACGATCAGTGAGGAACGTGGCATCTGAGGGGTTCAAAGATGGGGGCGGCACAATCTCCATTCCCTGTCATTGCACCCACTACTAACAAATAAATGCCCTTCCTGGTGAAGTAAAATGTCACAAAACAATTTTTTTTTGTACAATTCAGCGAAGCAGCCGAATTGAATTTTTCAGAACTTCGCTCATCTCTAACCTTCAGCATATAGAAGAAGAAGGAGTCCGGGAAGTGATGATATGGCCCCACAGAGTCCTGATCTCAACATCACTAGTCAGTTTGGGATTACTGTACATGAAGAGACAGGAGGATGTGAGCAAGGCTACATCCACAGAAGATCTATGGTTAGTCCTCCAAGATGTTTGGAACCTCCCTGTCACGTTCCTTTAAAAATTGTGTGCAACTCTACCGAGAAGAACTGATGCAGTTTTTCAAAGTATGGGTGGTCACACCAAATATTGATTGGATTTTGATTTCTCTTTTGTCCATTCTCCTTGCATTTAGGCAATTGATAACTATAAACCATGAACATGTCTATTTTTTTCAACCATCCTTACTTTGCATCGTTTTTCCACAGCTGCCTAAAAGGTTTACACAACACTGTATTGGACAGCCTTTTACAAATCAGAGGGTATGTGTACAGACAAAACCAAACCTTACAAAGTAACAAACAAATCAACAGTTCGATCAATAGAAGCAAAGTGGCTGCTCACAAGAGCTTACAATCTACAGTGTAAAGAAATAGAAGTAACACAAAAGGTAAAAGTGCTTGTTATGTACAATTCTCTAGCCATCTATTATATAGAATAGGGTACTAGACAAAAAACTGCATGTTTCAGTCAACAGCCAGTATATTTTTAGGCACGGACATTAAGTGCATGGAGTTTTGGGGGTTAGTGCTGGATGAAGGTATCAGGTTCTGAAGAATACAAAAGATTGAACAGAGAAGGGTTAAACAAGGGAGAGCAATAGGCCACCTTAAAAAAGATGTTTTGGGGCACACCAGAACTAAATTGGAAATTAAGCATAATGCCAAGGATATTGCATCCCAGAGAACTGGCACAGCTCAAGAGAAGTTTAAGAGACTGGAATGTGTGGCTTGGTTATGGAAGATGACAGTCATAGATAACTTGTAAGACATAGAGCAAGGATAGGATGGTAAGAGGAGATAGTTGAGGATATATACGGTACTACAGCACCATGGAGAGCTTTCTGTGTGAGAGTGATAAGGTTAAATTTTCATTTTATAATGGATGAGCAACCAGCGGAGTGATTAACACAGGGTGGAGGCATCAGTGCAGTGACTGGCACAGGGGAAGCAATGTAGAGGTTGGATGGAGAGAGGAGCCCGGCTCATGCCTTCAATTTATATTATATAGGTGAAAGTTTAGTGAGGGGGGGGACCAATTAATAATGAGTTACAGTATTCAAGATGAGAATGGATCAGACCAACAATAAGGCTGTTTTCGCAGTAAGAAATAGGTGGGTTCTTGAGATGTTCTGTAGGTGTAGGTTGCATAAGCATGGGCATGATTCTATATAGGAAGTGAAGGGTCGATCTGTACCAAACATAACCCCAAGATAGCTAGCGTGCTGCCTAGGAGTAACAACAAGTTTGGGTCTGATAGCAGAGGCAGAAACACAGAATATTTGGGTGAAAGATTCAGTTTCAGATAGAGAGAGAATAAAAAGCTTAAATGTCACAAAAAACTAAACCTAACTCTCTGAGCATGTCTACTGTATATACCAAGTAACAGGGTTGTGTCATAATGATAACCTCTGTCTACAGTATATCCCCTCTTAGTAGATTCAGATATCATAATGGGGGTCTAATACTATGAACCAGAGAGGAGAGACACTAACAAGAAATTGAAGATGTCATTGTGGGGTAGCGAGGGTTTGCTATGGCTGTCAGAGGTCTATCTCGGCACCTAAGCCTTGTATGCATGAATACCTATTCCAGCCGGATAGGCATTATGTCAGTTTTCACAGTAACTGACATAATACACTGCAATACAAAGGCATTGCAGTTCACTTATATCAGCGATCAGAGGATCAAATGTTCAGGCAAAAATATAAAATTAAAATAAAAAAACTGTTTAGAAAACTAAAAAATATTTCTTAAAGAATCTCCTCCTTACAAACAATTATTTACGTTTAAAAATATATATTTTGTATTGTCCAATCTGTAATAAATATAAAATATCACATTTTTATCCTGTATCATGAACAATGTAATAATAAAAATTGCCAAAATTGCTGTTTGTTCATTCCACCTCCCAAAAAAGCAATAAAAGTTGTGTATGTGTACAATAAAATAGGAACTATTAGTCCTTACGCAAAGAAATCAACCTTTAATATAGCTCCAAAGCCAAAGGTATGACTTTGAAATGTGGGGATGAAAAAAAAATAAATGTTGACTAGTCTAGGCCAGGTCTTTAAGGGGTTAAACGGCCATTATAGCGCGGGAGCGCTGCTCTTATATGAGAGGAGTAGCGCATTCTTACTGCTTATACTTTCACCAATTTTTCTCTAAAAACAGGGTTACAGGGCGAGCTCCTGATGAGGCAATATCTTATGCAGAAACGCTTTGAGCCTGATATGCCTTCATATGTAGCATCTTAGAGCAGCGCAAGCTACCTTTTTAGTTAGCAGTAGCAACATTGTTTATTTGAGTGATGGTCTTGAAGGGGTTAATAGATCAAATGAAAAAATAATTTTTAGCTCAAAATTAGAGTTGAGCGAACACCTGGAAGTTCAGGTTCGCCGGGTTCGGCCGAACTTAGCTGCAAAGTTCGAGTTCGGGACCCGAACTTGACCCCGAACCCCATTGAAGTCAATGGGGACCCAAACTTTGGGGCACTAAAATGGCTCTTAAAAAGTCATGAAAAGGGCTAGAGGGTTGCAAAGGGCAGCAAAATGTGGGTAAGAGCGCGACAAGTGCCCTACAATCAATGATAGGGAAATTACTTAAAATAAAATAAATAAAAATTAAAAATAATAATTTTGAACTAGGAGGAAGAGGTCCATATGGAGTAAGAGGTTGAGGAGGTAGTGGACGTGGCAGTGAAGGTGGACGTGGCGGTGTAGGTGGAAGCATCGGTGGAGGAAGAGGAGGTAGTCAAATAAAGTATGCAGTGCAAGGGTAGTTTGAAAGAAAAAAGGGGCACAGATCACTGAGCAATCTAAACTCTGCCAAATTTGCTGAATATATTTCCCAGTCAGGTATGCAGTGCAGCAGGAACCCACCCTCTGAGCCACTTGTGAATGACTGGCCTGATAACCATGGAAATGATCCATCTTCCTCCTCCTCTTTCTACTGTGCCGCATCCTCTTCCATCATCGCCAAGCGTTTTTTCAAGGAGACATAGAAATGGTATAGTAACGCTGAGAATGGCGTCATCGGCACTGGCCATGTTGGTGGAGTACTCGAAGCAGCGCAACAAGGCACACAGGTCTCGCATGGAGGCCCACTCAGTTGGTGGTGAAGTGGTGCTGTTCCGCAGAGCGACTCACCCATGCGCGCTGCAGCTAAAACTCCACTATGGCCTGCTGCTGCTCGCACAGTCTCTCCAGCATGTGCAAGGTATGAGGCGGTGAGCGGAAAGGCCCAAGTTACGCTGCAGTGCAGGTAGGCGAGCAGCAGCAGGGTGAGAATGGCGAAAGGGCGCACAGACGGCCCACACTTTCTGCAGCAGCTCTGACATATCGGGGTAGTTTTTCAGGAATTTCTGCACCACCAAATTCAGCACATGCGCCAAGCAAGGGATGTGCGTCAAACCAGCTAGGACCAGAGGTGCTACGAGATTTCACCCATTATTGCACACCACCAGGCCGGGTTTGAGGCTCAGGTGGCACCAACCACTCATCAGTCTGTTGTTCCATGTCCGTCCAAAGCTCCTGAGTGATGTGGGGTTTGTCACCCAAACAGATGAGTTTCCAAACTGCCTGCTGTCGTTTCCCCCTGGCTGTGCTGAAGTTGGTGGTGAAGGTGTTACGCTGAGCGGATGAGGGGGTTGTAGAGGAAGAAGAGGAGTAGGAGGAGGAGGCAACAGGAGGCAAAGAGAAATGCCCTGCAATCCACAGCTATCTGCCTTGGGGCCAGTCACCACTGCATTTACCCAGTGTGCTTTTAGGGAGATATAACGTCCCTGGCTGTGCTTACTTACCACAGATGGCGTTGCGCAGTGCACACCGGCTTTTGCCCCTACTTGGTTGTGCAGGTAAGGGATGGCTCACCTGGAAAAGTAGTGGCGGCTTAGAACGACGTACTGTGGGACAGCCACCGCCATAAGGTTTTTAAAACTCTCCTTTTCCACCAGAGAGAATGACAGCATTTCATGGGCCAGCCATTTTGAAATGCTGGCATTCAGGGCCAGGAATCGTGGGTGGGTAGGGGGGTACTTCCTCTTTCGCTCAAGTGTTTGGGAGATGGATAGCTGAACGCTACCATGGGGCATTGTGGTGCGGCTTGTTGAAGGTGATGGACGTGGTAGCGTTGCTGCCACATCCTCCATTTGAGGGGTGGCCGTTGCCACTGTCATTCTAGAGGTGAAGGAAGAGGCTGAGACTGCAGCAGAAGAGGGAGCAGGATGATCCCTCTTTTGCTGTGTTGGTGACTCTTCCTCTGAACTGCACATGTCACTCGCATTACCTTTATTCCATGTGGGGTCTAAGACCTCATTGTCCTCCACATCATCTTCCTCCCAGTCTTCACCCCTGCCCTCTGTGTCGGTTTGCACACTGCAGAAAGCCTCAGCAGTTGGCACCTGTGTTTTGTGATCATCTGAGATGTGCTGCGGTGGTCTTCTCATGTCCTCATCCTCAAATAACCCCAAAGTGGTTGGGCATCGGCGCACTAAATCACTTCCAATTCAGGGGCAGGGCTAGGTGGATGACCCGGGGAAACCCTGCCAGCAGAGTTATCAAAAAGCATAAGAGACTGCTGCATGACTTGGGGCTCAGACTGCTTGGCTGATTTGCAAGGGGGTGAGGTGCAAGATAGATGCCCATGGCCTGCAGGTGCTAACTCTGAGCTTTCAGCCGTGGACCGGGTGGGAGACAATGTGAAGGTACTGGAGGGACTGTCAGATACCCAATCTACTAGCACCTGTATGCGTTCTGGCCTCACCATTCCTAGAGCAGCACTCGGGCCTACTAAATAACGCTGAAGGTTCTGTCGCCTACTCGCACCTGAGGAAGGTGTCTCACTAGGACATGTAGTCATCACAGAATGACCAGGTCCTCTCCCTGCAACAGGAGCTCCACCACCACCACTAGCACCACGACCAGGGCCACGTCACTTATTTGACGTTCTCCTCATTATTTGCGTTCATCCACCAAACTAACAGATGGTTTATCTCAGGTGACAATTTAACTGCCAATAGTCAACAATTAAGTTCACTAACAGTATGGCAGTGCTGGTGTCATAAATAGAATTAATTTTTTTATGAAAAACAACAGTGTAACAGAGCAATTCAATACAATTACTTCACTATTACAAAAATTTGGAATTTTCCAACCAACAATGTAACAGCCGAAGTTAACCGTTTAATTGGACAGAAATGCAGTGTAGGATCCAAATGTGCTATCTAGCTCAAAAACTGTGTTTTTTTTAAAAAAAAATATGTAAATACAATTTGTTATGGTTTTATTGGAATATCAGCAATGCAGCGTAGGATCCTAATGTGCTATCTAGCACAAAAACAGCATTTTTTGCAAACAACTATGTAAATGCAGTATGTTAAGGTTTTATTGGAATATCAGAAATGCAGCGTAGGCCGCTAATATGCTATCTAGCACAAAAACTGTGTTTTTCTTATAGTACCAATGTAAATGCAGTATGTTACGAACTTATTGGACTGTCAGAAAAGCAGCGTAGCACGCAAATTTTCTATCTGGCAAAAAAAATGTGCTTTTTTATAGCAGCAATGTAACTGCAGTATTTAAAAAAAAAAATTGGGACTGTCAGATATGCAGTGCCTGTGGAAGACAGATAACAAATTGCTTTAGGTCACAAAAATATGTGACAGACTAATGTAATTAAATAATTTTCACTGCCAGGTATGCACTGCAGGCCACAGGGGTACTTGACCGGCCGAAAAAAGGGAATTTGTCCTCCACTGAGCTACCAGAACAGAATTAAAGTAATGTCCCTGGCACACATGCAGTTGCAAGTGCACTGCCCTTGCAAAAATGGCCTCCGACGCTCACTGAACTAGCAGATGGATTAAAAGTTGTTTTTCAGTGTCACTGGGCTCAGGGCTGGGTACAAAAATGTAGCATAGCACCCTCAATAATCGCTGTAGTTTGAAGATTGAACCAAGTACACCAGAATTCTTCCCTAATCTCTTCTTCACAGTAGCAGTAGCATCCTGATCCCTACACTGAGAAGAGCAGAGTGACGTGCGGCGCTATGTGACTCCAGCCTATATAGAGGCTGAGTCACAAGCTGCACTTGGCAAATCACAGCCATGCCATTAATAGTCATGGCTGTGATGGTTTCTAAGGGCAGACAAGTGAAACGCTTGTTGATTGGCTGCAGCCTTTCAAAAAGTGCCAATAAATCGGCAAACACCGAACCCGAAATTTTACGGAAAAGTTTGGGTTCGGGTCTGGGCACCAAAAACCCTAAAGTTTGGTACTGACCTAGAGCTTTACAGTTCAGGTTTGCTCAACCCTACTCAAAATGAGTCAAATCCAATCATTAAAATATTGCCCTCAAAGGTGTTCATCATCTTTACATCGTGGACTTTTGGTATGTGCTTTATACCAATAAAGAGATTTATTTATAAATGATTGATTTTTGTGATCACTATTGATTTTTGTATCTTACGCCGTCGATTAGCATGTACTGAGCCTGTTAGTCCACCACTAAATCCAGGAAAAGGTGGACCAAAAGGTTATACAGCAGGGGGAGCTACCGGACAGAAAACTATAATGTACATAAAAAAGTAAACTATATTTTTATTGCATGTATATTAGAACAATTCTTCACTTACAATGCCCTATTTAGATAACAGTATATGTTTGTTAGGCTAACCCCTTTAAATCTTAGGGTGGTCATTTAGAAATTGAACATCTTGGTCACGAAAGTTTTAAAGATTTAAATAGATGTGTCCTTTTATATAGGAAACCTTTTCAGTAAGGTTAGCATTTTTTATTTTATTTTTTATTTTACTGAAGTGTCTTAAGTGCTCTCTGTCTCTCCTCAAATGTTTTAAAAATGTCAAAATATAAATAAAGAATACATTTTTCATCCAGGATGGTTCATACAAATGCATAATGCATCTGATGACCTTACGTCTAGCATCCCAAGGAAAATTTTGCCTGACACAGGAATCTATGAATAGCGGAAGATATGTAAATTTTTATGATTTGTGTAATCATGACTGCAGTTGTATTTGTTATAGAACTGTATTAGGCTTGCTTGCTGGCTGCTAAGAATTATGTAAAAGTGTGAAGAAACTGGATGTTAGGTGAGTGTAATCGCTAATTTGAGTAAAAGTAATTGTGTTTTGGGTGCCATTAAATTCTCATCATATTTTCCATGTGCACACTTTCACCATGAAAGCAGTTCCCAAAAGTATGTGTTGAGTTCAGTCGAAACAATTGTATAAATAATTTCACGTCATTTTCTGTGATGATAATATGGCAGTAGAGCACAACGGAGAATATATTACAGGATAATCAAAAGATAATTACAGCCTTATTCAAAAGACAGGACAGAGAACAACATCCTTTACTGTTATGGATGCGAATAGATTAGAATCTACTAAGCTGGACATGTTCAAGTTACAAATAATACCATAAAAGGCTAGTTTAAAATTGAAAATGGAAAAAACTGAAATAGGAAAAGGAGAAAACTACTAAAGAAAATTGAATTAATAAAAAAATTGGACACTGTAATTTTGATACATTAATATAATATATACATGAATATTATTTTTTTATCTTTTATTCTTCTAATGCTTTTATTAATGCATTGAGTTTAAACATTTTAAAAATTAACATGAACTGACAAAAAATGATAAAAATTTATAAAAATCCTATTATAATGGTTTTAAGTTGGACATGAGCAAGTTTTAAAAAAAAATCATAAACTGCGCAAAATTGAAAAATGAGATATTGAATTGATAGAAAAATATAGCTATAAAAAAAATCTGATATTGAGCCAATTTCTAACAATGTAGTTTCAAAATATTTATAATATTAGATAATATATTACATGCATATTTTATTTATTTTTTATGTTTTTTTATTTTTTATGCATTTATTAATAATGTATTAGGTTTAAAAAAAATTACAGGGAAAAAATTATAAAAATGTATAGCAATTGTATTACAATAGTTTCAGGCTGGACATGGTTAAGTAAGAAAAAAAAATCCTATAAAACTGCACACAATAGAAAAAGCTATAAAGAAAACCAAATTAATCAAAATAGGGCCAATTTACAATTTGCAATCACTTTTTGTAACTCCAGTTAGTGCAGCAAGGCATCACTCCTATTAGCCAGGCTTTATACTTCCCTCTTGGTCCCTGCTCTCTCCATACAGTGTGGATGATGCCTCCCTATCCTATTCCCTACACTATGAATAATATTTCTCTGAACTGATCAGTAGTTATTTTTGGTAAATAAAGTATTTCCTAACCATTGTCCCTATTGCCTGCAACGTCTCTCTCTGCACTAGGTTCACGGTAAAATGGCGAAGACCGAGCATGAGGAGACTTATAATAGGGCTTGTGACATCACAGGGGCTGGCTATCTGCTGACTGGCTGTCTGCATGGCATTATGGGTGCTTCCTCGTTCTCAGGCTTCTTACTTTCAGATTGTAACACGTGCAGCAGCCATTTTAGAAAAAAATTGATTTGTTACCACAAACCACAAGGAAATTCGACTTCGACTTCGAATTCCACTTTGCCAACTTTGATACGGTCATCTCTAATAGTAATTTTATTATAATGGTTTGAAGCTGGACATGTTCAGGTTAAAACAATATCCTAGGAAACTGCTCAAAATTGAAAACTGAAAAACTGAGATTACAGAAGAAGAAAGCTATAACAAAGACCAACTTAAAAAAAAAATCGGACACTTTAGAACAGCGATGCCCAACCTGCTGCCCTCCAGGTGTTGCAAAAAGACAACTACCAGCTTGTCCGGACAGCCTACAGCTAGCAGCTTACAGCAGGGCATGGTGGGAGTTGTAGTTTTACGACAGCTAGAGGCATCTCTGCTTTAGGCCTCTTGCACACGACCTTGGTTTGGTTCTGCATCGGAGCCGCATTTTTTGCAGCTAGGGTGCGGACCCATTCACTTCAATGGAGCTGCAAAAGATGCGGACAGCACTCCATGTGCTGTCCGCATCGGTTGCTCCATTCTGGTGCCCCGCAAAAATTATAGATCATGTCCTATTCTTGTCCGTTTTGCGGACAAGAATAGGTATTTCTGTAATGAGCCGTCTGTTCAGTTCCGCAAATTGCAGAAGGCACACAGGAGGCATGTGGTTTGCGGACCGGATAACACGGCACGTTCGTGTGCAAGAGGCCTCAGAACATTGTTATTTAATATTACATGAACATTATTTGTATTGATTTAATTTGCTCTTTTCCTCTATTTTTAATTATTGTGTTTACAATGCAATATGATTGGAATGTCATCCATGACTGAATTTTCTTAATGGACTTGACAAAAATTGCAAAAAAAATGTATGTTATTATAATGCATTGCAATTCCAGTTCAATGCAATTATTAACTGTTTGATTCCGCTAGAATAGTTAGAGCCTACAATTTTTAAAGGGGCATCAGAACTGGGCCTTTGGTCAGTAGGAGAAGATGGACTGGTATGATGAATCCTGTTTACTTCTACATCATGTGGATGAACAGGTGAGAGTGCATTGATTAGCTCAGGAAGAGATGGCACCAGGATGCTCTATGCGAAGAAGCCAAGCTGGTGAAGGCAATGTTCTGACACATGCCATCTACAGTACCCAAACGTCCTACAAAGTACACATATTATCTCAATGATATTTTCTAATGGTAATGGTCTGAGAAACATGAAGACTCCAGGTTGCTGACTTGACCTCCTTGGCCACTGTTATTAGGAAACCTTTATATATGTATAAATGTGTATATATATATATATATATATATATATATATATATATCACGGTAATAAAAGTCCAACTCCACAAGTAAAATGTAAGTAATAATTCTGTTAGTTTTGTAATTAATGTAATAACTTAATATTTCTAGTTTCTATAGTTCCTTAATAATACCTTCCCTTCTTTGAAACAGTCCCAAAAAATCTATATTCTAATGAAAATGGGTCCAAAACCTTATACACCAAGGAAGTTAATTCAAAGGGGTATTCCAGTTATATTAAATTATCCCTTATCCACAGGAAAAGAGATAACTATTAGATCGAACTTCTAGGCACCCACAAATTACTAAAAGGGAACCATCCACCAAATTTAACTGAGAGGCCGGTCAGTCATGAGTGGCCACCCTATTCATTTCTTGGGAGTTATGGAGGTAGCCGAGTACTGTGCTTGGCTATCTCTGGCCACTGTTCATTTCAGAGGGCTCCACAGGGTATGGGGCCTTTGTGCTTATGAGACCACATTGATCAATGTGTTCGCTCTATGCATCCTCCCTTATGCATCCGCCAACATCGATGGGATGCACTTCAGTCATCATGGCTCCAGAAACCTGTGACAACCTGCCAGGACCTTGTTGAATCACTCCTAGATGGGGTCTGTGTTGCAGACTGAGGTTACTCTGGATATTATCTGGTGGTCAAAAAAATTTGTGACTCAACTGTCTAAATAACTATGTTGTTTTTTATGTAAAGCTGGTAACTTTCATAGATCTTTATATGAGCACAAAATAAAATAAAAACTTGATTATAATGTAGAATTTAGGGGCAGTTGAGTTTTTTTGAAAACAAAAAAGGTCCTTTATGCTACACACTTATCTTGAAAATAAACCACCATGTGCTATAATGAACTGTATTGTACAAGAACATAACAAATGTGATTATATATTATGCGATTTTCTATCAGACAAGAGGCATAGGACAAAAAGCATGTCTTAAAAAAAGAAAATGCATTAGTCTGAAATGATACCTTTTGCTAGTTTAACAGGAAAGTAACACATTTTTTGAGACACATTTGTTAGATCAAACATAGCTGTGTGTTTCAATTTATTTCAGCCTGCATGTTACTGTAAGTAATTTGAGGATTTTTATGGATCAATGGGAGGAATTATGAGGTACCGTAGTAAATTTAAAAAAAATAAAATAAACTGGCAAAAGTTACATGTTTACATATATTTTGGTTTTGGGATATTTCTTAGCTCTGTTAGAAATTCTTTGAAACAGTAGCTTAACTAACTGCTACAAAACTAAGGCTGAGTTCACATCAGCAATCAGGCTTTCCATTCTTTCCTCCATTATAACTAAGCCGAATGGAGCCTACGGACCCCTAGACTATAATGGGGCCCGTTAGGTTTCCACTGAGAGGAAAATCTTTGAAGCAGAGTCAAAAGTCATGCATGTAGGACTTATGTGTCCGCTTCAAAAATCTTCCTCTGAGTGGAAAACCTAACTGACACCATTAAGGTCTATGAGGTCCGTAGGCTCTATTCGGCTTGGGTACTTTCACACTTGCGTTGGTGCGGATCTGTCTGTTTATTTGCACAGACGGATCTGCACCTATAATGCAAACGTTTGTATCCGTTCAGAACGGATCCGTTTGCATTAGTTAAAAGAAAAATGACAAAGTCCAAAACGGATTCGTTTTGAATTACATTGAAAGTCAATGGGGAATGGATCCGTTGTTAAATGCACCATATTGTGTCATTGAAAACAGATCCGTCCTCATTGACTTACATTGTAATTCAAAATGGATCCGTTAGGCTCTGCGTCTTCAGACGGACACCAAAATGCTGCATGCTGCGTTTTGGTGTCCGCCTCCAAAACAGAAAAGAAGCGGAACGGAGCCTAACTGATGCATTCTGAACGGATCCTTATCCATTCAGAATGCATTGGAGCCCTGAAACGGATCTCACAAACGGAATCCAAAACGCTAGTGTGAAAGTACCCTAAGTTAAGTGCCAAATCCGTCCTTTACATTCTTGTGTTCCTATAACGAAAAGGTTGAACGCTGATGTGAACTCAGCCTAAGGCTACTTTCACACTAACATTTTGGCTTTCCGTTTCTGAGATCCCTCATGGGCTCTCAGAAGCGGTCCAAAATGGATCAGTTTTGCCCTAATGCATTCTGAATAAAGAAGGATCCACTCAGAATGCATCAGTTCAGTCACCATTCCGTTTTGGAGTAGGACACCAAAAGTTGCCTGCAGCGTTTTTCTGTCCGCCATGTGTTTTCTCTGACACCATAGAAAACGGATCCGTCCCCCATTGACTTTCAATAGTGTTCATGACGGATCCATCATGGCTATAGAAGACATAATGTAACCGGATCCGTTCATGACAGATGCATGCAGTTGTATTATGGTAATGGAAGAGTTTTTGAAGATCCACGGCGAATCCACAAAAAACACTAATGTGAAAGTAGCCTATGCCAATTTTGGATTTAAATAAGATATCAGAGTCAAAATAGTCAGTAGGACTGGTTCCACAATGTCCTGGACATAGTAAATAGTGATGAGCGAAGTAATGAAAAATTCATTTTGGCTGCTTTGCCAAATAAAAAAATAATAATTGCTTTGCGAAAAATGACTTCTTTGTAAGTAGTAGGTGCAATGACAGGGAGCGGCAATTGTAGACCTCAGATGCTGCATTCATAGCTGATCACGCCACCTGACAGCAATATTAAAATTAAAAAAATTTATAAAATTATACTTTCCTCATCCATTTGAATGTGAAGAGCCTGCCGCTGCCATCCTGACTGAAGATTTAGCACAAAATCTTGCTCGGCCTATGATGGCGTCTTCACATCGACCGGCATGGTGACGTCATACATCACCACACACGGGATTTTGTTTAAGAACTTCAATCATGATGGCAGCAGCTGGCTCTTCACGCTCAAACGGATGAGGTAAGTATGATTTTTTATTTTTTAACACCATTCAGGGAAAATTGATTCACTACCACACAGCACATGGGAATTCAGCCCACTTTGTGAAGTTCAATTCACTTACCCCTAATAGTAAAGGCTGGTCAATGTTTCCTCCATGAATACCAATCAGCTAAAGCCCTGGTAGCTAATGGCACTTCAAACCATGATACCTGGTGTTGGTCCTGTGTGTCTCCACACTATGCATGATGGCAGTAGGTGCTCTCCAGCCCTCCTGAAAAATCTGATATAGCCATCATTAGCTCCAAGGCAGAACCTGCTTTCATCACTGAATATTATATTTTTAATGAATACCTACATTAGAGATCACAGGCTGGCTGAAGAGTGCCTAATGCCATCAAGCATGGTGTGGAGACACACAGGCCAAAACCAGGTATCATGTATGTTGCACCATTAGCTTCCATGACCCATTTCCATCTGGTATTAATTAAGGAAACATTGACCAGCCTTTGGTATGTCCAGGACATTGTAAAACCAGTCCTACTGCCTTTTCTTGATTAGTGTTGAGCGAACAGTTCGAGAATAGTTCGGGTTCGTACCGAATTTTGGGGTGTCCGGGACCCGGACCCGAACCCGGACATTTTCAAAAAAGTTCGGGTTCGGGTTCGGTGTTCGTCGATTACTTCCCGCTTTCTGAAGGGCTGCACAGCAGCCAATCAGCTAGCGTTTTACTTCTTGCCCTAAGAGCACATCACAGCCATGCCTACTAATGGCATGGCTGTGATTGGCCAAGTGCAGCATGTGACCCAGCCTCTATTTAAGCTGGAGTCACGTGGCGCCGCACGTCACACTGCTCTGATTAGTGTAGGGAGAGGGCGCAGCTTCTATCAGGGCGAGATTAGGCAGGTTAAAGTCAGCAACAGCACCTAATGAACGGATCAATTTACAGCTGAGAATCATTGAACTTCTGCTAGTTACTTGCTCGCTGGTTTTTAGGCTGCACAGAGCGTTTTCTGTCACTTATTTTCTGGGTTGATCGGCGGCCATTTTGTGACTTGTGGTGCGCCAGAAGAAGCTGCCACCAAGTCCATCAATCCATCAATACTAGTTTTTTTTTTTGCTATATCCTACATCAGGGGCTTGGCTGTGCTAATTGTCACCCCTAGAAACTCAGGAAAGAAATTTCTATATTTTATTAAGGGGTTAAATACAATTGCCCAAATACCAATCCCCTAAATCTGGTGTTCCAGCTTTGGCTAGACAAGTATAATACTGTCTGCTGTCTGGCAAAGGATAGATTATTTTCTGGGGTTAAATTCAATTGCCAAAATAGCAATACCATAAATCAGTGGTTTCAGCTGTGGCTGGCAAAATAGAATAGTGTCGAGGTAGCGCACACACGTACAGGCGCACGTACACGATTCTTGAATAGTTGTATTATCGCGATAATAAAACTAACAGTGTAAAGTTGACTGTATTGCTCTAAGTTATATTCGCGTACGAATGTAACTTCTATTACAACACACCAATACTAAAACTGACTAAGAGACAGCTTTAAGTTCTATTCGAGCGCGATTGCAACTTTGGAACTTAAAGTGGTGTACGATTTTAAAAGTTGAGTACTAAAAAGTTGGAATCGCAATGCGATTCTTATGTATTTGCTTAATCGCATTGCGATTACAACTTTGAGCTACCGATCACCATGGGAACGCCTCCTCCAGTAGAATGTACTGTCGGATGTGAGAATTAAGTTGAAATCGCAATGCGATTATTATATATCTGCTTAATCGCATTGCCGTTTCAACCTAGCATTGCTAAATAATTCCATCCATATTCGTTAACTTACTGACTCAGTAAGTTAACGATATGGATGGAATTATTTAGCCATGCTAAGTTGAAATCGCAATGCGATTAAGCAAATATATAAGAATCGCATTGCGATTTCAACTTAATTCTCAGATCCGACAGTACATTCTACTGGTGGAGGCGTTCCCATGGTGATCGTTAGCTCAAAGTTGTAATCGCAATGCGTTTTTACTTCGGTATATTATCCCTCTGGGTGTCTTTTACAGCCTTTTTAGTGCCCAAAAGTTCGGGTCCCCATTGACTTCTATGGGGTTCGGGTTCGGGATGAAGTTCGGGTTGAGTTCGGATCACGAACCCGGACATTTTCCGGAAGTTCGGCCGAACCTCTCGAACCCGAACATCCAAGTGTTCGCTCATCTCTATTCTTGATAAGTTAAGAGATGCAGTATTCCAACCAGATAACATCCACCTACACACAGTCGATGCTACATAACATGCTCTTCTGGGTATCTAGAAGCTTCCCTGACCAGCTCAGTTGCCAGATCTCTTCCCCATCAAGAATTTACAGGACTGGACAGGATGATGAATGTCCCATGCACAGCAGTCAACAACCAACGTGGCTGAACAACGGCTCCAAGCTGAAAAAACTTGACCATTGCCATGCCAAAGTGGCAACATGTATCACAGCCAGGGGAGATGCCACCCAGAATTAATGTGATCTCAACATATACCCTGCTGCAGGACCTAAAATAAAGAGGACACCACAATAGTTGTCTGATTATTGACCAAGCACCACTAGCCATTTATATGATGTCAATCTCAGCTCAATTCCATTAAGTTTTCTGAGTGTTTTTGTTTTTTTCTGGTAGTATGTATTCTATGAAACCACCAGTGTTTGTCCTTTTTCTGTCTATCTCAACACTCCCATGGGTTTTCCCATGAAAAGTGTTCCTATGCAATGAATAGGGCATTCCAAATTAAATATTACTGCACATTACTTTTGCTCCTACTGTTTAGCCTTTAGAGAAGGACTAACATGCACTGTAGCTTCCCTGCCCCCACTCTCCTCAGTGCTGGTCATAGTAATCTCATAGTGAAGCAACTCCCTTCATTCATTAATTCCTACTTCTAAGTTCATGTTAAATGTACAGCTTTATATCACATTAGGCAGTGGAAGATGAAATCGTGGAGGCATTACATACAATAAATATCTCTGGGGCTATACAGTTCCTTGAATAAGTATTCATACCCCTCATACTTTTCAGCTTTTTTTATGTTACCCCACAAACTTAAATGTATTTTGGGCAGATTTTATGTCATAGACCAACACAAAGTAGCAAGTTTGTTGGAAGTGAAAAGAAAATGATACACATTTTTCAAAATTTCTAATTAATAATCTGCAAAGTGTGGAGTGCATTTATATTCAGTCCTCTGCACTCTGATACCCCTATATATAAAATCCATTGTGACCAATTGCCTTCAGAAGTCACCTAATTAATAAATAGAGTCCAACTGTGTGTCATTTATTCTCAGTATAACTACAGATGTTCTGTGAAGGCCACAGAAGTTTGTTAGAGAACATTAGTGATCAAATAGCATCATGAAAATCAAGGAACACACCAGACAGGTCAGGCATAAAGTTGTGAGGTGTAAAGCAGGGTTAGTTATAAAAAAAATATTCCAAGCTCTGAACATCTCACCGGGCACTGTTTAATCCATCATCCAAAAATGAAAGAAGTATGGCACTAGGGCAAACCTACCAAGACGTGGCCATCCACCTAAACTGACAGACCAAGCAAGGAGAGCACTAATTAGACAAGCAACTAAGAGGCCAATGCTCACTCTGCAGTAGCTGCAGAGATCCAGAGCTCAGTTGGGAGAATCTATCCACAGGACAACCATTAGTTGTCTACTCCACAAATCTGGTCTTTATGGAAGAGTGGCAAGAAGACAGCCATTTTTGAAAGATAGCCATAAAAAGTCCTATTTGCCGTTTGCCACCAGCCATGTAGGGGCACAGCAAACATGTGGAAACATGTGGTCAGATAAGAGCAAAGTTGAACTGTTTTAGCCCAATTGCAAAACACTGTGTGTGACGGAAAACTAACACTGCACAACACCCTGAACACACCATCTCCAGCATGAAACATGGAGGTGGAAGTATCATGCTGTGAAGATGCTTTTCTTCAGCAGGCACAGGGAAGCTGCTCAGAACTGATGGGAAGATAGATGGGCAATCCTAATGAAAAACCTGGTAGAGGGAGCAGAAGACTTGAGACTAGGGCAGATGTTCAACTTCTAGCAGGACAATGACCGTAAACATCCATCTAGAGCTACAATGGAATGGTTTAGATCAAAGCACATTCTTGTAGTAGAATGGCCCAGTTAAAGTCCACAATACAAATGTACACTGCCCTTTCCAGATATTTATTTATTAAATTTTTTGAAAACCATGTATTATTTTCTTTTCACTTCATGCATACTTACTAGTTTCAAGGCACTATTGTGAGAGACTATGTTGTATGTAGGGAAAGAAAAGATTAGTAAGACCTGATCGCAATGCTCTCTGGGAGAAGGAGGTGTTTGACTGTCTCATGTGAGCTCCTGTCAGCACACAGAAAGGAAATAACTGCCTTCAAATCAGCATTTAAGTGAGTAAAGAAGATTTTTTTAAATTTGTGGTATAACCCAATTAAGTCACTGAAAATAGCTACACTCACTAATAAAAAATATATCCCAAACTAAGAGGGAGTTGTAGGAATGAAACTTTGTATGTGTGAGTGTAATGATTATATATGTGAGTACAATATGAGATGGAAATTAGAAATATTTTTGGGGAAAAATGTACAATTGAAAGGAGGCTCTATGACCCCTCTTAGGCCACCCCTCGCCTGGATACCAGATGAGATACGGTTGGACATGGAGACATACAGGCTCCATGTGATATCCTGCGGCACGTTTGTCCATAGATGTTAGAGCTGGGCCTGTAAATCCTGCACACTCATAGATTGTCTAAGCTGGTGTCCAGGCTCATCGGCGATAAATCTGGTGACCAATCAGGCCAAGGAAGTGCTGCAATCTGGCCTAGACATTGGTGGAGAAGAAATTTTATGGCCTTTTGTAAAAAGACCCAATGTCTACTCAAACCACACTTGTAATTAGTGTTGAGTTTATCGAACTCCATGAAGTGGAATTCGATCCAGATTACAGGGGAAATTCTATTAGCAGCAAAATCAAATTTGCTCATGCTTCATGGTAGCAAAACAGTTTTCCCTGAATGGTGGTAAAAAAAAAAAAAAAAAAGATTGAAGATTTTGCATAATGACATTATCACGGACCGTGCAAGATTTCAATTAAATGGATGAGGTAAGTATGTTTTTTTTTATCATGGTACACTGTAATTTTGGTGTCCAATGCCGCGATCAGCTATAAACACGGCATCTGAGGGGCTCAATTGCCATTGCACCGACTACTTACAAAGGAATGCGCTTCGTGACAAAGTAGTTTGTCACAAAGCGATTTTTTTTAAAAAAATTTTCAATACTTTGCTCATCTCAATTTGTAATCATTAAAATATCTGCCTGAGACAAAACTGCGTGCTGGGTTTTGTTGCAATCTGACATTTCTTTCTGGGTGTATAATTTTTTTTTGTCAATGAGTGTATATTTATTCAGTGGTATTTTTTCATTATTATTTCTCAATTTTTATTATTATTTTACGTTAGGAGTGGTATTTTTTTAGCAACCACCCAATTCCATTTTGAAGTGTAAAATTTAGTTCCTCAGGCCACTGCGCTCACACTGAGAGGTTGGATACGCATAAATACACTTCTATTGGCTTCTCTGTGATAAAGTATATTGCCAAGTTTGACATGTGTTTCTTATTGGCATTGACTTAAAAAGAACTGGAGGAAGTTCATATTTTCACATCTGACAATTTTTAGTAGTCAAGTAAGTGTAAAAAAAAAAAGAATATAGTACTTTGACGTAAAAGAAAAAAATGTAATATTTTTGAAAATACAATTGTAGAAAGAGATGTTCAACACAGTAAAATCTCTTTATTCCATGTAGTAAAACACCCAGCATAATAGTACGGAAGGACGCTTAGCTGTTTCAGACTCAAATCATGGCATAACCATAGGATAAAAATCACGCGCAAAATCAGCAAATAATGGGTATACATCAGTATAAACAGGACACCTATAAGGAAAGCTGAAGTGAGACTCAATATATACAGTGCCTTGCAAAAGTATTCAGCCCCCCTTGACTTTTTTGGTGTTTTGTTACATTACAGCCTTAAGTTCAATGTTTTGTTAATCTGAATGTTATGTGATGGATCAGAACACAATAGTCTAAGTTGGTGAAATAAAATGAGAAAAAAATATAAATAAAACTTACAGTAGGTTCCCACTCAAAAGGCAACCTTGACGAGGAGAGTGGGCTTATGCCTTTTGATCAAAATGTACACTAATGCCTCTAGTATATCATGCAATATAGGGGGCTGTACAGTTAAGATTGCGCTGAGAAGCGAGTTTTATTTTTGCTGAGAAGAAGTTATAGATCAAAGCATAGCATGTGGATGTGCAATCCAGGTCTGTTTTTCTCTTTTTGGTATATGTATATAAATAAAACTATTGTTTAGAAATAGAAAACAGAAAATTGGCCTGTGCGTATGTATTCACCCCCTTTGTTAGGAAGACCATAAAAAGCTCTACCTTCAGAAGTCACATAATTAGTGAAATGATGTCCACCTGTGTGCAATCTAAGTGTCACATGATCTGTCATTATATATACACACCTTTTTTTAAAGGCCCCAGAGGCTGCAACACCTAAGCAAGAGGCATCACTAACCAAACACTGCAATGAAGACCAAGGAACTCTCCAAACAAGTAAGGGACAATGTTATTGAGAAGTATAAGTCAGGATTAGGTTATAAAAAAATATCCAAATCTTTGATGATCCCCAGGAGCACCATGAAATCTATCATGACCAAATGGAAAGAACATGGCACAACAGCAAACCTGCCAAGAGACAGCCGCCCACCAAAACTCACAGACTGCGCAAGGAGGGCATTAGTCAGAGAGGCAGCACAGAGACCTAAGGCAACCCTGGAGGAGCTGCAGAGTTCCACAGCAGAGACTGGAGTATCTGTACATAGGACGACAATAAGCCGTATTCTCCATAGAGTTGGGCTTTATGGCAGAGTGGCCAGAAGAAAGCCATTACTTTCAGCAAAAAACAAAAAGGCACGTTGTGAGTTTGTGAACTTTTCGGCCGTCAAAGAAAGCGCTATGTCTGGTTCAAACCCAACACATCATATCACCCAAAGAACACCATCCCCAGTGAAACATGGTGGTGGCATCATCATGCTGTGGTGATGTTTTTCTGCAGCCGGAACTGGGAAACTGGTCAGAGTTGAGGGAAAGATGGATGGTGCTAACTACAGGGATATTCTTGAGCAAAACCTGTACCACTCTGTGCGTGATTTGATGCAAGGACAGAGGTTCACCTTCCAGCAGAACAATGACCCCAAACACACTGCTAAAGCAACACTTGAGTAGTTTAAGGGGAAACATATAAATGTGTTTAAATGGCCTAGTCAAAGCCCAGACCTCAATCCAATAGAAATCTACAGTTGTGTTCAAAATTATTCAACCCCCACTGAAATTGAGTGCTTTGGCCAGTTTGACATTGATTTTGATCATTTCAGTCATCTTGTTTACAATTAAATCAAAGAGGCCCTTGTAAGTCAGACAAATATAACATAACATTTATTTATAAGTAAATAACCACAAATGTCTTTTCTGTGCTCACATCATTATCAGTTTTATTTAACCCCCAAGTGACATTCAATCTTAGTACTTAGTACAACATCCTTTTCCAGTTATAACAGCTTTTAGACGTGAAGCATAGCTTGACACAAGTGTCTTGCAGCGATCTACAGGTATCTTCGCCCATTCTTCATGGGCAAAAGCCTCCAGTTCAGTCCCATTCTTAGGCTTGCGCGCTGCAACTGCTTTCTTTAAGTCTCACCAGAGGTTCTCAATCGGATTTAAGTCTGGTGACTGCGATGGCCACTTCAAAATGTTCCAGCCTTTAATCTGCAACCATCCTCTAGTGGACTTGGAGGTATGCTTGGGATCATTGTCCTGTTGAAAGGTCCAACGTCTCCCAAGCCTCAGGTTTGTGACGGACTGCATCACATTTTCATCCAATATCTCCTGGTACTGAAGAGAATTCATGGTACCTTGCACACGCTGAAGCTTTCCTGTACCTGTAGAAGCAAAACAGCCCCAAAGCATGATTGACCCCCCGCCATGCTTCACAATAGGCAAGGTGTTCTTTTCTTCATAGGCCTTGTTCATCCTCCTCCAAACATAGCGTTGATCCATGGGCCCAAACAGTTCTAATTTTGTTTCATCAGTCCACAGAACACTATCCCAAAACGTTTGTGGTTTGTCCACATGACTTTTGGCATACTGCAGCCGACTCTTCTTATTCTTTGGAGACAGCAAGGGGGTGCGCCTGGGAGTTCTGGCATGGAGGCCTTCATTACGCAGTGTGCGCCTTATTGTCTGAGCTGAAACTTCACTACCCGCATCTGACAAATCTTTTTTCAGTTCCTCAGCAGTCACACGGGGACTTTTCTCCACTTTGCGCTTCAGGTAGCACACAGCAGTCGAAGTCAGCATCTTCTTTCTGCCACGACCAGGTAGCGTTTCAATAGTGCCCTTTGCCTTGAATTTGCGAATGATGCTTCCTATGGTGTCTCTTGGTATGTTTAACATCTTTGCAATCTTCTTATAGCCATTGCCCTTTCTGTGAAGAGAAATCACCTCTTCTCTTGTCTTCCTGGACCATCCTCTTGACTTCACCATGTCTGTAGACACACCAGTAAATGTCTAGAAGGAGCTGAGTATCACAGTCATTTTACATCTGCCTAATTGGGGCTTATTCTGCTTGATTGCTGCTCCTTGACACCCACAGGTGTTTTCAATACCTGATCAAAAACACTTGAATGAACCTCTGTTCTTAGGCTGGGAACACACCTAGGCGTTTTTGGATCAGGCGTTTTTTTGAGCGTTTTTTTCGGATTTTTTGTATTTTTGCAACGCGCGTATTTGGGGCGTTTTTTTAGATTGACAGCTTACAGTTTGCAGAAAAAAAGAATCCCCACCCAGCAAAGGTGGGTGGAGATTCTGCCTTTCTGCTGGGTTTTACTACAAAAACACGCGATCATATGCGCGTTTTTGAAGCGGAAAACGCGCATATTTTCTTATATGCGCGTTCCCATGCTTTTCAATGGGTGCAAACGCGTGGGAAAACGCCCCAAAGAAGCTCATGCACAAGCGTTTGCGTTTGGCGTTTTTCAGCGCGTTCAAACGCGCTATAAAACGCTCAAGTGTGAACCATGTCCATTGGAATACAAAACGCTTAGGTGTGTTCCCAGGGTTAAGAGTGGTCGTCTTTAAGGGGTTGAATAACTGTGACAATGAAGAAATCACAAAAAAACATTTAATACTGTATTACAAAAACAATTGATGTCATTTTAGTTGCATTTGGTTCTTTAAAAAGTCCTTGTAAGATTTCATTCTGAACACAATTACAAATGTACACTAAATTCCCTAAAACCCTTTACAGCATTGGGGGTTGAAAATTTTTTGAACACAACTGTACATGTGTTTTTACTGGACTATGATGTATACAATACAAAAGCGCTGCACTCCTCGTTCTTCTATCCTGCACAATCCGGTAAAAAAAATGGATCCTTTTTTATTTATTTTTTTACAATGAAACTCTATGGTGAACAGATGTCACTGTCATTGCATCAGTATGAGGCATCCAAATACTTTTTTTTGTATACATTAAACGGATGGGAAAAACGTGATGTGAACCCAGCCTTAAATGTGGGACAAAAATGTGATGTGAACTAGCGGCGCATTGTACAGTTGTTGAAAAAACCATATTCGCCTGCTCCCCGCCGCTCCGTGATCTTCCAGTCCCCATTCTGTAAACTTTGGTTGCATGGGGGTCAGATGACTGGCCTCATACTGGTGTGTCCCCAAGCAGCACATGGGCACCCAGAGGACTGTGGCATCAGATGGATAGGGGGCGCCACTGGTTAGGGCTCATTCACACGAACATATGGGTTCCGATCAGTGCATTGGGGCCGCAATTTGCGGTCCCTTAAAAAAAAAGGAGAACATTCGTGAGGCCTCCGGGACGGATTCAGACCCATTCAACTTGAATAGGCCTGCATCCCTCTGTTCCACAAAAAGATCGGACATGTTCTATCTTTCTGCAGTATGGAAGTACGGGACGGAACCCCAAAGAAGCACTCCATAGTGCTTCCATAGGGTTCCGTTCTTCCATTCCGCACCGCTCCGCATCTCCTGATTTGCGGACCCATTGAAGTGAATGAGTCACCATCCGTGATGCGGAATGCACACAGAATGGTGTCTGTTTATTGTGGATCCGCATATGCGGTCCGTAATACGGAAACGGAACCCATACGTTCGTGTGAATGAGCCCTTATTGTGAGCCAAAACCAGGTGTGAGTCAAAAACACAGAACAGGTGCAGATCTCTTCATTATAACTTATGCCGGTGTAGCCTCCACTCCTGGTTTTGGATCACAATCCCTAATGGAAATAACTGATCAAATAACTGAAGTGTGAGCAAGGCCTGAGCTGCTGATCCTGCAACCTCTTTGGATATGTTCACACAGAGTATTTTCTGTGCTTATAAAAACCTAATGAAGAATTCGCATCAAGTTTTTATTGGATGTGTTTTTTTCTGACGCATTTTATAAAGCACTTTTTGATGCAGTTTTGGCATGGATTTTCATTCTTTTCTATTTTCAATGGGAATTCTGGACATGGACCCCGCGTTAGACAGGGCACTTTTTTTCCATGGTGCAATTTATAAAACCACAAGGTGAAAAAAAGGGGTGGTTCCAACCGAGCCCCTGAAGTGAAGAGAGAGCACAATGTGCATGCAAGGTCATCCTCCATTATAATATGAGTGTTCGGAAAATAGTTTATCAATGGTAATTCCATAGCAGTGAATGGAGATAGTGCTCCACATGCACACTGTTATGGGGGATCTGTGGATGTCACTGTTATGGGGGATCTGTGGATGACACTGTTATGGGGGATCAGTGGATGACACTATTATGGGGGATCTGAGGATGACACTGTTATGGGGGATCTGAGGATGACACTGTTATGGGGGATTTGTGGATGACACTGTTATGGGGGATCTGTGGATGGCACTGTTATGGGGGATCTGTGGATAGCACTGTTATGTGTGGGATCTGTGGATGACACTGTTATGGAGGGGATCTGTGGATGACACTGTTATGGGGGATCAGTGGATGACACTATTATGGGGGATCTGAGGATGACACTGTTATGGGGGATCTGAGGATGACACTGTTATGGGGGATTTGTGGATGACACTGTTATGGGGGATCTGTGGATGGCACTGTTATGTGGGATCTGTGGATGACACTGTTATGGAGGGGATCTGTGGATGACACTGTTATGGGGGATCTGTGGGTGGTACTGTTATGGGGGATCTGTGGATGGCACTTTTATGGGGTACCTGTGGATTACACTGTTATGGGGGATCTGTGGATGGCACTGTTATGGGGGATCTGTGGATGACACACTGTTATGGGGGATCTGTGGATGGCACACTGTTATGGAGGGGATCTGTGGATGACACTGATATGGGGGGATCTGTTGATGGCACTGTTATGGGGTACCTGTGGATGACACTGTTATGGGGGATCTGTGGAGGACATACTCTGATGGGGGACCTGTGGATGGCACACTGTTATGGGGGACCTGTGGATGACACTGTTATGGGGGACCTGTGGATGACACTGCTATGGGGGACCTGCGGACGACACACTGTTATGGGGGATCTGTAATGACACACTGTTATTTGGGGGAATCTGTGGATGACACACTGTTATGGGGGATCTGTGGATGACACACTGTTATGGGGGATCTGGCTATGATACGGCCTCAGTGTGTGAGATTGCTTTACAGATTCCTTTATTAGCAGCCCTGGTCTGCTCCTCCCAGGTACTGAAAAAAAAAAAAAAAAGAAAAGACACTGCTAATTTGGACTCCGGTTCTTAATCTATATTCCAATGTATCCCCCCCCCCCACACCATTAACAATGCAGACCACCTAAACAATGCCGTCTTCTTTAGTTTAACTAGATCCATCTATGTCCCAGACAGCCATGTGGCAATTGAACACAGTACAGCCACATCAGACGCACCACATGAGCATGCCGTTTGGTTGTGCCCCGGAGTCACACGGAGCCCACAGGACACAAGGAGCGCACACAGAGGCACAGGGAGCTTACATACGAAACACAGAGAGAACACAGAGGGGGCACAGGGAGCGCACACAGTGGGCATAGGGAGCACACACAGTGGGCACAGAGAGTGCACACATGGAGCACACAAAGGGGGCACAAGAAGCTCACACAGCACACACAGGGAGCACACAGGAGGGTCCATAGGAAGCAACACAGAAGGGGCCACAGGCAGCAAAACAGGAGGGGGCACAGGGAGCACACAGGAGGGGGCACAGGGAGCACACACAGCGGCCACAGGGAGCTCACACAGTGGGCACAGGAAGCACACACAGCGGGCACAAGGAGCTCACACAAAGGGCTCAGGGAGCACACAGGAGGGGGCACAGGGAGCACACTGGAGAGGTCGCAGGGAGCACTTAGGAGGATCCACAGGGAGCAACACAGGAGGGGCCACAGGGAGGAAAACAGGAGGGGGCACAGGGAGCACACAGGAGAGCCACAGGGGAAACACAGAGCTGACAGTGGGAACTCACAGGTCAGTGACCATCATTACTTGAGAGCAGTGAAGGGCTGCTACAATGAGAATGTGACCTCCCCCCCCAACAGCCCTGCACCCCCTCTTCCACAGATACTGCTGCATGCTTTTTACACATTTTACCAGATGGAGAGGGAACAGGCTGGGTGTTTTGATAAGAGAGTTCTGGGAGCCCTTTGCAGTTCAGGAGCTGAGGTCAGAGTCTGGGGGCCGGATGCAGAAGAAGGCCCAGTCATCCCAGTATGAAGTTTTGGCCTCCAGCCTGAAGAAAATGCAGGCAAAGAATGGGGATGGGGCTATTCTAGCTCCTCCCATGCAGAACATCCTGATGCCGGTCTGTGGCATCACTCAGGATTGTGGATGATGCAGCCTGCTGGGCTTTCACTGAGGTCTGGTGAGACGGGGAGACTGTGCGGGTGGAAACAGCAGCGGTGACTGTTCTTTCAGGGACCACAGCAGCGTGGTAGAGAGACACTGGGTAGCATGTGGAGGAGGAAAATAAAGGAATAAAATAAAAAAAATAAAGATTCCCACACTCGGCCCACTTAAGTATCTAACAGCAGGGGGCCCCTTTCAGAAAGGGGGCCCTGGGCAATTGCCCTTTTTGCCCCTCCCATCCCCCCTACCACCGGCCCTGCCTGTATAAGGAACTTGTATGAGGAGCTTGTTTTTGTTGGATAATCTGTATGATGAACTTATATTAAGAACTTGTTGTGAACTTGATACTATTTCACCACGATCAGTGAAAATATGGTGTTAGGTTGTCAGGTGTAGAGATGCAACTTCATTTTTGCCACTTTTCCAAAAGTCGCACATAGTAAATGCACCATAAAAGAGACTTAAACACTAAATATGTTCTTAAAATTATATCACTTTGAAAAGTAGCAAAGTGTAGCATGGGGAAATCAAGGTTGTAAGATTTCTGCGGCAAAAAATGTGCAATTTTGCGCTGGAAAAGTGGTGCATTAGGAATGAAAAATCCCCCCCCCCCTTAATTCCTATGTAGACGATCCCCTAATGCTTTCATAATAAGCCTTAAGATTTAAGCAGGGGTGTGATCAGGTTCTAGCTCCACCCATATTAGGAGGACTTTTTTTAATGACTTGAGAACATCATCTCAAACGTTGCTTGAGCAAGGCAAATAAAACATTCAATATTGTGATTTGATGTTACTTGGCGTCCATAAGTTGTCAGGGATGTTTCTAAACATTTTTTTACATATCTCTTCACATAACACATGCCGACCATATTTTTACAAGCTTTGTTTATTGCAGCTTTTGTTAATTATTTGTCTGCTATGATAAAACTCAGAGAAAAAACCCAATTGTTAAGTCCAGGGCTGAGGTGCGGGTACAATGGACAGCTGCCGTCATTCTATGTGTGCACCTGAGTCACCGCCGAGCTACAACATTCAGACTATAAAAATGCCAAAGACCAGATAAAGGCGCAAATGTTTTATTTATCACCGTGCTAGTTAAATGTAATGTAGCTGGCTTCACAGACATGATGGACAGTAATAACCGTTCTGAGCAAATATCAAATGGGAATGTTAGATCTGTAGAAAAACACATCCGCAACGTTCTGCTTGAAATAAACCCTAATCTGCTTTATGCCGTGAGGATCTGTACACTAAACGAGTGAGTTTATGCCTGGCAAGACTCAATCCTTTATCATTACTATACTAAAAAAAATCCAGCTTAACACTGATGTTATACAAAATTTTATAAAGGATTTCGCCAACTAATTAAAACCCCAAAATATTGGGTTAGACAAAAAAATGCAGGAGTGCCCAAAAAAAGAGTGCTGAGTGATAAATAGCCCAGATACGCAAATTGATTTTACACAAATCACATTTCTTATAAATTTCCCCAAGTGCTTGAATTTTGGCAAATCCAAAACTTAAAATGTCCCACAGGAGGAATCTTTTAAAATGGCAGCCACTATTTTACAGATCAAAAGACACAGAAGGCATCTACCACCAAAATGGGATCATTTTGCGTTACAGCACTACAGTTTGGCCTGATGAAGTGTCTTTCTTGTGTGACCCGAAACGTTGATTAATTATGACCGGCTGAATAATAAAAAACTCACTGATTTCACAAGCATAAAACGGAGTGCTGTCTATCTCTGTAAAATATCCTAGCAACATGCCATCAAAGTCCCAGAAAACAAAAAAACATAGGAGCTGGATGAGGTGCGTGGCGGCATGACGTAGGACGCTGAGTGCTGCGGCTTCCTCCCCCCCCCGCCCTTGCTCTGCGTCTGTAGGGGCATGCAGCCGCTTAGGAGCCCATTAGGAAGGACGGTGCCCCGGCCCTAATATGTGAAGCCTGGATCGGTTTGCAGCTTGTAACCCTCGGCGTGACGAGCGTTAAAGAAAATCGGTGAGGTGAAGTTGCTCCACCAGCATGATTGGTCCGGACAAGGACGAACAGCTATTCTCCCTGACGGCCGTAGGTGTGCCTGATTGAGGCGAGCTCGCCGCGGGTAACGGTCATTGGACCTATCTAGAGGCGCTGGGAGTCGAGTTGGTGTGTTCCGGAGTCAGCACATGCTGAAGCAGAGATTGGTGGAGACGTCTCAGCTTGGAACTAGACGCAACTGGGTGGTGAGATCCATGCTGTTCATTATATGAGTGCTCTGAAGAAATTCCCTAGCCCTCTGAGAGAGCGGTGAATGGGGTGATGTTACATACTTTATACTCCTTTTGATGGGGGTTTGCTTGTTCCCCGCAAGTGCTTAAAGAAAGTGGGACACTAGACATAGTTTTCTCTGGAACTCTACTCTACTCAAGTGATCCCGGATTATGACTATAACGGGTCCACAAGTTAAATTGGCTCTATAGACTGATTCGGATTATCAAAACGTCTACCTGTGGAAGGTTGAGGGGGAGCAGAGAGAAAGAGGAAGGGAAAAGGAAAAGAAAAGAAAGGAGACGTTAAAGTTAGCTCTCTAGGAGCTTCGGTTTCAGTTGGTGTCTCAGGGGATAACGCTCTGCAAGACGCTCGGTTGGTGCGGGCTCAGGGAATGTATAGTCAGGGCGTTATAATAAGGCAAGGATGTGTTAATATCGCTGCTTAAGCCACTTTGATATATCTGCGATACAGCAAGGAAAGACTGCGTTATACTCGCTGTTTTAGACTCTGGGATATACTGTGGAAAGTTGACTTTGCTCCGGGCAAGATTGAAAGGCTCATTCCATGCGGATCGTACTATCGGACCTAGAATCTGTGGCTATGGACAGTCGGACACGATAGTCGTTTGAAGTTGGTTTTTTTTTTTTTTTTTCTCTCTCCTATATTTTTGGTAGCAACCGTCAATCAAGTATTGGCAACTGCTGATAAGCAATTAATTATGGATCATGATATTTGAGAGGACTAATTATGAATTCTGACATGATTGTAATGGATTGATGAGCAGTGTTTAATAATTTTTTTTTCTTTTGGTGCTGCTTAGGCAAGCAATCTCTAATTATGTACTAATCACTATTCACTAAAGATCATGTACTAATTATTAGTTATATTGTTATCAGGAAGCCAACTTTATCAGTAATTAATTATGGATCATGATATTTGATAGGACCAACTTTGGATTTGGACAGGATAGTAATGTATTGTTGATCAGTGTTTAATGAATTGATTGAGGGAGGGAATATACAAAGGGGCTTAAGTGGATCACAATTCTGTGCTATTGATGTACTGTGCAGACAAAAGGCAATTGTAATCACTGCTTAACTACTTGAGTGACAGGTGTTGGAGAGGGGAAGGAGAGGGGTTTGGGAGTGGAGTAAAAGCAAGGTATGCCACCCAAAAACCAGCCTCGTAAATCGATAGGCCCGACCTCACCGAAAGGGGTGGGGTTGGAAGCCCAGTCACAAAAATGGACAGGTTCCTGAAATCACCGCAGGCAAAAACAAGAAAAGGTGCGGACCCCAAGGGATCGGGAAAAGAAAAAGAGGTGGAAATACCAGTTCAATATGAAAGCTCGGTAGACCTAGGTGGTGGTAATAGGATGGAGGCAATTGATGTGAAACTTGCGGAGATTTTGGGTGCCATACAACAATCTAACAAAGCGATGACAGATTTGTCTGGTAAGGTGTCGGCAGTACAAGTGGAGACAACACTGATTAGGCAGGACATCAACAATGTCAGAGAGAAGGTTAAAGAACTACAGGACTCAACAATTAGGTTAAATAAGGAAGTAGATAGTGCGATCAGTAAAGTACAAAAAGTTGAGTCAGAGGTAGTGCACTTAAAGGAGAAGGTGACAACACTAGAGGATAGGTCAAGGAGATCAAATTTGAGGTTTATTGGGTTTCCAGAGGGATCTGAGTCAGGCAATGCTACGAACTTTATCCGGGAATGGATTCTATCGGTCACAGAGACAGGTGTTTTGTCAGCGATTTTCGACATAGAACGGGCGCATAGAATTCCGGGGGTAAGGGCATACCGGGTGCCACTCCGAGGGCAATCCTGGCGAAGTTTCTGTCCCAGCGTGACAGGGATTCACTTTTGCGCTGGAAGAGAAACGAGCAGGAACTAACATTTAATGGTAATTCGATTCAGATTTACCCGGATTTCTCCAGAGATACACAATTGAAAAGGAGAGAGTATAGTGAAGTGAAAAAGAGGTTGATATCCGCAAATATAAAATACTCTATGATGTTCCCTTCTAAACTACGGGTTATCTTTGGAGGAAAGGTGCAATTTTTAATAACCCTATTGAAGTCTTGAATTGGTTGGAAAGAGAGGGCTTAGGTTGATGCGGGAGCGGGGTTAAGGGGGATGAAGTAGCAATTAGGAAGAGGTACGCAAACACTTAGTGGTTCGTACCAAATGGGGGATGGGTGGGAGAGGGTTTTGGGGAGTGGGGGTGGGTAGGACTGTGTGCCATGGCGACTAGATGGAGGAGGAAAGTTAAGCAGAAGGAGCGACTGTTTATGGGATGTCACTAACATGTCAGAGGATCTTTATGTGGAATGTAAGAGGACTGGGGGACCGAAAGAAAAGAGTAATTGTTAATGATATAGTTAATCGGCATTTACCAGCCATAATATGTTTAGTGGAAACACACTTTACGGAAGACTCGAAGCATATGTTTTCTAAAGGCTGGATGAAGATAGAACTACACTCGTGTTTCTCAGCATATGCAAGGGGTGTTAGTGTGTTTGTACACAGAAATATGAATTTCACACTTATTGGAAGAAAGATAGATAAGGAGGGTCGGTATATCTTTATGCATGGAAGATTGGGTGATATGGTATGTATCCTGGCCTTCGTTTATATCCCTCCCCATTTACTGTTAAGGTTTTTGCAGAGTTAATGGAATATATTAATAATAAGGATAATTGTCCAATATTCGTGATAGGTGACATGAATGATGTGATGGATGAGACAAAAGACAGAAGCTCAGCTAATAGTATAGGTAGGCAGGAAAGAAAGCAAGGAACTCTATTGAATAGGACATGTAAAGAATTAGGATTATTGGATGCCTGGAGATATCTATACGGGGACAAAGTGGCCTTTTCTTGTTATTCGAGGTCATATGCCAGTAGATCCAGAATTGATTTGGTATTGATAAATGAGGAGATGCTGGATAAAGTTGTGGCCATGAAATATGAAACTGTCACCATATCAGATCATACCCCGGTTCTGGTACATATACGGGACAACCTGGGTGTAAGTGGGGGTAGAACGATGAGGATAAATGCACATTGGTTTAATGTAATTCAGGACATGCAGAAAATCGAGGCTGCTATAGTAGAGTTCTGGGAACTGAATATAGGTACGGCCCATTTGAATATGGTGTGGGACTCGCTTAAGGCGTTTATTCGGGGCTTATTATATAAGCATATAGCTGAGGCAAAGAAGGAATATGGGAGAAAGGAAAGGCTACTTGAGCAAGAGGTGAGAAGGTGGCAAAATGGCGAAAAGGAAATAGGAGATAGGAGGGAAAATCTATTAGAAAAAGCGGTAAATAGGTATAAGTTATTCCTACAGGAGAAAGCTCAACAAAAACTCTTTTTCCAAGGACAGAATAGGTTCTTGGAGGGAGGAAGATCGGGCGCTTCTTAGCTAAAATTGTTCAAAACCAGAAGGGATGTACAAGAATCTCCACTATAAGATCTCCAGGAGGGGTACTCCTATCAGATAAAAATGAGATAGCTCAAGAATTTGTCACTCATTACACACAGTTATATAGTTCTGAAGGAGAAGGAAAGGAGCCGGCTATTAATGCTTTTTTGCAGAAAGTTGAAATCCCCTTCCTTAATGAGGAAGATAGAGAGAAATTAAACCAACCGATATTATTACCGGAGCTGGAACTGGCACTTAAATCAATACAGGGTAACACAGCAGCGGGTTCGGATGGATTGCCATTTGAACTCTATAGAAAGTTTGGCGGAACTATGCTGCCACTATTGATGCAGGTTCTAAATTCAGCCTGGGGTGGAGGGGTCCTCCCCCCCTCAATGTCTGAAGCAATTATTACTTTAATTTTGAAAAAAGATAAGGAAGAAACGGACATTCGGGCATACCGTCCAATATCTCTGCTAAACGCAGATTACAAAATATATGCTAAGGTATTGGCTAATCGGCTTAAACCATTAATTAGCAAATTAGTACATACAGACCAAACTGGTTTTATACCAGGGAGATCGGCTCAGATGAGCATTCGGAGAGCATTGATGGGTGTGCGGGCGGGCGAGGGGGACGACCGCTCCATTCTGTCATTGGACGCATCGCAGGCATTTGACAGAGTGGAGCGGGAGTTTCTGTGGCAGACGATGCAAAGGATGAACCTGGGTGAGAATTTTATTGGTTGGACGAGGTTATTATACGGCGCCCCGACCGCCCGGATCTCCATTAATGGAAATAAAACTCAGCCAGTACCACTATTAAGGGGACTAGGCAGGGATGCCCTCTCTCCCCTTGCTGTTCGCTATGTTTTTGGAGCCATTAGCCTGCATTATAAGGGAAGATGCAACTATAGCAGGTTTTGGACGGAGAGGGTTCTCGATAAAATAAATCTGTATGCGGACGACGTATTGCTTTTCCTGAGGGATGGATATAAGATCTTGCAGCATGTAATCACATCTATTAACGAATTTGGATTTCACTCAGGATATAAAATAAATTGGGAGAAAACAGTTTTGCTTCCACTCAGGAGACCCCCTAAAAGTAATCCCACGCAAGTGAAAATATTATCATGTACAGATAAAATAGATTATCTTGGTGTTAAGATCGGAGCAGCGGAAGGGGATTATATCGTACACAATGTCACCCCTCTACTTGAAACAGTGAAAAATAAGGTCCGGATATGGCAAAATTACCAATCTCACGCGCAGATAGAGTGGCGTTGCTAAAGATGATAATACTTCCCCAAATTTTATATAAGATCACACCGTGTGTAAATTGGATAGGAGATATGTTTTTTAAGAGATTAGAAAGTATTATTAATGATTTGATTTGGGGAAGGAAAAAGTCCGCCTAAAACAAAAATGGCTATGGTTTAGAATGGAGGAAGGTGGATTTTCATTACCTTATGTTCAGGGCTATTACTTGGCAGCACAGCTGGCTTGGTGGATGAGCATGGAGGAAGAGGAATTAGATTATCATTTAGGTACAGTCAATAGGACCTATACAAAAATCTTCTCTAGACTTGAGATGGGTGATATAGGCAGAATTAGGGATAAAAATTCGATTGGTTATACTATGTTAAAGGGATGGGGTAAAATCAAAGAAATATTGGGGATCACATATACATTAAATTGCACACCACTATGGCACAATCCTAATCTAATGGAATTTGTTAAGATGGAGAATGTAGAATTTTGGATTAACCGAAATATATGTTGGGTTAGTCAAATAGTGCAGGGAGGTGAGATAAGAGGAATCGAATATATAATGGGATTAAATACGGGCTATTTAGAGAGTTTTAAATATGCACAATTAAGGCACGCTGTTAGTAAAACAAAGAGAGACCACTGTTTAGAGGTGAGATCACAAGAGTTTATAGAATATTGTATGCAAGTAAGTAAGAAAGTTATTAGGATGTCTTTGATATATAAAAGGTTAGTGAGCAATCTTGAACACAAGATGAAAATTATAAAGGTGCGGGAGTGGGAGCGAGATCTTGGTCTTACGAGCGAATTCAATTGGTATGAAATTTTTAAGAATGTGAAAATGTCCACTCCGTCTAATAATTTTAGGATGATTCATATCTTTTGGATTTACCGTCTGTACTATACACCTAAAGATTTGTCAAGATTTTATCGTAGAGATGATCTGGCTTGTAAAAGATGTGGTCAAAAGAAAGCACACTTCCTTCATGTAGTTTGGGAATGCCCAGCGGTGAGAAACTTTTGGTTGAAGGTAATAGATGAGTTGAACTGCAGAACCCGATACAGGTTAGAATGGGACTTGCCATTTATATTGTTAGGGGCAGCATCACAATTTAAGAAGGTAAAATGTGAGTTGGTCAGGTTATGGTTGAAAGCTCTGGTTGTAGCAAGAGTAATAATTGTTAGAAAATGGGGGTCACAGATTAGTCCTGAAATTAACGAATGGATAGCGCTAATGGATAAGGTGGCAATCTATGAACAAAAAGTGCTCGGAGCGCTAAACAGCGTGGCAATGTAGCTAAAATCTGGGCCAGCTGGTATGGGGAAAAATAACTGTTTAACAGATAGTATTTGTTCCTCCTGATGAGTTGGGGGGATGTAAGGTTTCGCCGTGGCACACAGTCCTAAGGGGGTGGGGGGATAAGGGCTTTGGGGGGAAGTTTAGAAGAAGTAATTGGATTATAAATGATCAGTGGTTATAAAGGGGATATGTCATGTAAATGAATACTATGCTATTCTAATTCTGTTTTTGTATATAATATGGACTGGAATTATGAACTGAATTGTGTATTTTTATAAGTATGGAAAAAATAAAGTATTTAAAAAAAAAAAAAAAAAAAAAAAAAGTCCCAGAAAACACAACCCCTTTTAGCAAAAAAAATGGACCAACAGTATTGGTGTATGTCTACAACAGACATATGTTATGGCTTAAAGGGGTTGTGTCATTTCAGTAAATAGCATTTATTAAGTAGAGAAAGTTAATATAAACCACTTACTAATGTATTGTGATTGTCCATATTGCCTTCTTTGCTGGCTGGATTCATTTTTCCATCACATTATACACTGCTCATTTCCATGGTTACATCCACCCTGCAATCCATCAGCAGTGGCCGTGCCTGCACACTATAGAAAAAAGTGTCGGCATCTCTGGTGGCCAGGACCACGGGAGCACACATAGGCTGGTGCTTTTTTCCTATAGTGTGTAAGCACGACAACTGCTACTGGATAAAAAGCTGAGTGTATGTGTGTATGTATGTCCGCTAAAGGAATCCTCCCCGCATTATTTATAATCACAAAATTTTGCACAGCCGCCTCCTGTGGCTCAGGGAATGTCATAGACTGTTTTAAGTAGAAATTTTCACCCCGCGCTTTTCAATTATTTGCCCAAAAATATGCTTAGTAACCTAACCGTTAGTGCTGGGCTTAACACCGCGTGTGCTTAAGGGCGATACTCAAGTCTATTTCTGAATAGTTTCTTCCAGGATTTAAACTCCAAACCTTGTACATTAGAGGAAAGGACCTTATCCACTCAGCTATAACGCTGAATGCTAAACTGTGTCATAAAAACCTCATAGTAGTTTCTAATGTAGTGAGTATTCCTATTCAGCAGAAGTCTTATTTTATATTTCTGTGCTGGTTATCATACACCTCTGTAGTGTACTGGTTAATGTCCTTGCCTCTAGTGTACAAGGTTGGGAGTTCAAATTCAGGCAGAAACATTTATTTATTTATATATATATATATGTTTTTAGCCATAATATATTCACATATATCATTATATATTTAGAATATATAAGGTCCTTGCCTCTAATGTACAAGGTTGGGAGTTCAAATCCTGATATAAACATTTCAGAAATAGAGAATTAATTCATATATTTTATATTTTTTAGTAATTGTAAAAAATGTATGGCACAAAATAAATGTGTATATATATATATATATATATATATATATATATATATATATATACTTATATATATATACAATCAAACTTCTGATATATATGAATGCATAATATGTGTGAAACTACTACTGATGTTTTGATAATATATATATATATATATATATATATATATATATATATACACACACACACATTTATTTTTTGCCATACATTTTTCAATTACTAAAAAAAAATATAAAATATATAAATTGAATCTCTATTTCTGAAAAGTTTCTGTCAGGATTTGAACTCCCAACCTTGTACATTAGAGGCAAGGACCTTATTAACTCAGCTATAAAGCCAAGTGCTAAACAATGTCAGAAAAAACTCATAGTACATTAGTAGTTTCTGATGGAATGAGTATTCCTATTCAGCAGAAGACTTATTTTATATTTCTGTGCAGGTTAATATATAGCTCTATAGTGTGGTGGTTAATATCCTTGCCTCTAATGTACAATGTTTGGAGTTCAAATCTTGGCAGTATAATTATATATTTATTTTTATAGTAATTACACATTTATGTTGTGCCATATATTTTTTACAATTGTTAAAAAAAAATATTTAAAATATATAAATGTAATCTCTATTTCTGAAATGTTACTGCCAGGATTTGAACTCCCATCCTTTTACATTAAAGGCAAGGATGTTGACCTCTACACTATAAAGCTAAATGTTAACCTGCACAGAAATATAAAATAAGTCTTCTGCTGAATAGAAATACTTACTTTATTAGAAACTACTATAAGGTTTTTCTGACACAGTTTTGCATTCAGCGTTATAGCTGAATGGATAAGGTCCTTGCCTCTAAATTACAAGGTTGGGTATTCAAATCTCGGCTGAAACTTTTTAGAAATTAGATTTAAATTCAGTAGTTGACCCCATGCACTGACTCCATATATGGATATATCTATATATGGAGTCAGAGCAAGGACTCCTAAGCCGAACTAGAGTCCTAACACCCTCCCCTCTTCAGAGCAGGGGGTGCCTGGTTTAATGCTCGGGTTCTCCCATTGACTTCTATTTTGATTGTGTGCTCGGTAGAGTACACGAGCGCTTTGGTGCTCGACCAACACAACTAACCATCAAAATTCAGCTTCTATTCTGCTACAGGTCATTAATATGGGCTCTAATTTGTTGCTATAGGCAACGAAGGACATTCTTAGTATAAGACAGCTTATGTGTCAGTTATGATTTAGATTATGATGCTTAGCCAACGTTGTTGTAGAAGCTAATGTAACTCACTTAACCTTAAGTGTGAGTTAAATCAATTAAATGCAATAATGCCCCACTATGGAGGTCTTTTTTAGCGGAATGGGTGGAGTGTTGTGCAAGTCACTGTTAAAGGAGTGGGCTGCTGTAAAGGTCAAAGTTAAGGCGGTGGACTGCTGTGGAGGTCACTTTTTAAGGAGGCAGGGAACTGTGGGGGGTTACTGTTAAGGGGTGGGGGGCTGTGGGGGTCACTGTTAAGGGGGCGGGGTACTGTAGAGGTCACTGTTATGGGTGATACTGTTGATATCTTTTAACAACACACACAAACAATAAATGAAATAGATAAAATATTCCCGTGCGAAGCTAGTATAATATATATTGCAATCAAGATGGTACAGATGTTTTTTTCCTTTTCTCTTGACGGGATGAATGGCTCAAGAGAGCATATTCTTCCATGCATAGGGGTGGCTTTGTTGAAAGCCATTAATTGGCCATCTGTCACCCAGAAGGTCCTATGTTAAGAAAACTTAACATATATTTTAATATATAATTTTATTTTTTTATTGGATAGCGCAAAAATGAATCAACTTTGCATCCTGAGAAATGAGTAATTAACAAAATTCAAGTTAACGTTGGATTCATCTGTATATGATTTGACCTCATAATCTGGATTCAATGTGACCCGAAATAATCGATCCCCATGGACATGGTAACTGAGTCTAAGGGAGATTTACCATGCCCTTTACACCTAATTTGGGGCACCAAAAGGCACACATTTTTGTACAAGCCCCAGTTTGCACAAAAATGTGTGAATTTTTACCACTCTTTGACACACTTGCTACATTTTTTAATAGGGGTGGTGCATGGTTGAGATAGGGCATGCCCTAACCAGTCCAGCACATTTACCATTACTTGCACTAGTTTAGTGGTAGAAGTGCTGCCTGAAACCTACGACATCACACTAGTGTTAATATTTTCCGGTATTAAGATCCGTCATAGGGTCTTAATACCTGAAAAAAATGCTTCTGTTTTGTCCATTCATTGTCAAAACTGAAAAGAACAGAGTGCTCCAAAATGCATTCCATTCCATTTGGTTGCGTTCCCTTACCGGAGAGAGTCTCTTTCCGTCATGGGATGGGGAGCAAAACGGATCCACTATTCAAGTCAATGGGGACGGATCCGTGTTCTCTGACACTATCTGACATAATACAAAATGGATCCGTCTTGGCTATGTTAAATATAATACAACCGGATCCATTCATAACGGATGCAGATGATTGTAATTCCAGTAACGGAAGCGTTTTTGCTAAACCCCACCAGATCCAGTAAAAATGCTAGTGTGAAAGTGACCTTATCTACTTCAAGACAGGTATTACAAATTCCAGTCTTGATCCTTCTCCTCCACTGTATTATTTCAACCATTAGACACATGTAGCTGCTCAATTTTTTGCTAAAAAATTTACTACTAACACCCCACCAGAAAAAAATAAAAAAACTTTGTAATATTATTCACATTAATTGTGTTTATTTCTTTCTAGAAAATCTAATGTAATGATTTATGGACACAATACAGAAATGTGATTTAGAAAGGTTATAATATTGAAAGTAACATCATACATAGAACATAGCTCCTAGATTTATTTTTGGAAAATGGAACCCCTTTGAAGACAGATAAGAGCATTACTATGAACATGATTTTGTGGATTCTCCTACTTCTCGAAGAATATTGACTCACTGAATCTTGAGAGTAAAGACTGACCTGCTTAAATGGAAAAAAGCTTTGATCTATGAACATGCCGTAGCTCATTTTCAAAAATGTATACTAATAAAGATGTTCTTAGCAGATTAAAGTCATTGCATATTTATAACTGTGATTATTTTATCTTTAAAATGTGTACTTGTTCTTTTACTGAAGAATTGAAGATGACAAGAGATGAAACAGAACAGCAGGAGCTTTTAGAGAATTGAAAAGAACTGATTAGTGTCAGCCTAAACAGGTAGAAAACAAGAATGCTAAAATTCCCAGACAAGAGAAAAAAAAAGTGTTGGGAAGAAATGTCTGAACATGGCATTGACTTCTGAAATGTTGCTCTGCAAAATGAGATGGAATCAGTAGAAGTGGTGGAGACTGGATAACCATTGCATGAATGGTTGAATGGTGACAATTAGGGTACCCATCGATGAAGCCTTGGGAATGGACATTGACAAAGCAATGGAGAATTTTTGAAGAGGAGGGTGAGGAAGGCAAAAAAATTAAAAGGAAAAACGCAGAATAGATCACACAAAAAGAATATTCAGCCACAGGTTTTAGAGATGGAAGATATTAAGCTTGAATTCGGAGTAGACCACCATGCAGCGTTAACCTGCAGGGAAGACTGGCCGAAGACAAGGTGGTGGTGGAAAATCAAAATTTTGTGCTGTGAACATTACAATAATAAAGAAAAACTCTGTATAAACAGATACTTCAAAACTATTGTCAATGTATACTGTATTATACTAGAGGAAGTGATATGGTAGGACCACAAAAACCTCAAAATGTTAACCTCAGTGTAAGTGACATAAGGTCTATCTGCTCATTTGCTATCATAAGTACTATAAGAGTCCAATATATTTTTTTTCTTTCTAGTCTAGTAAAGTGTAATTAAATAAAAACAATAAATATACAATATATTTTTTTCTACTTCTAAAACATTTTTTAAATGAAGCACATTTGACATATAGAAGATACAAGCAAGATAGAAGACAATGTTTTTATGGACTTGTATTGTTATTAAAGGGCATCTGTACCTATGACACTGGCTGACCTGTTACATGTGCACTTGTCAGCTGAACACATCTGCGTTGGTCCCATGTTCATATGTGCCCAAATTACTGAGAAAGATGATATTTAACTATTTGTAAATGAGCCTCTAGGAGCAATCAGGGCATTGCCGTTACTTCTTGAGGCTCTGGTCTCTCTGCAACTGCCGCACCCTCTGCACTTTGACAGGACCAGGGAGTTTAAATGTCATCATTACACCTGTCCCTGACTTCTCCTAAAGCTTAGATGACGCAGCATTTGCAGAGAGAGCAAAGCCCAGTCTAGAGCAATGACAATGCCCCCGTTTCTCCTAGAGGCTAATTTGCATATTTTAAACCATCATGTTTCTCAGCAGTGCGGGCATATATGAACATAGACCAACACAGATGTCTTCAGCTGCCAAGTGCAGATTCCCAGCATTCTACTTCCTCTGGAGACTCTGGCACCTCATTGCTATGATCAGTGAGGGTCACAGCAGAGAGACCCCCAGCAATCATATACGGAAACCCTAACCTGTGGATAGAGGAAAGTTTACTTCAGTTCCTATCTACTGCCCGATCTGCTTGTAGAGACACAAGCACCCCCTGGGCAATAATGCTGCCAAGGCTATGGGGCCCACAGTGTATCAAGCAGTTGTCGAGGCAGGCATATGATGCCTGGAGAGTTTTGTGCATTATCTCCAATGGGACCTGTGCACAAAGCTTTCCAGACATCATCTTCTTGTCTCTGCAAATGTACAGCACAGCATGTAGTGATGCCTCTCCAACCTTAGGTCAGATTAGGCACGAGATTGGAATTTTAGGGAAGTTACTTCATATTTAGCCTTACAGTCTTACAAAACAGCTTCTTATTTATGGCACCAGATCTGTTCGCTACGCCCTGAAGTGAATGTCTACCCCTGAATACTATTTTTTATATATAATTTAGACTGATCCAATATTCAAATAAATTATCTGCATAGACATACAGGTGTGAACTTCTTTATCTGGGCGCAACATATCCTGATACATATAACCTACTTTAAAAAAGAAAAAACGGTGATACTCTGCCAAAAGATGTCTGTTATATGTGTCTCTATGTGGCCATCTAGTGGTTGTGTTCTGAATCACAACATGTCACTGTATGGTATTGTATTCATTTAGTGAAAAACCAGAGTCTTTAAAGGGGTTGTGCACCTTGGAGGGGGTGGGGGGGACCCTGTCTTGAGTAGGCCTGCAAAAGGAAGGATACTTACCTGCTTCCCTAGCTCCCTGTTCCTCTGCCTAGCCTTGGCTGCTTTGTTGAGCCCCCAGGATGTCATTTTCTCTCTGCTGCCATTAATAGTGGGCGCAGTGGTCCGTCTGAATCACTTGACCCATTTCATATGATACAAGGATACACCGGTCACTGATGCAGACAGCGATTGGCTGCAGCAGTGTCAAAACAGAAGTTTCCTTCATGGAAGCACACAGGAACAGCTGAACCCAAGGAGAGAAGAAGCAGAAAGCAAGCGCTTGAATGCCAGTAAGTATCCTTCCCTTTACAGGTCTGCCCAAGAAGGAGGAAGAAGAAGAGTTTGCCACACCCCTCCAAAGGTGCATAACCCCTTTAAACAAATTTAAAAGAAGGTAAGAGTAGTTTTCTAGGACTTCCTCAGGATAGGTCATCAATATCAGATTGATATGGGGCCACCACTCGTCACCTCCGCTGGTCATCTGTTTTGGGGAGTAGCCGACAACCCCATAGTGGACAGAAGGTTCCATCCACTGCATTGGTTTTTTGTGCCGGCATACTGCTGCTCCACTCCTGTTTACTTGAATGGGAGCAGAGCTGCAGTTCCACAACATGGCTACTGTGCAGTGAATTGGGCCTTCTGTCATCCACAGTATAGGTTCTGGCACCGGAGGCTGCCCAAAATAGCTGATTGGTGGGGTGCTAGATGAGATCATACCCCACGATCTGAAATTAATGACCTACCCTGATAAAAACACCTTTTATTTGCCGTTTTACTGCATTTTTGCTGCAGCTGTGCCACAAATTGTGTCACAACAATTTTTTTCCAACAAAAATATTTTCTTGTCATTTTTACAAAGCCAGAATATTAAATTGGGCTTTCATTGTACAGAGAACCTGTTGCTCATTACAAGTAGCTGGCCCTGCGCTGAAGATTACTTAAGACTTTTAAGCTCCCCTAATGGCGGGCAAAGCCTGAATTGTATAATTTAACCCTTTGTCTGTGCAGAGAATCTGAAAATCTGTATCAGAAAAATTAGCCACTCGCTGTTATATGGATTTAACGAGAATCTGCACAGAATGCTGGACCTAAGAATAACAAGCTGTTAATAGGTAGACATTCACTTTAAAGGGATTAGTCCAACATCGCTAAGACATGCCATGAACGTCAGATAGTGTGGGTCTCTATCTAGAGAATGGGGCCCCTGAAGTGAAGAAGAGCATGCCACACATGTGCATTATGCTTTCCATTTATCGATATGGGAGTTCCGAAAATAGTTAAGCAAGCCCGACTTATTTTCGGAAGTGCATTTGCATGAAAACTATTAAAAATATTTCACTTGTGATACCACGACTGACCACATGGCGTGATGTTATGAGAAAACATGCTCTTTAGCAATGTGTTGCAGAAAGTTGTGTCATTTGGGCTTAATACTGTGATATACTAAATCTCCAAATAGTGGCAGGAGGATGTAATGCAGCAGTTAATATTTATGTGCCATATTAGATGATTATTTGATGCCCGCTACCTCTGCACAACAATATAGACTGCAAATGATTCCTAGACTATTAAAAAGAGAATATAGTCAGTAACTCACCCCTGAAACAATGAGTTCGCCTCCCAGGTTTTGCACTTCAGCTTTCACCTTGCTGCAGATATTGAGCTGGTGGCAGTAGAGTGCGATCCGTTGAAGGTAGGCGAGTAGATCTTGTTTGCATGCAGAATCAGGACACTGCAGGGAAATAAAACAGGAACATCAGTAGACTTGATTAAATGTAACTCAGCTTCTAGTGTTAACGGCATATCATTATAACAAGGCAATCAGATAAAATAATATGCAAACAGCATATTAAACATATACTTCTCCGGCTACGGCACCGCCATTCTAGGATAACAGATCCGAGCACTACATTTTCTGTGGTATCACAAACAGCTTGGATCATTTTTCAAGGATTTACATTCTGGAGTAGGATCCATCTGGTATACTCGAGTCTTTTAGGAAATTGCCCATATAGTAATTTCCTAATACAATGCTATTAGCAGCATAGCTTTCATCATGGGTGATCACACCCCAATGCTTATTTACTCCATTGTTCCTGCTCATATTGTGCAAAAGTTCTGATGAGATTGATATTCTCTAGTGGTCACCTGCGGTTTATCAAAAATCCCCCTACACTTTAGACCTCTTTCACATGCCATGTGGTCTCCACGGACAGCACACCCACCCATTGACTTTATAGTTTGGATCAGTGTTTTTCCGCGGTATGTAGTGACTCCCATGGAGTTCTACATTTAGTCCTTGATTGCGGATCCCTCATATACATTAGGGTATGACCACATGGTCAGGTTTCCTGGTCTGAATTTGGAAGCCAAAACCAGGAGTGAATTGGAAGAAGAGGAGAAGTCTTACTGCCCTTTCTACTTTCTCTACTTTTATGATCACTCCTGAATTTGGCTCCTAAACCTGACCATGTGTCCGTAACCCCTAATAGTCTACCCGTCAGGGACGTGCACATATAGGGCTCAAATGGGGCTTGAGCCTCTGCCCCTTTCTGCCTCTGCCCCTTTAATTCCCTTTTTTCTTTTTTCTTTTTTTCTGGGTCGGCGTCACTAGGCAGAACAAGCAGCTGCCTTTTTTTATTTTATGTGCACAAGTGCCGGGCAGCGGGCACCCACCCAGCCTGCGTGTGCCGGGCCGGGACCGTGCGGCGCATCCATGCAGCACTGTTCAGCGCTGCAGTCAAGTGCCTCAGTAGTCACGTGGGGGCGCTGCGCAGGAGTCCGTAGCTGAGCTGACTTCAGAAGTTCAGAGACTGTAACTGCCTGCAACCTGCTCATCACCGGTGAGTCAGCTTGTGTGGGGCTGTCCACTGTCAGTCTGTCACTTTGCCACCATGGAGGGGGTTGCCCAGTCGGGGAGAAATGTAAAAAGGGGGGGAAGGGAATTCAAAATGTGCTGCAATGCTGCCAGTGCTAGGCCCAGAAATGTGTGGGGAAAATTACTATCTGGGGGCAAATTACTATGTGGGGGCAGTGTGGGGCAAATTTACTATGTGGGGGCAAATTACTTTGTGGCGCCAATGTGGGGGAAATTACTGTTTGGGCAGGGTGGGGACAAATCACTTTGTGGGGCAGTGTGGAGAAAAATTGCTATGTGGGGCAGCGTGGGGGAAATTACTGTGTGGGGGCAGTGTGGGGACAAATTACTGTGTGGGGGCAGTGTGGGGACAAATTACTGTGTAGGGGCAGTGTGGGGGCAACTACTGTGTGGGGACAGTGTGGGGGCAATTACTGTGTGGGGGCAGTGTGGGGGCAATTACTGTGTGGGGGCAGTGTGGGGACAAATTACTGTGTGGGGCAGTGTGGGGACAAATTTCTGTGTGGGGGAAATTACTTGGTAGCGGCAGTGTGGGGGAAATTACTGTGTGGGAGCAATTACTGTGTGGGGGCAGTGTGGGGACAAATTACTATGTGGGGAAATTACTGTGTGGGGGAAATTACTGTGTGGGGGAAATTACTGTGTGGGGCAGTGTGGGGATAAATTACTATGTGGGGGAAATTACTGTGTGTAGGGCAAAGTACTGTGTGGGGGCAGTGTGGGGGAAATTACTTTATGGGGTGTTGCTATAGGGGATGCACTGTAGGGGAAATTTAATTATTTATGTGGACACTATACAGGGAATACTACCTGGAGCACAATATAGGGTGTTATTACTGGGACACTCTTGGAGACATTATAGCTGCTGTGGACACAGGGATATTTGGGGTAATTTATCAAACTAGTGTAAAGTAAAACTAGCTTAGTCGCCCATAGCAGCCAATCAGATTTCACCATAAATTTTTGACAGCTCTTTTGGAAATCCACTTCTCTTTTACACCAGTTTGATAAATGACCCCATTTTGTCTACTAGGGTCACTATTTTTCAGCAGTATAGTACCTGGGACATTGGGGAGCACCACGGGCACAGTATTGGGAGTGGCAGCAGGATGACATTGTCGGGACACCAGGATGGGGAGGGTGATGGAAACATTGAGAAATCTGACTGTGTCTGTATTACAAACTCTGTAGAGGCGAAATGTGACTGAAAGAATTTGCCATGGCGGTTTGGGTCAGACGAAGGAGAAGAGGAAAGTGAAGATCTACATGACAGGAGATGTCCCTGGATGTATGAGGTATGTGGTCCATCCCACCGGCGGTAGCGCAATTTATTCACCGATACAATTTATTCAACAGTCCACCCACTCACCAGTTACTCACGCAGGGTTAGAGGGACAGGGTCCTTTAAGGCTAGCGCAGGGGCTGGACGTGCGTGACGTATGTCTGCTACGTCATGTGACAAGTGCCCTTTTTTTTATTTAAGCCCCTGCCCTTCAAAATGTCTGTGCACGTCCCTGCTACCCGTCCTTGAAAACCAGACACAACACCCGTGTTTGGGCTGTGCTTTTCATGGATCGTTGCTAGGAGATGCTCTGGAAATAAATTTTCATCCTAGCAGCGTCTGTGGAATACCGAAAAAGGCAAAAAAACGGACAAAACACGGATCAAACACGGATTCTTAACAGACATCTTCACAGATTAACCACTGTCCATCTTGTCACTGATGTCAACACAGACACATGAAAGAGGCCCTAGGGCTGTGATGGCTAACCTCCGGCACTCTACTCCTGGTAAAACTATCACTCCCAAGATGTACACTTGCTTGGCTGTTCTCAGTTCTCCATAGAAATGAATGGAGCATGCTGGGAGTTTCACCACAGCTGGAGTGTCGGGGGTTAGCCATCACTGCCCAAGGGCATGTCCAGTTGCAATGAATATATGTATTTATTAATTAAGAGCATTTGTAAATAATTTTGATGAAATATCTTCCGTTTTGTGTCTACAGCTCCTATGCAGGCCTATACGTCTCCATGATTCCAATTAATAAAAAAATGGAACCATGTGCAATTTAAAGTGGTTTTCTTATGGTTAGCCATCATTATCAAATTAGTAATCGTTCGACTCCTGGAAACCCCGTCAATCAGGTCTTTGAATGGGCTGCTGCTCTTGGAAACAAGCAGTAGAACAGCACAGCGCTATACACTGAGCAGTGGACACAAATGGTACTGCAATAATGTGATTGGAAGCAGCATTGCAGTACTATTCATGTCTAGTACCCAGAGCTGATTGGTGGGGAACCGTAACCAAACAGTGCCGTAAACAGCTGATTCAATCCTGCAGTCATACTCCTATCCATATGTAACCTACTTCTTGGTACACTACTGAATGTATGTTAGCAATAGACAGGGACAGACCCAAGGGAATATGAATGCAGGATCAGGACTTGGTAGCATTTTGTTTCTACAGAGAAGCATAGATCAGCTTAGCAGCTGTAGACACAAAATTGTAGACATTTTTTTAGCCAGACTATTTGCTTTAATCTTAGTCACAGCGGGTAGCTGTGAAAATCAGGAAAATTTGACAGGCACAAGACAGTACTGTTTATATATATGTACATTTTCTAAACATTTGCCTTTAAATTGAACAGGTTTTCCAGGTGTTTTCTATTTTTAATATTGATGACCTATCTTCAGGATAAGTCATCAATATCAGATCGGTTGAGTCCGACTCCCACCACTGCCACCGACCAGCTGTTTGAGGAGGCTATGGCTCTCCCATGAGTGTCACGACCTCCTCAAAGCTTACCAAGCACAACACCATCCATTTGATAGTGGCACTTAGTGATGAGCGGCAGGGGCAATATTCGAATTTGTGATATTTCATGAATATTCGTTAGAATACTCGTCATATATTCGCAAAAATTCATATTCGAGATTATTTTATTGATTGCGAAAAATCGGCAATGTAATATTCGGGTATGCGAATATTCTAAAACACGAATATATACCACCATAGGTATATGTGGGCATTAGATAAAATATAATTATTACCAGAACACCCCTTTAAGGTATTTCCACCAAGTGTCAATGCACCGAAAATGTAAGGTAAAGGTACTGTGTGTAACATGTATGGACATACTGCCCCTCGTTAAGTCCACTTGGTCAGCCAGCAGGGGAGAGGGAATTTGTCTTCAAGGCAGGGGCGGAACTACAATAGCGGCAGACTCGGTGACTGCTATGAGGCCCAAGGAAAGAGGGGGCCTAGCCATAGTTGGGATAATCTCCTCTTCTACTGGGGGTGAAAACTTGGTCTGGACTCTACCCTTTAAAGGAACAACTATTAGCAAATGAGGCAGTAAAAAAATGGCCCAAGGGTCACTAAAAGGGGTTTAGGCAGAAACCCTTCTGTCCTGTGGGGGGGGGCCTGGTTTGATCCTTGCTATGGGGCCCTTACTTTTCTATGTATGCCACTGTTTCAAGTGGTTCTTTAGAAGTACCATTGATATATTACATACTATATACCAGAATTCCCCAGTAGTTAAGCTTTAGCTGTCCATCGTTTTTTCATGTCTGGCGAATTGTGATACATTGTAATTTATGGCTATTTATTTTGTATCCTTCCAGGAATATCAAATATGAAAGTTTATGATTTAAGGTCCCAGAAAAGGCAGGATGTAGCTTAATGGAAGGTTTTATTTCTGTTATTTACTACTATGGTACACATAAGTTATCATAGAACATCCTAGTAAACTGATCGTATTTCATCACACAAATACGTAATCTTCATTACCAAGTTCTAAGTTCTGGTTCAGGGGTTGGCTGTAACTAATCTCATGGAAACCATTGGCTTTCGCTTCCTATGGAAATTATTTATAGAGTCAATGGAAAAATGATGGATAAATCACCTAAGACGTCCGCGACCGACAGGATTTATCGCTAGTTTTTAGAGGTTACTACCAAAAGCATTAGTGGAAGTGCAAATGAGAGACTTAATACTTGAACGGAAACATAGAATTACTGCAAATACTGAATTTTAATCAGTCTGGAACAAATATGAGTCAGTAGACATACATGAAGGTGGAGACTCATGAAGACCGATGTTGTGTACACTGTCTTAATGCAGTTGTCTGGGCTACAGCTATTGATGACCTATCCTCAGGATAGTAAGAAAATGACAACCGCGGCACTCACGTAGCATTGGATTCTTCTTTTATTTCTCCCAAAAATGCAACGTTTCGACTTCAACAGTCTTTTTCAAGCAATATGCTTGAAAAAGACTGTTGAAGTCGAAACGTTGCATTTTTGGGAGAAATAAAAGAAGAATCCAATGCTACGTGAGTGCCGCGGTTGTCATTTTCTTACTGCATGAACAGGGATCGGACCAGGACCCAACACCATAGGCACCGCCATCCAAGACTTTACAAGATAAGAAGTTATGGTAGTGCTGCCCCTAATTGTATATTTTTCTGCACTATCCTCAGGATAGGCTATCAATATCAGATTAGTGAGGGTCTGACACAAGCGCCATTACCAATCAGCTGTTTAGGGCAGCCATGGAGCCAAACGTACTTCATTGTAGTGGGTGCGCAGGGGTACTGTAGCTCAGTTCTCGTTCAAGCAAATGAAGGAAAATATAGCAATGATTATTCACAGGTTAATTAAGAAGAAAATCTATGTAAAAATCTATGCAAAAAGCTAACATTGCATATCACGCGTTTTAAGGTCCCTAACACCTCTGTCTCCACAAAAGAAAAGGAAGATTGAAACTTACTGGGAGAAGTGTACGGGACTCTTCTCCAGGAGCATCAGTTTTATGTGCACTGTGCATAAAAAATCAAGGATTTAAAGATGCCCTACAAACTGAAAATTTGACTATAAATTGCCAATGTTTGTACAAAATACTTGGTGCTCTCCTCAGTCATAATCCATCCTGCTTTGTAAGTTATGGTCCTCTGTTGCCTTAAAGTCACAAACGATGATATGCATTTAAGGGGCGAGTCAGACAAAAGCTATAGGGCTTGAGGTATATTTACTAGTACAGAGAAGAAAATCACTAAGAATTTGACTCAGGTTCAATGCGGCCAAATCAAAACTACCAGAATTAAAAGTGCTCCAATTGACCTGAAAATTTGGGTTGACATACTTTATGACATACTGTACTCTCTTTCTCTCTCTAAAATTCGGATTTGGATCCAACTCAAATTTTTATAAAATTTGTGTTGAATCTGATTAATTTAGAATCGATTCTCTCATCTCTATTGACTAGACATTAGCAATATATAGCCAAACTTTCAGTTTGGGCTAGAGGGTCGCTTTAAAGGGAAATTGATATCGATGGTCTGTCCTCAGCATAGGTCATCAATATCAGATGGGGAGGGACTGAGTCATCAACCAGCTGTTAGAAGAGGCCACTGTACTCATCAGAGCTCCTCGCAGCTTAGGCTACTTTCACACTAGCGTTTTCGCTTTCCATTTCTGAGATCCGTCATGGGCTCTCAGAAGCAGTTCAAAACGGATTAGTTTTGCCCAAATGCATTCTGAATGGAAAAGGATCCACTCAGAATGCATCAGTTTGCCTCCGATGCATTCTGGTGTGGTGTGGCACCATTTGCTGTCCGCCTAACAAAGCGGAGCAAAACAGATCCGTCCCCCATTGACTTTCAATGGTGTTCATGACGGATCCGTCATGTCTATAGAAGACATAATACAACCGGATTCGTTCATGAAGGATGCATGCGGTTGTATTATTTTTCCATGATAGAGCCGCAAAAAATGCTAATGTGAAGGTAGCTTTACCAAGCACGACCACATCCATTGCACAGTGGCTGTGCTTGGTCTTGTAGCTCAGCCCCATTCACTTGAATGGGTATAAGCTGCTCCTAGGCCATGTGTCCGATGTACACTGGCGCCGCCATAGGCTATTGATATCAAATTCCCAAGTAATCCCTTTAAATTAAAGTTTATTAAGCGGATTTGTAGCTCTGCATCAGAAAAGTGAGAAATCTCTAGTGTGGACTGGTAATAAGATTCCTCAGCACCTCAGGTCACCCTTAAATGTTTTTTGGGCACTACAAGTTAAAGTGTACCTCTAAAAAAAACTGTGTGAGAGCATCTATCTTCTTATTCAAGTGATCATTGGAGCTCTCAGCACTCAGTTAAAACCTATGATATGTCCCTATTAGAGATGAGCGAATTTCTCAAAAATTCGATTTGGCCGGTACGCCGAATAATCCGAAAAATTTGTCTCAATACAAATTTATTTGAGCTGAATTGCGTTAAAAAATGTCTATTTCCTGGCTGAAGAGAGCCTTTATAGTGGTGTAGAACACTATGCTTTGCAGTAACACACAGGAGCATCAGTTTTATGTGCACTGTGCATAAAAAACCAAGGATTTAAAGATGCCCTACAAACTGAAAATTTGACTATAAATTGCCAATGTTTGTACAAAATACTTGGTGCTCTCCTCAGTCATAATCCATCCTGCTTTGTAAGTTATGGTTCTCTGTTGCCTTAAAGTCACAAACGATGATATGCATTTAAGGGGCGAGTCAGACAAAAGCTATAGGGCTTGAGGTATATTTACTAGTACAGAGGAGAAAATCACTAAGAATTTGACTCAGGTTCAATGCGGCCAAATCGAAACTACCAGAATTAAAAGTGCTCCAATTGACCTGAAAATTTGGGTTGACATACTTTATGACATACTGTACTCTCTTTCTCTCTCTAAAATTCGGATTTGGATCCAACTCAAATTTTTATAAAATTTGTGTTGAATCTGATTAATTTAGAATTGATTCTCTCATCTCTATTGACTAGACATTAGCAATATATAGCCAAACTTTCAGTTTGGGCTAGAGGGTCGCTTTAAAGGGAAATTGATATCGATGGCCTGTCCTCAGCATAGGTCATCAATATCAGATGGGGAGGGACTGAGTCATCAACCAGCTGTTAGAAGAGGCCACTGCACTCATCAGAGCTCCTTGCAGCTTAGGCTACTTTCACACTAGCGTTTTCGCTTTCCATTTCTGAGATCCGTCATGGGCTCTCAGAAGCAGTTCAAAACGGATCAGTTTTGCCCAAATGCATTCTGAATGGAAAAGGATCCACTCAGAATGCATCAGTTTGCCTCCGATGCATTCTGGTGTGGTGTGGCACCATTTGCTGTCCGCCTAACAAAGCGGAGCAAAGCAGATCCGTCCCCCATTGACTTTCAATGGTGTTCATGACGGATCCGTCATGTCTATAGAAGACATAATACAACCGGATTCGTTCATGAAGGATGCATGCGGTTGTATTATTTTTCCATGATGGAGCCGCAAAAAATGCTAATGTGAAGGTAGCTTTACCAAGCACGACCACATCCATTGCACAGTGGCTGTGCTTGGTCTTGTAGCTCAGCCCCATTCACTTGAATGGGTATAAGCTGCTTCTAGGCCATGTGTCCGATGTACACTGGCGCCGCCATAGGCTATCGATATCAAATTCCCAAGTAATCCCTTTAAATTAAAGTTTATTAAGCGGATTTGTAGCTCTGCATCAGAAAAGTGAGAAATCTCTAGTGTGGACTGGTAATAAGATTCCTCAGCACCTCAGGTCACCCTTAAATGTTTTTTGGGCACTACAAGTTAAAGTGTACCTCTAAAAAAAACTGTGTGAGAGCATCTATCTTCTTATTCAAGTGATCATTGGAGCTCTCAGCACTCAGTTAAAACCTATAATATGTCCCTATTAGAGATGAGCGAATTTCTCAAAAATTCGATTTGGCCGGTACGCCGAATTTTCCGAAAAATTTGTCTCAATACAAATTTATTTGAGCTGAATTGCGTTAAAAAATGTCTATTTCCTGGCTGAAGAGAGCCTTTATAGTGGTGTAGAACACTATGCTTTGCAGTAACACACATAGGGAGTCTGCTGTGGTAGTGAAACAATACTGTGAGTCAGTATGACATGTAGATGACAGGCGTCACTCTTAGAATCACTGCACACTTCAATTATTTGGGCAGTTAAGGGGCCAAGACTGAACTGAGCCTTACAGGTCAATGTTAGCGCCAGGTATAAAGAACCGTACAGGGGCCCAAGATCCTATTATAGTGTGAAAGAGATCACTCCTTTTTATACCAATTCACTGATCCCACATAGATTTCTACAGAACCTGTTCTATTAAACTCTTATACAAGCAGAGCCCCCCTCCCCCGACAGAGTGGAGTGGGAGTCAGCAGTAAGTTTGTGTTGATGACACTGATTATTTTGCCCTTCCTCTGATCCATCAGAAGAATAACCTAAAAAAAAACGGATCCTGTGTGTGGAGCATCTGCCTTTACTCGGTCAACATTTGGTCAGTAATCCATCAGTATTGCTAGAACAAAAAAAACAGGAGTGGATCCAAAACAGAGGTGACATGTGAATGGAATATTTGCATGTCTTCTGTGTTTTGTACCCACTCCTGATTTTGGCTACCAAATCATAAGCCAATTTTGATGCTAAATAGGTACCATGTCTGGAGGTGGCAGCAGCATCAGGAGGAGGCCACAGAGTGGCACAATGACAGTATGGAGGTTGCAACAGCATCAGGAGGAGGCCACAGAGTGGCCCGATGACAGAGTCTGGAGGTGGCAGCAGCATCAGGAGAAGGCCACAGAGGGGAAAAATTACAGTGCAAAGATGGAAGCAGCATCAGGAGGCCACAGAGTGGCACAATGACAGAGAGTGAAGGTGGCAGAAGCAGCATCAGGAGGAGGCCACAGGGTGGCACAATGACAGTTTGTAGGTGGCAGCATCAGGAGGCCATAGTGGCACAATGAAAGAGAGCTGCTGATGGAGCTGCTCCTACCCCCTAACCCCCCACCCTACCACAGGAACCATGGCAGAGGAACAAGATCGCAGAAGGCCCACCCGGTCAGACCTGCAAGAGGATGGACGATGGCGCAGATAGAGAGCAGCCAACTGACTACATAGGATGTCTCTAAAGTAGTTCAGTTTGTCCTCCCTCTCAGCGGGTGCAAAAAAAGGCCCCCATTTTGGACCAGTAGCGAGGGTCCAACAAGGTAGAAAGCCAGAAGTCATCCCTCTGCCGAGTTGTGACAATTCAGCTGTCACTACGCAAGCAAGTAAGCATACATTGGACCATTTGTGCAAGTAACTCGGAGGTACTCCCTGCCTCCATCTCCACTGCATACTGCAACGGTGTGTCTGGGTCCTCTGTCTCGTCTTGTAGCTCCTCTGGCTGCTCCTGCTCCTCCTCTCTTGTCAACTGTTTATAAAAAGCACACATTGTGCTACACATTGCTTGTACTCCAATGTCCTTCTCCTCTTCCAGTTCAGCCCCCAAAGGGCTCATGTGGCCATGAGATCTAGGCGCCACGTCTCCAGTCGCCTGACCAGCCAGATTTACCACCATCTGTTCCAGGACATGAAGCAGTGGAATGACATTGTTCATCCAGTAGTCGTGGTGACTGACAAATAATGTGGTCTCCTCAAAGGGCCTGAGCAAACGGCAGGTGTCAAGCATGAGCTGCCATTTGCTGACATCGAAGTTACACAGGGGAGTACTCCTGCCCACATGGATCATCAAGAATTCATTTATGGCCTTTCTTTGTTCGTATAGTCGGTCCAACATATGGAGGGTGGAATTCATACAGGTGGAATTCCAACGGTGGAAAAGTCACAATTCAGCCTGTGTTTGGGGATGCCGTTCTGCCACTGTAGCTCAAGGATGATGTGGTTTGTGGAATACTAGTGGCTGAAGTGCATGCAAAGTTTCCTTGCTATTTTTAGGATGTCTTGCAGATTGGTAAAGACTTCAAGAACCGCTTGACAACCAGATTAAACAGGTGTGCCATGCAGGTGCATGGCTCAGCCCTCTTTGACGCAGCGCCGACACCATGTCATTCCCGTTTTTGGTCACAATGGTTCAGATCTTGAGTTGTCGCAGAGAAAGCCAGGATTTGATTTCTTGATGAAGGACAAGGAGCAGTTTCTCCCCTGTGTGACTTCATTCGCCCAGGCAAACGAGGTGCTGAACAGCGTGATACCACCATGCCCTGCACATGTGGTGTGCTGGACGGACCCTGTGCATTGTCCCTGCAGTGGAGGCTGAGGACACGGTAGAGGATGAGGAGGCAGAGGCGGACATTGTCGCAGGACCAACGGCATGAGAACGTTGAGGCAGAAGCGGCATCACCTGGCCAAGTTGCTGGTGTGGCTGTGCAGGAACCACATTCACCCAGTGGGACGTAAAGGACATGTATTGTCCCTGACCGTAACCTTTCCATATTTAATTAAGCTGATCTGTGGATTTTCTTGTTGTGTCTCCATATCTCAGAAGTAAACATGCCTTGTGGTGGCATCACCATCTAAAACTACTGTAAAATTCAACAGGGGTCTCCTTATGCTGGTGCCGTAAAGGCCTCTGGGTATCTGTGCCCACCCTTACAAGAATAATTGGGCCTCGATCCGAGATTAGTTTGAGAACTATTTTGTGTTTTCTGAGATTATATCTCTAGGGGTTGGAGAAATTATTTGAAGTCTTTCTTAAATGTGTACAACATAGAAACTTCTATATGCATGGTGTGTATTGTATCCTTGTCTGAACTCTGGAGAACAAATCTAGTGATTGTTGGTAATGTCTCCATCAGTATTCACTCCACAAATGTTGCATTACAAGCACATGAACATCTCTGCTACTTTTACTTCCTGCAGAAACATAATATGTGGAACCTTGTTGGGCATGAAATAAGCTCTTTTCTGAAGAAGGCTCCATTTGTGTTGCTCATTTTTAAAATATTGGACTTATTTGTAAGGTTACAGATTGCCTGATATCTCACAAGCATCACTAAAAATACAAAAATCCTCTCTTATTGGTAGAGATGCAGTAATACTTTAAAAAAAGAGATTTTAGGCTTATTCACCTGACCGTGTCCGTTTTTGCTGATCGCAGATTGCAGATCCGCAAAAAATGGATACCGGTATGTGCATTCCGTATTTTGCTGATCGGAACGTCCTTCTCCATGATAAAAATGTCTATTCTTATCCACAAATATAGACAAGAATAGAACATCTTTTTTGTGGCGCCATGGAACACAAGTGCAGATGTAGACAGCTAACTGTGTTCTATTCGCATCTTTTGCAGTCCCTTTGAATAAATTGGTCCCCTTCCGATCCGCAAAATTGCGAAACGAATAAGGACAGAAAAATACAGTCATGTGAATGGTCCCTTCACATGCTGATTTTTATATGTGATAATATATGAGATTGTCATATGACTTTTGAAATGGTTGCCTCACTTTGGACTTTTTACCCTGGCATGTGCCAGAATGGAGAGCTGCTCTATAGGAGTGTCTTCTGCTCATTCAGAACCAGTGTGTCCATGTATTAGATTGTTGTCTATTCACTTGATACACCACCATCTAATGCTACTTTTCCCCAGCCGTGGTCAGTGTAGAGAAAGTGTATGCCTGGACATGTCTTCCTCCAGTAGTGACTGCTGACCACTGGGGGTTAGAGATCCGTGGCAATTATTAAATGCCAAATTAACTTCATTTAAAGAAGGGGTTGTCTCATTACATCATGTACATATGTACTTGTTTGTAGAGTAAATGATACAGGTGTGGAATTATTTATTCATGGAGCTATGTGTTACATTTTTCTATTTTTAGGTGGCGCAACAGAGCATGATTGGTGCTTTGTGTGAAGGATGAACATATTTTCTCCTTAACAGGACTCCATATTGGCAGGCATGGTATTGAGGCTAACAGTTTTATAACCAGTTCAGACTAATACAATATATACTTACTGAAAACTAGTGTTGAGCGCGAATATTCGAATAGCAAATTTTTTTAGCGAATATTGGCACTTTGCAAATTCGCGAATATTGTGAATATAGCGCTATATATTCTCTATTTCGAATATTCATTTATTTTTTTAAGTTTGTAATCCTTGTTGCTCTCTGGTTGTCTTCCCACTTCCCAAAAGCTGTTCTTACCCGTCCGGAGGATTCTTGGCTCCCTGCCCTCTCCAGTTAATGCCCGTTGCCGCTTCTGCCGACTTCCCGTGTGCATGGGAACGCCTCCATGCTAAAATGTACTCACAGATTTCAAGATCTCACAAATTTGACTCAGTTGTAATCACAATGCGATTAATATAATCTAAATTACTCGCATTGCGAATTCAACTTAGAGCTGGGTTCCTAATGGTTGAATTGCTAAAATATAATGAGTATCACAAATTCACGAATATAGCACTACATTCTCAATCTTCGTTATATTCTAGCAAGCCAACCATTAGGAACCCAGCTCTAAGTTGAATTCGCAATGCGAGTATATGTTGCATTGCGGAATGAACTTAGAGCTGAGTTCCTAATGGTTGTTGGCAGTTGCTAGAATATAACGAAGATTGAGAATATAGTGCTATATTCGTGATATTCGTTATATTCTAGCAATACAACCATTAGGAACCCAGCTTTAAGTATAATTTGCAATGCGAGTATTAGTGATGAGCGGCAGGTGCCATATTCGATTTCGACGAAATTCGCGAATATTCGAATGAATATTCGTTTCATATTCGTCGAAATCGAATATTCGTCATTTTTTCTAGTTATCGCGATTAACATGCGATTTAAATAATCGCATATTGCGATTTGTACTTAAGGCTACTTTCCTATTGGTTTCATATCTAGAATTAGCGAGGATGACGAATATGACGAATGTATTCGTCTATTCCTCAAAACGAAGATAACGAAGTATTCTACATCTTCGTTTTAGCTACCTATTCGTCAACTTCGCTAATTCTAGCAATCAAATAGGAAGGTTGACTATAGAGACAGCTGTGTTAAATTCGCTATGCGTTTTTTTTTTTTTTAATAAATAGAATACTTATAATAATTTTATCAAGTAATATAATTATTGTATTAAAAAAAAAAAATGCATAGCAATTACTACAACTGTCTAGTAAGTCAACCTTCCTATTTGATTGCTAGAATTAGCGAATAAGCGAAGTTGACGATGACGAGACGAATAGGTAGCTAAAGCGAAGATGTAGAATACCTCGTTATCTTCGTTTTGAGGAATATGACGAATACATTCGTCATATTCGCTATTAAGCTAATTCTACCAAGCCAACCATAACTTCTGTGCTCATGGAGCGTCCCGTCACCATGGGAGCGTCTCCATATACTAAAATGTACTGTCGGATTTGAGGAATTACGTTGAAATCGCAATGCGATTAATTCAAGTTATATTAATCGCATTGCGATTTCAACTTAGAGCTGGGTTTATAATGGGTCAGCTTGCTAGAATTAACGAAGTTAACGAATATGGAATATAGCAGCAGTGCTAAGTTGAAATCGCAATGCGATTAATTTAACTTAAAGTATTCGCATTGCGATTTCAACTTAGCACTGCTAGTGCATAGCATTAGCTATACTCCATATTCGTTAATTCTAGCCTATGTAAGATAGCAGTGCTAAGTTGTAATCGCAATGCGATTAATTTAACTTAAAGTATTCGCATTGCGATTTCAACTTAGCACTGCTAGTGCATAGCATTAGCTATACTCCATATTCAGTTAATTCTAGCCTATGTAAGATAGCAGTGCTAAGTTGTAATCGCAATGCGATTAATTTAACTTAAAGTATTCGCATTGCGATTTCAACTTAGCACTGCTAGTGCATAGCTTTACTCCATATTCGTTAATTCTAGCCTATGTAAGATAGCAGTGCTAAGTTGTAATCGCAATGCGATTAATATAACTTGAATTAATCGCATTGCGATTTCAACGTAATTCCTCAAATCCGACAGTACATTTTAGTATATGGAGATTCTCCCATGGATGGGGACGCTCCACATGAGCACGAAAGTCGGCAGAAGCGGCAACGGGCACTGACTAGAGCAGCCAGGAAGCCAGGAATCCTCAGTACAGGTAAGAACTACTTTTGGGAAGTAGGAAAGAAAAAAATATAACTAAAAAAAAAAAAAAAAAAACGAATATTCGAAATAGCGAATTTATAGCGCTATATTCGAAATATTCGCGAATTAGCGAAGTGCCGATATTCGCTAAAAAAATTCGCTTTTCGAATATTCGCGCTCAACACTAGCGAGTATATGTTTGCATTGCGAATTCAACTTAGAGCTGAGTTCCTAATTGTATTGCTACAATATAACGAAGATTGAGAATATAGTGCTATATTCATGATATTCGTTATCGTCATCAATTCTAGCAATACAAGTTACAACCATTAGGTACTCAGCTCTAAGTTTAATTTGCAATGCGAATATAAATTCGCGTAACATTCACAATATATCGAATAATGAAGAATATTCAATTTCGAATATCGCAAGGTCGAATATGGCACCTCCTGCTCATCACTACTGAAAACGTTAATGCCTGCTACATTTCTGTAGATCAGCAATGCTTTATTCTACTTTATAATTTAGCCCACTAAATGATGTATTTATGAGACCACTTTGAAAATAATCGCTGCATTTCCTATGTGGATCTACTTAGTGTTCTCTGTGACTTATATCAGAAAATGCAATGGGAATGTGTTGAGCAGAAGAATACAGTTATACGTGTTTATATTGTATGTTCGCTTGTAGAAAAGGCAACGATATTCTGTAGGCGTATAGAAATCCCACTAGATTACAAATTGGGACAATATACGTCAAGTCATGGAAACAATTCTCACATCAACTGTTTGGAAACAGAAAAAACTGATGTTCGAAAAGAGGAATCAAGGTAACTAGGATGAACTTCTCACAAAACTAGGGCATCAGCCTTCTGTGCAGGTTATTACTTACCAAGATATTCTTACTATTATTAGTAGTAGCAATTATATTACTATTACAGCATATGTCAATGCAAATGTCTCATTGTCATGTCTGTATTAGCTTTACGTGACCATTTTAGAGAGTTGAATGCTGTCAGTGCTGCCAACAGGAAGTTGTGGGCCTCTTAATTACTTCCATTACTGATAGAAGAGGATGGAGAGCAGGGACACAGTGGCAAAAGATATGTGGGGGCAGGGGACACACACACAGTTCGGCATAGACTCTGTACATAGGAAAAAAAGAGAGCAATTTGTTGCTTTGTAGAGGGGGGTCACTAGTGGTTGAATTGAGCTTTGTGGAGGGATTAGAGGAAGACTGTAGGTGGCAGGGGCTTTGTGGGTGGAGTGGAGGGTGGTGCTTGGTAAAGGCTTTGTGTAGGGGGAGCAAAGGTTGTAAGTAAGAGATTTATGGGAGAGAAACTAGGCTATTGATAGTTATCATTGTATTCACAGACCTACAGGGAAGACTATTAATCACTAAGAGGGACTGCCCACTGGACTCCTAAGGATAGAAAGAGAAAGGAGTTAAATTAATGAAAACAGGCTCTTTTCTGGAGGAAAATTGGGAGACAATTTGTGACTGAGGCTCGGTGGGAGGCAATGGTGGCAGAAATGGGCTCTATGGAGAAGCTGGAGGAAGACACTCAGTGACAAGGCTTTTAGGGTAGGGTAGAGGGTGGCACTTGATAGAGGCTTTGTGTAAAGTGAAAAAGGTTGTCGATAAGGGCTTTGTGGGGGTATGGAGGTGAAACTAAGTGATTGACTGCTATCTCGGAAGACTGTTAATAATAAAGGAGTAGAGCCCACTGGACTGCTAAACATAGAAAGAACAGGGATTTAAAGGAATGGCATACAGGTTACACCGAATCATTTCCCACAAAACAATATATAAATCTGCTCAGCTACTCTTGCTCTATAACAGGGATCAGCAACCTCCGGCACTCCAGGTGTTGTAAAACTACATCTCTCATCATGCTTACTTGCTTGGCTGTTCTCTGAAATCCCACAGAAGTGAAAGGAACATGCTGGGAGTTGTAGTTTCACAACAGCTGGAGTGGTAAAGGTTGCTGATCCCTGCCCCATAACATGCTGCCTGAATTTCATACACTGTGTTTGACCTTTAAATAGAACTTTATAGGATGGAGTTATTAAAGAGGTTTACCCCCATCTATAAACTATTCACAGTATAAGTGATAAATGTATGAAGGATAGTCTCCCTTCTGCTGCATCCACCAGCAGTCACTAGAACATGGTGGCAAGAGTCCCACGGTCCTCCTCTCCTGTAAGAACAGATGAGGAGGAACGGAGAACTTGTTTTCATTGGCAGTGCCCGTGGTCAGCAGATGGTCCGAAGCCACATGAGAAGTTCTCATACTGGGCTTGAAATTCTTCCAAATTGGTCTTGCTATAAAAAATGTTTCATTTTTTAACACATTTCATCCTCCATGTGTTTGTGTATAACTCAGATGTGTGAGAGGTATTCAATATTACTTCTGTCATTTTGCAGCCTTCAACTTATGATGGTACAAAATGAGGTTCTGACAAAATGTGACATGTAATTGACTGGCCAATAAAACTAACATTGGGCCCTATAGTCCTCTACAAATGAAAATAGCTTTTTTTGACAAATTCCAATGCTTTTTATACAGTATGCTTGGTTTGCGTTATGGTGTCAGTGGTTACAGATGTTCTATGGTTGTACTCTTACTGTATTAAGACCTTCAAACCCTACTTAGGATCTGGAAAATTAAAGGGTTGGTCCCACAAAAATGTTTTTATGTATTTCAATCCAGTACCTTGATCTTAATACCTTTGTAAGCCCAAGGACAGGCCGTCTGAGTTGCACGGTTGAAATAAATCTAGCAGAGAAATTAAAGCATTGAATGTGGAGATAGCTGGATCCATGTGAGGTACAGGGCTGGTTCTTAGAAAGAGATTGTCATTTACTATATGGTGTTTCATTTTCATTATTTACATGAATCATACAATAACCAATTTAAAGGGCTTATGCCGAGATTTAAATGTATCCTTCATCCACAGGATATGGAAAAAGAGTTTGCTTGGTAATGTCTAACTGCTGGAACCCCCAATCTATCACAAGAATGGGGGTTCTATGCTTCCATGTATGAATGGATTGGCGGTTCAGCATGTACTCTGCCACTCCAACTTTCTCTATGAGACTGCTGAAGAGAACGCAAGTACAATACTTATGCGCAAGGTCAACCGCCATTCCATTCTTTCAGAGAGACATAATAGCTATGTTTTTATGATTCCCAGTGATTGGACACCTACCAATCAGACTGTTAGCACCTCATCATTTTAATAGGGGATATGACTAATATTTGGCACAACTTTTTAATTCTGTCATATTAAATTATAACCATATTTACTGAAATACTTAAAATCTGGAAATCCATTGGACAAATTCTCACTCATGTTAAACTTAAAGGCTATGTACACCTTTGGGGGCAATTATATTTTTAATTATTGCATTGTACGCATTTTAAGGTAAAAAAATTATTTTTCCAGTTGGTCTCTATTAAAAATTCTGAACCCCTGTCTCTGTGCAGTCTTGAGTTTCTCTAGTTGCAGGTTCTGAATTCTCATTCTGTTCCATCAGGTAGCTCAGCTGATGGCTCCTTATCTCTGACCCATACTTATCTTACTGGTAAGAATGCAGCTTAAATAATATGGCCTTTTAGTAATTTAGAGATAAGGTTTATTAGATGATCGGCACAAAGTGAAAGTGAAAGCACTATTCATATAGCTAGACAAACAGTAACCTTTTGTGAAGAGATCAGCTGAATATTTTTAATAAAGACCAATTGAAAGAAATTATTTTAGCCCAAGATGAGTAAAATGCAATTACGGTATAAAAAATTCCCCCGAAAGTGTACATAGCCTTCCAACATGCTGAAGCTTTTGTACCTCCTTCTAAGTAAGAGCCTGATAATTTTTTCTTCCCTAAACTTTTTTTTTTTAACATCACCTTGAACGGCTTTCATGTTTTATCTGTCTTTGGCATGGGTCCATGAATAAATGGGGGTGTAAATACCAGTAGAGTGCACCTCATATTAAGCATTTATTGAAAAGCTCTAGGCTGCCATTAGGAGAGGAGCCGACTAAAGTGGTCCAATTTAAGAATTTAATCAGCATGCTTAATCCACCGTCATACAGAGAAATATTCTTTATCTCTCCATATGTGGTATCTTAAAAAGGTTTTTAGTGGTGATTGTAGATCAGAACACAAAATGGAGCTGAGCGTGAGGCTTTTAAAAACCACTTACATTACCCTAATATACAGTAAACCTAACGCCTTCTTAAACATCATCATGAAACCAAGAGTAAGCAAACTTGATGAGCTGAACATCCCACTTTATTTATTTTTTTAAACAAACATTCATTTGAGCCATGAATGCACCGATAGACCCTACCTCAAAGTAAATTCTTGGCAATGACTATTTCACTTGGGAGGGTAGAGGGCACAACAGATGTTAGGTGACAATAAAGCTAATGTTTTTAGCCAGAATCTTATGGATACAGTCCATGAAGAGATACCAACCAAGCACATGGCAATAAGAAGAAGATACAGTTTGAAAATAGCAAATGCATACATTAAGTTAGATAGAGTACACAGCAGTAGTGGTGGTAACAAAGACATTGATGATTCCAGGGGTCAGGTTTCCATGGTTATTTTATTGTAAAAAAAAAAGAGAGCATAAAACCTCAAGGCTCGACACAGATTTTTGAGGTGGACCAGAATCTATTATGTCTATTATATAGTCAGGTAAATAGAATAAGGACGTGTCACGAAAGACCAGGGTCAGGTTTTTTTTTTTTTTTGTGTGAATAACCCACAATAAAAATGAACAGAGCTCAGAAATCTCCTGTGCTGTCTACCCGGGGTCTAAACACTATCCTTCCTTCCTAATCAGCTTACACTGTCTGCATGTTTATATGGAGTCGTTAATGTAAGTGTCAATTAACACTTAGGAGATTTGATTTCTCCACACTCACAGAACCAAAGAAGCTTTATCAGTGGGGTTGCGCTGACTCATAACAAGTACAGTGTTCAACCACCTGCCTAGATAATGTTCCAAACATCTTGTCTCTCTTCACTAACTCTTACATTCTGCTTTTTTCTGGTTGTTACATTAAATAGTAAGATTTTTTTTTCTTTATTCCATAAAAGATAAAACCAAACAAGAAGTGTGAATATAGGATAAAGGGACATTTTTTTTTATTATTATTAAGGAAAATAAGGAAAAAAACATTATTTAAGACATTTTATTTTATTAAAATTGATTAAGTGTCAACATTTTTTTAATAGTTCAAAACATTTGTAATTTTGACAGTTGTTTTTGTGCCTCTTTCTTATTTTTTTTTTTTATGATATGTTTATGAATATTTTTGGCATTTTCTCTTTCCAGTGTTTTGATTTATTTATTTACAGATGTGTCCTCCCTTACCTTACCTCAGATTTAGGTAAGTATTCCAATTTCTCAACAAACAAATTCAATACAATTTCACAATAAGCCAAAGACAAATAACAAAAATATGTAAAGTGTCAATTACTTTTTATTATTCAGTGGCACATTTCTGTCACTCTTTTTGTTAATCCTTTCAAGCCCAGAGTTTTTTTTTTTTTTGGGGGGGGTTTTGTTTTGCTCTGCCTGCCTACCCAGAGACATAACTTTTTTATTTGTCTGTTCACATAGCCATATGAGGGCTTGTTTTTTGCAGGACAAGTTGTACTTTCCAACGCCACCATTTAATATTGCATATGATGTAGTGGGAAGCAGGGAAAAAAATCCAAATGGGGTGAAAATGCAAATAAAAAGGCGATTCCACCACAGTTTTACAGGTTTTATGATAAAAATGACTGGTTAATTTTATTCTACAGGTTAGTACAAATCTGGCGATACCTTATATGTATAGTTTTAGTGATAAAAAAAATGAAAAAGTGGGGAAAAAAAAATCGGTTTTATTTTTTTGTCGCCATGTTTTGACCCCTATAACTTTTTTGTATTTATGTGTACGAAGCTGTATGGGGGCTGATTTTTGGTGGGACGATCTGAAATTTTCATTGAAACCATTCTGGGGTGTGTATGACTTTTTGATCCGTTTTTATTAAATTTTTTTGTAGAAAATGAAGCTATCAAAAATGGTGAATCGGCCATTTGGACGCTTTTTTCCGTTTTTCTGTTTTTATTGTTTTATACTGTGGGTGTTTTCACACATTGCGACACTCATGATGTGTATTTTTTATTTTTTTTAGTTCTTTTATTTATATTTTGGGTACAGTCATGCAATTAGAATTTTTATGTTTTGATGATTTTACTACTTACCTATGGAGCCCTATTACAGGCAAGGGCTCCATAGGAAATACTATGCAGCAGCCTTGTGTCATACATAAAGACACGGGCTGCTGCATACACTCTCCAGCTCCTCCGATTGCCGCACAGGTGAGCCGGAGCACAACTGAAAGCTTTCGCTTTTGGTTTTCAGCGCGCTCAGATGCCGTGGTCAGGATTGACCACAGCATCTGAGGTGTTAAATGTCTGCGATCGGCATCACTGCCGGTTGCAGACATTAGCCACGGGTGTCTGCTAAATGAAGCAGATGGCCACCCGCGGCTATGGCGCCTGCAGCGGGCAGGAGCTGGCGCCATCTTTGAACACCCTCCCAGCACCGTAGATGTACGGCGCTGGGCATGAAGGGGTTAACGATATAATAGTAATACAGGTATGCAGAGCAAATACAGATATAATTATTAAAACTGTGTCAATGAAATTTTTTATCAGACAAATTATTGAATTATTTGTTTTTTATTTATTTAATTTTAGCAAATGTTTGTCTTTGTGACTTTTTTCAGTTTTTTTTGTTTTTTGTTTTTTTCCAGGTAGACCCCAAATCTTAATGGTGAAAGATGCAGACTAAAGATACATATAATTACTAAATCCAAGTGTCACATGATAGTTAATCATTCAGATCAAAGATGGTTTATGTATGAGAATACTGTATAAGGCTACAGCCATACGGTTAGGTTTCCTATAGGTTGATTTCACAGGGCTGTTCTGATTATTGTCCACAAAACATGAACAATTATGGCAATTAGGTAAACAGATAAGAATAGTGCACAATGTGAGTTTCTTTCCATCTAATGAATCTGTGTGCTTTGTAGGTGCAGTCCAGATTGAACAAGGACAGAAAACGCTTTTGTCTGAAAAAGGCATACAAGACTATTTTATTTTGTTTACCAATTACTTGTTCTTCAGAATTACTTGTTCTTTAGTTGAATGAATATATATATATATATTTTTTATTTTTTTACTATATTTCAGGCTGATCCTGCAAGCATCAGATCAAAGATTTCTTATTTTTTAATTGATGATTATGTGCTTTAGTATTTCAGGATTTCAGGAAATCCTTGTAGGCATTTACTCCAAAGTTGGACTTAAAGTGAGATTACATGATATCCAGGTTTTTTGGATCTTCAAATACTCTGATAGATCACTTAATGCTTTTATACAGTCAGCCAATTTAAACCAAAATTTACACTGTTCCAGATTAAAAAGCATTGATCTTCGAAGGATCGTCGGCACTGCAGTAAAATCTTTTATATGTGTGTAAGTCTGACTACCAGCCTTGATAATATTACTAATGCAATATAGAATGAATGTTTCTTATCTGTGTGCCTACGAACATTTTAGAGGCACTCCCAGAAAATTAATTTGTAATTGTTTGACAAACCTACATATTGATATATTCAGGCTCCATGACTTTTGTCAGTTATGTGAACCCCCATTGAGACCCATTGGATTTCACAACATCTGCTGGTTTCTCTATTTATTCCTATGACAGCTTCGATATCAGTCTCATAGAAATGAGAGGAGAAACTGACTTCCTGTCCTCATGGCAGATGCTTTGAAATCTAGTGAGTTTAATCTGGGGTCATGTAATCTGAAGGTCAGCACTAGAGATAGACACATTTCTTAAAATTCCTTTCATATTTCATACATTTTCTTTTTCTTTTTTTTTTTTGGGGGGGGGGGGGGCGAATAAATTCTACACAAATCATTTATGCATTTGAAAATTGGTATATCATACCCTCTACCCTCCTAAGACTCAGATTATTTTTAAAGACAGAGAGACAAGTGTACCACTCTTTTCCTTTTGGAAGGGAAGCTAGTTTGAATATCTTTAGGTTTCTGAAAAAGATGATTGTATTAGCTTTCCTTCCAAAAGGAAAAGAAAGCCAAGACTGTATGATGTCATCAAAAATAAGAAATACTGCATATATTTTCCCAGAAGCCTAGACCAGCATTGCATATCCTACAATACTCCTGACACATACTAGGTGCTCTCCATAATGAGAAATAATACTCACCAGTGCATATATATTTCCCCAGAAACCCTGGGTAGCATACTAGTCTATCTCTCAAATTGATTCGGTCATCTCCAGTAATCACAAATGGAGGGTGAAGATACATGCCTACATCACTATGCACCTTTGCTATTATGTATACCAGCTTTCTTAAAAATGTTGGGGACAAAAAAATTCTGGGAGTCCCTCTTTAACATCAAACATGTTAATATCCTAACGATTATTATAAATTTGGATTTAGAAAATCCAAGGCTTGAAAAGTGTTTAAGCTAAAAAAAAAATAGCGCCCCCTGGTGTTAATCTTCTACTGTTAGAATCTGTGACGGTTTAAGAGAGAGATATAGAGAGAGATTACACACCGCTAAGAAAGGACACACCCTAACTGCCAGCCTGAAATAACTCTAGCAGAGCAAGTAATAAATGAAGGGATCTTTGGTTCCATGTGAGGTACAGGACTAATTGTGCACCTCATCATCATCATAGGATACAGTGGTCCCTCAAGATGCAATGGCCTCAGGACACAATATTTTGAACATACAATGGTCTTGAAACTGTGCTGTTTTTTTTTGCGGTGCCAATACTCTGCAGGTTATTGACCACCACATTTTTAGCTTTATGTTCAGCGAAATCTCTGTCTCTCTCTTTCTCGCTTGAAAAATTCTCCCAAATTGAATCTTAAGAAACTCTGACTATATCTAATCATCATTTTTGGAGGAATCAGTTCGCTCATCTCTACTCCTGATATCATAGTAGTCAATGAGCTGTTATATCACTACTACTGTGTACATCATCATTTTTCAAAATTAATAATAAGTAGCATACATAAACAAGAGGAGGGTTTATATTAAAGATCAAAATGGGCCCCTCATTGTAGTGTTGGGTTTCTCCACCCAAGACAGATGGGTCTAGTATTTGCTTCTTTTCCATTCTGTGACCCATCGATAAGCTACCCCTTTCTTGCTAACAATGTAGCTCTTCAGAAGCAATGGGACATGTTATCTAGTAACAAAGTGGTTGGGACCAACTAGCCAGGGTCTTTCTCTCCAAGGGCAACCTCTTATGGTATGCATACCATTTATGCAGAGGTGTTTGACATTTTTGTCTGTTCAGTGCAATTTTGCATAGAAGCATCACAATTGAGTTCCACCAACAGCTAAAAACACAAATTAGGACCAGACTCTTAATAGGAGTTTCTTGGAACCAACTGGAGGAGTCTCACCTGATCAGCGACAGCACGAGCCAGCTTGTCCATCCTGGAGCCGGCTTCTGCAATCTTCTTGGCCGCATTAATCACATCAGATGTGTTCTTTAGTGGACCTTTCCCTCTAAGAAAGAAAATAGTGTAATTGCAATTCAATTAAATGACTAAAATAACTGCCCGGATTGAACTACCTTGCTCATTGATTTTTTTTTTTTTTCCTTACCCTTCTTACCATTAAATAAATAATTTGTAATTTACTATGAGTTCACCTTCTAAAGCCAAGTTGAATTAAGGAAGGCATGTGCCAACTTCCGCTCTTATCTAAAGCTCCTCACCAGCAATTTAGTTTGATGGCTTCTCCAAGCTCATGAATTATATTTAATAGTATGTACATTTTTAAGTGCTCATTAAGAAGATAGCCCTGCTGAAATGTAACATTTTGAACAGATATTTCTGGGCCAAACCTTAAAGCTTAAACTGCTGGGTCCAATGCACGTGATGGCAGAAGGCCCCCGTCAATGATGACTGTCAGCAGCAACCAAGTGAAGACACATATGAATGCCACAATATATGAGATGCATGTTCTTGTCTATCTTTACTACCCCTTTACTGCCAATTTGAATGTAAATTTTTGTCTTGTAAGGTACAGTATAACTGGTTGGTCACCATACTGTTCTATATCTGAAATGGTTTATCTCATCTGGAAATTTATAGTCTCTTCTCAGTATAGACCATACTTGTCTGATAGGTGTATGTCTCATCTTTGATACCCTCTCCTGTTTCAAAAACAGAACTTTGCAGGCTGCAGCTGGGAATGGAGACGAGACTTCACATGCATTTCTCTTGATATCCACAAACAAAAGGTCAATTCCAGCTTCTTGCGTAAAAAATGGATGATTCTTTATTAGGCTTGCAAAGTTTAAGATCCAACATACATCACATGGAGAGACAAAATGTGACTGTGACGCGTTTCGGGCTATAGTATTGAGCCCTTTATCAAGACAATTGTCACAGTCACATTTTGTCTCTCCATGTGATGTATGTCGGATCTTAAACTTTGCAAGCCTAATAAAGAATTATCCATTTTTTACGCAAGAAGCTGGAATTGACCTTTTGTTTGTGGATTGCATTAAGCGGCTAGGTTCAAGCCCTATCTTCCGTGCTTCAGAAAGGTGACTAGAGGTGAGAGCTGCACTTCCTTCTTTCTATTTCTCTTGACATACACTGCTTTGGGACTTCCAAAAATAGTTGGGTAATTGTGCTTGGCTATATTCAGAAGTCCTACAGAAATGAAGGGAGAGAGCTGTGCATGTGAGGCCTTCTCACTATTCTTGTCAGCACATGACAAGACCCTGTTCTTAACACAGGAGCAGGTCTCAGCGGTGCAGTTATCAAACATTTTTGGAATATCTTCTTTAAGGTAACACAATGTAAATTATATGTCCCCTCATGCCTCTGGTGTTCCTGGCATAAACCATATGCAGATTTTACTATGGAACTGCTACAACAAATCTGTGGCAAGATGAATGTCCGAAAAATTGTGCTGCATGTGAACTTGGCCTCAAGATCCACCAAACTCTATGGATATTTTTGGTGAGGAACTTTGCCTATTCAACTATTAGACCCCAAATCAACTTCTATGTCTACTACCCTAATAGTTACGTCCTAGTCTTACTACTGAAATGTGTATTGGTGATAGACAATAGCAGGTGGAGGGTATGTGGACTTGCAGGTGGGGCCATATTAACAAAAAAATTATCAACCTATAATTATTTTAATATATCCTTTTATTTTCATTTGTGCTAAGACCCGGTGAGTCAATTACTGACTATAGCAAACCCATTGGGGTCAAATATGTAAATAACTGATTACAAGTATCGTAAGAAATTTCTGATGCCAGGAACGGAGACCAAATCATGGAAGAGTGAAGAAAATAAAATTTGATAATATCAATTTTATTTTTCAAAATATAGAGAAAGTGAGTAATTCAAAATACAACATGTGGTTTGTTTGCCATTTGCTGCACAGAACGTTCCCACTTCATGAAACCACTTGTGCCAATTACAGAGGGAAAACAAGTGGTCGGTATTTATAGCAGGTCACCATAACATCTGGTAATTATTGTTCACTCCTCTTTTTGAACTGCACAGTATATAAAGGACTTCTGCTGGGCTCACTTATCCTGTTTTTGTGCATTATTGTATTATGAATCATGTTCACTTCTTTTGTTAGGAAGTTTACCGTACATGTAATGTGGTGCACTTACTTCTAAGTAGGTTCTAGCCATACATAGAGGCAACATTATTGTCTAGTCACCTTAGCCTTAATCTTAACAGACAGCTCCCTGATTATAATGCATATTTTATAGTCATAGACAGGATGGAAAAGTACTGGAAAAAAATGCATTGGGTATATGACATACCATAGATGTTGGTTTTCACTGACTTAGTTTGCAGGATCAAAAAATGAATGGTTGGCGGAACCTCCCAGTAACATTTACATTTGGACCCTACATAATATTCTGAGACAAGAATGACAGACTCTTGTAATGGATATCATGACCTACAGTCTGGTTAGATATTCCTTGGTCTCACATCACAGTCCCCATGAAGAGGGCATCCCTGAAAAGGTTTACCACCACTTTCTTTTTACATAGGCTCTAAATTTGATTTGAGTTTGATGTGTTTATGACAGGCATGTCCAAACTGTGGCCCTCCAGCTGTTGAAAAACTACAACTCCCAGCATGCCTGAATAGCCTACAGCTATTAGAGCATGCTGGGAGTTGTAGTTTTGCAACAGCTGGAGGGCCGCAGTTATCTACACCTTTAAAAGATATGGCATCATTCATGTCCACTCATTTGTTTCTCCGGGAATAGTTATTGGGAACAGTTAAGAAGTCCTCATACACTTTACACAAATTACCAATCCCACCAACTTTGGCTGCTTTAGCTGACTTTGATCTACTAGAACCCAATCGTTATACCGATCCAGCGTGCCAGCCCACAGGGGGAGGGTGTGCAGGGCTGAAGAGGAGATAGGAGTGGTGGTGGTAATGAGATTTGTTGGGGTCCTCACTTTGGCTTATTCCCTGCTCCAATGCTTCCCAGGGACTGAGCATGCAGTGATGGAAGTGAGGAGGTAACCCTTCTTCCTCTTAGGGCACACCCTGGATTTTAGGTTCACCTGCTTGGTGGTGGCAGGATTGCCCTTGATTAGAGATAAGCGAACTTTAAAAAAAAGTCCGGTGTTCGGCGTTCGGGTTGTGGTAAGTCGCCCCTTATGGATTCCATATGCCGCTATAGTGGAATCCATAATGGGATGCGCGACTTACCACCACCCGAACGCCGAACACCGGACTTTTTTTTAAAGTTCGCTCATCTCTACCCTTGATGTCAGGTGAATGGGTAGCAGGGGGCAAGACCAGAAGATTATGAAGGAATGACCAGGAAAGCTTGGTGTCATCTTACTGTACAAATGGTAGGGGTTGTAGTACAAACACCAGCAGTAGGCACAGTTCTTAGGTCTTTTAGATTTTTCCCCACAGCTGTGTACAAGAGTCTCTCTCTATAAATATTTACAAACTTTGCAAATTGATCAAACTCCCAGTTATTCTCCGTAATGCCAAATTGCATGGTGCAGTCCTAGATTAAATGACCACTCCATCTCAGAATGAACAGGCACCAGAATCAACTAACCATAACCACATGCAGCAATGTCTAAAGCTGTATCCGTGTGTTACCTTTACTGCCTCAGTCTAGCATGACCTTTAGGCCCCTTTCACCCGCGCGGGCGTGATTTCCGTGCGGGTGCAATGCGTGAGGTGAACGCATTGCATCCGCACTGAATCCGGACCCATTGATTTGAATGGGGCTGTGTACATGAGCAGTGATTTTCCCGCATCACTTTTGCGTTGCGTGAAAATCTCAGCATGTTCTATATTCTGCATTTTTTCATGCAACGCAGGCCCCATAGAAGTGAATGGGGCTGCGGGAAAATCACAAGCATCCGCAAGCAAGTGCGGATGTGGTGTGATTTTCCTGCATGGTTGCTAGGAGACGATCGGATTGGGGACCCGATCTTTATTATTTTCCCTTATAACATGGTCATAAGGGAAAATAATTGCATTCTAAATACAGAATGCAAAGTAAAAGGGGTGATTGAGGTATAAAAAAAAAAAAAAAAGGAACTCACCTCCTCCAATTGAGCGTGTAGCTGCCGGTCTCCTGTTCTGTCTTCAGCTGGGGGGGTAAAGGACCTTCTGTGACGTCACTGGGTCACATGGTTCAATCACCTGCTTCCATCACCATTGTGCTACGCGCACAATTGGAGGGGGTGAGTTACTTTTTTTTTTATTTTTAACCCTCAATCACCCATTTTACTTTGCATTCTTTATTTAGAATGCTATTATTTTCCTTTATAACTATGTTATAAGGGAAAATAATAAACTATACTAATACTAATACTCAACCCGAAACCGGACTTCAGTGAGGAAATCCGGCTTTAGGTCTGGGTACCAAACATGCCAATTTACCATCCCGCCTCTTATCCGGGCGTCAAACGTGATGCCCGTGTGAAAGAGGCCTTAAGGTCCTCAACCTTCTGTAATAATTCAATGCTTCCTTCTCCTAGTGGTACATCCTTAGTAAAGTTTCTTTTCTAGCAGTTTACACTCTCGGTAATGGTATTTTCCTGGAGAAAGCTCCTGTCTTGGCGCACTTGGCAGCAGCACTAGACTTGTTGACCTCTTTTCTTGCTCTTATCTTTCTTTTAGTCTCTCTACTGACACCAAATCAATCAGTTATGTCTTGCAACTATGGTATCTGCATACTGTACATCTCTTCACTGTGAGCCTAGTAGCCCAAACACCACCTCCACTCCACATATTTCTTGTGCCATCTCTCCAAATATTAGTATTGTGAATATGTTTTTTTTTTTTAACTTACCTGGTAAAATCGGTCATCTCCATCATGATCATGCACATCTGTTTGGCCAATACAATAATGTCATTGCCACTGTCATCCCATTTGGCAACTTCTGCATCCAGTTTGCTTTTCTCTTGGTGAAAGATCTCCACTTGCTCTGCAATTTTGGCCTTCTCTTCTTGTGGAAGTTGGGCCATTATTGCCTGTAAAATTCAATAACACAGTGTTAAAAATGTACATTTTTTATATTAGTGTAATGATGTGCTTTAAAATAATAAGCTAGCTAGAGGGGGGACACAATCATTTTTTCTGAAACTATCAGGCATACACAAAAATAAGCTACATATGCTTGTGGAAGACATAAAGTCGGTTTTTAAAGAGCACCTGTCAGCAGGATTAACCCTATTAAACTAGGCATAATGCATGAGTGGGCTGATCCTTCTGATTGAAATTATACTTAGCTGGTGAAAATTGGTTGTGTTATTCCTAAGAAATAGAGTTTTAGCTGAGGCTCGGAGGTGCACTAAAATGCTAAGACCCACCCCTCAGTGTATTGAAGCCCTTATTTTCAAAAATAATAAAAGTTTTTTTTTTCTCCAGAAAATTACAACCAATTTTCAGCCATATATAGCCCCTGCTGCTCATCACTAGTGTTCACACACACTGGTTTAATGGGGCTGATCCTGCTGACAGTGACAGACACTTTTTATATCCCAAAATGTTATCAGTCTTTATACTTTTGTTTTTCCACTGGAATATTCTGGAATATTAGACAGTTTTTATGCTACAATGCAAAAATGCCATGTTTGCAAGTACAGTGAGATACTTCACATAAAATGTGTATATCATTGTCTGATCATTGTTACAACTCCATACCAGCTATATAAAGCGACCTTCCAGTGTTACTTAAAAATTAAAGGAATTGTCCCACAAAAAAATTGCTACATTTTTTTTTTTTTAAAACAGCCCCTGGTTATGAATACTTTTGTAATTGCATGTAATTAAAATTTCATTATAGCCTCTGAGTTATTCACTGAAATCTATCTGTATAGCGCCACCTGCTGTTAGCTCTTTTTTTCTAAATTATTTGCCTAGCTCACTGAGATGGCCGCACATGTTCGGTTCCAGCCTTCAACTGCCACCAGCTGCAGCAGAAAAGACACGCCCCTTAAGAAAGTACACAGAGCAATGAGCAATGAATGGGGAGATCTCTGGATAAATGTGAGGCACAGGGCTAGTTCTATGTTTGCTAGAAAGAGATTGCCATGTACTGTATTTAAATTTTTCACATTAATCACGAGATGATCCCAGTCCCCTATGCTATTATCCCACATTACCATATGCAGTGTGCTACAGTAGTCTGAGACTGTTGGAGGGACCAGCGCTTTAGAGGTCAGCATAGTGTCCATTCTGTCTTTGTCTTCCCCTGCAGCAGGGGTGCACCTAGCCTTTCTGCTGCCTGAGGTAAAAACTGAAAGGGTGTGACCCCTTTTAGAATATTCGTAATTTAATGTGAACAGTCATTGGCCCAAAAGCAACTTAAGCAGGGAGGAATCATGACTTCAGATGGAAAAAAATGAGGAATATTCTAAAAAATGAATATAGTGCTATATATTTGTGTTTTAGAATATTCGCATTACGCGAATATTACATTGCCGATTTTTTGCATAAGAGAAAAAAAAATAAATAATGAATAATATTCAAATTCACTACAGACTACAATACTGCAGCCTTCTCACATTGGCCCACAAGCAAGAAGCAGGTAGGCATACTAGGTAATGGGTTCAGATGAAAAAAAAAAACATGAATATTCGTTTTTACGAATATATATCACTATATTCGAAATATTCACAATTATTCAAAGTGCCGATAGTCACGATAAAAATTCGCAATTCGAATATTCGCGCTCAACACTACTCATCACTAGAGATTAAGAAACAAAGAGAAATAAGGAAAACAGAGAGATAAAGATAGTCCAAGAAAGACCGAAGATGGAGATAGAGAGGAAAGATGGGAGAGGAGATAGAGAAGTACGAGAAAGAAGAAGGGAGGTGGAGATAGAGAAACAAATACAGAGGAAAGATAGAAGAAGAGACTGAGAAAGCATTGCAAGTGAAAAAGGGAAGAAGGGAGAGCAGATAGATGAAGTGAGAGAAGGAAGGAAGAAGGAGATAGAGAACATGATAGAAAGGGAAGAAGGGAGAAGAGGTAGAAATAGTAAGAGAAAGAGTAAATGAGGGAGAAGAGATAAAGTAAGGCAGAGATAAGGAAATGAGACAGAAGGTGGGGATAGAAAAGGTGACAGAAAGAGTGAAGAAGGGAGGGGGAGATAGAAAACATAAGAGATGGAAGAAGAGATAGGAGATAGAGAAAGTGAGGGAAAGAAGTTAGAATGGAGGGGGAAATATAGAAAGTAAGAGAGAAAGAGGGAAGGTGAAGATAGAGAAAGTAAAAGGTGGGCGAAAAACTTAATAGAGAGGAAAGAAGGGAGAAGAGATAGAGAAAATAATAGAAAAAGAAGGAGATAAAAAGGTAATAAAGAAAGGGAAGACAGTGAAAGAATAAGAAAAAGAAAAATAAGGAAGGGAAAGTTATAGGGAAAAGGAAAGAGAGAGAAGGAGAAAACGAGAAAATTGAAGAGATCAGAGACAGAAAGACAGTGAAAGAGATGGCAGACTCATTTCCGTATACAGCATTACAATAATGTCACATCAGAACAGGAGCCTATCACACAGCAATCAAAACACAATCATTTCACTCAATCTTATTCTTCCTCAGTAGAAAACATTTCAACAAATATAATTTCAATAAGACAAAAGTATGAACTGAACCCTAGTAAGTAGTTATATCCATGTACTGATTTCTATCACAACTACTGTGTGGGTAAATAGCATTCATATAGCAGGACTGATACCCAGGTTCTGTCAGAGCAGAGAATATGAGGCAAATGCAGCAATGCCAGCAAAGGAGGGGGACAGGGTGAGGGTGGTGGTGGTGAGGATGGGAGTTATAGTAGTCATGGTAGCAGTCCTCATTCTGGAGCTCTTTGGGCGATCCAGTGATTGGAGGGGTGCAACCCTTCTACCCCTCAAGGCACACCCTGGATTTGGGGCTTCTGCTTGATGTTAAGTGGGCTGCCCTTGCTTTCATTCGGTTTTGGTGTGTGAGGCAGGGTTCCCTCGAAGTACTGGTAAAAAGGGGTAAGGGTGTGACAGTACAGGTACACAAAAGGAGGCAATACGAGGGTGGCTTTGGGAGTGACCAGTCCACCATACTTTACTGAGGCAATTTGGGCACATAACACACATAGTGTTTATCGCGAATATTCAAATCGTGAATTTTAATTGCGAATATCGCCACTTCGAGAATTCGCAAATATTTAGAATATAGTGGTATTTATTCGTATTTGCGAATAATGTTGATCGCGAATATTCTAATCGCAACTTTATTGTGAATTTACCGCAAATTCACCACAAATTTATCGGCACTTAGCAACATCCCTACCAACCAATAGGAAAGTTGCCTACCCCTTAGTGTTGATCGTGAATATTCTAATCGCAAATTTTTATCGTGAATATATTACGGTGCCGATTTTCGCAAGTAAATAATGATTAGAGATCACAAATTCTCGAATTTGCGATTTTATGGTGAATATTTGGGCAAAAAGTCACAAAATATCGCAAATTCGAATATTGCCTCACACACAGGTACTTCAAAATGAAGTTCAGTCTTTCCAGGTTACATGCACAGCTGTCCCAAGGCTGCATATGGGGATTTAGATCATAGAGTAAATGCCTCTCTGAGTCTCATTCCAGTTAATAAAAAAAAAAAAAAAACAACATCCAAAGTGTGTCAATTTATTAATCAATATTTAGGAGGAGAAAATATATTTCAGAATTGTAAATTTATGGGGATTAAGAGTATTTACAGAAACAGACATGTCAGAAGTGGTGACAGGTCTCATTTAAAGGATGTCTGACATCAACGACATACCTATGTAACCAAGCCTTGGCTTCAAATCCATATTACTCACCTTGCCTTGCATTCTCATTCATGTGCTAGTCATTTTCACATTGGCACATGGATTTGTCCTGCCTCTGGTTGTGTAAAAAGTTCTGTCTGCCTGGTTTTTCCAAGTCATGTTCAGATTCTGTCTGTGTGTTCAGTTTTGGAACTTATATCTATTTGTCTGGTTACTCCAGATTGATTTGGGATATGTTTAGGTTCTGTCTGTGTCTGTCTTCTGACCAAGTTCCATCTGCCTTTCCACTTTGTCTGTTCATGATCTGTCTGCGTCTGAATTCTGACCTAGTTCTGTTGGTCATTGCTCTGTGTCTGTTCCATGGATTAGTATGCACGTTTAGAGTATGGCCACACTTTCAGGTTTCTTGATGAAGTATTGGAAGCCAAAACCAGGAGTGAATTCAGTGTACTTTATACTTTCTCTCCTTTATGATCCAGTCCTGATTTTGTCTTTAAAAACAGCATACAGAAACCGGACTATGTGTCAATCCCCTTAGTATATAATATGATTTTCTCATCTTGTCTGGTTCAGTCTGTGTTTGCCTTGGATTTGCATGTACTCTGCTTTGCCTGTGCCTCTATAGGTTTGTGCTGGGGTCCCTGACCCCTGTGTGTCAGCTGCCAACTACACAAGGACTATTCCAAGAGGTAGCAGCTGGGTGGCTCCCCAAAGTGAAATTCAAATACCTGTATAGGGGTTAAAGATTGAATATCATGGGACCATCAGGAGAATGCCCTCAGGTCAAATCGGTTAGATGACACAGTGGTACCACAACCATTGTCCATAGCAAACGGAAACACTACTGTTTTGGCAGACTCCCTTTAAGGGTAAATGCACATGTTTAGGATTTATGTGCGGACAATCTGCACTAAAAACTGCAGGTGTTTGCAGGGAAATGTGTGCAGTCAGTCCTCATTAACTGGTGTGGATTTGCTTATGGATTTTGTGCAGATTTTCTGCGTGTGGATTTTACTCTCCCCATTGAAGTGAATGGAGAAAATTTGGTCAGGAAAAAATAAAATAAATTGACATGCTGCGGATTGTAAAATCCGCAGTGTAGGTCAAAATCCGGACTGAAAAAATCCACATTGTGTGCATAAGAATTTCAAATTCTGATAGAATACAATATACATGACCTACGGTGCGGATTTTTTGCACGCAATCCTGATCATGTTTTATTTCATAAGGCAACATTATTGGGAATAAGTAGAGAGAGCAAGAGAAGCTACTATAACCGCTTGTTTTAATCACTTTGTGTAACCTGCCCGTTTTGAGCCTTTTTTTTTTTACATCCTTCTCTTTGTTTCTGTAAATGTAAATCACATGCCTCCTTCCTGCTGCTCCCTCTCCCCTATCGCAGTATTCACTCTCACACATATACTGCATCTGCATCCCCCGCCTATCCTCTCCTTTCCTACTTCTTATTGTCTTCAAGACAGAATAAGGAGGGCTTTTTGAAACATTTAGAGGGAGCCTGCAGTCTGGGAAAGGGAAATTACAGGTTGTTGGAATGTTATGGAAGATGTAATTAATAATTTATAATCACATTTACTAATATGAGTGATGAGCGGCAGGGGTAATATTCGAATTTGCGATAATTGGCGAATATTTGGGCAAATATTCGCCATAAATTCGCGAATTCGCCATTATTTTCTAGATTGCGAATATCGGCAATTTGCGTACTACATGCACAATACAGGCGTGGGTCACTTTTGCTACATTTTTCAGGCTGCTAGAAGTTTCCTGAGACTAGAGAATATGGTTGGCATGGCAGAACATTACAATAGCTTTATCTGCAGATAGAGTGCTCTGATATATTCGCGATTGCGCAAATCGGCTATTTTGGCATAATATGTGCAACTTTGCATTTTAGCAGGTCTGACTACATATTAATTCACCGTCAATTCACAAAGATGTCCATACCTAAAGAAGCAACAACTGTTGTGGAACCAGGATCACTTCATTCTGAGTATTCCATCTACAAAGACATCACAGACAGGCCCTCGAACCGAGATCTGGTATTTTCCTACACAGAACGCATGGTGCCCAGTCCTGGTGCTCCGACACCTCTTGACTCTGTTACAGGCTTCAGCTCCAGACTTCCCGTTGCTATCGTTACAGGGCAAACCGCTATCCACCCATCAATTCGTGGCACACATCCGTTCTCTAGCTGCCGGGTTCGGGCATGACCCTAAGACCATATCAGGGCACTCTTTCCGCATCGGTGCCGCCTCAGCCACCTCCAAACACAAAGCTCCTCCTCACATCATTAGGCACATGGGTAGATGGAGGTCAGCCTGTTTCTCCAGGTACATTCCCGATCCGCAGTCAGAAACCCGGGAAGTGTTTCAGTTTTTGGCTTTGTAACCCTTATTAAAACTTGTTTATTTACCTACTTCGAGTCTGAGTTTTGCCCTCTTTTAGGTCTGCCCACAATGCGTGGCTCCAGGCACACCCCAGCCAGATATGGTCAAGTCCCTTCCTCACATTCCTTCGGACCGTCGCTATGGCCACAAAAAGGTAAGGCTGCCTGCAGCCTGGGTTTGTGAGCGGAGCTAAGGTCCCCTTCAAATTCTGCTCTCCCTCCTCCTTGGGCCACGCACGTCAATCCTACCCCACCCGCCCTTCCCTTCTCCACTTCCCTCTCCACTCTTCATTCTAGGGTGGGCCCTCTTTTAGGTCCACCCACGATGCATTGCCCAGGCACACTCCAGCCAGATATGGTCAGGTCCCTTCCTCACAGTCCTTCGGACCGTCGCTATGGCCTCAAATATATATATATATGTATATATAACTAACTAACTAACTAACTAACTAACTAACTATCTAATGTAATGACACAGGAAAGCACAGAGCACAGCAATAACACTGATGTCTCTCTCTGAATTGCAAAACAACTGCAGAAAATGGCTGCTGGGGAGGTTCTTATATAATAAGGGGTAAGCAGCTTTCCTATTGGTTGCTAGGGATGTTGCTAAGGTCATACAAAGACATTGCAGCCTTCTCATTGGCCCACAAGCAAAAAGCAGGGAGGGATCATGGGTTCAGATGAAAAAAAACATCTAGAATATTTGAAAATACAAATATTTATCACTATATTCTAAATATTCGTAAATTCTCGAAGTTGCGATATTCGTGATAAAAATTAGCGATTTGCGATATTTGCGCCTAACACTATTTACTATGAGTTTTTGATAAGAAAACATACCAATCAGAACTTGAACAGTGTGAGATGTCATAATAGTTGGTGCTATCAGCACAGAAAATGATCTAATAATCAAAGGAACCAAATAAGTTGAAGACTCCCTAGAAAGAATTACAGGCGCGTCAAATTGCTTCATGCTTTTATACACCCTAAACATGTTAGATGTGCATGAAATGCTATATAAATACATGCTTCTGAAACCCAGATGGCAACATTCAACAATAATTTGAACACAGAAAGACCTTTTTATCCCCTTGCAGTCTGCCACACAGCGCACCACGCATGTAATGGAGCGTGACCTATATTTAAATGTCATTACATTTTTTTCCTGTTTATGTCACTTTCAATCAGCCAACGTTTATTTTCTACATGTTCTTAAAACGCTCTCGGCTTTTGAGAAAAAAAAAAAAAAAAAAGATCGTAATTGACCTTTTTGAAAACTGGAATTAAAAAAAAGGTTATCTCTATACAGGGGATCGGAAAATGAAGGGGAAAAGAAAAATCTGCAAGTTAATCAAATTAAAATTCAATGCATGCATATTAATTAGAGCTTATCAAAGAAGCCCAGTGGTTTCCAATTGAGACAGACTGAAGTAGTTCTAGAGGAATTATATATCACGACTCATGCCACCTAAACTATTTTGATGGAGGAAAAGCAGAATCAGTGAAAATTAATTAGCTATGATTCAAAAGAATAAGTGTATGCAAATTTCAATAATTTCTGTCTATGCAAAAAACAGAAATGATCATTAAGCCTCTTCAATATCTGAGGCAGTTTTTTTTTTTTTTATTCTTTATCAGCGGATGTCTGGAATAAAGATTGCGGGGTATGTAATTTGATATCGTACTGGCAATATATAGTTGCAAATCTTTGTAAATTCTAAATTTGGAATAACATTTTTCTGTTGCAGTCATTACTACTTGCTTCAGAAGTGTCCACACAAGAGAAATCCCACAGTAAATATCTACGTTGGACCCCACTAATGGAGTTTTGCCACCAGCCAGGACAAAAGGGTTCACTTCTAGTGTATTCCTTACCCAATAGTTCAGAGAAGGGTGTCCTATACATTGAAAGGGCATGGAACCAGGAGGCCTCCCCCCCATAGCAACTGTGTAGTCCACCTCTATGATATGTAAGCCCTTAAATTTCTTGGCGTTCCATTGCTTAAAGGGGTTGTACCACAAAAAAATATTCTACTGTTTTCAAACTAGTGCCTGGATCTGAATACTTTTGTATTCATTGCATATAATAAAAAAAATTGAATATGGCCACTGAGTTATTCAATTAAATCTATCTTTTTAGCGCCACCTGCACTTTTTTTTACTTCTCTGTCCACTTCCACGAGGTGGACGCACATGCCCAGTTCTATCCTTCAACTGTTATCAACTATAGCAGAAAAAGTTATGCCCCCTGATCTGCCAGCTTTAAATAAATCTAGCAAAGCAATTGGAGTAATAAATGGGAAGATCTTTGGATCCATGTGAGGTACAGGCTTTGTTGAAAAGAGATTTACATGTCCTATATGATGTCTAATTTTAATTTTTCACACGAATCATGAAATAACCCATTTAACGTTCCATTTTTCCCCCCACATCTTTTTAAATCAGCAGATTGCCTCATTACACACACTGTTTTTTTAGTCTACACCACCTACGGGTCATTAGATCTTCCTGCTGGACGATATGAAATATGCTTTTCAGTGTCAGCATTGTGTAAATTATCTCTTGAATAATGAGGGAATGATCTAAACGCATAAACCGGTTGTATCATCAAAGACATTGGTGGCAACTCACTAGGACCCACGCCTGTCTCTATAATGGGGTGCCCGAACTGAGTGGAGAGTAGCCGCGTAGTCACAGCCACCCTTCATTCATTTCTATGGGAGTTCTGAAAATAGCTGAGCACACTCGGCTATATTCAGAAGTTCAATAGCAGTGAACAGAGAGCAAGCTGGACATGTGTAGATGCCGGTGGTTTAAGCCCTTAGATGCAGGGGCCAATGGTGACCGCCACATCTAATTAGTTTACATAGGGAGGTAGCTCTGCCTCACACCCCACCAGCTCCCCGGGTGCAATTGCAGGATGCTGATGGCTCTTATGTAAAATATACAGTTTACAATGCATTACTTTTTAAAGTTAAAAAGGGTCATTTATTAAGACCAGCGCTCTAGGCGCCGGTCTTAATAAAGTCCCTGCACTGGCGGTGGATCTGCCGAAGTTATGTAACTTTGGCGCATCCAACATCGCTTCAAAATGTAAGCCAGCTTTCTAGCTGCCTTACATTTAGACCATTTTCTATTTTCCACACCACACCAACTTTTTTAGACCTGACGTGAGCGGGGAGAAGCCGCAGAATGTGGCGCAACTAACCATTACGCCGCCATTTGCACAGAAATATTCCTAATATAGGCATATTTCAGTATAATAAATACTATTTGGACAAAAAATTAAAAAGATATAATAATAATAATAATAAATACATAAAAAAGTAAAAAGAAAAATAGGTTCTAAATTGCTTCTAAAATGATAAAGCCTTCTAACATCCTAAAAAAATAAAAATGACATTTATAAAACCATGACAATTTAAAGCAGGCATATGGTGAATGTTAACTAAGAATTATTTTCTGAAGTATCACTGTTTGTCTTAAACATAGAGAATTTTTTTCTGTAAATTTTAGATTTTTTTAATAAAGACAAAACATATTTATCCAAACTTTCAACATACATACGTACAATGTGTCATATGGAAAATAATGGCTTGGATAAGTAACAGTTCTCACCACAAAAAGTGGCACATATCAGATTTAAAAAATCAGGCTGTGTCATGAAGGTGAAAACTGTCATCTGGACAACTTTAGAAAACCGCAGATGTTTTTAAACACAAAAATTGCCACTAAATCTGGGCATGTAACGAGACATGTTGAATTTGTTTCAAATCAGTGGAAAAAAATAAAAATCTGCATATAGTTAGGCCCAAATCGGAGCTTGTACTAGGCCACTCTATACCCGTGTGTGTACGGTCTAATCAAAATCCCATCAGGAGGCCCCGTATCATCGCTACTCTAATGAAATGTACCTTGTTGAAAAAATAACAATGTAGCAAAATTATAATTTATTGATCATTGTAATCAACTGAGTTGATGAACCTACAAAAATAAAGACAAAATTTTTCTTTTCTATTGTGTTACGAATTGACTAAATCCCACGTTTTAATCTGAAAATTCTAATGCTGCATATAATAATAATAGTGATCAACACTCTCAGCTCCTCTGCCTCATACTTCTGTTTACACATCTTGATGGTTAAAATCTAATTATCTCATTCTGGATAGAACATGTCTGAATCACCAAAAGTGAACAGGAAAAAATAAAAAGTTTTCTACTGGTTCCCGATGCAGTAATTAGTCTTCACGCATGTGATAAATATTCTTTCATGCTCTTCCAACCGGAAAAAAATTAGAAAGATTCCTAATGATTCCAAATCAACAAAACAATAACACTGAAGGGAATTCTCAGTAATGAAAGATAATTAAAATACGGTATTTTTTTTTCCTCCCTTTTTTCTTCATCTGATGCTTGCAGAGCCTCGTCTTGTTCTTTCATGTCACTTTCCACTAATGTTATTATATCTCGAACAATGGTGTTTAATCAGTTTGAACAGGTGTCACTTTCTATGACAGTAATTTGTCAATTTATTACAGTAATTGTAACACCAAAGAAGGATCGACATTATATGGTGTACAGAGAAGAAGACTATTGAAGGTTGTAAAATGGTTTCTTTTTTAAAGGCTTTCTGTCACCAGATTTAACCCTATTAAACTCGCTGACATTAGTGATGTGCTAATGTCAGCAGACCCCAACTCCCCTAATATTATGCTTCTGGATGCCCCCGTTACTGCACAATTTTAACTTTTATAATATGCTAATTACCCTCTAGGAGCAGGGGGGGGGGGGCATTGCTCCTGCTCCTAGAAGCTATGTTTGCCCTCCTCAAGTCACGCCCTGCCATCCTTGATTGACAGGGCCAGCGTTCGTCTTCTCTGGCTGGCCTTGTATGCTGGATAAATTTCACGCATGCGCAGTCCCAGCAAACAGGGCCAGCAGGAGGAGACCAGCGCTGCCTGGCTCTGTCATTCAAGGACGGCAGGGCGTGACTTGAGGTGGGCGAACGTAGCTTCTAGGAGCAGGAGCAATGCCCCTAATTAGCATATTGTAAAAGTTAAAATTGCGCAGTAATAGGAACATCCAGAGACATAAGATTAGGAGAGTTAGGGTCTGCTGACATTAGCACATCGCTAATGTCAGCCAGTTTAATAGGGTTAAATCTGGTGACAGAAACCCTTTAATAAAGTCAAAAGAAACCTAAGGACAGATTATTTGAATATTTATGCTCATTGCTTTGACATTGAGCCAATAATGTGATATTTAAAGGAGTTGTCCAAGCTCAGGATAGGTCGTCAATATCAGATCGGCGGGGGTCCGACATCCAACCCCACGCCGATCAGCTGTATGAGGAAACGGCATGTGCAGTGCACACGTGCCATCTCCTGTCTCTCTTCCTGCTCTGTCGCTGCTTTGCCATAGACAGTAGAGGTCAGCAGGAAGAGAGACAGGAGATGGCGCGTGCACTGTGTGCTGAACTTCAACGGGAAGTTTGATTTGTTACGAATTACTTTGTCACCAGTTGCTTTCCATTGTGTGGAGCGGACACAATGATGAGGAATGGTGATTGCGCTGACACTCATCATTTAAACCCTCAGATGCCACATTCAACGCTGATCACGTCATCTGTGAGTCACATTAAAGCCTCATTCACATGTCTGTGTCTGTGCTCAAATCTGTGAGCAGGTGGTCAGTGATGCATCCATGAAGCTGTCCATGAAGGATCTGTGTTGTCTCCGTGTGTCCGTTTTTTGCTGTCCGTGTTGCATCCGTGTTTCACTGACACTGAACAGCTGAAAAATGATTTTCAAAGAATCTCTTCTTAATGATCTGTGAAACACGGATGCAACATGGATTTCACGGACCCATAGATTATAATGAGCGCGATGGATCTGTGAACATGGACAAAATAGAGCATGTATCCGTGCTAAAAACATGAATCCACGGACCGTGCTAAAACACTGATGTGTGAATACACACATTAAAATGAATGGGGACGTGTGCTGGCCGTGGTGAACACGAACAGCACACGTTCATGAAACACTGATGTGTGAATGAGGCTTAAGCCTTTCAAGACCAGCGGCGTGCTTGATGATGCCACCACGGGCACGTGCAGTGATGCACCGCTTCTCCATGAGCAAGTGGATAAGGTGAGTATAATTATTTTTTTAGCCACCATTTTAGGAAAAATTGATTTTTTACCACAAAGCACAAGGAAATTTGGCTTTCTGACAAATCTAATTTTTCCTGAAATTCGGATTGAAGTTCACTTCGGATTCCATGGTTTGCTCAACACTAGTAAGGGGTATACTGTATGATATTGAAAAAGAGGAAAGAATTAAACACAGTTGTTCTTAGAACAAAATCACAGAAATATAGTGGCCAATATGGGGGAACTGCTCAGACCCCAAACACTGTAGCGTGTTTCTCATTGGGGGAGCAGTCCCACCGCATGTGGACCGCAGCAAACGACCATCTTCAGCAAAAATTGCGTACAATGGAGGATTCCAGCACGGACCACATGCACCACAAAGGCATCCTACACAAAACGGAGCATTGTGCGGATGAAAATAAAGTCTCAGCTTTTAATATCTGCATGTATGACTAGCTAGTATAGTCAGTGGCATATCCGTTTGGTGCATTTTTGTCTGTGATTTATACAGTTGTTCTTAGTCCTAAACCACTTTGTAATACTTACTCTGCTTTACATATAACATAATGACAGATAGATTTGACCTTGTCTTTCTTCTTGGCTTAACATATCCCGAGATGTGTTGCATGAGATGACCAGGCTTTTACAAAATACATGGTTTGGTGATACTCTTCTGAAGAGGTGTATGCTATATGTGTCCTACTGGTAGTGTGATGTGTATTGCAGCCTAAGGTCAAGGGTTTTTTCAGCAGGTCACAATATTGCACTGAACTGGTTTCATTAGAAACTGGAGTCCTTAAAGGGGTTTTCAAGACCTGTCCTCAGGATAGATCAATATCTAATTGGCAACTGACACTTGGCTGCCCCACTGATCAGCTGTTTGAAGACACTGCACTGATCTGTGAGCCTCTTCCTTGGCCTAAGACAGGCATTATCAAACTGCAGCCCTCCAGCTGTTGCAAAACTACAACTCCCACAATGCCCTGCTGTAGGCTGATACCTGTAGGCTGTTCAGGCATGCTGGAAGTTGTAGTTTTGCAACAACTGGAGGGCCTCAGTTTGAGGATGCCTGGCCTAAGACATCACATTCATCAGTCATATGGCCTAGGTGCTACTCAGTTCTATTTAAGTGAATGGGCCTTGGCTGTAATACCAAAAACACCTGCTAGCCAATGGACGGTGTTGTGCTCAGTAAGCTGTGAGAAGGCCGTGATGCTCACAAGAGGGCTAGAGCCTCTTCAAACAGCTAATCAGTGGGAGTCCCAAGTGTTGGATCCCCACCAATCATATACTGATGACCTCTGCAGAGGACTGGTACCGGTCATCACTGTATTAAACACTCAGAAACCCCTTTGAAGCTATTCTCTGACCACCAGGCTAAAGTGAGTTAAGTCTGGAATGTGTTGAACATGAAAAAGTAACTTGTCTGTTCACTGAAGCTCCGTTCCAGCACTGAAATTCTCATCCACACTGCTTCTGGTCCCCAGTCATGTCCACTGCTGCAGCCATTCACTGGCCATAAAGGTGAAGAGTCTTCGAGGGGCACATGTTCATTAAATTACATGATGATAAATGAGACGTTACTCAAACAGTCCACAGGAATCCAGAACCAAAGGGGACAGGCCCCTCAGTGCTGAAATAAAGCCTCAGTGAGTGGCTTCTATTTTAATGTGAAATGAATTCTGGACTTAAATTAATTTTAGCTTGGGGGTCTCGGAATACAACTTTAATTAAATTCAAGCTGAGATAAAGGTGGACAAAAATGTAATATCAGGCACCGAAATAAATGTTGATAGCATAAACTCAGTAGGGGTATAAATGGAACTGCAATGGCAGCAGAACCTTTATATGGTTCCCATAGAGGTCCATGAGCTCTTTGTCATATATTTGTATGCTGATATCTGATTTCATATAGAGGTGGACTTTTATATTCCATATGGATTCTATTGAAAAGCAAAAATTCACTATATCCCCTTGGATGCCATGTGAAAGGAGGTATTCTCAGCTAGAAGAAAACAAAGAGGAACATCTCCATACACACGGAGTTTATTAGAGCTTGTAGAACTGTTAAAAAATACTAGATGGATCCATGATATAGACTTTGTGCATATAAGCCCCCATGCCATGTAAATAATCCCTTTGTCTTTAAAAAAGCAGGGGCGTTGCAAGTGTAAAACATTTGGGGCCTGGGCCCCTGATGTTTTGTGCCAGGCCCCGAATGTCTTGCCTGCTAGACTCAACTGTATTAAAATCCTCAGGACCGCAATACAATTGAATCTAATGCACTGAAAGAGCAGAAGGGCCTGTGATGACATCCCAGTCCATGTGATCAATGCTGAAGACAGTGTTTGAGGACCTGCGATGATGTCACTATCATGTGACCAGTGCAGGAGAGGACGACGCTCAGCAGGGAAGAGGAGAAGTCCTGGGGAAGAAGCTGTGGTTAGGTCTGCTACTTGAGGAGCGGTAAGTGAAGGGATTTATTCTCAGTGTGAGAGGCAGAGTAATACTGGGAGTTGTGGTCATTTAACTGGGAATGTATGTTAGGGCTGAAGAGAGGGATATTATTTATATGGGACTGAATGTTGAGGGGGTGTCATTTACATGGGACTGTATGATGGAGGTGGCTGGGGCAGGGTGATTTTACTTCAATGGGACTATGTGTCAAGGAGATGATGTTATATACATGGAACTGCATGTTGAAGGCAGCTGTGAAAGGGAGTGATGTTATTTACATGGGACTGTATGCTGATGGTGACTGTGGGAGGAAAATATGTTATTTACATGGGACTGTGTGTTGGAGATGGCTGGTAAGGGGATGATGTTATTTAAATGGGACTGTATGCTGAAGGCGGCTGTGGGTGGGGGTGATGTTATTTACATGGGACTGTATATTGATGGCATCTGGGGGAGGGAGATATGTTATTTACATGGGACTGTATATTGGAGGGGTTAAATTTATGGAAGTGATGTTATTTACACGGGACTGTATTTTGAAAGGGGTTGTAGATATTGAAGGATGTTATTTACATGGGACTGAGAAATAGCTAACTTGAAGCTTGGGCAGAGATGTTAAAATAATATTTACATGGGACTCTACGGTGGAGGGAGGGAAATAATGATATTTACATGGTACTGTATGGTGGAGGGGCTGAGGAATAATAGTTTCCGAAGAGACTAAAAGGGGGGGATATAACTGCAGGGGGTACTGTAGGAGGTATTATAAATACTGGGGGCACTTCAGAGAGAGTATTATCACAGTAGGGGGCAATATAATTACTGGGGGCACTTCAGGGAGAGCATTATAACAGTAGGGGGCAATATAAATACTGTGGACGCCTCAGGGTGAGAATTACAACTGTAGGGGGCGATATAAATACTTGGGCACTGTAGGGGAATTTTAAATCCCGAGGACCTTAGGCATTCTTATTACTACTGGGGGCTCTATAGAAGTGTCTTATAGATCCGCCTTATTTCTGCTAAGAGCAGTATGGGGGGGCCTTATTACTACTGAGGGGTCTGTAGAAATTTGTATTTCCACTGGGGGAACAATAGGGGGCTTTATTTCTACTGGGGGCTCTTTGAGGGCATTATTTATACTGGAGGGTTCTTCTTCTAACTGTAACTCTTGGGAAGCCTTATCACTGTTGGGGGCACTATAGGGGCAGTGTTACTAATGAGGGCATAGTAGAAGAGAATTACTATTGGTGGGACATTGAGGAGCACTATTACTATGGGGGGGGGGGGGCTATCTGAATGGCACTAATAGTTATTCAGGATAGTATTTGGGGGTATTGGGGAGCACAGCGAGCAGCAGGATAACACTGTGGGGACTCCAGGTTGGTGGATGATGATAGAAAAGTGAGGAAGCTAAGATGTCTGTGTGTCACACTCTACAGATGAGGCACGGCTGAAAGAAGTTGTCCGGACCGAATGAAGAAGATGATGACAGAGAAGATCTACATCGGATGAGACATCAACTAGGAGGCCCTGGATGTGAGAAGTATGTGCTGCTGTTTAGCAATAAAATGCAGTGTGCAGGGGGAGGGTCGACTTAGAGAATTGGGCCATATTTATTGGGGATGGGCCCCCGGATCTTTTGAGAACCTACAAACACCCCTGCAATAAAGTGTAGCCTATTCTCCAAAATGGGATTACAATTTCTCATTACTTGGTTTATCCAACATTTTGGGGGCAAAAAAAATGTAAATATCAATAAAATGTATTCAACGAATATACGACAAATGTACAACATTTTTCTAGCTGTTTGGACACTACTGTATTGTTAACAACAAAAATGTGTTTTTTTTTTTTTTTGTTATTTAAGTCAGTCTAGGCTTCTGATGTGGCCAATGATAAAAAAGGTAAGGGGTTATCCCATGATTGATGAAAAAAATCAAAATCAGACATCGCGTAGTTCATGACAATCTCTTTCTAACAAAGCTAGAACCGGCCTGTATCTCACATGAATCCAGAGGTCTTCCTATTCATTGCTCCAATTGTTATGCTAGATTTATTTCAAGCTGGCAGCTGTGTCCTTTATTGGGGACATGCCCTTTCTCAAGTGGTGTATCCTTTCTCAGGGGACGGGTGCCTGTAACTGTCATAGCTTTTAACAGTAGATAACGCTGGTGGCAGTTGAAGAATGGAACTGAGTATGTGTGACCACCTCAGGGAGATGGATAAAGAAATAAGAAAAAATCAAACAGCAGATGTCGCCATACAGATACAATTTACTGCATAACTCAGCGGCTAGACTACATTTTAAATTATATGCTATCACAAAAGTATTCAAATCCAGTTGCTGGTAGGCTATTTTTTTTGTGGGACAACCCCTTGAACTGTCATATGTCTAATGGTCATGCTCCATCACATAGTGCTTGAACCAAATTTTCATACTTTTTTCTAGAAATGTGTCAAAGGCACAACTTTTGGCCCATATATGGTAGAGTTTGAAAACTTTTGACTGCCTATGACACCATTCAGTTATTTTCATTAGAAAACATAACCCTGTAAAATAAGGTTCAGAAAAAGGCAAGATCCATAGACTCCATGTTATCGTAGACACTTATTTACCTCCTCTGTAGGACTTCATTTCCACTTGCATTTTAAGAACAACATTTTTGGAAAGAAAAATTGTTTTTCATCTCATGTTAAGAAAAAATCTACTCTTCTGAAAAAATGTCCTTGACTTCTTTTCAAAGAGATTCCTTTTATAATGGTTCATTTTGTTAGTAACTACAAGAACACAAAGTAACCAGAAAATTCAATTAATCTACTAAAGTAAATCTCAAATTATAAAAACCTTCTGAACTCTAATAAAAGTGAATCTCTGCTCATGGCTTCTCCAGACTAATGGCCCCACGCTCCCCATTAATTCCCATTTATCATATATGTGTTTTACATAATAAAATATCAAAAACAAAAATTGGGTTGGTCATAATCACCCTAATGCTGAAGTGGTTTGCTATTATGTTTGTTATCCTTAGATAGAGACATTTGGTGGATTTTTAGAAATTTAGCAAACCTAAATATAAAAGACCTTAATTCGTTCGATGGTTTTATATGCTGAAAGTACACCGAGTACAATCACCGAGGTCGGATAAGGACTTATTCATTATAAAAGAAATGCTGCCACCAATGCAGCAACATAACATAATACATAACTTTTAGCTCATAAAATCTAAAAACATCCAAAAGGTTTTCTGGCCAAAAATATATATTGATGAGTTCTAGGATCATGAAAAATGAAACAGGTGAACACCAATTTAGTTTCCTGAGGATACTGGCTAAAGTGAGAATCCAAAAACAATACAATGAGGATAGCAATACCTTCACCTTTGGTCGAGAGACACAGCGGTGAAGACAACAGGGTTAAAGTAATACCTCACTGTGGTGTGTCCCTAGAGTGCTAACCTTGTAAAAGCAGAGTAATCAGAAGGACAGCTCAGCAGAAAAGTTGTAACAGACACCTATTTTCACGAAAGACAAATACGTAATTTGGTATCCTATATCCTGCTAAATACAAAAAATACAACATGGACTAATCCTGATATCAACCATTGAACATGATAAAGATCAGAGCTGAACCTGGACATATCCCAGGCAGCCTCATGCTCCTATGATCTCCTTTGCCTCACACAGGGAAAAGGCATTTTCTGGAGATGCGGTGATGTGCCTGGCTCTAAATAGGGACTGCTTGGCGGAGGCTTCCACCCAGCAGTGAGCCCGGGGATGTCACTGGTACTAATGGGAGGGCTGCAAAACAGCTAGGGCAGCACTAAAGCCCGTCTATAAGAGCCGATGACGTCGCCGGGAAGCCTCCGCTTAGCAGCAGTGTGCTGATGTAAACTAAAGAGCCCTTGCCCTGCATGATACAGAGCAGGACAAGGGAGAGCATCGGAGCAATTCACCCTTCTTTATGAGGATCCATCATGGTATTGACAAACTTTTGATCAACTGATCAAGGCCCCTTTCACACGGGTGGGATTTCTGCGCGGGTGCAATGCGTGAGGTGAACGCATTGCACCCGCACTGAATCCGGACCCATTCATTTCTATGGGGCTGTGCACATGAGCGGTGATTTTCCCGCATCACTTCTGTGTTGCGTGAAAATAGCAGCATGTTCTATATTCTGCATTTTCCATGCAGCGTAGGCCCCATAGAAGTGAATGGGGCTGCGGGAAAATCGCAAGCATCCACAAGCAACTGCGGATGCAGTGCGATTTTCCTGCATGGTTTCTAGGAGATGAATGGGATGGGGACCCGATCTTTATCATTTTCCCTGATAACATGGTTATTATAAGGGAAAATAATAGCATTCTAATTACAGAATGTTATGTAAAAAGGGGAAGAGAGGGTTAAAAAAAAAAAAAAAAACTTTAACTCACCTCTTCCTCATGATCGCGTAGATGCCTGGATCATTCTTCTTTCTTCATTCTGCTGGGTAAAGGACCTTCAGTGACGTCACTGGGTCACATGGTCCAATCAAAAGCTTCCATGATTGGACCATGTGACACATGTGACCCAGTGACATTACCGAAGGTCCTTAAACCAACAGATATGAAGATAGAAGATATTCCTTGCACCTGCGCGATCAATGAGAGGAGGTGAGTTGAATTATTATTTTTTTAACCCTCTATTGCCCTGTTAACATAGCATTCTGTATTTAAAATGCTATTATTTTCCCAAATAACCATGTTATAAGGGAAAATAATGAAATATAAAGAATACTCAACCCGAAACCGGACTTCAGTGATGAAGTTCGGCTTCGGGTCTGGGTACCAAACATGCCGATTTTTCGCACGTGCGTGCAAAACGCTTTAAAACGTTTTGCACTCGCGCTGAAAAATTGCGCATTTTCCCGCAACGCACCCGCCTCTTATCCGGGCGTCAAACATGACGCCCTTGTGAACCCAGCCTAAGCCTTCTAATGTCTGGTCCGATGAACACACCTTTCTTCAATTTAGCCTCCAACAGGCCTGGAAACTTGGTGACCAAGTATTTGAAGCATTCTCCATCTCTTGGAAGTGATTTTACAAATTGTTTCATCAATCCCAATTTTATGTGGAGAGGTGGTAGAAGAACTTTATGGAAAGGTACCAAAGTTTCTCAGGGGACATTTTTTTCACCGACTGTTAGCACACTCGGGTGCCAACTCTCACGATCAATTAACCACTTCAGCCCCCCTAGCTTAAACACCCTTAATGACCAGGCCACTTTTTACAATTCCGCACTACACTACTTTCACCGTTTATTGCTCCGTCATGCAACTTACCACCCAAATTAATTTTGCCTCCTTTTCTTCTCACTAATAGAGCTTTCATTTGGTGGTATTTCATTGTTGCTGACATTTTTACTTTTTTTGCTATTAATAAAAATTTAACGACATTTTTGCAACAAAATGACATTTTTCACTTTCTGTTGTAAATTTTTTTTTAAAAAACTACATTTCTATATACATTTTTCTCTAAATTTATTGTTCTACATGTCTTTGATAAAAAAAAGTCCAATAAGTGTATATTTATTGGTTTGGGTAAAAGTTATAGCGTTTACAAACTATGGTGCAAAAAGTGAATTTCGGCATTTTGAAGCAGCTCTGACTTTCTGAGCACCTGTCATGTTTCTTCAGGTGCTAGAATGCCAGGATAGTATAAATACCTCCAAATGACACCATTTTAGAAAGAAGACACCCCAAAGTATTCGCGGAGGGGCATGGTGAGTTCATGTATCATTTCATTTTTTCACAAGTTAGCGGAAAATGACACTTTCTGAGGAAAAAAATAAAAATAATAAAGTTTCCATTTCTGCTAACTTCTGGCAAAAAATAAAATCTCCCACGGACTCACTATGCCCCTCAGTGAATACCTTGGGGTGTCTACTTTCCGAAATGGGGTCATTTGTGGGGCGTGTTTACTGTTCTGGCATTTTGGGCGGGCTAAATTGTGAGCAGCCCTGTAAAAGCTAAAGGTACTCGTTGGAATTTAGGTCCCCTTTGCGCACTCAGGCTGCAAAAAGTGTCACTCATGTGGTATCGCCGTACTCAGAAGAAGTAGGGCAATGTGTTTTGGGGTGTATTTTACATATACCCATGTTGGGTGAGAGAAATATCTCTGTAAACTGACAACTTTGTATAAATTTTTTTAAAAGTTGTCGTTTACAGCGATATTTCTCACACAAAGTATGGGTATATATAAAAATACACCTCAAAACTTATTGCCCTACTTCTCCTGAGTACGGCAATACACATGTGTGACACTTTTTGCAGCCATGATGCGCAAAGGGCCCTAAACCAATGAGTACCTTTAGGATTTCACAGGGCATTTTTACGCATTTGGATTCCAGACTTCTTCTCACGCTTTAGGGGCCCCTAAAATGCCAGGACAGTATAAATACCCACATGTGACCCCATTTTAGAAAGAAGACACCCCAAGGTATTCTGTGAGGGGTATGGTGAGTTCATGTAAAATTTTATTTTTGTCACAAGTTAGTGAAATAAGAGACTTTGTAAAAAAAAAAAAAAATATCAATTTCCGCTAACTTGTGCCAAAAGATAAAAATTCTGTGAACTCGCCATGCCCCTCACGGAATACCTTGGGGTGTCTTCTTTCCAAAATGGGGTCACATGTGGGGTATTTATACTGCACCTGGCATTTTAGGGGCCCTAAAGCGTGAGAATCCAAATGCGTAAAATGCCCTGTGAAATCCTAAAGGTACTCATTGGTTTTAGGGCCCTTTGCGCATCTTGGCTGCAAAAAGTGTCACTCATGTGGTATCGCCGTACTCAGGAGAAGTAGGGCAATGTGTTTTGGGGTGTATTTTTATATATACCCATACTGTGTGTGAGAAATATCGCTGTAAACGACAACTTTTTACATTTTTTATTCAAAGTTGTCAATTTACAGAGATATTTCTCTCACCCAGCATGGGTATATGTAAAATACACCCCAAAACACATTGCCCTACTTCTCCTGAGTACGGCGATACCACATGTGTGCCACTTTTTGCAGCCAAGATGCGCAAAGGGGCCCTAAAACCAATGAGTACCTTTTAGGATGGCATTTTTACGCATTTTTCTTCTCACGCTTTAGGGCCCCTAAAATGCCAGGGCAGTATAAATACCCCACATGTGACCCCATTTTGGAAAGAAGACACCCCAAGGTATTCCATGAGGGGCATGGCGAGTTCATAGAAGATTTTTTTGGCACAAGTTAGCGGAAATTGATTTTTTATAGTTTTTCTCATAAAGTCTCCCTTTCTGCTAACTTTTGACAAAAAGTTAAATTTTTCACGGACTCACTATGCCCCTCAGTGAATACCTTGGGGTGTCTTCTTTCCAAAATGGGGTCATTTGTGGGGTGTTTGTACTGTTCTGGCATTTTGGGCGGGCTAAACTGTGAGCAGCCATGTAAAGCTAAAGGTACTCGTTGGAATTTGGGCCCCTTTGCGCACTCAGGCTGCAAAAGTGTCACTCATGTGGTATCGCCGTACTCAGGACAAGTAGGGCAATGTGTTTTGGGGTGTATTTTACATATACCCATACTTTGTGTGAAAAATATCGCTGTAAATTGACAACTTTGTATAAAAAAATTAAAAAGTTGTCATTTACAGAGATATTTCTCTCACCCAGTATGGGTATATGTAAAATACACCCTAAAACACATTGCCCTACTTCTTCTGAGTACGGCGATACCACATGTGTGACACTTTTTTGCAGCCAAGATGCGCAAAGGGGCCCAAATTCCAATGAGTACCTTTAGGATTTCACAGGGCATTTTTACGCATTTGGATTCTCACGCTTTAGGACTCCTAAAATGCCAGGGCAGTATAAATACCTCACAAGTGACCCCATTGTGGAAAGAAGACACCCCAAGGTATTCCGTGAGGGGCATGACGAGTTCACAGAAAAATAAAAATTTGGCACAAGTTAGCGGAAATTGATTTTTTTTTTTTTTTACAAAGTCTCATATTCCACTAACTTGTGACAAAAATAAAATTTTGCATGAACTCACCATACCCCTCAGCGAATACCTTGGGGTGTCTTCTTTCTAAAATGGGGTCACATGTGAGGTTTTTGTACTGCTCTGGCATTTGAGGGTCTCCGCAATCATTACACGTATGGCCAGCATTAGGAGTTTCTGCGATTCTCCGTATATTGAGCATACGGGTAATGAGATTTTTTCCGTTCAGCCTCTGGGCTGAAAAAAAAAAAAAATGAACGGCACAGATTTTTTCATTTGCATCAATCAATGTGGATGAAAAAATCTCTGCCAAAATCAGTGACGGCGGTGCGGTGGGCTGGGCGCTAGCTACCTAACAAGTAGCTAACTAACTGGCCATGATAAGGGACCCTTATGCCCCATTCACACGTCCGAAATTCTGTTTGCGGAACGGAATTGCGGACCCATTCATTTCTATGGGGACAGACTTTGTCCCGCTTGGATCCGGAATTGCGGATCCGCACTTACGGGTCTGCACTTCCGTTCCGCAAAAATATAGAACATGTCCTTTTCTTGTCCGCAATTGCGTACAAGAAAAAGCATTTTCTATATAGTTCTGGCAATGTGCGGATCTGCAAAATGCGGAAAGCACATTGCCGGTGTCCGTGTTTTGCGGATCCGTGTCGCGGATCCGCAAAACACATTTGGACATGTGAATAGAGCCTTACAGGGGGGTGATCAGTGACAGGGGGGTGATCAGGAAGTCTATATGGGGTGATCAGGGGTTAACAAAGGGTTAATAGTGGTTATAAAGTGAGGGGGGGTGGGGGGGGTTTTAGTGTAGTGTTTGGTGCAACTTTACAGTGTTACCTGGTCCTCTGGTGGTCGATCCCAGCAAATGGGACCACCAGAGGACCAGGTATTAGGTATATCAGACGCTGTTAACAACACAGCGTCTGATATACCACTCTGATCTAATTTATTTTACATTTACAGCCTGCCAGCGATTGATCATCGCTGGCAGGCTGTAGCATAACTGCAGAGCCGCGCTCTGCTGTGAACGCGGGCGCGTGCGCGCGTTCACAGCAGATCTCGGCTCTCGCGAGATGACGCACGGATGCGTCCAGGAGGAATAAACCTGCGGCCGCCTGGACGCATCCGTGCGTTCGGCGGTCGGGAACAGGTTAACTTATATATCTGCTTCAATAGAAAAAACATGCCGGTGGCTTCCTCTCCAATCCCTTTCAAATATGAGATATGTGGGAGATATTCAAATAGATGCTGCATTTCCATCCCCAAGTTAAATTAAAAAGGGTTATCTAGGTTTTTATTATTGATGATCTATCCTCAGTATCTGATCCATGGGGCTCTGACTTCAATTGGACGTTTGAAGAGGCAGTGGGACTCAGTTGAGCACTGCGGCCTCTTCTAAAAACTGATCAATGAAGGCCACAGGTGTCGTGCTCCCGCCTATCTGATATCGATGACCTTATCTGATGTCATCAGTATTAAACACTCTGAAAATCTCTTTAAGGAATTTGACTCACTCTCAATTATATACCAACTTTAAGGACTTAAAAAACAAGGCTCGATAAGTAGACCTTTGACCTGGTTTAAACAAATTATATCTTCTGGCACACCTCTGACTTTAATGATATGTAAAGATTTGATCTCCTGAAATCCTGAAGACACCTTTACATATTCTAATGATTAGGAGAAAGAACTGGATGAACATTGTGATCCATCTGAGCCTATATTACTCTATAGACATTGTTGAAGCCCCCTAGATGTCTTAACTTACAAGAATCTAGTTATAAATTTGAAAGTGGGTGGCACAAAACTCTGATGCTCCTACACACATACTGTACAATAACAATATTCTGAATTGTGGGTGGAAATGCTCCAAGCATAGGAACCACTACTATCATATATGGTGGGACTACAATGCCATAAAAACATTCTGGTTACTGGTCAGTAAAATCATAAATTACATATGTTTCGGTGAATCAGCTATAAATCCCAGAGATGAGCAAAATTAAAAAAAAAATTGATTTGGCAGCTTTGCCGAAGGTCCCCAAGAAATTTGATTTAATATGAATTAATTCATCAACAATCATCATAAATCAGGTATATCCAGTCCACTCTGCCTTAGGGTACAGCCACACCGAGCAGCCGTGCTGTGGGCATGTTGTGGCCATACTGCACTGAAGAACCACACGACAGCTGCCTTTCATTTAATAATGAAGACCGCACTGTATAATTGGTCTTCATTTTTAATAACCACGCGGCACCTTTAAACAGGAGCTGTTGCTAGTATGGAGTTTGGCTGGTTAGGTGGGCGACAATATGCAGATTATTGCTGTTCTGGTCTGCAATCTCCTGCAGGTTATTTGACAGTAACAACTGAATATTAATCAGCTCTGGCATACCCACTTATCCAACCCCAACGTTCTCCTGCCCTACAGGTGGGAGCCCTTCTTCTACCATCTGCTTTTCCACATCATCTAATATCGATGAGAATAAGTCATCAGGAAAATCCAGCTCCTCCTCTCTCTCTCTCTGCATCTTGCTGACTTTTCTAGGAAAACAACTAGCAAAAGATGAGGATGGTCATCTTTAAAACCTGGCCTCCCTAAGGGGTGCAGACTGGATGGTATTGGTTGGCATTCTGGCACTGGAATAATAAAGGCTATTGGTATAACACTTGCTACATCTCTCCCTATACTCAGCTCACAGGACAATGGTAGAGACTGTGTGGGATGAGGGTTTTATAGGGCTGTGACATCACAGCGAATGGCTATCTGCGGATTGGCTGGCTGCGGTGATTTTGTGTTCTCGGACTTGTCTACTTTACACTTAGTGTCACTTTGTAACACGTGCAGCTACCATTTTAGAAGAACCTGATTCATTACCACGACAAGCAAGGACATTTGGATTTGTTGCGTATCAAAGTTTTCCTAAACTTTGAACGGAATTCTGCTTCGAATACTTTGCTTCGTTTAACACTAATAAATACCCACTTAGTCTTTCTGACTTTCATCCACCCACCCAATTCAAACTCATATAATAAACCTCTCTAGCTTCAGTTGGTCCTGGCAGCTATGGCTATGATTCCATTGTACTGGCATATAACTGATACTCCTTGACAATGCCACTGGGTAAGGAAAGTAGCCCAGATAGCAAGATTTGAGAAAATTTGCTCATTTGACCTCAGGAATCATAGTAAATTCCCTAAAACATGGACCCTTGGGTTGTCCTTCTTTCAGAATCTTGAGATAGTAGACCAAATGGTAACATCAACTCCCCACTTCACATCCACTTAATTATTATTTCCACCAAGATTTTTGACTGTTCCCAAAGGTGGTCAGACAATGATAATAGCCACTTTTTCTTGTCTTGTAAGCTCAATACTATAACTGCTGATGACACTTCTGTTTTTTCATGACATTTGGACAACAAAATTCTCTTCCTCCTATTGCTACATCATTGTATTACTATCTTGTACCAAGTTCATCACCTGTCTATGAAGTGTGAACATCTCTAGCCATTTCTGCTGTACTGTGAGGTTGCTAGAATCTACTAATTGTGTAGAATGTTTGTGGAACTGTTATATAGTTATAAATACTAGAGGTAAGCACATTTCCTAAAAGCTCAATTTCTCTCTCTCCAAAATTCTCATAAACAATACAAAAAAAAAATTCTGGTTAAAAATTTATTTGTGAATTTATTGTATATATATTCAATAGAAACAGAAAAAAAACAGATACAGAAAATGCATCTGTTTTGTTTATTCTGCATTCCTGTCATTTTTTTTAACTAGTTTGGAAAATGCAGATGTCTGTGCTTTTTCATTCAGCCAAAAAAGATGATGCAGCACTTACAAAAGCAATCAGGCAAATAAAATCTATTGAGAGTAATGGGAAGATCAGTTACACTTAGTGCATACAATAGCTTTCATTTTTTCAATCAGTTTAACTGATTTGTAAAAAAAAAAAAAAAAAAAAAAAAAATGAAGAAACATGCCTGTCCTCCCAGTGACACACCCCATGTCCAAAAATTCAACCAATCATGGATCACTTGCCTTGTTTCAAAATAAAAATGTTAAAACAATTCGTTTTTTATTGATTAAAAAAATGATGCAAACTGATTTTAAAAAAGTAATATGAAAGAGGCCTTAGTTTTTATGCTAAACCACTAGAAAAGATGTTTTAAAATCTTGAAAGAGTTGCCCCATCAAGATTATCCTGTCCATATACCCTGTAAGGGCATGTACACAATGTAGAGAATGTTCCAGCTGTAAAGGGAGTATATTAGCATTTTTTACTGCTAAACTGCTGATAGCATTGGGTAGGGGCTTGGAAAAGCAGCACAAACATTCCTTTTTTATTCTAACCAGGAGTAGTGTGAATATGAACATTTATGATTCTTCTCTTACAAGTTTTACTATGAAGTGCCCTCTGTATTGATTTGCATCACAGATTTTACCCTCTGCTTGGAGTGACAAATGTACTGGTGTCCGGGTTGGATGCTCCAGCTATCACTCAGATCAGAGAGGAGGGATTGTGTCACTGATGACATCAGAGAGCAGAGAAGACTTGAAGCTTCGCCTCCTGGGCACTTGCAAGAGCAAAATCTGGCAGAATAGATGTTCATATTCATACTACACCTGATGAGAAAAGTCAGTGCTGTCAGCAGTTTAGCATGGCAGACTTCCTTAATGCTTGCACACTCCTTTTATTTGTGGCCTGGTATGTCAATGCTTGAATGACCAGTATTTAAAGGGAATCTGTCAGCTCCTTAACACCCCCCAAACTACAGTAAGTGGTGTATACTGACAATGATGCCATGTCCCAATTTTCCTTTTTTAATTTTTTATCTTTATACTTTCAATGCTGTGCTCCTGCAAGCCAGCAGTAAAGCACATTGAGGGGACTCCTGAGCTCATGCACAAAATAATGGAGAGGACTCAAGAAGGAGTCTTCTAAATGCAACTTACTACTGGTTTGTGGGACCCCAGCATTGAAATGCAAGTGAGTATGAAGATATAAATTACATAATCAGACTCAACATCACTTTCACTATACACTGCTTGTGCTAGTTTGCAGGGTGTTTTGGAGCTGACCGATTCCCTTTAATGCTACAGAGAGAATTGCCTTGAGTTCTCCCATCTGATTGATGATGGCCTTAATCCATTCAGTTACCCAATAAAAAGTATCATTTAACAATGTTTGCTGTCTCTATTGATGACTAACATCGGACGCACTACTATTACTCAACAACGTCTAAAACCAACACTACCATAAAACCCATCATTTACATTTTGTAGGTGGATTTATCACAAAAATAAGGAATCCAAAATAATCATCCAGTATTAATTAAGAACATACCCTTGCACTTTGACCAGCAATCAACTGGTCATCTTCTGTCTGCACACTTGTTCGGCTTCTGACATCATAATCTTCCTGTTCAAAGTCAGAATCATCTTCTAACTCTTCAGGAGTCTTTAAATAAAGAAAAAAATGAAATGTTGGTGCTAAGCATTCTGCTTACTTACTTAAAATTTTTAGTATGTATGAACTACCCAAGCATGAAACCCAAGATATATAATAAATTAATAACATGGTACAACAGTAGAAGTCCAAGCTAGGAAAACAAAGTACTATGTTATCAAGGAACTAATGGATCCCCAAGGTCATCAACATTTGACTCAAGCATGGAGTTTTTACCGTATATTGAACAGTAGCAGCTCTATCCAAAATTACAATAAAATTGTTTTTCTAGAGATGATAGGTGCCTATATATTAGCACAACTTTGAGAAGACCACCACCCATTCTAATGTAAGCTAGACTTTTCAGTGACAGATATTCCAATCAAAATTGAATATTTGGCACTGAAAAGTCTCACCTACATTAAAATGAATAGTGGTCTTCTTAATGAGGTGGCCTTTTGGCACGGTTTCCCTTTCCATAGAGAAATTATGTAAAGAAAATCAACATAATGAGCTTGAGAGAGACTTCAAGTCCTTGACCTTGTGCTTCACCAGCTTGTAATGATCTTAAAGGGGTTGTCCACTTTTTTTATATTGATGAACGATCCTCAGAATAGGTCATCAATATCAGATCGGCCAGGGGCTGACTCCTAGAACCCCAGCCGTTCATTTTTTTGAAGAGAACACAGCCTCATACAAGTGCTGCCTTTTCTTCACTGTTTACCTGCTCACCGTCTGCAGTGGTAAGCAGGTGTAATTATAACTGTTATATTCCCTTTCCATTCTATGTGAAAAGAATGGACCAGTCCCATAGAAGTGAATGGGATGGCTTAGTTGTAATCACACCTGTTCAACCTTGTGGTTGTGACATTGAAGAGAAGGCAGCGCTTGTATGAGCACTGCTTTGTCTTGAAACAACTGAAGTGCTGGGAGTTGGCCCCTGCAGATCTGATTTTTATGACCTATCCTGAGGAAAGGTCATCAATATAAAAAGTAGACAACCTCTTTAAAAGATATTCATTCTTACCCTTATCATGAGTACAGCTTTCCTGATGTCCCTCACACCATCGTAAACTAGTCGAGATGCATCAATGAACTCATTCTCTTCAAATGTTTGGGGGATATTTGTGCTCAAAGCTTCAATTGCAATTTCCACTTGTTCAGCAAAACGAGGCATAACTGAAAAAAAAATAAGACACTGTTAAAACATTAGTATGTATTAAGCACCATACCTTTAGTGGGGTTGACCAGCTGCTCTCACAGCCCAAAGACCCTGGAGACTTGAATAAACACTGCTATATGTCATGGCCTTCTATGCCAATTTGAACATTTCTAAAATAAGGAAGGAAAAAAGTGAACTTGAAGCAGGGCCTGATGAATAAGAGGAACTTCAAAACTTTAGCTTAAATTAAAAACAAAAGATTAACCTTACCGTTTGTGATGTAAAGCTTTGAGAGTAAGACGCTGTCTATAACACATCAAAAACAATTTAAACTAAACAACATCGCCTGGGGAAATTAACATAAAGGAGACTTTAAAAGAAAGTGACTTTCGAGTTTCATACATAAAACTTAAGTCTTTCTACTTCATGACCTGTTTTCAAAACACACCTAAAAGATTTGAGTCAATGACAACATTACCAAAGTATTCGTTTCATTTCTTTTTTGTAGGTAATTTGGGAAAAAGTAAGTGAAGGCAAAAATTTATTCTTAGCGTTCTTTGGAATATAGATAATTGAAAACGGATTGCTGAATTTATGCTATCATTTCAAGAAAAGACGGATTTCCAGCTCAATGGTTGTCCCGACTGCACAACCTCTTTTCTAAGTTAGGACCTGCTGTCAATCACACTTGGTTTTCAAGGATGAAATACTTGATGACCAGGGCCTGATTGTGACTGCTATCTCTGCACTCCATAGATACATTTTGGAATTTTTCTTTTCAAATATATGAGATATGTGGACATGTTAAGTCCTCCAGAATGACTGACACTCTTTGCAATGGCTCTCTACTGTCCACTCTGCCAAATGTAAGTGTTTGTAGGTGATCTTTTCTTAATTAGGTAAGTGGAAGGTCAGCTGTAACCTCAGACAATTTTAAATATATGTTCTCTAAATTCAGAGCAAACAGAAATGGAAAAGATATCCAGTAATAAAGAATTGAAGGGGTAATCTGACAAACAGTGTTCAATTTCTCTGCAGCACTTCCGCAGGAGAAATGAAGTACTACACTCCTTTTGCCTCTTTCAAGTACTACACTGTTTACGATGTAATCAATGGACTGCCTAAGCAATCTACAAACAGATTTAGTCCTCCAGAGTGTCAGAAGCTTATAGTAGTCTCTCTTCATTGTGTCTAATGCATGAGGCTCAACTCTATTAAACCCAACTGTATTAAAGGGATTATCCGATGATTAATATAAAAATAAAAATTTATATAAAAATGACAATCTCTTTCTAACAAAGCTACAACAAGCCCTGTCCCTCACATGAACCCCCTCCCCCCTATTTGTTGATCCAATATCTCTGCTACATGTTTATCAAGCTGGCAGTTCAGGAGGTGTGTCTTGTCTTCTGAAGCCTACAGAGAGTGTCCTTTCTGATGCAGCTTAGCTGGAATGCCCTTTCTGTGGAAGCTCAAGGGGGAGTATACTTTCTGCTCTCCTACTATCACAGCTCAGAAATGATGGAACTGAGCATGTGCGTCCACCTAAGTGAGTTGGACAGAGACATAAAAAAAAAAAAACAGCAAGCGGCACTATATAGAAATATTTTATTGAATAGTTCAGTTGTTGTACTACATTTGTAATTTCATGCAATTACAAAAGTATTCAGTTCCAGGTGTTGGTTTGAGTACTGATGAATGATTTTTTGTGGGACAACTCCTTTAATTTACAAATCTCTACTGAAATGGGCTTTCTAATCCCGACAAGGGGTTGACTCAAATGATCAGCCCTGTCCGTGTGGTCTATTGACCATGACCATGAATATGATCAGAGAAGGTTCTTTGCTCAGAACCCTCTTTTATTAGCCATGGGAGAACGCCCTTACAAAAAAGCCATCTCCCACTCGACCACTGTGGTCATGCATTCATTTGAACTTCATAATACATTTATCGGTCAATCATCGGAGGTTTCAACCATCAGATCTATGGTTACTCGTTTCAAAAAAACTGTCCGGTTAGGAAAGCTCCTTTAATTTAGTTTTATATGTTATTTATCAAGGATCTGTTTTTGTATATCACAGGGAAACAGACATCAACATGATTAAAATATATGCAATTAATATTTGTACTGAAAGTTATTACAATTATTTCTTAAAGGTCTGAGAGAAGAAAAGGGCAAAAAGTCTTCATGGTAACTACTTTTGCAATTAGCCACTCTCTTTGTTAGCAGTTAACAACTTTAATGATGGTCACAGGAAATTATTTCAAGTGAAAACAAAAAATAAAATAAAAAATAATCATGAGAAAGAGCAGTGGAGTATATGTCTGATTCCTATGGTTTTCAAATATTGTAAATATTTTGGATTTTATTTTAAATCTTTGCCTTTGATGAAATAACAAACATAGATTTATCAATGTGAATTTATGCCAAAGAAGGGTTGACTGAGACAGATTTACTAATCCTCTAACTTAGACAGTGTACATTTAGATGGTCAGTCTAAAGATATGCCAGAAACGGATGCTGGATGATAAGTTTGGTGCATCCTTAGACACTTTTGTCTACGTTTCCATGACCTATTGCTTGAGTTACTTTGGGCCAACATTTTAGAGTATTTTTGGCACAAAAAGTTATATCTTATCCACTTCAGCCCCCCTAGCTTAAACACCCTTAATGACCAGGCCACTTTTTACAATTCCGCACTACACTACTTTCACCGTTTATTGCTCCGTCATACAACTTACCACCCAAATGAATTTTAGCTCCTTTTCTTATCACTAATAGAGCTTTCATTTGGTGGTATTTCATTGCTGCTGACATTTTTACTTTTTTGCTATTAATCAAAAATGACCGAAATTTTTGCAAAAAAATGACATTTTTCACTTTCTGTTGTAAAATTTTTCAAAAAAAACTACATTTCTATATACATTTTCTCTAAATTTATTGTTCTACATGTCTTTGATAAAAAAAAGTCCAATAAGTGTATATTTATTGGTTTGGGTAAAAGTTATAGCGTTTACAAACTATGGTGCAAAAAAGTGAATTTCGGCATTTTGAAGCAGCTCTGACTTTCTGAGCACCTGTCATGTTTCTTCAGGTGCTAGAATGTCAGGAAAGTATAAATACCCCCAAATGACACCATTTTAGAAAGAAGACACCCCAAAGTATTCGCGGAGGGGCATGGTGAGTTCATGAATCATTTCATTTTTTTTCACAAGTTAGCGGAAAATGACACTTTCTGAGAAAAAAAAAAAATAAGTTTCAATTTCTGCTAACTTCTGGCAAAAAAAAAGAAATCTCAGACGGACTCACTATGCCCCTCAGTGAATACCTCGGAGTGTCTACTTTCCGAAATGGGGTCATTTGTGGGTGTGTTTACTGTTCTGGCATTTTGGGCGGGGCTAAATTGTGAGCCGCCATGTAAAACCTAAAGGTAGTCGTTGGAATTTGGGCCTCTTTGCACCCAGGCTGCAAAAAGTGTCACTTATGTGGTATCGCCAGTACTCAGGAGAAGTAGGGCAATGTGTTTTGGGGTGTATTTTTACATATACCCATGTTAGTGAGAGAAATATCTCTGTAAATTGTCAACTTTGTATAAAATTTTTAAAAGTTGTCGTTTACAGCGATATTTCTCACACGCAGCATGGGTATATGTAAAAATACACCCCAAACACATTGCCCTACTTCTCCTGAGTATGGCGATACCACATGTGTGCCACTTTTTGCAGCCTGGGTGCAAAGGGCCCTAAACCAATGAGTACCTTTAGGATTTCACAGGGCATTTTTACGCATTTGGATTCCAGACTTCTTCTCACGCTTTAGGGGCCCCTAAAATGCCAGGACAGTATAAATACCCCACATGTGACCCCATTTTGGAAAGAAGACACCCCAAGGTATTCCATGAGGGGTATGGTGAGTTCATGTAAAATTTTATTTTTGTCACAAGTTAGTGGAATATGAGACTTTGTAAAAAACAAAATAAAAAAAATATATATCAATTTCCGCTAACTTGTGCCAAAAATAAAAATTCTGTGAACTCGCCATGCCCCTCACGGAATACCTTGGGGTGTCTTCTTTCCAAAATGGGGTCACATGTGGGGTATTTATACTGACCTGGCATTTTAGGGGCCCCTAAAGCGTGAGAATCAAATGCGTAAAAATGCCCTGTGAAATCCTAAAGGTACTCATTAGTTTTAGGGCCCTTTGCGCACCCAGGCTGCAAAAAGTGGCACACATGTGGTATCGCCGTACTCAGGAGAAGTAGGGCAATGTGTTTTGGGGTGTATTTTTACATATACCCATGCTGCGTGTGAGAAATATCGCTGTAAACGACAACTTTTTTAATTTTTTTATTCAAAGTTGTCAATTTACAGAGATATTTCTTTCACCCAACATGGGTATATGTAAAAATACACCCCAAAACACATTGCCCCACTTCTCCTGAGTACGGCGATACCACATGAGTGACACTTTTTGCAGCCAAGATGCGCAAAGGGGCCCTAAAACCAATGAGTACCTTTTAGGAGGGCATTTTTACGCAATTTTCTTCTCACGCTTTAGGGCCCCTAAATTGCCAGGGCAGTATAAATACCCCACATGTGACCCCATTTTGGAAAGAAGACACCCCAAGGTATTCTGTGAGGGGCATGGCGAGTTCATAGAAGATTTTTTTTTGGCACAAGTTAGCGGAAATAGATTTTTTATTGTTTTTTCTCATAAAGTCTCCCTTTCTGCTAACTTTTGACAAAAAGTTAAATTTTTCATGGACTCACTATGCCCATCAGCGAATACCTTGGGGTGTCTTCTTTCCAAAATGGGGTCATTTGTGGGGTGTTTGTACTGTTCTGGCATTTTGGGCGGGGCTAAATTGTGAGCAGCCATATAAAACCTAAAGGTACTCGTTGGAATTTGGGCCCCTTTGCGCACCCAGGCTGCAAAAAAGTGTCACTCATGTGGTATCGACGTACTCAGGAGAAGTAGGGCAATGTGTTTTGTTTGTTTTTTTACATATACCCATACTTTGTGTGAGAAATATCTCTGTAAATTGACAACTTTGAATAAAAAAATTTAAAAAGTTGTCGTTTACAGAGATATTTCTCACACAAAGTATGGGTATATGTAAAAATACACCCCCAAACTCATTGCCCTACTTCTCCTGAGTTCGGCGATACCACATGTGTGACACTTTTTTGCAGCCAAGATCCGCAAAGGGGCCCTAAAACCAATGAGTACCTTTAGGATTTCACAGGCCATTTTTACGCATTTGGATTCTCACGCTTTAGGACCCCTAAAATGCCAGGACAGTATAAAAACCCCACAAGTGACCCCATTGTGGAAAGAAGACACCCCAAGGTATTCTGTGAGGGGTATGGCGAGTTCACAGAAAAAAAAAAATTGGCACAAGTTAGCGGAAATTGATTTTTTTATTTTTACAGTCTCATATTCCACTAACTTGTGACAAAAAATTATATTTTACATGAACTCGCCATACCCCTCAGCGAGTACCTTGGGGTGTCTTCTTTCTAAAATGGGGTCACATGTGAGGTTTTTGTACTGCTCTGGCATTTTAGGGTCTCCGCAATCATTACACGTATGGCCAGCATTAGGAGTTTCTGCGATTATCCTTATATTGAGCATACGGGTAATGAGATTTTTTTTCCCGTTCAGCCTCTGGGCTGAAAAAAGAAAAAAAAATGAACGGCACAGATTTCCTCATTCGCATCGATCAATGTGGATGATTAAATCTCTGCCAAAAAATGTGCAAAGAAAAAAGTAGTAAGGCCCCATTCACACGTCCGCAAAAATGTCCGCATCTATTCCGCAATTCTGCGGAATAGATGCGGACCCATTCAGTGTGAATGGAGCTGGCGGTGATGCGGAGAGCACACTATGCGCTCGCCGCATCAGCATTTGCGGAGCTGCGGCCACAAACTTCCGGGTTTCGGCCCCCAAACATCCGGCCGCAGCTCCGCAAAAGATAGAGCATGTCCAATTCTTGTCCGCAATTGTGGACAAGAAAAGGCATTTTCTATATAGTTCTGGCAATGTGCGGATCCGCAAAATGCGGAAAGCACATTGCTGGTGTCCATGGATCCGCAAAACACATACGGACGTCTGAATGAGCCTTACAGGGGGTAATTAGTGTCAGGGGGTGACATGGGGTGATCGGGGGTTAATCAGGGGTTAATCAGGGGTTAATCAGGGGTTAATCAGTGACTGGGGTGAGGGGATGGGTGGGGGGGTCTGTGTGGTGATTGGTGCACTTTTAAAAGTTTCCTTTGGTGGTCCCAAGCAAAAGGGACCACCAAAGGAACGATCAGCAAGCATATCAGACGCTGTTAACAAAACAGTGTCTGATATGCCATTTTTTTTAACTCCTACAGCCTGCCAGCGTACGATCAGCGCTGGCAGGCTGTAGTTTACCTTGTCCCCGACGTGATCCTGTGAACGCGTTCACAGGAAATCTCGCCTCTCGCGAGATGACGCGCCCGCGCGTCAAAGAGGAATAGACCGACCGCCTGCAGGACGCAATCCTGCGTTAGGTGGTCGGTAAGCGGTTAAAGAGTCCCTGTACTTACACACAATTGTATTTCATTTAATAGAGAATGATGTAACTGCCTGAATCAATGTGAAAAAATGTGTAAAGTCGTGTTATTTACAATCCACTGCCTGTTGTCGGTCAAGATCCATCCATGGTAACAGAGACACAGAAGACTGCTTACAATAAATGGGGGGATTGACTGTAAACGGTCAGTAAATGGTTGCACTATTGGCCGTATCTTGACTACAAGCCTATTTCGAGATCAGAGACCTCAAGGCAGCATGCTTTGCAATGGAACTTCTGAATAGTTATAACAAGATAACCCCTTGTCCCATCTTGGGGGTCCCACCTCTGGGATTAACACCTATCCTTAGAAGGAGCGCACAAAGTGATGGAGGGCGCACCGCACATGCGCGACTGCCCTACATCCATTCCTATGGAAGTGCTGAAAATAACCAAGCAACGCGCTTGGATATTTCCAGAAGTCTTATCCAAATGAATGGTGAGATGTCCAAGATGGGACAACCCCTTTAATGTTCATGTGACCTCACACATGTTTTAAAGGCAATGTGTCATCTATAATTTTTTCTGCCAGGTTAAATGAGATATTGACACATATCCTTATTTCTATTTAATTTCTATCTTCTGATTATATATGTTTTAATTCTGTTTCTTGAATATAACTAGAGGGCGGCCATCTTGTCTGAGCTGTGCTAAACAGCATTTACAGATATACTTTCCAGCGGTCACGATGGGCTATAGACACAGTGGACAGGAGGGGACCTCATTGACTTCTATGGGAAATATTTCTAGGCATATGACCTGTGCAGGGGTCAGGAGGGAGTAGATAAGCTGGAATATCACCTACTGTGAATGGTGGATCCTGTTTTACATATATATATATATGTATATATATATATAAGTGATACCTGTCATTGTATTCTTATCTGTGGTAATAATGAGATAACTGCTAAAACGTGAACTGTACAGACCGAGAAGTGGTGCCTATTATTAGGACTAATGCAAAAACAGCACAATATGAGGACGCTCTTAAAATGTAGATGGTGGCATGAAAAATTAAAAATAACCACCAAAATTTCTTCAAAAATGTTCAACACAAAAACTTTATTCAAACAGGTACTTTTTTGATGGGGCATTCCCTTTAAGGCAGGAGATTTTCAGTAGCTGTGCATCATAAGGAAGGATATTTGGACTCGAGTTTGGATTCATATTGTAAAGCTCCCCGTCCATGGGAAAAAATATTTTGGCAATAAAAACATATAAATGTAATAATAGACAAAAGTGGTGAGAAAATTCATGCCTGACTTCATCCACTTACCAGTTTCAGAAAGTAACTTTGTAGCTTCCAGAACCTTCTCTGTGTAGACTCCTGCTTCATAGTTCTCCATCTCGGCATTAATGATATGGATCACTCGGGCGGCACGGCCTCGAATAGCCCCCGCAGTTCTATCCAACGTGTCCACATCCCCCTCTTGTAGAGCAATCACACACTTGTTGACGTCCTCCAGTATGTGGTTTTCTACAAGAAAGATCAATACAGATAACTGTTTTCTGGTTCTGTTTTACAAGGTAATAGGTTTATGAGCGAACAAGGTGGAAAGGGTTAAAGCCGTACTTTCACGAAAATTGAATTATCCAATTTTTTTTGAGTGAAAATATAATGTCAAGGAGGAGAAGGGGCAAACGTCAGAATATAGAGAACCAAGGAAAGCGTACCGAGCATGTTATTGTATTCTTTAATATCCGATAGTATCCACTATAACAGTGACATCTACAGTTCCCTGCCCCTTTAACAGTGACCTGCACAGAAGCCTGCCCCCTTAACAGTAACATCCACAGGGATGTCCCCTTTATTAGTGAGCTCCAAAGTACCCCGTCTCGTTAACATTGATTTCCACAATAAACCATTCCTTTAACAGTGACCTCTACAGAGCTCCATTCCCTTAAAGGGTGACTTCCAAAACACCCCACCCCCTTAACAGTGACCTCTACAGCATCTTTCTAGTTATCTATCTTTCCAATATCTATTATCTATCTATCTATCTATCTATCTATCTATCTATTTACAGTATCTATCTACGGTATCAAACTATCTATCTTTCTACATTATCTATCTATCTATCTATCTACATTATCTATTTATCTATCTATCTACGGTACCTTTCTACAGTATCTATCTATCTATCTATCTATCTATCTACAGTATCTATCTATCTATCTATCTATCTATCTATCTATCTATCTATCTATCTACAGTATCTATCTATCTATTTATCTATCTATCTACAGTATACATCTACAGTATCTATTCATCTATCTACAGTATCTATACATCTATCTACAGTATCTATCTATCTATCTATCTATCTATCTATATATCTATCTATATTTATCTATCTATCTACAGTATCTATCTATCTATCTATCTATCTATCTATAGAATCTATCTATCTACAGTATCTATCTATCTATCTATCTATGGTATATTTCTACAGTATCTATCTATCTACAGTATCTATCTATCTATCTATCTATCTATCTATCTATCTATCTATAGTATATATCTATCTACAGTATCTATCTACAGTATATATCTATCTACAGTATCTATCTATCTATCTATCTATCTATCTATTTATCTATCTATCTATCTATCTATCTATCCAATAGCTATTATCTATCTATCTATCTATCTATCTACAGTATCTATCTATGGTATCTTTCTACAGTATCTATCTATCTATCTATCTATCTATCTATCTATCTACAGTATCTATCTATCTATCTATCTATCTATCTATCTATCTATCTATCTATCTATCTATCTATCTACAGTATCTATCTATCTATTTATCTATCTATCTACAGTATACATCTACAGTATCTATTCATCTATCTACAGTATCTATACATCTATCTACAGTATCTATCTATCTATCTATCTATCTATCTATATATCTATCTATATTTATCTATCTATCTACAGTATCTATCTATCTATCTATCTATCTATAGAATCTATCTATCTACAGTATCTATCTATCTATCTATCTATGGTATATTTCTACAGTATCTATCTATCTACAGTATCTATCTATCTATCTATCTATCTATCTATCTATCTATCTATAGTATATATCTATCTACAGTATCTATCTACAGTATATATCTATCTACAGTATCTATCTATCTATCTATCTATCTATCTATCTATCTATTTATCTATCTATCTATCTATCTATCCAATAGCTATTATCTATCTATCTATCTATCTATCTACAGTATCTATCTATGGTATCTTTCTACAGTATCTATCTATCTATCTATCTATCTATCTATCTATCTATCTACAGTATCTATCTATCTATCTATCTATCTATCTATCTATCTATCTATCTACAGTATCTATCTATCTATTTATCTATCTATCTACAGTATACATCTACAGTATCTATTCATCTATCTACAGTATCTATACATCTATCTACAGTATCTATCTATCTATCTATCTATCTATCTATCTATCTATCTATCTATCTATATATCTATCTATATTTATCTATCTATCTACAGTATCTATCTATCTATAGAATCTATCTATCTACAGTATCTATCTATCTATCTATCTATGGTATATTTCTACAGTATCTATCTATCTACAGTATCTATCTATCTATCTATCTATCTATCTATCTATCTATCTATCTATCTATAGTATATATCTATCTACAGTATCTATCTACAGTATATATCTATCTACAGTATCTATCTATCTATCTATCTATCTATCTATCTATCTATTTATCTATCTATCTATCTATCTATCTATCCAATAGCTATTATCTATCTATCTATCTATCTATCTATCTACAGTATCTATCTATGGTATCTTTCTACAGTATCTATCTATCTATCTATCTATCTATCTATCTATCTTCTTTCTTCCTTTCTTTTTTTCTTTCCTTCTTTCTTTCTTTCTTTTTCATATTTCTAGAACCTAACTCATATTTCCCTCTCTGATTTTGTTATTCCTTGACACCAAATTAATATTGACCTCCCGCATCTAGAGATTAGAACTGATGATGGCTGTTGATGATATGAATTTGTTTTGTTCAATTTGCTTATGCCGAAAACCTTCAATAAAATGAATGCTCCCATTTATCTACGACGATCGATACAATTTAAAAAGGGTTATGCAAAAAATTGTTAAAACTGGCAAGCGGTTCGTATGAAAAAAAAAATATATATAAAAATTGGCTTGGACGTTACTATTGATCCTGATTCAGAGGGCATGGCTAATAAAATGACCAGACTTCACTCTCCTAAGGTTCTCTAAAATTGGATGTGAAATGAATTTTCTGGTAAATGAGAGTAACAAGATGGCAGGCTACCAGTGTCTTTCGGCTGTTTAGCCAATTGCTTTTCAGCGCTTTTGCTAAATGCTGGACAGATAGCGAGCCGGAGAAGGTAATTGAAGCGTATAAGTCAGCATGCATCTGCTTTATCATAACATAACGAATGACAACTCAAATAATTTCAGCAAATGTAGGCCGTAATGTGCAATAGAAAGAAAATGCAGAAGAGATTGAGTTATAGATCTTAATAAATGTTTGTAGACATAGTTAATTATGGTTCGATATCTCCCACTCAAACATTAGGACACACCATAACTCAACACCATACTTCATTTGAGTCCAGTCCAAGTTACATTGCTGACGGTTCTCTTGCCATAAAGCATGAGGAGACAGTGTAATTACAAAGATATCCCTACTTCTGAATAAATAAACCATTATTTGACTTTTCTCAATTTCGAGCCCGGTGGAGGTGATGGGGAGGAGCACAAAGTGGGAATGAATGATTTTTTTACTATTATATGGGCTTAAGGAAAGGAGGACCTTCTGCTTGACCTTGAAGAAAGTGTCGAAGGGTATCTCCCTTATCTTACCGGCTGTCTATCCCTCCAGAAGTGACAGCAGAAGACACAGCCAGTGGTACAATACATTGTAGAGACAACCAGGAGAAACTTCTCTTAAGCAAGCGCTCTCCCTGCCATGACGTTTTCTTTAACTTCTAGCAGCACATCTCCTCGAGTAAGACCTGGTTGGCAACAGGACTTAAAGGGGTCCTCTCACTTCAGCATCTGGCATTGATCACGTAGAGAAAGTGAATATAAGGCAGTTACTAATGTATTGGGATTGTCCATATTGCCTGCTTTGCTGGGTTGATTCATTTTTCTATTGCATTATACTCTGATCGTTTCCTTCATTTCTTATTGTTTTTCTTCTTTTTGTTTTCTTTTTTCTGTTTTTATGATGATTATGTAAGGGAACGAAAAAGCGCGGGAACGAAACCCGGGTCGGGCGTGGATGCGTATGCGGTTTTATTATTTGATGTGCTTTTAACAAGAACCACTTTTGTAAGTAGAATAAACCCTTTTGATATTCACAGAGTCTGGCATTACTTCACCATTGTGGTCAATCATTGATCCCTATAGGAGTGTTTGGGAGAGGAGGAACGTTTACCTGGGGAGCTGGATGGTGTTTTCAATGTCCAGAGACTAATATCCTGTTGTGAGAAACGAGGAGATCCATATTGTTGTACAGCAGTGCGGTCTGTTTTGTTTTTATTATTTCTAAAGTGTGATATTTACCCACGTCACAGTTTGGACTGCAGCACTGAGTTATATAACGAAGTATCATAACTGTCCTGTTTCTGGACTTATCGTTTCATGGTTACGACCACCCTACAACCCAGGAGAGGTGGTCATGCTTGCACACTATAGTAAAAAGCATCAGCCTATGCGCACTCCCACGATCCTTGGCACCAGACAGGCCAGGGCTTTTTTCCTATAGTGTGCAAGCACGACCACCTCTCCCGGATTGTAGGATGGTCGTAACCATGGAAACGAGAAATGTATCATACGATGGAGACAAGCCAGCCAGGGAAGCAATATGGACAATCACAACACATTAATAAGTTGCTTTTACCTTTCTCTCCATGATAAATGCCACTTGCCAAAGTGAGACAACCCCTTTAATCATTCAATATGGTAAAGCTCTTCTCATACTGGAATGGTGGCTGCCATTCTTAAAGGAGTCTTGATAAGTATGTACACTTCAGGCTAGATTCCGGTTAGAGATGAGCGAATCTATTCACAGATTCAGAGATTTGTTCCGAATCTCTGATATTTTAGGCACCGAATCAAACCCCAATCTTTTCTGGTTCGATTCGGATGAATCTTGTAAAACGGCACCCGGTTCATAAGCAATCAGTAGTATTTTGTCACCACCAGGCAGGAGGTAAATTGCAGTCTGTTGTGGTTAAGCAATAACTGCACTTTGCGGCAGCAACAATAAAAGTAGATATAGTTACACCTGGTGTTGTATCAGAGCAGGGAGACAGGCGAGGGAAAATAACAAAAATTTGTAAAAAAATTTATTAAATGCTTTTCATTAAAAAATCTGTGGTTTAGAGGACTAGGGGGTTATACATCAATCTCCAGGCAATTGGAGCAACTTTAGTTCGGAACAAATAGATTCGTACCTAAACCAAACTGTTTGAAAATTTTTGTTGACTCCGAAACAAACCGAATCTTGGAAGATTCGCTCATCTCTACATCAGGTATTCGATTCCGGTATAGGAACTGAATATTCAAATAGCTAGATCCAGCACCACCGGAGCCTAATGGATTCCATTCGCTATAAAGCGGTCTATATATATATATATATATTTATTTATAGACCGCTTTATAGCAAATGGAATCCATTGGGCTCCGGTGGTGCTGGATCTAGCTATTTGACAGGTGTCTTGGAATCACTGCATACTTCACTTATTTGGCCAGTTTCGGGGCTAAAACTGACCAAATTTCTTGAGTGTGTGTGCGTATGGTCATTTTTAGACCCGAAACTGGGCCAAATAAGTGAAATATGCCGTGATTCTAAGACGCCTGTCATCTGCGTGTCATACGGACTCATAGTACTGTTTCACTACCATAGCAGACTCCCTATGCATGTTACTGCAAGGCACAGTGTTCTACACCACTATAAAGCCTCTCTGCAGCAAGGAAATAGCCGTTTTTTAATGCGATTCGGCACAAATAAATTCGTATTGAATCAAATCTTTTTGGAAAATTCCGCAAACCCACCAAATCGAATTTTTGAGAAATTCGCTCATCTCTAGTGCCGAGCATTTTTCTGCTTGTACTATTTCATTTTCTATCTAACATCTATATTTTCCTTATCTTGAATATAAATCCCTAGTTGTTATTAATTTCTCTAAATAGGAAAAAGAAAGTTTGCTATGGTCTATAAATAAAAAAAGAAATGACTAAGTGCTCGCTGATGAACAATATGTGGTGCTTATATCAAAGGACAAATCTAAAACTATTGATTCCTATTTTATCCAAATAAAAAACAAACAAAAAAAAAATTAATTCGATTGTTAGGAATTAATTAACGATATGAGTAATTAGATCAGCAACCAAAGTTTTAATAAAGCTTCTCAGATTTAAATGATGATTATTATTATTATTATTATTATTATTATTATTATTATTCAAAAACTTACAGGATTACATTTTTTTGTTCTTATGTAGAACAGAAATTGTGAAATTCCTCTCTGAGGGTTCACCTACTCAAACATAATACAGCTGTGAACAACCACCAAGCTGCAAAGAGCCTTCTTACCGTACGTCACCTACAGACTTCTAGGGGACAATACGTGACCCCCAAGCCTCTATTTTCATGCATAGGCATATGGAGGCTTGTATGTTCCAATGAACAGCCTATGACAAAACATTATTTTAATGAGGACCTATCTCCTCTCCTGATATGTCTGTTTCAGTAACTACTTGCATTCCCATTCAGGAGAGGGGACATTTCATCTTCAAATCAGACCTATCCCATTCTGACAGAAGTGCAGCTGGTGCACACCTTTTCAGTCGCATTATCATTGACTGCTAGGCTAGATTATTTTTTTTTGTGGCCCCCTAGTCAGCTGCTATCAGTACCGTAATTTTCAGCACCCATATGGCAGTGACTTGTCAGGTGGGGCTGTCCACTTGACAATTCACTGCTATTGGGTAAAAATGCTAACGGTACCAATAGTGGCCAAAAAGGCTAGAGTAAAAAACAGCACATTCAAATGCATGTAGCTAGCTGTACTATGAGGATATGACAGGTCCACTTTAAGAGGAGAATATTTCCGTAACATTCCACATAAAATACAACATATATTAGCATGAATTGTGCCGACGGCTCTGTAGAATGTGGTTGTGTCTCTGTACAGGCTGTGTACTCATAGCTCATTGTTTGACCACGAAAGTACTTGGTTACTGTGGCCATTATCTCTATGGTGAAACATTAGCTGACCAAGGCTGAGTTTCTCATTTAACTCAAGTTTGTAGGGTTAAGAAATACAACTGCAATCCCATAAATTCAATCTGATATCCTAAAGTGTTTATCCAGAGGAAGGAAAACTAGTTGTCATAATTTTAGAAAAAACTATTCTTCCATGACTCCAACTTTGACATCATTATCATATTTTTGGTCAAATTGTCCATTTCAGTCTAAAGCAGATCATTTTTAAAGTTCTCTCTTTCTAGAAAAACATCAAAAATCCTACTTAGTGCATGTAATGCATCGGCTATCATGGTCTAAGAGCTCCAACAAACCCCTTTGTTAATGTATTAGCTCTCAAAACTTGGGTTTAACTTAGGTTCTGGGCATTTCTACAGTTGAACCACACTCTGCTATGATATATGTATGGAAGTAGAAAACAAAAATGTTTGAAAGACCTACCAGAGACAGATAGGAAGTCATCTACAGAAGTGATGTCATCTACAGCCTCAGTAAGTACCCTCACTTGCTTCTCCCATTGGTCTTTAAAGACATCCATGTTATCTTGAGCAACTTTACTCTGAGGTCTAGCAGCCAGGGTCAGGGCAGCATTGATCACCTGGATTAAGAGAAGACATTATCACATTATCAACAATAGATCATCTGTAGCTACAGTATAATGGAAAACCTCTTTGTTCTCTATTGGACATTTTTGGATCTTTAGAATTCACGGGGGGGGGGGGGTTGTTATTCTTTTTGTGCCAGAATTCTGGCATTCTGGCTAAAAAGGTCAACTTTTGACACACAATTAGATTTTTACATCACTTTTGGATGGGAAAGCTGACATGGTTAGCTATGTTCATTAGGTGTATACCGGATCTGGTTGATTGGAACTTTTAAAAAAAGTTTCAAAAAAAGTAATTAAGTAAATTGTGATACTTGCTAAATTTGACACAAATGATGATGTAAACTCAACGCAGAAGTGACTTTTTGACAAATTCCCTCCATGATAACTTCTCTTGCGTGTGTTCGAACATGCCTTGATTCCATATGAAACATTGAAAAATAACCTCTGTGTGGTTTGATTGGAAGCTCACAGAGGTCCACCGTGGGACCAAGGCAAGTAATGGTCACCATATGAGGAACCCATGGTGCACTGATCCACAATAGGGCAGTGTTTATTGGCCCTATGGGTTGGATGGACATTAGATCTGCAGCTGTTCTATGCTTGGGTATAGTACGGTATTATGGGATGCAAAAATAAACTACAAGAAGCTTTGTTACAAACTACAGTACATGACAGTTGTCTTCAAACCCCTCTAAGGAACATTTTTTCATTCCTTATTTTTCCTCTGATCTCAACATATCCTGAGATATGTGACATGGGATGAACATTTTTGGAAACAAAAGAAACGATTTTGCAATACTGTGTCAGTCAGAAGTTCTTTATGCTATATGTGTCTATATCTGTCCACCATGTGCTTGTGATGTGACTACAGAGAGTTGTGCTAGCATGTTGTGAGATCATATTAAATTTGTGTCATGAGAAATTGTAGTTAATAAAATTTACAGAAAGCTAAGTGTGGACAGAGGTACAGTACTCAGATTCGAATGCTTGTATCACCTGTCATTTTCACTATAATTACACAATTCTCTGATTGCTTATCTTTGCCATCTTCTTTAATACAATAGCAGACCTCTGTTATCTCTGCTTAACATAATCGTGAACCCACTGCTCCAGCAAATCCAAAAATGTCTGTCAGCACCGTAAATTGAGCTATTTTTCACAAAGGATAAATTCCATATAGTAAAACACCACCTTACATCTTGAGCTACTCCCGGAGAGTAGGAGAGCATCTCCAATCCAAGGAATCTCCACTAAAAGATTAACTTAAAAAGGGGATGACCACAGATGACATATTTATTTGCAAAGGTCTAGGGCTGCTCCATCTACTGTATAAATGATGCCTTGTGATTGATGTCAATCTCTAGGATATTGGTTCAGGTCAAGGAGCAGCTGCTCCCACTGTTCTTGACAGATTCACTTTAGGCTCACACCACAGCTCCTCCAAGACAGAGAAGAGGTATAATTATATAGGATGGGCCAAATCCGTCTTGTAATTTATGATCTTTTAATAACAGCAAATGTCTTGGAGCAGAACTTAAGTTATGGTCCCAGCGCTGCTGTTTAGTAGTGTTAGCCAAGTGGCATTAAAATGCTGCACACTGACAAATGACGGCAATCGGTAAGGGACCATTCTAACATTTCCATCATGGCACATTCCACTCCGAGTCCTATCTAAGGCTATCAAACACAATAAATGAACAACATATTTTTCTTTTTATTTCCTCGAGTACTTCTATTTCTTCAACACTTGTCATGTTACAAGGAGCAAGCGGGCAAACTTGGAATGACCATACGTCTATTACTGAAGTCATGGTGCTTTCTCACCAGCATAGTCGTCACTCATTAATATGGCAGTGACATTTATGTAAGCTCTGGTGAGATGTATTTGTTCCTTTTTTTGCTACTATTTTATATATTGGATGACGGGTTAATGTAGCCATTGATATAGATTTATATTCTATCTATTTTTGAGAAAACATTCGTAGAGTATATACCGGTCTATATGCATTAGTGCTGGATGCTTGTAGGCTTAATTCACACTGGAATGGAAAGTACAATTGAAAATTTGCCTTGGGTCCTGGACTCCTGGCATTCAAGTGGATATGGCATGTACCACCTACCTAAACCACCTACCTACTGTCAACTAAGCGTCCATTTCATGTAACTGTATTTCCTAATGACAATGACCTCGTTCAGCACAATAATGTGCCCAAGAGTTCAAGGTTTTGACTTAGTCTCCAAATTCCCCAGATTTCAATATGATCAAGCATTCATGGAATGTAGTAGTACATGGAGACCGCACCATGCAATTTACAAGACTTAAAGGGATTCTGTCACCACATATAAACCCTATGAGCTAAACATATGCTCATGTCCAGGGTTATAATAGGATCCCTAAGGTGGCCTTATAAACCTTATTTGTGGCTTTATTGTGCTAAAAAACAGGTTTTACTAACCTGTCAATTAATGAATTGAGGTGCCCAAGGGGAGGTTTGTGGATCCATGGTGCCCGGCCGTTCGGTGCCCAGCACACCCTCTTCACCTCTGCGCCGCCTCTCCCTCTGCTTCCATCCCCCTCCTCCTGCTTTCAGATCCATGCGCACTTCGCAAACAGAAGCCGATGCGAAGCAGTCCGTGCGGGCGCAAAGCCTGTGCGCGGACTGCTGGCATCGGCTTCTGTTTGTGAAGCGTGCATGCGCCGGCCTGATGCGCACTTCGCTCAAGCCAGAGCCTGTGCGCGTGCGCAGGATCTGAAAGCAGAAGGAGGGGAACGGAGGGAGAGGCGGCGCAGAGGTGAAGAAGGCAGCGCTGGGCACTGAACGGCCACCACCATGGATCCACAAACCTCCCCTTGGGCACCTTAATTCATTGATTAACAGGTTAGTAAAAACTGTTTTTTAGCACAATAAAGCCACAAATAGGGTTTATAAGGCCACCTTAGGGATCCTATTATAACCCTGGACATGAGCATATGTTTAGCTCATAGGGGTTAAATGTGGTGACAGAATCCCTTTAAAGCAACCCCCTGTTTCAATAAACAAAATGAAAAGAACACTTACTCGGCACCCTCCTTTTCATCTTTTCAACTGCAGAAACGTGATTTCCAGGTTCCTCGTCTGTCATCCAAGATGGAGCCACCACTTCTTAGACATGATGCACATTTGATAGTTAAATACACTTCCTTCCTCCATCTTCCTCACATGAGCAGTGCCAGCCAATCTGAGAGCAGGGCTGAACATGCAGGAAGGGTTTAAGACTACCAAGTGTCGAGGCCTCCTTGGATAACAGAAGAGGAAGCGGAAATTGGCAGATCTGTGGCTGAACAGATGAAAAGGAGGGCACCGGGTTAGACATTACAAGTCACCTTCAGAGGTCTTGTGGAGTCCAGACTTTAATGGGTCAGAGCTGCTTTGGTGGCATAAGGGGTCTGACACAATATTAGGTAGGTAGATTTAAAGTTATTGCTTATTGGTCTCTTAGGTATAAGACTGTATATATTGCCTGCAGGTAGGTGCAGTAATGGGTGACTCTCTGCTGTTCATTCCACAACATCTGGCTATAGAATAAATTAGTCATTAAGTGAATGAATCATCAGTTAACTGATTCTTTATTTAGACGTACCTGTGGGCAGAGGCTATCAATCTGGGTGGCCGCCATACGCACCAACTTCACCCCATCTTCATTATTTGAAATGGAACAGGCGAGGTTTGCAACCTGAAAAACAAAGGAGCCGAACGCGTTAACGAGTATAAGCATCTCCCATAGTAAAAATAAAGCTATGGTGTTAATCAAGATGCCAATCACAAAAATATCCATTACGCACATATGTACAGGCCGATTGTTTATAACCAAATGGACCTCAGGGCCAAGTCGCTGTACTGTGCTCTTCTGTCTCGGGGCTCTGTAGGGAATAGAGCCATATGGCGATGCCTCATGTCTCATCTCTATTTTTATGGATGAACATGTTTCTGATTTCTTGGCTATATCCTAGTGAATGGCATATCCACCTGTTCACCTTGATCATGTTGAAACTTTAGACCATGACAATTCAATATCTTCAGGTATTGTACATGTTTTCTGGGAGTGTAAAACAGATGGTTTATCCCCCTAGGTCCCCCACAGCTAGCACAACAAAGGTTGTTGTATTGCTCACCCAGGTACAGCTCCATCCATATAATTGTGGCTGCGCCTGGTACTGCAGCTCTGGCATGTTGACCTGAATGGACTGATCTGCAGTACTAGGCACAGCCACACTTGTATGGATAAACAATGAAGGGGCAGCTCATTCTGCTGATTAGTGTGGTCCTAGTGGTCAGAATGCCATGGATTATTCTAAGAGTAACTTTTAGGGTTAATATGGCCTATCCTCAGGACAGGTCATCAATATCTGATCTCTGGAGAAGTCCTGGCATCCCCGACCCATCATCTTTTTAAATAGACCTCGGTCCTCTGGTGCACGCGGTGACAGCTTCTTAGACCATGCGATGTCACGTTCGTCGGTCATATCGCCTAACGTGACCCTGAGCATAGCCGCTATGCAACGTAAGGTGCTGTGCTTGGTATAAAGTGAGCAGGCTGCAGACAGAGCCTATTTAAAGGGCTGATCAGAGAGGGTGCTGGGAGTAGGTCCCTCACCATCCCGAGGATAGGTCATCAATATTCTGCTCCCAGGAAAACTCCTTTAAAATAAAACAGGGCAAAAAGTTGTAGAGAAACAAACAGGTCTGCAAAAAGTTGTAGAGAAACAAACAGGTCTGCAAAATGTTGTAGAAAAACAAACAGGTCTGCAAAAAGTTGGAGAGAAACAAACAGGTCTGCAAAATGTTGTAGAAAAACAAACAGGTCTGCAAAAAGTTGGAGAGAAACAAACAGGTCTGCAAAAAGTTGAAGAGAAACAAACAGGTCTGCAAAAAGTTGAGACCATGGCAAATACAGTATGCAAAATGTGGTAGGAAAATATCAATAGGGGCGGGGGAGGGCAAAAGATCCCTATACAGTATGAGGAGACTGATTCTTTTTGTGATAGGTGGCACTGCTACGGATTTTGTATTGGAACCCAGGATCTTCACATTATGCTGCTACAAAAAAAGAAATAAAAATTATGCAACTTTAAAAGTGAAATCAAGGAAACTAAAGTGAACATTTGCAAAGTTATTGACGATTTTATGTAGATTTAAACAGTGAAATGTAAAAATGTACCGTAGAGGAAAAAGGGAGTTTTTCTTTCCATATGCTGATTGGGGTAACTGTTGCTGCCAAGAACGTATTCTGTCAGGTCAGAGAAATGACCCCCCCCCTCCGCCCCAGGATAAAGTGGAAAAAAAACAGGCATTTTGCTAAATATTTCATTCCCTCCTGCATTCGAGGCCACAAAGTGCTCCATAAAGCCTTACCCAGGTGTCCTACTAATAAAATGCTTTCAGTGTCTAACTATATTTAAGCACAATGTTCTGCTACACTTTACCAGGACAGATCGCAGGGGCTTTAATAATGAGTCATCACTAAAACACCCAAAAAAGTACTGAAAAAGTAATGTTGCCTATAGCAACGAAAAGCAGAACAATATATGGCATTAGCAGGAAAAATACATACAAATTGTACCGTGAGGTTCACGTAGTGTCACCAACAGCTGTAACCCTTTTATATAAAGATGTTCCATGGCACCGGTATAGGAAAGGTTAATGAGGAATACGGCAGTCAGGATTATTGCTTAAAGGGAATGTGTCATCAGAAAATGACCTATTGTTTATATAACTTTTTATGTTTAAAATAGGGCTCGACAAATCCCAGGCGCCAGGTCGCCATGGCGACCAGGAATTTGGTCCTGGCGCCTGGGTATTTGTCAGCCCGTTCTCTCAGGTGCCCGGGCGCAGGGCCGGCGCGTCCTACGCGCGGACTAGGAGCGCCGGCCCCCTCATGCTGCAGCCAGCCGAGCGCTCTATAGAGAGCCTCAGGCAGCTGCAGCACTGCCTGGGCTGGCGCGTCCATGAGGGCGCACCGCCCGGGCACAGCATGAAGAGAGGGACTGACAGGAGGGAAGCGCTCAGCGCTCCCTCCTGTCAGTTCCTCATTGTAGCGTGGCCTGTATGGTCCGTGGTACAGGAGCATCTGTCTCCTGTACCCGGCCGGACTGACAAGAAGTGCGCACACAGTGTGCACTCCCTGTCAGTCCGCCCGGGTACAGGAAACTAAAGCTCCTGTACCCGTGGGACCATACAAAGCTCGGCCACGCTACACTAGAGGAAGGGTGGGGGAGTGACAAGGGGGAAATGACAATGACAAGGGGGAAAGATAATGACAAGGGGGAGGGAGAAAGTGAATGACAAGGGGGAGGGAGAAAGTGAATGACAAGGGGGAGGGAGAAAGTGAATGACAAGGGGAGGGAGAAAGTGAATGACAAGGGGGGGAAAGTGAATGACAAGGGGGGAGAAAGTGAATGACAAGGGGGAAATGAATGACAAGGGGGTGAGAGAAAGTGAATGACAAGGGGGTGAGAGAAAGTGAATGACAAGGGGGAGAGAAAGTGAATGACAAGGGGGGAGAAAGTGAATGACAAGGGGGAAAGAGATTGACAAGACGAGGGGGAAAGTGAATGACAAGAGGGGAAAGAGCTGGGCGTTGTAGTGATGCGGGGACTGAGCGCCAGCTGGGGTTGTAGTGCTCAGTAAAATGTCATGGTGCCCGCTGTGTTTGTGCCCTCCGGACCCCTCTGTCCCTCCCCTCCGGACCCCTCTGCCCTCCCCTCCGGACCCCTCTGCCCTCCCCTCCGGACCCCTCTGCCCTCCTCCTCCGGACCCCTCTGCCCTCTCCTCTCCGGACCCCTCTGCCCTCTCCTCCGGACCCCTCTGCCCTCCCCTCCGGACCCTCTGCCCTCCCCCCTGTAATCCTTGTAAGGGTTTCCACATGTCATGGCGGCCGCAAGTGGCGATCACTTAGACGCTGGCAGCATCTGACGTGTCATATAACCTATTGAAAAGGGGAAGCATTATGGGGGGCCCTATATACTCGCACATTATGGGGAACACTATGGAAAACAGGGGTAGGAACACTATGGGGGCATCTACTGGGGGCCCTATGTACTGGCATGCATTATTGGGGGGCTCTATAGAGAAGTGGGGGGGAGTAGCACTATGGGGGCATCTATTGGGAGCTTTATGACGCGGCTCCGCCTGGCTCCTAACTTTTTTAGCTGGCTCCTAGATTCAAAGGAAATTTGTCAAGCCCTGGTTTAAGATACTTTTAACTCATTTTTGATTATTATTTTACATTTTCCATGTCACTTTTTATATTTAAACTAAAACATACAATCCTGCAGTTTTCTCATTGGCCACTACATCTAATCATAGGAGCCACTTCTTGGTCTGCACAAATCACTTTACTGCTTATCTGTCTTTATAATACTGCCTGTAATAAAATCACCTTTGTGTACAGATAAGACAGGATCCACCATTCACAATAGGTGACAGACCATGCCTAGAAAACGCTCCCATAGAAGTCAATTGGGTCCCCTCCTGACAATTGTTTCTATGGCCCATGGGGCTGCCGTAAAGTAATTTTCTTAATGTTTTTAAAATGTTGTTGAGAACAGCTCAGGCAAGTTGGTCGCCCCCATAATCATGATCAGGAAATAGAATAAAAAATCTGCAATCAGAAAATAAAAATAGATGTGGAGAAAAAAAAAAACTTTTTAATTGACATGCAAATGAGCAACGAAGTGCACCGAAGGCGGGCCCAAGCCATTCTGTGTGCCTGTGCTTCCTGCTTCCTCTACCCTCTACTTTTTGATTGACAGGGCCATGTTCCTGCATGGTCATTTTTGCCTGGTCCTACATAGATAGGTAACCCATTGTCAGCTTACTGCTCTAACGAGGAGAATATGTTATCAGCAAGGTAATCTTCGTGATAAGGGTAGATTTAAAATTGGGATAACAATATAACAGCTCTATTCTCTGGATAGTCCTAGATAAAGATGTCCACAAAAGATCATTGCATTGATTAGTGTAATATATGATGCTTTAATGGAGTCACTACAGGGAAGGACGGGGAGCTCTCTCGCTGGTCAGAGTGATGGTCTGACTGAGAGAGTTAAGGAAACAAGAACAGTCCCTGGAATAAGAGTTTGTGGTGGTATAGACAGGCACCGAAGTACGAGGCATCTCTATCCTCTATGTATATGTCTATAGTTAGTGATGAGCGGCATAGGCAATATTAGAATTTGCGATATTTCACAAATTTTGGGCCAAAAATTCGCCATAAGTTTGAAAATTCCAGAATTTGTGATCTCTAGTCATTATTTACTTGATTGCGAAAATCGTCAATGTAATATATTCGCGATAAAAATTTGCTATTAGAATATTCGCGATCAACACTAAGGGGTTCTCTATTGGTTGCTAGGGATGTTGCTAAGTGCCGATATTCACGATAAATTTGTGATAACTTCGCGATTAGAATATTCGCGATCAACACTATTCGCCAATATAAATATATGGCACTATATTCTAAATATTCGCGAATTCTCGAAGTGGCGATATTCGCGATTAAAATCCGTGATTCGAATATTCACGCATAACACTATCTATAGTATGCGGAATTATATCCATACATGACAATCGTATGAATAGTCTAAAGAAATCTTCTAGCTCGCCACTTCTTCACAGTCCTCTGATTTTTCAAAATTGGCAGATTAAAGCACTGCTGCCATTATGTTTGGATCATACATACCATAGCACATGCTATTGACTGTACCTTCTGGCAAGCCATGACAGATTTTTGCAAGGGGTCTTGTCTTCATACCACCGACATTCATCAAACTTCTTTCCCTTGTAAACTTTCTTTTAAACAGCATCATGAACACGTCTCTTCATTCACATCTGTACAGAAGACGACTGATACATTTTTAAATAGCATGTATGAGTATTCATTATGCCTTCCAGCAGAGATACCAGTTGGAGATGATTCATGAATGAGTTCAAATACCCTCTTGTTTTGCAAATTTTCCTCTGGTCTCCCCTTGCGGTATTAATCTGTTCCCTTGTCTCGTGTACATCACTGTATAAGCTCTGATCCATCTGTTCTTCAGAGTCCATTCCACTTCACAGCAATTACGAACGTGGTTTGAATGTATCACAATGTCAAATCTTACCGGAGTGCATGCCACCCTGGGCATCGGAGACTCTTTCGGGCACAAGCCACTCAACATTCCATCTTCATATAATCATTTCTTCCTTTCGGGGGCGAAATAAATGACTTTGTCTATTTATTAAGAGCCTTGGAGCTTCACGTCAAATTTTTTTTTTATATTAGGAGATGACATTTTCCAAATTACTTGTTGGTACATCAAGAAGGCCCCGGCAAACAAAGCCAACGGATGACGATGAAAGATGCCAAGCGCTGACAAGTTATAGAATGCAGAAATACAGAGAAAGTTCCAACGCAAAGTTCAATGTGGTATTATAGGCCATATATTGCATGAATGCTATCCTTATTTTGAGTTTTATCTGCTCGGGGACGGTGACCTGAATGAGGGAGATACTTCTTGAGGCTTAAAATGGACCATTCATCTTGTTTCCATGAGAGGTCGGAGAAGAATTCGGAAACACTTTAATAGTTTTGTAATAGTTTTATTGCCCTTTTAAGATACCTATCAAAGCTGATGTGAAATGTGCAATTCTCCAAGAACAGTGTTTTATTTCTTCATAATACGGCTCCAGGATTTTCCTTTATCCTCTTTGGGCATTAATCACACCGGACAGCGAAGCTCTGAGCCGAGAGAATGAGTTAAGAAGAGCAATACTTCAAGAATGTCAGCAATGCAAGCAATGCTCTGTAAGAATAAAAGGGCCTGGCAAATGAGCATTTGTACAAGGTCTCATGGGAGATCATTATCCAGTCCTATTATTTACATAGTGCTGTATGTATCTGAACAAACATTCATAAGTTTCCCAGTACACTAATTACGGCTCTATGCCATACTCTAAGGCTGGAAATTGTGTAGAGCACAGGGTAGAAAATTTAATGTGATCTTTTTAGGACTTTTTCTTAATTAAATTAAAAGAGACATTGTCACTGCCCCTCCCTTTTTATTAGAGAATAGTAATATTTAAAGTAAGACTTTGGTACACCATGTTATGCCTACCCGGGGCCTATGGCAGGTGGAGCATGACATGGGGATTGTTTCTTTGGGGTTTGGGCTCTTTGAGTCATTCGCTGCCCCCTTAGGCCCTACATAAGGCATAACATAATGACTATGTTTTACTTAAAGGCCTTCTTCAATTTTTTGCAGACAAAAACTTTGCTCCATCTTAATTCCATGTTCACCTTAATTCTGGTCTCCATTTCCAGTTGGGAGATGAAGCCAGTCCGGCTTATTGATGTACTGTAAAATAGCGGACCCATTGTTAATGACCAAGGCCGCTTAAGTGGGTTATTCATAGGAAAGATAAGATGGGTCTTGCGTATCCTTGCAACTAAGTCCTATGCACTTTAATAAACTGAGATGCAATACCACACACTGTTGTTGCCACTATCATTCCTCAACTATAATGTCGAACACTTTGTAATTCCTCTTTTCCTATCCTTTGTTGCCACAGAAGACAACATGACCTCTGTTAATTTCCTCTTCTGTTGTAAAAAGAACTTTATGGAGACTTGACATTGGTCATCCATCATCATGGGCCCCACACACAAATTTAGAACTTTTTACTTTCTTCCCTTTCTATGAGTGGATAGCAGCTCATCAAGAACATGCCTCTTTCAGGATGGATTGCAATGAGCACTTCCAAACTCATTCCTTTCATAGAAAATAGTCCCTCACATATAGCACCAGAGATACAAATGCTATTGTAATGCCTTCAAGAATGTAATTTTCCACTGTCTAAAGAGAGATATAGCTATATAGTTCTAAGAATTCAGAAGTAGGGATGAATCAATGAAAGGTTCATGGCTCGCTTTACTAGAAGATCAGTACACCAGCATTGAGAGGAGTGAGCAGGGAAGCTACTTAGCATGTTGGTCCACCACTGACTGTAGAAGGTGGGCCAGAGTAGTAAACAGCAGAGAGCACTACCAGAGAGGTAATGCACATAATTAGTATTTGCAAGTTCGCTACTTGGCATTCGGGTTATATAAGAATTCCATAATGGATTCTGGTATCATGGACCATAACGGAATTCTATGACCAGCATAGAATTCTTTTATGACGAAATACAATATGGAATGCCTCTAATAGGCTTCCGTGGTACATGCGGTCATAGAATTCCGTTATGGTCCGTGGTAACAGAAACCATTCTGAAATTCTTACATAACCCGAACGTCGTACCACTACCAACAATATTTTTCATGCATCTATATTGCAATGATATTTCATTTACAATGCCCTATTCATTGCATAGTAATGATTTTTGTGGAATATTACCTTTTAACTTGCACCACATAGTATTGAGGGAAAGAGATGGAGATTCAGCATACTAGGAGCAGCTTGCATTGGTGGACAGTACAATATGATGTCAGATGGGAACCAGACAGAAGAGTTGTAATAAAATGTAGGGGCCTTTTTGCTATATTATTGTCATGGAGGCACTCCATGCCCACAGCCATCCCGCTATCTGGGGCTGGCACAGGCGTCACATCACTAACCCCTTTGCTGCTGTTTAGTGGCCGGTTCTTGCCAGCCCTCCTCGGCCCTCTTGTAATAGCACCGATCGTCAGAATCTTCAATACCCAGTTGGAGGCCAGAGCCTGCGCTGGGCTGCTAGGCCTCTTTCTGCTGTCTCATATGGCGTGCATGCACCCTTCTCATAAAGGGCCTGCAAACTATTACACCAATTTTCTCTACCCAATGCCTGTACACCTGAGGGTGCTTAGCACACCTTTCCCTAGGAGGTGGTGCCTGAGCTTTAGGTTCCTACTTTACTAGTGGTACAGTGAAGGTGTGCTTGCCCATGTACCATGCCTTTACCTGTTTAGCAACTCTGATCATCCTCTGCCTATCTTTACTAAAGCTTGACTGCCATTTTGAATCATTGCTGCTTGCCCAGACCTCAGACCAGTTACATGGATATGCACAAACTTTTCCTGGCCTGACCTTGGCATGTTTTCTGAGTACAAGTATTGCATATTCCCGTTGGTGCATTACACCGGGTGTCTCTGACCCCTATTGGCCAGCTACCAGCTACACTGGGACTATTCCAAGAGGTAGTGAGTGGCCTGGATGCTCCACATCCCCTGCTCATTATAATTTTTGAAGTTTTTCTATTTGTTTGTTCATATCTCCTATGTATGAAGACTGTTTGGATGGAAATGTTCCTTCACACTGGAGATGCAGCATGTTTGCAGTCCCTGACCAATCTTAAGGATAATAACAAACTGTTGATTTCATGTTTGCAAAGCACAAAATTAAATATTTGTGAGCACAAGCTGGAAAAATGCTGAAAGGCTTCTACAGAAGTAGCAAATACATTCATGAGGCGTATGCAAACAGCAGGACTAGAGGACTATCATCCACTCGAACAGAAACTGTCTACCCCAAAGGTATTACAATCTGTCACTGTATCGTGCCACCAGCTCTGTCAATCACTCCAGGAACTAAATTACAGATTAATGCTCCCCCATCACTGATGGCGAGTTTCTTGTTTAGAGAATGACCATGACTCACAAAGGAGACTAAATTAGATGACTGGCAAAATGCGGGAATTATTATGTAAGTACAACAAAAGTTTTTGAGGAACCCTCCCAAAAGTTTGATACTAGAATATCTCCAGTTGAACAGAAGGTCCATACTATATGCATTGCAGAGAGGTAGAGCAATTGCTGGGCTTATTTGGGCAAATTTATTAATGCGATTGCATCTAGTCATTGTCACAAAATGCTGCCCTTAATTACCAGTTGTGGCCTTTGCTCAGACAGCAGTTTCAAGGTATTTGCCCCTCATTAGTTTGGAGTAGGTTTCTGGCTGGCTGAGTGAGATGCCTTGGATGTAGCGCAAGGAGGGTATTGGCTTGCATTAATGGAGTTTTCCAGTTATTTTAAGTTATCCACTATCCACAGGACATTGGGAGTCCTACCGCTGGTACCCCCACCAATCATGAGAATGGGGGTCTGTACCATGTCGAGCCCACCAAAATGAACAGTGTGGCTGGTCTGCATTTGCTTAGCCTCTCTTTTTTTATATGGGAGTTCCAGGGATAGCTGAGTGCTGTACTCAGCTATCTCTGGAACTCACATAGAAATGAATGGAGAGGCTGAGCGCATGCCCATGTGTTTAGGGGACAAGTTAATATAACTGAAATAACTCCTTTAAAGATGTGTGTGGAGACTTAATGCCAATGCTTCATGGGAAAATAATATAGGTGGCACTAGCAAGACAGTTCTCTTTTGTCTGGGAGATAAGTGTTTGCAGTTGTGGCCTTAATATGATTTAAAACCTATTAAACTTTTTTGATGATATAAGGTTTGGTGGGTCTCAAGAATAGTTTTCTCTGATAGACCCCAAGAACAGCTGACACTGGTGACTTTGCATGAAAAAGAGTTTTATACACACTGGAGTTTTATACACACAGATTTTTTACACTTTTTTGGAGTCTTTCTATTGTATTTTTTGACTTTTTGTGGCCAGTGACTTTTTTTTTTTTTTAAATGCAGCATGCTTTAAGTATTTTCTGGAATTTTCCCCATAGGCTCCTGTACAGGACTTTCAAACCACCATGAAACAAACAAAAATAAATAAATAAATGAAATAAAATAGAAAATCTAGAAAAAAAACTAAAAAAAAAACATCAAAATGCTTGTAAAAAAGTCATAAAAAGCTTCAAGGCATTTAAGATGCATAGAATAAAGTGTTTTGAAGGAGTCTTAAAGGTGAAATGCACAATACCACAAATATACAGCACATACTCTTAATATCTAAAGAGGTAGTTTCATCCCTTCCCTAGAAGAACACCCTCCAGCTGAATGGATGGCAGTAAAAGAATAATACCGCCGTATAACTGAACATAAATACCAGTGTACAGAGACAGAATGTTATCTGAGCCCACAATATAACAGCAGATATTTTATTCTCCACTCGCTGTAAGATTAAAAAAAAGTAAATTGTTTCTTTTTGTAAAAGGATATATTTTACTTAATAATGGGGAAAAAAAACACCAGCGCAGCAGCTAACATACTGCTATTGAAGGGAAGCGCTTGCTGAATGGCGGAGAAGCATTATTATTGTTACAGTATTATGAATTACTGATGCACTTCTTTACCAATGAGATGTTACGCCATTAATAATTTATTTTACAAAGTGCTGTGAGCGCTTGTAACATACAGCAGAGAACCAAAAAGCCCATTAAATCAAATGTTTTAGCTCTGCGGTAATGTAAAGATAGACATGTGCGCAGACTGTAGGGCCAGCAATGCCGTGCCATTGAAATGGTGATAGAAATAGAAACTCCCGCAATATCGATGCAAAAATTGTGTGACTTTATTTGCATTACGGCTCTAATAATCCGTTGTGATGGTTCGGCATCTCCAACCGTGCAGCAGCACCCATTCCTCTAGCGCAAACGTCTGGAATCACCCTCCAAACAGTGGCCTCAGTTTGATAAAGGCCCTGTGAGGCCGAAACGTCACACCAGATTATTACAACCACAATCCCAATAAAAAAGCAAAAGAAAGACGCACACTCATCTGGGTACACTATAAATACCAGTGGTATGTAAATTTAATAATAAAAATATACAAGACCCCCTAAAAATCAATGTGCATGAAACAAATGCAATATGAATGAATAAAAACAAATATCCTAATTAGAATAGATATAGCCTTATAGATATGTAATGATTGTAAGAGGGATACCACATATGACCTATGCAGTCTCTGCACCACTAGTGAGCGTATAAACAGAAGTGGTTAGTCCCATACACAAATCAACTGCGCTACTTTGCGACTAGCTATTAGCGCTTTAATTGTATATACATTTGTGTTTTATTATTTATAGTGTTATTTATGGATGCTATTGGGAATTTTTTATATATGGCAGTGGCAATATGGGCCGATACCATACCAGAGTTTGGGAATGCAAGATAATGTAAAGGATTATGGGATTATCAGACCCGTATATAAGAGTGAGGAAACGCTCACTCAGTTTGCCACTGAGGAAGGGGTATAACACCTCGAAACGCGTCTGACATAAGGAGTGAGCATACTATCAATAAGTCAAGTGGAAACTGCTTGGATCCGGTGGAAGCTGTTGCACACCAGTGACGATATTTCCCGCTTCATTTGGTCTCCCAGCAACCAGGTCACGTGGGACGCCACGACGAGGCCGAGCATACCACGTGGGACGCTACAGGTGTGTGGCCGCCTGGAATCAGTGCTGTAGAACAGCAGCGAAGAAGGGTAAGACCCAGCTCCTGTGGAGAGCTTATATCACAACTGTGCATTGATTAAGCATATTCATATTGCATTTGTTTCATGCACATTGATTTTTAGGGGGGTCTTGTATATGTTTATTATTAAATTTACATACCACTGGTATTTATAGTGTACCCAGATGAATGTGCCCCTTACTTTTGCTTTTTTAACACTTACTTCAGGCCTGAGGGTGGGCCAATAAGGTGAGCACCTTATCCATTTACGGTGAGAGGTGTAACCGCTGTGGTTCTACAACCCCAATAAAGTCACACAATTTTTGCATCAATATTGCTGGAATTTCTATTTACGTCTGGGGTGGGAACCCGACTCACAGCTGAACAGAGCAGAGTACCACAAAGTTCACTTGAATATTGAACTGGTGATGATAGGTTTGTTCGAGGAGCCTCATCATTTCAGTATATTCCAGAAGAATAATGCAAGCTTAATGGGGTTGTCCAGGATTAAAAAAAAAAAAATGTTTAACAGCAACAAATGTGATAAAATAATGAGCCAACCATACATCACCTTTTGAATCCACCACCGCTCCGGTGAGCCCTGTTTTTTTAAATGAGGAAAAAGACCTTAAAGGGTTTGTGCCACAAATTAAAATATGTCCTGCCCATTACATATTGCTTCTATGTCACTTTCCCCCATTGCCACTATCTATCAAAACTGCCTTATTCGAAAGTTATTTGCCTACCATTGCACCCTGTGGCAAATCTGTTGTTATATTCAGTTGCTGTAGGTTACGTCCTGCTTTGGAGCCTTGTAATGTAGGACGTAGGAAGTATCATTGATAAAAACAAGGATGGGGTTAGAGTCACATGATCTGCTGATGTCAGGACACATCTCATTGCCCTAAGTTATGATGGGACAGCATACACATGACAGACCAGGAAGTAGGATTCAAGCATGGGGGATAAGAGAAAACTGCAAATGAGGTAAATTTGGAAAAACAAAAATCTAGTTTAAATATAAAATGTAAATGCCATGGACAACCTATTAATTAAAGCTTATGGGTGTCTGTTGATTCTAGTGAAAGGCCTGTCAGTGGAATCCATATATGCCGACAAAAAACAATGGAAGCTATGGAGGTATAGTTATTCCAATGAATAATTATAGAGGTTAAGACATCTTTTTGGTTCAATGAAAGTCATGGAAGCTTTTAGATACCAAAGGATGCCACATCAATGAAAGCATTGAAAGCCCAGTAATTCTAATAGATCTGTTGTCAACAGACATCATGAAAGTCTACTGACTACTATCCTGTCCATGGAAATCTTTGCTTAATATGGAAACTATGGAAGCAATTTGTTACAGTGGGGTCCATGGAACAAGCCCTAATATTCATATGATGCTTCCAATTTTGTATGAGCCAGATCCACCACAATCATGACTGAAAGTGACCTACAAAGGTCAGTCACTTCAGTAAATCATTTTAGAATCTTTGGGTTCTCATTAGACTGTTGAAGAAAAAACTGGAAGCTTTTGCTGGAAGCTGGAATTACAAAGTGCACATCTTTCCGAAAAAGTTAGCTCTGTGTCAAACAGTCAAAAAAGTTCTTGTAGGGCTGCGCTTTCACAGTGAACACTTGTCAGGGAACTTCAAGAAGCCACGCTGCTGTATGGTCACGGCTGGCTCTGTTTACAAAGCTTCCTTTCATCTGGCACCAAACCCGCGGTGTATTCCACTCGCCTCCTTAACAAAATAGAAGCTTGGACATAGTGTAATAACCTTCTCAATGATTCTCAAAGGTCCAGACAGCTCACCAACTTGGCCTGCCGCCAGCCTATACAGGTGAATCAAAAGCAATTGATATTAAAGGAGTGTATAGTAGTTTACACTGGTCGTACATGGTGAGGTTTTGCTGCAAAAAAAGATGTAATGTGAAACCACTGCAAAGGGGAAACAAATTACCACTGCAGCCAATCATTGCCTACTTGAGTCATGGCTTGTTTTTGTGAGGTCAACAGTGCAGCCCGGTATACAAAGAGTGTTGGAGAGGACTGGAGCAGCAGCACTGGTGCAGCCGGTGAATTAACAGATCAGAAGAACATAAAATGAAACAGTGATGTGAACTCTCCCTAACAGTATTGACCACTGACCATGGTTCTGCAAGGCAACATTTCTATCCACTGAACACAGTGCTGAAAGGAATAGAGCAGAGTGCGATTGAGACTAAAACTGGAGCGTTTGAAAATAAAGCGCAATCATTGGAGAAATTTGATGTGCCTGTACAAAGTCTACATTTTGTAAGTACAATAGAAACTTGCCTTATATGCTACACAGGCGGTATTACACTATGTCCAAGGTTCTATTTTGTTAAGGAGGCGAGTGGAATACACCGCGGGTTTGGTGCCGGGTGAATGGAAGCTTTGTAAACAGAGCCAGCCGTGACCAGACAGCAGCGTGGCTTCTTAAAGTTCCCTGACAAGTGTTCACTGTGAAAGTGCAGCCCTACAAGAACTTTTTGGACTGTTTGTATCTATAAGGAGTATCAGGAGGACCAACTCCATTTGTGGTAGGACTGCAGCTGTTACGATCCTGTTTATTACTAAAGAGCCGCAGTTTTTTCTTTTATTATAGCTCTGTGTCAGATCTACCGAGATTGTTGAGTGGCAGAAGGAACTCTGTAGATCCACCAATATTTTATAAAGGTAAAGTACACTATTAATACTATACACCTTAGTCTATCTTGGAGCTAACGATACATTATGGATGTAGCAGGGGTAACACTCAAACCCTTAACTCAAATTTCATTATCTCATTGCGTTATCTTGAAACAAAAGCCATTGAAAAGCAATTGCTTAACGCGTTTAGTTTACACATCTCATAAAGCATGAGTGTTAGCCCTACTACGGGCTCCTACTTCTACTCAGTGATCTACCAAGGCAGTATTTTACCTTGGGAGAATACAGAAGTTCTCTTGTTCCTGGGATATAGGAATACTATCACTCAAAGTGAAGATGTCCATGAGTTATGGTGGTTTAGCTCACTGCAATAACCAGTTGTCTAATGTAAATATTAAGATTATAAAAAAAAAAAAATAACAGCATGTTTGAGATGTCGTCAGACTCACAAGATAAGAATAATGAACACCTACCGTATGCAGCTTATCATTCTGAGTTATGAGGTCATCCTTCCATGTGGAATAAACATTCCCCTTCTTAAATCAACATAATTTGCCTTCGAGGGGGTTTCTTGTCCCTTTACAACTATTTTTAAAGTGCATGGAAGAGACAAGCGGGCTGTATTTATTGCTCTGACTACACGGTATATCCCAGCGCGGACACAAACACATGCACCAGCATTTATTTAAGCTCATAGATCATATTAAAGATGAGCCACCAAGGTGGCATTCTGTTTTTTTTTTTTTTCCACGGGCGGTCACAAAATCAGCAGATATGACTTGTTTGCCACTACCCTTGAATTAAAGTGATTAGTCTGCCCAAATGACTTTAGCAATAGGCAGGAATCAGTATGCGTTTATGAACAAATTGCTGCTCACAGTCTTTTGCCTGAGCGTTCAGCATAAATCTAGGCTTTCCCTATAGAAAAAACCTCCATAGCCTAAACCAGTGCGATAAAGCATGAGATAATGGGATGTGATTCGGGCCTATTATTAGTAATATGTCTAGTAATGTGGGCAGTGAGATGACACGGGAGCATAGGCTCAATGTTATTTGGTAAATGCATGTTTTCTACAGTTAAATAACTATAATGAGTGTCATAAAGGAGGAAACGTACAAGGCATTCCTTACATATGACTTTGCAATACAGAGAGTCAATCTCTAAAGTATTAGGGAAAATCTAATGTGCTGTGAATGTTGGTGAGCTGAGGCCGACATATCAGCTTCATCCTAGTTATTATATGCAATTATATAGCTAATTAGATATACCTGCAGTCCTACAGATATACACAGTCAAGTCGCAGTATCATGTCCACAAGCTAATATCTAGAGGTATACCTACTGTGATAAGCATGAACAGCAGCTAAATGGGCTGGGAGTGACTCAATAGGGTCCTGGTAGGTTGTCACAGGTATCTGGAGCCATGTTGACTACAGTGCATCCCACAGCTGCTGGAGGACACGTGGTGGAGTATCTATGGAGTGAACATGACGATCAAGGTGGTCCAACAGATGCCCCAATTGAGTTCAAGTCTGGAGAATAAGGGGGCCAAGATAGTACTTGTAAGTCTTGTTCATGCTCGTCCAACCAATGTCAGACATTTATAGCCATGTGACAACTCTCATTGAGTTGCTGGAAGATCCCATCCACCCCAGGGAAGACAATCAGTATGTATGGGTGTACGTAATCCGCAAGGATGGATTCAAACCCAAATCACTTGAGAGTGCCTTCCACATGGATGAGTGGGCCCAGAGAATACCATGAAGATAATCCCCAGACCATAACTATGCCACCACCAGCTTGTGTTCTTCCAGTAATGGTTGCAGGGTGTTTGTTCTTTGATGTTTGTAGCCTAACTTGCCAACATCCCTACCTTTGTTAAAGTAGAAAACGTTACTCTTCGGAGAAGGCAACATGTTGACAATCAGCAGAGATCCACTTCTGATACTGTCATGAAAATTGAAGGCAGTGGCAATGTAAGCAATATGAGGGTAGGCAGTGACAAAGTAAGCAGTAGCAGGGTAGGTAGTAGCAGATTAGGCAGAAACTAGCGGCAAAGCATTTGTCTCAAATTCTATTCCAGTTTGACTCATACAAGGTCAGAGGAAATGGCACAAGTCCAGATAGACAGAGATGTCCTGGATAGGACAAGGAAACAGATAATTATGTCTGCATTAGGCATCACCGGCATACAGGCACATGCAAGTGTTGCGCCTACATTAATGGGAGTGAGATGACCGGCAAAACTAATTGCTTTTATAATCGTAAATTAAAGTCATTCACTTGTGTGTATAAGAAGATACAAGGGTTTTCTGGCGAATGCAATTTGTACTTTCTGGCACCAGTACAAAAGCGTCTTGATAAGATTAATTAGGAAGGGCAATAGAATTGTCTAGATAAAAGAGGCCTGATATATCATTTCCACTACAGCTACTGTATCAGAACACACAAGTACTTTCCGGAGCGAAATACAAATAATTAAGGATCTCCTAACCATGGCTGAGAAAACTGTGACAATATGTAGATTTAGTGAATATATTTCCAATTATCTAATGACCGGAATAATGGAACCATTACTTGAGTCAACCAGAGGTTATCATGAGATGCACTAAATCATTCCATGCAATTTTCATTATATGGTTATGGAATAGAGATGCTGAGTGGAAGACTGTACGGTCTTTAGTCACCACACGCCTTCTTAACATCTATTTGGATGTAGAAGACGAAACCTGAATGGAATGAGCACAACGTCACCATGCTTCCACATTGCAAAATAGCAGATTTCTATCTAACAATGCCAATAGGTGGCATTCAACTACCACAACACAACGACATCTGGTGATATGAGTGCAGCATGCTGTTAGTATTACATTTTTGTTGGTGCTTCATCTATTGAAACTAGAGTGCCAAAGTGTAGATCGTGTGTCTCAGTGGTTAGCACTGTTGCCTTCCATCACTGGGGACCTCCATACAATTCTGACTAATAACAACATTCGAATGGAGTTTATATGTTCTTTATGAGTTTCCATGGGTTACCTCTCACATGGGTTTCCTCTCACAATTTGGAATTAAAATTTCGAGCCCCAATGGGGACATGGACTGATGTCACTGTGGATTAAGCTGATGCTATACAAATAAAATACATGTTAATCATTTTTAAGTAGTATGGGTACTCTTTAAAGGAACACAGTTTATTCATAAGTGTAATCAATGAAGTTCATGTGTCAGATTTATCGCTTCTGTTGCTAGATACCTGGTCCCCACACCGAGCCTGTGGCATTGCACAGAGGAAGATTAAACAGGGTGAAATCTAAACATCAAGGTGGCGTCTGATCCAAAGGAACCAGGAGGTGCAGAGAGGTAAGTAAAATATACATAAAATAGACTAGAGATGACAGGCAATCAGATACTGCTGCAATGACAGAAAGTTACTGTATGTTCCTGCTGCAGGTCTTCTTTATTCTCTTAACGAGCAGAGTGTTTTGGTCCGAAGGATACTTTTTAGCAATTAGCGATTTTGTGCACAAGCTGGTTTATACGTGTAATCTTACTTTCTTTTTTATTTTTTCTTCTTTTCTTCTTTAGATTTATTATGTAGGTGATGTGTAATATATATATATATATATATATATATATATATATATATAAACATATATACACACAGCGCTGTCCAAAGGTTTTAGACTGGTGTGGAAAAAATGCTGCAAAGACTGTGTTCAAGAATAGAAGTGTTAATATAAATATTTTTTTTTTAAATCAATTAATACAATGCAAAGCAAATGAACAAGAAAAAGCAAAATCACACCAATATTTGGTATTGTCACCCTATGCCTTCTAAAGAGCATCAATTCTTCTAGTTAAACCTACACACAGTTTTTAAAGGAACTATGCAGGGAGGTTGTTCTAAACATCTTGGAGAATTAACCACATATCTTCTGCGGATGTAGGCTTGCTCTAAACCTGTTTCTTCATTTAATTCCAGATAGACGGGTTGATGTTGAGATAAGGGCTCTGCAGGGCCAAATTATCACTTCTAGGACTCTGAGTTCCTCTTTAGGCTGAAGATAGTTCTTTAATGACATTAGCTGTATGATTGGGGTCATTGTCCTAATGCAGATAAAAATTGGAGCCATACACCTCCCTGATGGTGTCGTTTCTGTCTGTAATTTTCAGCACTGAGGACACCAACTATCCAGAAGAAGTCCCTAACTCAATTTGCTAAAATTCAGCTCCAAACTTGCAAGGAACCTTCTCCATGCTTCACTGTATGCACATGTAGGCACTCATTATTGTACTGACCATCAACCCTTAGGTAAACAAACAAACTGCCTTTTGTTAAAGCCAAATATTTCAAATGTTCACTCATCAGTCCAGAGCACCTGCTATACTTTTTTTGCACCACAAGTTTCTATTTTTTTATGCATAGTTGATTTTGTTTTCACTTCAAATGTATGGCTTTTTGGTTGCAATTCTCATTGAAGACCACTTCTAACCAGACTTCTCTGAACAATAGTTGGGTGTACCTGGATTCCAATGGTTTCTGCCAGTTCTGAACTAATGGCACTGCTGGACGTCTTCCAATTTCAAAGAAAAGTAAGGATTACATGTCTTTCACCTGATAAACTACTAAGATTTTTGATGAAGCTAATTTGTAATTTATTTTATAATGCTGGGTTTCATTTCATTATTTTTATTTCAGATTTCTACTGCCTCAGTTCACTACACTCATTGGGTGCTACTCTATGTATTCTGTAAATGATAGAAACCATTATAAACTGCTTATACTGTATCTTCTCATTGGATCCCGGGCTGTCTCTGATGGACACCTAAGAATGTCTAGGCTAGAAGAGAGGAAAGGAAGAAAGAAAGAATAAAAATAAGCAAAGGATGGAAGAAGGAAGAATTTAACTACAGGGTAGGGGAAAAAAGGAGGAAAGATGGAGGGTAAGGGTGGCAAGAGACAGGAGAAATAGGAGGAAGGGGAAGGTACAGTATTTAAAGGAGAAAATAGGTTGAAGGGAAGGTAATAAAATGGGAAAGAAGGGATTAGGAGAAGGAAGAAAGGATAGGGAAGAGTGAAATAAAAAGAAGATGGTGAAAGTAGGGAGAGAAAGAGGAAGTAAGAAGAGGTAAAAGAGCAAGTAAAATATGGAGAAGGGAGGAAGATATATGGAAGGTAAGGAAACAGAAGGAGTGAAAAGAAAAAATGAAAAATTTAACTGGGAATGGAAGGAAAAGAGGAAGGAGGAATAAGGGAGGAAGGGGAGAGGAGGGAGAATGAAAGGATATAAAGGGATTCGTAGGAAAAAAAAAGGTTGGGATAATGTAAGGAAAAGTAAGGGTTGAAAATATGTAGTAAGGAATCAAAAGGTGGGAAGAAAATAAAAGAAAGGATAAGGTCACTTCAGGTAGAGGGGAAGTGAAGTGAAATGAGAAGTAGTTCAAAGGCACACAACATAAAGATATAATATATCTCCTTATGGAAAGCGCCTAAATGATTTGAGGAGTCGTATAGGCTAGTCAATGCTCCTCTGGAGTTCTAAAAGAGAAAAATCACAAAGTGGGGCACCCCATGGAGAGCTAAGATCACAAGTAAGTAATTATGCTCACCAGATAGAGTTGTGTGTATGCAGGAACAACTCTGAGAAGCACATAAAGCCTGGCAGAGGAAGGAAGTAAGATAACCATAGCACTATCTGCCGGTAATCCAAAGGATCCCCTGAGGAGCACAGGATACCAAAAGGATTCTTCATCAGACATCCTCTGGAATTCTGGGAAGAGCGTATGAAAACAGCTAATTTGCATTCCCTCTTTCTTAAAGATAAAATAAGTATTCATAACTGGGTGATGTTCACTATTAAATAACATCCAGTTCTAAATGTTGTTTTTCATGTTTGTTTTTGAGCATTGCAATTATTTCATCAGAGGCGCACACCATTGTAATTATATTTATTGTTCTGTTATGATGAGCCGTCTTTGTGCGGCCGGTCAGAATGACTCATCCCTCCTGAAGTTCTAACCTTGTTGAACATGAAATATATATCTATGTCAGAGGCTGCCTGGTGCATTGTAATGTCTGTAAATTCTGAAGAGGAGAGCAAACCAAAAGTCGAAAATACTAACAACAAGCAAGTAAATATATATTTCTCCATCCAATAAATATAAAAACAATGTATAAGATAATATACTGTAAAAACAAGAATGCAACCCCCCCTCCCCAAACCTCATCATTACTGACTGCTGAAGGAAAAATGGGGGGAAATCTTATGCCCAAATGAACTGTTGTTCTTGGATACTGAATGTAAGAATCCAACCTTCCACAACACACAGAAATGATCCATGTTTCCTTCTTTGGAATGTATTGCTTTCTCATTGAGTAACAGTTGAAATTATTTACTTTCTAAATGGAATATATTCGGACATTCTGAGATGACCAGTTTTGAAATAGTACAATTTGTATCAGCGCCAAAGATTATAAATCTGCCCATTTTCTAAAGGGTGAACCAGTCAGACTAGCCACATCTCCAAGGATACAAACTAATGGGTCCATAGTTAACCCAACCGAGTATGACCCTTCCTGAAGCTCCACCACCAGCCTCTTACTTTGTGCAATGCCAGTACAATTGGATATGAGTGGACTCTTTATGTTGGTATTTCATTGACTTGGATTTCTGGCTGTTTTACGTTTTGGCAAAACTATGCCATTGCAAACTGCATGCACAAATTTGTCTGTCTGTAGCAGTCAGCACAGAGAGATAAGACTACTATATATATATTGGTAAACCACAAAGAAGTTATACTAAGAAAACCATCCACCCATTTTTAGTAAAAACGAAACAAAAACAAACAAAAAAATATTCACATGTAGGTGGTTCTTTTTAATTACAGTGTCCCTTTAAGGGTGTGAAACCCTTGTGGTTGCATCACTTGTCATAGCAGAATGAAGCAGTACTGCCCAAAATGGCCTGGCCACCTGGAGCTTGTATCACCAGTGTCTGAACTTGGTGTCTGAACCTATGCAAAGGCAGCCGCACAAGAAAAAGCTATTGTACTATACATGCCCTAGTTTAAAGGTTATTTCAGCACTGTGGGGCTACTTTAATAAGATCGGCATGGAAGTCTTTCTGTGCTGCTGGTGGAAGTGCCAAATTTATGTGAAGGTGCAGACCTCTACATAACTTGCTGTGCAACAGACTTAACTCTACAGTAGTTCCCTTGCTGGCATACATTTAAGCCATTTTCTATGTGAAAAACTCGCATAGAAAATGAATTAGATGACCTTGCCGAAAGCCCCTTTTTCTGGAGATGTTGGAAAAGCAGCAAAAGTAGACACATTGCACCAAAGCTCCCCCTTATGAACTGTGCTTGTTGCCTGCTATGCGTATTATGTGCACTATAATACCCCTCCATCATTTTGAACGGTGCCTGCTGCTGTGCTGCCTATTATATAGTGCGCCACCCTAGCCGCCACCCCCCCCCCCCATGAATTGTGTCAGCTGTGCTGCTTATTCTATAGTGTGTTACTATATAATTAGCGGCACGGCAGGCACAGTTCATGGAGGATATGGCAGTGACACATTATGTAATAGGCAGAGCAGCAGGCACAGTTCATATAGGATATGGCAGTGACACACTATATAATAGGCAGAGCAGCAGGCACAGTTCATATGGGAGATATGGCAGTCACACACTATATAATAGTCAGAGCAGCAGGCACAGTTCATGGGGGATATGGCAGTCAAACACTATATAATAGTCAGAGCAGCAGGCACAGTTCATGGGGGATATGACAGTCACACACTATATAATAGGCAGAGCAGCAGGCACAGTACATGGGGGATATGGCAGTGATACACTATATAATAGGCAGAGCAGCAGGCACAGTTCATGGAGGGTATGGCAGTGGCACACTATATAATAGTCAGCAATCACAGTTAATTGGGTAAGACTATGTGCACTTTTGTGATCAGATTCTGGTATTCTGTTCCAGTATAAGAGCAGAGTTACCCAAATTGCTGTATCGAGCACATGCTGAATACTGCTGGCACCCACTTTATCCCATTAATTTTATTTGGATCTGTTGGGTTCCAGAGTTAGTAGATGAGTCAGGTGTGGGTAGTGAGATGGGTGTAAGGACAGGGCACAGGGGCCCAATTCAGATTCTGGCTATGGGGCCCAATGATTTCTATGTATGCCCCTGACTTTACATTGAATATTTTGCATACTAGAAGTGTAACACCCCAGAGTGGCATTACCACTTCTACACCCTGCTACTATCTCTAATGGGCTAACAAAGCGTCATCTTATGTATTTTGTTCAGGTCCTATACACTTGTATTTTTAATGTTTGTAACTGTAATGTTCCCATGTAATGTGCCTGGTTCACCAGCAGGTGGCAGCAAACATGGCAGAGCTATAGTTAGGTAGAAGGAAGCTTTCCATTCCATTCTAACCCCCCTGGAGAGAAGTGGGTGTGTCCTACTTTCTGCAGGAAGGGTGGGTCCCAGTTTCTGGTCAGTTCTAGCTCATCCCCTGCTTGGGGAAGGTGTGCAGGGCACATCTCTGCTGGACGTGCCCAAGCCAGCCAGAGAACCCTCAGCTCTGCTGGCCATGGAGGCTAAAGCTTAAAGCCTCAGAAGCCATGAACATAGTTCCCTGACATAACTTAAGAGTCAGACTACAGAGAGAAGTACAGCAGACAGAAGAAGCAAAGGCATACAGTCAGCCTGTCAGTTCAGCAGGGCCAGAGAGAAACAGATGTAGCAGAGACGGTTTTAATGCTAAAGCCTGCTGGGACCAAGATAAAGTTTGGAGATGAACATTTATTCAAATAAAGTTGCTATTCAACTACATCTCAAGGTCTGGACTCAATTTTTCTTCCAATTCCTCAATTGCTTCTCCTATTTATTGTTTCAGAGCCAAAGCCTGGGTTCCCGCCGTATCCAGGTAGGAGCACTGTGACACACATGAAGGGACATTTTAGGCCGCACTATAACACTCAGCATTCTTATACCTGGGTCGCATTACATAGAGGGCCCTAGGGCAAGAATGGGCAAACTGCGGCTCTTCAGCTGTTGCAAAACTACAACTCCCAGTGTGCAAAGTTGTAACAGTAAAAGGCACTGCCAATCTAAGGCCAGCCCAATACACAGTACAGTACTGTATTCATCAAACTGCCACTAATGAGCTAATCTTTGCTTCCACTTCACCAGTAAAGAGTTGATTGATGGTCCTTATTTGCTGCCAATGGCATGCCCTCATGGCTGTTGATTTAACTCATTATAACTGAAATGTCCCTGATGATTGTTCTACCGGTGACTAGCATGTTCTGCATATTGGTGCAATTTGATATCTTGAACTTAAAGGAGTTTGGGACGGTTTTAAAGGTATGAAACTGCTGGAGATTGCAGTGTGTTGTACTCGGTTCCTCTTCGTAAGTCTCATAGAGAAGGTGTGGAGCAGTTTGTGTATGTTTGACATACTGCTCCAATCAGACAGGTCAATGGAGACCCTTTTCTCAGAATCTGAAGGGGTCCCAGCAGTCGGACCTCCATCAATTACAATAGATACCCGTCTACAAGTTAGAGCAGTTATGGTTAACCTCCAGCACTTTAGCTGTGATGAAACTACAACTCCCAGCATGCTCCATTCATTTCTATGGAGTTCTGAGAACAACCATGGAAGAGTGCATTTTGGGAGTTGTAGTTTTACCATAGCTGGGGTGCTAAAGGTTAGCCATCACAGGGTTAGAGGATTACTTTAAAACTTGCCAGATAACAGTAGCTGGAAAATTTTTGAGCCATAACATGCATATACAAACATCCCTCAAAAATGTGTTATCAAAAGTGGGGTTAGATGAAACCCATGGTAGCTCTTCTGAGATATTAGATATTTAAACTTAATGTGTTGCTTAGTTCCATCACACAGATATATATTTAAGCTTCACCAAATAATTTTAGCCCCCAGTGGTTTCAGTCACTTGGTTTGATGACAGCACCGCTCTTCTTGGCTCAGCAGTGCAGACACTTTCAGAAATCTATATTTTATCCTTGGTTGATCTTCAGATTGAAGTTGCTCTTTGATTTTACACTGACAACAAATATTGCATTACAGACCAGACACAGATGGTGGGAAAATGCTGAGAGTGATATACTGACAAAACTGTCTAACACCGAACAAAATGATATTTACTTCTCCACTATTACATTTACTCATTGAAAGTGGATACGGGCCACTTAACCCACCAAGTCTGTTCATCTGTTGACTCAGTAGCCCTGCTACATTAAATAAAGTTTATCAAATCTATGTCCCTTACAAGACTTCTCTATTTTCTGGTATTTAAGGGAATATATGACATTTATCCTTGTAACTGTCACCTTAGCACAGAAACACTGGACAACTGGCGTGGGAGGCCAGTCATCTAGTGGAAATAGCTTAGAAAGATCTACATACATTATTGGCTATTCATTAGGACATGATAAGGAAAGGAGAAAGGCAATTTCATGAAAAACAAAGACTACCACTCGGACTACCACCTGGGACCCCTGCCAATCAGATGTTTCAGGAGATCATGGCACTTGGGTAAGCACCGTGGCCTTCTCAGAGCTTTTCAAACATAGTGCCTTACATTGTATAGCAGCTGTGCATGGTATTTCGCTCAGTCCCATTAACTTGAATGGGACTGAACTGTCCCTAATCTTTGCGACCAATGAACATACATGAGGTCACTGGCCGAAGGTAAGCTGTAAGAAGGCAGCGGCACTCACCAAAGCTCCTGGTCCTCCTCAAACAGCTGATCAGTCAGGGACCCAGGAGTCAGATCCTCACCTATCAGATACAGAGTATCAGTTACTGAATGTCTTTCTGAAATTAGCTTTCCTTTCAAAAAGAAAAGAACACTAAGCCTATCTGATGCTAATTCACATACTTGTCATGCCTACTAGGTGGTCACCCTATTAACAAAGAAAACCACCCAAGAACACCCACAAGGCCCCTCAGCTAACCAGGGCAATTTTCTTTTGAGATACTCAGTACTTTGAAAGGTGAAATAGCTTGCATTTTTCACTTGAAGCAGCATAATAGACATTCAGTACTCATATATATATATATGCATATACTAGCTGAAGGACCCAACCTTCCCTTTGGTATATGTCATCTATTTCATTTAATGTTTGTGTGTGTGATTAAAAGATATTGAGAGTATCCACTATAACATTGACATTTACAGCCCCCTGGCCGCTTAACAGTGACCTCCACAGCCCCCCCCACCCCTTAACACTGACCCCTATCAGTGCCCCGTATCCTTAAAATGGGACCTCCACAGCAGCCCACCCCCTTAACTGTGACCTTCACAGCAGCCTGCCCCTTTAACAATGAATTCCAAGCACTCCACCTACTTGACAGTGACGTCCACAGCATCCACCCCTTAACACTGACCATAGGTTACAATCCCCTTAACTGACCTCCACCTGAGATCTTAACAATGACTGCCACAGTACCCCGCTCCCTTTACAGTGACCTTCACTGTACCCTGCTCCCTTAACAGTGACCTCATTGTACCCCGCTGCCTTAACAGTGACCTCACAGTACCCCACTGCCCCTTTGATAGTGGCCTTAACAGTCTCTTCCTCCTTTAACAGTGACCTCCACAGCGGCCTGCCCCTTAACAGCAACATCCACAGTGCCCTCTCCTTTAACAGTGACCTAAACAGTTGCCTCCCCTTTATTTTTATTTATTTTTTATTTTATTTTTTTAAGTCTTTATTTAACTTTTCTAAATATCAAACATCATATCATAATAGAAAAAGCAAATTTACTAGTGTTTCCACTGACCCCCCCCCCCCAACCACACCCTCAAGCATGCCCGAAAGAAAGAGGAGAAAAAAAAAAAAAAAACACCTTCTCACTCTTTATTCATTCCACCAGTTCCATATCTTAATGAATTTATCGTTAGACCCTCTCTGTTTATACAACATCCGTTCGTACTTTTTGACTTTATTAACTAGATTTAACCATGTTCGATGCTCTGGGGGGAGCGACGCAAACCACAATCTAGAGATCATGAGCCTAGCTAGGAAGGACACTTTAACCAAAAGACGAAGTTTAGAAAACTGACAGACTATCTCAGAAAAGTCACCCAAGATCCATACTCCAGGCACAAAGGGAATCTGAATTTGGAATTTTTGTATTAAGGTTGTTTTAACCAAATGCCAATACTCCTTCACTGGAGGACAATCCCAGAACATGTGTAGGTGATCAGCAACAGAGCAGTCACATCGCGGGCAGTTAGAAGAAATCCTGAAGCCTCTCTTTTGTAACCATAGTGGTGTTATGTATATTTTATGAATAATATTAAACTGTACTACAGTGTGATTAAAGTTATGTGAAAAATAAGACATATTCTTCAAAATATTTTCCCACGCAAAGTTTTCAAGTGTGGCAGTCCAGACTTTTTGTCCTGGAGAGTGACGTTCAAAAAAGTAAAATCTAATTAACTGTTTATAACAATGTGAAATTTTAACTTTCATATGTGTTCCTCTTTCTAATAATAGCTTATGAAGAAAAAGTGGAGCTTCTATATTAAAAGAGTGCTTATCTGAGATAGAAGAGAGTGCAAAACATAACTGAAAGTATGGATACCATGCTATCTCACCTAAATTTTCCTTTTGAGTAAGTTCTAAAAGAGACAAAATTTCCCCATTTTTTACCACTTGACTGACTAATGGCTGGCCTCCAAATTCAAAAGAGTATGAAACCTTTTGTTATTCCATAATGGAGTACAGATCAATGATGCTGTAACTTTACACCATTTCCTGATCATCCTCCAAGCTCTTATACACAAACTAAAAAAGGAGGTATACTCTCGTAAACTCTTAGATAAATAACTGGACTCCAATAGTGTAAAAAAGTCTGATAAGCCTGCTTCTGTTACTAATTTTATACATAGGGGACTATTTTTCCAGTCTTTGAAAAAACATAACTGTGAGGCAACAAAATATCCCTTAAAATACGGAAGATTTAGGCCTCCCTGCTCATACAGCATAGAAAAATAGTCCACCTTCAATCTCACACGTTTTCTCCCCATAATAAATCATTAATCATTTTTTCTATCAGTTTGAAGAATTTATCCTCGATCCAAATGGGGGAGTTTCGGAGAACATAAAGCGCTTGGGGGAGTACCACCATTTTAATTAAAGAGATCCTATCTGCTCTAGTAAGCGGAATTTTCTGCCATACCTTAATTTTTGATCTAATTTGCCTCCCCTTTATTAGTGACCTGTACAGTACCCTGTCTTGTTCACATTGATTTCCACAATAACTCGCCCCTTAACAGTGACCTCTACAGCACCCCGCCCCTTAAAACTCACCTCCATAGCGGACCATTCCCTTAACTATGACCTCCACTGTTCACTGTTAACAGAGACCTTCACAGTGCCCGCCCCTTTAACAGTGACCTCCACAGCATTCTGCCAGCATACCCCCATCTCCTTAACAGTGATTTCCACAACACCGCAACCCCTTAATATTGGCCTCTACAGCAATCTGCCCCTTAACACTGACCTCCATAGCGGAGCGCCCCCTTAACTGTGACCTCCACAGAAGCCTGCCCCTAGGGTGGCCAGAGGACCAGTTTAGAACAGTAGGGCTTTTAGACTCCCTGTCCTCCGTCCAGCGCAGGGCCTTAATGGACACAGGGATGTCCTTTTGAACTGCTCACTCTCAAACAGCAGCACTGTGCTGTCTGAGTGTGAGCTGCAGGGATAAAGACATCCCCCTCCCACCCCTGAGGCTGACAGAACTTGATTTTTGCCTTCATTTTTTCAATACCTGTTGGCTGTGAAGTGGGAGGGGGCGTGACTTCACTGGATCAGGGACGTATCTTAGTGGGACCTGGGGGCGGAGCTTTTAGTCCGTCTTTTGAGGGTGGCCTGAATGGCCACCCTACCGGCCCCCTTAACTGTTACCTCTACAGCACTCTGCTCCCTTAACAGTGTCATCCGCAGCACACTGCCCCTTTAAAGCTGACCTACAGCAGTGAAGAAAAATGGCTGGGTTGTTATGGAAACCTGGTGTAAAACTATGTGCATGTGGAGACTAAGAGCCTGCAAGCCTTTATTGGCTGATAAGGGAGATGTGACCGTGTTCATGGCAGTTGGGATATAAAGATATAAAGAGAAACACCTGCAGGCTTCTATTGGCTAATGTAGGTCATGTGATGGGTCATATTTGCATTTTTTGGGAATATCTCAGGAACGGTACGTCCTAGAGAGCCGAGACCCAATCTAAAACCTTCCCGGACACCTAATGTACCTGTGTGCCAAATTTTGTGATTGTAAATGCAACGGTGCAGATTCCTTTAGCGGACATACATACATACACACACACACTCAGCTTTATATATTATATAATATATATACATAAATAATTATATTTTTCTATGCTTATAAATGTCTTTAGCTCACTCTCCATAAAAGATCAGAAAGCACTTGATGAAATCTTTTTTTCAGTTCAGCTATGTGAATGTGATATGCCATGAATTGAAGATGCTTAATGAATACATTACAAACACATTTCCTATCTGTGAATTAAACAGAGACATCTGTACACGTATTTGCTGAAAATTATTAAGACTCTTTCTATATGTGGCTAGAAAGTCTTTTCAAGTTCAGCAAATAATTCTGGTAATTCTATATATTTGCACATGAAGAACAGATGACATTATGCTCAGTCAGATGAAGAGCAGAGGAGGAAAATATAATTTCTATATATAAGTCTATTATGATGAACGACTCTATCCCAATACTTTTTTTTTTTTTTTTACATGAATATATCTATGTATTCCTATAGTGCAGTCAGTTAAGTACAGGTTTAGACTGGCCCACCTGAGCACCAGATGATTCTTCAGGGAACCTAAACTCTGGCACTAATAGAACTATGGCCCAAAGGTTCAAAACTCAGGAGAAGACAACTCTATGTTCAAATGCCATTGAGGCAAATCATTTAGCCTTACAGCTAGTCCATCAGAGTCACCACTAGAAATTGCAAGGCTTCATATAGGCTAATGGTTAGAATTCATGACCTGTATGTCCAACATCCTCTACCCTGTACCATATTGTATAAATTTAGTGGGCACCTGATAAAAGCTTTTAAACTTCTACATTACAGCGACTCACCCTCAAGCCCATACCATGTACTTAGAGAGGAGGCACAGAATATTAATTTAGGTCTTTCTTTTTCCACTTACAATATGTATAGTGAGAGGAACCATGTTGGAAACCAGGTTTTAGACATAACTACCTATTATATAGCCCTTTCATTTAATAAGTGAAACAAATCCATATTGTAATCTGAGGAAGGATCCAGTTCAGCCCTGAAAGGCGTAATTATAACAATAAGGCTAAATGCACATGACCAGGATTGCGTGAGTAAAATCCACACTGTAGGTCATATACCTTGTATTTAGAGATGTGCAAATTTTCAAAAATTCGATTTGCAGGTTCGCAGAATTGGACAAATTGGGTTCGGAACTAATTTCTTTGTGATGAATCTCAGTAAAAACGGTTATTTCCTGGCTTCAGAGAGCCATTATAGTGGTGTAGAACACTGTGCCTTGCAGTAACACACATAGGGAGTCTGATCTGGTAGTGAAACAATACTGTGAATCCGCATGACATGCAGATGACAGGGATCGCTCTTAGAATCACTGCATACTTCACTTACGGTACTTGGGCAGTCATTGGGTCAAAACAGACCAAATAACTCAAGTTTAAAATCAGCCTTACAGCTCGATGTTTGCGCCAAGAAGAAGTGCACTCCTTTTGCACCGTTGTCAGATGATTCCACATAGATGTCTACTGAACCTGTTCTATTAAACGCTTATACAATTAGAGACCCCCCCGACAGAGCAGAGAGGGTGTCAGAAGTAAGTTTGTGTCAACATCACTGATTATTTTGCCCTTCCTTTGATCCATCATAACAATAACCCCAAAAAAACAGATCCTGTCCGTTAAGCATCTGCCTTTACTCGGTCAGTAATCCATCAGTATTGGTAATGCAAAAACAAACAGGAGTGGATCCAACACAGAGATGACAGGTGAATGGAATATTTTCATGCCTTCTATGTTTTCTACCCACTCCTGCTTTTGGCTAAAAAAATCACAAGCCAATTCTGATGGGACAATAAAGGCCTTACAGCTGCTACACAGACAGGATCCATTGTGTAGTTAATGTTTCATTCCTTCTAACAGATCAGAGGAAGTGTCAAACAAATGATGATGTCAGCCAGGCCGAAAGGAAAAATAGTGGCCCTGTCATTAAGTGGGGAGGGTGGGAACAGCATGAGAAGTCCACAGAGTGGCCTTATGACATAGTGGTGAGGTGGAAGCAGCATGAGGAGGCAACAGAGTGGCACAATGACAGTGTGGAGGTGGCAACAGCAGGAGGCCATGGAGTGGCACATTGACAGTGTGTGGAGTTGGCGGCAGCATCATAAGGCTACCGAGTTGCAAGGTAAGATAATGTGGAGGTTTCAGTAGCATGAGGAGACCAAAGAGTGGCAAGGTGACATAGTGTGGAGGTGGCAGCAGCATCAGGAGGCCACAGAGGGGCAAGGTGACATGGTGTGGAGGTGGGTGGCAATACCAGTACCGCTGGAGATGGTGGGTAAAAGAAGGAGCACTTGGCATCAGATGTGTGGCATCAGGCGGGTGGCAGGCTGGCAGCATCAGAATAGTAGCTGAGGCCGGAAGCCAGAAGAAACCAGTCTCTTTTGTCAAAGTGTTGGTGTGGCACCATGGATGATCTAATCTGATGCATCAGGCATTGGTTGGTGGAAATCCTGTCTGATACACGCCTGATTCATCTTGAAAAAGGTCAGTCTCTCAACATTTTGGGTGAAAAGGTGAGTTCTTCTTTGGGTAACTATGGCCCCGCCGCACTGATACCACACTACTGGACAGACAGGACAGCATTTCCAGGGCAAACTCTGCCAGTTGCGGCTACAAATCCAGTTTGGCTGCCAAGCAGTCCAGCGGAACTTTAAAATGGGGTGGCAGGGTGCTGTTTAAGTATGCCACCACCTGCTGGTTCAGGTCCTACTCCAGGTCTAACTGCTGCTTCTGCTGGTGAGTAGTTTCTTCATTAGGCGGGTGAAGAAAGCTGTTCATCAGCGATTCTAGACCCAGGCTGCTGCTGATGGAGCTGGTACTGCTCCTGCCACCCCACCCCTCCACTTCAGCCATGGCAGTGGAACATGAGTGCAGAGGGCCCCCCAGTCAGATGTGCGAGAGGATGGACGATGGCACAGATAGGCAGCGGCAAAGTGAGTACATAGGATGTCTCTATAATAGTTCAGTTTGTCCTCCCTCTCAGCAGGTGTAAAAAAGGCCCCCATTTTGGACCGGTAGCAAGGGTCCAACAAGGTAGAGAGCCAGAAGTCATCCCTCGGCTGAATGGTGACAATTCGGCTGTCACTACGCAAGCAAGTGAGCATGCATTAGGCCATTTGTACAAGTGACTCGGAGGGACTCCCTATCTTCTTCTCCACTGCATACTGCCACGGTGTGTCTGGGTCCTCTGCCTCCTCTTCCTCATTGTCCTGAAGCTCCTCTGCCTGCTCCTCCTCTCCTGTCACCTGTGTAGGAAAACCACCCATTTCATTACACATTGCTTGTGCTCCAATGTCCTCTTCCTCCTGCTCCAGTTCAGTCCCAACAGGGCTTATGTAGCCATGAGATCTAGGTGCCACTTCTCCAGCCCACTAACCAGCCAGATTTACCAACATCTGTTCTAGGACATGAAGCAGTGGAATGAGGTTGTTCATCTTGTAGTCTTGGCGACTGACAAATAACGTGGCCTCCTAAAAGGGCCCGAGCAAACGGCAGGTGTCACGCATGAACTGCCACTGGCTGACATTGAGGTTACACAGGGGAGTTATCCTGTCCGCTCGGAATTAAAGCAGGTAGAAACTTCGCATATCAGCCTATGTTGGGGAAGCCATTCTGCCGCTGCACCTCAGGGAGCGTTTGCTTTGTGGTGTATGAGTGGCTGAAGTGCATGCAAAGTTTACTGGCCATTTTTAGGATGTCTTGCAGATGAGTGGAAGACTTCAGGATCCGCTTGACGCAGAGCCAACACCATGTTTTTCCCATTGTCAGTCACTATAGTTCCGATTTTGAGTTGTCGAGAAAGACAGAATTTGATTTCTTGATGATGGACACGGAGAAGTTCCTCGTCTGTGTGAATCCGTTCGCCCAAGCAAACCAGGTGCAGAACAGCATGAGAGTGATGACAGTCTACAATCACCCATCAATTTTCACCAAAAAAGCCTGGTTCACATAAAAAATTTCACCACTACGTAATTTGGTCCATACAGCAAAAGGAGGTGTACAATCACCCATCAATTTTCCTGAAAAAAAAAAACATGTTTGAAATAAAATGGCTTGCATACACTATATGTGTCCAACATAATTCTTGGATCTCTACATCAAAATATTGTATTTGCTGTAAATCACGAGAGGGGCATAGCTGGAGACATTGACTTCACAAGAGATGCAGAGCAGTGGAGTTCAGCCACCTCAATTTGCTTCCTGCTGTTTACTGCTCCTGAATTAAAATTGGGTCAACCAGCTTTAGCTTCCTCTGATGTGTATACCTATGGAGTCTTTTGTTATGGCTTTGCACAGGGAGCAAGAATGTTACGCACAATTCTGATGGAACTCCTGATTTTTTGAAACTGAACTTGGACTCCAAAGCAAATGCTCTCCTGTCATGTCTTGTGTGCTGTGGAGTTCGAATGCAGACTGAGCAGATAAAAACACATGAATATTTTCAACTTACTGAAGCTGCTTGATTTAATTGTGAATAGTTGGTAAAGGAAAAGTCTGCTGGTGTATTGTCATCTCCGTCTTCAATATGTTTACTGCCGGATCTACGATGACGTAATTCGGTCCATGCAGCAAAAGAAGGTGTGCAATCACCTATCAATTTTCCCGAAAAAATTGTGTTTGAAATAAAAAATTTCACCAATGAAAGGATAATGGAATTCGGTTCATACAGAAGAAAGTCTACAATCACCCATCATTTTCCACCCAAAAAAGCCTGTTTCACATAATAAACTTCAACACAACGTAATTCATTCTATACCGCAGGGAGGGCTTTACCTCATATAACTGCACCACTGAACAGCCAATAGGCCCTTATTTTTTTCCACTTTCACACTACTCAAGGCTTTTCAACATATAAGTGCAATGTTGAATGGCGAATATATTTTTCTTTTGCCACTAACACATGGCAAACAGGGCTTTAGAATATATCACTGCACCGCTGAACGGCAATTAGGCCCTAATTTTTTCTACTTTTCCACGACACAAATGGCTTTTTAATGTAAAAGTGCAATGCTGAACGGTGAATATATTTTTGTTTCACCACTAATGCATGGCAAAGAGGGCTTTAGAATATATCACTGCACCGCTGAATGGCAATTAGGCTCACAGATAAGTGCAACGCTGAACAGCAAATATATTTTTGTTTTGACATTAATACACAGCAAACGTGGCTTTAGAATATATCACTGCACCACACAAGGGCAAATATATTTTTCTTTTGCCACTAATACATGGCAAAAATGGCTTTAGAACATATAACTGCACCACACAAGGGCAAATAAGATATACTGTAGAAATATTTCCGTGTAATAAACACTGTTAATGCCTGTATCAGTACTTCCACCCCAATAACAAGAACGGTTCACTGAAATGACAGAGCTGGATAATGGCATTTTGGATCCCCAGTCATTGCACCAAGGTGTAATAAGATTGTTCCTATTACACAGGCTGTAACTTACCCTACTGAACCCTGGTCTACATAAATGCTGTGGAATCATTCCTCCCTATCCTTTCCCTGCACTTATAACTAGTTTTTTCACCACAATCAAGTCTTTCCTATCACTGTCCCTAGCGCCTGCAGACATCTCTCCCTGCACTAAGTGCACTAGTAAATGGCAGAATCTAAGATGGGTGAAACTATTTATAGGGCTGTGACATCACAGGGCTGGCTGATGATTGGCTGCACGCATGGCATTATGGGTGATCCCGCCTTTCCAGAGTTCCTTTCTGCATGTCATCACACGTGCATCAGCCATTTAAAAAAAAAATTTGATTCATTACCACGAAATGTGAGGAAATTCGGCTTCGGTGCGAATCTAATTTTTCCTAAAATTCAGATTGAATTCCACTTCGTCAGCTTTGATTCGCTCATCTCTACTTGTACTCTATATTAATTTGAAATTCTCATGTACAATGTGTTGGATTTTTTCCATATGGATTTCAAAATCCGCAGCAGATTAATTTATTTTATTTTTCCTGACTGGATTTTCTCCATTCACTTCAGTGGAGAGAGGAAAATCCATATGCAGAAAATCTGCACCAAATACAATTGATGCAGATTGTCTGCATGGATTTCCCTAAATGTGTGCATTTACCCCAGCCTATTTATATACTTATGGGTGTCCTCCCTCCCTTTTCACCCACATCTGGATTTCCTGCCCCACAAGGTGCCTGGCCGTGTTACAGAGCAGCATTTGAAGTGACACTTTAACAGTATATCACACACCTGCCGAGAGTTGCACCTCCAACACAACCTAGCCAAGTGAGTGGATTAAATCTTGGCTCTCTTTTACATGCCATTCGGTACTCCCTATATACTCTCAATTCTTCCTCCTTCATAAGTGAAAATTTTTTAACTCCCATATAGTGCTCAATGGATGGTCCATTATTTGCTTCAGCCCCTGACAACAGTACAACTGATACAGTCCTAGTGTCTGTCCATGGTAAGGTAAGTTATTCAGAAAATAAAATGCTTGATTCTGGTGAAACATAGCTTTTCATTCATGGCTTCTAAAAATTAGTCGTTAATAAAAAGCAATATTGCTATATTAATTCAATTATTTTATTTTAATTTTAAAAGCAACCATTAAACCTGAAATTTAATATAGTTTCTAAAACCTTCTATACATTTTCCTAGTCAAATTATCAGAAATTTGAGCTGAACAGCAAAATTATTGACTGTACAATATTATATTATTCATAGACTCATAGTAGATTACATTTTTAGCATGTCATGGCCAACAATGGAGTCATTGAAAAATTGCCTGCAATCAGAGGTACAATAAAAGTAAGAAGAATTTGTCAGAAAAAATCCATATAATTATCTAAAAATTTTAGTTCCCAAATGGTTTTAGAAATTGTGTCATGATTATTTGGAACGTACCTGATTATCTGCAGCATGATATTTCTATTAAAAACGTGGTTCCAGATTTTGGAATTTTTTTAAATGTTACTGAAAAATGATCTTAAATAAAATAAAACCACCAATCTCCTTTGCTGCAAAGTCCTACAGTCCTTTGTGCTTTAGAGTAACATCTGTTTTATTCAGTAAAGTTTTCACATTGACATGAAAATGGAAATGCTTTAGGTCTCCCCCAAAAAACCTTTCCATCTGCTACAGAAGCAAAGTCTAATTACCATCTTTTCCATGCTTTCCCAAGAGTTCTCTACTTAGAAATCATGTTGGATTTACATAAAATTAGAATTAAAAAGTTGTTTCTTTCAACTAGACGATGTAATGCCTGTAAATAACTTTTCTAAAGGCTATTCCTAATGTTGTTTAATACCGACTATGCAAAATATGACGGCTTAGTCAATGGTAAGCCAAGGCTTACATCTGACCAAAATAGTGTGGTTCAGTACATTAAAAATAATACACGACTGTGAAGATTAGTGCCATATTTAGGAGAGTGGGCCCTATATGAAATATTAAAATGTCACCCACATGAGGGTGTTGAGCATGGTCTTTGTCTTATCCTCCATACCATTTCCCGTTCTTTTGCCAATTTTCACCCAACTTTGCTAATATTACAGTTCCTCTAGGGAAGGGATTCCAGCTAAGGTTTCCTCTACCCCAGGGAGGGCAAACTGCGGCTCTCCAGCTGTTGCGAAACTACAACTCCCAGCATGCAAAGACTGCTTACAGCTATCAGCCTACAGCAGGGCATGGTTGGAATTGTATTTTTGCAACAGCTGGAGAGCCGCAGTATGCCCATCCATGCCCTCCCTAATAGCTATCTCTTCACCCATTAGCAAGTACACCAGAGCAACATTATTATCTATTTCTGTGCTTTGTAAATGCTTGGTGAAGATCCACAATGGTGTAGCCTCATAACATTACACTTATGTTGCAACAGAACTCATATAAGCTTTCCATTCTGATTCTTCATCCCACCAACTAGGTCATTCATTTGTATTGTAGGAACAATTCAGCATGTTTAGAGATCACAGCAAGCTTGATGGTTGTAGGGGTGCTCAGAATACAGAAAAATAATCACTCACCTTCTCTCTAGATTCTAAATAAGCAAGTACTCAATATTTCCTCTAGGAAGATGGATTGGCATAAAAAAACTGATAAAAATAGGACAATATAGAGATTATTTTGAAGGGAACAGTGCAGTCATCTATAGACACAAAGCCATGTTCTATGGTAAAATTGCTTCTTGACTTTGGGAGAAGGAGGAGGAGGCAAAATATCCTAGACCAGATATTAAATAATTTAAGAATTATAAGCACACACACTCTTCAGTAACAAAACACCTTTAGACAAATATCAACTAATATCAATCACCCTAAATGCTTTGTATATTTCTCTGGGCAACCCAAGAAGTTTCGTTTTAAGGAACTTAGAGGAATTGTGGTACCATTAAATTCAGACTGTAGCATGTACACCAACTCAATTCCTTTTCAAATCCAGATGGTGGTACAATACTGATAAAGGTGACCAAGCCTTTTGACCTATTGTACTTCTAATCTGCCATATAAATCTAAAAAGGAAATTTACCTTCCTTTTATAACCCGGTTGCAATTATTATGCTTGACAATGCACAACAATTTATATATTTTTGCGCAGAGTTACATCTGAAACAGTCATTAAGCACTGATCCAAGCCGATCTGTATGAGGAATAAGTGATTCAACACTGGTACGATGAATTAATGCTCTATCGTACTCGGAAACAGCGGCACTGTTGACCCAAGGAAACAAAGTTGTTATATCACTCATATAAAATGCCAAGCTATGTTCTCAAGAAGTTTCCTCAAGCAGAACAAATATTGGCTTCTTATTATTAAAATTCAAGCACATAGTGAACAGCTCTGGCCATAATGAATTATATTAGCATGACATGACCTACGGTTTGCCAAAGCAAATAAAAGTAATGTATAGTATAAAAGCTTCTTTGAATGACTTGTGATGATTCACCTCACAACCTGAAATGTTAGTTTCTTACTATTTTCAGCTTTTGCAGTAATGAAAGAAGTACTTTCCCAAGAGAGTGGACATATGTGTCTTAGTAAAGGCATAATGCTATAGTGCAAATAAATAATAATAATAATAATAACAATAATAATAATAATAATAATAAATATATATATATATATATATATATATATATATATATATATATATATATATATATATATATGTTCTGTATCATGTTGTCTGCCCATGTACTGACCTTTGCCTGTTTACTGTACTCTGACCCTCCACTACTTGACCTATGCCTAAGCTCCACATTGATCCCTAAGCGGCCTTCTCCAACCTAAAACTGCTATCTTTATTGTATGTACTCCATCAGTCCAGACCTTGGCTTATCCTTGACTAATTATTTGTAGGATTTCTCGGTGTTCTGCACTGATGTCTCTATCATCTATATGCATCATGTCTTCTGTGGTGACACGGCACAGGAATTGAATACTTGAGTCCAGATTTCCCTACATCTTATAAATATTCTTTAGGGGTCTCAGCAGTCAATTTATCAACATGAGACTTTTGTTACACAACAGATTATTGTAAAATGGACAACTCTTTAACCTATACAGCTTAAGGAGATCCATTTTCAACAACAATTCTAGGACAAAAATGTTGAAAAAGGTTATTGCTCAGACACTCTCCTATGGAGAAAGGTGCCTGAACTGTTCCAGGGTTGCCAGCCATTGGCTGGTGAAGATTAGAGTACATTTGTTGGCCTTTTAAGAGCTGGAGTGAGCAGGCAATACCCCATGGGCAACAGTGGAGAGACGGCAAACAGTACCAGAGCAGACTTGATGGCTAAACCCAACAGAAAGAAGGCAGCAGTATTCATGTTCGGGCCATCAGGTGAAGTGAGCCTGTTTCAGTAACCCCTGTTTCAGTAACGTACAAGCATGGAGGGTCATCCAAATGAGGGTCATCCAGAGGAGGATATTTAAACATAGCTTTCCTAAACCACTTAAACTTTCATGAGTCAATCCATGGGTTGACCAGTGACCACCATTAAAAAAACATAGCTTATAGGTCAGTACCTTTTGTATAGATGAAGCATGCTTTACTAATACATTTGGCACACTCTATCACCAAGTTTATGATCTCATCAGCGTCCTCATTATTTTAATAGAGCCTGTTATTTAGCAATGATCCACTATGTCCCATAGACTTCGAAGGAGGGTCAATATACAGTACAGCCAACTGGACCATGATTTTTTTTCATGCCAGGTCTAAAAAAGGGGATGTGGTGTGGCCGGGAAAGGGAGTGGGCCCCAAGGCCCATCTCATTTCTAATTTTCTATGCCTGTTTTAGGCATAGAAAATGTTACAAATCAACATCAGCAAGGAAGCTGGCTTACATTTAGACCAGTGGTGGATGTGCCAAAGTTATGTAGATGGCCGTACATAACTTTAGCAGATCCACCGCCAGCACAGAGGTTATTTAGACTGGTGTCTAAAACACTGGTCTTAATAAATGACCCCCTATGTCTATAATTAACCGTCTAAATTTTCAACTTTACAGATAAAGTAGTCTAGATATATTATTTTTACTGTTCTGTCTCAGTGAAATATGCAGGACTCAGTGCATTCCTGGGGGTGTTACATTCATGTAACATCTACACATGTTTCCAGTCCAGGTAATTATATCATGTACAATGTATAAAAGCAAGTAAAATTAAAAGGCCGCTTTTACCAAACTTATTTTTTTCCTCCATTTCATTAAATATCTGAAGAAAAAAATAAAGAAATTATTTGGTATTTCTTTGGGGCTTTTTTCAATTAAATTAGTCTGGAAAGTTAACATTCGGCAGAAGAAATGCGATTTTCAAACTTGTTTTGTATAACGCTGATTTAATTATCATAATTCTCAGAACTACATGATATTTAATCATTTCCCATTAAAACAATTAAAATGGAACTATTTATATCAGGTCAGGATTTTATTGTACTCTGCCATTTGCCACTGGGCTTAAGATAATGATACGAGGAGAGATGAAATGATACATCAGAAGTAATTAAAATCAAAAGTAATTATAAGTAATAAATATTCAGAACTTTGTGGAAAGCTAATGAATATCAAATAAGGCAGTGATTACTACACCCATCCGTTATCCTGGTCCTTCATCTCGGTATAATACAATATATGTGGACATATAAGATGAATTGACTGCATGCTCTGGCATGTGAAGGGTCAACTTGTATTGAGCTACTTTAGAACAATACGGTATATTTCCTAATGATAATAAGCAAGAAGCCATGTATGTCACTTGATAGTAATCAGAACAAGTATGATGTCATGACATGACTGCCCATAAACCAATGGGAAAGCAAGTCTTCTCCGGCTTGTTAAGTCATTCTGTAGCAGAGGAAATGTATTAGAGTGTCACATATAGTGTCCCCTATCTCTGTTACAAACAATTGGTGATAACATGGTATGTAACAAACATATCACGGAACAAAATACCTTCAAAAAAAGAACTTTTATTTGTAAATGCAATTAATATGATGCACCAAATAATCAAATACAATATAAATTAAGATTTTGTGTTGAGGCTATGAAAGTCACTATATATATCTACTATATCTATATATATCTAATCACTATACCATCCTACTCACAGTTAGTTTAGTCGAGTTGGTGAAGGTCAAACAGATTTGCTGTCAGGATCACCATCTTTTTTCTCTGCGGTGTCCCTCTGCTACCCCTGCGTACAGGCTAGCACTGGAGATAACAGCTTGTTCAGCTTGAATCAAGCGCCATTTAAATACCCCCCACCTCTCTCCCATGACACCCCGTGCCTCCCTTCATGTATTCGAGCTTGGAACACATATCCTGTTGGGCAAAATAAACTAGGTGCTATTGCCTCAATATCCAATTTCATAGCCCAGATCTATAAACCAGGGGCTACAGTATCTCTCCCCATCAGAATCCAGTTTCTACAGGAGGGACTGACCCTTACTTCTCGCATCTCACTTTGTCACTGCATTCCACTGTGGAATTCCGCTGTCTTACTTTTAGACCATTTTCTACTCCTAAAACAGATGTAGAAAATTGTAAATGAGATGGGCCTGCTATACCTAATACCGCAGATAAAAAAGATCGAGAAAGGACTGGCGCACCCCTGTCTCGATCTTCTTTATCTGCGGTATTAGGTATGTGCATGTCGATTATGTGGTGGTGTATATAGTCAGGAGCCTAGTAATGGAGTCCTAAAGATCATGTGTACTATGCGGTAGAAAGTAGTAAAAGGCTTCAGCTTTAAACAGCCAGTGATTCATGTGGTTCAGTATATGCCATACCTCACTTTATTAGTATTGTTGAAATTTGAGCAGAAAGTATCTGGCATGTATTGTAACCTGTAACCTGTTGTATATGGGAATGTTTATATTTTATATGGTTTGAATAAAGATTATTGATTTTATGGGAAAGTGTGTACTATGTTATTGTATTTATAACCTCTTTAAGATGTCAAGAATTTTAAATGTAACTTCTCCCTGCTCACGAAAGGTCTAAAACTGTGGGTGTGGTGTGGTAGGCCATCTCATTCATCATTTTTATATGCCTGTTTTAGGCATAAAAAATGGTCTAAATGAAAGACAGCTAGGAAACTGTCTTACATTTAGAACTGGCGCTGGATGTGCTGAAGTTATGAAGAGGACGGCGCCTCTTCATAACTTCGTCAAATCCTCCGCCAGCTTAATGTCTGAAAGCTCTAGAAGACTAATGTTGTAGATCATGGACGAGTAGGTTACGTGCACAGTTAAAAGGGTTGTTCATCAATGACCTACTTTTAAACCATCAATATCAGATCATTGGGAATCATGGAACCCTAATTATTCAGCTAAGGAATGGCAGTGTTAAATTGAGCATTTGCTTCCTTCCTTGTATATGAGGGATAGCCCTGTATTTTTGATAGTGGCTTTACCAAGTACTAAAGATCATTAAGGCATATTCCCAATAAAGTAGCACTGCCACTCATATATGTAAGGCTTTAGCTGTTAAACACTGAAAAGGGTACCACAGTCCTTTTAGTCAGCAGACCTGAATGGACACCCACAGATCAGATAATATTAACCCCTTTGAGTCTATCTAGTATCTAGTATGGCAGATCCTCATTGTCATTGTGACTATACATGTCAGCTTTCATCCTGCTTACCCAGGGTGGGCACTGGTGCCGCATCGCTCATCTAGCCTCTCTCAGGGGCTGGCCACCAGACTCCTGTGTCCCATGTGGCAGACTGAAGCTTGGCTGCTTGGTCTCTTTATATATGTATTAGTGTATATTAATTAAATCTCTGCTTGTTGCTCTGCAAGGTTTAATTTTCCTATATATCTGTGTTCAGCTGATTGACTAATGAGCTCATTAGCCCACAAATATATGTTGAGCTGTTTGTTACACCTCTGTCCAGACTAAACAATTAGATTCCTTTTGGTTTCACTAGCTTGCTAGGCCCTGCAAAACAGCAATAATCTGTTTGTCTGTTTCTGTATCGACTTCTGCCTGTTTCCTGTTTCCTGTCTCTCTACTGGATCCTGTCTCTCTAGTGCCTGACCTTACCCATGCCTATTCACCATACTAACGCTGAACTGCCTTCCCTGACCACTGGACTGTTTCTTTGATTCACAAGCACTCTGCCTGACCTGACTTCTGCCTGTTTCCTGACTACATGTATTGCCTGATTCCATGGTGCTTTGCACCGGTGTCTCTGATCCCAGTGAGTTAGCAGCCAACCACATCAGGACTATTTCAAGAGGTAGCAGATTAGTGGCTCCCCTGTAGTAAAGGCCAGATCCCCATATGGGAGTTAAGGGGTGAAAACCATGTGACCACCAGGATGACATCCTTAGGAGTAGCCCAAAATCAAACTGGTTGGTTGGCACACTGGTTACACACTCAATGCCCTTTATAATCATTAAGGCTTTGTGCAACAATCACTTTATCCCATGGGTTTAAAAAATACTAAAGAAAAATATATAAATGCATTTAGATTTTTTTTAGTTCCCAACATATTCTCTGCCATACATAGCCTGCATACACTTAGATATAGTAAGTACAGTAATTCCTTGTCTTCTTACTGTACATACTCAATCATTATGTTAACCGATAACAAGATTTTATATGTTCACTGCCTCCACCAAGGAAAACTAACTAATATGTATAATAAATCATGAATCCTCAGCATCAGGCTATAACAACGTTAACCGATTATGTTACATTTCAGATGGGGAATCATATGGAAAATGCCCGGAAAGGTGTAATTATTCTTAGAAGGAAAGGCGACTACATTAATCAAATCAATCAAATCAGCGAATATGTCTGGATACCATAGTATAACCTCATCATGCATTATATCAGCCAAATGTCATGGATTATGTCCCTCACTTTCATGTGTATTATGTGACTCTTGTGCCACAATCTAGTTTGCAGGTTGTGCTTGAAGGAATATCATTTATATATAGGAAAACTAATTGTGGTAGGTAAGAAAAGATACCAGTGGATGGAAATGCGCAGTTTGTTAATCTTTTTTCAATTTTTTCTTAAAGGGATTGTCCACTTTCTTCAATCCCTACTTGTTAGAAGGGTCCCTTGACAATAAGCAGATTACAAAGTGTTTTCCTGTTGGATCCCCACGGGGAAGCCTTGCCGGTCTATGATGCACTGCAGAGAGAGATGCTGATTATAATTGCTCTCCATTCCAGCCCAGAGATAAGGATCTATTAATTTGGTACATAAAAAATAGAATTTCTAAACTAGACACCTCTTTCAAAATAATTTATTAAATCTTAGAAAGTGAATGATGTTTTTTGAAATGGGTGCCATGAATGCCTGCAAGGTAAAAAATGCTTCTAGGGCAAATCCTTCATATATATAGAAAATATGCACATCCACCTTTAATAGCATTGTAAACTATGTTGTTATTGTTGGACACATGCTGTAAGACATATCGGTAAGGGCTAATAGGATATCAAGTCATCGGACATTGAAACAAAAATAGGTCTCAAAGACCCAACAAAATACAACTCTATTTGGAGCTGATGTGAAAGCTACTGCCTTATCACTTGGGTGTAAGCCAGGATCTATCTGAAGAGTTTTTATAATACTCTGGCCAGTGTAACTCTCCTTATCACTTGGCTGTAAGCCAGGATTTATTGGAAGAGTTTATCTAATACTCTGATTGACCATTCCAATTCTCCTTATCACTTGGGTGTAAGCCAGGGTCTATCAGAAGAGTTTCTCTAATACTCTTATTGGCCAGTGGAACTCTCCTTATCATTTGGTTGTAAGCCAGGGTCTATCAGAAGAGTTTATCTAACACTCTGACTGGCCAGTCCAATTCTCCTTATCACTTGGGTGTAAGACAGGGTCTATCAGAAGAATTTTTCTAATACTCTGATTAGCCAGTGGAACTCTCCTTATCACTTGCATGTAAGCCATGGTCTATAAGACGAGTTTCTCTAATACTCTTATTGGCAAGTCCAACTCTCCTTATCACTTGGGTTTAGCCATGGTCTATCATAAGAGTTTTTCTAATACTCTGATTGGCTAGTGGAACTCTCCTTATGACTTGGGTCAAGCCAGGGTCTATTGGAAGAGTTTATTTAACCACTTGACGACCGTCCATAGGATATAAACGTCCTATGGGTGGTTGTCTTTCTCTGAATGGACGTTTTAAAATGTCCATTCAAAGATGACAGCTACACACTAATCGTGCAACTGCCGAGTGGGTAGCCTGCTGTCAGTGACAGCAGGGCAACCCAGAGAGAAGGCAAGGACAGTTCCCAGGTGTCCTTGCCTTCTAAATCGCTGTAGACACAGCGCTCACAGGGGAAATCAATAGTGAAAAAAAGAAAAAAAAGAAGTCAAATGTTCCCCAGAGGTCTTGTATGACCTTATTGGGGACACAAAGTGTTAAAAAAAATGGTTTTACATGTAAAAAAAAAAATATAATCCCCAATTAAGTAATTTAAAAAAATGTTAAAAAAAATAAAATAAAAAAATAGACATATATATAATATATCACATGATCGACCCCCTCCGATAAACACCATAACAAATAAAAACTGTGTCAAAAATGCCATTTTTGTCATCTTATATCACAAAAAGTGCACAAGTGATCAAATATGCGTATGACCCTCAAAATTAAAACAATAAAACCGTCACCTCATCCTGCAAAAAATGAGCCCTACATAAGAAAATCGCTCAAAAAATAAAAAAAACTATAGCTCTCAGAACTTGGAGACATTAAAACATAATTGCTATTATTGTGTTAAAGAGAAATAAATTTAAAAAATATACATATTAGGTATCGCCACAATTATAACAACCAGCTCTATAAGAATATCACATAAACTAACCCCTCACATGAACACCTAATAAAATAAAATAAAAACAGTGACAAAAAGCAATTTTTTGACATCTAATATAACATAAAGTTCAACACCAAGCAATCAAAATAGTGTATGCCCCCCAAAATAGTACCAATCAAACCATCACCTCATCCCACAAAAAGTAAGACCCTAACTAAGACAATCGGTCAAAAAATAAAATAGCTATGGCTCACTGATTATGGAAATAATAAAACATCACTTTTTTTGTTTCGAAAATTCTATTATTGTTTAAAACTTAAATTAAAATGAAAAAGTATAAATATTAGGTATTGCCGCCTTCACTATAAAAATATCACATGACTTAACCCCTCAGGTGAACGCTGTAAAAATAAATACAAACTGTACTAAAACAACCCATTTTTTTAGTCACCTTGCCCCATAAAGTGTAATAATCAATGATCAAAAAAATCATATGCACGCAAAAATTGTACCAATAAAAACATCAACTCTTCCTGCAAAAAACAAGCCCCTACACAAGACGATTGGCCGAAAAATAAAAAAATATGGCTTTCCGAAAATGGAGAAACAAAAACAATAAACATTTTCAAAAATGTTTTGTTATGTAAAACTGAAACAAACAAAAAAAGAAAGTACACATATTTGATATCATTTAGTCTGTAACAACCTGATCTATAAAGATAGTGCATAATCTACCTTGTTAGATAAATGTTTTAAAAAATAAAAACATTGCCAAAACAGCAATTTTTTTGTTACCTTGCCTCACAAAAAACGTAATATACAGCAATCACACTAGCACCTTATTACCTAGTTTCCAAAATGGGGTCAATTTTGGGGACTTTCTACTGTAAGGGTGCATTAGAGGGGCTTCAAATGGGACATGGCATCTAAAAACCAGTTCAGAAAAATCTGCCTTCCAAAAACCATACGGCGCTCATTTTCGTCTGTGCCCTGCCGTGTGCCCTTACATCAGTTTACGACCAAATGCGGGGTGTTTTTGTAAACCGCAGAATCAGGGTAATAAATATAATGCTTTCTTTGGCTGTTAACCCTCGCTGTGTTAAAGAAAAAAAGTTATTAAAATGGAAAATCTTCCAAAAAAATGAAATTTAGAAATTTAATTTCCATTTTCCTTTATTTCTTGTGGAACACCTAAAGGGTTAACAAAGTTTGTAAAATCAGTTTTGAGTAACTTGAGGGGTGTAGTTTCTACAATGGGGTCATTTATGGGGGTTTCCACTGTGTAAGCCCCATAAAGTGACTTCAGACCTGAACTGGTCCATAAAAATTGGGTTTTGGAAATTTTCTTAAACATTTAAAGAATTGCTTCTAAAATTCTAAGCCTTTTAACATCCTAAAAAAATAAAATGTCATTGGCAAAATGATGCCAACATAAAGTATACATATGGGGAATGTTAATTAATGAATATTTTATGAGATATCACTTTCTGTTTTAAAAGCAGAGAAATTGAAATTTAGAAAATTTGTTAATTTTTCTAACTTTTTCTAAATTTGGGATTTTTTCATAAATGAAGGTGAAATATATTGACTCACATTTATGATGAAGTACAATGTGTCACAAGAAAACAATCTCTGAATGGCCTGGATAAATAAAGTGCTTCAAAGCTATTACCACATAAAGTGTCGCATGTCAGATTTGCAAAATTAGGCCTGGTCAGGAAGAGGGCAAATGGCCCGGTCTGGAAGTGGTTAACACTCTGATTGGCCAGTCCAATTCTCCACTTGGCTGTAAGCCAGGGTCTATCAGAAGAGTTTCTCTTATACTCTTATTGGCCAGTCCAACTCTACTTATAACTTTGGTGTAAGCCAGGGTCTATCAGAACAGTTTCTCTAATTCTCTGATTGGCTGGTCTAACTCTGTTCAGTGATGTTATACAAACATTGAGAAAGGGTCAGAAGTTCCCCCAGCTAAATCACTATGCAGGGCTGTGCTGGGAGGGAGCTATCCATAGGATAGGTCATAAATATCAGATTGTCAGGGGGTCAATTCCCGGCACTCCCACCGGTCAGCTATTTGAAGGAGTCATGACGCTAGTATAAGCACTGCATCCTCTTCACTATTTAACTGCATGCTGTCTAGCTTGTAGAAACAGTGCAGTGTAACTAATACCGCTCATCCCATTCAAGTGTAGGGCACAAGCCGTTGTAGTTACACTTCACCACTGCTACAATCTAGACAAGATGTAGTTAAACTGTCTAGAGAACACAGCACTTAAACACAGAGCTTGTACTGCAACGTCTTTATACAGCTGATCATTGAGATTGTCAGTAGGGATGAGCGAATCAAGCTTTGGATTCAAGGTCTGAAGTCAATTCGTTCAAAACTTCATTTTAATGCTGTATGGAGAGCTGTCTCCGTACAGCATTAAAATGTATGGGTTCTGTCCCAGGAATTTGGTGAATAACTTCGGGATTTGATTTTTCAACTTGAAAACCATTTTAAAACTTGGATCAGAAGTTGGCTTTAGTACAGAGGTACCAGCAGGTACCAAAGCTAACTTCGGAATCCTGTTTTAAAATGTTTTTAGATTTTAAAAATCCAATGCTGAAGTTATTCACCAAAGTCTTGCGAGAATTTGTTGATAACTCATTTCAAGTCGCACGATCCCATACATTTGAATACTATATGGAAACGAATCTTCGTAGAATATTCAAACAAGGTTTTAACCGAAGAAACTTCAGATCTAGAATTTGAAGCTTGCTTCACTCAGGAGTTAAATCCGTGACAATCTGATTTTAATGACTAGCGAATCTCAGGATAAATTTGGTTCGCTGCAAAGCCGAATTTCCTTGTGCTTCGTGATAGCGAATCAAATTAACCTAAAATAGTGTAAAAAACGGGGAAAAAAATCATACTTACCTCATCCATTTGTTTAAAGATCTCACACCAAATCCCATGCACAGTGATGTATGGCAAATTAATCAGGCAAGTATGATTTTTTTTTAGAATATGGTAGCAGATTGGAAAGGGCTCACCCAGGTTTTCCTCAGGAGTGGGTGCTCCCGCTGTGTCAGACTCACCTAAGTCTGAATAAGGATATATTATATAGTCTGTATTTGGTATAGTGGGGCACTCCAACAAATGGACTCAATTGGATCCTATTGGTATTGTTCTAATTTATTCATAAAATACACATGCATTAAAAATTCCCATATGTCACATAAAATCTATTCATACAATTCACATGAATCATGCATACAAAAAACAAAAATAATCAATATAAAATATAGATCGATATAAAATATGAAAACGTGGCAGCAGGTTGGTGTGTCTGGTAGTTCTATAGGATATCAGATATTTGATAATATTGACTGATTGTGGCTTATAACCAATAGAACCATCTGTCACCCCTATCACCTGTATGTCCCCGATTGCCACTATAGGATGTCCCCAATAATGTCCAGTAATTTTCTTATAAGACTTTTCCAGTCCACACCTCTTTTGGGTCCGAAGATTTTATTTATATATAAACGTATTTTTCACCGGTAAATTGTTAATATACGGCCGAAACAGCGTACAGCATTGGTTCTGCTGTGCAGGTAGTAAGCTGTTTTATATTTGACTTTAGTTGGTATGTTCAGATGGTATTCACAGTATAATTTTGACTGTTAGTGGTCTAATTTGTACGTATTTCACCTTTGGTAAATAACTTGTATCGTCTGTACTCACGGTTCGTTGTCACAAGCCGAACGCGATCAAGGTAGGTTGCTGTACCGCTGGTTTCACAGCGTCCCGCGTGTTACAGCGTAGCTCTCCTCCTTCTTTTCCGAGTCCTCCTAGCACCGGCGTCTCACTTGTGATGACGTACTTTTTCGATTTTTCCGGTCTGTATGCTGTGGTTGGACTAGGTATTTTATTCCGTTCGTAGTTTACCCGTGGTACATATGACGGTGGATTACTTTCTTTACTTTTGCTTGTTTCGTTTGATCTTTGTCTCTCTTTCAATTTGCTCCGGAGCTAGTTTGCAAGGTATCAGATAGGGGACCATTCATACCAGATGCATTTCGAAGTAACGCATACTTCTTCCTCAGTGGGGAAGAAGTTTGTACCCAAAAGAGGTGTGGACTGGAAAAATCATATAAGAAGATTACTGGACATTATTGGGGACATCCTATAGTGGCAATCAGGGACATACAGGTGATAGGGGTGCCAGATGGTTCTATTGGTTATAAGCCACAATCAGTCAATCTTCATGACAAGAAGGACCCAGATATTATGGAGGTCTGAAACGCGTAACAGTTTTTCGCATTTTGTATGAAGTTTTTACCGCTGGAATAAAGTCTATCAATACGAGTCACCCGAGCTGAGCTGGATTCCTTTCTTTCTGATTGTATACTCCCGCATCCAGGTGCGGCATCCGTGCACAGAGGGTGTTCTACAGCTGGTGAGAGCTGCCTTGCTCCTTTCTTTATCAAATATCTGATATCCAATAGAACTACCAGACACACCAACCTGCTGCCACGTTTTCATATTTTATATCGATCTATATTTCATATTGATTATTTTTGTTTTTTGTATGCATGATTCATGTGAATTGTATGAATAGATTTTATGTGACATATGGGAATTTTTAATGCATGTGTATTTTATGATTTTTTTTTGTTTGATTTTACACTCTGTTATTTATATCAGATGCCGCCATCATGTATAAATGTTGCATCTGAGGAGTACACAGTGACGGATCGCAATCGCCGCTCCCTGTGATTGCGCACACTGCTTACAAAAAAATGCGCTTCTTGATAAAGTAATTCGTCACAAAGCAAATTTTTGGGTAAAATTCAGCAGCCGAATCGAATTTTTGAATAATTCGTTCATCTCTATTAATGACCAGTCTTGAAGATAGGTCATCAATATCACAATTCAAAACCTTTAAAATCTGCACATCTTACATGTCTTTTTTTTTTGTCCCCAGCGGAATTATCCATTGCATAAAACTATGCAGTGAGTCAACCTACCTTGAGAGAGTTTTCTTTTTGCATTTGTCCACAGCCCCATCATGACCTTCTTCCATCTATGTCAGCCACTAATTCTAAGGAAGCTTCTTTACCCAACTACTTTTCATTTTAAGGCACCATAAGGTTCAGGCTTGGAATAAACAGTTACAAAAACAGTTCAGAAAACCTTATATTTATTCATAAGCAGACTTTATTTTTAGCTGATCCATCTCCTCCAGAAAACCTGTCCATTGAGATAGTAATATATGCAAAACAGCCACCTTGGGATCAGAAAGCCCTTTGGAAGTAGGATTGGCGAGGTAGTTAATCCATAGCAGGCACACATTTCTACTAAGCTTTACATGTTAGCTGCACCGTCTGATGTAGCGTATGGGAAATAAATCTCGGAGGTGACAGGAAGAAATTAATTTGATCGATTTATTTCTCTCTGTTCAGTGGTAGGGGCATAAACGCCTTTTACATCCAGAAAGTGCACATTTATGCTGTTCCCTGTGCTGAAACTAAATTTATAGTACCCAACTAACAGAATTCTTTCTCTGAAGGTCAGGGAAAAATGTGTATATCCATCTAATTTTACCAATTCTTGCAGGATCTATTCCACCACACTGAGGTTTACAAAGTGTAGGCTTTTTTTCTAAGCTGCCACAACACAGTATATAAAAAAAAAATAACTACAATCTACATACACCTGGAAAAAGGAACTGGAGGGCACCAATGGTTTTTAGAAGAATAGGCTGTCAGTATGTAGTGTATGGAAGTCTATCAGGGGCAGAAACAGAAGAAAGAGAGACCCAAAATATGAATCAAAATGGGTCGCTCTTTGATCCCTCAATTACATCCATGCTTGGCAAAGCTGGTGGACACTGGTCAAGTATCATATAAATGGAACATGGTGCATGTTTGAGGCTCAAACAAGCTATTCATGTCTGGTAGAGTTATGGACAGTTGTGTGACACTGAAGATAGCGCTGGGTCACAGAGGCTTATGACATCCTGCCATGATTGACTAGGTTGGGAATACCTCTTTGATGATTTAAGGGTCTCCTTGTTTTCACCTTCATTTTTGTATGACCTCAACCCTTCTTTGCTAACATTGCAATATTTATAAAGAAGCAGTTCTTCATATGTCTTTCCCACCCTATAGAAAAGGGGTTAGGACCAGCTGTTACTGTGCTGTCTCTTACCAGGAGTCCCATACTAGCCATACACCCTCAATGTGTTTTCAAAAAAAATATCAATTACTGATGATGAATTCTGTCTAGATGCTTACTAAAATGAAATCTGCTTTATCCAGGTTCTGGAATGCTTAATCTGACAGCAATATAGATATAGGGCATGATCTCCTTCCTTACCTTTCCTCTTGGCTCGTGTGGGGAGAAATGACCAGCTTTTATAAACAACATGATTTTGTGATAATGTGTCAGGAGATGTTTACGCTATATGTGTTCATGTGGCCACCAAGTGATTGTGATATGACAATAATGTAATACATTTTCATCATGAAAAATTGGAGCCCTAAAAAAATGTGTAAAGCATTAAGAGTGAACACATTAGTATCTATGAATGCTTGGAAGTGGGGGGTTGCAATCACAATGGAGTCCTGGTACCTCATGGGAACCAATGGTCTCACTACCATATACTGTAGCAGTAGAGGAGAACACTAGCACCATAGTTGCCATATTCTAGGGGACTTGGATACTTAGTTTGCAGGAGCTTCAAGTCTCACATTTGTCTAAAAGGAAAGGCATCATTGTTAGATGACAACCACTGTGAGGTCAAAAAACTCATATACTATACTGAGGCGTTTTGAAATCTCCAGATAATTGGTCGGGGATTCATCATAGCGTTGACAGATTCCAAGCAGCAAGTAGCGAATTAGTATTACGAATGCACCTCTGGATGGCACTGGAGAACTAACATGCATGAAAACCCAAGGTGTGATGCCATCTCCATCAATCGTACACAGCACTCAATGTTGAGAGCACCCAGTTTAGAATAACAGCTGCTCGGTCTTATAATCTAAATCTCACACTACACTACTCTATAAAGGAGAGTTCCACTGGTCACTAAAGCTACAATAATTTTCTACCATTGTGTGATGTATGAGTGTAAGGACACTGCGATGTCCTTACATTACCCGGGATGGGGGAAGGGGTGTTCAACATGGCAGGCAATTTCTAAACATCTTTATCCACATCAAAGTAATTAAGAGTCGACAGTTACCAATCTGAATGAATAAGATAGCCGCAAACTTAAGAAAATGAGTCAAGATGAAGGGAGAAGCCGAGCTTTGTGACAAGACAAGAACACATATAATTGGATTAGATTTCACAGCAGATTCTATTATTCAAATCAGTCTGAATTCATAGTAAAATATTATATTCTAAAATTAGGATGTCGATTCTCCAGCTGATGGTGACAGCCTCCTGTTCTTTACCCTACCATATTTTCCTCCAGACTACTTCACTTTACTATGGTGATGTCCTCCTGCCTGGTTTCTCACCATGAAGGGCGATGTAAAACATTTATAAAATAAAAGTGCTACAGTAGAACTCACAGTCATACTTGAAGGCATGCAAAGCACAAAAATATGACGGTCTCAAAACTTTGTGTAAATGCGCTAGCCACAGTGCACCCCATAGAAGTGCCAACCATAGCTCGACTTTACAGTGGTAGCCTTACTGGTGCCAAAGTGTCCTATAAAGATGTCATCCACTAGGCCCCCACAACAATTCCAGCCACATTACTCCACATAATAGTGCTAGCTAGAGATGAGTGAATTTCATAAATTGAATCAAATTTCTGATTCCGCCATGAATTCAATTCAGGTATGAAATGATTCTATCTGAACGCAAAGTACTCTAAATGCCTGAAGAATTATTTTTCTCTCATAAAAAAGTATCACAAATCGAATTTCAAAAAATTTTTTTTTTCAAGATTCGGGTCGAATTTGAATGCTAAAGAAGCAATTCGGCCAAGTGTTAGCCAAAGTGTCAGCTATGGTTCCCCTCATAACACACACAGAGACCCCAGATAGCCCCGTATCAGTACCAGACCCATGCCCTTATAACAACACCAAATGCACACACAAATAGATACATACATGGATGCCATCAAACTCGTTGATCACAGTCAGTGCTTATGTAATCCCATCAGGCTAAGCATCTTGAATATTTTCTTGAATAGAACCACCACAATAGACCATGCTTTAATCAAATTTGACATGATTGCCCTTAAGATGGTTCAATGTATGTGACTTGGAAATTTGAGAAGGCACATAAAATTATGATCCCTCCTATGTTACATCAATGAAGATGGAATCTCTAATATTTAGTTCAAGACCAGGTCATGTACCCCATTACTAACCAGACACATTTTCTCTTCTTTATTAGTACACGTGTCTTTGAAAGCCAAAACTTTTTTTCCCATTTGGTTACTTAAATAATTGTGTGCCTTTTTCTGGTGCTACATGGGGCTTTATTTTTATGTCATTTTTATTTTAATATGCAATTATTTATTTTTCCAAAAAAGGAAAAATGTAAAAAAAAGGGGGAAAAAGTCTGTTTTTCACATATATTTATTTATTTTGTTGATGCACTGTGCAACTAAAATATATATTTTATTATGTCCTCTGTCCATAATGGTCGTTTTGATAAGGGGCAGGGCTAGAAGCTGTTTTGCAACATGCAGTTGCAGTTGTATAATTGTATATATACATACATTTTATATATATTTTTTTCTTTATTATTGTACACTTTTTTCTTTATTATTGTATTACTTTTTTTAAGTAGCCCCGGTTGCAGGAGGGAGGAATACAGTGCCCAGAGAGGTTGTACAGGGCTATACAACCGCACTGCAGAGGTGATCTGGGTCTGCTAAAACTCAACAGCTCATGCAGACTACTGGCCCTCAACGATCACATGACTGCTGGAACCAGAACAGATAGAGCATTGCCGCGTACTGATCTAATGGAGAGGACACCTTGAGCACTGGTATATAGAGCAATGAGGAAGGCAGGGACAGTCTGTGAGGAGCCAGTGCTGTCACTGATAGTAAGCCCCCCGTTCCTAGAGCTGCAGGAATAGCTTGCAGCTACAGTCTTTGCATGGACATTTTAAAACATCCATGTAGAGATATGTGCCGAACACCTGGATGTATATAGGCAATGGGCAGTCAGCATGGAGGTACCTTGACATTTTTGGTCATAACTACAGGGAGTGCAGAATTATTAGGCAAATTGTATTTTTGAGGATTAATTTTATTATTGAACAACAACCATGTTCTCAATGAACCCAAAAAACTCATTAATATCAAATCTGAATATTTTTGGAAGTAGTATTTAGTTTGTTTTTAGTTTTAGCTATTTTAGGGGGATATATGTGTGTGCAGGTGACTATTACTGTGCATAATTATTAGGCAACTTAACAAAAAACAAATATATACCCATTTCAATTATTTATTTTTACCAGTGAAACCAATATAACATCTCAACATTCACAAATATACATTTCTGACATTCAAAAACAAAACAAAAACAAATCAGTGACCAATATAGCCACCTTTCTTTGCAAGGACACTCAAAAGCCTGCCATCCATGGATTCTGTCAGTGTTTTGATCTGTTCACCATCAACATTGCGTGCAGCAGCAACCACAGCCTCCCAGACACTGTTCAGAGAGGTGTACTGTTTTCCCTACTTGTAAATCTCACATTTGATGATGGACCACAGGTTTTCAATGGGGTTCAGATCAGGTGAACAAGGAGGCCATGTCATTAGATTTTCTTCTTTTATACCCTTTCTTGCCAGCCACGTTGTGGAGTACTTGGACGCGTGTGATGGAGCATTGTCCTGCATGAAAATCATGTTTTTCTTGAAGGATGCAGACTTCTTCCTGTACCACTGCTTGAAGAAGGTGTCTTCCAGAAACTGGCAGTAGGACTGGGAGTTGAGCTTGACTCCATCCTCAACCCGAAAAGGCCCCACAAGCTCATCTTTGATGATACCAGCCCAAACCAGTACTCCACCTCCACCTTGCTGGCGCCTGAGTCGGACTGGAGCTCTCTGCCCTTTACCAATGCAGCCACGGGCCCATCCATCTGGCCCATCAAGACTCACTCTCATTTCATCAGTCCATAAAACCTTAGAAAAATCAGTCTTGAGATATTTCTTGGCCCAGTCTTGACGTTTCAGCTTGTGTGTCTTGTTCAGTGGTGGTCGTCTTTCAGCCCTTCTTACCTTGGCCATGTCTCTGAGTATTGCACACCTTGTGCTTTTGGGCACTCCAGTGATGTTGCAGCTCTGAAATATGGCCAAACTGGTGGCAAGTGGCATCTTGGCAGCTGCACGCTTGACTTTTCTCAGTTCATGGGCAGTTATTTTGCGCCTTGGTTTTTCCACACGCTTCTTGCGACCCTGTTGACTATTTTGAATGAAACGCTTGATTGTTCAATGATCACGCTTCAGAAGCTTTGCAATTTTAAGAGTGCTGCATCCCTCTGCAAGATATCTCACTATTTTTGACTTTTCTGAGCCTGTCAAGTCCTTCTTTTGACCCATTTTGCCAAAGGAAAGGAAGTTGCCTAATAATTATGCACACCTGATATAGGGTGTTGATGTCATTAGACCACACCCCTTCTCATTACAGAGATGCACATCACCTAATATGCTTAATTGGTAGTAGGCTTTCGAGCCTATACAGCTTGGAGTAAGACAACATGCATAAAGAGGATGATGTGGTCAAAATACTAATTTGCCTAATAATTCTGCACTCCCTGTAAAGACATTTTGCTCCCCACCTACCATGTATTATTTAAAATACAGTATGTGTTCTTATGTAGCACAGGGTCGGATGGCAGGACCTGGGTGCAACTGCTACCTCTACAGAATCATCATATAAAGACTGGTGTAACATTGATGGGATTTGTTTAAAGGGTATCTGTAAGCAATTTTGTACCTATGATACTGGCAGACCTGTTACATGTGCGCTTGGCAGCTGAAGGAATCTGTGTTGGTCCCATGTTCATATGTGTCCACATTGCTGAGAAAAATTCTAATTCTAGTTCTAATATATGCAAATGAGCCTTTAGAAGGAACATGGGTGTTGCCGTTACACCTAGAAGCTCTGCTTTCTTTGCAACTGCTGCACCCTCTGCACTTTGATTGACTTTAGGAGAAGCCGGGGTCAGGCGTGATAACACCTTCACTGTCTGCAATATCAAAGTACAGAGGGTGGCAGTTGCAGAAAGAACAGAGAATCTAAGAGTAACAGCAATGCCCCTGTTGCTCCTAGAGGCTCATTTGCATATACCCCCAAAAAAATATTTTTCTCAGCAAACGGGCACATATGAACATGGGACCAACACAGATTCCATCAGCTGCCAAGTGCACATGTAACAGGTCAGCCAGTGACATAGATACAAATCTGCTGACAGATGTACCCACACCTGTCAATAAAGTAATGTACAGGGTGGTGTATGATGCTGGTACCTTCTAAATAAAGGATAACATAAGGATAATAACTGCGGGTGGTACAGAGGGCCATTCCCTGATTGCACGCTACTTGCTGCTATAATTGCTAAGCATAGAATTGTACAATGTTTCAGACGATTAGCCATTCAGAATAAAGATTATCAACTCCAAAGTATACAAAACATTTTGATTGTATTCCAATTCAGATATCTTTTTTGAAAAGAAGAGCATGCTGGGATATTATTATGCTAATTTATGCTGAAATTACAGGAATTTTCAGTACAATGGATTGTAATACATAATGTACTTGGCAAGGCTTTGAGGAGAGTAGTACAATGTGACAATGTATCCACTATGCTAATAATGTCCTCACACGAACTACAAGTATAGTAAAGCAAGTGTTGGCATCAACTGGGGCATAAAAGACATGAACCTGGTCCACACAGCACCAGGAAGAAGACACATACCATTAGAGCTCATTGACATGTATGAGAAGGTACGAATGTTCGACCCTATCTTATCTTGATCAGATAAAAAAAAAACTACAATTTTGTCAAGTCACGTCAATCCAAGACCAAAATTAATTGACCACCTGCACCAGGCAAAACACATCAGAAATCATTCTCTTTACCCAAAACTAGTTTACCAGTCATCGTCTTCACATTGAATAGGTGGCTTCACTCAGTATTGATGGGGGATGAGTTTCCACTTTACCAGTGCTATCTATCTATCTATCTATCTATCTATCTATCTATCTATCTATCTATCTATCTACCTACCTATCTATCTATCTCTATCTATCTCATATGTGGCAATCTAGATGTTCTCCTTTTTTTCATCTCATAGTTATCTATGTATCAAGCTGAAAGTATACTGTTTGTCTACACAATCTTTATAGTTTAGAAGTTTGGGCAATTTTTAAAAACCTGGCCTTGAGCCTACAAGGGCTGTCTCAGCAAGTGGCATTTATCATGTAACGAAAGTTAATACAAGGTACTTACTAATCTATTGTCATTGTCAATATTACCTCTTCTACCTTTTCTGGCTGGATTCATTTTTCCATTTCAGTATACGCTGCTTGTATCCAGGGGTTACGACCACCCTGCAATCCAGCAGAAGTGGTGGTCGTGTTTGCACACTATAGTAATAAGCGGCTGCCTACGCGCACTCACAGTACATTAGTAAGTGCCTTGTATTACCTTTCTCTACATGATAAAGGCCATTTGTAGAAGTGGGACGACCCCTTTAAAGACTGCTCCGCACAATTTCTGTGCACCAGGGTGTAAGATTTTGCAATAATTAATAATCCAAAAACAGTCTGTTTCCAACTATAGAATTGCACTACATTGTTTGAAAACCTATCATTTTAGTTTCAAATTTTTTCTCTGCCCATAGTGATAAGTACTACTTACTTTGTGAAAAAATAAAATAAATATGGGGCAACTGAAATTTGCATTTCTCATGCCACTTATGCCTCCCATGTAGCACAGTAGAACTTTCCATTAAGTGAATTCCATCATGGCTTCTACTTTGAGTTTGAAAGCAAGATTTCCCGATGGCATAAAACCCTCTAGCAAGCCATCTAAAAAGCTGCTGGAGGCGATCCATTTACCTGAATGGTTCGCTCAGTCTTGATATCGCACCGCCACAGAAGAACTTTAGCTTTCCATATTGATTGTAAAGAATACTGCATTCGGCATCGTATTAGAGAGAGTCATTTATAGTTATTCTTAATAAGGCAATTAAGAGGGAAATATACATAAAGGAACAGTAGTAAATCTGTTCTCTGTGATATTCCCAGTGATTGGAGGCTTTCTTGTTAAGATGTTGCTGTCTGCATCCGCTCTATTTCTTTATATATGGTGGAATATTGCCATTAATTACTAGAATGGATATTCATTAGAAGTCTACTTTGTACTATCTGTAGTGCACCATACATTTTAGACTTTATAGTCAGGATACAATGTCTGCATTTTGGTATATGTAATCTGGTAGGATGGGAGCACTTTCTAATTTTGTAAATAAATGTTATCTTTGGGAGTTGGATTAGACTCTGCTGACATTACCATCCTACCTTCCTGATCCCATTGACGGATGAAATTTACTAAAGTTTCCATCAACCTAATATTAGTGAATGGAAAAACTTATTGGAAAGAGTTAAGAGGTACGGAAAATATGAAAAAAGGAATAACAATAACATCTAATTACATCTAACATCTAACATCTAATATATAATGGGCATTGCACTAGGACGGAATTTTGATTGTAATTTTAAATTGGTGAACTTCATCGTCGAGGGCCACCAAGACAACTAAACTGGGAGGTGGGTTAGGGTCTGGGAGGGCAAGGGGATTAAGATGGAAAATATGCAAAAATTGAATTCGTTTGTAATGTAATATTTAATATGTATTGGGGAATTTGGAACCCGAATTTGTAAAAAAAAAAAAAAGTTCCATCAGGTTTCCATTGGGTTTCTGGAGATTTTGTCATCAACAATAGTGCTGGAAACTAGAGTAAGCTTCAAAAACCATGGATCCCGATGGGACTGAGCCAATCATAAATGTGAACAGAGCCTTGGACTAGTATTGGATTTTAACAAATAAAACAAACACTAAGCTTAAGGTGTGGCTCTCAAATGATCTTGAGTAGAGATTAGCAAATTTTCTGAGATTCCATTTGGGTCCAATTCTAATGAATCAGTGAACAGATTTGATGTGGAAAGAGAAAGGAGGAGAGAGATGGAAAGAGAGAGAAAAGGAAAGAGATAGAGGGGGGAAGAGATAGAAATAAAAAGATGGAGAAGTAGAGAGAAAGAGAGTGAGGTGAAGAGATGGGTATAGATAGAAAAAGAAAAAGTAAATGTGGGAGAGAGAGAGAGGGAGAGAGAGAGAAAGAGAGAGAGAGGGAGAGAAAAAAGATAGAGGGTGAGAGAGAGAAAAAGAAGTAGAGAGAAATACATAGAGAAATAAGGTGAGAGAAAAAGAAGAAGAGAGAGAGAGAAAGAGGGAGAGAGGCATATAATGTAAGAGAGAGGGTAAGAGAAAGAAAGAAAGAGCAAGGGAGAGAGCAGTAGAGGAAGAAAAGAGGGGAAGAGAGAAAGATTCAGACTGAAACAAATTTTAGGAAATCCACTCATCTCTAGACTGTATTCAACCCATTTCAAGCTCTTTAATGCAAAGTCAGAATAAATAAAATTTTAAAGTGAGAGCAATAAATATATGGCAATGGGCAAACACATGCCTACCAATAGCTATTTGGCTCCAGGAGAAGTATATAGTGGGCTCAGCATACATGTTGGTACTTGTATCCCTGGATCTGATTGAAGCTGTTATGGCACCAGATGGGGTTACAAGCAGAGTGTACCTGGCATGCATGCTGCACCTGCGCTCCCTGGATTTTGTGTGGCTGTCATGGCCCATAACAGGTAGGAACTAGTGTTAGGGACCACTCATAGAGGCAACCTTGACGTGGTGAGTTGCTTATTACGCTTTGGCCAAAATGTACACCAATGCCTCATTCGACATCCAGCAAGGAGGCAGGGCAGAGTGCTGGTTGCAGAGTGCCATTGCATTTTTTTTTTGCGTTTGTATGTGTATTTCGCCTTAGCAATGTGCACCTGCATAGAGGGTTGTGCTGACTGAACCTCCCACATGTTTTATGTTGGTAACAAACAGCGTGCTTAACCCTTTCACGACTGCTGTACAGCTATATATACATGTAGTCTATGCCCTGTGCAGTTAACAGGTATATAAACAATAGCAGCATGAGGGATATAAAGTGGAGTGTCACCGATTGTCCAATCTTGGTGGTCAAAGAAAAGTTTGTTTGCAAACAAACTTTTCCCAGCAGCTTAAAACTTTACTCTCCTTCACTCTCTCTTCAGAGAGATCCAGCCAATAGAGAGTGAAGGTGGCTAAAGAGATGTGGAAAAGAGAAGGTACTGTTTAAACACCCTGCTACAATACCAATATACAGTACCTACTTTTAGCTACCTACAATTCAAGCTGGTACCACATGGACACATATACTATAAACAAAGCCTGAGTATTGATAAATCCTCCTATGCTACTCCCATGCCCCTCATCTAAGGATATGTCAAGGAAAGGTAAGGGAAGGTATATCTGAAGGTATTTACTAACATAGTGGAAAAACCTGATTTGCAGAGACAAAAGGGTAGACTAATTTAAGGGCTTATTATTGATTATTGTAAAACGACAACCTCTTTTTAATAAAGTTAGAATCAGCACTGTACATGTATCCAGAGATCTCCACTAGAGATGAGCGAATTTATAAAAAGTTTGATTTGGCTGATTCACAGAATTTTACAAAAAAATTTGCTTTGTGTTGAATGACTTCGTCACGACGCGCATATTTTGTAAGTAGCGGGTGCAATGACAGGAAGCTGCTGCCTCCCATCATTGTACCCCTCAGATGCCACATTCATACATGATTGCGGTATCTGAGTGTAAAAACATCTTACTTGATGATCTGGAGCAAATATATAATAACGTTCTGACAAGTCAACCGTCAGCAAGTGAGATAATAAGTGATAGTATAGTTAGAGCAAATCACCGAATTATAGTATCACCATAAAATATAGCTTTTAATTAAATTTATTAAAATGGTTTCAGAATCAAGGAATCTCTTATCCGAGTAGGGGGAGTGGCAAATAGGCCAGCGAACCAGAAAATTCTGTCCCTGGTCTGTCCGCTATACACTATAAGCCCTGCCTACAAAACGGAATAGCCGCCCCGATAGGGGCGATCCCGTGTCAGGAACCTCCTAGAGTCCCTAATGAGGCCCTGCCACAGGATAGTACCCACCACCTGTGTGAAGTGTGTTGGTCAAAGCGTCCGTCTGTAGTCAAATAGGTACACTCAAAACTGGGGAATCACACAGAGTGCGAGGACCAATTGGATATATAGTTCCCCTCACTCCTAGCGACTCTCCCAGCTAGCCATATTATTGTACAGACATGATAATTATTAAAGGTATAGAATAGTCCCAAATAGGTATACAAATTCCCGACGCGTTTCACTGCAACCGTATATTATGTTGAAGATCATCAGGGGACATATACATATAATAAGGGTGTCTATATCAAAGACAACCCAGAGTGACAAAATTGGACCAAAATACAAAAATTTGCCACAGTGACCGGTAAAGAATGTCAATCTCAAGGATATACCTAGACAAGAGGAGAAGATAGTACCAGATATAAACCATTCAGAACAACTTAAAGGGTTAATGATAGTGACTAAATAAAGCCAGTGCTCAAAGATAAAGTATAATCACTTCCCTTAGCCATCAAACGGTCTAATGGACAGGCTATCCCAACTGCGGATATAGTCAGGTCCAGGGCTATAATCTTCTGGGTTCTGGTGTCTCCTCTTGCTGGGGCCGGTGGCGTGTGGCGAACGCCACTTGCCTTAAATAGCGCGTCTACTCTAAGCATCAGGTCACGTGATTACAGATGGTTCACGTGCCCAACCGGAAGTGACGCACCGGAACTAGCTGTGCGTTCCACCGCGCTGCCGATGCGTTCCACAGCGATGTGTATGCGTTCCACAGCAGCCGACGCGTTCTACAAGAAGAGCGCTGCGTTCCACAGGCCCTCTTGGTATGGACTTATATATTAAACAGTTACCCAGTATAATAGATACTGGGTACTGTATATCACAAGACATCCCACCACATGGGCAGCACCAGTGAGGGTAAATAGTATGGAACAATGTCCCAAATATGGATTACCTTAAATTCACTATGAGGACACATATATTTCCCACAATTAACCTCAAATGAGAGGTGTACATCTGGGGGTAGTTTTTCATGACAAGAGCCAAAGAGGACACACAATTCAGTGTGTCCCCTGGCCCTATACACAGTGTAGCAGATAATGCAAGACTGTCATCCCCAGAGAAAGGTCATTTAGTAAAGGACCAGTGCTTAAATAAAACAGGTATAATCAATGGATTCATTCAGTCCCAAAGGGCCCGAGTTTCAAGTTTATACGTCCAGCGTGCTTCTTTCTGTTTAAGTATTTGATCAATATTACCACCTCTAATAGATGGTCTCACAACCTCTATAGCAGAGAAGGAGATATCCACTTTTTCATCAAGATGTTCGAGGAGGATATGTTTAGGGATAGGTTTGTCCCGCTTGTTCCGAATATCACCTACATGTTCCAGTATCCGTATTTTGAATTCTCTGCAGGTTTTACCCACATAAAGCTTACCACAAGTACATCTCATAAGGTATATCACACCCCTCGTATTACAGTTAGCAAAGCACCTCTGTTTAAATCTGACAAGTCCCCTTGCATCATAGAAGGAATCACCCAGTTTAATATACTTGCAGGCTTTACAATGTCCACATCTGAATGTGCCCACAGATCTATTTTGGAGCCAACATTCCCTCTGAGGAGGTTCAAAGTGGCTACGTACCACAAAGTCACGGATATTACGTCCCCTTCTATATGTGATAGAGGGGTATTCTGTAAGAAAATCTTTCAGATCTGGATCAGTTTTTAACAATGACCAGTATCTGCCTATTATCTCCCTGATTTCCTCAGAAGCCACATCAAATGTACCAATAATCCGAATCACCTCCTCTATTTCCTTCTTTTGAGGCTGCAGAAGAGTATGATCTGGAGCGAAATCTCACGCCGGCCTGCATGGTGATGTCATACATCACCAAGCACGGGATTTCAATCGTGAACTTCGATCAAAATGGCTTCATTGAGCGACTTTACTACGTAGGTCTTTTGTAATTTTTAGACAATGCCAGATTCATTAACAGGATGGGTGCCATGTAACAGGCACCACTGGGGCAAACAAATAGTGAGAGATTCAAAACTGACTTGGCGTGATAAGCTCAGTTAGACCACAAATGACCACTACCACAGGATGATCTCTTCCACTTGAGGATAGCAACATGATTAGTGAATTGATGGTAGCATGGATTACTGACATGGTGCCAACACAAAATTGGAATCGGGTGCTGGTAAGGATGAAACCGAGAGGAGAGACAATGGGGCACATTTATCAATGTATTATTTACGAAGGTTCAATGTCATATTTACGAAGGCCCTGGGCAACTTTTACCAACATATAAGAATGTAGGAAAAGTAGGTGAAGCATAATAGGCCCACTGAAAGTGACTTATTTACTGAGGTTTTCTATTAGTATTTCTAAAAGTTCTGGAAATCAGTGTCAATTCTGACCTACTGTTCCTCCTAGTCTATAGAAAATTCATTACTGGGACAGGAGGCCCATGGCTTCATGAGGGATCGGTCATGCTAAACGAATTTAATCAGCTTCTATAAGGGGGTAAGTTCTAGACTTGACAGCGGCGAATCAATGGATGTCGTATATCTGGACTTCTCCAAAGCATTTGACACCTTACCTCATAAAAGGTTAGTATATAAAATGAGGATACTCGGACTGGAATAAGGTGTCTGTATGTGGGTAAGTAACTGGCTAAGTGACAGAAAACAGAGGGTGGTTATTAACGGTAGATACTCAGATTGGGTCACTGTAACTAGTGGGGTACCTCAGGGGTCAGTATTGGGCCCTATTCTCTTCAATATATTTATTAATGATCTTGTAGAAGGCCTGCACAGTAAAATATCTATTTTTGCAGATGACACTAAACTTTGTAAAGTAATTAACACTGAAGAGGACAGTTTTCTGCTACAGAGGGATCTGGATAGATTGGAGGCTTGGGCAGAAAAATGGCAGATGAGGTTTAACACTGACAAATGTAAAGTTATGCACATGGGAAGGAATAATGCAAGTCACCCGTACATATTAAATGGTAAAACACTCGGTAACACTGACATGGAAAAGGATCTATCAATTTTAATAAACAGCAAATTAAGCTGCAAAAACCAGTCTCAGGCAGCTACTGCCAAGGCCAATAAGATAATGGGTTGCATCAAAAGGGGCATAGATGCCTCTGATGAGAACATAGTCCTACCACTTTACAAATCACTAGTCAGACCACACATGGAGTACAGTGTACAGTTCTGGGCTCCTGTGAACAAGACAGACATAGCAGAGCTGGAGAGGGTTCAGAGGAGGGCAACTAAAGTAATAACTGGAATGAGGGATCTACAGTACCCTGAAAGGTAATCAAAATTAGGGTTATTCACTTTAGAAAAAAGACGACTGAGGGGAGATCTAATAACTATGTATATAAATATCAGGGGTCAGTACAGAGATCTGTCCCATCATCTATTTATCCCCAGGACTGTGACTGTGACAAGGGGACATTCTCTGCGTCTGGAGGAAAGAAGGTTTCTACACAAACACAGAAGAGGATTCTTCACGGTAAGAGCAGTGAGACTATGGAACTCTCTGCCTGAGGAGGTGGTGATGGTGAGTACAATAAAGTAATTCAAGAGGGGACTGGATTTATTTCTGGAGTGTAATAATATTAAAGGCTACAGCTACTAGAGAGGGGTCGTTGATCCAAGGAGTTATTCTGATTGCCTGATTGGAGTCGGGAAGGAATTTTTTTCCCCTTAAGTGGGGAAAATTGGCTTCTGCCTCACAGGTTTTTTTTGCCTTCCTCTGGATCAACTTGTAGGAAACAGGCCAAACTGGATGCACAGATCTCTTTTTTCGGTCTTATATACTATATTGAAATTTTCTAGGGAAAGAGACTGTTGCAATGTTGTTATGTTTCACCTATATTGATAAATTCTACCATTCATCACAGACCCTTAAAGGACTAACAGCCCAAGGTTCATGAAGTAAACATTGTACGGAACAGAAACATCATAGCTCCGTACAATTCATAGCGGTCATTCTTAGGTACTAAAGCTGATGCTCCTAGTGTAAGAACATCAGTTGCAGTACCGAGAATATAAGACTTATGCCAACACCTGATCTCTGCAAGTGCTGGATGTTGGACTTTCACCAATGCTGTACTAATATCCTAGTCAACGGATTAATATGTTGGCCCTGGAAAACCATTTTAAAATAAGATTTTTATTTTAAAAAGGGGGGGGGGAGGGAGCAAAGGAAAAATTCAAGCTACATATTCAACTGTTGCTATTTTATAATAATTACATCAAAGGAATTATATCAGCTCAACTACTCTTTTGTCTTTTTGAACCTACCAGCAACTTCTACAATCATGCAGAATTTTTTGAACTCTCCCTTTTTTTTTTTTTACTTTTTCACCCAATTAGTCTTTTCCTATGTCTTGTTAGAGAACATAAAGCTCCTGATAGCAAAATCAGAATAATAATGAACAGCAAAGATTATTAGGGCTGCTCGCGCTGAACTTTTTGACCATTAAAATTTTCATGCTCCCAAGTGAAAAGACATTTGCATATTTCATTATCTGTGATTAAGCGTGAATGTGTTTGAATGGCCCCCATTACACGGCCGTTTACTGTGCCTCAAAATGGAAGTCTTAAGGATTCAACAGCAGCCGTACACAAAAAAGCTGAGAACTTTATAAGTTTCTTCAAGGTCTAGTAAATTTTCCTATGGTCTGTTAATTTTATATTGTCATTTATGTCAGATAAACACCCATTTCAAGAAAAGTTAAATTGCTGTGCCACATGCAAGGACATGATAAGAAGTTTTTTTTTCTTTTCTTACCTGCAGTTTGTTTAAGAGGCAAAGAAAATGTCTCTCAGAAAATGACTAATAGAGTCAGAAAGGTCTATATTGGATAACATTGGTGGCCTGTGACATCAGGTAAGTTAAAGGGTTGTCAGGCTACTAGATTCTTCAAAACCAGCTTATAACAGAATTTAATTTGAAAAATGAAATAAAAAATCACCTTACCATTTCTCTGCTGATTCCACTCTGATGCTTATCAGGTAACCCTACTGGTCTTTACATCCTGGTCCTTCATGACACATCATTGGCTGCAGTGGTGACCCGCCTAGTTGGCAGGAACAGGTATTGGAGACTGGCAGAGATTAAATGTCGTAACAGGAGCGACATGGGACCAATAGGTTAAGTATCCCTTATTTGATTGTTTTACACTAATCTGAACTGGGCTGCAAAAAGTTTCAGTGGCCAAACAACCCCCTTAAGGGAGTTCACAAGGACTACCATATTGATGGTCTATTCTTAGACTCTCTGGACTTATTTCCCATTGGGGTGCTCTATGCCATAACATTCCCTTCTAAGTGCAGCAACATGTGGTGACACCTCGACAATGTCCGGGGGATCAAGCGTAGTTTTTGGGCCACCGCAAAATCGGTCACTGCATGAGCAGTTTAGATAGCAGCTGTAAATTAAGACAGTAAATCACTCTGTAAATCACACCCCTCTTCACAATTTTCTCTTTAATCTGATCCTTGTGTGAGCAGGCAGCTTGTCTCCATTGAAGACAAATTTAAGCATTGAATTATGAGTTAGGGCTCTTTCACACTTGCGCTTTTGCTTTCCATCCTAGAGTTCGGTCCTCGGGGCTCTAGGAAGGAAAGATACTGATCAGGATTAATCCTAATGCATTCTGAATGGAAAGAAATACGTTCAGGATGCATCAGGATGTCTTCTGTTCAGTATGTGAAAGTTTTTTGGACGTTGACAAAACCGTAGCATGCTGCGGATTTGTCTCCGTCCAAAATTCTGGAAGACATGCAGTAATGCCGGATCCGGAATTAATGCCCATTGAAGTGCATTAATCCAGATCCGACATTAAGCTAAAGGTTGTTTCGGCGCATCGCCGTATCCGACGTTTAGCTTTTGTGAATGGTTACCATGGCAGCCAGGATGCTAATGTCCCGGCTGCCATGGTAAAGTGTAGTGGGGAGGCAGGGGAGAAGTATACTTACCGTCCGTGTGGCTCCCAAGTCCCGGGGCACTCCACAATGACGTCAGAGCGCCCCATGAGCATGGATCACATGATCGCATGGATCACGTGATCCATGAGCGTGGGGCGCTCTGACGTCATTGTGGAGCGCCCCAGGAGCCGCACGGACTGTAAGTATCTGCTCCCCTGGTTCCCCACTACTTACTATGGCAACCAGGATGTTAGTAGCGTCCTGGCTGCCATAGTAACACTGAAAGCATTTTGAAGACTGATCAGTCTTCAAATGCTTTCAGTTGTCTTGCATTGCAACGGAAATGCACGCCGGATCCTCCCAACGCAAGTGTGAAAGAGGCCTAAGTAAAGAGGTGGGCAAGCAGGAGAGGAGCCTGATAAGAGGTAAAGGAAGTGACTTTCTCTGATAAGATATAATGCAAAGTTTCTTCAATTCAATTGGATTGTTCCTTGATAATCATCATATTTAGATTTGAACTAGTTTTGTCTTCCCTCATAATTCCATCCACCTGACTACTCCACTACCTTTAAGTGCCCTATAGTACAGTTCAGATTAACTAAAGCTAGAACTACAGTACATACAGTACTAAAACTTGCATAAAGGTAAGTTGGCAGGAGGGAGACAGTACAAATGTGTCTATACAGAACATACCCAAAAAAATATACTAGACACACAAGCAAATCTCTGAAAGTTGCTTTACCAAAAAGTGCTCAAATGTAATGCTATGGACTCGGAGCCCTGTTTCTGACATATAAGGTGAAAATAAGTGAAATAATGTCATGCTCATGGCATGACATTTGTAAGGATGTACTATGCTCTCCATCTGGAACCAAATCCAGCAAATCTCAAAAACTGCAGCTCAACACTTTGCTCAATCCGTATATGCCCTGCAGGCGCAGGATCTGGCAGCGGGATGGGGAGGATTGCGGAGGCGTAGCTGAGCTGTGAAAGGCAGTGCTGAAGACAGGGAAGGCAGCGCTGAGCACCGGACGGTGAGGGGTGCGCCCTTTCACCCTGTATTAACGGACCTCCCCTTGGGCACCTTAAGTAAGTGATTGACAGGTTATAAAAAGCTGATTTTTGTGCAAATAGAGCCACAGTAAGGTATAATAAGGCCATCTTATAATTCTACTTATTAGACTGGACATAAACATATGTCTAGGTTATAGGGGTAAAATCTGTTGACAGAATCCCTTTAAGTTATGTCTGCAAAGTAAGGTAGCAGAAAACTGATGCAATTTGACTAGAAGCAGACCTACCAGAGTGACCAGTGGGGTAAAAGAAAGTACTCAGCAAGCAGGATCCAAACCAGGAGACAATTACAACTGAATAAGCAGACAAAGGTTTAATCCAGAAACAACTCAAAACAGCCAATTAGCTCCAGATAGGTGGAGGATATAGCTACATAGCATATTTACTTAGGCCACTAGGGCAATGAATACCTAATTTACCAGATATCACTAATGTATGTGATACATACACATATGATTATATATATATATATATATATATATATATAATTATATAATTTAGCAAATTAAAACAATTTTTATTGATAATCTAGAAATCACTGAGAATAAAACCCCAACCTATTACTGTATTAATGTCTCACTGGCTTTTAATTAAAAACATCGCACTTAATAATTACACATGCTGCCCCAGTGTGTTTCTCCTGTGTCTGATAGGCAGGTCAACAAGGGCGCAATACGTGCAACTTCAAATTTTAGCAGGTCTGACTACATATTACTGATTGGTGCACTAAGTATTGTTGTGACATCACATTGTATGTATGTATGGACAGCAGAACTACCTAACACCCTGCACTGGAACCTATCAGCTACACTATATAACAATCTAACCTGCACTTACCATCTTCCACTAACTATCTGTATTACATATATATGCTAAATAACTATCTAATGTAATGTGACACAGCAAAGAACAGAGCACAGCAATGACACTACTTTTTCTCTCCGAACTGAAAAAAAAACTGTAGAAAATGGCTTCTGGGGAGGTTCTTATATAGTAAGGGGTAGGCAACGTTCCTATTGGTTGATAGGGATGCTGCTAAGCTCAAAGAAAGACATTGCAGCCTTTACATTGGCCCACAAGCAAGAAACAAGGAGGGATCATGGGTCCAGAGGAAAGAAAATATAGAATATTCGAAAATACGAATATATATCACTATAGTCTAAATATTCGCGAATTCTCGAAGTGGCGATATTTGCGATTGAATATTTGCGATTCGTTTTGCACCCAACACTACTCCTGATCTCAGCCAGCACCACTGCATGAACCAGAGAGACAGATTCTTTGTGGAATAAGTTATTGACAACATGTTTACAGAACCTATATGATGACAAATGGAGTGCTGCGTCTTATTACAGCGATAGTACACCATAGAAGGGATTCTCTTTAATCCAGAGGTAGAGTATCCCTACTATGGTATCCAGTAGATGATCCCTCCATATTTAATAAAAATAACGCATATAACTATATAGTAGGTTTCTAGGAGAGCTAGCATGGAACTGTGCTACTTGGAGCTTGTACAGTATGGGGTCATTATATGGCTGTGTGCATGAGTCCTTAGACAGGTGCATATTTTCACTTAAAGTTGTTCTGTACTTTCATTAAATTTTTTAAATGTTATAGGGACATATCAACAGATTGGATCAGCGGGGGTCTAAGTGCTGAGACCCCCAGAAATCTCTAGAACTAGGGGAGAGAAGCACATGCTTAGCATACTTTCTTTCCTCACTACATGACAGGAAGCAACACAGACTCAATTGAAAGGCTATGGGCCGTCTCATGCAACAAGTCTGAGTGAGGGTTTGCTAAGAGCATGATTCTCTCCCCTCGTTCTAGAGATCGGTGGTGGTCTCAGTGCTCATATCCCCACCTATCTAAACTTTTAATATCTCCCGATAAGATATTGAAAGTTTAATAAAAGTGCCAATTTCACTTGACTAATATTAGGTGCATACAGCACTGTAATCCCTGTATTTGTCAGCTACTGAAATGCAGACAAAGAAACATTTAACAGCTCATCTCAAATAATTATCACCAAGTGGTGACAGAAAACTGACAGCACCTAAGGGTACATATGTATGTAATGGTTTCCCTCTGAAGGAGATATTGAATTTCTTAGAAATTCAAATGATTTTGTCAATGATTTTTATAACTGCTTATTAAGCCCAATGAAAAAAAAATCAACAAAAATAACCTACACTGATCTTCTCTACCATACAGACCCCCTATGTAATGAATACAATTAAGCATTTCAAACCACAAACTCTTTGATTCTACTGAGCCAAAAGCAACAACTGCACAATTACGATACAACCGAGCAACTATACAGGAGCCTAAACTGTGCAACTCATAGAATCCACCACCAAAACAGGTTGAGACAGCTTTCTAATGGAAGTCTATAATCACTGGCAAGATGCACATGTGAAAAAAGAACGATACATTTTTACTAACCAAAAAGAACTGAAATAGGAATAAAAATCATGGTTTATCGAGTATGAAAAAAGTTAATTTCTTTCCAGCATGGTAAATACAATTTGGGAAAGCTAATGGAAACAGATAGCTCATCCGAGTGTTAGACCTCATGAGAAACAGTCAAAAAACACATCAATCTAAGAACCGTTAAGACATAAAATAACAGTCAACCAAGTTCATTATCAAATAAAATATAGAAGCAAAAATATATAGATTCCAACTTGTCTACTAAGCAACCTGCTATAACGGAAAAAAAAAAATAATTAAAATCCAAACCTCCAACCCAAAGCATGGGAACTTAAAAAAAGAGATCCAACATACAGGGAGAAAAAGGAAATCAGACAAAATACCATACTATAAAAACATAAGAAAAATAAAAGAGGGAATTTGCATTTAACTCCTAGAGAAAGACTGACATTGATCTAAGCCCCTTTACTTGGGTTCAGCTGGGCTGCAAGGTAGTAGCTGGAAAACCTACCAGACATATGAGGCATAGCATACCCCGAATAAGGATCAGTGGATTGCTACTTGCCTGAGAACCATGCCCATATGGCCAGTCTGCCACTGGGAAATTTTAACTTGGCATCAGTAAAGTATAATTAAAGCATGAGTTATAAGGTAGCAAACATTCATAGAACATTGGACAAGAAAAAAAAACTAAATTAGAAAATTTGTCGTCCTGGCATTCTAGCTTTTCCCAAATGTCCTACATATCAGACTATGAAGGTTGAGAAGATGAATAATGATTCCATGGTTCTCATACTGAGTAAATACAGCTACGGTATATGATATGAAATTTGAAATGTGCTCATGCATTTAGAATTCCTGAATCACAATTTGTTGACGGATGCTTTATCCAAAAAAAATTCTTTATTATTTAGTAAAATGTAGAAATAAGTTTCTATAAAAAAAAAAAGAAAATAAACTAAATAATGCTGTAACTTTCTAATATATTCTAGCTGGAAATCTAGTATGACATACCCTGTACCACCATGTGGCGTTATTTGTAAGGTAACGGAGAGTTCACATCTCTTTTTCATTTTCCATTCTTCTGATCCGGCAGAAGAACAAACAGGATCCTGTAAAAGCAATGGATCCTTTAAAAAAAAAAATTGTGCATTTGGCATCGGTTTGAGCCATTTCCATCTGAGATGCGTCTTTTTAGATGGACTTAATTTACTTTAATACTTTTTTTTCCATCTAAAAAATAGATCTCAGATGTAAATGGCTCAAACCAATGCCAAATGTTATTGTTTTTTTTTTTTACAGGATCCTGCTTTTTCTGTATTTTCTAGTGGATCAGAAGAACAGAAAATGAAATGGAAATGTGAGCTCTCCTAATCTAAATGTAAACACCAGATGGCACTGCATTAAGAAGATACCGTCTGGTGCACAATGAAAGAAATTTTTAAAGGGGTATTCCCATCTTGGACATGTATGGCCTATCGCTAAGATAGACCATAAATGTCTGATAGGTGTAAGGTCCCACCTATGAGACCCACTCCTATCTCCAGAACAGGGCCCCAAAGTTAAGGGAGTGCAAGATAGGCTTGCATGGCCACTCACCTCTATGGGAGTTACAAAAAAAACTGACCAATGGCTTGGCTATTTTCAGAAGTTCTATAGCGGTGAATGAAGGGGTGACTTCTCTTTTGCAGATTGCTGTCCATTCCACTGCTATGGGACTTTCAAAAATAGCTGAGTTCACATGGAGAGGATGTTATACATGTGCTGCTCTTTGGGACCCCGTTCAGGAGATAGGATTGGGTACTAGTGGTGAGCTCTCCAATGTGGCACAATTTCTAGTAAAGTGGTCAGAGTGACTTGAAATAATAAAATAATCAACACTCACCCTCACAAATTCCCCTCTGCTACCGTTCCAACACTGACAGAGTCCTGCTCGTCTCGATTACCTGATCCAGGCTTAATGCCGAAGAAATTACCAAGAAATTACAGTAGATGTTTTCTCGGCCAGTAATTGTCTGAGGGGGCCTTAGTGCGCATTTACACGTGCTGCATGAACTGGCAATTATTGGGAAGGAACTTTTTGTTCCTGATACCTGCCGGCTCATCATTTACATGCAGCACTCTCCTCCACTGTATGGAGACAAGTGATTGCTACATCATCGCTCCCCCTCATACAAATTTATTATTTCTGGGCAGCAGATCACTGTTTAAACTGGACAATCTATTGCCCAGAAATGATCATTTAGGGGGAACTGCGCCAGTGGCGACACCTTTAAACGGGTCAATTATCGAGAACAAGAAGTCAAACACTTGTTCCCAATAACTGACCTGACAATTTCTCTGCCTTTAGACTGGTATTTCCTAGTTGTTGTGACTGTACAACGAAGAAGAGACCAGTCTACACCAGTAAGCATCAGAATGGAGGCCACTGGGGATCAAAGGTGGTTTTCAGCCCATTGCAATATGATCACTGTGAAACAACATCTGCCAACATCATCAGAGCATAGTGTTAGTTACAGATTCACAATAGACAGAGAGTTAGAGGTTGCAGATAGTGTTAATCACGAATATTCTAATTGCAAATTTTTATTGTGAATATCAGCACTTCGAGAATTCGGGAAAATCTAGAGTATAGTTCTTTATATCCGTAATCGTGAATTTTCTAGATTTTTTTTTCATCAGTACTACTGCTTCTTGCTTGTGGGCCAATGAGAAGGCTCCAATATCTTTCTCAGAGCTCAGCAACATCCCTAGCATCCAATAGGAAAATTGCCTACCCCTTATTATATAAGAAACTCCCCAACAGCCATTGTCTGCTGTTTTTGCAGTTCTGAGAAAGACAGCAGTGTCATTGCTGTGCTCTGTGCTTTACAGACTCATCTGGATCCTTATTCAACTACATTAGATAGTTAGTTAGTTAGTTAGTTAGCTCATATATATATTACAGATAGTTAGTTGGAGATAGTCAGTGTAGGTTAGATAGTGATATAGTGTAGCTGATAGGTTCCAGTGCAGGGTGTTAGGTAGTGTGATAGGAATTACTGTGCTGTGATAGGGATTAGTGTCTCTGTTAGACACAGTGTTGTGATGTCACACCAATACTTAATGCACCAATCAGTGACATCTACTTAGACCTGATAAAATGTGAAGTTGCATGTATTGCGCAAAAAATATGCGCATCATTAGTGCCGATTTGCACAATCCCAAAAATAATGACTGACGATCACGAATTCTAGAATTTGCTAATTTATTGCGAATATTATGCAAAAATATGGGCAAAATATTGAAAAAACTAATATTGCCTATGCCTCTCATCACTAGTTGCAGACCCCTCTTGGAGTGTGCATGAACCATTTGTCTGCTCATATCTACAGTTGTAAATGTAGGTAGCTTATTGAGCCATCTAAATACAAAGGGAAATAGCGTGTTCATGTAACGTCTAGGACCCCTGCCGTTCAAGAAATACTCATTTCTTTCCAGCACATCTCTAATAAATAATTCTCCAGCTGCTAATGGCAGGAGAGTATAGAATTTCTGCTTTCGCTGCACAGCTACGGCTTGTCATGCACTAAGAATACTGATTGGTCGGAGCTGTCATCATGCCAGAAGTTTCTGTATGTCAAAATCAATTAAGGAGTCGCTAGGGTGTCAGAATCTCAAAAACATTTATGTCTAGGGCATTAAAACCATGCAAGTTCATTATTTAAGAGGATAAATAAAAAATAAAAAAGTTGGACATAAACAATATCAGCAACAATAATAATGATTAATATGCAAAAACATAATAAGGCCCCATGCCTTATCCAACTTGCATCTTTTGAGGACTGGATGCAGACCCATTCATTTCAATGGGGCCACAAAAAATGTGCCATCCACATCAGTATATCAGTCCCACATAGAAGATAGAACATCTTCTATCATTGTCCATTTTGCAAACAGGAATCTGCATTTTTAAGTGCAGGACATGTGGAATGGGAAATTGCAAGACACACACAGCCGTTATACGCGTTTTGTGGATTCGCTATTTGCGTGCATGCAGGAGCCCTTAAAAAAAAAATTGTATTATTTATGGGAAGAAGGGGACACATAGAAATTAGAAGTTAGAGGAAAAAATGAATTAATAAATAATAATAACATTTTATATTTATTTATACGAGAATGAGAAATTTACCAAAAATTTACACAAGTATCCCATGCTAGCTATGCCTTCGCTTACAATAAAAATGTAATTCTTACCCTACTGAAAACTCTAAAGAAACCTGAATTGTGCAAGTTAATGATCAAAGCTCTTGGTGTAAAATTGCTTCGAATAATTAGCAGAAAAGGCTCATTATTAAACTGAACATATGTTTTTTGTGTAACATAGGAATGAGCTGTATGTGATTGGGAAGGCAGCATTAAGTTGCTTGGTGATAATGTTTTTTAAAGCTGCAATTACTAATTCATTTTTCTGTAGCTGCTCCCTTGTTAGAGCCGCCATAAGTAACTAATTATGCTGTACCGATAGAAGGAAGTCGACAGCCATTATGAAGGTTAGAAATTAACTCTGAATTTGGGGAAAGATCTACTGACTAGGTTCAAGTGAAGAATCAGTGATATTATATAACACTATGTATATTAAAGGGGTTATCAACCCCTATAATGCTCTCCAAAAGGCCCGGGCACCTTTTACAGGTTATACTTACCCCACTCCCCAGAACCTGCATTGCTCCTAATGCCCGCGCGGCCACCGCTGGATTTCCCGGTCGCGAGTATCATAACATCCAGTGACGGGGGGCAGCCAATAGCAGGCACCGACAGGGACGAGCCTCCCTAGCATCGCAGGTGACTCTAGGAAGACTCGTCCCCATTGTGGACTGCTATTGGCTGCCCCTCCCGCTCCCGTCACTGGATGTTTTTATCTGCGCAATGGGGAGAGGCAGAGGCAGTCATGTGGGCATCAGATGCGACGTGTGCCGGGGAGCAAAGTAAGTATAACCTTAATGAGGTCCCCTGGCATTTTGGGGGGTATCATAAGGTTTGGATAACCCATTTAAAGTGCTGTTTTGACCCTTGGATCCTTCTTGCATATTGGACTTCTATGGTGGATCTATGGAGGGTATGGTGAAACCCATCCTGAAGATGGCACACCTCAAAATACCCTGGTGCACATAAAACCTTTTGGATATCAAGTGTTGTATAATCTGTAACCACAACTAGACATTTATAGGAGGTTACCCTAATATGAAAGAACGGATTGCAAACAAAGGATCATATGTGTATTCCAACATAGAAAAATAAGCCCAACCATCATACTCTGGTTGACCACAAATCCATACTCAATCAGAGACTTGTATCTCCCCCCACCAGTCATCTCAGTGACAGTGAGAGGTAAATGTGTGCCAAACAGACCCCCCTTTCCAACAAAAAATAAAAAGAGAAGAGAGTGTTGCCCTGTAAGGCTATGGAACCATACATTTCCAAAGGTGGTGGTTTACTCTTCTATCAATTTTTCTATAATTTATTTTGCAACTTATTTATCCCAACTTACAAACCACCTCTCTCCTCCAACCTTGAACAGGAAGACCCAGGGCCAGTACGTCTTCAAGTCGTCCCAAACTTTGAGGTAAAGAATAATGATACGGTGCTTTGACTGGTTCCCCTATTTTTTGTTTTTTCTTAAGTAAGATGATGTACATTTATACTCCTCCAGAGTAATTGAAATCTGTGACTCACACCCTGGGGAGTGTCTGTAGCATCAGGTCTCTGCCTCATCTTCATCTCCCAGCTTGAATTTTACAGATCCAAGCCGGCTTGAAGCTCTGCTGGAAAAACCCTGCACTTAGACACAGAATCATACTGGCATCATGTCTACAGGGCAGGGTCCAAGAGAATGACCAGTACACCACTCTCAGAGGCAATGTTGTGTCAACAAGGCAGAGCCTTTCAAGCTTTGCCACACCTCAGATGTCCACATGATGTCATCGAGATTGCAAGGAAATGGATATTACAAATAAGCAATTACTATTTGTAAAGGATAACTTGTAATGTTTTTTGTCAGTTGATGATAAACATTGCAAAACCTGGACATCCTTTAAGAATTTAATACAATATTTCCACATGCTAGTAAAAATTTTGAGAGGCTGCAATTCACAACACACCACTGGGTGGCCACACAGACAAATATAGAATAGACATCTTGTGACAGAGTATCGTGAAATAATGTTCTTTTCAAAGCTGATCAACTTGTGCCAGACATCTTGAGAAACGAATGAAGAGAAAAGGTAAAGAAGAAATCATTCAGTTAAAATATATACAATATACACTGAGTGAGCTAAATTTAAAAGTAAAAACAGCTTTATTAACATTCTTTATTAGTTGTTCCATAATTTTTCTACCCATTCTTCCAGGTAAATCCTAATTCATATGCCCCTCAGGATTAGCAGAGCTGCTGGAGGGACTGTGTATTCTTAAAGGGGTAATCCATCCCCTATAATCCCCCCAAAATGCCCAGGCACCTCATACTGGTGATGCTATGGAAGCTTGTTCCATCGCCGCCTGCTATTGGCTGCCTCACCACCACCCCCATCCCCCTGTCCTCGGATATTTTTATCCGCACAACGGGGAGATGCAGCAATGGCTGTGCAGGCATCAGAAGCAATGCAGGTGCCAGGGAGTGGGGTAAGTATAACCAGTATGAGGTGCCCGGGCATTTTTTGAGGCATTATAGGGGATGGATAACCCCTTTAAGGTCCTATTACACCTGAAGATGTAGCAGGGGATTGTCGGGAATGAAGCATTCCTTCCCTGTAATTGCCTGCTTACTAGTGGAGGAGACATCTTACATGCAACGATCTCCTCCTCATTATGGGGACGAACGATCGCTAATGCCATCGCTCATCCCAATACTGATTCATTGTTTGCCAGCAGCAGAGTTCTGATTACACAGCACGATCTACTACCGGCAAACAATTTTTAAACATGTTGAAAGACTCTGATAAACGAGTGTTTTCTCGTTCATCGGGTGATCGGCGGCAATATTACTCTGCCAGATCATTGCTAACGAGTTTTACTATGAACGCTTGCAAGTGATGAGCTTAGAAATGATCTTCCAATGTAATAAGGCCTTTACAATCTCCCCAAGCTGATTTCTTGATACAGAATTGAGACTGAAAAAAAAAAGTGTTGGTTTGGAAAACCCATTAACACCTAATAGGTTGTCTGGCTTCGAGTTGATTATGAGGGGTCTGGCTGCTAGGATCCCCATAACAAATCATAACCTCTGGGGAAAGAGCCAATGATTACTCATTTTCTCTGCATCGTAGAATGAAAAATTATTTTGCATTCAATGAATCATTCATACAAATGCGAGTGCATGATATGTTCTTCAAAGTTGATAATGGGTTAATAGAGAGGTTTTTAAATCTAAGGATTGCGTCTTTATGACCTAATATCTCTTATATATATAAAAATGAACTTCTGTCTAGATGTCTAGACGTTCTTTATGCGCGACCAAACGACTGGACCGATCTTCACAAAATTTGGCACACGGGTACATCAGGAGTCCGGGAAGGTTTTAGACCGGGTCTCAGCACTATAGGACTTACCGTTCCTGAGAGATTCCCCAAAAATGACCTGCATTATAGACAATACAAGCCAGCAAGCCTTTCACTTAAATCCAAACTGTCATTTACTGCTCCCTGCCAGATCGGAAACCCCCAGCCATGTTCACTGCTGTAGATGAGATGAGGAAATCTGTCACCAGGATAATCGTAGAATATAGATATATAGAATATAGAAGTAAAGCCACGGCCTAATAGCACTTAGTACCTTATTTCCTGAGGTTTCCATAACAACTCGGCCATTTCTCTTCACTGCTGCAGGTCAGCTTTAAAGGGGCAGGGCGCTGTGGATGACACTGTTAAGGTAGCAGAATGCTATGGAGGTCACAGTTCAGGGGGAAAGTAGGGTGGCCATTCAGGTCACCCTTAAAACCCCACCCCAGGTGCAGATAAGCCACACATTTGATTCGGTTAGGTCATGCCCCCTCCCCTCCTGAGGTGGGAGGGACGGTGATTTTCTCCCTGCAGCTCACATTCAGACAGAACAGTGCTGCTGTCTTAAAGTGAGCTGTTTAAAAGGATACACCCCGATCATGTTAGGCCATGCCATCTCGCACTAAGCGATCAGGGATTGAAAAAATAAAGTTAAAAATCAACTTTTAGGTCCGCTAAGCCACCCCCCCCCCGATACATTTAGGACACACACCCTCCCCCTGTGCAGCCAATGAGTATTGACAAAATTAATTTAAAAATCAACTGTCAGCTGCAGAGGTGGGAGGGACGGTGACTTTCTCTTTGCAGCTCACACTCAGAGAGGACAGTGCTGCTGTCTTAGAGTGAGATGTTCAAAAGAACATGCCCAATCGAGTTAGGCCACGCCCCCTCTTAGGTGGGAGGGATGGTGATTTTCTCCCTGCAGCTCACATTCAGACAGAACAGTGCTGCTGTCTTAGAGAGAGCTGTTTAAAAGGACACGCCCCCAATCATGTTAGGTCACACCCCCTCACACTAAATGAACAGGGATTGAAAAAATAAAGTTAAAAATCAACTTTTAGGTCCGCTAAGCCACACCCCCGATACGTTTAGGACACACACACATCCCCCCTCTACAGCCAATGAGTATTGACAAAATTAAGTTAAAAGTCAACTTCTGTCAGCTGCAGAGGTGGGAGGGACGGTGACTTTCTCTTTTCAGCTCACACTCAGAGAGGACAGTGCTGCTGTCTTAGATTGAGATACTCAAAAGGACACGCCCCAATCCAGTTAGGCCACACCCCCTCCCACTCAGCCAACAGGGATTGAAAAAATTAAGTTAAAAATCAACTACTAGGTACACAGCTTAGCAGACAGGATATGATTAGATACACAGCTCAGCAGACAGTATCACACAGGATAGGATTAGATACACAGCTCAGCAGACAGTATCACACAACATAAGATTAGATACACAGCTCAGCAGATAGTATCACACAGGCTAGGATTAGATACACAGCTCAGCAGACAGTATCACACAGGATAGGATTAGATACACAGCTCAGCAGACAGTATCACACAGGATAGGATTAGATACACAGCTCAGCAGATGGTATCACCCTGGACAGGATTAGATACACAGCTCAGCAGACAGTGGGGCGGGGCACTGTAGAAGTCACTGTTATGGGGGATACTGTTGATATCTTTTTACGAGACACGGAAACATGAAACGAAATAGATGAAATATAACCGTGCGAAGCCGGGTCCTTCTGCTAGTAGTTTATAAATTGGGTTTCTCTAAAGCAGGCAATCCTTTTAAGAGATATACTACTCCGAGCTAGGCCCTTGTGTCTTCTCGGTCTTCTAATTCTGACATGCCCTATCATATACCAGCACATAAAAGCTCAGCTAAAGTGGACAACCCCTTTAATGGCCACCCTTATTATTATACAGTACTATGTTATTACACTGACAGCAGGTGATTTTTTCCCCCCAATATATTTACATTTCAATGTTGGCGAATATTGTGAAATACTAAAAATAAAAAGCACAATCCCACATGCTGCACAAAGCTTTAGTCAGAGGATGAGTCACTTGTCCTGAGCTGCTAACCTGCCCGTATTATAATATGAGTATGATTTTCTAAACATATTGCTAGTTTTTTATCTATATTAAGTAATCTAATAGAACATTTTAATTGTACGGTTCAAAATATCAAGAGAAGATTTTGGAGCTATTATGTCAGGAAGGATTTAAAGCAACTGCCTCACAATGATTATATAAGTCAATATCTATAAATGGTGCTTCTCTGCTATTCATTTTCCCCAATGCTTGCTCCTTGGCTGCGCCGAAGCTCGGCCCCATAAGGGCAAAGCTGAGATCTCTGACTAACGTTTAGCTGCAGTGTCTACAGGAAGTCTGTGGTAGTCTGAGACACACCCCTGCCCCATCATTGGTTCAAAAGCTGCTCTCTTCCTCCCCTTGAAGCTTTGCCTCCTCTGATTGGCTGCTCTGTATAAACATAAGTCACTCACAGGGTAACCAGGAAGTCAGGACATCTAGAGCTGATATCCATTGCAATCAGGGAAGAATAATTACTATACTGCCAGAAGAAAGAAATTATCAAATAATTGGGGGCACATATAAACTATGGCAAATGGGTCTTATTATGAGGGAGCCAGGAAAGTTGCTTTAGGACACAGAAAGTTCTATGACTTTTTCCATAATACAATTTTAGATCCTTGGCAGAGATGGAGACTGAGTTGGGGCAAATTATGCCATTATGGATAACATGTCAATGTTAATTAATATGTCCCTTAGCTAGTTGAGCAACTGAATGTCCAAAGCAATCTGCTCAGTTATATAGCTGAAATCATATTTCCTTAAGGACAGGTCATCAATATCAGGTCAATGGGAGTCTGACATGTGGCACCACCTCCGATCAACTCTTTTGTGCTGCTGCTGGCACCAACAACTATGTGCTTTGACCGACTGACTGAGGGTTCTTCTAAGTATGGTTATTAATACTATTGGTATTCTTGATTATTACTTATGGAATCCAGGACCCACTAAAATAACCCCTAAACTATTGAGGAAAGATCCTGTTGTTGTAATAAGTATAGATGATGTGTGGAGCACTCCACAGACATTACGTGAGTTACCCTGTGAGGATCGGGCAGCTAAGACATAGCGTGTGCACCACGTGGGACGCCGCTGAGATCCAGCAACTGCAATTGTTATACAGGTTCTGCTGTTCGTACTTGAGACAGAGACGCTGAGCCTGAGGTGAGGGCTATCGCTACCACGTGGGACCCCATGGTGGATAGCTTGAAAATATTTGCAAACAGTGAGTATACACTACTGATCACTGCTGGATATATATCGCTAAAAAATATAATTATTAATATAAAGGTGAACGGGAAAACTAACGCATTGGGAACATGAATTATATATGTGCACAATAATACAAAATATCTTCTGGAACAGATGATTAGTCTACATATTTCTGACAAGTGTGTATTATTTTGAAAAGAAAGAGAGACAATACTACCATATTTGGAATATATGTTTGAATTATATATTTTTGAACTATATGAGCTAAATGCCAACAATGACATCCAATTTGGTTAGAAGAATGATATGCAGTAGATAAGGACTATATACCGTATTTTTTGCCCTATAAGACGCACTTTTTTTCTCCCAAAAGTGGGGGGAGGGGCAGTGCGTTTTATGGTGCGAATGCTGCCATTTTTATACTGCTGATGCTGATACAGCGCGACCTGCGGTGTATCAGCGGGGAGGGAGGAGGGGTTGGAGGCCGGCAAGTGATGTCAGAATTGCGGCGGGGCCCGGTGCAGTCACTGTATTCGATTACACTGGCCCCCGATCACCGCAATCTTTATATGTAAACTGTAGGCCTTGGAGGTTTGTATGGCAATCCTATACAGTATTTGCGCAATCCCCTGTAGTACTCACAAACTCTGGTATCAGACACGCGCCTGCTCTGCCTGCTTCATTCATAAAGTTGGAGGAGCAGGCGCGTGACGTAGTGACATTATGCTCCCAGCCTGTCTGCTACCGGAGTTTGTGAGTACTACAGGGGATTGCGCTAATACTGAATAGGATTGCCATACTTTAACAAACCTCCCAGGTCTACAGTTTACATATAAAGACTGCGCTGAGCGGGGCCCTTTAAAATCGAATACAGTGAATGCACCGGGCCCCGCGACGATTCTGACATCACTTGCCGGCCTCCACCCACTGTATTGGGGGTCAGTATTTAAACAGGGGCACTGTTATGGGGGGGATCTGTGGATGATACTATATATGTGTCATCCACAGATCCCCCCATAGCAGTGTCATTCACAAATCCCCCCATAACAGTGTCATCCACAAATCCCCCATAACATTGTCATCCACAGATCCCCACAGATCCCCCCATAACATTGTCATCCACAGATCCCCACAGATCCCCCATAACAGTGTCATCCACAGATTCCCCATAACAGTGTCATCCACAGATTCCCCATAACAGTGTCATCCACAGATCTCCCATAATAGTGTTCAAAATATTTTTTTCCTATTTTCACCATCTAAAACCTAGGTGAGTCTTATGGGCAGGTGCGTCTTATAGGGCGAAAAATACGGTATACAGTTCCCTATTGGATGCCTATGTGGAGACGAAGAGAGACCAAACAGATCTACCTCATATACAGTTAATAGAGGGGCATTAGCATTTTAAGTGTGTGTTTTTATTTTTATTTTTTACCTTTATATTTTAGTCATATTTTTTAATATTAGATATAATAAATTAATATTTGGATGACGTAAATTTTATGTCTCTGGATTGTTCCAAATGAAGAGTGCCTGTCTACAGTGATAATAAATTAGTATGAGTGTAGTCAATGCCCTAGAGGAGCCCTTCAACTAAAAGAGGGTTCCAGGTACCACTAATGGAACAGTTTAATGTAAAACTGAAGGGTCACTTTCTGATTGGCTCTGACCTGGGCACAGCTAATTTATGTTGAAATTGTAATCAGTCTACTTGTATTTTTCATATGAAGAAGCTTGTCCTAAACTGTATAATATACTTTTCAGTTTAACTTCAGCAACAAAAAAGTCTCTGTGAATCCCAGTCATTTCCTCCCGACAAGTGGTGCCTCTTGCTTTTTACACCTATGGATTCCTTTTTCTTGTGCAGAAACCAAATTTCATTGATTGCTCTCTCTACTGAAATGGTGCTATTTTGTTAAGATATTCTGGCAGCCACTTTACACTGAATTTTACCCAGAATACAATGTTCTGTTGTTTCTGAATCATTTATCCAATCATCTGTAGAACTTAGATAACTTACAAGCAGTTTCATCTGTTCCTGTGATGTGCCCGAACACATTTGTCAAGATATGGATATATTAAAAAATAAAATGTAATTTAAATATATATTTTATGTTATCAAATGTTTTAGTTCTTTTTTGTCTTTTATTTTATTTGTTCTATATTTTTGCTTATCCTACGAGGCACAATTTTGAATGTTCTCTTCCAGTTCTATTTTAGTATGTCACAATTATGGGATACAATGTCCTACTCTGTTCCAAGTTGGTACAAAATAATTACGGTATGTAGCAAGTGAAACATTTTTACTAAAGGTGGACTTACCAGCATAAACATTTGTCCAAAATATCTCATCAAAATAGTTTTTCCCAATAATTAGAATAGAAAATACAGAAAAAAAACAAGATGAACTCGCTGGAGGGAAGTTGTCATGGAAACAGGTACAAACCAAAGAAAACAACAAGTCCACCTACAGAAAAACAAGATCCACTTCAAAGCATTTTTGGCCAAATTGAGGTTGTGCTGTACCTAATAATGTTTGGCACTAATATTCACCTCACTAATTTTAATCGCGAATATCACCACTTCGAGAATTTGCGAAAATTTAGAATATAGTGCTATATATTCGTATTTGCGAATATTCTAGATTTTTTTTTTCTCTGAACCCATGATCCCTCCCTGATTCTTGCTTGTGGGACAAAGAGAAGGCTGCAATGTCTATGTCTAAGGTTAGCAACATCCCTAGCAACTAATAGGAAAGTTGCCTACCCCTTACTATATAAGAACCTCCCCAGCAGCCATTGTATGCAGTTTTTTTACAGTTCTGAGAGAACGGCAGTGTCATTGCTGTGCTTTGAGCTTTGCTGTGTCACATTACATTAGATAGCTAGTTAGTTAGCTTATATATATAATACAGATAGTGGGAGATAGTGGGAGATAGTCAGTGTAGGTTAGATAGTGATATAGTGTAGCTGATAGGTTCCAGTGCAGGGTGTTAGGTAGTGTGATGTTCTGCTGTCCATACATGCTATATACATAGTGCTGTGATGTCACAAGTTCACAACAATACTTAGTGCACTAATCACTAATATGTAGTCAGATCTGCTAAAAGGTGAAGTTGCATGTATTGTGCAAAATAAGCGCATCAATAATTGCCGATTTGCGCAGTCGCGAATATATCGGAGCACTCTATCTGCATATAAAGCTATTGTAACGTTCTGCCGTGCCAACCATTTTCTCCAGTCTCAGAAACTTCTAGCAGCTTGAAAAATGTAGCAATAGTAACCCACGCCTGTATTGATTGAGCAATACGCTCATATTACATTGCCGATTTTCTTAATCAAGAAAATAACCTATTAATCAATTTAAAATCTAATAGTCGAATTTATGATGAATATTTGCCAAATATTCGCAAAATATTGCCAATTCGAATATTGCCCTTGCCTCTCATCACTAGTACTTAACAGAGTTTGTTCATGAACTTTTCCTGTAATTGCAGCTCAGCCACTTTCATTTCAAAGGGGACAATTCGCAATACTGGGTACAATCTGGGGACAAGAGTTCCTGGAAAATAATCAGACTTTGTAGTGATGGCCGAATATCCTGAAATATAATTCAGGTCTGGTTCTTTTGAAGCAATTGTTCGATTACATTTAAACCCAAGTAGATTCAAGCCGACTTGAAAAGCTTCAAATGCATCATATCAGCATCATATCCAGAGGTTGTCTTTTTGAATTAGATGTTTCAGTGGTGCCAGTATTGCTGCAGAGGTTAAAGAGGTGGGTGCCAGAATTTCAGTACTCAGACCATATGCCGCACACTGCATTAAATTGGTCTGCATGGCTTCTTCTAAAGATGATGCACAAGAAAGCCCTCAGTTTCCTGAAGACAAGCAGACTAAGGACTCGGATTACTGGAACCATGTCCTGTGGTCTGATGAGACCAAGATAAACTTATTTGGTTCAGATGGTGTGAAGTTGTGTGGCGGCAACCAGGTGAGGAGTACAAGGACAAGTGTGTCTTGACTACAGTCAAGCATGGTGGTGTGAGTGTCATGTTTTAGGGCTGCATGAGTGCTGCCAGCTGTGGGAAATTACAGTTCATTGAGGGAACCATGAATGCCAACATGTACTGTGACATACTGAAGCAGAGCATGATCCCCTCCCTTCGGAAACTGGGCCACAGGGCAGTGTTCCAACATGATAACGAATCCAAACACACCTCCAAGACGACAACTGCCTTTCTAAAGAAACTGAGGGTAAAGGTGCTGGGCTGGCCAAGCATGTCTCCAGACCTAAACCCTATTAAACATCTGTGGGGCTTACTCAAACAGAAGGTAGAGGAGCGCAAGGTCTCTAACATCCACCAGCTCCGTGATGTCATTATGGAAGATTGAAAAAGGATTCCAGTGGTAACCTGTGAGGCTTTAGTGAACTCCATGTCCAAAAGAGTTAAAGCAGTACTGGAAAATAATAGTGGCCACACAAAATATTGACACTTTGGGCACAGTTTGACCATTTTCATTGAGGGATGTACTCACTTTTGTTGCCAGTGATTTAGACATTAATGGCTATATGTTAAGTTATTTTGATGGCACACCAAATTTACACTGTTACACAAGCCGTACACTGACTGCTTTTTATTGTATTGAAGTGTCAGATCTTCAGTAAGACCGAAAAAAGACATTTGTCCATCCAGTTTGGCCTGTTTCCTGCAAGTTGATCCAGAGGAAGGCAAAAAATCCCTGTGAGGCAGAAGCCAATTTTCCCCACTTAAGGGGAAAGAAATTCCTTCCCGACTCCAATCAGGCAATCAGAATAACTCCCTGGATCAACGACCCCTCTCTAGTAGCTGTAGCCTGTAATATTATTACACTCCAGAAATACATCCAGGCCCCTCTTGAACTCTTTTAGTGAACTCACCATCACCACCTCCTCAGGCAGAGAGTTCCATAGTCTTACTGCTCTTACCGTGAAGAATCCTTTTCTATGTTTGTGTACAAACCTTCTTTCCTCCAGACGCAGAGAATGTCCCCTCGTCACAGTCACAGTCCTGGGGATAAATAAATGATGGGAGAGATCTCTGTACTGACCCCTGATATATTTATACATAGTTATTAGATCTCCCCTCAGTCATCTTTTTTCTAAAGTGAATAACCCTAATTTTTATACCCTTTCAGGGTACTGTAGATCCCTCATTCCAGTTATTACTTTAGTTGCCCTCCTCTGGACCCTCTCCAGCTCTGTTATGTCTGCCTTGTTCACAGGAGCCCAGAACTGTACACAGTACTCCATGTGTGCTCAGACCAGTGATTTGTAAAGTGGTAGGACTATGTTCTCATCACGGGCGTCTATGCCCCTTTTGATGCAACCCATTATCTTATTGGCCTTGGCAACTAGTGACAACTACTGGGAAAATGTAGTATTACAAGTGACAGTGACCACGACAGGGGTAATGTAGTATTACAAGTGATAGCAACCAATACAGGAAAAATGCAGCATTACAAGCGCCATTAACCACTAACGAAGAAATGTGGAGGTGCATATATCAACCGAAATGAATATTTGACGATGTAACATGGAAGAACCAGGTCCATCAGTGTAATAGTCACTTCTTATTAGAGGCCCTTGGGTCTGGATAACAGAGAGGAGTCCCAAGTATTTAAGTCCTCATGCTACAATAGAGCTTACAGAAAGTTTTTTTTTTTTTAGTAGAAAACAACCTCTTCACAATCTTATTTTAGTATTTATGCTATTGAAGTTAATCATTTTCCTAAATGTACTAATTCCAAGAGGCAGAAGAGTTTAGAGATATTTTGTCCATGCCGTCGAAGAGTCAATTGTATTTTTACCTGAGGGAAATCTTTTTTTCTGGCAAAGTATAGTAGTTGAATTAAACATACATTGAATGGGAAAAAGATTGTGTTATTGCAAAGCATGCAAAGTGCCACAGACCCCTCCAGGCAGAGGAGAGAAAGGTCAAATGATAATATACATTTTACCGCACACACTGCTCTTAGCCTGCGAACTGTTGTTTGGATGGAAATAAAAACTACCATTGATTTTTTTGTTCTTGTGCTGAACATTTAGAAGTTGGCTGTGTCATTCACTTCACTGCCAATGTTATATATTTTTTTTATCTAGTTTTCTGATATGTAATTCTTACTTGGAGGGATACAGTCTGTTCTTAAAAGAATGATGTACTCTTTGCTTATCGGAACTAAACAAGTATGAATAGCCTTTATACATAGCAGCTGTAAGCTCTTGTCTACTTTTGAAGACTGTTCCTCATTTCAGGGGTCAATAAAGTCAAGCCATGCAGGGGCGGCCTGTCCAATGAAATCAATATGATCTTCGCATCACCTGATTCAACAACAGTCCTTTGGTCAGATTCATGGGTTGAAATGAGACTCATAAAGAGGGAACTTTCAGTCTTACTTAAAGGGACTGTCTAGTTAGAAGTTGAAAAACTGATATATATGTCAATTAGTACCTATGGTGGATGTTCTCCTATTTACAATATTTTCCCCAGCTCTGGCTGTTTTGCTGCTACTTAGCTTAGCTCTAACAGAGAAGAGTTGTGATCTGTGACTACAACTTAGTTACAGCATCTACAGGGAATCTGAGGTTGTCTGAGACACACCCCCATCTCACCATTGGTCCGGGATATTATTCTCTCCCACCCTCTGCAGCTCTTCTCTTCTTAGATTGGCTGCTCTACATAAACACAAGTCTATTATGTGCTCACAAAACAGGACTCAATAAGATATCATGATGCCTGATTATAAGAGTTGACAACATAATACCTAAACTATGTAAAGGTTGTATGCATGATGATGTTAGCCCAAAGGTTCCTGAGGACCTATTAAGCAGGGCCTCCAATCTCTCATTGGTACTGTCATGCTTCGGATTGTAATGCTTTTTCATACTTTTGATAAATATAGCGAAGCATGAATAATTTGCCCTCTAGCTTTATGTATAATAGAAAACTAAATGGATATATTTCTATACCAGTCCCATGATAGCATATTTGTCCTACTTAAGGAACCAAGGAAGATCATTTATGGAGACAAGTAAAACATTAACCCTGCTTGCAAAATTAAACAGGTCATAGAATATTGAAGAAGTCAGCTGAATGGTGCAAAAGCGTAATTCAACTTGTGTTGCGTTCCAGATGTGTTCCTTAGTGGCATGCATGGGAGGGTCATTGAACACAAGGGATGGGACAGGCAGGTATAAAAAGGGGGTTGACGCTTGGTCCTGCGACACCTTTCCCCCCATATCTTCCCCCTTAACGATAACTGCCTGGCTATTTGAATAGTGATATTCTCCAGCCACTGCTGAATAGAAATACCGCCATACTGGACTCTTTTACTTGAGTACCCAAAGGCTCCTGAGGACCTATTAAGCAGGGCCTCCAATCTCTCATTGGTACCATCATGCTTCTGATATAACGGTTCAAGAATTGTAATGCTTTTTCATACTTTTGATAAACACAATGATGGATGGGATAATTTGCCCCCTAGCCTTATGTATAATAGAAAACTAAATGGATATATTTCTATATCAGTCCCATGATAGTATATTTGTCCTACTTAAGGAACCGAGGAAGATCATTTATGGAGACAAGTAAAACATTAACCCTACTTGCAAAATTAAACAGGTCATGGAATATTGAAGAAGTCGGCTGAATGGTGCAAAAGCGTAATTCAACTTGTGTTGTCTGAGGAGTAATGTCCCACATAAATGATCAACAGTATATATTATTTATCCTTCATGTTCATCTATGTAGCTGTGTATTACTTATTATAGATTAAAAATGCAGAATCTCATACCCAACAAGGGAGGCTTATACATCACCAAATTTTAAATGTGAAAGTAATAAAATACTGTAATACAAAATGCAGCTTATAGGCAGTCCTAGTGGAAGGAAAGCAAGCCCTGTGCAACATTACAGGGCAAAAGATTCTGGGTTTGGTTAGAAAATCCAGCAGAAACTGAAGAAAACAGGAAGTTCTTTCTGTAAACATCCTGCTAGCATGCAGTGAGGGTGGGGTGGGGAGGATGGTGTGACCAGGGGAAGCAAACTGCTGACATGAAAAACGGGCTATAGAGCAAACTATTTAGTGTTTAGGGTACTCTTGGCAACTTAAAAACATAGTTACTAAACTTGGAGAAACCCTTTAAGACTCCATATTCTCACCAAACAAATTCAACAAACTATCCGACTTCATTTTGGATCACAACCCCCGGGTTGCCAAAAATAAGCACATATAGTGTACAGAACTCTTGATAGACTATTGCAAAATTAATGTTTTTTGTAAAGTTGGTCACTTGTACCACATGTCACAGAATATGTATGTCAAACCAAGAGGAGAGGTAAGGAAGGACTCATCTGTATCTTGTATGTATTTCTTACACTGATGATTTGTTGGTCTTTCCACCAAAAAAGAACTTGCCACTTCCTTCAAACAGAAGATACCTCTAATAAGCATGGAATGGAGATATTTAATATACTGTACAAAATCTTAGCTTAACCAAATCATTACTCAGTAATATACATGACTAGAGAGCGAATCGATTCTGTAGAATCAATACTCTGTCCCTGATGTTCGACCCAAACACCAGGATGTCGTCCATAGCTTTTGAGGGCATTTGAAACACTTTCGATTCAGGTCAAATCAATTTGGGTCTGAACCAAATCAGATGCCCTATTTGGTTGAATCGGACCCAAATCGAATAGCCAGAGGTTCACTCATCACTACTGTATATATGCATATAAACTGAATTTTGCAATACACTATGGTTTGAGACATAATTTTAAGTTTGTGCTCCTGTATCCAAAATCTATATAGCCCCCTCCCACTTACCAATTATAATACTGTTATCCTCAAGAGCAGAGGGGCCATTGGACGCCTTCAAGAACCAGGGCCTAGGTACATCTTCAATCTCTGTGCCCCCTATACACCACTGGTTTTTAGCAGCCTGTAGTTTCCCCCCTGCACTCTCTTTAAACCTCATTCACCAATCATTGTAGAGCAGCAATCCCCAACTAGTGTCTCATGTAGAGATGAGCAAAGTATTGGAAAATAAGATTTGGCTGCTTCAATGAATTACTTCCTGAAGAATTACTTAGTCACAAAGTGCATTTCTTTGTAAGTAGTGGGTGTAATGACAGGGAACGGCATTTGCGCCACTCCCCATCATTGTACCCCTCAGATGCCATATTCTTAGCTGAGCAGCATCTGACAGTGACCAATATTACAGTTAGAGATGAGCGAATTTTTCAAAAATTCGATTCGCCGGTGCGCAAAGTTTTTGGGAAAAAATTTGGTTCGGTCTGAATTTATTCATGGTGAATTTGATAAAAAAATGTCTATTTCCTGGCTTCAGAGAGCCTTTATAATGGTGTAGAACACTGCCACAGGTAGATGTGGCTTAAAATGTACAAAAAGGTTGAGGAACTTTGGTCTAAACTAGTACCACAAATAGTAAATAGAGAGCAGCTTCTCACTATCCCTCTCTGTATTTTAGTGAAAGCACCAAAGAAAACACAGAATCTGAGGGCTGAGTCCACTGGGAGGGGAAAGTTGTCAGTAGGCATAAACTGCCAGAAGCACAGGGCTGCAGGAGGGGTGAGTATTCCTGTGGTCATGACCGCCAGGAGTGGGGAGATGTCGGTGGGCAACCGGCATTACATACTGCTTCTGAAGGAGTGATTGGCAATTTTTATTTTTACAATATTCATCCTGTATCTATTGTGTAGGATACATTTATATTAGTGGCACAACCCCTTTAAGTACAATATATCACTTCTAGAATCTCGGGAGCAATATCTTGTTCTGCAAAGATCTTTCGTGAATTAGTTTGTCTGTAAATTTCCAGCGACGGCGAATGTATTCTAGATCTGAAGCTGATCTACTACAATACTACAATATTGACTCTACAATTTCATATCTTTATATATATATTATTACAAGAGCGTATATCTTGTATTTTATAACCTGTGTGCTTATATAGTCTCCAAGCTGCCATTGAAATTTGTTACATTGCTCTAAAAGTTCTGCGCAAAATGTAAAAAGGGGAAATCAAATCAAAAAGTTAAATTCGAGTTTGGTTATTATATTGCACTTTAGGATTATGCAGTCATCATTTGGCAAACTTAAAACTATATGAACTATCTGCCATGTAACACTTTATATGCTAAACTCACTGTGCAATTTTACGAAGAAAGATGCTAACAGATTTATTACGCACTCAAGATCGTAAAAGAAAATGGAAGCCTCCATAAGGCTTTTATGGTTACTTTCCAAAGGGAAAAAAAAATTACAATTCAGCAGAACAGTAGGGATAATGGTACAATGCACTAAATAGTGCTTTCATTTCATAAAAGAAGGGAACAGCTAGGCAATGTACCTCTATGAAGGCCGAAATATAAAAGCAAAACACAATTTCTTTAGCTTTACCCAAGAGAATATCTGTAGGGTGTTCAGAAGTAATGGACATACCTGGACCATGGTGCCAGACAGACTCTCTACCCAGGGGCATAGCTAAAGGCTCATGGGCCCTGGTGCAAGAGTCCAGCTTAGGCCCCCCTTCTCTTAATGCTTTGTGACCAGGGACAGGGAAGCACATAGCCTTCGTTCTGCCTGAGGCAAAAATTGAAACAGCATCCCCCTCCATGCCAAATACTTGACCTCCAGTCAGAGGTGTAACTTGACCAGCATGCACTTTCTATAATACTAGTGTCCTCTTATGCACCACAAGAGCTCTTTGGGCCCCCTCAGGCTCTTGGTTCTGGTAGCGACTGCTACCTCTGCGCCCCCTATAGCTACTCCCCTGTCTCTACCATATAAGAAGACACCGATATTATAAATGGTCCTTGATAAATGAGTGGTCCTGTTGCAGATTTTGCAACCGAGGAGCCTAGAATTACACCTCTTATTATACAAAACGATTAATTGTTCTTAGGTAGCTAACTCAACTAGATTTAGGACCTTTTTTTTGTAAATTGGTGTTTTTGACTTAAATTGCCTTCTTTAACTCTAATATGGCCATCATAAGCACCAAAACAGAACCTGCTTTCATCACTGAACATTATTGTTTGGCAATGATGGCAGCATCAGAGTTTATAGTAGGGTTGGAGAATGCCTACTGCCATCATATATAGTGCGGACATACAAAGGACCAACATCAGGTGTCATGGTGTGGGGTGCCATTAGCTTTCATGGCTGTTACTGTATGGTATTCATAGAAGGAAGACCGAGCAGCCTTCAGAATGATCTGGAAATCAGGTAACCAGTCCTACTGTCTTTTTTGACTGGTATTCTAATAAAATAATGCCCATCCACTGCCCATTCTACACAACGTGCTCTTCCTGCACCAGCACTGCTCTTCTGCAACCTGAAATACATGGGATACATCAGGCAGAGTGGGCACAAGCAGGAGAGCAATGTCTTAGGGTACTTTTACACTTGCGGCAGGACGGATCCGGCAGGCTATTCAGCCTGCTGGATCCGTCCTGCCGCAAGTGCTGGTGCACTGCCGTGCTGCTGCTCCGTCCCCATTGACTATAATGGGGTGGGGGGCGGAGCTACGGTGCAGCATGGCAGTGCACGGCCGGAGATCGCTGGACTAAAAGTCCTGCATGTCCGACTTTTCAGTCCGGCGATCTTATAGTCAATGGGGACGGAGCGGCAGCACAGCAGTGCACGGGCACTTGCAGCAGGACGGATCCGTCCTGCCGCAAGTGTAAAAGTACCCTTATGTACCCTGCGTACGTTCCTCTCAGCTCTGCTAATATCCTGCATACCACATGCAGGAGATAGGCTGCAACCAGAAGAGTCAGCAGCTCTCTACCCTCTCCCCATTGACACACATACACTCTTGGCCAAACCAAAAATGTATGGGGGAATGAGAAGAAATAGCCACCTGCCATATCAGCTGTTGATGGTGTGTGGCCACCTTATAGCCCTGATAAATGGCTTCCTTCAATTACAAATAAAGGCTTTCTGCTGAAACACATATTGTGGTGGACGTCATGCTTGATGGTCATCAGAGGATGTGTTGGTCATTTTTGTTTACCTGTACTGCGTGTTCTTTGTCCTATATGCTGTTGTGATAACTATAATAATTATACTCCAGTGCATTCATCTTACTGATAATTTGCTATTTGTTGGGTGATCCGTGTCCCAATTTTTTATTTGATTATTTAAATTATTGTAACATGGCCCATGTTTTTCATCTTATTTGGGTTGTTACGATATATTTTTTTGTATTTTATTTTTGGATGAAATGAAGATCATTTATCACGCCCAGCTGTGACATGCCGGGGGCCCAAAGCCGACCTCTAGGACGTCATTCAAACAAGACACAGGCAGAAACAGACCAGGGACCAACAGAGTACTTTATCACACATGTAATAAAAGAACATGACAGTAACATATGCAGGTTAGCCAATAGTGATAGACCTAACACAGAACCAAGTGCACCGTTAGACCAGAGACAAAACCCAGAGGACGGAGATCCAGTGAGCTCCGTTGTTCACAGAACCCCTGGTGGTGGGGATGAACTGGGCCAAAGGCTCACTGGTCGCACCTCCAGGAAGGTCCTGGTACACTTGGCCCCTACCTGCAGAGAACCACACTGGTGAAACCACCAGCGGAACAGACAACAGAACTGGAACCCAATCAAACACAGGACATGGGTCAGACAACAAGACAAATGGGAATCAGCACAGAGGCAGATGCCTGGACCCCAAGCAGAATGGAAGCATGGTGGTCTCAGGCAGAGCAGCACACGGACTTGGGATCCTCCCTCCGGGGAGAACCCAGGGACCCTCTTGCGAAGGCAGGACAAACACAGGAACAGAAGCAGTAAGGCACTGCAGGACAGACATGGAACAGTCAGGATCAGAAGCAGTTTAGCACTGCCAGGCTGTCAGATACAGTAGAGCACTGCTAGGCTATACAAGGAACAGAATGGATCCAAGACAGAGAACAGGTACAGAAGAAATGGCAAGGTATGGACAAAGATAACAACATAAACATCATACAGGACAGAAACAGAAGAACAGGCAAGGGCATAACAGCTTTAACTAGCTTTACCAGGCGATACTACAAACAATGGCAGATAGCAAAACCCCCTGGGTCAGCAGTAAGGGGCTACACCCAGTAAGGCACAGGACAGACTGACCTCCTGAGTGAGCAGCAAGGAGCTACACCCAGCAAGGCAAAAGAAAGACTGACCACAAGCCCCACAGCTCACAGATGGATATAACTGCATAATCAGGGCACCTGATAAGCCACACTCAGGAACAGATCAGGGAATGTTAACTCCATCAGAACCAAACAGGGAGGGGAGCCTGCATGAACAGAGCAGTAAACACAGGCTGCAGTACTGGATGTTGCCACTGGCAACCAGCATACACGGAGTCCACCACAGCCAATACGCCAGAGCACAAACAGCCTGTGTCACAAACAGAAATGCATCATACTAAGGCCCCTTTCACACGGGCGAGTTTTCAGCACGGGTGCAATGTGTGAGGATGACGCATTGCACCCGCACTGAATCCGGACCCATTCATTTCTATGGGGCTGTGCACATGAGCGGTGATTTTCACGCATCACTTCTGCGTTGATTGAAAATCGCAGCATGCTCTATATTCTGCGTTTTTCACGCAACGCAGGCCCCATAGAAGTGAATGGGGCTGCGGGAAAATCGCAAGCATCCGCAAGCAAGTGCGGATGCAGTGCGATTTTCCCGCACGGTTGCTTAGCAACGGGACCAGATCTTTATTATTTTCCCTTATAACATGGTTATAAGGGAAAATAATAGCATTCTTAATAAAGAATGCTTAGTAAAACGAAGATGAAGGGGTTAAAAATAATAAAAGTTAACTTACCTTAGCCACTTGATCGTGTAGTTGCGATCTCTCCTCTCTTTCCAGCATCAGCTAACAACTAGGACCTGTGATGACGTCACATCATATGGTTCAATCACATGGTCCATCTTACCGTGGTGATGGACCATGTGATTGGACCATGTGATGTGACGTCATCACAGGTCCTTTAGTTGTTAGCTGATGCTGGAAAAGAGAAGACAGATCGCAACTACGCGATCAAGTGGCTAAGGTAAGTTAACTTTTATTATTTTTAACCCCTTCATCTTCATTTTACTAAGCATTCTTTATTAAGAATGCTATTATTTTCCCTTATAACCATGTTATAAGGGAAAATAATAAATTCTCCAGAATACTCTACCCGAAACTGGACTTCAGTGATGAAGTCCGGCTTCGGGTCTGGGTACCAAACATGGCGATTTTTCACACGCACGTGCAAAACGCATTACAAACGTTTGCACCCGCGCGGAAAAATCGCGTATATTCCCGCAACGCACCCGCCTCTATATCCGGGCGTCAAACATGGCGCACATGTAAAAGAGGCCTAAGACCCTGTTCACACTCAAGGCCGCAGCCAGCATGCAGTCCCAAGCAACCAGCATAAACAGGAGTCAGCCTGCAGCCAGTACGCGAGGGAGCTTGCAGCCAGCCTACACGGCACCAGAGACAGAAACTGCACAGAGAAGCAGACACGGGGAGCACACATATACACGGGCACAGTTCACACACACACTACAGCCAGCATGCAGTCCCAACAACCAGCATACACAGGTTTCGGCCTGCATCCAGTATGCAAGAGAGCATGCCGCCCGCTTGCACGGTCAAAACTGTCACAGTGAACTGCACCGTGACACCTGCACTCTACAATTCTGGTTTCAAAAAGTTGCAAAATGGAGCTTTAGAACTCTTTGGGTTTACTTGTACAAAAATGTTGTGGCTTTTTGTATCTTGACATCACTCCACTTTTCAAAAGTGGGTAAGAAAGTAGACAAGGTTAGGTATGTTAATTAGTTTCACTCCAGATTTATCACATTAAATTTTGCATGCACAACTTGATTTTTGTAAGATCATGAGAAAGCTCGGCAATGTAGGCGGTAGACAACAAATGGTGCTGATGACTCTGGATATGGACATATACCAGCAGACCTCAGTCTGTAAGTATTCATGTTACTTAACAATACTTTTTATTGTTCAGCTTTTGATAAGGCATATCGGGTTTTTTGCACAATGTGCAAATTCTTTCCTCCATTACAAAGAAAACATACAGCCGATGCATTAACAAATACAACATCAGGCCAAGATCAAACATTTCACATAACTCCATACAGCTAAAAAGCAACTGAAGGTAGAAATGGAGAACAATGGAAAACAACCTATTGTTTCCTCTTGTGAAATTTTATGCCGAGGCTTTTGATTGCTTATATGTAGCTATGAATTTCTCTATTTTATTGTGTTCATCAATGATATTCAAAAGGTTTTAAGTCAATATCTAAGCCCACGCTATACAGTGCTCAGGAATCTACTAGATAAATGGAACAGTTTAAGGCATTTTCTGCTTTTTAGCCAGTCTCCTAAACTCAATCCAAAATCTTTGGAGGGAGCTGGAACTCAATGTAGCCCGGCAACAGCCCCGAAACCTGGAAGATCTGGAGGAGTAGGCCAAAGTCCCTGCTGCAGTGTATTCAAACTTAGTTAAGAACTACAGGGAACGTCTGACCTCTGTAATTGCAAACAAAGGTTTCTGTACCAATTATTAAGTTATGTTTTTCCATTGTATCAAATACTTATTTCATGAAATAAAATGCAAAAAAATTATTTTCAAATCATACAATGTGATTTTCTGGATTTATTATTATTTTTTTTTAGATTCTGTCTCTCACAGTTGAAGAGTACCTACGATAAAAAAAAATTGATCTTTCCATTCTTTGTAGGGATGTTTGCAATTAATCATTCTGTTGGGTAATGATAGGGTCATCAATGGAAAACAATCATAGAGACTACCATTTTAGCATTTTAGACTGGTCTGGATCCTCAGGCAATAAGACCCAGGGGTCCATGGGAGTTATAGATATGGTATATTCAAAAAGTTAAGAATTTGTCTAGTTCATTTTATGCACACTTTGTCCTGAGATCCAGGTGTCATATATGACTGAGGGGATGTGGGTCTTCTCTAGTGTTGAGCGCGAATATTCGAATAGCGAATTTTTTTAGCGAATATCGACACTTCGCTAATTCGCGAATATTTCGAATATAACGCTATAAATTTGCTATTTCAAATATTCGTTTTTTTATTTTTATTTTTTAGTTATATTTTTTTCGTTCCCACTTCCCAAAAGTAGTTCTTACCTGTCCTGAGGATTCCTGGCTTCCTGGCTGCTCTAGTCAGTGCCCGTTGCCGCTTCTGCCGACTTCCTAGCTCATGGAGCGTCCCCATCACCATGGGAACGTCTCCATATACTAAAATGTACTGTCGGATTTGAGGAATTACGTTGAAATCGCAATGCGATTAATTCAAGTTATATTAATCGCATTGCGATTTCAACTTAGCACTGCTGCTATATTCCATATTCGTTAACTTTGTTAATTCTAGCAAGCTGACCCATTATAAACCCAGCTCTAAGTTGAAATCGCAATGCGATTAATATAACTTGAATTAATCGCATTGCGATTTCTACTTAGACCTGGTTTACTATGGTTGGCTTGGTAGTATTAGCGTAGCGAATATGACGAATGTATTCGTCATATTCCTCAAAACGAAGATAACAAAGTATTCTACATCTTCGTTTTAGCAACCTATTCGTCAACTTCGCTAATTCTAGCAATCAAATAGGAAAGTTGACTATAGAGACAGTTGTGTTAAATTCGCTATGCGATTATTATTATTTTTTTAATAGAATAATTATATTACTTGATAATTATTATAATTATTCTATTTATTACAAAAAAAATTATATAATCGCATAGCGAATTAAACACAGTTGTCTCTATAGTCAACCCTCCTATTTGATTGCTAGAATTAGCGAAGTTGATGAATAGGTTACTAAAACGAAGATGTAGAATACTTCGTTATATTCGTTTTGAGGATTATGATGAATACATTCGTCATATTCGTCATCTTCGCTATAATTCTAGATATGAAACCAATAGGAAAGTAGCCTAAGTTAAAATCGCAATACGCGATTATTTAAATCGCATATTAATCGCGATAACTAGAATAATGACGAATATTCGATTTCGACGAATATGAAACGAATATTCTTTCGAATATTCGCGAATTTCGTCGAAATCGAATATGGCACCTGCCGCTCATCACTAGTCTTCTCTAGGCATGCACCCTTCAGCACTGTTTAGATGTTCAAACTCTGAGTTACACCCTTGATTTGTCAGTACAAGACAAATATACACTAAATATACAAATCCTGGAGATAGGTTCTTTCAACTACATCCATTATTAAATATTTGGTGTACGGCATTATTACTGTAACAGTGTGGATCTTATATGGCATCATCCACCAGTGATCTTCAATTTTTGGCTCTCTAGTTGTTGCAATACTACAATTTTCCCCATGCTAGGAGCTGTAGTTTTGCTATATGTTTACATCACTGTCTGGAGACCACTAGTTTACAGCAAACCATATAGTGTTTTATGGTATTATTAACAGAGTCACTGGGTCTGTCAAAAGCCACACTTAAAGGAACCAAGACATACAAAACCAGACTAGAGATGAGCAAATTAATTCTATAAATTCAGAATTTTTCCAGGTTTTCTAAATTATTCAACCTAGCAAATCCAAGTTACTTGTGACTTTATTTTAGCAAACTAAAGAGTAACACCCACTCAAAATATTTCACTGGAAAGGAGATATGCAAGAAAGTTCTCCTTTCAAAAGGTTAAGAAAACTGAGTGTCCCTAAATTACACTTTTCTGAATGATACATGTAAGCCAAGTCTCCTTCCAAAAGGAAAAGAAACCTGAGCATCTGAAGTGAAAACAGCCCTGGTTGGTTGGGTGGGTGGCTTTTATTGGGTTCTCATGAGTACTCTTTATTATGGAGACCTCCTAGTATGCATGATAATTATGGTAGTCCAGCCAACATGGGGGCCAAAAAATTGCAAATTAGCATCTCTTACATCTGCTGTCATCAGAGAGGCCTAGTGTTCTTTTCGCCTAGAAAGAAAGCTAATTTGTATATACTTGGGTTTCTTGGAAAGATATTAAAATTAGCTTTCCTTCCAAAGACGAAAAGAACACTAAGCCTCTCCAATGTAAGCAGAAGTAAGATATGATAATTTGCATATATTTTTTACAGAAATGCAGAGCAGCATTCGCTGGGCTACATTACTCCTGATGCATACTAGGGGCTCTCCATAATGAGAAAGAGTACCCCCTAGAAACCAACAAAAGCTCAATGTTATTTTCCTTTTGGAAGGAGAATTGTCTTGCACATCCATTTTCAACTGGAATACAATTTCTTGTCCTATAAAACTTGAATTTATCCTCTGATTTTTTAGAAAAAAAATTTAAGTTCTAGTAGTATGTTATATACCAATTTTCAGGGCAATTGGAGCATATTTGATTTGGGTAGAATCAATTCAGGCACGGATTGAATTTCAAGAAATTCACTCATGTCTAGACCAAATGATTAAACTAAATTTGTATTTTTGATAAAGATCTTGTGTTCAACAAGTCAGAGCCCAAGAGACAAGTCACCGGAAAAGACTAAACTGCTGCTAAAGTGATTCCTGGCATTGCATTCATTTAACCTTGGCTCAGCAGTGCAAACTCTTTAATGCAGGAGGTAATCCCTTTAAGTAGAAGTTAAATCCTTAAAACGCTTGTGTGCACTGTTTCATGCCATTTTAGAGATGGAAAGAGCCAGGAAACATGCAAAGAAATTGAAATTTTCGCCTCAGGACATTTTGTTCTTCATAAGCCTTGAGGTAAAAAAAAGAAGTATCTTCTATTTATATAGGATTTATATACCACAGGACAGATGGTATATAACTTCTAACGGCAGTTTATAAGTAAAGTGTGGGCTGGCCAAGATAAATATGAATAGATAATAATTGTATTATGCCTCAACAGCAAAGATCTTAGCTGACCCTTAAAGTTTTGCTACTTAGAAGCTCATGCTGCTTGTTTCCTCCTTCGTAACCTTTATTAACTTTAGGCCAATTATCCATCCCTTTGCTTACAAACAAAGAAGCTCCTCTGGGGTGGTTCTGTGAAGGTTCTGACCACATAATAGCAGAGATGTGACCAATCAGGGCTGAAACCACCCAATAGCACACAATTAGTCTCACCCTATGGTACATATACCCTTGTAGTGGCTCTCCTCTCTAGCGAATAGAGGATGGCTACAAATGGAAGATTCTAATTTTCTCTAATAGACACGAAGGGGGGCATTAACTATCAGAAATAGGAGTATTGCTGGCGCAGAATGTGGCACAAATGTTATTTGCACTTCATTTTGCGACTCTAACCCGCTCACATCTGGTCTAAGAAATGGGCGTGATGTGGGGGGGGGGAGGGAAAGGGGCCAGGATGCCCATCTCAGTCATAATTTTCTACACCTGGCTGGCTTACATTTAGACCGGCGGTAGATATGCCGAAGTTATGTAGAGGCCGGTGCCTCTACAAAACTTTTGCGGATCCATGTTCAGCTAAAGGGCTTATGGCTTATTAAGCTAAAAGGGCTAAAACAAGTGTCTAAAACACTGATCTTAATAAATGACCCCCTACGTTGTTTATAGGTTCAGGTCATATAACCTATAAGTGACCAATTGAGCAAGTTTAAGTAGGTTTAATTTGATTATTTTGCTATTAAGGACATGCATTATTACAAGAGATTGGTTTGCTTAAAGGGCACCTATCCCCTTTCCTGACTTGTCTGTTTTAATAATTACTTGCATTTTTCATGTAATAATAATTCTGAGGCATCTGTTCTTATGACTCTATGATGTGTCATTCCTCATTCCTTTATTATTCTTGCTAGAAGTTATGAATGGATTAATTGCAGTTTGCAATGAAGGTTCAGATGGGTGTTACCTGTTGGGGGCGTGTCTCTGCACATTCTAACACTGGCTAATTAGTGCAGGGTCACGTGATCAGAGAAGATGGTCACCTGACGGATTGTCATGGTGACAGCTAAACACAATGCTGGGATGAATTTCTTGATCGCTAATGTCGCGACCACGTGACCAGCTGGACGCATTGTCCAGGCAGGTTATCAAGGAGAAGGCGCTCTGGTGGTTAAATGGGGTTAATACGATTGAGCCTGGGCCATTGTGACAGATTGATGCAAGTGGGCTGGGCTATATAGCTTGCGATTTAATGAATAAATAAGTAAATAAGTAAATAAATGAGTTATATACTGTTCCATGTCCCCCATATTGGTATATTCACCTACCTCTGGGAATGTTTTTATATCACCATTCATACACATTTTTAATCCAATCTATTTACAGTATGTGTCTATTTTTATATCACCATATCTATTTTATATCATCTATTTATCTATCTATTTTATATCTCCTTTCATACATATTTTCAATCCAATCTATTTGCAGAATCTATTTTTATCCATCAAATTGTCCCCCCACTTTTTATGTTTGCTAATGAGCACACATAAATAGATGAAATAAAATAACAATAAAAAAATAAAAATAATAATAATAATTAAAAAAAAACTTTTACAGGTATGGCAAAATTTTAAATGTGTGATTTGTCAGGTTGACTAATGAAATTGAAATTCTAACTAATAAAAAGGTAATATAATGCAAAATCTAAATGTAAAATACATTGATCAGAGGTCACAGGAATTTATTCTGTATCGTGTACAGTATGCATGTATTGACGGTCAATGCAATTCCTCAATGCCTCACAATGTGGACACTACGGACAATGCCTCCATACTGCCGGCAGGTGAAGTCTATGTGCAGCATTCCTCTGCTGAGCCTGGAGATTGCCTCTGCCGCCTCCTCTCTAACAAAACATCTTGAGCCTGTGATGTAACTCCTAATGTACAATATAATCACTGTTATTTGAGGTCTGAATCCAGTGCGGAAAAGCAATAAAGAGGAAATAGACAGGACACAGTCCACGCTGCAGCAGCGTGAAGAAGCCTTGGTACCAGAGGAAGAGTGAAATTGTCTCCCATCCTCCAAAGTAATAAAGAATAATAAATCCGTGTGTCACAAGGAGAGATGTGTGAGCATTAAGGCAATTTATGCAAGCCCAGCTTACCGGGATCTTCTCGGTGCGACATTTATATAGACATGTGCCTCGCTGGTCCTACCAATGTCAGCAGGAGTCTATTGAAGAGATATTTGTCTTAAAATCCTACGTGACAAGCACGAGGAGGTAGCAGAATCCAGAAAATCTTACATCAGTGAAGTCACACTTGAATTTAGGTGCTACAGCTATATAGCATGTGTAGAGATGTGTCACATACGGCGCCACCAGTCCTTATACCAAGCTGTGATTTCTGTGTTTGCACGTCAGTCTAATAAACCATCTTAAAGGGTTTGTGATCAATGAAAAAAGCATACCGTAGTTGTTGTTTTATTTTTTTTTCCAGAAACAGACCCATGACCTGCATTTGGTATTGCAGCTCAGCCTCTTTCTATTGAATGATGTTGAACTGTAATACCAGAGTTTGTCTATGGTGGCGCTGTTTCGGATAAACAGCAGGCATAATTTTATACAAGCATTTTAGCTCTTAACAATTCAGTGCAGCCTTGAATAGCTAAGTCATACATTAAGTGCAAATATAAATAATCCTTATAAGGTTATTGTATGGGTGAGCAGCTAAAGGCAGTATGAGGTAAACGGGAGGGGGGGGGGGCAGGGGGACACTGAGCTAGCTTTCTATGGTTTGGTTTAGTATTTCACATACAATGCTCTATAATTGCTGGCAGTACTCAAAGAGAACTTTTGTGAGTGTTGCTTAACCTTAGCCTATAAGTCCTACTCCTGCCAGACAGTTAGACAAAGCCTGTGAGTCCTGCTTCCCCTGAACACTCATAGAGAAATCCTGTGAGTGCTGCTTCTTCCAACCACTCATAGAGAAAGCCTTTGAGTCCTGCTTCTTCCACCCACTCACAGAGAAAGCCTTTGAGTCCTGCTTCTTCCACCCACTCACAGAGAAAGCCTTTGAGTCCTGCTTCTTCCACCCACTCATAGAGAAGGCCTATGAGTTCTGCTTCTTATGCCCACTCGTAGAAAAAGCCTTTGAGTCCTGCTTCTTCCACCCACTCATAGAGAAAGCCATTGAGTCCTGCTTGCCCGCCCAGTCATATAGAAAGTCTTTAAGTCCTGCTTCTTCCCCCCACTCATAGAGAAAACCTTTGAGTCCTACTTCCCCACCAACTCATAAAGAAGACCTGTGAGTCCTTCAACCCCCGCCCACTTATAGAGAATGCCTTTAAGTCCTGCTTCCTCCACTAACTCATAGAGAAGGCCTATGAGTCCTGCTTCCTGCACCCACTCATAGAGAAGGCCTATGAGTCCTGCTTCCTGCACCCACTCATAGAGAAGGCCTATGAGTCCTGCTTCCTCCACCCACTCATAGAGAAAGCTTTTGAGTCCTGCTTTCCCTGCCCACTTATAGAAAAAGCATGTAAGCTCTGCTGTCCCCACCCAATCATAGTATTTCACATAAAATGTGTGACTCCTGCTTCTCTATCTACTCATAGACAAATCCTGTTAGTCCTGCTTCCCCACCCAATAACAGAGAAAACCTATGAGTCATGTTTGCCACCCACTGAGAGAAAAAGCATGTGAGTCCTAATCTCTTCGCTCCTTCATAGAAAAAGCTTTATTTTACTAACCCATATAGTATATAGTAGTATATAGTATTTGATGATATAATATAGTATATAATAGTACATCATTAGTACTAAGTCAGGGCAACTAGACTTGTTTTTTTTTGTTTTTCCCTTGAAGATGTTTCATTAGTCATCTGACTTGCTTTCTCAGTTAGAATGGCTGGTACGCGAAATCTCCGACATTAAATATTGGTGAATCACAAACCAACACCAAAAAGGAGCCAAATGCAAATATACGTATAAATATGCTTTATTGATAGATAGAATCTAAAAATCTGCAACAGGAGGTGCAGAGATTAAAGCGCCATCCTAGACCAAGTATTAGCTAGTAACATAGGGGAGAGGATACTGCATGCTGACACACATATATTGAATATAATCATGTACTTGGGTTATATCAAATGTAAACATTTACCCTACCCCACCCCCGGACGAAGGCTCGCCAAAACGCGTGTTGGGGTGGCGCCATCCTGGTCCTTTGGCTTTATTATTTCTCTGGGTAAGATCTGCATTGATTTGATCAATTTCCTGCACTTGTACTAATATTATTGGATTCGTAATACGGAGGTAGTGATTCATGTCAGTGTCACTTTCTCTCAGTAGGGTAAATGTTTACATTTGATATAACCCAAGTACATGATTATATTCAATATATGTGTGTCAGCATGCAGTATCCTCTCCCCTATATTACTAGCCAATACTTGGTCTAGGATGGCGCTTTAATCTCTGCACCTCCTGTTGCAGATTTTTATATTCTATTTATCAATAAGGCATATTTATACGTATATTTGCATTTGGCTCCTTTTTGGTGTTGGTTTGTGATTTGCATTAGGAGTATATGCATTGATATTATTTGACATGTGGGTTTCTCATATAGGATGCCTAGGTAATTTTGACCATACATTGGTGGTAGGCAAGAGATACCCCCTTGGTCTTTTTTTGTGTTATTAAATATTGGTGACTTATGCTTCAGTAATGGTGATAAGATGCTGTCTGCCACTTACAATGCTGTTCTAACACCTCTCTCAAGGCAGCTAAATAACATCTAATAGCTTCAGTCATATAAATGCAATCAATCTCTTCCATCCATGACTGATGCATGAGCTGCCGGTATTTAATGTCTGAGATCCTGTATAGGTCATTCTGTTTGAGAAAGCTGGTCAAATGACTAGCGAAACGTTTTCAAGGAATAACATTTTTGGAACAATAATTCTCACTTAAAATTCTAAAGTATAGAAAATTCTGTTTGTGCCTCATTTCATGAATTGAGGCAGAGAAATGGCATACTAAAATATGATATCACACAATTGGTGATATGTGGGATTTCAGCTGTCTAATGGCAAGCTTGGTCTTTCTATATGAAATTGCCTTTCAGCTGTTTCTCGGTGGGCTGGGTTCACCCATGTGCATTCATTTCATCTACTGTAACCTCCATGGCTCATGGTCTTAATGAAAGCAGATTTACACTTTGAGAAGATGGTGACACTCCTCTCATGGGTTCCTGGTGGAAATCAATCGCAGTGGTCAGCAGGTGAAACCTCTGTATTATGTACTGGACACTCCATCCTTGTCTTCTATCATTTCTATGGAGTCACATGAGGACCTGTCCCCCACCCACTGACATGGCTGTATTTTTAATACTTGCATTTCAAATAAAATAACAACTGTAGAGCATTTATATGAATAGAGGGACTACTGGCGGCTTCCAGTTGGAGGTGTATCCCTACACACAGCGTTCAATCTGGCCTTGCGCTGTGATTATAGGGGCGGCCATCTTGCCTATGTGGTTCTTAAACAACATTTAGAGATACGTTTTACGGCAGCCACATGGACCATAGACACGAGGGGACCTCATTGACTACTATGGAAGAGTTTTCTAGGCATGCTCGGTGACCTGTGCATGACAGTGTTGTGTGCAAGCTCAGGGGGGACTTATAGCACTGCCATATAGCGCACCATATTCTTCAATGTAAGCAATGTTCCTAGAGGAGAATAACTATGTCATTCAGAACATGAAGGAACAGATATAAATTAGGGATTGACATCTATTCGGCAGCTGACACTACCCGCAGACGTACCCTGCACACTGCTACAGACGTGTTCCGTAAGGGAACATGGGAACACGAGTATATGTCATCCCAGCACATAGCTCATCGTTCTAAATGATTACAATGAAATCTAAATGTTGAGCACGACAGCAAAAAGTTAAAGTCAACGTAGTGTCGCGTGCTCGTCAGTGGATGTGTGTTCAGAATTCAATAGCCACAATTATATACTTGTCCTTTTGCAGACAGTTCGACATGTGGACGTATACAGCTAACACTAAATTTATCAGCTTCAAGCCATTTAACATAGAATGGTTCTATATATTAAAGGGGTTGTCTCACAAAAAAATCCATTTTTTTTCAAACCAGCACCTGGCTCTGAATACTTTTGTAATTGCATGTATTTAAAAATGTACTCAAGCCACTGAGTTATTCAACAAAATGTGTCTGTATAGCGCCACCTGCTGCTTGTTCCTTCCCTTATTTCTCCACCCCAGTAACATCGTTGAGGTGGTCACACATGCTCAGTTCCATTTGTTAACTGTCACTAGCCTATCCTCTGTTCAGGGGCGGATAGACCCTACAGGGAAATTTCCCAAGGGGCCACCCAATATCTCCCGATGGCCGCAGGCCAGGTGAGTAATGATTTGATGTAGAACGGTTGCAGTTGCCCTCTTCAACTGAACTGTATTACCATCCTCATGACAGTGATACAGTTGAATACTGTGGAGAGGGCGTCAGTATTTTGTGCTGCACTGTGGCATTTGATTCTGCTGGGGTGGTACTTTGTGCTACAAGTATTGCAGGCACTGTCTACTTCTGTTGTCCCTGCCTACCTTGTGTTGCCCTGTCTTCTATCAGTTTAGTCCCACCTACAATATGGGGCCAATATTTTTTTTTTTCCAGGGCCGCTTTAAGTTCCCAATCCATCCCTTCGTCTGTTAGAAGCTAAGACAGGGAGAATCCGGGAGTGGTGGGTGAGCCGTGCTGTTACGTAGGGCTCCTAATGGTGCCCTGCAGTGTGTTACCTTTGGCACTTGCCTTTACTACTTTTGATTGATTTGATTTTGTGGCTATCTGTGGTTTGTCAGCTGGCTCACAATCCTTATTTTTATTATTATTATTATTATTATTATTATTATTATTATTATTATTTATTTTTAGAGCGCCATTCATTCCATAGCGCTGTACATATCATAAGCGGTGCACATACATAATATAGGCAATCGCCTTAAGCATGAACGAGACAAGTTACAGACTGGTACAGAAGGAGAGAGGCCCTGCCTGTGAGGGCTTACAATCTACATGGTATGGGGGATGGAGACAGTAGGCGAGGGTGAAGCTGGTCATGGCGGTATAGAGGCAGCGGTGTCACTGGTCGTAGGCTTGTCTGAAGAGGTGGGTTTTCAGGTTGCTTTTGAAGGATTCCACTGTAGGTGAGAGTCTGATATGTTGGGGTAGCGAGTTCCAGAGTATAGGGGATGCACGGCAGAAATCCTGGAGGCGAGTGTGGGAAGAGGTGATAAGAGGAGAGGAGAGAAGGAGGTCCTGTGAGGATCGAAGATTGCGTGTGGGGATGTATCGGTAGAGTAGCTCAGAGATGTAGGGAGGGGACTGGTTGTGGACGGCCTTGTATGTGTGGGTTAGTAATTTAAACTGAATTCGCTGGGCAATGGGGAGCCAGTGCAGGGACTGGCAGAGGGGGGATGCAGAGGAGTAACAGGGGGAGAGATGGATTAGTCGGGCAGCAGAGTTGAGGATAGATTGTAGGGGTGCGAGAGAGCTAGATGGAAGGCCACAGAGGAGAATGTTGCAGTAGTCTAGGCGGGAGATGATGAGGGAATGTACAAGCATTTTTGCCGATTCAAAGTTGAGGAAAGGGCGGATGCGGGAGATGTTTTTGTATATTATGTGTAATTATTATATACTAGCAGAAGGACCCAGCTTCGCACAGGTATATTTCATCTATTTAATTTAATATTTGTGTGTGTCGTTAAAAGATATTGACCGTATCCACTATAACAGTGCCATCTACAGTACCCGGCCGCTTTAACAGTAACCTCCACGGTGGCCACCCCTTTATTAGTGACCTCCACAGTACCTCATCTTGTTAACAGTGATTTTCATAATAACTCGCCCCCTTAACAGTAACCTCCACCGAGCTCCATTCCCTTAAAATGTGACCTCCACGACACCCTGCTCCCTTCCCTTAACACTGATCTCCATAGCGGACTGTCCCATTAACTGTGACCTCCACTGTTCCCTGCCCCCTTAACAAAGACCTCCACAGCGCCCGCCCCTTTAACAGTCACCTCTACAGCATCCTAACCCCTTAACAGTGACCTCCACAGCAGCCTGCCCCTTTAACAGTGACCTCCACAGCATCCCGACCCCTTAACAGTGACCTCCATAGCAGCAAGCCCCTTTAACAGTGACCTCCACAGCGGCCGCCTCTTTATTAGTGACCTCCACATTACCCCATCTCCTTAACAGTGATTTTCTCAACACCCCGTCCCCTTAACAGTGGCCTCTACAGCAACCTGCCCCTTAACACTGACGTCCGTAGTGGACCGCCCCCTTAACTGTGACCTCCACAGCAGCCTGCCCCTAGAATGGCCAGATGTCATTATCGCCTTTATCGATCATTGTGCCCTCTACTTACAAACAAATGCACTTCATGGTGAAGTAATTCATCATGAAGCAAATTTTTTTTTAAAAGTTGGATAGCAGCCGAATCGAATATTTAAGAACTTTGCTCGTCTCTAGCCCTATCCCATGGTATGATAGACATTTACCCACTTATACTCTCATTGCATCTATGGGAGAATAGATGGAGCGACAGAACCATGGTAGCACAAGGTGTGCCTATGTGGTACCGAGCCATAGGTTACATGCAAATAACAATGCCGTGTGTCTGAGTCTCAAGGTTAAAGGGGTTATCCCATGATTAATGTAAAAAAAAACAGACATCTTATAGTGCATGAGAATCTCTTTCTAACAAAGTAAGAACCAGCCCTGTACCTCACATGGATCCAGAGATCTCCACATCCATTGCTCTGCTAGATTTATATCAAGCTGACAGCTCTAGGGGAGTGTCTTTTCTGCTGAAGCTCAGGGGGCGTTTCTCAGCTCTCTCTATCACAGCTCAGGGGGCGTTTCTCAGCTCTCTCTATCACAGCTCAGGGGGCGTGCCCATGCTCTCCCTATCACAGCTCAGGAGTTAGTTGAAGGATGAAACTGAGCATGTGCGGCCATCTCAGTGAGCAGGTCAAAGAAATATGAAAAGAACAAACAGCAGGTGATGCATTTTATAGAAAATGTTTAATTATATGCAATTACAAAAGAATTCGGATCCAGGTGCTGGTATGAAAACTGTAGAATAATGTTCGCAATACAACACTTTTAATACGAGTAGTTTGCCATAGGAGACTGCTTCATTTACCCCCTTTCTCTAATACAAGTTAGGTTACAGGGTAGAAGAAAGAAATCAGCACATTGTCCTCTACCTGATGCTGTGATGGAAAATGATGATGCTAGGGGTGCCCTTCTGTTCTGTGTACTTTACCGTGTACAGATGTAGCTCTGCTCTAAGCGCCACATATCCCTATATCAGTGATGCCAGGTTTCAAAAACAAAAAATGCACTGGTGCTACTGCTGAATAAAAATTGGTAATGCTGTGGAGAAACTAGCCAGTCCCACAACTGGCTGACATAGGAATAAATACAAAAGATCTAGCAGGACTGTAGGTTGTATACTCCACCTATACTCCCTGCCCTAATAGCAGACCATGCAAGACTACTAATTACTTGATTGTTCCATCAGTGGTGGAAAAAGGATGATGTTGGGAGTGTGCCCCGGCCTGTAACACGTCTCCCTGTATCAAAGCTCGCTCTCAGTCGGGAGCACTCTGTGATGTCACTAGAGCTACTGGTACTACTGAGCACCAGGATTACATCGTTTGGGCACACACAAGCTTGTTTCACCACCAAAGGAACAATCAAGTATACAGACTGCACATCAGCCCAGGTAGTTTCCTTACAACATACTTTAACTCAGTTGTCCTGCGTGGTCTATTGTTAGGGAAGGGGTGTATAGGTGGTAGCGCCCAGCCTTCAGTCCTGTTATGGTGTCAGTTTTCAGATAGATAGATAGATAGATAGATAGATAGATAGATAGATAATAGTAAGAAGATGAAAAGCAGCACACTGCAGTGGGGTGCAATTCCGGAAACTGACCTGCGCCAAGGTCAGAAATCCATAAACAAGAAGATACGGCAGCACTCCAAGTTCGGTGAATCACCGCTTCATTCACCGAACTTGGAGTGCTGCCGTATCTTCTTGTTTATAGATAGATAGATAGATAGATAGATAGATAGATAGATAAATAGATAGATAGATAGAAAGATAGCATGGATAAGATCTTTTGTATTTATTCCGATTCTAGATTTCAGCTTTGATAAGACAAAAAACATGCTTTTGTGATATTGCGTCATGAGATGTCTATGTTATATCTTCTTATGTGTGGCCACCCAGTGGCTGCATTGTGAATAACAGCCTGCTAAGGGTTTTGCTAGCAATTGTTGAATGTGCTTCTTAAAAAATTTGATTCATAACCAAATTTGAACCGAGATATCTGTATGATAGTGAAGGCTATAGCGCAAGTTATGATTGGTGAAAACAAATGTGGTTCAGACACTTTACTGTAAATATTTTCTAAAGGTCATAAAAAGTGTATATTCAATTTTCTGTATCACGATAAAAACATTGGGTAAAAAAATATGGACAGCCTGTATTTCTCATTATATGAATGCAAGCTGGCTTCAGCCACTTTTGAGCTCCTGCTTGGGATATATTTTTTAGCTTTTTTATTATTATGAATATTAACCTCATTTCTATGATGATATCTGTGTCATGTAAATGTGTTCTAAAACTAATCTCTTTTTCATACTTTATAACAGTTTTGACAATATTAAAATGAAAGACTGAAGGAGTGGGAGAACCATGATGTTCTCCTGCCTGACGCCGTGACGGTAGAGACTATGATATTTGCTCTTGTCTTTAATTTCATCTTATATTCAGCTTATCCTGAGGCTAGGATTTTAGAAAATGTGGATATATATAGTATATGGCTGCCATTGGGATGAAGGGCTCATATCATCCGACCAAGGCAACATCTACATTGGGGATGGTCGTTCTACATTTTCTCTTCTTATGAAAGCTTTCCTTCACTCTCCGAAAACAAAGGTGGGGGGTTTCTGAAATGTATCTTCAATGTCCTAACCAGGGGTGTAAAAAGGGAACCATGGGGCCCCATAGCAAAACTTGGAATGGAGACCCACTTCATTGTGACCACCTTCAAGCAAAGTTCATAGCTCGAGGAGCTTTTGATTACATTGCTTTACCCAATTGAAAATGTGAAATGCACAAAGTGATGTCACAGTAGTGGGCATAATGTGCCCAATGATCTCACAGCAATAAGCTTCACAGTGATGTCACAGTAGTATGATAAAACTGACGGTAATGTACAGAAATAAATCAGTGATGTCACTGCACAGAAAAAGAAATTCACTCTTCCATTGTCCATATACATGACTAACAGCATAGAGTGGAGATGGTCCCCCTTAGTTATTGAGCCCCTAAGTTATCAGCTGCTATGCCTTCTACCTTGGTAGTTATGCCCATGGACCTATCCTTTGGATGTTTCCTTGATGTGTGATCTGTGGTGGTCCGATCCCTGAATAGAGCCATGATTATAGTGCATTAGATATCCTGTTCTACAAACTTTACATAGATTTTTGATGCTTAAAGGGATTGTCCCATAAAAAAGTATTCTACAGGTTTCAAACCAACACCTACATTTTATGTCATAATAAATTGAGCATAGCCACTGAGTCAGTCAATAAAATGTGTCTGTATAGCGCCACCTGCTGGCTCACTTCTAATACCGCACATGTGCCAAGCTGAAAACAAAGCATGTGCGGCTCTGTTTCTGATTCTGCACTAGGTAAGGAAGAACTGCGCATGCGTGGCCACCGGGCGCCGTACTCATTCATTGAAATACAGCCACACACTAGATGAAAATGTTTTCGGCCACCGCGCATGCGCGGTCAGTGCATTCGGGAAGCGAAAGGTGGCCGTAACTAAGGGAGAACTAAATACAACAAAGAGGTAATAGGGGGAGAATTTTAGCGAGAACAGTAGGATTTGGCTGAAACATTATATTTAGGAAAATGATCATTGACACAGCGCTGACACATTAACCACTGATCCTTTTGATGGGATAACCCCTTTAATCATGGGATAACCCCTTAAAATTTGGATAAACTAAGTGTCTTAATAAACTCTAGAAATGTTTTGGCATCAAGACTAAGATTGGTCCTTAAAGTTCACCTGTCGTTTCAGGTGACTTTTCACAATAAGCTGCCATATGTGCATATTATTATATCTGGCCATTATATGACAGTTTTTAGCCGTTTTCTCCTCTGTATACTCCTTCTGCCCCAGAGCTGGTGGCTAGAAGTTAGCTGTAATGGTGTCTGCCCATAGAAATACACATAGAGACAAGTGACTGCTGCAACCTCTTTCTAGGCCAGTTCATTGGTCACATGGCCTATGTGCCATCCGATTCCATTCACGTAAATAGGCCTGGGTTTGCCCTAAACCATTTACTATGCTGTAAGAAGGCCGCAACGATCTGACTCCCGGAACCCTGTCAATCAGCTGTTTGAAGTGGCTGCAGCACTCCGGTGACCACTACGGCCTCTTCCTAGGCCACATTTATTAGTCACATGACCTATATGCAGCTGAATACTATTCCACTGGACTTTGATACGAAGCACCACCGCTATTCAATTTATGGCCCTGTGCTCGGTCTGCTGTGAGTAAGGCCCAGTGTTACCAAACAGCTGACAGGCGTGGGTGCGGGTAGTCAAACCCCCACCGATCAGATACTGATGACTTATCTCATTAGTAGGTCCTCAGCATTATACTCACCCCTCAAAACTTTCTGCCTGCATCAGTAGCCCAACACGGTCAAACTTTTCCGGTATCAGCAAATCTCTCTTGGAAATCCTCCCTTCTTTCCCGCTCCATGCCTTTGACATATGTTTTCTGGCACTTTCTTTTATACAAGGTTGTTAGAAAATCTATAATTACTTTACATCACCCTTTCCTCTGCATATCAATAAATAAAAACTCCTGGAAAAAATATATTGAAATAGGTTCATTTTTCCACTTTCATTGAAAACAAAAGTAAACTGCTTGTTCTCGGCACATTAAATTCATATTTTTAAGCTCGGGGAGAATATTGTGTTTTGCTAAATCAATATTTTAATTTTCTACATGTTTTACTGTCTTTTTATTTTTATTTTTTCTGGAAATACTGTGCAGTTTGCATAAGAATTTTTCTCTACAAGAACTTGAAAAAGAGATAAAACATATTTAATTTTTGTAAGTGTTATATATACCGATGAGCCATGACATTAAAACGATGTGAATAATGCAGTGTATTACGTAGCTACGCTTTCCCATGTGTTACAAGCTGCTGTACACGGAACAACTTTCTATTATAATGACATGGAGTTTTTCAGGAGTTTGTTGGGGTGGAGTTAGACTATAATGGCTAGCTTTCATTCCCCATACGCATCAGTGAGCATTCACCCTGTTACCAGGTTGACCAGCTGTTCTTCCTTTGGTTACCACCTTTAGTAGGTACTGCACTAGCTAGAGGTGAGTAAATCCATTCTAAATGAAATTGTTACAAATTTGGATTCAAGCGATTCAATAAATCAAAATGGTAGCCACCATTTTACAGGTCAGAAGACAGAGGAGAAGACATCTGCCTCCAAAAATGGATCATTCATTAAAAGGGTTGGCCACCAAACGCATAAAAAAATAAATAAAGCGTCCCAGATAATAACTAAAGCCACAAGATATTTGTATCATGAGAGATATACTGTGTATATATAATTTTTCTAATGTGTTCAGCATAGCATGCTCCCATTGATAGGAGGATGTGTGGGCGGAGCAGATTCAAAGTGAAAGTAAAAATCCCAGCATGCATCACAGCATCCTCTTCAGAGGAGTGATCACATGACATCCCTGGCCAAACAAAAAAATCTTTTTTTGTGTGTGTGTCACCATTTTCTGAAAGCTATACTTTTTCTTTCTTTTTTTTTCTGCCAATCATCTTGTGCACGGGCTCATTTTTTGCGGGAAGAGTTCATGATTTTATTGGTACCATTTTTGGGTACATATGATTTTGTGGATCATTCAATATTACTCTTTGTGGGTCAAGGTGACAAAAAAATTGGTTGTTTTGACACAGTTTTAATTTTATCGTTTTACACCATTCACCTGAGGGACTAGACCACGTGATAGTTTTAAAGAGCAGGTCATAACAAATGCAGCAATACCTAATATGTCAACTTTTTTTCATTCAGATTTTTTTTTAATGTTACGTTTCAGTGTATCCTTTTTCTCAAAGACAGTGCATGTGAATACCACTGGATTTCTTGTCATAGGGTCGGATCAGTTCTTGAAGTTAACATGTTGGAATGAAGAAAAATGGGCAAGCATAAGGATCCTTTACAAGGGCCAGTTTGTTACTGGGTCAAATCATCTCCAAAACAACAGGTCTTTTGTTCCTCGAAGGCAGTGATTACTACCTACTACCTCAAAATGAATAAAATTTGTCTTAAGTTTCCCAAAAATTCTGACTTTAGCCGAATCTGAATCTTTTGCAAAAATCGTTTTCCACCATTTAACAGGTGAGAGGACAGAGAAGAAGGTTTCTGCCACCAAAGACAGATAATTTGTGGACCATTTTAAATAAACAAAAATGCAGTTATTAAACAAGCTGTTTGTTACCACCGTCAACCATGCGTTTACCCATAGGCACATATGTAATTGACTTTAAGATTACCAATGCTGTCTAATCTTGGCATTAAAATGCTTGAAAGGGGTTGGATACATTTCTAGATGATCTCAGAGAGTCACACACGACTTTTAAGGGCAATCTGATAGTTTTCGATTTGGATCAAATTTATTCATACCTGAATCGAATCTCCCAAACAATTTGTTAGAAACGGCCCCAAAACTAATTTCAAGAAATTCACTCATCTCCAATACAGTACCTATGAAAAGTGGTCCAAGGAAGGGCAACCGGTGAACCAGGGACAATCATAGCATTCATCATCAACTCCTCCCTATTAATTCGGAGTATGGCACCAATTGATAGGCTCAAGAAAAATCCTCATTTGTGAATACGATCACGCTACATTTCCATTGTCATCTAATAGTTTATTTTCTTCAAATTCCACAAACAACTCAGAAAAGCATTTTACAGAGAAATGAGACAGGGATGGAAAAAAAAAAGCCGTCTCATCTCGTGAGGATAATGAATAATACATTCAGAATGAAATAGGATTGTTCTTTCCTACTTATTTTTACTAAGATCCCAGGATTTAATGGTTGATTTGTTTTCAATTCCTTGTATCCATCCTCGCTATGTATATGTACTGGGACTTATGCTGTCTGCCACAAACTGGGATTTATTTAGTTAGCAAGGGTCAGTGAACATGTAGCGTATTTTAACAAACTGATATTGAAGGGGGGGGGGAGAAAAACTGCATTAGAATGAGCTCTGCATAACAATGGGCTACAGACGGTGGCACACATTTACTGTAGATATAGCAGAGTACATGCTGATTTTTCACTGTCAATTTAAAGGAACTTATTTCGTCTCCCTTGTCTCCTGTTTATAAAGGGATTTTAACCATTCCGGCAAAAGATCAGAGGGTCGGAAGCCTGAACGATGCATACAAAGGAACAGGCAGCCCATCAAAGAGGTGGGATATTGGCTCTTACTTGTCTCAGTTCGATAGGTGTCAGGAAATCGTTACATTTTGACAGCTGGTATATTGCCCGCAGTAGCGAAATGATTGGGCCCTTTCAAGACGGAGCGGAACAGGTGACTGTTAACAATTCATTTCACGCAATCAGAGGTGGGAATCTTCTCCACAGTGAAAAACCCAATTGTTCCGTTTTGCCTGTTATGTCTTATCACAATAGACCTGGCATACCTAGACAATCAAATGTAATCAACATGGTTCCTCGGGTAATAACATGTTTAAAGTCACCATTTGTGATATCTCCGGCAGGAACTGGATTTTTTTCTCTTTATTTTGAACGCCTCTTTGCTTTAAGGTATATATACAGTATATGTACTACTAGGGAAAAGGGGGTCAGTCAGTGCATCCTAATCTACAGGTGCACGTTGCCATGGCTAAATACACACAGAAAAAGAGAATACAACAGCCCTGCAAACCGTATGCCATCCGGAGAGGTATAGAGTGGACTCTCATTGCATTTATTGGAAGCCGTCTGGCACCAGGTAAGGTACAGAGTGAGCTCAGCATGCTGTGGAACTGACACTCCATGAATTGTATAGTGCCGTGAGGCCTCATTACAGCTACCATTTAGTGTTAGGTTCCCGTCTTACAGAGATTGCCTCGACGTTTGGCAGACCGGCCCAAATAATTTTGTACAAAATATATTTGCTAAGCATCTCAAATTTACTATATAAGTATAGGATTAACATGACAATTATCATTATTATGACATTTATGTACTTTATTTGGGTTGCAGAGTGCTGTTGTACTCTCTCTCTCTCTCTCTCTTCTTTATTCACAGCCAAATGCTTGGATCAATTTGCGCCAAATTTGGCAAGTATGGTGCATGGGAAGGTTTTAGATTTAGTTTCGGTTGTCTAACACCTACTGTTCTTGAGATGGTCACAAAAAAAGCTAATCTGCCGCCATGACATGATCTGTAATAGCCAGTTGAAGTTTGCAGGTCCTCCAGTCGTAGCCTTACTGACATGCACATGGCCCATGATCCCTATAGGCCTATAGAAGCTCGCAGGTCCTTCATTCTTAGCCTCACTGACATACCCACAGTTTTACACTAGGTTCCCATAACAATCCAGTCATTTTTTTTTATTGTTATAGGGACACTGCAAATTTCACTGTTATGGGCAGGGCCTTTTCTAGCACCAGGCAAGGGGTGCGACGGCACAGGGCGCTACCTCAAGTCGGGGATGTCCCTTGCTGCCTCTCCATATTCAACTGGACTGCGACACGGCTGAATGCTGCGGCAGGGCACAGGAACGATATCTCCCTCCTCTGCAGTACACTCTGATAAGCTTCAGACCTAGTGCCTGCAGCCTATCAGAGGCTGGAGCAGGTGGCGTACTGATGTCATCATCATCGTGCAGCCTGGGCAGGGCTACATACAGCTCAGGACACAGCCAGAAAGAGGCCTGTATTCTGCACCATTTCACTGCAGCCGCATGGAGGTAAGTATTTGTGTTTATTTATTGTTTTGCATCATGCAGTTGGCCCGCTATGTTGAGCTTTATTATAACTGGGGTGGGTGGAGCAGTACCGGGGCACTAAAAGGGAAAGCTTCTGTATTAGCATCCATTATAAGGATCCTTTTTGTTCTGTCACACATAAGGGGACATTTTTTTTGCACTTCCACACATAAGGGGCATTTTTGTACTGGTACACATAAAGGGGCATTTTTTTTCCTTCAAACATAAGGGCCATTTTTTGTACTGGTACACATTATAAGAGGACTTTTTTGGACCAGTACACATAAGCCAACGATTTTGTACTGGTACAAATAAGTTGGTATTTTTGTACTGGCACACATAAAGGGGCATTTTTTTGTACTTCCACACATAAAGGGGCATTTTTTTGCCTTCAAACATGAGGGCCATTTTTTGTACTGGTAAACATAAGGCAACGATTTTGTACTGGTACAAATAAGTTGGCATTTTTGTACTGGCATACATTGTAAGGGGACATTTTTTGTACTGACACATATTGTAAGGGAGTCTTTTTGTACTGGCACACATTATAAATGGACACTTTTGTACTGGCACACAGAACGGGACATGTTTTGTACTGGGAGACATAATAAAGAGGTATTTTTCTACTGGCACACATTATAACGGAATATTTTTTGTACTGGCACACATTATAACGGAATATTTTTTGTACTGGCACACATTATAGGGGAGGTTGTACTAGCTCTCATTACAAGGGTGCTCTGTGGATGTCACTGTTATAGGGGCACTGTAAATGTCACAACAAACTAAATATACCCATGCAAAGCTGGAATATTGCATTTAAAATTAGGTGTTTTTATCTTTCTTCTTTAGTTTCTTTGTTGGTGTCATATGTTATTTTAGGCTTTGTTAGTCACACTGAGGCAGATGATAAAAGCAGACTTTGCAGCCATGGAAGGATGTGGCTGTAGAGAAAGATTTGAGGTGGACCACCCAACACCAAGGGAAAAAAAACAAAGTAAAGATCAGTGTCACCATGAACTGCCGGCAGCATGCCTGACCCAACGGCTAGGAACCAGGCAGCCAGTCAACAAGCAGTCAGGAGAAACCGCACCAAACCCCGTGTCCATCTCAGATTCAGTTCACACTCAGGGCCGCTGCCAGCAGGCATTCCCCAACCAGCACACAGACAACACACCAAAAGAATGCAGCCAGCAACACGGCACAAGAGCAAGGAACCACTGAGAAATGGACGAGGGGAGCTAACAACACTAGTGACGGTTCACAACAACGGCAACAATAGAAACCGAGAACCGCACAGTTAACGAAAACTCCCCTTTTGCCCGCTCCCTCCGGAGGACAAGCATGAATGCCCAAAATGTGAGGCGATCCATGCTGCACCCACTTCCGCAGGACGAAAACTCCCCTTTGCAAAGCTCCATCTCATACAAAGGCAGACATACCAAAACTCTCTGGCTCACAACTCCAGTATAGGAAGAGCCAAGAGGCCACACCCAGCTTCACCTTGCACACACCTTAACCCCCGTACACACCAAAATGGGAAACAACACCAGAATTAAAGGGGAAGTGTCCACACATGCTTAAACAACACATTGCCACTGGCAAAAAGCATGCATGGCACAAGTGTCATGGTCCACTACCACCAGACAATGACACAGCGGTGACAATACCCTTCAGTTATGCTACAAAGGACCTGGGCCTCTCCTCCTATACACCTTCAGGTCAAATCAAAGAGAGAACAGTTGAAGATCTCTTTCTGTGGTCCCATCATTCACATTGTTTGTGGGTAATGAGAGCAGGAGCAAGCAGCTTGGAGAGATGAGAGCTCCTGTTAATTGACACATTGATATTGGCAGAATGGCCGCTGCGACCTTAGGTATATTATAATATGTCTTGAGGAACCTATTACACTGTCACATGATCTTCAAGCATGTAAACAAAGATATATTACCAACAACGGGGCTGCAAATCGACTGAGGAGGGCAAATGAAGAAATATTTTTCTTGAGGTCTAATTTTTCTTGTGCCGTGTCCAGTTCTGTATTGGAAGTTATGTGAATGGGTGCAATAAAATGGAAAATGTATTTCTTTATAGATATTATTCTGTAAATGCCAGTCCATTACGAGAAATAGCCGAGCAGAGCAGAATGAACAAGAAAATCTGTTGCTAAGAAAACTGGCTTTAAAGTGTAAGCTAAGTGACTTCATGGAACTTACGTAGCAGATACAACTAGGGATGCACGAATCGACTTCGGATGAAACATTCAAAGTCGATTCACATAAAATCCGTACAGTATTAGAATGTATTGGCTCAGATGAGCTGAAGTTATTACTTCTTGCAAAACTTTGCGTAATAACTTCATAAATTGATTTCTATTGTAAAAAAAAAAAACATTTCCCGAACCTCTGCCTGTTTTGAAGAAGCCAAGGAGATTATAGTCCTCTAGATCAGCGTTCCTCAACTCAAGTCCTCAGTAGTGCTGAGCGCGAATACTCAAATAGCGAATTATAATCACGAATATCGCAACCTTCGAGAATTCGCGATTATTTAGAATGCAGTGCCATATATTCGTAATTTCAAATATTCGTCAATTTTTTTTCATCTGAACCCATTACCTGTCTGCTTCTTGCTGTGGGATAATGTGAGAAGGCTGCAATATCGTAGTCTGTAGTGAATTAGAATATTCTTCATTATTTCATTTATTTTAGCTTGTGTGAAAAATAAATGAAAATCGAGTAAGGGCGGTTATAGGCAACTTTCCTATTGGGTTGGCTTGCTAGAATTCACGAATATGTAGAATATAGTGTGATATATATTCGTAAAAACGAATAGTTGTTTTTTTTTTGTTTTTTTTTTATCTGAACCCCTTAGATTATTAAATGTAATGGGTTCAGATAAAAAAAAAAAAGACAAATATTCATTTGTACGAATATATATCACACTATATTCTACATATTCGTGAATTCTAGCAAGCCAACCCAATAGGAAAGTTGCCTATAACCCGCACTCGATTAATGCGCATATTACATTGCCGATTTTTCGCATAAGCTAAAATAAAAGAAGTAATGAAGAATATTCTAATTCAGTCAGGATAAACTCAGGGTATTTCCAGCAGTGTGAAAAATGTAGCCAAAGTGACCCACGCCTGTATTTCGCGTTACGAATTCCCATTATGCAAATTTGACATTGCCGATTTTTTGCAATCAAGAGAATAATCTCGAATACCAATATTCACAAAAATATGACGAATATTCTACCACATATTTGCGAAATATCACGAATGCGAATTTTGCCCCTGCCGCTCATCACTAGTCCTCAGGGGCCACCTGCCGGTCATGTTTCCAGGATTTCCTTAGTATTGACCAGGTGATATAATGAAGTTACCATTCTGTGGGACATTCTCAAATCATGACCGGTAGGTGGGTCCTGAGCAGGGGCGTAACTATAGGGGAAGCAGGGGAAGCGGCTGCTTTGGGGCCCTGACCCAGAAGGGGCCCATCCAAGAGGAGGAGAAGTACTAAAAGATTTTGTCAGGGCCCCTCAACATTATTACACAATGAAATTATATACAGTGGCAGTATAGACAGTGTAGAAAACGGATGGAACAGCTGCCGGGCCTGGTCTGAGAGAGTGATCTTTACTAGCCACAGGAAAGGGGGCGGCATGAAAGAAGGGGTTGTGAAAAAATTACTGGGGGAGGGGGCCCCATTCAAAAATTTGCTGTGGGGCCCAGTCATTTTTAGTTACGCCACTGGTCCTGAGGACTGGAGTTGGGGAACACTGCTCTAGAGCAAGGTGGACATGTATATGGATGCACAAGGCTACATGCTGACATAACCTCTTCTTTAGGTTGGTACCTAAAGAACGACCAGCTAAGGCTACTTTCACACCTGCGTTTTGGATTCCGTTTGTGAGATCTGTTTCAGGGCTCTCACAAACGGTCCAAAACGGATCAGTTCAGCCCCAATGCATTCTGAATGGATAAGGATCCGTTCTGGAGGTGGACAACAAAACGCTGCTTGCAGCGTTTTGGTGTCCGTCTGACAATGCGGAGCCGAACGCATCCGTCCTGCTTTACAATATAAGTCAATGGGGACGGATCTGTTTTCAATGACACAATATGGTGCATTCGAAAACGGATCCGTTCTCCATTGACTTTCAATGTAATTCAAAACGGATCCGTTTTGACTTTGACATTTTTTTTAAAAGCTAATGCAAACGGATCCGTTCGGAACAGATATAAACATTTGCATTATAGTTGCGGATAGTGATGAGCGCAAAGATCCATATTCGATTTTGCGATATTTGACGAATAATTTGCATCATATTCGTCCTATATTCGCGATTTTGCAATATTCAGTATTTCGCATTTAATATCATGACTTGTGATTCATTTTTAAAGTTATATTCGCTTGTGCATAGAATCTATTCGTTATTAATAACGTTTAAACAGCTTTACATGTATTGAAAGCTTGAAATGGCGGGAGTCATTTGTGCGAATGGAAAGGTGCGAAAAAGACATATACGAATTTTCGCAATACATGCAGCGTACTGGAGTCTGACACAACCTGTTAACGCTTGGTGGGAAAGAGAATACAAACCGCGAATAGATTAATGCGAATATTCAAGTGACGAACATTTGCAGGACAGTTTTTACCTATTAAGTCTTTACTCTGACAGGAATAGTGGAAATTGTTATAGAAAGTAATTAAGGTTGGGGGAATTATGTCTGAATCTTTTATTTTCAAGATACAGTTTCCCTATCACTATCCATCTTAAGAGCGAATATTCGTAATTGCGAATATGGGATCATGTATTCGACATATTCGGGAAATCTCGAAATCACGATATTCGAGATTAAAATCCGCTTTGCGAATATTCGCGCTCAACACTAGTTGCGGATCCGTCTGTGCAAATACCAGACGGATCCGCACCTAACGCAGGTGTGAAAGGAGCCTAACATACACACGTGATGATTCAGTAGTTTTGTAAAGGACCAGTCTGAAATTCTTGCTAAAAGAAATTGAAAAATGATACGTTGACGGACTACCAAAGGGGCGGCCACAGAGAGAGGTTATCAATTCCAATCATTCATCTAAGTCGGATGTGTTGGCCATTGATAATCTGATTGATTTTGAGCAGATTATTTCTGAACCAATCATTACAGGAGCTGCGATAGTCATTCATAAAGGGGCATTGTCACTGTTTCACCACTCTGAGATGCGAGACTGGCCAACCCCTTTAAGGGAATTGTCTGGTTTATAAACCCATTTTCATTAGGGAACTCTGAGGGGATAAAACACAATCGAATATTCCACACTTCTTAAAGAGAAAAAAATATTTCAATCCAGCACCCGAATCTGGATGTAATTAACAATGTAGTACGGCCATTGAGTCACTCTGTAAAATGTATCTGTATATCGCCACCTGCTGTTTGTTCTTTTCCTTACTTCTCCATCCACGTCTTCCATAACATCACTGAAGTGGATGCACATGCTCAATTCCATCTTCTTACTGTCACCAGTAGAGATGAGCGAACTTCAAAAATGAGTTCGGCGTTCGGGTTGGGGTAATCGCCGCATCCCGTTATGGATTCCACTACCGCGGACTATCCCGGCATATGGAATCCATAAGGGGCGGCTTCCACGAACCCGAACTTTGGAAAAGCAGAAGGACCTGGGGTGACGTCACCATCATGTGAACAGTGCAGGGGGCGTGGCTCAGCACGGGATCAAATCATGGACACTTCATGCCAAGTTCCCCTACATTTTATAGTTGTAATCTGGGGATCAAAGCAGAGGGATACTTAGTGATCATCTTATCATCAGGGATCAATTCCCAAAAATCCCTTCAATTAGGTGCTTAGGGCTAGATGACGACGTCGTTAAACCCGGTACCAGTGTATTACTATCCTGCAGGGAGCGCACGGCGTCATAGCAACCAATGACGCTGTGCGCTCCGGCTGTAAAGAACAAATCCAGCCCGCATTACCACGGACTGCTCACATCCGGGTTTAACGGACGCCTGCATCTAGCCTAAAGGAGTTTTCTACTATTTAGATATTGATGACCTATCCTTGGGATAGGTCATCAATAGTGATAAGTGGCATAGGCAATATTCGAATTTGCGATATTTTGCGAATTTGTGACCGAATGTTCGCTATAAAATCGCAAATTCAAGAATTTGTGATCTCCAGTCATTATTTACTTGATTGTGAAAATCGGCAGTGTAATATATTTGCAATAAAATTTAGTCATTGGAATACTCATGATCAACACTAAGGGGTAGGCAACTTTCCTATCGGTTGCTAGGGATGTTGCTAAGTGCCAATATTCACGATAAATTTGTGATAAGTTCGCAATTAGAATATTCACGATCAACGCTATGCCGGAATACAAATACATAGCACTATGTTCTAAATATCCATGAATTCGTGAAGTGGTGTAATTCGCAATTCGAATATTCGCGCTCAACACTAGTCATCAATATCGGGTTTTAACACATTCATCAATAACATAATAGATTTCCAGAGATGAAGATTATGAGAGAAGCAGCGCTGACCAAATAATAAAAAAACACTTTCAGATTACTCAGAACTGGAGTTGAGCGATTTTCGATTCACGATTTGGGTACCTGGACCCGAACACGAAGTTTCCCAGAAAAGTTTGGGTTCGAGTTCGGGCATTTAATAAAGCTTGTTGAAAGGCTGCAGAGCAGCCAATCAACAAGCTTTTAAGCTGCGGGCACTTAGAAGCCATCACAGCCATGCCTAGTATTGGCATGGCTGTGATTGGCCAGTGCATCATGTGACCCAGCCTCTATACAAGCTGGATCACGTGTAGCACCACCCATCAGCTCTAAGTAGTGCAGGGACAGGAAGCAGGCAGCTGAAGTGAGGGACAGTGTTGGGAATCTCATCTGGCTATTTGTTCTGTTGGTGACTTATAGCGATTTTTTTTTGTGGGTGCAATCCACCATTTTTGTACTCCTGACACAAAAATATAATAGTTCACGTTTTGTGTGAGGTACACCTGCACTGCATATGTGGCAGGGAAATTAATATAGTTAATCCGTCTGTTAGTTCGGTTAATCAAGAAAATAATTCCTGAAGATCAGGAATTCGCGAATTCACAAATAAATGGCGATTATTCGCCCAAATATTTGCGAAATATCGCAAATTCGAATATTGCCCCTGCCGCTCATCACTAATGGTGAGGCCAGAACAAGTACAGGCGATAGTAGATTGGGTAGCTGACAGTGCCTCCAGGTCCTTCATGTTGTCTCCCACCAAGTCCCCTGACACCTGCAGCCCATGGGCATCTGTCTTTCACCTCACCCCCTTGCAAATCAGTCAAGCAGTCTGAGCCCCAAGTCATGCAGCAGTCTCTTATGCTTTTTGATGACTCTGTTAGCAGGGTTTCCCAGGGCCATCCATCTAGCCCTTCCCCAGAAGTGGGAGAGATTGAGTGCACCGATGCCCAACCACTTATGTTTCAGGATGTGGACATGGGAGGACCACCGCAGCACGTCTCTGATGATGACAAAACACAGGTGCCAACTGCTGCGCCTTTCTGCAAACCGACAAGGAGGGCAGGGGTGAGGAGTGGGTGGAAGATGATGTGGAGGATGATAAGGTCCTAGACCCCACATGGAATCAAGGTCATGCGAGTGACGTGTCCAGTTCGGAGGAAGAGGTGCTGGTCACACAGCAAAAGAGGGAGCAGGGTGCAAAAGCAGAGTGGCCGTCCCCTAGACAGTACGCCTGCTACTGCCCTCCGCACCCAGGGACCGAGGACACCAAATCCAGCTCCAAGGAGTTCCCTGGCGTGACAGTTCTTCAGACAATGTGCAGACGACAAGACACGAGTGGTTTGCACGCTGTTCAATCAGAGCCTGAAGCGAAGCATAAATGTTCTAAAAGAAAGAAATATGAGTGTGCACTCACTACACTGGGCCTTGGGAGATAAAAGTATGAATTTATTGGGTAAAAACGGCTAATCACATATAAAAGTGCATGCATAAAAATAGATGAACATAAAAAGATAACCAGGTGCGCATCTGGTAAAAAACCCCCACTAATGGTAGGACAAACAAAGGTGGTCGTGCATATATAACAATCAGCTAGAAATAATGTCACCTACAGGATCATACAATCTAAATAGAGGTATGTGACTGTATAATGGTATGAAGACATACGCAATCCATAGGCAATCCAGGAACTTGGCCACTCGGTGTCACTAATCAAATAGTGGAAACTGATCGAATAGTGGAGACTTATATTAAAATCTCTAAAGGTGTTTGATGTTCAGTTCACTCCATGGCACGGTGTATTATAGTAAAAGTCTAGTCTCTTTGTGGGGCACAGTTTGCCTGAATCCCCGTGCTGCAATAATAGATGCGTAGATAGTAAAGTGCTTACCTCCCTTTATTGCAGTGCAAGGTGGGAGAGAGAACAAGAGTTCGGCGGCGTCAGTCGCTTCGCTATATGATCCCGTGTGTAGCTCGGACGTCGGTGTCTTGTGTGTAGCTCGGACGTCGGTGTCTTGTTTGAATGCTGCGGGCTTCTGGCGTGTGACGTCACAGAGCTCGCGAGACTTCAATCCTGAGTGGGTTGTCTGATCCGATTGGAGTACTATCGGGTTACAAACCTGGGCAGAGGAAGCACCTACGCCATTTAAACTTTCACCTCCGCATCTAAAGCATCGCATGGCCATGCGAAGATTTCTGATCAAAGGTTTGTAACCCGATAGTACTCCAATCGGATCAGACAACCCACTCAGGATTGAAGTCTCGCGAGCTCTGTGATGTCACACGCCAGAAGCCCGCAGCATTCAAACAAGACACCGACGTCCGAGCTACACACAAGACACCGACGTCCGAGCTACACACGGGATCATATAGCGAAGCGACTGACGCCGCCGAACTCTTGTTCTCTCTCCCACCTTGCACTGCAATAAAGGGAGGTAAGCACTTTACTATCTACGCATCTATTATTGCAGCACGGGGATTCAGGCAAACTGTGCCCCACAAAGAGACTAGACTTTTACTATAATACACCGTGCCATGGAGTGAACTGAACATCAAACACCTTTAGAGATTTTAATATAAGTCTCCACTATTCGATCAGTTTCCACTATTTGATTAGTGACACCGAGTGGCCAAGTTCCTGGATTGCCTATGGATTGCGTATGTCTTCATACCATTATACAGTCACATACCTCTATTTAGATTGTATGATCCTGTAGGTGACATTATTTCTAGCTGATTGTTGTATATGCACGACCACCTTTGTTTGTCCTACCATTAGTGGGGGTTTTTTACCAGATGCGCACCTGGTTATCTTTTTATGTTCATCTATTTTTATGCATGCACTTTTATATGTGATTAGCCGTTTTTACCCAATAAATTCATACTTTTATCTCCCAAGGCCCAGTGTAGTGAGTGCACACTCATATTTCTTTCTTTCTCTAACCTATTTTTAGGGGGTCGGGCACCCCCGTTTTTGAGATTGTTGCACCCGTCACAATCTATCCTGGGTGTGAGCCAAGTGTCTTCTCGTTTATAAATGTTCTAAACCTGAGCACAACCTGCATGATCAGGCATCTAAGTGCAAAGCACGAGCTGCAGTGGAGTAAACACCTTAAAAACCATGAAAGGTCTCAGGCTCCTCCTGCTCCCTCTTCTGCTGCAATATCAACTGCTTGCTCCCCCTCTGGAGTGACAGTGGCACCTGCGACCCCGCAAACAGAGGATGTAGCAGCAACACTACCACCTCCGTCACCGTCACCAAGCATCTTCACACAGTCCAATGTAAGCTGTCAGCTGTCCATCTCCCAAACACTGTAGAGAAATAGGAAGTTCCCCCAGTAAGCACAGGCAGGGACGTTAAATCTCCCTAACTACACACTGGGTAAATGCAGTGGCGGTTGGGCCTGAGGCAGATAGCAGTTTAGCGCATGTCCTTCCGCCACCGAGGATTGCAGGGCATTTCTCTTTGCCTCCTGTAGCCTCCTCCTCCTACTCCGCTTCCTCCTCTTCCACCTTCTCATCCGGTCAGTGTAACACCTTCACCACCAACTTCAACACAGCCAGGAGGAATGACAGCAGGCTGTTTTAAAACGTATCTGTGTGGGGGAAAAACCCCACACCGCGCAGAAACAGTGGATGGACATGGAACAACAGACCGATGAGTGGTTGGTGCCACTAAGCCTCACGCCCAGCCTGGTGGTGTGCGATAACGGGCGAAATCTCGTAGCAGCTCTGGGACTAGCCGGTTTGACGCACATCCCTTGCCTGGCGCATGTGCTGAATTTGGTGGTGCAGAGGTTCCTGAAAAATTACCCAGACATGTCTGAGCTGCTGCAGAAAGTGAGGGCTGTCTGTGCGCGCTTTCAGCATTCTCACCCTGCTGCTGCTCGCCTGTCTGCGCTGCAGCGTAACTTCGGCCTTCCCGCTCACCGCCTTATATGCGACATACCCACCAGGTGGAACTCCACCTTGTACATGCTGTTTAGACTGTGCGAGCAGCAGCAGGCGATAGTGGAGTTTCAGCTGCAGCACACATGGGTGAGTCGATCTGCGGAACAGCACCACTTCACCACCAACGAGTGGGCCTCCATGTGGGACGTGTGTGCCATGTTGCGCTGTTTCGAGTACTCCACCAACATGGCCAGTGCCGATGACGCCATCCTCAGCATTACTATCCCACTTCTATGCCTCCTTGAAAAAAAAATTCAGGCGATGATGGAAGAGGATGTGGCACAGGAGGAAGAGGAGGAGGAAGAGGGATCATTTCAACGGTTATCAGGCCAGTAGTTCACAAGTGGCTCGGAGGGTGGGTTCTTGCTCCAACAGAGACCAGGTACAAAACTGTCTAGCCAGGGCACAGTTCTGGAGGATGAGGAGGAGGATGATGGTGAGGAGGAACCGTGTTCACAGCAGGCTGGCGCCCAAAGCAGCTAAAGGGCATCACTGGAGCATGGCTGGGGGGATACAGAGGACACAGATGATACACCTGCCCCTGAGGACAGCTTGTCAATGTCTCTGGGCAGCCTGGCACACATAAGCGACTACATGTTGCAGTGCCTGCGCAATGGCCGTCGAGTTGCCCACATTCTAACCAGTGCTGATTACTGGGTGCCCACCCTGCTGGATCCCCACTACAATGTGCCATACTTAATTCCGTCGAGTACAAGCGCATGCTGGTAGACGCGCTGCTGATGGCATTCCCACCTGACAGTGGGGGCTCAGTGGAAGCCCAAGGCAAAGGCAGAGGAGGAGGAAGAAGTCGCCAATGCAGCTGGGGCACTGCCAGCACTTCAGAAGGCAGGGTTAGCATGGCCGAAATGTGGAAAAGATTTGTCAGCACGTCACAAGAACTAGCACCACCATCTGATACGGAATGTCTTAGCAGGAGGCAGCATTTCACCAATATGGTAGAACAGTATGTGTGCACACGCCTACAAGTACTGACTGATGGGTCTTCCCCATTCAACTTCTGGGTCTCCAAAGTGGGCACATGGTCTGACTTGCCCTTTATGCCTTGGAGGTGCTGGCCTGCCCTGCGGCCAGTGTATTGTCCAAACGTGTGTTTAGCACGACGGCGGGGGTCGATCACAGACAAGCGCAGCCGCCTGTCCGCAGCTAATGTGGACAAGCTCATGTTCATTAAAATTAACCAGGCATGGATCCCACAGGACTTGTCCGTACCTTGTGCTGAATAGACATGTATACCGGCCGCACCCAGCCATTGTTATACTTCAGCGCACTTTCTCTTTGCATTGTTTGCAGGGTAATTGCCCTGCTCTTACCCCCATTTTGCTTCCTTTTGCAGCCCTCTAGTCCTTACTATAACTATTTTACAGGCATTTTAGTGCCCCGAACTTCCAGCTGTTCGCTCACCCCTACTCAGAACAAATCTGAATATTTTATGCTACTCATCCTGGCATATCTGGAACAAGGAGGAAAGTGGACGAAGGAGACATCTGTAGTTGTCAAGATGTGAAGGAAAAAAATCATAGAGGCAGACCACGTGGCACAGAGGAGCCAATACAATGGAACTAAAGATTTTCGACCCTTTGGTCGAGGATGGTAAAATAATATCATGACGGAGGGCTCATTTTGTTTTTTTGCTATGAGGCTCTCTTCATTTCTATGTATGCCATTACTAGGGGTCTGAAAACTTGCACTTGAGCTAGAATCAGTGTGTCTCTGTTGACAAGTTCCCTTTTAGATAATTGAAATACGATGATGTTGGCTTTGTATATCAAGAAAAAACTTTCCTAACTGCATTTTGTTGAACTTAAATCCCTCATAGAGGCAAACCATGTGGACCAAACCTGGGATATTTGGAGCCAAGAGGAAAGTATTAATTTTGTAGCTTCAGTATGAGCCATCAACATGTGAAGGAAGAAGGTCATAGAGGCCTACCACATTGCCCAGGGGGGCTAATACAATGGGACTAGGTGGCAAAACTTAATATAATGTTGCGGGGGGGACATTGTGTTCTTTTCTCTTCTAAATATACCACTACTGAGGCTCTGGAAGCTATTTGAGTAACTAGGCCCAACAATCTTGCCCAATTGACCCACTATCTGTTTGTCTCCTGTGACAGGTTCATTTTTAGATAAAGGAAATAGAAATAAAATAAAGTTTGCTTTCGATATCAAGAAGAAAACACTCTTAGCTTCATTTCGCAATGTATTTTCTGAACTTAAATCCCACAAGAACATGCTATCAGCCAAATCTAACATTTACACAACAAAGGGAGAAAGTAATTAAATAAACTCTATCGAAAAAGATGTTCCTGGATTCTGTCTGCAAATAATATGAAATACTTTTTCCCTATTTTTATTTATATTAGAAGCCAAAGTGTCACAAGTCAAATAACAGCCACCATTTAATTCCACATAAAAGAAATACTCACTCTTGTCTGTTTGTGTTATTTCCGAACAAATATTTCCAGCAAATATTGTTTTAGAAGGTTAAGTCATATCGACAAATGCACTCGTATGGCCTTTCTGTTCTCTTCATCTCTGCTAAGGCTAGGTTTATTTCCTAATATGACATTCATGGATAAATTGCATTTTTTAGACATTCCAAGGTGAGCACCAGTTTGTTGTACACGTTTTAGGACAACAGTGATTATTTTTAAGGAAGAGATAAGGCTTAGAATCTTTTAGATCATCCAGTGCTCTCCAAACATGGAATAGATGAGGTACTTCAGATCATCTAGATCATCGAGTGCTCTCCTGACATAAAATATATTATACACTTCAGATCTTCTAGATCATTCATTGCTCACTCAATATGGAATACATGAAGCACTTCAGATATTCTAGATCATCCAATGCTCTCTCAACATGGAATAGATGAGATCCGGTACTTCACATCTAGATCATCCAGTGCTCTCCCAACATAACTTAGGTTAGACACTTCAGATCTTTTAGATCAATGAGTGTTCTCCCAACATAGAATAGATGAGATATTTCAGATATTCTAGATCATCCAGTGCTCACCCAACATAGAATACATGAAACACTTCAGAAATTCTAGATCATCCAGGGCTCTCTCAACATGGAATAGATAAGATACTGTACTTCAGATCTAGATCATCCAGAGTTCTCCCAACAATAAATAGGTGAGACACTTCAGCTCTTCTAGATCATCCAGTGCTCTCCCAAAATAGAATAGACAAGATATTTCAGATCTTTTAGATCATCCAGTGCTCACCCAACATTGAATAAATGAGATACTTCAGGTCTTCTAGATTGTCCAGTGTTTTACCAACTGGGCTTCTTTTGCCTACTGTACAATCTTGTTACAACCTTACAGGACAATTAATCCTGGGTTTGACGAGGAGATTTGTTGGACTGCTGAGTGGCTTTGAAGACAAATCAATAAAAATTCTATAAGAAGTCATTATCATTACATGTGTGACTCGAAGTATATGCCACATAGAGATGCTCAGAAGTGGCTTTGAATGCTAAGAGCCATGTGCATGGAAATTATATTGGGACAAATGTATTCTTAGGGCTCCACTCCACAAATTGAATTGAGCCCTATGGAGACATTTCCGAAAGTTCAAATGCAATGTGCACAGAGCCCTACTTCTTATTAAATATAATATTAATTGAAAAACGGTACTATGTGTCCACTCTAATATTTTCATTAACGGAGTTTTCCTGACCTTAAATATTGAAAACCTATCCTCTCTAATATCTATACAGTGGGAGTCAGACTTTTGGCGATCAGCTGTTTAACCACCTAACTGTTTTGCCGAGTCCAGCTCCAAAAGTGGGAAAAGTAGCTAACTGGAGGGGGAGGGCTGCTTTAGATGCTGCTATCTCCTGAATGGTAGCAGCTAGAAACATGCAACTGGTCTTGTTTGAAAGCTGGCATTTCAGACAATACCAGAATGACAGCAATCTGTTCAGTACAGGGGAAGTTATCACTGATAGAAATCGGAATGCAGTGAATGTAGCTGAAAGTGAAAGTAAAAACAGGTTTTACCTGTGATTATTCCCGACTCGATTTCTAACAGTGATTTCTCCTCTGTTGCTTGGACTTTAGCTTTCATTTTGGTTTGTATGAAAGCCTGGAAAGCCTGTTGCATGTTTCTAGCTGCTACCATTCAAGAGATAGTAGCATCTAAAGCAGCCCTCCCCCCTCCAGTTAGCTACTTTTCCCACTGCCCAAGCTGGACTCGGCAAAACAGTTATGTGGTTAAATGGATCTTCTTCATAGTACAGTATAGTACATGGGGGGATGGAGAAAGTGCAGACAGACAGACACGGACACAATGCCTATAGAAAGAATATGGGGGAGGGGGAGTGCAGAGAGACACACAGACATACTGCCTATAGAAGTCTATGGATAAGGGAAGGGAAGAAAGTGCAGAGAGACACACAAACATGCTGCCTATAGAAGTCTATGGATAGGGGAAGGGGAGGGGGGAGAAAGTGCAGAGAGACACACAGACATGCTGCCTATAGAAGTCTAGAGATAAGGGAAGGGGAGGGGGAGAAAGTGCAGAGAGACACACAGACATGCTGCCCATATAAGTCTGAGAAGGAGGAGGGAGAAATTGCAGAGAGACACACATATACAGACATGCTGTTAATAGAGGTCTATGAAGAGGGGAACTGAAGGGAGAAAGTGCAGAGAGACACACAGACATGCTGCCTAAAGAAGTCTATGGAGAGGGGAGGGAGAAAATGCAGAGAGACACACAGACATGCTGCCTATAGCAGTCTATGGATAGGGGAGGGGGGAGAAAGTGCAGAGAGACACACAGACATGCTGCCTATAGCAGTTTATGGAAAAGGGAGGGGGGAGAAAGTGCAGAGAGACACACAGACATGCTGCCTATAGAAGTCTATGGATAGGGGAGGGGGGAGAAAGTGCAGAGAGACACACAGACATGCTGCCTATAGAAGTCTATGGATAGGGGAGGGGGGAGAAAGTGCAGAGAGACACACAGACATGCTGCCTATAGAAGTCTATGGATAGGGGAGGGGGGAGAAAGTGCAGAGAGACACACAGACCTGCTGCCTATAAAAGTCTATGTATAGGGGAAGGGGAGGGGAGAGAAAGTGCAGAGAGACACACAAAGACATGCTGCCCACATAAGTCTGTGGAGAAGGGAGGAGAAGGAGGAGGGAGACACACATATACAGACATGCTGTTAATAGAGGTCTATGAAGAGGGGAACTGGAGGGAGAAAGTGCATAGAGACACACAGAGACACGCTGCCTATAGAAGTCTATGGAGAGGGGAGAGAGAAAGTGCAGAGAGACAAACAGAGACATGCTGCTTATCAAGTCTATGGAGAGGGGTGGGGGAGAAAGTGCAGTGACACACACAGACACGCTGCCTATAGAAGTCTATGGAGAGGGGAGAGAGAAACTGCAGAGAGACACACAGACATGTTGCCTATAGAAATATTTGAAGAGAGGAGGGAGAAAGTGCAGATAGACAGAATGATATGCTGCCTATAAAGTCTATGGAGAGGGGAGGGGGAGGAGGGAGAAAGTGAAAATAGACAAACAAAGACACATTGCCTATAGAAGCCTAAGAAAAGGGGACATAGAATATGCAGAGAGGCACACACAGATGTGCTGGCTATAGAAGTCTATGAAGATATCTATAAAGAGGGGAGGAAGAATGCATTTTTTTTCTGATAACATATATTACAAAGTTTCACATATTCACCAGTACTAAGGATTCATTCATAGTTTGCTGAAACGACAGTGATCATTTAAGCCCTGGAAAACCTATTAACAAACATAAAATACTAAGAGACATGGGGGCAAATACATTTTAACATCACTGGTTTGGAATGTATGCCCCCCCCCCCACCCCAACCTACCAACATGCCAGGGCACAATGGGAGTTTCCTTACAAACCCATATGAGTGTCACATCCTAATAGTAACATCACAACCTGCATCTGCTGTTTATATTTCCATTCGTTCTCTGCACACCTAATAAGTAAAATGCTATTATTTCACAGGGAAAAAAACACAATTAAGGAAACACTCCTCAATTTTCCCCCTGTGCCACGTTTAATGAGAGCGACCTCATTTAGTATATGTATCTTGGCAGAACACTCACCTGGGTTTGTAAAAAGCAATAATGTGGCAGATTATATGTGATGGAAATAATAACTGATCTGCTTGTCGCTATGCGTTGTATGGACCCTCGTAGGGGTTTACATACTGGCTGGACAATTAGGATGAAAAATAAAAAACATTCCACACTATGACCCATGGCAATGTCTTACATAAGGTAGTGGGCAACTTCAAAAGTAATCTCCTGTTCTTCACCCTCATTGCACATGTTTTCTGCTTGTACGGTATGTTGTGACGTTGTTCTTGACACGTATGGAATTTCTGCCCTGTAGGAGGGTCCTCCAACACAATAGTGGTTGGCATGTTGCCCCCCGCTGCCTGGTTGATGGGATGATAATGGAAATGCTTCTCCTGCTCACCACCTCCTAGGGTGCAGGATCAGTCACAGGTCCCAATGCGGGAATTGTACACTGATGTTGCAAGCTGCAATAACGTTCCTTTGTGTCTATTGGAAGGGGCCAAAGAGACAACCAGAGATTGGACCTTTAATACAGAGAGTGTATAGAGATGTGGAATGTGAGTACAAGCTGATATGACCAGAGAGGTCAGAACACCACCACAGAGAAGTGAGAACGGCAGTCATCGAGGGACAAGTCCCAGTGGACTGCCAGGGCCAAGAGGGAAACCCTACTTGATTGTCAGGCACAGTGTCAGAGTGAAGTTCTTTAGGCACACCAGAATAAATGATCCAGAGGGACTACTCACTGTGTATACCCGACCGAGCCATGTTCATTTTCAATATTATTTTATTATCATTGCACATGCAGGACTTATCAAAAAGGTTAAATTGAAGATACAGTATGATGGTTACTGGTTCCGAGGTCAGCTCCAACTTATCTTTTGCTATGTAGTTTAGGGGACCTGTTTTTTTAGGTATTGTTAAATGTGTCAGAGCTTGAGATCATCGGAAGACAAAGGGTAGTACAGAGCAGGCTCAAGTACATAGAGAAACCCAAGTGACACTGAGACCTTGTCTGTATGGAGAGACTGTGGCTTTTTTTAGGGTGGTAGTGGAGCAGTACTGGTGACACCATTCCAATTTGACCCTTCTTAATAAGATGTTGGAGCTTCTCTATAATGGGACTTCTTCAAAGTGCAAAGTATATAGGACCACTGGTGTCGTCATGAATATAAAGAATTTAATTATGATGACGTAACACTCCAATAGACTTTATGAAAACCATGCAAAGCCCTGGCAAAAGCTCTCCTTTAAGGCCCAGTTGATGTTAATGAGGATGTTGCTGATAGCGGTGCCTCTCCATAGAGGAGGAAAGTCAAAATAAAAGCTTACATACTTATCCACAATTATTTTAGCTTTCCATACAGTATCTCAACATACTAACAAAACCATTGAGTGGCTGTGAATCATAATGCAACCACTGGGTAGCTGCACATAGACAGATATAGGATAGACATCTGATAACACAATAGCACAAAACAATGTTGTTTTGAAATGGTGGTCATCTGGTGATACATGTGTCCAGCCAAGAGGATGGACACATTCTGTAAAAAATACAGCACTATGGCCTTTCCTCTAATGGGGAAGCATTATATAAGGTTATGTTGTGGAGAAAATGTCTGATGGAAGGTTATATACTGTTTTTCACACTTAAGGCTCATGCACGCAGCTGTATTGTGGCTCCATATATCATTCAAGATGTACAGAGCCATATTAGTGGATTCATACAAATATCCAGTCACCTGCTATATGGCTCCAATTTCATGCACGGCAAGTAGTGATGAGGGAGCACCAAAGTGTTCGGGTGTTCAGGTACTCAGTCCGAACACATAGCGATATTCGTGCGGTCGGCGAGCACCCGAGTATAATGAAAGTCAATTGGAGTCAACCAGGCACCCCCTGCTCGGATGAGGGGAGGGTGCCTGGTCTATTGGAAAAGGTCAGAAAGTTACATAAACACCCCCGAAAGTAATCTGGAACAGCTTGGGGACCATGTCTGTGTGCATCTTGGACTCCAATGTCCTGCTGGGAACCATGTTGTTCGAGCTGAACGCCACTTTTACATAGTGACAAAATCACGCCCAAAATCACGCCCCCTCAAAAAAAAAAAACATTTTTAGAGGTAAAATTGTTAGGAAACATTGACTTGCTGTAATGTACAGGAGACAGAGAAATACAATTCTTTCCTGGATATTCAATTGTATATATAGTGCAATTGCTGCCAAAAATTACAAGGAAGAAGTACTCCAATACAGTCTGTATATCACACAAAGGAGGGCCTTATTCACATAGTTCTACAAAAGTCAGGGCTGGCCAACCTGCGGCTCTCCAGATGTTGTAAAACTACAATTCACACCATGCCCTGCTGTAGGCTGATAGCTGTAGGCTGTCTTGGCATGCTGGGAGTTGTAGTTTTGCAACAGCTGGAGAGCCGCAGGTTGGCCAGCCCTGCACTAAGTGAAAGGGCTGGCAATACACCCAATAGGAAACGGCACTCCAATACACCCTTTATTACACATGAAGGAGGGCATCATACACACCCTTGAAAAATTATCATTGATGGCCTACTGGTGACCCTCAAAAACATTTGGAGCAAGGGTGTGACTCGAAGTATATGCCACATAGAGATGCTCAGAAGTGGCTTTGAATGCTAAGAGCCATGTGCATGGAAATTATATTGGGACAAATGTATTCTTAGGGCTCCACTCCACAAATTGAATTGAGCCCTATGGAGACATTTCCGAAAGTTCAAATGCAATGTGCACAGAGCCCTACTTCTTATTAAATATAATATTAATTGAAAAACGGTACTATGTGTCCATAGTAATAAAGTTGAGGGCCTGAAGCCGAGCGAACCCCATAAAACATTGCAGTGATGGCCTACAGGTGAGTAGACGGTATAAAGCATTGGAGGTGAGAGCCTGAAGCCTAGCAAACCCCATAAATAATTGCAGTGATGGGCTACAGGTGAGCAGACAGTATAAAGCATTGAAGGTGAGGGGCTGAAGCCAAGCGAACCTCATAAAACATTGCAGTGATGGCCTACCGGTGAGCAGACAGTATAAAGCATTGAAGGTGAGGGCCTGAAGCCTAGAGAACTCCATAAATCATTGCAGTGATGGGCTACAGGTGATCAGACGGTATAAAGCATTGGAGGTGATGGCCTGAAGCCTAGTGAAACCCCTAAAATATGGCAGTGATGGGCTACAGGTGAGCAGACTTTATAAAGCATTGGAGGTGAGCGCCCAATTCGCACTGAGAAGCCGAACTGGGGGAGATCTGGCCATCACCCTGTGTCATCTCCTTCCCCATTACCTCGTCTGCCACATTCAAACCATCCTCCTTAATTGTGAGCAGAGATCGTTTGAGTAGACACAGCAGTGGGATGGTTACGCTGATAATAGCTTTATCACCACTAACAGTCTGTGTGGATTCATCAAAGTTTTTTAACACCTCACATAGGTCTGACATCAATGTCCACTCTTTGCTTGTGAATAGTGGTAGTTGACTGGAAAGGCGACATCCATGTTGCAGCTGGTATTCCTCAACTACCCTCTGTTGCTCACAAAGCCTGGCCAACATGTAGAACGTAGAATTCCACTGCGTGCTCACATCGCACAACAGTCGGTAAGCTGGAAGCCGCAAGCACTGCTGCAGCGTTGACAGACCGGCTGAAGCTGTGGACGACTTGCAGAAATGAGCACACTAGCGGCCCGCCTTCACTAGTAGCTCCTGCAAATTAGGATAGGTTTTGATAAACCACTGAACCACTAAGTTTAAGACGTAGGCTAAGCATGGAAAGTGAGTCAGGTTGCCGAGCTCCAAAGCTGCCACCAAGTTATGGCCATTGTCGGACACAACCATGCCTGTTTCTAGGTTGAGTGGCGAGAGCCACAGCTCAGTCTGGTCCCTTATACCCTGCCACAGCTCTGCAGCGACTGATGTCTGACTGCTGTTGGAGGTGGAAATGAAGGAGGAGGCGGCGGAGGAGGAGAAGTGGGGGTTGGAGCCAGTAACATAGCTGCTGTCGGAGACCCTGATGGAGGTAGGGCCCGCAATCCTGTGCGTGGGTAGCACCTATGCCATCCCAGCCTCCACAACATTCACCCATTGTGCGGTCAGGGAAATGTAGGGTCCCTGGCCACCAGCACTTGTCCATGTGTCCATAGTGAGGTGGACCTTACCAATAAGTGCGTTGGTCAGGGCACGGCTGATGTTCTGGGACACATGCTGGTGTAAGGCAGGCACGGCACACCATGAAAAATAGTGGCGGATGGGGACTGCGTCCTGAGGGCCGGACAAGCTTATATGGCAACAATTTTGAAAGTCGCACATTCAGTGCTATGGCCTGTGGGTGGGTGGGTGTTTATTTGTGCTTGCATTTAAATGCCTGTGTTATCTACATTTGGACTCTGTGCTGGGACAGGGAAGTGGATGTTGTTGCTGACGGTTCAAGTGAAGGTCCAGGTGCAGGGCGAGGGGCATCCGGCCCTGCGCCTTCAACAGGGGATTGACCAGTAGTGCTTAACACAGGGGAAGTGGAGGCAGTGGTGGGACCCGCAGACGCAGAGTGCTGACCCAGGCATTCGGCCCACTTATTAGGGTGCTTTGATGCCATGTGGCGGATCATGCTGATGGTGGTGAGGTTGCCAGTGTTCACACCCCGGCTCATTTTAGTACGGCACAGGTTGCAAACTACCACTCTTTTGTCATCTGCGCTTTCCTCAAAAAAGCGCCATACTGCGGAACACCTACCCCTTGGCAAGGTAGATTTACGCATGGGGGTGCTCGGTGTAACGGTTGCGGGCCCGTTTGGTGTGGGCCGACATCTCCCTTTTGCCACCCCACTGCCTCTTCCAGACTGTTGCGGTGCTACGGATCCCTCCCCCTCTGTACTGCTGTCCTCGCTCAGCTTTTCACCTAACCAGGTTGGGTCAGTGACCTCATCGTCCATCACCTCCTCTTCCCCTTCCTCACTTTGCTTATCCTCCTGACTTGACCTAACCACCACCTAAGTCATTGGCAACTGTGTCTCATCATCATCCACCTCATGAATGAATGATTGCGGTTCACCACTGTCATCTTCTTGAGACTGTGAAGGCTCAAGAGGTTTGGAATCAGGGAACAATATCTCAGGTACCTCTTCAATCATGCTTGGCGAGAGAGCCAAACCAAGTACTGGCGATGAAAAGAGTTCATGTGAATATCCGAGTGTGGGATCACTTGTTTGGCCAGATGCGACATGGTAGGAGGAAGGAGGTTCAGAGTGAGGATTCGGTTGACCAGACTCTTGGCTACAGAGACTGGACTTTGTGGAAGAGAGGGTGGTGCTTAACCAACTGGAAGCATTATCTTCTGCAATCCAACCGACCACTTGTTCTCACTTGTCCGACTTGGACAGTGTTTTCCTGCGCCGCCCAGCCAAGTTGGACATGAAGCTGGGTAAGGTGGATTTTTTTGTTATTTCTGGTGCACTGGCAGCAGGTACAGTTTCATTGCACCCAGGGCCACCTCCTCTGCTTGCACCATCACGCCCAGTGCCAATCGCCTCTGCTTGCGCCATCAGCATCACAGCCACTTCCCCCTCCCTTTGTGCTTGCCTTCTTCATATTAATGGTTTTGTCTGTAGATGTGGCGCAGATTGTTTTACCTTCCACTAAAGACACAGTTTTCTGATGCAGGACAGTACTGGACACAGAAAAATACAGATTTTCGGTTTCGGCACTACACTGTCCCAGAGATAATGTAATTTTTACAGTACACACTGTATTGACTTGCTGTAATGTACAGGAGACAGAGAAATACAATTTTTCGGCAATACACTAGCCCAGAGATAATGTAATTTTTACTGTACACACTGTAAAGGCTTGTTATAATGTACTGAATACAGAAAAAAAAAAGATTTTAAGGAGTACACTAGGCCACAGATAATACCATTTTTACAGTACACACTGTATTGGCTTGCTGTATTGGACAGGAGACAGAGAAATCATTTTTTTCTGCACTACACTAGCCCAGAGATAATGTAATTTTTACAGTACACACTGTATTGGCTTTCTGTAATGTACAGGAGACAGATACATTTTTTTTGGCAATACACTAGCAAAGAGATAATGTAATTTTTACAGTACACACTGTAAATGTTTGCTATAATGTACTGAATACAGAAAAATAAAGATTTTTTTTAGGAGTACACTAGGCCACATATAATGAAATGTTTACAGTACATACTGTATTGGCTTGCTGTAATGAACAGGAGACAGAGAAATACAATTTATTGGCACTACACTAGCCCAGAGATAATGTAATTTTTACAGTACACACTGTATAGGCTTGATGTAATGTACTGTAGACAGAGAAATACAATTTTTCGGCAATACACTAGCCAAGAGATAATGCAATTTTTACAGTACACACAGTATTGGCTTGCTGTAATGTACTGGATACAGAGAAAAACAGATTTTTGGCACTTCACTAGCCCAGAGATAATGAAATTTTGACAATACACACCATATTCGGATGTAGTTCTATATTGGATACAAATTTGTCCCAAATAAAATGTATTATCTGCTGGAATACTGTATGTACGGTTGCGGCCTAAATGCACACACAGAGGTGCCCATAACTATGTAGTTAACTATGGCCAAAATATATTTCACTCTCTGCTGGAGTAGTTATTATAACGGTTGCTGATTGAATGCACACACAGATGTGGCACAAGTTAGGTTAATTTCCCCAGAACAAATAATTTCTCTGATGGTACAGTGTATATCTCAGTAGCAGGAACACTGTAGTGAATAAGCCCCTTTTAAGAATGTCTGCCCAACACACTGCTTAATTATGGCGTATTGTAGATGTCACTAATCGGAAATCTTTCTGTCTTTTAGAAGTTATTACAGCGATTTTCAAGCCCTGCACTTATCTGTCCCTTCCTGGTGACGCCTGTCCCTGATAGTGCTGAATTAACCCCCTTCTTAAAAAAAAAAAAAAAGGTGCTGCACTGCTGTCAAACACACACTCTAGTCCTTAAAAGGACTGTTAGGTCTTTCAATAAGGTTTTTGGAGTAAAATCAGTATGTTTAGAGCAAAACTCCAACTGTCCCTGCCTACTCTCTGCTCTCCCTGATGCTGAATGAGCTGAGTGCCGGACCTCAGTTCCTATATGAAATGCTATCACATGTTCCGGCCACCCAATCAATGTAAGGCTTACAGCTAACATTGCTATGGCCTTACACTGAGGGGAATTACTTACCTGGACCTTGATTGGCTGCTTAGAAAGCCCCAAATGTGCGGGGAGGAGACTCGAGCAATGCGACGAATACACGTAGTGCTCGGCCGAGTAAAGCCGAGCGCCGAGCATAGCGATGCTCGAGCTGGAACCAATACTCAGCCGGGCATGCTCACTCATCACTAATGGCAAGCCCAATGGATTCTGTTTGTACAGATGTATTTTCAGAGAATACTTTCTCCGTATGCAGCGGCCCAAGAGGAGCAGGAGGTGAGGCTGAGGGTGGTAGAGACTCTGGCTGTTACAATCATATTGGCTTTCCTCACCCTGTTGCTTCCTCGGACTATGCAGTAAAAGGAAGGAGTACCTTTTCTTACCCTGAGGCACACATAATTCTGGGGCTCCTTCCTGAAAGTAGTTGGGGTGTTTGTGATGTTAAGTGTTCATATTAGGTGCCATGCAGGGCGTGTAATTAATTAGTTTTTTTACTGAAATTCAAATTAGAAGTTGTAATTAGAGATGAGCGAACACCTGGAAGTCCGGGTTCAGGAAGTTCGGCCGAACTTCCTGAAAATGTTCGGGTTTGGGATCCGAACTCGACCCGAACTTTATCCTGAACCCGAACCCCATTGAAGTCAATGGGGACCCGAACTTTTAGGCACTAAAAAGGCTGTAAAATAGTCCAGGAACGGGCTAGAGGGCTGCCGAAGGCAGCAAAATGTAGGTAAATCCCCTGCAAACAAATGTGGATAGGGAAATGAATTAAAATAAAATAAAATAAATAAAATTTAACCAATATCAATTGGAGAGAGGTCCCACTGCAAGGAATCATGCGTCATATCACCCAACACTGGAGAAGGCCAATTTCAGTTATTTCGGGTCAGCACCCAGACAGAGGAGAGAGGTCCCACAGCATCATCGTCCTCCGTATCCCCCCAGCCACGCACCAGTGATGGGCCTGAGCTGCGTCAGGTGCCACCCCACTGTGAAACTGCTTCATCCTCATCCTCATCCTCCTACACCTCCTCCTCGTCCTCCAGTAGTGGGCCCTGGCTGGCCACATTTGTACCTGGCCTCTGCTGTTGCAAAAAACCTCCCTCTGAGCCACTTCTAACAGACTGGCCTGAAAGTGCTAAAAATGACCCCTCATCCTCCTCCTCCTCCTCCTCCTGGGCCACCTCCTCTTCCATCATCGCCCTAAGCGTTTTCTCAAGGAGACATAGAAGTGGTATTGTAACGCTGATAACGGTGTCATCGCCACTGGCCATGTTGGTGGAGTACTCGAAACAACAGCGCAACAGGGCACACAGGTCTCGCATGGAGGCACAATCATTGGTGGTGAAGTGGTGCTGTTCCGCAGTGCGACTGACGCGTGCGTGCTGCAGCTGAAACTCCACTATGGCCTTCTGCTGCTCGCACAGTCTCTCCAGCATGTGCAAGGTGGAGTTCCACCTGGTGGGCACGTCGCATATGAGGCGGTGAGCGGGAAGGCTGAAGTTCCGCTGTAGCGCAGACAGGCGAGCAGCGGCAGGATGTGAACGCCGGAAGTGCGCACAGACGGCCCTCACTTTATGCAGCAGCTCTGACATGTCGGGGTAGTTGTGAATGAACTTCTGCACCACCAAATTCAGCACATGCGCCAGGCAAGGGATGTGCGTCAAACCGGCTAGTCCCAGAGCTGCGATGAGATTTCGCCCATTATCGCACACCACCAGGCCGGGCTTGAGGCCCACCGGCAGAAACCACTCGTCGGTCTGTTGTTCAATACCCCGCCACAACTCCTGCGCAGTGTGGGGCCTGTCCCCCAAACATATGAGTTTCAGAATGGCCTGCTGACGTTTACCCTGGGCTGTGCTGAAGTTGGTGGTGAAGGTGTGTGGCTGACTGGATGAGCTGGTGGAAGCAGAGGAGGAGGAAGCCGAGTAGGAGAAGGAGGCTACAGGAGGCAAAGAATCATGCCCTGCGATCCTTGGCGGCGGAAGGACGTGCGCCAGGGAACTCTCCGCCTGCGGCACAGCCGCCACTACATTTACCCAGTGTGCAGTTAGTGAGATATAGCGTCCCTAGCCGTGCTTACTGGTCCACGTATCTGTGGTTAGGTGGACCTTGCCACAGATGGCGTTGCGCAGTGCACACTTGATTTTATCGGATACTTGGTTGTGCAGGGAAGGCACGGCTGTCTTGGAGAAGTAGTGGCGGCTGGGAACAATGTACTGTGGGACAGCCATGGACATCAGCTGTTTGAAGCTGTCTGTGTCCACCAGCCTGAATGACAGCATTTAAAAGGCCAGTAGTTTAGAAATGCTGGCATTCAGGCCCAGGGCTCGAGGGTGGCTAGGTGGGAATTTACGCTTTCTCTCCAAGGTTTGTGAGATGGAGAGCTGAACGCTGCCGTGTGACATGGTGGAGATGCTTGGTGACGCAGGTGGTGTTGTCGGTGGCACATCCTCTGTTTGGTGGGCAGCAGGTGCCAACATTCCTCCCGAGGCGGAGGAAGAGGCCGAGGCAGCAGCAGAAGAGGGAGCAGGGGGAGCCAGAGTGAGTTCCTTGCTTTTAAGGTGTTTACTCCACTGCTGTTCATGCTTTGCATGTAGATGCCTGGTCATGCAGGTTGTGCTAAGGTTCAGAATGTTAATGCCTCGCTTCAGGCTCTGATGGCACAGCGTGCAAACCACTCGGGTATTGTCGTCAGCACATTGTTTAACCCCTTAAGGACGAAGGGCGTACATGTACGCCCTTCGTCCGCACTTTAAAGATGGCGCCCGCTCCCGCACGGAGCGGGCGCATGAGCTGCGGGTAAAAGCTTGATTCATCAAGCTGACACCCGCAGCTCATGTCCGCGACTGGCAGCGATGCCGATCGCGGACATTTAACCCCTCAGATGCCGTGGTCAATCCTGAGAATGAAACCTAGGTTACTATATAGTATTCCTATGAAGACTATGACTGTAATAGGCTCCATAGGAAATATGCGATTTTCTCATATATTCCAATGCTATTGCATTGGAATATATTAGAATAGCAATCTGATGATTGCATCTTATAGTTCCCTATGGGAACTATAAGAAAGTGGTAAAAAAAAGTTTAAAAAATAAAATAAAAAAAATATAAAAATTCAAATCACCCCCCTTTCCCCAAAATGAAAATAAAATAAATAAAAAAATGCCCATACTATAATAATATTAAAATATATTCACCATATGGTAAACATAAAAACGGAAAGAAAGCGTCCAAATGGCTAATTCGCCATTTTTGGACGCTTCATTTCCTAAAAAAAAATGAATAAAAAGTGATCAAAACATCATACGCACCCCATAATGGTATGAATTAAAAGTTAAGATTGCCCCGCAAAAAATGAGCCCCTACACTGCTCCGTACACATAATTACAAAAAAGTTATAGGGGTGAAAACATGGCGACAAAAAAATAAAATAAAAAAATTCCCACTTTTAATTTTTTTTTCACTATCAAAACGCAAGAAAAACTATACATATTAGGTATTGCCGGATTCGTACTGACCTGAAGAATAAAATTAACCAGTCAGTTTTATCGCAAATCGAACGTTGTAATTTAAAAACCCGTAAAACTGTGGTGAAATTGCTTTTTTTGCAATTTCACCCCATTTGGAATTTTATTCCCGTTTCCCACTACATCACATGCAAAAATAAATGGCAGCGTTAAAAAGTACAACTTGTCCCGCAAAAAATAAGCCGTCATATGGCTATGTGAGCGGAAATATAAAAATGTTATGGTTTTTGGAAGGCAGGGAGCTCAAAACAAAAACGCAAAAATCCCAAAACCCCCGGTCCTTAAGGGGTTAAAGAAGTGCCATGCCAGGGAACTCCTTGAAGCTGCCTTTGGGGTGCTCGGTCCCTGGTGGCGGTGGCCAGTAGCAGGCGAACTCTCTTGGAGGCGGCTGTTCTGCTTTTGCCCCCAGCTCTCTCTTTTGCTACGCTGTTGGCTCGGTCTCACCACTGCCTCTTCCTCTGAACTATGAAAGTCAGTGGCACGACCTTCATTCCATGTAGGGTCTAGGACCTCATCGTCCCCTGCATCGTCTTCTACACAGTCTTCCTCCCTGACCTCCTGTTCGGTCTGCACACTGCAGAAAGACGCAGCAGTTGGCACCTGTGTTTCGTCATCATCAGAGACGTGCGGACTCCGATGAGGTGGTATTCCCATGTCCTCATCATCAGGAAACATCAGTGGTTGTGCATCAGTGCATTTTAAGTCTTCCACCACTGGGGAAGGGCTAGGTGGATTCCCTTGGGAAACCATGTCAGTTGAGTCTTCAAAGAGCATAAGAGACTGCTGCATAACTTGAGGCTCAGACAGTTTCCCTGATATGCATGGGTGTAATGTGACAGACTGATAGGCTTGGTTTTCAGGTGACACCTGTGCGCTTTCTGCTGAAGACTGGGTGGGAGATAATGTTGTGAACATGCTGGATCCACTGTCGGCCACCCAATTGACTAGCGCCTGTACCTGCTCAGGCCTTACCATCCTTAGAACGGCATTGGGCCCCACCCAATATCCCTGTAAATTCTGGCGGGTACTGGAACCTGAGGTAGTTGGTTCACTAGGAGGTGTGGCTGTGGCAGAATGGCCACGTCCTCTCCCAGCACAAGAGGGTACACTAAAACCACCACGACCGCGTCCGCGTCCCTTACTAGATGTTTTCCTCATTGTTACCGTTCACCAAGCACCACAATAAGAAAAAAAATATTTGGCCCAATGTATTGATTTCAAATTCAGGCCTTTTTTTACAGGCATCTAACACTATCTGCCTATTTATTTATGTAGCGCATTACACTAATCCAGGCACAGCAGTAACCACTGATTTAGGGGAATATCTCTTTTAGGGCTAGTATTTAGGCCCTGGATGAAATGTATCCTTTTATGGACAGATTTACAATTGGCCTGCAACAGCTCGAACACCAGATTCAGGGTATTGCTATTTTGGCAATTGAATTTCACCCCAGAACAAAATATATGTTTTTGCGGACACTTTGAAACTTGGCCTGCAACAGCTGGGACACCAGATTCAGGGTATTGCTATTTTGGCAATTGAATTTCACCCCACAACAAAATATATGTTTTTACGGACACTATGAATCTTGGCCTGCAACAGCTGGGACACCATATTCAGGGTATTGTTATTTTGGCAATTGAATTTCGACCCCAGAAAAAAATATATGCTTTGGCGGACACTATTATAATTTGCCAGCCACAGCTGAAACCACTGATTTATGGTATTGCTATTTTGGCAATTGAATTTCACCCCAGAACAAAATATATAATTTGCAGGACACTATGAAACTTGGCCAGCCACAGCTGAAACCACTGATTTATGGTATTGCTATTTTGGCAATTGAATTTCACCCCAGAACAAAATATATGTTTTTGCGGACACTATGAAACTTGGCCTGCAACAGCTGGGACACCAGATTCAGGGTATTGCTATTTTGGCAATTGAATTTCACCCCAGAACAAAATATATGTTTTGGCGGACACTATGATATCTTGGCCAGCCACAGCTGAAACCACTGATTTATGGTATTTCTATTTTGGCAATTGATTTTCACCCCAGAACAATAATATATGCTTTTGCCAGACAGCTATAAAACTTGGCCTGCAACAGCTAGGACACCAGATTCAGGGTATTGCTATTTTGGCAATTGAATTTCACCCCACAACAAAATATAAGTTTTTGCGGACACTATGAAACTTGGCCTGCAACAGCTGGGACACCAGATTCAGGGTATTGCTATTTTGGCAATTGAATTTCACCCCAGAACAAAATATATGTTTTGGCGGACACTATTATACTTTGCCATCCACAGCTGAAACCACTGATTTATGGTATTGCTCTTTTGGCAATTGAATTTCACCAGAGAAAATAATCTATCCTTTGCCAGACAGCAGACAGTATTATACTTGGCTAGCCAAAGCTGGAACACCAGATTTAGGGGATTGGTATTTGAGCAATTGTATTTAACCCCTTAATAAAATAAAGAAATTGCTATCCTGAGTTTCTAGGGGTGACAATTAGCACAGCCAAGCCCCTGATGTAGGATATAGCAAAAAAAAACTAGTATTGATGGATTGATGGACTTGGTGGCAGCTTGTTCTGGTGCACCACAAGTCACAAAATGGCCGCCGATCACCCCAGAAAATAAGTGACAGAAAAACGCTCTGTGCAGCCTAAAAACCAGTGAGCAAGTAACTAGCAGAAGTTCAATCATTCACAGCTGTAGATTGATTAGTTCATTAGGTGCTGTTGCTGACTTTTCCCTGCCTAATCTCGCCCTAACAGAAGCTGCGTCCTCTCTCTACACTAATCAGAGCAGTGTGACGTGCGGCGCTACGTGACTCCACCTTAAATAGAGGCTGGGTCACATGCTGCACTTGGCCAATCACAGCCATGCTATTAGTAGGCATGGCTGTGATGGGCTCTTAGGGCAAGAAGTAAAACGCTAGCTGATTGGCTGCTGTGCAGCCCTTCAGAAAGCGGGAAGTAATCGCCGAACAACGAACCCAAACCCAAACTTTTTTGAAAATGTGAACTATGCTCGAACTGTTCGCTCAACACTAGTTGTAATACATCCAACGATAGCAAAACATAGTTACAACTGTACACAGCGCAATTTTTTCCAGATAATGATGTATGAAATTAGGCAAGGATGAGAGTTATGGTCCTCTTCTCTCCCTATCTGTCTCAACTCTCCTCCTGCAGCATCGATGGTGTGCAATCATACTCTTGCAATGGCTGTAATGTCTATTGAGGGATACAGGGTTTTAGAGATAAGACTGGCCAGGTCATGTTTAGGTCTGAAGGGTCTTACCCGGCTCGCACTGGCCTACTGGGGAAAAGTGGAATAACCCGGTGGGCTCCTGAGAAAGATGGGCCCCCAGTCCACTAGCACAGAATCTCAAATAACCTATATCAATATAAAAAACTAGGTAGACTATCCAGTTTATTATTATAAACACATCAGAAGGTTAAGATGGCCTCTAGGAATAGAGGGAAGCCAGCCAGTATTATCTCTTCCTTGGGACCCACCTTTTGAAGTTGTTGCAGAGACAGCCATAATCAATCATCTTGTAGAGTCTTGTTGCTGTCTGACTCTGTGTAAGCAGGTAATAATTGCATGTTGCTTTACAGTGGACCCCCAGAATGAATTTTACTGGTGGGCCCTAGGCATACCAGTCCGACACTGGTCTTAACAGTGTCCCTCACTGCAGTAAAATCTTAACAACTCTTGGTAGGAGGTTACCTTACTGACTCCAATGCTCGGTCATGCAGACTCTAGGTTCTCTAGTTCTCTCATTTGCCCTACTCTTCTCCTTCTGTAGATCATGTAGAGATTTGTGAGACTATGTATTCTTTTGGGGCAAAGAAGAGGGATCACAAGTTGTGGCTTCCTCTCCCTTCCAAACTCTCCCTATCACAGACTGGAGCTAGGGGGTGGAGCCAGTCCATATCTAGCCTTCTACAAGGGATAAGCCAGGATTGTTAACCCTGGCTGTGCAATCCATACCTGGTTATACTGAATGCAATACATAGCATGAAATAACATTACATTACATCACATAAAAAAATGAACAATTTGCAGATACTCCATTTCTCTGGGGTACTACACCTTCATATGGTGCACAATAGAGTCAGTACAACATTATACAATACTACAAAGGAGCGTATGTGGCTTTGAAGTACATCAAGAGTTTAGAAAGAATACACAGCTTTATAATAACAGTAGTGTGCCTTAGGCTTCTTTTTTTGCTCTAATCTTCCTTTAAAAAATGTCATACATATTTTTGATCTTTCAGGATTTTTTTTTTATATATAGGACAGTATATTCCAATAATACTAACTCAAATAAATGATTGTGTCTATGCTATTGCTCAGTGGGTAAAATAATTATGAGCACTGATCTATACAACTGTCATTGCCTGAACCACAAGAAGGTACATGGGTCACAGCGGGTCAGAGAGGGCCCATTTCCACGTTCTTTAACTTCTGCTATGATAGTGGTGACAGGGAATTATTTAATTATTTGACTTGTTGGTAAAAATAGAAAGCCATAAGTACGCCTGGATCCAATGGATTAAGTCAAGTCTTGAGGGGTAGGAAATACAGGTCAGGAAATGTACAGAAAAGTGTCAGATGCCAATGCTTAATACTGTTCAATTACAGCAAGTCCATGTTGCAATAGATAGAAATCTGTTTCTGGCAACCAAGAGAGAGAATGTGCAGAAAGGGCCCATCCCTGTTAAGCTGTTTTAATGGATACAATGAAAGAAACATTTACTGAAACAAAAGAGAAACAAGCATAATTATACTGCCAAATATATTGTTACTTACTATAGCTATAAACGTATAAAGTAGATAGGAGCAGTATTATAGTAGTTATATTCTTGTACATAAGAGCAGTAAATTGTAGTTATATTCTTGTACATAGGAGACAGCATTATAGTAGTTATATTCTTGTACATAGGAGGCAGTATTATAGCAGTTATATTCTTGTACAAAGGAGCAGTATTATAGTAGTTATATTCTTGTACATAGGAGGCAGTATTATAGTAGTTATATTGTTGTACATAGGAGCAGTATTATAGTAGTTATATTCTTGTACGTAGAAGGCAGTATTATAGTAGTTATATCCTTGCACATAGGAGGCAGTATTATAGTAGTTATATTCTTGTACATAGGAGCAGTATTATAGTAGTTATAGTCTTGTACATAGGAGCAGTATTATGGTGGTTATATTCTTGTATATAGGAGGCAGTATTATAGTAGTTATATTATTGTACATAGGAGCAGTATTATAGTAGTTATATTCTTGTACATAGGAACAGTATTATAGTAGTTATATTCTTGGACTTGGAAGGCAATTTAGTAGTTGTTATATTCTTATAGGAGGCAGCATTATAATAGTCATTTATGTGTATTTAGAGGAAGTATTATCAAAAGACAAATACATAATTTTTGACATAATCTCCCTCTTTCTCAATAGACTTTGTCCATCTGTCAACATGCATTAGTATTCCCTCATTAAAAAATGTTTTAGGTTAAGTTGCAAGCCACACATGCATCTCTGTCTTTACCACAGAGCCACGATTGCAGAGCAGATGATTTGCCACTTACTCCACTGTCACTCATCTATCCAACAGATTCACTTAACGTGCACACTCAATGTTATCAGTTGTGGACGGGCATTCGGCTCCTTTTTCATGGCTGACACTTGTACAACCTTCCCTGAACTTCTCAATCTATTCATACTAACCATATTGGATATGAAGCCAGATATATTAGATCAATATCAGCACTAGTGATGAGCGGCATAGGCAATATTCGAATTTGCAATACTTCGCACATTTTTGGCCAAATATTCGTCATAAATTAGCAACTTCGTGACCTCGTCATTATTTACTTGATTGCGAAAATCGGCAATATAATATATTCGCAATAAAGATTCGCGATTAGAATATTTGCGATCAACAGGCAACTTTCCTATTGGTTGCTAGGGATGGTGCTAAGTGACGATATTCGCAATAAATTCGCGATTAGCATATTTGCAATCAACACTATTCGCGAATACGATTGTATAGCACTATATTCTAAATATTCGAGAATTCTCGAAGTGGCGATATTCGCGATTAAAATTCGCAATTCGAATATTCGTCTTTTCTGCAAGTTGATTAAAACAAATTCTACTGTCAAAGTGCGGATAATTTTTGATCCACTCTCGTAAAAATGTTGTGGTGATGAAAAATGTTTATATGTAACTTTTATGTATCACTGTGACATACCAAAACTTTTAAAAAGAAAAGGTACGCTTTAAAACCATATTGGACGTATTCTTTATTTGTCGTGTTCCTTATTTATAAAAGCTATTTCTGCACTTTTACCGCTGAATTCTTCCATTGTAAACGTCTCGGAAAGTTTTATTCAATAAGGAGACGCTGAACCATCAGCCTTAGACAGTTTAATTGAAACGAGGACCAAGCAGGTTGTTATTAGAAAAGATTGTGGAATCATTGACCGGACCTGAGGAATTGATACAAATGACTGAAGACACAGTACAACCTAAAAAAAAAAAAGGCTTCTAGCTCAGTGGAACTCCTCCCTATTAAGTTATGTGACCGGAGAGAGCCATATGTGTTAAATATTATTACAAGTAAAGAAAGTACACAGGATGTCAATTTTTGAAAGATAAATTACTGTTATCATATTCTAAAAAAAAATTGCTGGAGCCAAAATGCATCATAGAATGTTTCTGCAGCCTGGTTCAAATACACCATGAGTGGTGAAGAGGATAATGTAGTCTGGGAACTGTAATTTTGTGTCATTTTATAGCTTCTGTCTGTCTTTACCTCTTGGCTGCTCTTTTTTTTTTTTTTTTTCTGTAGCCGGCAGAAGATTTTGTATTTTGGATAATTCTTGTGCATCCAACCAAGCTGAGTTATAATACATGTCTGGAATTCAGCAGGACCAGCAACTATTGTCTTATTGAGGTGATTCATGTGAACAGGAATGTGATATATAGTTGGAAACACCATGAAAATAAACACTGCAAGCCAATAAAACACTGTCCTCACGTCCATCAAAATGACATTCATGCAATTTTCAGCAAACCAAAAATATCCGACTTGTTTCTTCCAGACATGACCTTTATTTACTGCATTGAATCTGTGTTTTATTTAACTAGTCCCTAGTTATCCGTTTAATGAAGAACCATCTTCATCCTTCTGTGCTGTAGATGTCCAATTTGATCTTTACAAATTAAGACTAGGCCACTAGTTTTTTAAATAATATAGCCCATGGGTGAGATGGTCTGCATAAGAATACCATAATTTGTCACCAATGATCCTTAGTATCTGGTCAACGAGGAGTCTACGATGGTAAGAAAAAATGATTTGGGACATACAGTGATCATTGATAGACCTAACGACTCAAGAGAAACAGTATGACTCTGGTGGGTTAAAGTGTAACTAAGATGAGTTATTCTTAGTAAGATAAAATGATAAAATGGTCTTAAAAGCCCAAAGTCTTATGAAATCAGGTATGTGCGAATTTGGTGGGATCAAAGTCTAAAAAAACTTGCAGAAGTAAAGAGGACATCATGCTAAGAAAAAGTGGACCTAAATTAAGTCTAAGTGATCAGCTTGGCATGGTAAAAAATATGATGTATGTAGGCCTCATAGTCAATAGGGCAATGGAATCAGGTGGCATGCATGTGATGGGTCAAAGCCTAAACATTTTGCCATTAAGCAACACGAGCCAAATGTTCACGACCAAACTGCTTAACTTTGAGGTGGGATGTGGATACCTATACAAACACTAATCTGTGGCGTATATAGACAAGGGTGTACATTCCATATAGGCAGGCAGTTAATGTTGTTTATATGAAGCCTATGGACATCCTTGACCAAGTGCAGTAGTTGAACAGAACTTGCCATAAGGGAACCAGACCAAGAGCTTTACACTGTGCCGAAACTGCTTATTCTTGAGAATTTATACCCTTGTATATACACATACCTTGTGTCTGATATATAACTGTATATTCAGTTTATCATTAACAGACTATTCCCATAGAGTGAGGTACCTTCAAATAGAGCAATAAAACGAGTTTCTATGACTCAGGCACTAGGGAAGATGTCATTAAACAATGGAGCTCTGGAGCAATTGACTGATATTCCCATATATTTAATATGGTTTAGGGCACAATGAAGAAATGATGAGTATAATTAAATCATCCAGCAGCCTATTCAGCAAACTTAGAGCTGTCAATCATCCAGCTTTTGTGGGAATGTAGAACAGCTGAATTCATTCTGATTAACACTTGCTCTAAGCCTGCATGCTTCACAGGGCAGGCCTCGCACAACAGCCACATTCATTTACAGTATGGCCAGGCGGCTTCAACTCTTTCCTCACCAGTTACCAGTTGTCATTGCCATAGGACAATCAGAATGGCAAGGCAACATAGACAAAGAATGCAACTTTTTGAAAAAATTGGATCTTCTCTATGACTGTCATCTGACTGTTTGAGATGCTATGGGTACTTGGGTTTCCTGGTCTTCGTATTATATAAAAAAAAAAAAAATCCTCCAAATACATTAAGTAGTGTTGAGCGAAACAAAGCATTCAAAGCAGAATTCAGTCTGAAGCTTAGGAAAACTTTGATTCCCAACAAATCTAAATTTCTTCTCGTTTCATTGTAACTAATCAGTTTTTCCTAAAATGGCGGCTGCACATATTACAAAGTGAAAGTAAAAAGCCTGAAAATGCCATTGCCCTGTGAGCTGACCATAGGGAGAGACGTGGCAAGAGCTCATGCGCTAGGGACAGTGTTACTAAAAATGATTAATAAAATAATATTGGAGAGGAAGAGTGCAGGGAGACTGCAGGGAGAGTGTAGGGAGATTGTAGGGAGAGTGCTGGGAGACATGATTTATTTATTCCTATGTTTACTTATTCCTACATCAGCTGTTAACTAAGATATATAATTCAATACCAATTAGATGGAAACCTTTATTATTCTGGTGCCAGCGTGCTAACCAATATTATCCAGTCTGCACCCCTTAAGGGGGACTAGGTCTTAATGATGCCCATCCACATCTTTTGCTGACTTTACTTCTTCCAAATAATCCTTCAAAGTCTCCATGTCCTAGAAAATCAGCAAGATGCAGAGAGAGGAGGAGCTGGATGTTCCTGATGATGTATACTCATCCATATTAGATTATGTGAAAATGGAGGAAAAGCAGATGGCAGAAGAAGGCCTCCCACCTGTAGGGCAGGAGAACAATGGGGTTGGAGAACTGGGTGTGCCAGAGCTGATTAGTATTCTCTGTTTACTGTCAAATAACCTGCAGGAGTTTGCAGGCAAGAACGGCAATAATATGCATATTGTGCCCCCAACCTAATCAGCCAAACCCCATACCAGCAACAGCCCCATTTAAAGGTACAGCATGCCCACTAACAATGAAGAAGGACTATACAGTCTGGTCTGCATTATTAAATGAAAGGCAGCTGCCACCTTAGTGGATTGGATATACCTGATTTATAGTGATTCGTGACAAATTAATTTGTAACAAATCACATTTCTTGGCTAACTTTGGTGAAGTTGCCAAATTGGGTTTTTCTAAACTTCACTCATCTCTAATTGTAAGGAAGAACATGCACAAGCACAAACAAGTATATATAGCAAAACAGTTTGTTATGATATGTTATGGTAAATTATGGCCAATATTATGCTGCAGTTTCAAAAAGCATACATGATTCTACCTTTGTGGTCCTGGTGTGCCACTTGGTTGGAAATATCATGAGTTTGTATAATCTAAAATCTTTGCTAAAAATAAGAATGGTGGAGTCTGATCTCTAGAACCAAAACTATTGCCTTAAATTAGGGGCTATAAGTCCATGATCTGGGCTGGAGACTAGGACAAGGCATGCTTTTCCCTCTCCATAGAATTAAACAGGAGTATCAGAAACAGCCATACTCATTGGGCTCTTTCATACAGCAAATATTGTCTAGCCAAGAACTGTACCTGTACTGTAATTTTCAGGATGGCCGAGCGTGGCAAGCAGAGTGTCAGCACATTGCTGACACTCTGCTTGTAATGGCTGACATCCGTGCAGGCACGGATGTCAGCCTTTTAACCTCTGCCATGCAGCGGTCCATAGGGACCGCTGTATGGAAGTGGTTAAGAGAGAGGGAGATGCTGTGGGGGGCTGCTGTGCCTGGTGCAGCCCCCCTAGCGCCAGTCCCCAGCTTCCCTCCCTCCCTATCCTCCGCTGCTCTGTTATAGCAGCGGAGGAGGGTAACCCTGGCAACAGGACGCCTTCAAAGGCGTCCTGCTTGCCATGGTAACAGAACTCTGATCAGACTTTTGCTAAAGGCAAAAGTCTGATCAGACAAAGTGTCAAGTAAAAAATACAGTACAGTACATTATATAATGTACTGTACTGTATTATACAGACACCAAATCCACTGGATCTTCAAGAACCAAGTGGGTCTGGGTAAAAAAAAAATGTAAAAAAAAGTGAAAAAAGGTAAAAACAAAAAAACACATTTATCACTAATTAAATAAATAAATACACTGCACATGTTATATATCACGGCATCTGTAACAACCTGATCTACAAAATGGGTTTGTTACTTTACCCGTACGGTGAACGTCATAAAAAAAAAAAAAAACTATGATAAAATAAAAATTTTGCCCACTTCACTTCCAAAAAAGTTAATAAAAGTGATCAAAAAAGTTGTATCTACACCCAAATGGTACTAATCAAACAGTCACCTCGTCCCGCAAAAAAATGATACCTTACCTAAGAAAATCGCCTAAAAAAAAAAAAAATTATGGCTCTCAGGCTATGCAGACACTAAAACATGATTTTTTTTTGTTTCAAAAATGTGATTGTGTAAAACCTAAATAAATAAATAAGAAGTAGACATATTATGTTTCACCGCGTCCGTAAGAACCTGAACTATAAAAATAACACATGACCTAACCACTTAGGTGAACACCGCAAAAATAAAAACTGTGTTAAAAGCAATTTTTTGTCACCTTACATCACAAAACGTCTAATAGCAAGCAATCAAAAAGTCATATACACTCCAAAATACTGCCTTTAAAACATTCATCTCATCCCGAAAAAAATGAAACTCTACCCAAGAAAATCGCCAAAGAAATAAAAAAATGATGGCTTTTAGATAGAGATGAGCTAACTTCTATTTTTAGTTCGGCGTCCAAAGTTCGGGTTCAGGTTATCGTAGCATCCCGTTATGGATTCTGCTACCGCGGACCATAACGGCATTTGGAATCCATAAGGGGATGCTTCATTGAACCCGAACCTTGAACAACCCTAAGGATCTGGGGTGACGTCACCGTCATGTGATCAGTGCAGGGGGCGTGGCTCAGCACTGGATCACCTCTTAGGGTTGTCCAAGGTTTGGGTTCAATGAAGCATCCCCTTATGGATTCCAAATGCGTTATGGTCCGCAGTAGCGGAATCCATAACGGAATGCTACGATAACCCGGACCCAAACTTTGGACGCCGAACTAAAAATAAAAGTTCGCTCATCTCTACTCTTAGGCTATGCAGACACTAAAACATGATTTTTTTTTGTTTCAAAAATTATATGATTGTGTAAAACCTAAATAAATAAATAAAAAGTAGACATATTAGGTATCACCATGTCCGTAAGAACCTGAACTATAAAAATAACACATGAACTAACCCCACAGGTGGACACCGCAAAAAAAAAAAAATACTGTAAAAAGCAGTTTTTTGTCATCTAACATCCCAAAAAGTGTGACAGCAAGCGATCAAAAAGTCATATGCACCCCAAAATAGTGCCATTAAAACCTTCATCTCATCCCGCAAAAAAAAAGGCCCCTACCTAAGACAATTGGACAAAAACTAAAAAAAACGAACTCTCAGACTATGGAGACACTAAAATAGTTTTTTGTTTGTTTAACAAAGGATATTATAGTGTAAAAGCTAAATAAATTTAAAAGAGTAGACATATTAGGTATTTCCACATCCGTAAGAATTTGCTCTATAAAAATAACACATGACATAACCCCTCAGATAAACACAGTCACAAAAATAAAATAAAAACGGTCCCAAAACAGCTATTTTTTCCAAATTTTCCATTTTAATCATTTTTTCTAGTAACAAAGCAAGGGTTAATAGTCAAACAAAACTCTATGTTTATTGCCCTGATTCTGTAGTTTACAGAAACACCCCATATGTGGTCGTAAACTGCTGTATCGTCAAACGACAGGGCATAGAATGAAACGCCATATGGTTTTTGGATGGCAGATTTTGACGGACTGGTTTTTTGACACCATGTCCCATTTGAAGCTCCTCTGATGCACCCCTAGAGTAGAAACTCCATAAAAGTGACCCCATATAAGAAAATACACCCCTCAAGGTATTCAAAACTAATTTTACAAACTTTATTAACCCTTTAGGTGTTCCTCAAGAGTTTATGGCAAATGGAGAAGAAATTTCAGAATTTCTATTTTTTATTACCTTGTCTCACAAAAATGTATTATAGAGAAACCAAAAATCATATGTACCCTAAAAATAATACCACCAAAACTGTTACCTTATCCAGTAGTTTCCAAAATGGGGTCACTTTTTTGGAGTTTCTACTGTAGGGGTGCACCAGGGGGCTTCAAATGGGCCATGGTGTAAATAAACCAGTCCATCAAAATTTGCCTTCCAAAAACCATATGACGTTCCATTAATTCTATGCCCTGCCGTTCGGCGATACAGCAGTCTACAACCACATATGGGGTGTTTCCGCAAACTACAGAATCAGGGCAATAAATACTGGGTTATGTTTGGCTGTTAACCCTTGTTTTGTTCCTGGAAAAAATGGATTCAAATGGAAAATTTGCCAAAAAATCGAAATTCTGAAATGTTGTCAATTTGCCATAAACTCTTGTGGAACACCTAAAGGGTTAACAACGTTTGTAAAATCAGTTTTGAATACCTTGAGGGGTGTAGTTTCTAGAATGGGGTCATTTTTGGGTGGTTTATTTTATTAAGCCTCACAAAGTGACTTCAGACCTGAGCTGGTTTTGAAATTTTCTGAAAATTTTTAAGATTTGCTTCAAAGCCTTGTAACGTCCCCAAAAAATAAAATGGCGTTCCCAAAATGATCCAAACGTGAAGTAGATATTTGGGGAAAGTAAAGTAATAACTATTTTTGGAGGTATTGCTATGTATTATAGAAGTGGAGAAATTGAAACTTGAAAATTTTCTAATTTTTCAAAATTTTGGTAAATTTAGTATTTTTTTATGCAAAAGAATGAACTTTTTTGACAAAATGTTACCAGTGTCATGAAGTACAATATGTGACGAAAAAACTATCTCAGAATGGCCTGGATAAGTAAAAGCGTTTTAAAGTTATCACCACATAAAGTGACACTGGTCAGATTTGCAAAAAATGGCCTGGTCCTTAAGGTGAAATAGGGCCGTGTCCTTAAGGGGTTAAGGACATACAATCTGTCCAGTGCATATACCAAGTTCCAACTGAATGCTCACCACTTCCTACCATTTAAAAAACTGAAGCACTTTCTCAAAACACTGTTAAAAGATCTTTCTAGTGAGCGCTCCACTAATGTTTTGATTTTTTTTTTTTATCCAAAAGGAATGTCTTTATCTCAAATCTATACCACATTAATCATTTTGTTAGATTTGGTTATATGACCTCTGTGGCCTTGACCTCATAAACCTCGAAAGTTACAAGGTTCATTGGTTGTTTCTTAAATGTCATGTTTTTTTTTTCATTCCTGCATTATTTCTTTTTCTTTAATGAGCAAAAGCGGGGGAAAAAACAAGAGATATGCAATGCAGTTACTATACCTGCTATTGTAAATACATAATTGTATGCATAATTGTATGGAAAATGCTAATAAATTGTTAATTAAAAAAATTATGATAAACTCAAAATAAAGGGACGGAATATAATGAGATTAAAAAAGGTTACGATCTGCCAATATTAAATATGCAATGATCTACCCGGCTACGCTTAGAATCATATTTAAAGAGAATGATAATTTTTTTCTATAAGCTTGTTGAAGCCCTAGACTGGTTGGATGCTGAGGGTTTATAATTATTTGCAAGAATTAGCGATCATCAATTTTTGACTGAGGAGGTGTGGAGGGAATGTTGGGTGGAGGTGGGGTTGGGAGCAGGTGGTGGACCGGTGGTGGGGGGGGGGGGCGATTTGACAGAGGTTGATGAGGCCAATTGTCCTTTTGAACCATAAGGAGTAGAGTGGGGTTGGGGGGGGGAGTGGGAAGGGTTTTTTTGCGTGGGAGTTAAGGGTGGGTGGGCACAGCTGTGCGTGCTAGGACAAAGGGGTCCGGGCTTCCGGTTTTGCGCCGTACGATACTCCTTTTGTAAATCAACGTAGCAATGGTATTTAATATTTTAACATGGAACGTCCGTGGGCTAGGTGAAAGAATTAAAAGAACTATGATATTTGACCGGGTCAGTAAATATTTGGCAGCTATTGTTGCATTAATTGAGACCCACGCTTCCCAAGATAACCTGGCCAATTTAAAAAAGAACTGGGCAAAATATGAATTTCACTCTTTCCTCTGACTCCCGTGGAGTTAGAGTTTATATTCACAATGAAATTAATTTTGAACCATTAGATCATGTCATTGACAGGGAAGGTAGATATGTTTTTTTTTTACATGGACGATGGAACAGGAGACTGTCCGTATTGACATTTATTTTCATACCGCCGGCCATCCTGGGGGTTGTCCTGCATTGCGGGGCATCTGTCAGGAGTTGGCCCTCAATGATGTTTGGAGATATCTATATCTATAGTGACAGGAGGGCCTTCTCTGGTTTTGGCACTGCACGCGGAACGATGTCCAGGATTGATTTGGCCTTCGTGAAATCTTCTTTATTAAACCAGATAGTTAAAATGAAGTACGAGCCTCAGGGAGTATCCAATCACTCTCTGATTGTTTTGATGTTTGGACCGGTAAGTTTCGAGAGAATTCTGAGACCGTTTTCTTTAAATTCTCATTGGTTAAGGATTATAAGGGACCAGTAATGGTTCGCCACGGTAATGTCAGAGTTCTGGCGCATTAATACTGGATTTACGCATATTCATTTTGTTTGAGACTTCCTGAAGGCCTTTATTAGTGGAATTTATTTTGGGAAGATTAAGGAAAAACGTGCTGAGTTTTCAAAAAGGGAGAGGATGCTGGAGGAAGGGATTAGAGTAGCATAGTAGTTTTTTTTGCTCAAACAAGATGAATGTTATAAAAAACAGCTTAAGAAAGCTAAGGAGGAACATAAAGAATATCTTTGTAACAAAGCACAACACAAGTTATTTTTCTCAGGTCAGAAGCGGTTTTGTGAATCAGGTAAACCAGGTAAACTATTGGCATTAATTACTGCGAGTCAAAAAAGTAACAACCAAAGAAGAAAAATAAGAACAAGCACAGAGATAACAAATAACCAGGATAGAATTTTACAGAAATTTGTGGAATATTATTTGGCCCTGTACTGCTCAGAAATAAATGGGAGAGAGCAGAATAACCGGGAATACTTGGACGGGATTAACCTGCAAAGACTATCCGAGCAAGAAAGGGAGGCAATTAACGCACCCATTTTAGTAAGTGAAGTACAGAACACTCTGTCTGACATCAGTGGTAACTCGTCACCCGTCTTTGAATTATACAGATATTATGGAGACATATTACTGCCGTCAAGACATATTCTTCAGTCAAGTAATAAATCAGTCCATTTTAGATGAATATCTTCCCCCTTCATTAAGATAGGCTTCAATTAGATTTATACCAAAAAAGGGGAAAGATGAGAGTGGGATTGGGTCATATCGACCCATTTCACTCTGAAACACAAACTATAAAATTTTGGCGAGGGTGCTTGCGAACCAACTTAAAAAAGTAAAAATAAACTGATTCACCCAGACCAGACGGGTTTTGTCCCTGGTAGACACATACAGACCAATATTCACAGAGCATTCTTGAATATTCAGACTGGCGGGGGGCTGGCTCCATCCTGTCGCTTGACACCGCTAAGGCATTTAACAGAGTTGAGTGGCCCTTCCTCTGGCAGACTATATATAAGATTACCTTGGGCACCAATTTTATAAGACTGACACAGCTACTCTATGCAAAGTCTATTGCTAGAGTTAAAGTTAATGGGGTCAGCTCTGTACATATTTCTCTAGAAGAGGTAACAGGCAGGGTTGCCCACTCTCCCCCCTGCTATTTGCTATCTTTTTGGAGGCATTGGCTAGTAAAATTAGAGCAGAAGAGGCGATGGCGGGGTTGGGGGGGATGGGCGACTCTGATAAAATCAGTTTACATGCTGAGACTATATTCTGATATTTTTGAAAGACGGCAATAAAGAACTGCAACATATAACTCAGATTATAGATGAATTCGGAGAGCTCTCCGGGTTTGAAATTAATTGGTCAAACTCGATGTTACTTCCACTGGACTGTTCTCACCGCGGGATGAAACTGTAAATTTGAAAGTGTTGACAAGAGAAGATCATCTTGATTACTTGGGGGTTAAAATTGTTTTGAATCTATGGGATTACATAGATTATAATATCAAGCCTTTATTGGAAAAAGCAAGGGAGAAAGTCAAAGCTTGGCAGAAGCTACCCCTTTGCCAAGTAGATAGAATTGCCCTGGTTAAAATGACCTTTATTGCATCTATACTTTACGTTTTGACGGTCTGCCAACTTGGGTTGATGATTCCTTTTTTTGGCGCTGGAAAGGGTCATTAATGACCTGGTATGGGGCAGAAAAGGGGTTTGTATAAAGCTGACATTTTTATGTCTTGCATACAGGGACAGGGGGTTGTTCCCCTTTTTTTTTAAGGTTATTACCTCAGTGCACAAATTCAGTGGTGCTTAAATTCACATGAAAATGGATTGTTGCGATATCTGCATAGAATTTATAATGGCCCTTTGGGGAAAAAAAAATTGTATCTTCGAGACTGGTCAATTGGGGGCTAAAGTCCTTGACTGCCTGATCTCTTATATGATACAGAGAGTTTGGAATAAAATTAAGATTATTCTTAAAATTAAAATCCAGCAATATAACACAATCCGAATCCTATAATTGAGTTGTCAATACAAAATACAAAGTCCAGCAGAAGAAACAACCCTTTAAAAGTACTAAATTTTATTCAATCATCTTAAAAATCAGGAAAAATCCCCAGATAAAGTACAGCAAAGGTGATGGTCAGCAATGTCACAATCAACAAAGACCAATAATAAATATGATAATGAAAAGTTGTGGGGATAAAGGCAGAGTCGGAAAACTGCGACCAAGCTTCCTTTAAGGCATCCCTATCCTATGCCTCAGCCCAGGGAAGGCCTCTAATGGTGGGGACTCCCTGTCCTCGTACCTGGGCTACACACACCCTACTTATCCCTACTGAGTATAAAACCCTCTATGTCACCCACAGATAACCCAAATCGAGTCCTAGTACCCAAGACAGGTATTTCTACCTATCCTGAGGGCCACAGAACCCACACTGGGTGTAACTAACCCAATGCGTTTTCCCCCAGCACACGGGTTCTTCAGGGGGTCAATAATAAGGGTGGACACTTTAGAATAAAGATATATAGACATATAGATATAAAGATAAAGAGACAGATGTAAAAGGAGGTATTGATATTCAATGCAGGAGTGGCAGCTTATTTGTTACAGTGTTGTCTCCAAAAGATAAGTGACAATCCCCTTCATTCAGCTCCCATCAGTGGACTCAACAACAATATATGTATCGCCCAAACCAATTAAAGTTTATCCTCCCTGAGGTCATCTGATAGATAAGCTGAATACCATCCAATAACATGAAGTCCAATAGCAGATGGGAAAGCCAATCATCAGGGAATTGATATCGCTAATGGATAATAGGGATCAACGACCGACCACGTATGCCCACTTATTTTTGGGTTAATAGAGGTATTACAACAGTAGCTCACATATTTCAGGCTGGGAAGTTAAAGTAATTGGCTGAAATCTTATCAGAAGTGGACACTACTTTTATGTCCCAGTTTAGGTATGCACAATTAGCACATGCTGTTTCATCTACGGATAATAAGAATTTATTATTGGTCATGATCAAGCATTTATAGATTATTTTCTTTTTTTCTTCAGGTCTGAATATAAAAATGTCACAAATCTATGCTAGATTACAACAAGAAATTGGTAGGTTCACTATGTTTAAGGCCCTATTCACACGTCCGCAATGTCGTCTGCATGTATTCCGCAATTCTGCGGAATACATGCGGACCCATTGACTCTGAATGGGGCACGGAACGATGTGGAGAGCACACACTGTGCTCTCCGCATCAGTTTTTGCGGAGCGCGCCACCGATCTTACGGCAGCAGCTCTGCAAAAAAGTAGAGCATGTCCTATTCTTGCCCGCAATTGCGGACAAGAATAGACATTTCTATGGGGCTGCCGGCCGGGTGTGCGGATCCATAAACACTACGGACGTGTGAATAAGGCCTAAAAGTGAAAGAAAATGGAATGAAGAATAGGGGGACACGGTAAGCAATAGGGCAAAGGTATTATAAAATATCCATGGAGTTTCGGTTGCTAACCCACATAGGTTAATTCAATTTAAAATTGTTCATAGGTTGTATTATACTCTGAACTTTCTGGCTAAAGTACATCATGAGACGAAAAAAGTCTTTTTATTTAGGAAATGTAATGAGTGAGGATGCTGGGTTTTTGTTATGGAGATGCCCTACTATGCAGCAATTTTGGGAGCCCATATTTGAAAGTCTGGGGATAAGGAGTAAACTAACAGTTGATTCATCATTTGAGTTTGTGGTTTTCGGGCTTGTTCCAATAGATATTCATTCTAAAATATTATATTCTTTTCTCCAATTATGGAAGAAAGGATTAATGATTGTGAAGGCCCTGATCATTCAAAGATGGGGTTCCCTAGAGGGTCTGACATTCGTGGAATAGAAAAACCACATGGCTAGAATAACAGTATGAACAGTATTAGAGATGAGCGAACACCTGGATGTTCGGGTTCGAGAGGTTCGGCCGAACTTCCGGAAAATGTCCGGGTTCGTGATCCGAACTCAACCCGAACTTCATCCCGAACCCGAACCCCATAGAAGTCAATGGGGACCCGAACTTTTGGGCACTAAAAAGGTTGTAAAAGACACCCAGAGGGATAATATACCGCAATAAACGCATTGTGATTACAACTTTAAGCTAACGATCACCATGGGAACGCCTCCTCCAGTAGAATGTACTGTCGGATCTGAGAATTAAGTTGAAATCGCAATGCGATTCTTATATATTTGCTTAATCGCATCGCGATTTCAACTTAGCATTGCTAAATAATTCCATCCATATCGTTAACTTACTGAGTCAGTAAGTTAACGAATATGGATGGAATTATTTAGCAATGCTAAGTTGAAACGGCAATGCGATTAAGCAGATATATAATAATCGCATTGCGATTTCAACTTAATTCTCACATCCGACATTACATTCTACTGGAGGTGGCGTTCCCATGGTGATCGGTAGCTCAAAGTTGTAATCGCAATGCGATTAAGCAAATACATAAGAATCGCATTGCGATTCCAACTTTTAGTACTCAACTTTTAAAATCGTACACCACTTTAAGTTCCAAAGTTGCAATCGCGTTCGAATAGAACTTAAAGCTGTCTCTTAGTCAGTTTTAGTATTGGTGTGTTGTAATAGAAGTTACATTCGTACGCGAATATAACTTAGAGCAATACAGTCAACTTTACACTGTTAGTTTTATTATCGCGATGATACAACTATTCAAGAATCGTGTACGTGCGTCTGTACGTGTGTGCGTTACCTCGGACACTATTCTATTTTGCCAGCCACAGCTGAAACCACTGATTTATGGTATTGCTATTTTGGCAATTGAATTTAACCCCAGAAAATAATCTATCCTTTGCCAGACAGCAGACAGTATTATACTTGTCTAGCCAAAGCTGGAACACCAGATTTAGGGGATTGGTATTTGGGCAATTGTATTTAACCCCTTAATAAAATATAGAAATTTCTTTCCTGAGTTTCTAGGGGTGACAATTAGCACAGCCAAGCCCCTGATGTAGGATATAGCAAAAAAAAAAAAACTAGTATAGATGGATTGATGGACTTGGTGGCAGCTTCTTCTGGCGCACCACAAGTCACAAAATGGCCGCTGATCAACCCAGAAAATAAGTGAAAGAAAAACGCTCTGTGCAGCCTAAAAACCAGCGAGCAAGTAACTAGCAGAAGTTCAATGATTCTCAGCTGTAAATCGATCCGTTCATTAGGTGCTGTTGCTGACTTTAACCTGCCTAATCTCGCCCTGACAGAAGCTGAGTCCTCTCCCTACACTAATCAGAGCAGTGTGACGTGCGGCGCTACGTGACTCCAGCTTAAATAGAGGCTGGGTCACATGCTGCACTTGGCCAATCACAGCCATGCCATTAGTAGGCATGGCTGTGATGGGCTCTTAGGGCAAGAAGTAAAACACTAGCTGATTGGCTGCTGTGCAGCCCTTCAGAAAGCGGGAAGTAATCGACGAACACCGAACCCGAACCCAAACTTTTTTGAAAATGTCCGGGTTCGGGTTCGAGGTTCGGGTCCGGGTCCCGGACACCCCAAAATTCGGTACGAACCTGAACGATGCTCGAACTGTTCGCTCAACACTAAACAGTATTGCTGTTCTGGGATTAGGCAGGTGCACAAATGGAAATTAGTTTGGGCTAACTGGGTAGCAACTCTGTAATTGAGAATACAGATTTCACATGCTGGCAGCGGGTGGAGGTTTCAGAGGTCCTGGCGTGCCTAGCGTGCCCAGCCGTGAAGGGGTGGGTGGGGGGTTATGGGGGGTGGGGTATACGGGATATAAAGGATATGGATATTTTTGTTTCCCAAATGTCTAGTGGAGGACGGAGGTAGAACATGTATTTGATGGCATTTATGGGGACTGTGTTCTTAATTGATTATGTGTGTTTTACATTTTCTTAATCCCTGTAATGTTGATTTCCCTGTAATGTTGATCATAAAAAATTATGATAACAGATTATAATTTTGTCCGATAGTGAACAGGAATTAGTAATAAGAGAGTATATAATTCATTGACAGCTGGAAGGTATTGCAGCCCTCTTTAAAACAGAGAAAAGTTCTAAATAAACTCTCTTAAAGGGGTTAACTAAGATAAGAAAATGTTTTTATTTTACTCATGCCCACAGCTTGTGCCTGGTACAGCATATTCCAGTAAATAACTGGAACTTTTTAGATACTCTATTTTGCTCTATGTGAATACTATATGAACTGTTGACTATATACAGGTAACTTTGACATCAGAGTCTTACCAAAAAAAGCAAAAGTTATTTTTGCAAACCTTTGATCAAGAAATTAAATTAATTTTAATATAAATCTTAAAAAATTTTTTTTTTTACTTGCAATATCTTCTCTAACCACTAGTGATGAGCGGCAGGGGCAGTATTCGAATTTGCGATATTTCGTGATATTCCGCAAATATTTGGTAGAATATTCATCATAAATTTGCGAATTCCAGATTATTTTCTTGATTGCAAAAAATCGGCGATTTCGCGATTGCGAAATCAGCAATTAATGATGCGCATATCTTTGCGCAATACCTGCAACTTCACATTTTAACTGGTCTGACTACATATTAGTGATTGGTGCACTAAGTATTGTTGTGAACTTGTGACATCACAGCACTATGTATGTAGCATGTATGTATGTATGTAGCATGTATGTAGCAGCTACACTATATCACTATCTAACCTACACTGACTATCTCCCACTAACTATCTGTATTATATATAAGGTAACTAACCTACTAACTAACTAACTAACTATCTACTGTCGTGACACAGGAAAGCAGAGAGCACAGCAATAACACTGTTGTCTCTCTCAGATCTGCAGAATACTGCATACAGTGGCTGCTGGGGATGTTCTTATATAGTAAGGGGTAAGCAACTTTCCTATTGGTTGCTAGTAGAGATGAGCGAACACCTGGATATTCGGGTTTGAGAAGTTCGGACGAACCCGAACCCCATTGAAGTCAATGGGGACCCAAACTTTTGGGCACTAAAAAGGCTGTAAAATAGTCCAGGAAAGGGCTAGAGGGCTGCAAAAGGCAGCAAAATGTAGGTAAATGCCCTGCAAACAAATGTGGATAGGAAAATGAATTTAAAAAATAAAATAAAATAACCAATATCAATTGGAGAGAGGTCCCATAGCAGAGAATCATGCGTCATATCACCCACCACTGGAGAAGGCCACTTACAGTTATTTAGGCCCCAGCACCCAGACAGAGGAGAGAGGTCCCACAGCAAGGAATCATGCGTCATATCACCCACCACTGGAGAAGGCCACTTTCAGTTATTTAGGCCCCAGCACCCAGACAGAGGAGAGAGGTCCAACAGCAAGGAATCATGCGTCATATCACCCACCACCGGAGAAGGCCACTCTCATTTATTTAGGCCCAGCACCCAGACAGAGGAGAGAGGTCCCACAGCAAGTAATAAGGCCTCATATCACCCACCACTGGAGAAGGCCACTTCCAGATATTTAGGCCCCAGCACCCAGACAGAGGAGAGAGGTCTCACAGCAAGGAATAAGGCGTCATATCACCCACCAGTGGAGAAGGCCACTTCCAGATATTTAGGCCCCCGCATCCAGACAGAGGAGAGAGGTCCCACACCAAGGAATAAGGCGTCATATCACCCAACACTGGAAAAGGCCACTTCCAGATATTAAGGCCCCAGTACCCAGACAGAGGAGAGAGGTCCCACAGCAGGGAATAAGGCGTCATATCACCCACCACTGGAGAAGGCCACTTTCAGTTATTTCGGCCCCAGCACCCAGACAGAGAAGAGAGGTCCCACAGCAAGGAATCATGCGTCATATCACCCACCACTGGAGAAAGGCACTTTCAGTTATTTCGGCCCCTGCACCCAGACAGAGGAGAGAGGTCCCACAGCAAGGAATAAGGCGTCATATCACCCACCACTGGAGAAGGCCACTTTCAGTTATTTAGGCCCCAGCACCCAGACAGAGGAGAGAGGTCCCACAGCAAGGAATAAGGCGTCATATCACCCACCACTGGAGAAGGCCACTTTCAGTTATTTAGGCCCCAGAACCCAGACAGAGGAGAGAGGTCCAACAGCAAGGAATCATGCGTCATATCACCCACCACTGGAGAAGGCCACTTTCAGTTATTTCGGCCCCAGCACCCAGACAGAGGAGAGAGGTCCCACAGCAAGGAATAAGGCCTCATATCACCCACCACTGGAGAAGGCCACTTCCAGATATTTAGGCCCCAGCACCCAGACAGAGGAGATAGGTCCCACAGCAGGGAATAAGGCGTCATATCACCCACCAGTGGAGATGGCCACTTCCAGATATTTAGGCCCCAGCATCCAGACAGAGGAGAGAGGTCCCACACCAAGGAATAAGGCGTCATATCACCCAACACTGGAAAAGGCCACTTCCAGATATTAAGGCCCCAGTACCCAGACAGAGGAGAGAGGTCCCACAGCAGGGAATAAGGCGTCATATAACCCACCACTGGAGAAGGCCACTTTCAGTTATCTAGGCCCCAGCACCCAGACAGAGGAGAGAGGTCCTACAGCAAGGAATCATGCGTCATATCACCCACCACTGGAGAAGGCCACTTTCAGATATTTAGGCCCACGGCACCCAGACAGAGGAGAGAGGTCGCATGGCAGAGGTTCAGGCTTCATGTCACCCACCATTGTAATAGGCCACTTTCAGTTATTTCTGCACAAGGGAGGGACAGGTCCTGTGGGATCCATGCCTGGTTCATTTTTATGAATGTCAGCTTGTCCACGTTGGCTGTAGACAGGCGGCTGCATTTGTCAGCAATGACGACCCCTGCCGTGCTGAATACAAGTTCAGAAAAAACGCTGGCCGCCGGGCAGGCGAGCACCTCCAAGGCATAAAATGCTAACTCTGGCCACGTGGACAATTTGGAGACTCAGAAGTTGAATGGGGCCGAACCATCAGTCAGTACATGGAGGGGTGTGCAGACATACTGTTCAGCCATGTTAGTGAAATGCTGCCTCCTACTAACACGTTCCGTATCAGGTGGTGGTGAAGTTAGCTGTGGCATGGAGACAAAACTTTTCCACATTTCTGCCATGCTAACCCTGCCCTCAGAGGAGCTGGCCATGACACAGCTGCGTTGGCGACCTCTTGCTCCTCCTCTGCCTTTGCCTTGGGCTTCCACCTGTTCCCCTGTGACATTTGGGAATGCTCTCAGGAGCGCATCTACCAGCGTGCGCTTGTACTCGCGCATCTTCCTATCACGCTCCAGTGCAGGAAGTAAAGTGGGCACATTGTCTTTGTACCGTGGATACAGCAGGGTGGCCACCCAGTAGTCAGCACACGTTAAAATGTGGGCAACTCTGCTGTCGTTGCCCAGGCACTGCAGCATATATGCATATATGCAGCTCATGTATGCAAGGCGCCCAGAGGTAAGGACAAGCTGTCCTCTGTGGGAGGCGTATCGTCATCGTCCTCCATATCCCCTCAGCCACATATCAGTGATGGGCCTGAGCTGTGTCGGGTGCCACCCCGCTGTGAACCTGCTTCATCCTTATCCTCCTCCACCTCCTCCTCATCCTCCTCGTCCTCCAGTAGTGGGCCCTGGCTGGCCACATTTGTACCTGGCCTCTGCTGTTGCAAAAAACTTCCCTCTGAGCCAATTCTAACAGACTGGCCTGAAAGTGCTAAAAACTATTATACTTCGCCAGCCAGTGCTGGGATACCAGATTCAAGGTATTGCTATTTTGGCAATTGAATTTCACCCCAGAACAAAATATACCCTGTTACGGACAGATTTAAACTAGGCCTGCAACTTCTGGAACACCAGATTCAGGGTATTGCTATTTTGGCAATTGAATTTCACCCCAGAACAAAATATACCCTGTTACGGACAGATATAAACTAGGCCTGCAACTGCTGGAACACCAAATTCAAGGTATTGCTATTTTGGCAATTGAATTTCATTAATATTCGCGATTCGAATATTTGTGCCCAACATTATTAACCACATGGTCGGATGGTGAAAGAAATCATATTCATGAGCAATTCAAAGCACTTTCATCCAGACCTATATAGTTCAATATTCTAAAGCACCACCTAGTGGGGAAGGTGACATTTTACAATTTTTGCTCTGAAGAAAAGTAAAAAAGCAGAACCCAGAAAGTAAAGAGCATTAAATGACTGTTTGCAAGACTGACATTCAACAGTAAATTTGAGTGACTTTGAGCATGTATAGAAAATCAGTTATCTCCATAATCAGTCCACAACTTGAGATGGCACCAAAGATGCACCTCACTGCAACTTTGTTTCTGGGTGATATAGTTGTACGAAAGTCACTTCTCATTCATTTTAGTGGAAGACATGTGAAACTCTGCAAAACTAATCAATATTATTCTATAAAATAAAAATTGAGGGAAATAGACCTATCAAGAAAATTACACTTTGCGACTTTAATATTTATAAGGGAATGACTGTCTAACCTAGTCTTAGATGACAATTTGATGTAAGCTGCAGAAACACAAAATAATGGTGACTATTGATAAGACTTATCAATACTATCAAGGTGAAAAATACCTGTAACTAAGTCACAAGAAAACGGCACAAAATCTGCAACTTTAATGTGTAACTAAGAATGATTATCTAGCCCTAATCTTAGAGACAATTTGATATGTATGCTATGGAAGCATAAAATGATGATGACAATGGATCAGATTTATCATATTATTCCATTTAAACAATAAAATAAAAAATGGGGAGAAAGAGACCTGTGAGTAAGCCCCAAGAAAATTGCACCAGATGTGTGACTTTAACATGTATAGACCTGTCATTAAGACCTGTCTAGCCTTGGTCTTAAATGACAAGTATGCTACAGAAGCATAAAATGATGATGGCTATGGATAAGACTTATCAATGTTATTCGACTAAAATTAAATCAAGGAAAAAAAGCCTGGTGAGTGGTGACTAATTTTAAAGAAAATTGCAAAAATGTGGAACTTCAATGTGTAAGGGCTCTTTCACACTACCGCTTTTCTTTTCTGTCCTAGAGTCGGGGCTCTAAGACAGAAAAAGACTGATCAGGATTATCCTAATTCATTCTGAATGGAGAGAAATCCGTTCAGGATGCATCAGGATGTCTTCCGTTCAGTATGTGAACGTTTTTTGGACGTTGACAAAACCGCAGTATGTTGCGGATTTGTCTCCGTCCAAAAATCCGGAAGACATGCCGTAACGCCGGATCCAGAATTAATGCCCATTGAAGTGCATTAATCCGGATCCGGAATTAAGATGTTTACCTCTGCGTGTGCGCAGCAGCAGTTCCGATCGAGGCTCCAGTGTAAGCTGGGGCTCCGATCGGTTACCATGGCAGCCAGGACGCTACTGAAGTCCTGCCTGCCATGGTACTCCGCAGCAGTGTACTTACCTGCGCTGTGGCCTCCGGGCACTCCTTCATGAAATCACAGGTCCGGGCGGCGCATTGATCTATGCGCAGCAGGGACCTGTGATGTCATGAAGGAGCGCCATAGCGTCCTGGCTGCCATGGTAACCTGGAAGCATTTCGAAGACTGATCAGGATCCTGATCAGTCTTCAAATGCTTTCAGGCGACTTGCGTTCTGCCGGGTCTGACGGGACGGAAGTGCCCGCCGGATCCTCAGAACGCAAGTGTGAAAGAGGCCTAACTGAGAATGATTATCTAGCCCTAATCTTAGATGACAATTTCATGTGTATGCTGTAGAATCATAAAATGATGATGACCATGGATCAGATTTATCAATATTATTCAACAAAAAAAAAAATGGGGAGAAAAAGGCTAGTGTTGAGCGAGCATCCTCGGCCGAACACAAGCTCGACACATTGCGGTGTTCAGCCGAATACATAGTTTGCTCGATCGTGATGCTCGAGTCTCCTCCCCGCACGTATGTTGGCTGCTATGCAACCAATAACCTTGCAGGTAAGTACTGCCACTCATTGTAATGCCGTAGCCATGTTGGTTACTGGCATTACAGTGATTGGCTGGCTGAAATTTGTCATCGGGTGCTATAAAGCACCCGATGACACAGGGTTTGGCTCAGTCTTATTTAGGGACAGCTGTGAATGATTCAACCTCCTCCATCCTATCAACATGCTTATTAGGCTGCCCTCGCTCCTAATGTTTTAGAGGGTCAGCTCAGCAGCAGGCCATCAACCATAATATTTTTGATGGACAGCTCAGCAGCAGGCCCTTGCCCATCATTTTTCCATGGTCAGATCAGCAGCAGACACTCACCCCTAATGTTTTACGTGGTCAGCTAAGCAGCAGGCCCTGAACCATATTTTTTTCCAAGGTCCGATCAACAGCAGGCCCTCGCCCCTAATGTTTTAGATGGTCAGCTCAGCAGCAGGCCCTCACTCATAATGTTTTAGATGGGCAGCTCAACAACAGACCCAAACCCCTAATGTTTTAGAGGATCACCAGCAGGCCATCAATAATAATTTTTTAAGGGTGTGTATGATGCCGTCCTTTATATGTAACAAAGGATGTATTGTAGTGCCGATTCCTTGTCATTTTTTGCAGCCCTTTTACTTAGTGCTTTATGAGGCTTTCCTCTAAAATCGATTTTATCACGAGGTGTTCTACTCGAGCACCCGAGCACTTTGGTGCTCGATCAACACTAAAAAAAAACAGTGAGTAAGTTAGAATAAAATTGCACCAGATATGTGACTTTAACATGTATAGACTTGTCATATAAGACCTGTCTAGCCTTGATCTTAGATGACAAGTAGGCTACAGAATCATAGAATGATGTAGGCTATGGATAAGACTTATCAATATTATTCTACTAAAATTAAATAAAGGAGAAAAAGCCCGGTGACTAAGTCGCAAGAACACTGTGTTACTTTGACATATAACTGGGAATGACTGTCTAGTCGTAGCCTTAGATGACAATTTGATGTATATGCTACAGAAGCATAAACAGATGATGACTATGGATCAATATCCATTATATAATGTAATATGCATTTAAATTCATAAGAGTGGGAGTCACTCTAAGGGGCTTCTCAGTGTAACTGATTTAATGAACTGTTGCTTTAAGCCATAGAAGTGGTGTCTGCTGTTATTACAGCAGGTATTCTCCTTCTTGAAGGGCTAATTTCCTTACTAATGCTGCCTGGAGAAAAATATATCACAATCTGACATTTACAATGGCATTTTGTTTTTCATCTCCCGTTATCTCCATTACTTGTAAAATGCATTTTCAAGAAAATAATATGTTTCCACATTTCCCAAGTAAATGAATCGGCCATCAGGGATGTAAAGGTGAGAGAAAACATCTCCATTCCAAACATAATCTGAGCCATGTTAACGAATGGGATGGATAAACAATCACTTGTGAAGAAGGTCTTCTTCATTCTCTTAGTTGCTTCATGAAATGTGGCCTTCAAAGTTAATTTTATTTGTATTTGATATTTTTTTCAATTTGTGTATAATTGTATTTCATTATGTTGTAGAGGCTTTGCATACTTAATTACTTTCCCAGAAGGTTCAAGATGAGGATTTTCCATGCTCTCTCCTCCCCAGCCTTCCAAAAGAAATGACAAGTTTCCTTTGTGTAGTGTCTAATTACTAATCTCTTCTAAATTCTACAGTCCTCTTCAGCTCTGGGCACTGCCCCAATCAAAATCCTTATGCCAGGGACAGTATCATGGTGTCTTTGGTGTTGCTGGGGTCTGTGTTTATTGAATTCGTCTTGTCTAGTCTCTATATTATTTTGGAGGCTTTGTCTGGGGTATGTTTTATTTTAGAGGTCTTGCATGGGATCTTTACTTATTTAGAGAGTCTATTTGTTTAGAGAGTCTGCATTATTTTGAAGGTTTTGTCTGTGATCTGTATTTATTTAGGGAATCTTGTCTAGGGTCTGTTTCATTTTGGTGGTCTGGTCTATGGTCTGTGTTTATTTAGTTAGTCTTGTGTAAGGCTATATTATTTTGGAGGCTTTGTCTAGGGTCTGTATTATTTTGGAGGTCTTATATGGAGTCTTTATTTATTTAGGGAGTCTTGTCTAGTGTATATTTCATTTTTCTTGTCTGCAATTTATATCTTTTTCAACATTCTCTTCTAGGGTCTGCATTATTTTGGATGTCTTGTCTGGGGTTTGTATTTATTTAGGGGGTCTGGACTGGGGTCTCTATTTGTTTAGGAGTTCACGTCTAGATTCTCTATTTGTTAAGGGGGTCTGTATGCATGCTGGGATCTGGTCTAAGATCTTCATACATTTTAAGGTGCAATAAATTGGTGAGACATGTTTTAAAATTTTGCAAGGTCCTTAATTTATTGCTTCTCAGAATCTCCCACATTTTAATTTCTCAAAAGTTGGCAAGTAAGTGATTTAATACTAGTTATATCACAAAATATAATAATAATGTCAAAGGAAAACTCTAGCAGCCCAATCAATATTGACCGACCAGTTTCTTACTCATACTTGGTATCTTCATGCCAGCACCAAGAATGTCCCTAGAACACCCTTTTTTAATTGAAATCAACATCAACCTCTCTCATATTGTTTTCTTGTTCCCAGGACAGTCCAATATAGATAGCATTAACACTACATCCGCATAGCCATGTGCATACCACAGATTTATTGAAGCAGGACTGTGGACTCGCAATATTTGGGTTTACTCAGCATGTATAGTCTATCAAAACTAGTAACAGCATTACAGATTAGCAAATTAATTCTAAAATTTGGAAATTCATGCCAACAAATGTAAGATATGCTAATTTGCATATATGTTTCCCAGAATTACAGAGCAGAGTTGCCTGAACAACAAAACACTTCATGCATACTAGTTGGTCTCCCTAACAAGAAAAAGCACCCCCAATAGCAACTCCTCAAGGCCACTCATTCAACTAGGGAAATTTTCTCTTGAGGAACTCAGTATTCATATCCTTTTGGAATGAGAACTAGTTTGTATGTTTCAGTCAGGGAAATATTGTGTACGAGTTGCTCTGGTTTGCCTGTAATGAATCATAATACATTTCCAATGAATTCTAAATCAATAAAATCAATTTGCTCATCTCTACATGGAACAGAGTTAGGTTTTAGGGTAAGGGAAAATGTCTCAAGGACCCTTCTCATCATGATTCTTGCATAAAATGTTTAAACTTATGAATATATATATATATATATATAGTGAAGATAAGGCAGCACTCCGTATACGTGAAAAAAATTGATCCCTTTATTCACCTCTTGCAACGTTTCAATCGCTCATTGCGATCTTTTTCAAGCAGTGATTACAAGTGCACAGGAAGTTTATATACAAGTGAAACTCATAAATCAATCAAGATGTCTGATTCATAAACAAACATTAGATAATGGCGTGCATACAAAAAATACACAACAATATAGAAGTGTACTAGTGATCATAAACATTACACAGTGTAATTTGTGTCATAATATACCAATACATTTAATAAAGTCATACAATTTATGTATTGACATGTGCATGTCGTGTATCCAAATTAGTGATGTCACTAACACCCAGCTGTGTAAAGTTAAAATAGATTGGTCACCTACAGCATCGGATATATAATTCCACTCACCATGTGAGAATCGCTCCAGCGTCCGGATTTGAGCACTGCGCCTGCGTCAGTACCGGAATGGTAAAGCTGACCCGGGGATTGAAACTCTCAGGTGTTGCCCTCTGGATGGGTCTCTCTCCTGTAACCAAGTAGCTGAATACACAACAACTAGATTAAATAAATTGCGATCCCGAAATAAATCCTATAGATTGTCTCACCCGGCCAAGTGTATATGTAACGCCAAGTGTATATGTAACGCCATAGCAACGACGGCTCTGTCTCTTCTCATTGGCCGGACCGGGTGCTGTCATGCGCATGTGTGTTTCTTCCGCCCTGACCAGGCAACTGGCAAGCGTGAACGTCAGTGATGACGTCGCTCTTCTTGGATCATGTGACATCAGCTTTACCATTCCGGTACTGACGCAGGCGCAGTGCTCAGTTCCGGACACTGGAGCGATTCTCACATGGTGAGTGGAATTATATATCCGATGCTGTAGGCGACCAATCTATTTTAACTTTACACAGCTGGGTGTTAGTGACATCACTAATTTGGATACACGACATGCACATGTCAATACATAAATTGTATGACTTTATTAAATGTATTGGTATATTATGACACAAATTACACTGTGTAATGTTTATGATCACTAGTACACTTCTATATTGTTGTGCATTTTTTGTATGCATGCAATTATCTAATGTTTGTTTATGAATCAGACATCTTGATTGATTTATGAGTTTCACTTGTATATAAACTTCCTGTGCACTTGTAATCACTGCTTGAAAAAGATCGCAAAGATCGCAATGAGCGATTGAAACGTTGCAAGGTGAATAAAGGGATCCATTTTTTTCACGTATACGGAGTGCTGCCTTATCTTCACTTTATAATCATTGGCTCACATCCAAGGGCAACAGGATTTGCACCCGCCAGTTTTTCTCTGGAGTGCTGCTACCTTTTCTTTTTTACCTACCTATAAAAAAAAAATATATATATATATATATATATATATATATATATACAATCATAGGGTAAAGTGTTAACCTTCTTACTTTCAGTCTTAAAATATAGGGGGTTGGTTCTCTAACATTTATCTATCTGTCTCATATATTTTTTATATCTCTCTGTATATCTATCTATTGAATTGTGTAACCAACAACCACATAGTATACAGAATCTCTCATATCTATTGTTCCCACTTTTCCTGTTGCAGGCACGTTAAGAATAAAGTTGTGATGGATGTTAATGTAAGTCCAAGTTGCTGATTATAACTAGAGATGAGCAAAGTTTTTTGAAATTTGATTTGACAAGAAATTTGCTTGGTCACAAATTAATTTGTTCTGAATCGCTATGTTAAAACCCAATTCAACCTATCAATCAATTAGACCGTTTTTGACAGTGGTGCACCACGTAATCACGCTGGGAGGGCGCGATGATGTCATCACGCTCAGCACAGGTCCTTCGGCAGGTCTTTTCCACTCAAGAGAGGAGCGGACTGCCTCTAAGTGAGCAAGTGAATGAGGTATTTTATTTTCCATTCTTTCTAAGACAACTCTAGAAACATAGAAACATAGAATGTGTCGGCAGATAAGAACCATTTGGCCCATCTAGTCTGCCCAATATACTGAATACTATGAATAGCCCCAGGCCCTATCTTATATGAAGGATGGCCTTATGCCTATCCCATGCATGCTTAAACTCCTTCACTGTATTTGCAGCTACCACTTCTGCAGGAAGGCTATTCCATGCGTCCACTACTCTCTCAGTAAAGTAATTCTTCCTGATGTTACTTTTAAACCTTTGCCCCTCTAATTTAAAACTATGTCCTCTTGTAGCAGTTTTTCTTCTTTTAAATATTCTCTCCTCTTTTACCGTGATGCTTCCCTTTATGTATTTAAAAGTTTCTATCATATCCCCTCTGTCTCTTCTTACTTCCAAGCTATACATGTTAAGGTCCTTTAACCTTTCCTGGTAAGTTTTGTCCTGCAATCCATGTACTAGTTTAGTAGCTCTTCTCTGAATATCCTTCTGCAGATATGGTCTCCAGTACTGCACACAATACTCCCAATGAGGTCTCCCTAGTGCTCTGTAGAGAGGCACGAGCACCTCCCTCTTTCTACTGTTAATGCCTCTCCCTATACACCCAAGCATTCTGCTGGCATTACCTGCTGCTCTATGACATTGTCTGCCCACCTTTAGGTCGTCTGATATAATGACCCCTAAATCCCTTTCCTCAGATACTGAGGTTAGTACTGTATCACTGATTTTATATTCTGCTCTTGGGTTTTTACGCCCCAGGTGCATTATCTTGCACTTATCAACATTAAATTTTAGTTGCCAGATTTTTGACCATTCCTCTAGTTTTCCCAAATCCTTTTCCATTTGGTGTATCCCTCCAGGAACATCAACCCTGTTACAAATCTTTGTGTCATCAGCAAAAATACACACCTTACCATTGAGGCCTTCTGCAATTTCGCTGATAAAGATATTAAACAATATGGGTCCCAGAACAGATCCCTGAGGTACCCCACTGGTAACAATACCATGGTCTGAATATACTCCATTGACTACAACCCTCTGTTTTCTGTCCTTCAGCCACTGCCTAATCCATTCAACAATATGTGAGCCCAAGCTCAAAGACTGCAGTTTATTGATAAGCCTTCTATGTGGGACAGTATCAAGTGCCTTACTAAAGTCCAGATAGGCGATGTCTACTCTAGCCATCATTTTAATAAAACTGATTAGTTGCCATGAAGTTTGAGGAAAATCAGCTTCGCAACGAATCAAATTTTTCCTAAATTTAGGATTAAATTCCTCTTCGTCTGTTTCGATTCACTCAGCACTAACTATAACCATGTATCTGATCTGTGCATTGCAAGTCTATAACTGTTATGGCTGGAGCTGTAGTAAGCCACATTTCCAGTTTGGAGCTCAAAGATATCATCAAATAACTTTTTAGTAACTTTTCACTGGGCAGTATCTGCTCTCTTGTCAGTTCTTACATTCATTTATACTTCCCCATATTGGACATACTAACAGCTATAACATAGGACTGCCAACCCTTTCCTCTCTCTTCAAAGTCCTGCAGCGTCTGTGCAAGTTCTGCCAGCTGTAGCATATGCCAAGGTAACAACTCACATGCCAACGACTGTCACAGAACTGGTGCATCCTGCAGGAGCTATAAAAGTATTGTCTCCTTTTCATTTATATCGCACGCCTCTTCCAACTTTGGACTCTCTCATGGCAAGTCAGATAACAAGACCCACAATGACAGTGCTTTTAATAATCAGCAGCCAAATAAGCAAGCAAACTAGTCAAACATTAAAAGATGTAGGTTCAAAAACAGTAGGTCCTGTTGAGGTAAAGAGTGCCAAAGTCTTAAAGTATGGAGTACAATATAGACAACAAACATCTTACAGTATAGACAACAAACATCTCACAGTATGAGTACTAACATCTTACAGTATAAATACTAACATCATATAGTATGAGTATCAACATCTTACAGTATGAGTACTAAAATCTTATGGTATGAGTACCAACATCTTATAGTATAGAGAATCATTATGTTACAGTATAGAAAACCAACATCTCACTGTATGAGCACCAACATCTTGCTGTCAAGAGAACCAACATCTTACAGTATGAGTGCCAACATTGTACAGTCAAGAGAACCAACATCTTACTGTATGAGTACTAACATCTTATAATAGAGAGAACCAACATCTTATAATAGAGAGAACCAACATCTTACAGCATAGATTACCAACATCTTACAGTCGAAAGAACCAACATCTAACAGTATGAGTACCAACATCTCACAGTATAGAGAACTACTGCAACATCTTACATGCAAAGTACCAACATATTACAGGATAGCGAACTACTGTAACATCTTACAGTATACAGATCCAGCATTTTACAGTATGAGTACCGACACCTTAAAGTATGAGTACTAACATCTTAAAGTTTTGACAACCCAGATGCTATATTCTAGATTTAACAACCTCCCTTCCAAGTTCTAATGAACCAAAGATATAGCACCAAAGACCATATTCCAAAACCATGATCCAAGTATTGATCTAAAATCTAGACTGACCGTGGTTCTACTGATCCAAACTTGCAGCACCATAGTCTGCATTCTGGAGATAATACACAGATCTCCTGTGGTTCCAGTGAACTAAACTTACAAAACCATACCTACCAGGCTCATATAGCGTAGACATCTTGCACATTTTGACAATAAGAGATGAGCGTTTCGGGTCTGTTTCGCACAAATAAGATTTCCGATTCTATTTGCATTCAAACTTGGTCTAAATCAAGTACCCCAATTCCCCTTAAAAGTCGTGTATGACATTCTGAGGTCTCCTAGAACTGTATTCAACCCCTTTCAAGCTCTTTAACCAGAAAACATCATTCGTAATATCAAAGTGACATATATGGCTATGGGTAAACGGATGGTATCCGGTAGTAACAATCAGCCTGTTTAATAACGCACTGCACAGTTCATTTTTAAAATTAAAAACAGTGCAAAAATTATCCCTTTTTGATGGAAGATGTCCTCTTCTCTGTCTTCTGACATGTAAAATGGCAGCTGCCATTTTGAATGATTTTTCTGAATCCAACCAGAAAAGATTTAGATTCCCAAGAATGTTTTTTGTTTGTTTGTTTAGTTGTTTTTTTTTGGGGGGTGGATTTAAAAAAAAAAAGTGATTAATTTATAATTGATTTACTCATCTCTAATCACAAATCAAAATGAAAAGCTGGTCATTTTGTGACACACGTTAGGATGGGAGCAGCCAATAGTTAAGGTAAGGAATGACATGTCTGTAGTGTAACACCTGGAAGCCTCATGATTCTACTGAACCAAATTTACATTACAGGATACTTGTGAATGGTACCATTAAAGGCCACTTCAACTTTTTTGTTTATTATTACTACTGTAACATGGACATTGAAAGACTAACGCATTTAGTATAAGACAGAGCCATAGCTTGTAGTTCAAAACACTGAGGGACAAAACACTAAATAGCCTTCCAACCCAGTCAACACACAGAGTGGCATTGCCAAGGCTGAGACATGGCCATGAACTGCAGTGAGATATGTTAGGTGTGTTCTTTCCAATTGATTGTAATGTAACAGCTGGACTGCAGATTGGCAGCCTTAATATGGAACCTTACATTGGGCTTCTTGCCCAATACTGGTTGATTAGGATCTGGCACCTAGCATTTATTCAAAACCAAAATATCTTACTCTAGAGGTGGTGGGCTATGCAGATCTAGCAGTGAGTATGACTTTTATGTCCTGAAAAATTGACTGGCATGGCACGAGAGAGAGAAACACAGTGGAAACATGCCACTGTTAACATTCTCTACTACAGTGGTGCATTTAGAGTCAATGTTATTTTCACCTCCTTTCTCAAGTTCTCATTGGTGGCAGCAGCAAATAAGGAGGAGTCCTCTGCTGAGCCAACATCTCCTAAGGGCTGTTTCCCCTTCAGTTAAAAAAGTAAGGATGCAGTGCAGACATCATATAAGTGCACTCATGGAGGCTGCCACTTGCATCTGGTATGACTCGAAGAAGATCATGTGCATAGGTTACCTGAACCAAATTACAAAGTGTTGGTTGAGCAAAACTTGTATGTATTGGATTTTTAAACCACATGTCACTAATGAAGATACGTATAGATATCTGGGATACATTTCTTACAGAGACACCCGCTGGCATAGAGAATTTTAGAGACAATGCACCCTGAAAAAAGATAGCCAAGTGGAGGAAACTCTGGCCTGGCTAGTATCCAGAGTTATAATTTAAGAATCTTGAATATTGACTTACTGGTTAGTCAGCTATAACTGGCCCTAGCACTGGAAAACAGCTAATTTGCTCAGCTTCTGCCTACTGGACATCATGGGCCCTTCAAATTCTAGTCCTCTGACTCAGCTCACAGCCCTGACGATTCTACACTTACATTACAGATTTACTATTTATATACTGTAAGTGGTTTTAAGCCCTTGTGAATGCCACACCATCTATAAAAAGATGAAAATTGATATGTGTTCTATTACAACACTTAAAAAAAGTATATACTGTCTGGAGACTAAATCCATCAGAGACTAAACCCATCAAACCCATCATCTGTATTCTCAAAAGGACAAAAACAAATGATATTTTTGTAATGCACTGTAAATATGAAAATATAAAGTATATTACATTATTTGGTGATATAGAAAGCTATATGGAAATATTTAATTGACATCTCACCATACGATCATGCCCTATCTATTAAGATATCCATTTCTATAATTTCAATGGAGTCTTGTTTTGTATCCGCAGTATATTGTCGGTACTGTACCTCTGGGTTGATTGAGTTAGTGTTGAATATTATTACCAGAAATAGTGTATTATTTTCACGGATGAATATTGCAATTAAGAGCATTTCAGTAAACAGATAAAAAAAATTAAAAAAAGTGGATGATATATGAGTCTCATGGACGGTTACTTTGAAGCATGTGATCTTTAATTCAACATAACATTGCAGTGATTATACGTATGGTAATGCCAGTTATGAATGGCACAATTAACTCAGAGATTACTGGGAGCAGAGGGACGCTCACAAAGAGCACAGCAATTAGCAATGCAGTCGAGATCATCAGCAAAGTAGAAAAGTGGGGATTTCTTGATGTGTGTTTCTCATTACTGATTGGAGTCCTTAGATGAGGACCCAAATTTAATAGCAGAGCACCATGAATCACTATAAGAATCCGGTGAGAACTAAATTCCATGAAGAATTAGTGGTGATCTCTGCAACTTTAATATACACCACAACCAGTTGTGTTTAGTACCTTAAAGAGCTTGTCTAGCTTTCAGGAATTTTTTTAAAAAAAACCTTGCTGTGTGTTGTACCTGATGAAAAACTCATACTTATGTGCTCCACCTCACTCAGTTCCGGCTACCTAGCTCCATTCAATGGTTTCTCATTTGGTCTTGATGCTGTAGCTGTAAACTTCTGGGGGTTACATGCTCTACCACAGCCAATGGCCAGCCCCAGAGGTGACGTGTCCCCAAGAGGCCCATCACTACTTGGTCATTTGACCACAGCCAAGATGGGACCAGAAGACTACCAAAGGGAGCCAAGAAATGTAATGCAACATCGGGAGCAGGCAAGTATGAATTTTTGAACAGGGATGTTAATGGCATTTTCTCCAACCCTAGTCATTATGTGGGAGTATAGCTTAAGATAACAGTCACACTCTTATTCCTCAACACACAGGCACAGATATTATGCCCCGAACAATAATGGACGCATATGTCATTGTGTGCAATGATGCACATGTACATCATTGAGGGGTTAAAATACGTTATGAAGAACAGTACCACGTGTTGTGTTACTACCAATGATACGAAAATTTGAAACAAAAATACATTGTCCCATGTACCATCTATTGTAACTGAGACCATGGTGTGTAGTTGCCACAGTCTGGTTGCATACAGAAAATCTGACAATTTTTGTAACTTTTTTGAAAAGTGTTCTACTTTTATTGTGATCTCTTTATTGTATATCCACACAAAAGAGATGGTACCCGCCCAGCCATATAGGCGCACAGCAGTTTAGGGTCTGGCATTTCAAAGAAACATCAGCTACAAAAGGCTTTACGAAGAATCTATCCCAAAGGAATGAAACAACCCGTAAAACATCTCTGCTTCATGTAATGACATCAATGGCAGTCAACAGCGGTTAACTGCATATTCCTTTCATGGTCTCCAGCATTTTATGTCAGTTCCTTTCTCCAAGGCTCCAGCAAGTGATTGATATTTTAATGCTTTATTCCAAGCCACCACCGAGAAACGATAATCATGGTTTACTCATTATCCGTCAACAACAATGTCAGCTTACTCCTACCTGGCGGCAACTTCTGAAAGACCTTTTATCGTCTCTTACGTTGTCCTTGTATATAAGTGCAGATGTCTTTTGTTACTGTCTACCTTCTATTCATACCTCATGTACAGCTCTATAGGCCTTTGGTATGTGTTAAGTCAATTAAACGTGATATGAAAAGCCAGTTATATATTCCACCACACTGCGAAAAGGACTTGAATAACTAAATGGAAGGTGGAGGCCAAGACTTGGTTAACGCATGGCAGCCTATGGCAAAAACAAACATTATGGATAATTATACTCCATGGATATGATTTTGTTATATAAAGATGATATTTACACAATGGCAGAAATTCTTTTAGGAAAAGGAAATTAATTATATTCAGCTTTGCAAATAATCCATTATTAATATTGTATTTTATGCAATGAATGAGCTTCCATCTTTAATTTAAAGAAGTTTTTCACTAATCTTGTCATACGAGAAGGGAATTTGTGGTGGGACATCTATAGCTGGCACATGACACATGGAGCCATCTCAGGAAGGTCAAGGGAAGGTGGACAAAATATCAAAGATATAGTAATGTGTTCTAGACAACCTAATATTTGTTATTTATAATAAAATTTTTTGATGTTGGTTTAAAATTGTAAGAAACATACCCTAATGGTCAACAAAAATGGCTTATAATACCCATACTTTGGGCGCAAGGCAGATCTCTCTGGAGGCTTCTCATTTATTTATATTTCCCATTTAAAATCTTTCTCACCCTGGTAACTTTTATTCTAAATAAACTGTTTTCTAACTACTTTGTCTTCACCGTAAGACAAGGGACTTAACTGAAGAAATGATGGGTTTCTTTATCAATCATGCTGTCTTCCTTAAGGTTTTCCTTAAGATTGAAATAAAAACTGATGTTAAGGCAAAATTCTCTTCTCTGCTTGTTTTTACACTTTAATGTTTCATCATAGGAACAAAAACCCCTAAAATAACACCAGTGATGAATTTGTTACATGGCGGATACCATGGCACCCAATGGACCCCACTGAATAATATAGAAGTCTTCTGGTTTCCGCCACGATGGCCATCGTTTTACTAGAGCTTTTTTTTTTTTGGGGCAGAATATTTGACAGTGCCTTCTAATAGATCCTCTGATACAATGATGGACCTAGCTTAAAGAGGTTAAATAACAGGGTAATCTATAAAACAAGTACCTTTTTTAATCAAAGTTGAAACAGAAAACAACAGAACACCACAAGTTCTAGCAATTCGCTGATGTCACTGGGGGATCTAAGATTCTCCACTACATTGCTGTTCATACACTATGGACAGGTCTACTGGTGTGGGAGTAGTTCCGAGCAAGTGATAGTCTTTCATGATGTGACATCCATAAACCAGAATAAGGCACTTTAAAAAGGGTTGATGAAAAACAAAAGAGAAATTAAAAATTCAGCTTTACTGTGCCTGTATTTAAAGGTTTAGTCTAATCAGAGAAGACCCATAGCTCTAGGTACCCCAGAAAAAACAAGAAAAGAGTTATCTGGCCAGCCACTTCCTCGGAAGAGGCTGCTATAAAAGAAATGGATTATTACATGGAAGTCACTCAGATGAATGGTTGTCTTTGAAAGACATGGAAGGCTGGAGTCTGTTAGAATGGGAGTACTTGTTATAAAGTGGTTCTCTTTTGTGCTTATAGAAGGGTGGGGCAGGCAAAGTACTCACTCTGTAATATCCATATACATTAACAGGGCTTATATATATAGGATGTCCAATTGTGGACTGCATAGTTTTATGTAATTATCTATCAGTAATGCCTATCATTTATCTTCTTCACATTGAACACTTTGTTATTAGTTAGATGTGACTCACAGGGATAACAATTTTTTTTATCCAGTGCCAATACCTTCCATCTATTTTAGAGAAGCAATTGCTCCAATGAACTTGAAGATAAGGGCAACATTATAAACATGGCACCCCAGATGAGATCTCACTTATGGACAAGGCGGCGGGGCAACAGTTGATAGTGAACTAATAACCTAATAAATAGAGTGGATACTTACTTGTTTCCATTTCTAAATGTAAGAAATTTATTTCAGATGTTACATTATGGAGCTATGAATACTCGGAATAGGGCAGCCATCGGATGAGCTTAGATAGATACATGCACATTAAGTATTTACAAGGTTTCTAGAATCTAAGTAAACTTGAGATTTGACATTGAATTTCTACCGTTTTTCCATGTGTATTTGAGATTCTCTTTAGAAAATCTTTTGCTGGCATTGCCCTGGTTTTGTTCCAAGTAACCTTTCTGCGCTATATATCCCAATGTATTTCTCATGCTATCAATAAATCATGTTAAGTACATGTGTACACATGTGCTAAAAGGTCCAATGGCAAATTGCACAAGACCTCTCAATACAGAAAACATGTACAAAGAGCCCTTCAAGAATTTATGATGAACTCAGTGCATGCAAGACATACATTATGCAGCAAATGGTGCAGAGAAATATTCCTTGGACAGAGGTAGAGAGATCCATAGAATGTAATCTATATCAGAACTGGGAATTAATGGGAGGCTGCAGAGTTCACCAGGGTGGTACGTATGCCTTTTCCTGCTCATGTCAGACTATGGAACATTATGTATGTACATACACTTACAAAGATTTATTCCAATTGAGAAAAATGTTTCAAACTTAGAAGACCATTACAATAATATTGCTATTGCACATCATAATTGTTCTTGGTAGTACGGAGATGTGTATTACAGGGGTTGTCTGCTTTTTACTATAGATGACCTATCCTTATATATGGATGGTAGCTGGTGGTAACAAATAGCCTGTTTAATATCAGACTGCACAGTCAGTTAAATCATCCCTTTGGAGGAGCAGCAACAGTTTTGATGAGAGAGAAAGAGAGAACACTCCAATGATTTATCTAAATACTTGTCCTTATCACCTAGAGATAGAGAGCACCCCAAAGACTTATCCAAACACTTCTCGTTATCACCTAGAGATAAAGAGAATCCAAAGAACCTCTTCAAATACTTGTCCTAATCACCTGGAGTGTTTTACAGCAGTTGGTATGAAAGTGGAACCACTGAGTCAACCAACAGATTTGACTTTGGGATACTCCTAAGGATGTTATCCTGGCAGTTCCCTGGTTTTCACCCTTTAACCACTGAACAGGGATTTGGACTTTGCTGCAGGGTAACCTCAGGAAGTAGTCTCTGTGAGATTGACAGTTGACCCATGAAGGTCAGAGACACAGGTGCAGTACACCAAGGGATCAGCCAGAATCATAGTCAGGGACAGGCCAAGGTCAGAGAACGCAGAGTACATGCAGTCAGTTAAACAGTCCAAGATGGTGGCAGGCAGCTTTGGGTCAATATGGAGGTCAGGTAGAGGTAAGGTCAGGTAGAAAAGGGTCAGATCCAGAAAACAGGCAGAATTGGTACACTGGCAGACCAACAAAACTATGGCACCTTTGCAGGGGACTGGCAAGCTAGACAACCTATTGTTCATTCACAGTTATCCACAGGGGAACGTGCCTTAATTATCCCAGGTTTGTCAGCCATTGGCTAGTGAAGATTAGGGGTCCACACTGGCCCTTTGAGAGCTGGAGAGAGCAATTGCGCACCCTCCAGGTGGAGGAGGAGAGGACATGCCAAATTTCAACAAGCAGGCTGCAGCCTGTGTGAAGGGAAAGAGCAAGCCCGCCGGGAAGAGAGACACTGATTCAGGCTGCTGGCAGAGGTGAGCCGAGCAGCAGTGGCAGGGGGCCGCTGCTGTATAAGTGTCGGAGGGCACACCAAGCACATATCCAAATACTTGTTCTTATCACTTACAGATAAAGAGTACCCCAGGTACTTATCCAAATACTTGTCCTTATCACCTGGAGATAGAGAGCACCACAGGCTCTTATTTAAATATGCATTATTATTCCCTAGATAGAGAGCAACCTAAGCACTTATCCAAATGCTGCACTTGTCCATATTACTTAGACATAGAGAGCACCCCAAGTACATATCCAAATTCTTTCCCTGATCACCTAGAGATGGAAAGCACCCAGGATCTTATTTAAATATGCCTCTTTATCACCTACAGATAGAAAGCACCCCAAGCACTTATCCAAATTCATGTCCTTAACATCTAGAAACAGAGATCACCCCAAGTACTTATTCAAAAGCACATCCTTAGTTTCTACAATGAGAAGCACATAGGAACAGTCAAGGAGTGTATTGTGTAGAATTGCTCTGTTATACTTTGTTTTCCATATAGACACATAATAAAAACCCATCTGTGTTTATTCTATAATAGTGCTTGTTATAATAGACATTGAAAATGATTACATCTAACGTTCAGGAATCACAATAGAAACAGAAACTCATTGGTTGCCAACGTGATGATAGTATAATTGTGGAGAACACGTTATTGGATAACCTATTGTATGATCATAATATAAATCCTCGACTACACATAAACTAATCTATTTCAATGGCAGCCCCAAGCCTCTTCATCCTGAAGTGTTGACTGTGCAGATACACTGAGGGCAGCCATATTTAGCCTATGTTTAAATGAAAGAGAATTTCTAACTATATAAAAAGTAAAATATGAGTAGAGGTCAACAACAAAACTACAACAGAGGGAATTCAAAAAGTTCCTATATTATTTTTGTGCTTTTTTAATGGATTTATTATGCACGGGTCCTAGGTTAGCTTGATAGCTTTGATACCAATGACCTTTGTGGTTCTAAAATGGTGCTCAGGTGGTCTCCTTTTTACACCCATTTCCCATTGGCCCATGATTAGAGTTGAGCAAACACCTGGATGTTTGGGTTCGAGAAGTTCGGCCAAACTTCCCGAAAATGTTTGGGTTCAGGATCCGAACTCGACCCGAACTTCACCCCGAACCCGAACCCCATTGAAGTCAAAAGGGACCCGACTTTTTGGGCACTAAAATGGCTGTAAAATAGTCCAGGAAAGGGCTAGAGAGCTGCAAAAGGCAGCAAAATGTAGGTAAATCCCCTGCAAACATTCATGGATAGGGAAATGACTTAAAATAAAATAAATAAAAATTAACCAATATGAATTTGGAGGAGGAGGAGGTGGAATTGGAGGTTGGGCTGGCATCAGGTGGGAATGCTATGGGAGTTGATGTACTCATCACAGCCAAAAAGGATTCGTGTCTGCCTGCAGTGCCACAGTCTATATTCACAGACTCAGGGCCATGGCACCCGCAAAGAGGAGCGCGGTCCCGTAACAGCAACACAGGCCTCAGGTCAACCTGCAATGGAACAGGCCATTATCATTTATGTAGGCCCCTGACACCCAGACAGAGGAGAGGCAATTTGACAGTAAAAAGAGTTTAATGTCTCTCACCCAGACAGCAAGCAATTGAACGAAATATAGGGCACTGACACCCAGACAATGGGGCGGTCATTGGACAGTAAAAAATGTTAAATTTCTGCCACCAAGACAGCAATCAAGTACGTGAAATTTAGGCCCCTGACACCCAGACAATGGGGCAGTCATTAGACAGTAAAAAGTGTTAAATATCTGCCACCAAGACAGCAAGCAAGTACGTGAAAGTTAGGCCCCTGACACCCAGACAGAGGAGAGAGGTCCCATAGCAGCAAAAGAGGCCTCATGTCACCCACCAACGGAGAAGGCCTCTTTAAGTTATTTAGGCCCCAGCACCCAGACAGAGGAGAGAGGTCCCAAAGCAGAGAATTAGGCTTCATGTCACCCACCAATAGACCCAATAGAGGGTCACTTTCAGATATTTAGGCCCCTGGAACCCAGACGGAGGAGAGGTTCATTCAACTTTTGGTTGCCCCGCAAAATAATGGTAAAATTTAAAAAAGAGGATTCAATAAAGAAGTTCCTTGGAGTACAAGAATATATGGTTAAGGGGAGGTAGTTATAAATGTCTATTCTGCACAAGGAATGGACAGGTCCTGTGGGGGTGATGTGACAGACTGATGGGCTTGGTTTTCAGACGCCACCTGTGAGCTTTCTGCAGAAGACTGGGTGAGAGATAATGTAGTGAACATGCTGTATCCACTGTCGGCCACCCAATTGACTAGCGCCTGTACTTGCTCAGGCCTTACCATCCCTAGAGCAGCATTGGGCCCCACCAAATATCGGTGTAAATTCTGGCAGGTAGTGGAACCTGAGGTAGTTGGTTCACTAGGACGTGTGGCTGTGGCAGAACAGCCACGTCCTCTACCAGGACCGGACGGTTCACTAACAACACCACGACCATGTCTGCGTCCGCGTCCCTTACTAGATGTTTTCCTCATTGTTACCGTTCACCACAATAAGAAAAAAATTATTTGGCCCAATGTAGCCGGTGTCACATGGTCTGTTGTAGATGTAGCTTGCGGCCTCATTTGTTCCCCATTGCATTGTTGGTCCTGCAATGCAGGTGAGTGGGAGGGGGCTGTAGGCTGCTTAATACCTGTTCAGACCTTGTTCACACACCATAGGTAGTTTAGTGGTAGGACCCCATGTCATGCTGAGAAACCGTGAAGTGGTGCCTAAAGGGGCTCCGATATGTTCCTGATTGGAAATATTGGCGAATCTCTCAGCTTTTAACACCAGAGTGAGGGATTAGCCAGTGTTGTCAGGTGCTTATCCATGTGGTGCATCTTTTTTCTGTGAGTTCAATGTATTAAATTCAAATTCAGGCTTTTTTTTTTACAGGCACCTAACACTATCTGGTTATCTATTTATGTACCATATTACACTAATCTAGGCACAGCAGTAACCATAGATTTAGGGGAATATCTGTATATTTAGGGGAATATTGTAAGCCTAGTATTTAGGCCCTGGATGAAAGGTATACTTTTATGGACAGATTTACAGTTGGAGATGCACAGTAGCGTGTGAAAAAATATATAGGATTATGCTTTCAGCACTTTGTGTAATATACCCCTTAACGGAAAGAAATACATTTAGAGATGCAAAACAGTGTGTGCAAATGTAGAGGATTATGCTGTATTTTAACACTTACTGTAATATACCCTTTAACGGAAAGAAATACATTTGGAGATGCACGCTGAGTGTAATATACCCTTTTACGGACAGATATACACTTGGCCTGCAACAGCTGAAACACCATATTTTGGGTATTGCTACTTTGGCAATTGAATTTAACCCCAGAAAATAATATATCCTTTGACGGACACTATGAAACTTGTCCAGTCACAGCTGGAACACCAGATTTACGGTATTTCTATTTTTGCAACTGAATTTCACCCCAGAAAAAAATCTATCCTTTGCCGGACACTATTAAACTTGGCCAGCCACAGCTGAAACCACTGATTTACGGTATTGCTATTTTGGCAATTTAATTTCACCCAGAACAAAATATATCCTTTGCCGGACACTATTAAACTTGGCCAGCCACTGCTGGGACACCTGATTTAGGGGATTGCTATTTTGGCTATTGAATTTCACCCCAAAACAAAATATATCCTTTGCCGGACTCTATTAAACTTGGCCAGCAACTGCTGGGACACCAGATTTAGGGGATTGCTATTTTGGCAATTGAATTTCACCCGAGAAAATTATCTATCCTTTGCCGGACACTATCAAACTAGGCCAGCCACAGCTGAAACCACTGATTTACGGTATTGCTATTTTGGCAATTGAATTTCACCCCAGAGCAAAATAAATGTTTTTGCTGTCACTATGAAACTTGGCCAGCCACTGCTGGGACACCAGATTTAGGGGATTGCTATTTTGGCAATTGAATTTCCCCCCAGAACAAAAAATAACCTTTGCTGGACACTATTAAACTTGGCCAGCCACTGCTGGGACATTAGATTTAGAGGGTTGCTATTTTGGCAACTGAATTTCACCCCATAAAATTATCTATTCTTTGCTGGACACTATTAAACTTGACCAGCCTCTGCTGGGACACCAGATTTAGAGGGTTGCTATTTTGGCAATTGAATTTCACCCCAGAAAATTATCTATCCTTTGCCGGACACTATTACACTTGGCCATCCACAGCTGAAACCACAGATTTGCGGTATTGCTATTTTGGCAATTGAATTTCACCCCAGAAAAAAATCTATCCTTTGCCGGACACTATTAAACTTGGCCAGCCACAGCTGAAACCACTGATTTATGGTATTGCTATTTTGGCAATTGAATTTCACCCCAGAACAAAATATATCATTTGCCGGACACTATTAAACGTGGTCAGCCACTGCTAGGACACCAGATTTAGGGGATTGCTATTTTGGCAATTTAATGTCACCCCAGAAAATTATCTATCCTTTGCCGACACTATTACACTTGGCCATCCACAGCTGAAACCACTGATTTACGGTATTGCTATTTTGGCAATTGAATTTCACCCCTGAAAATTATCTATCCTTTGCCGGACACTATCCAACTTGGCCAGCCACTGCTGGGACACCAGATTTACGGTATTGCTATTTTGGCAATTGAATTTCACCCGAGAACAAAATCTATCCTTTGCCGGACACTATTAATCTTGGCCAGCCACTGCTGGGACACCAGATTTATAGAGATGGCCCTGAACTATTCGCTGGCGAACAGTTCCCGGCGAACATAGCTTGTTCGCGTTCGCCTCAGCGGGCGAACATATGCGATGTTCGGTCCGCCCCCTATACATCATCATTGAGCAAACTTTGACCCTGTACCTCACAGTCAGCAGACACATTCCAGCCAATCAGCAGCATACCCTCCCTCCCAGACCCTCCCACCTCCTGCACAGCATCCATTTTAGATTCATTCTGAAGCTGCAGTCTTAGTCAGAGGAGGGACAGAGTAGTTGCTGCTAATTTAATAGGGAAATTGATAGCTAGGCTAGTGTATTCAGTGTTCACTCCAGTCCTGAAAGACTCATCTGATCTCAGCTACCGTGTGGCACAGGACTTTGCATCAAACAAAGGCATTTAATTGTTACCCTTTAATCTAAGGTTAGTTGCCTGCCAGTGTGTGTCAGGCTGACTTCCACAGACTGTAGTGTGCCCACTGCCAGTGCCCACCACCACTCCTACCGTGTGGCACAGGCATTAAATTTTTACACTTTAGACTAATTTCAGTTGCTTGCCTGCTGCCAGTGTGTGTCAGGCCGACTTCCACAGACTGTAGTTTGCCCACTGCCAGTGCCCACCACCACTCATATCTGGTGTGACAGCAAATTGCACGGTGCAGACGCAGTGACCGTGGATTAAAACAAAAGGGCGGGAGCCAGCGTTTTTTTAACCATCTCCCCGTTCGAAAAATCAATTCAATAGATGGACCCCAGATTGGGGACGTAACAGGGATTAAACTGATCAGAATAGTACTATAGAAAATACCACTCATATCAGGTGTGACAGTAAATTGCATGGCCCAGACGCAGTGACCGTGGATTAAAACAAAGGGAAGGGAGCCAGCGTTTTTTTAACCATCTCCCCGTTTGAAAAATCAATTCAATTGACCTTTCGGGGACCCTTGGTGTTGTACGTGGCTGGGTGGAGGAAAAAACATTCAATGACATCACCAGGACATGGCTAGCTTGGTATCCAACCTTGTGCAAATGGGGAGTTTGCGGTTGTGCAAATGGACTGTTTGCGGTTGTTTGCGGTTGTTTGCGGTGCATTAAAAGAGGAGTTTGGTATGTCAATGTCTGTGAAGCGGGCGTAACCCTTACACTACCTGATCGATACAACATCATACCTGATCGTATACACACACTGGATGCTTTAAAGCATGTTATTCCAAACAATTTAGGAATGTTACGTGATTTATGCCCTTTATGGATTAAAACCCGACTCTGTGTCCACTACGTAATTTTCCATGGGAGTTTTGCCATGGATCCCCTTCCGGCATGCCACAGTCCAGGTGTTAGACCCCTTGAAACAACTTTTCTATCACTATTGTGGCCAGAAAGAGTCCCTTTGGTTTTTAAAATTCGCCTGTCTATTGAAGTCTATGTCGGTTCGCCCGCTTCGCCCGTTCGCGAACATTTTATGTTCGCAACATCACTACAGATTTACGGTATTGCTATTTTGGCAATTGAATTTCTGTCACACCTGTCCTGTGCTTCATCCGGTATTGCCACTTAACTCTAATGAAATCAATGGGGCTGAGCTGAAATACCACTTACAACCTATAGACAGATATACATTTTTGAATGAAGCACTCATGTATTTATAATCTGGTACTGCCCCTTTAAGATCTATCCCTATGGGCTTTGGTGTATTCCTTGTATAGTGGTGCTCCCAGTCACCTACTGTGCAGGGAACTAGAACACAGCCTCATTCCATCATTCTGAAGATTGGTGGTGGCCTCAGCAGTCAGACCCCCACAATCCAGTAAATTATGGCATATTATATACAGTCATTTACAAAGGTTCTCTTATGGATAACATTTACCCCCTATTAACAGGAGGAGTTTAAATTGAGCCAAAATCTAACAAGCAGTTCAATTAAATTGGTTTTTAAGGGAGATAACATTTACAAAAATGCCAGAAATGGTAGGAAATAAGAAAAAGTCACACTAACCTCAATGACCCTCCACTGCTTCCGTTTCAATACTGCTCCGGTCTATGATGCTTTGAAGTTCTTGATCTCTGCTCAAGTCCCAGAAAAGGCCAGTCAGTGACCCACCTTAGCCAGTTCTGGTGTTTCTGATATATTGAACCCAGAACCAGGAAGTTCACATCAGCAGAGACAGGACAGGAGTAATGTGGGAACAGCAGAGGTGAGTGATCTGTGAATCTTTTCTAAATATTTAACAATTTGTGTTGTTTTTTTTGTTTTTTTAGATTACACTATCTCCTTGGAAAACCCATTTAAAGGATGTGTGATTGAAGGACAGAGGAGTACAATGCTCTACCCTACACGTCAGTCATGTAGACTTTCAATGAAGCCATAGAGCACATGCTTGAAAAGTAATTCATTCACATTCTTCCTCATCAGAACCATGCAGTGAATATGAACAAGGCTCAGCACCCCCGGTTGGCTACTCATTGGTGGATCTTCTAGCAATCAAATATTTATTACGTACCCATTATGAAAAGTGGAAAACCCCTCCATTAATGTTTTAAACTATTTAACGTCAATCTGTTTGATAATACTATATAATATTCTAATCTCCAATAAGTCACATTACATTGTATGAGATACAATAATGGCTACGATACCAGAATTACAGTCACTTTGAGTTCTCTAGTGTTGCTATCATTGATTTATCCCATAACCACACGTCTCATTGAAGAGGTCATAGGCCTGGACATGAAAGATTTTTGTAATTTTACACTTAGCCTTACCAGACACATAAATGTCAGTAAACTGACTGAGCTGGAAGTTGTTACAAGAGCAGGGGATATTGAACTCCCTATCATGTTTTTATGACCTTGTGATCTCCAGCCATTAAAGATGATGGAAGAAACAGTTGGGTATCTCATTCTCTGGTCGGTTATGGAGCTTGGTTTGGCTTCCATCATGTAGTCACCAGAGATAAGAATAATGCCTCATTTTCTTTTTTTACTGTATTGTTGCTGCCGGGTGACTGTCCATTTCAAAAAGATGAATGATAAAAAGAAAATTATCTATTACAGATGAGACTTTGAACCAGTAGGTCACTTAGATCCAATAGTTACTTTATCTTCCCATTCTCTTTAATGGAAACAATTCACCTGGGAAATAAAACTTCCATGTTGGTAAAATGATAGGGCACTAAATATAGAGGTGTCCACCCTTACCTTTCCACAACTTTTATTAACAATGCTATTTTATGACAATAGATATTCAATCCATTATCATGTCATGCTAGAAAAATCCTCAACAGGATGCAATGAAATGATGACCACTGGGTGGCCACACATAGACATATATAACGTAAACATCTTCTAACATAGAATCATGAAATCTGACTCTTTGAGAAAGCTGGTCATCTTGGTCCACTCATCTCAGGATATGTAAGGTCAAGAGGACAAGTAAGGGGGGACACATCTGTATATTTACCCAGATTGATCCAAAGTTCTCTCTCTTTCTAAATTACTTTATAGCAATTATGGATTTATTTTACCCCCTTATATAGCGCTGACATATTCCGCAGCGCTTTACAGACTGTAGCATCACACTGTCCCCAACGGGGATCACAACCTAAGTTCTTTATCAATATGTCTTTGGAGTGTGGGAGAAAACTGGAGTACTCGGAGGAAACCCACACAGACACGGGGAGAACATACAAACTGCATGCAGATGGTGACTTTGTTTGGATTTCAACCTAGGACCCCAGCGCTGCACGGCATCAGTGCTAACCACTGAGCCACCATGCTGCCCTGAATTCCACTTATAACCAATTTCTATTATTCAGAGTGGAAAGCTACTAACAATGAGTGAAAGGGCACACTGGTAAACTTGGCCACCTATACCATGGATGACCGTTCATTTTAACGCATGTCCATCCACAACTTTATCCGCTAATATCAGCTGGGTAGGGTGTCAGAATCCAGACCGACATAAATACCTCTCATGATTCAGAGGTAACTGAGCATCCATCTACTATACCAATCTAAAGAGGATGCTATCATTTTAGCCCCAGGGTCCTGTGAAGATGAATATCCCTTGGCTACAATTACAGTATCTTAAATGTTCTTTTACAATCCATTCTTGATCACCTATAATGTTATGTGCCTGGATACTGAGACCAGAAAAGATACTGGAACTGAGTAGCTCTTGTCCTGTACCCCTTCAGTGGCTTTTTTTAGGCTTTAAACTGTAGGCCGTCTTCATTCAACTTCACCTCTTGTTACTAAAAGCACTCAAAGGGGCACAGTGCTCATCCTGTACGGATGCCTTCAAGAAGCCAGCTAAGGCTACTTTCACACAAGCGTTTTTGCAGGATCCATCATGGTTCAGCAAAAATGCTTCTGTTCTGATAATACAACCGCCTGCATCCATTTTGAACGGATCCAGTTGTATTATCTTTAACATAGCCAAGACAGATCCGTTAAGAAGTCCATTGAAAGTCAATGGGGGACGGATCCGTTTTCTATTGTGTCAGAGAAAATGGATCAGTCCCCATTGACTTACATTGTGTGTCAGGACAGGTCCGTCTTGCTCCGCACCACATTGCGGACAGAAAAACGTTGCTTGCAGCGTTATTCTGTCCGCGATGGGGACGGAACCAAACAGAATGGAATGCATTCTGGTGCACTCAGTTTTGTTCAGTTCAGTTTTGTCCGCATTAAAAATAAATGGGGGAAAAAACTGAAGCGTTTTCCCCCCCACTATTGAGATCCTCTCTCAATAGCGGAAAAGGAAAGCCCAAGTGTGAAAGTAGTCTTACTCTTTACTATTTATTCACAAGGGAACTGTTGTACTGATTGGTGAAACTGTCCCAACCATCCAATACTTATAGAGTATTTCTAAGAATGACAATTACACAGAATAGTTGAAAAGTGTCATATCGGTGGATCTGCTTCTGTTCCATTCAAAGTCCTTGGGACTGCCAAAGAGAGCCAAGTGCAATGCTTGGCTATCTCTGGCAGTTCAATGAAGTCACATGCTCAACTGCTACTCCATTCAAATGTGGGACAAAAAACATATTCTAATGATCAATGGGAGTCCCAGCAGTCTGAAACACCACCCTCCCCACCATCACCAATCGGATACCTCTCAACTATCCTCTAGTTGTCATTCTGGGACAAGCCCTTTGCCATTCCCAATTATTTATATTTTGGATACTACTGTTTAGAATGATGAAAAAGTCATCCAGCATCAGGTAAAATGCTGTTGGCTCGTTTTTATTGTAATAATAGCAGACAAAATTCAAACATCTAAAATTTTTACCTGATGCTGGATTACTTTTTCCTCTTTCTAAGTTTGCCTCATGATCGGCGCACTATCTGTGCACAAGTTGAAACTCAGGCTGCTTGAGTGGTGAGCTCGTTTTTCTATTAGTTTAGTTATGGATACAATTTAGAATATGGTATATTATACTTCTACTGCTTGTGATGTCATGTCCTTATGTTGTGATGACCTGTGATGTCACCAAGGCTGAGAGGAAGACTAGCACCTTAATATAAGGTTCATAAAGTTGTGATGGTACATTATGCTTTGCACAGCTTGAAGAAGGCCAGTGTGCAGAGCTTTGAATGCTTCACTTTGCCAGAGCCTTGGTCGTGGCTGCAGAACATGAATAATAAAAAATATTCCACTTGTTCTGAAGAAATGATGAAATGATGTCCATTGAAAGAAACACGATACAAAACAAGTGACGGTGAACCTTCTGCACTGCCGGCTTTACAATCAGACGTGTGGGCTTGAAAATATCTCTCCTCTACGAATAATAGATAATGACTAAGAGGCACAAATAGAAACAGCATTGTGGAGCTCGATTCAATCACCATTCCGACCTATGATTACATTGATCTACCGGTAGTAAATCAAATTTTAATCACCATAAACCACCTATAAATACCTGTTTGACAATACAAATGTAGCTGTAATGCCGGAACGGCTAATTTTAACTTCTGTACTGGTGGCTGTATGACTTCTCATTTCAGATTTTTTTGGTATTTCATTTACTTTCTAGAGGAAAATATACTTTGGAAATACAATATTCTGAGATAGGAAAAATGTATGTCTTTGCAATTATTTTAATTTTTTTTTTCCTTTTGGTGACATCCAATCAAACCAAGTAGTTTTTTTTTTACAATAATCCCCTTCGACCACAGGGCAAATGAATATGAATGCTAATTGAATGGACCATAAATTGCTTTGTTGTTAATATACAACTTCTATTAATAACATTACTCCACACCACTGACAAAATACTCAGTGAAAAGTGACCTACTGCCTGTGTATTGCAAGTATGGAATTCCTAAGGCTCAGGATATAGAACAAGTAACATAATTGTTAATTAAAACAGCTTACTCTGTTAAAAGAAAAAAAAAATATGTGTAAGTACGTTCACCAACCTATTACAGATGCACAGTAACAGAGATAGCTGTGCGGTATAGGCAGTTTTATACAGGACTTCAAGAATACTGATGTGGTCATCCTAAAGGTGTTGTCCCATCTCAATGTTTTGTAAATGAGGACTTGCTGGTTCTCATTCATACAGATTCAAGGTCATGGTACATCAAGTCGGAGCAACTGGACGTGCTATGTTTTCTCTTGAACACATTTCGCTAGTCAACCCGTCTGATTTCTCAGAATGCCTCCTGTTGATTATGATAAACTGATTATGGTGACTGAAGCATAAGTCACCAGTGCTTATTCCTTGTACAAGTCATTCTTATTGAGAAAGTAGGTCGAATGACTAGTGAGACGTCTCCAAGGGAGAATATAAGCAGTCCATCCCATTGACTTTCTCAATTTGAATGACTCATGTTCACTATTAGGAATGAGCAAATTTCATATTTTGAAGTTTGTGGGGGGGGGGGGGGCCTTCTTGTTATGGTATTTACTGAATTGCGTTATGGATTCCGTTACCACGGACTATAACGCAATTCCATAACAGAATGCCTTTAGAGGCATTCCACTATTCATTCCGTCATAATAGAAGTCTATGGCCTGCATAATGGATCCGTCCGGTTTCCGTTGTGCTGGAGTCTTCTCTTTTTTTTATCACAAAAAATGGCAAATCACTCATTTTTAATGTTATTTTTTTTTTCATTACGCCATTCACCATATGGGATAAATATTTTTTATATTTTAATAGTATGTGCATTGTTGCATGTGGCGATGCCTGTGATGTCTATTTATTTTTCATTGTTTATATATTTTTTATTTTGGGGAAAGGGGGGTGAATTGAACTTTATTTTTTAGTTTTTTTATATTTTTTAAAACTTTTTTTTTTTACTTTTTTTGTAAGCCACCTTGAGAGACTATAAATGGCAATCATTAGATTGTCCATTGTGTTCTGTAATAGCTACATAGCCATCATAGGAAACACAATTTACTATATATTAATACAGTGCTGCCACCAGCTGGTCTGTATTAGTATGTTTCAGTATTGCCTATCAGAACCTTCTTGAGGCTTCAAGCTAATATTGGCATATAACAGGTTCCCCGATCTTTAGGGCTCATCGCATATATCTGCCCGGGTCTTTCCTGTTTGAAACAGCAGAAAAATGGCATCTATAGCGCCTGTGCACACACGAGGGGGCGCCATGTTAAAAGTGGTGACTTCCGCCATACATGTACAGTGGAGGTCGCCGAGGGATTAAGGTGTTGAAATTTTGTCAAAAAAATGTATAACTATAAAGAGTATTATAGTTATGCTATACTGTTATGAGGATACAATCATAAATATTTGGCATGTGTGGCTTTACATAGGCTTACAGGCCAAAAATGGACCAAAAATTTAAATTCAAAACAGCCACGATTCATGTACTAATGGTTTTTGTGCAAATCCTGATTGTTTGTTGAGTGTAACCATTATATTCAAAGAAATTAATCATACATCCAATTTTAGCCACTGCAACATGATGCTTAACCATTAACACCCCCTCAATGTCGATGACCAGCCGGCACAGCTTTCTAACCTGCAGAGACTAAAGAAATATTAACAATAGGGACTAATGAAACAAGGAAGGAGAACAGCCCAAGTGTTCTCCTCTCAGTATGAAATTACCGGATCACAGCTCAAGTATTCATGGGTCAGAATGCTGACTTTTTGAATAATTGTTGTTAGAAGAATATTCAGAACTTACATACCATTGAATTCATTGGTCACTTTTTTGTACGAGAGATTAAAATGTGATTATTTACTGCAATTTAGAGAAAAAGCTTAAATTTGCTGCTTAAAGAAATGCTACGTGATAGACATAACATAAAAATATAAAGATAAAGAAGCGCATTCTATTGTATGTAGTGAGCGAAATGACGGGGAACAACAATCGAGTCATCCCTGTCGTTAAACCTCTCAAATGCGCCGTTCATCTCTGACTGTGGCATCTAACATTAAACTTGAGGCCTTTCAGGGGTTAATCAGGGTTAAAAATAAAAATAAAATACTCAAATTCAGGCAGAACATTGTGATATAAAACTACCTCTCCATCCTTATAATTAGGCAAACACGGTGTAAAATGTGACCTAACCTAGGGCTGTACTCATTTACCCGTATTCCCTGTCTTCTAGATTACTGTAATTATGACTTGTAAACATTATGTCCTCAGACGCCGCACGAGAACCGTGGCCATTACTGTCCTGAGCGGCCACTATGCAATTAATGTGTAACCCTCTGCATGAGGACAATCTAATAAGACTATTTTTGTAAAAAGGATCCTTTGGGTCAGTGAACAATGAATAACATTGATCTAACATTGTCAAATGACCCCATGGTGATCGATAGAAATACTGCACTGGGAATTGTATACCATTCTGTAAAAAAATAAATGTTTCTTACAGACTCTTAAACAGCTAAAGTTACTAAATTTGAGTTAATAAAGAGGTTCCAAACTAACAAGGATTCACATGGTTTTCCTGTTATGACTACTTACCCCCTAGTTATAGTATAAGAGCTAAGTCTTTGATCAACAGAGAAAAAAGCAGCACTCAGGGCCAGATTTATCATTAGCTAAAGTCACTTTAATGGAGTGAAAAAGTCGCAAAAAAATGCGCAATCGGTAAAAGACTTTTTCAAGCTCTGCACTAAGCTCTCCAGTTTTGTGAAAGTGGGCGTGTTGTCTTATGTAAATGAATCTCTAGACAGATTTACTATTGCAACCATTTAAAAAGTCGCAAAAAAAAAGCGCAATTTCACTCCAGGGGGGACCATGCTTATCTTATGCGACTTTTTAATAGAACATGCGACTTTTTTGTAAAGACGTGCGACTTTTGTAAAGCCGCTTACTGAAGGATAAACTGCTACCTTCAAACCACATTTATCACAGTATTAAAGGACCATTAATAAATCTGACTATCCTAAAGTGACTTTGGGCAGATGTAAAAGTGGAGTAAGATGTAAGTGTAATGATAAATCTGGCCCTCAGTGTTACTGTATGTGGTGTTCCCTTCATGTTTTACATGCATCATATGAGTGTCTGAATGTATTTCTTTAGTGTAATACCATTACAGGCTATCGTTACTAGATTTATGGAGAAGGGTCGTTGATCCAGAGTTATTCCGATTGCCTAATTTGAGAGGGGAAGGAATTTTTCACCTAAAATGAGGAAAATTGGCTTCTACGTAATGTTTTTTGTTTTGTCTTCCTCTGGATGAACTTGCAGGCTAACAGGCTGAACTGGATGGGCAGACATCTTTTTATCAACCTTACATGCTACTATGTTACTATAGGTCTTGGGGGAAGTGGAGGGTAACACTGGGAGAGTCACTTGTAGAGAAGGATTTGGGTTAGATTATAGACTAAATAAAAGCACAATGCCAACCAGCTTCTTCTAAGGCTGACAAGATATTGTCATGTCTTAAAAGAAGCATGGACTTGTGGGGCAGGATTGTAATATTACCACTTTACAAAGTTTTGGTGCGCCCTCATCTGGAATATGCAGTTCAGTTCTGGGCATCAGTCCATAGAAAGGATGCCCTGGAGCTGGAACGAGTACAAATGAGAGCCACTAAACTAATAAGGGGCATAGAGGGTCTTAGTAATGAGGAAAGAATAAAATAAATAAAGAAATGAAAGAAATTTTAGTTGAGGGGATGGGGTCATAGTTAACCTGTATAAATATATAACATTTACCAAGAAGAAAATGTCTAAAGTGTATAACCTCTTCAGAGGCTGAACAGGAAGAAGCAAATGCTCACTGTTGAATTATTGAAGGCCTTTGCTCTTGGAAGTAAGAAAATTATAAGGATTAGTCTTAAGACACTTTCTTAATCCAATATACAGTAAGTCTTGAAATAAAACTGAGGCTTATTAAAGGTTTTGCAAATTCTCATCACATAGAAAACTCTGAAGTAGTGCTGAAGGTGGTTCTGCTCCTAGGCAATGGATGACCAGTGGAAGGAGGCACCATGTTCAGAGATTTCATTTTCTTATCATAAGTTTGGACACTTCATTTCCAGTGACCTTTACCTAAGCTTCTTACTAAGAGAACTTTTGATTTATGATATCAGCTGCATCATTTAAGTACTGTATATGTAATAACTGAATTCCAAGAGTCAACCTGTGTTAAGTCAACCGATAAGAACAGCGCTGAACTTGAACTCCACAAAAGTCCTTAGAGAGCCACGCTATGCTAGGAACAGCATAGCATTTCCTTCTGTCAGCATTTGCAGTCATTAATTTATTAGTATTAAAGACATATACATTTGCATAGCACTAGCACATACCTGTCACTGTGTTTTCCACAATCCTTATGTGTTGAGAATTGCAGTCCCTCAAAGCCCATCCTGCCTGATGAGGTGGTTACTGCATCCAGGTGGAGAAAGAATGGGGAGGTGACCACTTGCTTGTTTATGTGCTCTACATTTCCGTAACTCCCATAGAAAAAAATTGAGAAAGTCTTACCATCCCTTCTCGCCATGGATGTGGTAGCACATCAGCAGCACATTACCAATAAAAAGTTTGTTTAGCTTATGCTCGAAAATTCCATTAAATAAAGAAAATGAATTTTGAAATTGAAATAGTACAATAAACAGAACAACATAAAGCCAGCATTGGAAATGATTTCTAACTTAATCCCACTAATAAAAAAAATAATCTTGTTTTAATTTTTTCTTCAAGTCAAAATAGAAAGCAGAATGTTGGAAACGCCGGCAATGATTGCAAATTCAGAGAAATAATAGATGTTTTTCAAGAACGAAAGCTAACAATCCTGGATAATGAAAAATTAGTTTTAGGAAATGATTTACCAGTTGTTTTGCCAAGGCCTAAAGACACATTCATATCTCACATAATAGACAATTATCAATGGCAGATGTCACCAAGCTCTGTGCATTGTCTGCAAAGAAATAGTTCTATGAATGGTAGAATTAAATATTAGAGGCAAATTCGAGGCTCTTACAAAAACACAAAACCAAAATTGAGCTCTAGGGATTTTTATTTTCTATCATTGAACGTAAAGAGACTGCAGCCAAAAAAAGAACAAACTGACCTTGATGATGTAGCCAAGGATGAACATTGGCCGGTTCTATGAAAGTCATAATGTAAATTGAATGCAATCAGTAGACAGGAAGCTTTTTTGTGATGTGAAGAATGAGGAACATTAGTGAACAGCAAAAATTTGTTATCTGTTTATAGAAATCAGGATAGAGATCAGTGTAACCATAAAGAGAAGGTAAGAACAATCCGCCATTACCATCTGTTGTGATACTAAAAGACAAGCTATCAAAAAGGCAATGACACCTTTGGCTATGGAACTGCGGAAGCCTGAGAAACCTGTAGGTCACCAGCTATTGTAAAGCAGTACATTTTTAAATGCACAAATACGGGAACCTGCAGAGCAAATATGGCAAGTCTACAGATCAACAGATGATATTGGGTGAAAACCACGTTTTCATTTAGCATCTCATCCCCATGCAAGGAGAGACAAAGTCGGTTTTCGTAGTCAACGCCAGAAACAGTTCACTTTGAATCTGATTGAGGGTCTGGTCGGTCCTATACATTGAAATTTGGCCATGATGTGGCTCAAGGCTTCACCAAAGTTAACGTGGTTCACAAATAAGTCACAAAAAATTGATTGTTAATCGATGTTGATCATTAAGAGTCTTGAGACTTTGCGGATAAACCTGAACGGTCATTAACAATCAACAATCCAATTGAAAACTGCTGTGACCAGCATGCATCTCGGTGGACTGGTTGACAGTTTATGGGACCATGCCTTATTTGCTGATAATAACTGATTTCAATCAATCACGTGTTATCTATGGTCCAGAGGTGTAACTTTATACAGTTATCTGGGCCACAGAGATTGATGACCTATCTTTAATATCAACTTTGTGGGAGTCCAGCATCTGGCACCCCCACTGATCAGCTGTTTCAGGAAGCTGTGGTTCCGAAAACTATACAGTGTATGGATCAGAAGCAGCATAGTACACTGACTAGTTTCTGGCTCCGGTTTACTGCAGCTCCCAATTGAATGGGACCTGAGCTACATTGCCCCTGCTCAATTCTCAGAGTCTGAAGATGTCTGCTTCCAGCTCAATATAGTTTCTGGTGCCATCAACTGCCTGAAGCAGCTGATTGATGGGAGTGGTGGGTATGGGTCTCCAAATGATCTGATATTGATGACCTATCAACATCTAAGTTCTAGAAAATCCCCTTAAAGCTTCTGGCCTAATGCAAAATCTGAAACAATGTCCTTCATATACCATGTGACGTTTCTAATCTTCTTATGGGGCAGAAGACCATTTGGGACATTGAGGCCCCAGGACCCAGCTGTGAATGCTAACTGTGTACCATTTATAGTATAAACCCCCTTTGTTCAGTTTGAAAGAAAGTAAATGTTTTCTCAACCATACTAAGTGCATACAGTATGTACCTGTGTCACTATCATGATGGAGTCAATATGAATCAGTAGGACCATTACAAAACCTATGTTATACCGGGACCACTGTATAAATCACCTAGAACACAAGTGGATAGAGATTAATAGCCACCTCGAGATGGTCCAATTTACCATATGACAAATTCTGGCACCACATCATTCATTGTGACAAACACTGAGAACCTGCACTGAGTATTTTTCCTCAGACTCCATCAATTATATGTTCTTGCTCAGAACAAAACCACTTTTTTTTTTCAGAAGATCATTTTATACAGGTTTTACTTTACTGGGAAGAATGTCGGATATATAACATTTTAAAAGACTGCTTTGCATTCATTACGAAGAATATTAGGCATAAATGTAAGAGAAGTGAAAATGTAAACTGATAAGTCTCTGTATGTCAATAAAAAATTGAATGACTATAGTAAAGGTACACAATAAATCATCCTAATATAGGTATATAACCAGCAAGTACGGTGGCAGAAGGCTAACAAATAGTAATATGGGCTTATATTTCAAAATACTACCTGGGTCCTTATATATTGAGATACACAAGTTATCTAATCCCACAAGAGACACACAATAATGGTATAATCTCACTAACAGCAGTGCAATACACACAATGCAGAGACCATTCTCCCTCATCTATCTTCTCCCCACCACCAGTGCAATGGCAGGATAGTAGGGAAGGCCATTGCCTCATATCTGGCTTTTTCAACTATTTTATTGTTTGCTCCACTATACCATATTAGTCCAACCTACCTGTTACCTGATTCCTGGCTTGTTCGACTATTCTATTGTCTGATCCATTGCACCATATTTTAGTATTGCCTACCCATTGGCTGATCCCTGGTTTGTTCGGCTACACTCCCATCTTCCAGTACTGCATCCTGTGTATTTTTGAACCTTGATTTAATCAAGTATGCTTCTATTTGTTCCATGGTAGTACATACTTGGTTCTGTCTCGGCCCCAATACCTGATTTCTGGTTTGTTTGACTACATTCCTGATCTCATCATCCTACCCTTATTCATACATTCATAAATCTACGACCTTAGAAACCGTACCTTCAACCCATACTCAAGTATTTTGGCTCTACATCTTCTAGTCACTTAGCAAGGGCATTGAACATCAGACCAGCTTAAGATTCGGATGTCTAGATGTCAGCTGAGTAACCTGGACCCGGACTGCAGTAGTCTACTAGTTGAATTGTGCCGTTTGTTTGTTTGTTTGTTTAATGGACATTTCTGGAGTTCACACTTCAGTTCTTTGGTCAGTTATTTGCATCAGTTATTGTGAGCCAAAACCATTAGTGAAGCCTGCATAAAGATTAGGTATAATGGAAAGATCTGCAGCTGTTCTCTGCTTTTGACCCTAACCTTGTTTTGGCTCACAATAAGGCCTCTTGCATAATAAGGCCTTTTTTTCCGTTTTTTGTTCTATTTTTTGCATTCCGTATACGGAACCATTCATTTCAATAGATACGCAAAAAAAAACGGAAGGTACTCTGTATGCCTTTGGTTTCTGTATTTCCGTTTTTACGTTCCGTTCAAAGATAGAACATTGAGATAGAGCATAACGGACAAGGATGGTACTGTTCTATCAGGGGCCAGCTGTTCCGTTCAGCAAAAAACGTAATACACATGGACGTCATCTGTATTTTTGGCGGATCTGTTTTTTGTGGACTGTAAAATACTGAAGAAGCCATACTGTTGTGTGCAAAAAGCCAAACTGATCAAAATAACTGACCAAAGAACTGAAGTGTGAACTCAGCCTAATTTAGGCGTATTTTTGTTTGATAAATGACCCCCCAAACTTACTCAAAAATAAATTGAATATACTCTAATGTACATTAAATGCTTTTTCTCTCTATAATTCACCCAAATCAAATTTCAATAAATTTAGGTTCTAATTATTCCACATTTTTTTAAAAATTCTGAACGAATTTGGACTTGTTAGAATTAATTCGCTCATCTCTAATTCACATCTATGACTATTGAGCGCTATATCCTTAGCTTATGTTTTAAAACATCTCTCCCAACTCTTTATTTCTACTCCCGAAATTGAGTTCAGAGATTTCATTGTGTGACATACTGTACTTCCTTCTAATTTCCATATTTTTATTGAATGTATTAGTTTAATCCCGTAAGATCTTAATAACCACATTTTTATAGAAAAATCTTTATTATCTCAATGTTCCGCTTAAAAAAAAAAAGAGAGAGAAAAGGACCAGTATTAGCCATTATAAGTATAACCTGCCGCCGGCACAAGTTACAGCTCTAAAGGGAAAAGGGATCAAATGTTTATTTGTTATTTAATAAGGGGGATATTACTAAGCCATTAGATACTTCTCAGGTTTTTACTGTTCTTCCCGGGAAGCCTAATAATGATGTAGTGGGGCTTGTTAATCGATCAAAGCCGGATAGTTCATGTTGATGCTTTACGCTTGGCTCTTTGCCTATTTCAGACGGGCCCCCTGTTGTACTGCACGGCTGCCGAGGTCTAATTGAAATCCTCGGCTTCTCCAGACCTGACTGACATCTAGGTGAAAACAGCTCTTAATAAATCTGTAAGTGGAAATAATTTAAAGCGACTCGGCTTTGCACATTCGTTTTTTCCCACAGCACTCCCTTCATTTTGTGAAGTTTCCTCTACGTTTCCATTTCAGGGGAAGATTAATCTAACAGTAAATTATATTTTCAGCGCCAGTTAAAAAGTCTGTCATTGTAAATTTCCACAGAACTGATCACTGCAAACTTGTAATTGCTTATCCTTCTTATATTTGTTACTGTTATGATACCGATTGCACCAGAGATGACTGTGTCTGCTACGTGAACTATTAATGCAGTGCACAATATTATTGTTTCATGAGAATTTTATTTTCCGATTGTTTGATTTTGGGTGCACTGGTTGGGATAAAGAAGAAGACAACAGCAATACGGGTGGATGGATACAATGCTAGTAATGACACGGTAGATCGCCACTATGCTTTTTTATTAATTAAAAGGTTTTACAGGAATAATCAACCATGATGGCCTTAAATGCCTAACAAAACCTCCTCTAGTCTTGCACCCTGACTCAAGTGTATCCTTCTTCCGGTCCACGGCTTGTTTCTTCTGGCCGTCCATGAACATGGTCTTGTGCGCTGCTGTAGGCAATGGCAGGTTTCAGCACTGAAGTGTCGCTTGCCGCAAAAAGTTGCAGCGGCATGTGAGCCTAGAAGCCTGATGAGGTCCAAAGATTCCCTTGTCCCATTTTAAAATGGCAGTACAATACATGAAGTGTAATAATTGCATTTTGCCCAGGAGCCTCTTGCTTTGCCTGATTTAAGTTGAGCAAATTTGACCTGAATTTTGTAAATAAATCAGATGTTTTGATGATTTGATTCGGGTGAATTAAGAAGAGGTAGAGAAAGCTCAGAAAAAAGTAAAATTATATCATGTAGAAGTCATCAAGTAATTTTCAAGATGAGAAACTGCATTTCCTTTTATTTATTACTGAAGAAATTTAAAAACTATATTGCCTCTACTGGTCATTAGTAGTATTGCAGCATTGCTAAAAATAGCCAATTATGGGCAAGCCTAATCTCTCTAAACTATAGTATAAACCTTTTCATGCCCAATAAGAGATGATCGATTAAGTAAACATTTGCTCCTCTGTCAGATAAACTAAGACAGTACATAGTATTAGACAGTATTTATACAGTATAGATGTTGAAATCCTTGACGTGGCACTGTGTACACTATGTACAATGCACAGTGTCAGATTAATGATTCTTACATCTGTATGTGTGCACTGAATTTTAATTTAGTCATTTAGGCATTTTATCACAGTATTTTGTGATCAGGGATTAGACGGTAACACATGACATCTCCTGGGAAATAAGTCATTACCAAGTACATAAACATTGATTATAACCGAACAATACAGAACGTCTCTAGTATCTTGGGATATAATACAATGTAAAATACACACATGACATCTTTCCAATATGAACACTCTTCTACCCATCATTCATTCTTCAGTTTATTTTTTTTCCATTTTTTTTTATATCTTTCTATCTATTGATCAATCAATTTATATATCTAAATACCGTATCTTTCGCTCCATAAGAGGGACCTACCCATAAGACGCAGCTAGCTAAGACTTTCAATGTTAATAATGCCTCTATTCAGACCTCTGACCAGACCCCCAATCAAACCTCAGATCAGAGCTCCATGTAAATAAGTCTCTCAATCGGACCTTAGATCAGACCTCCATATTAATAAGACTCCTATATTAATCAGATCTCAGATCAAAGGAAAAAAATACCAACCAACTTAACTCTCCTGCTTCCAATGCTGCAGCCCCTCCTGAGTCTTCCTGCCGCACAGTGTGAGGTCACAGAGCGCCGATGTCCCCACGCTATGCGCAGGACTCAGCACATCCAGCAGCCGAGGAACCAGGAAATCTATCTATCAATCACTATCTACAGTAAGTATCTATTTCAAATCTATTTCATATGTATGCCCTCATGGGTGCTAGGCCTTCTGTAGCTCCAATATACCAGGAGTGACTGATGCACACCCTGTGTGACCATACAGGTCACTCTCCTCAAAAGTAATTCCTGAGCCTTAAAGAGGTATTTCAGGATTTTAATATTGAGCATTATATGATTGGTGAGTGTCCGAAACCCTCCACCTTTGCTGATCAAAATCAATAAGACAGACCCCTTACTAGAACTGTATCCGAGCCCCCATCTTCCCCTCTAAGGCGGTTGGGACCAACTCCAGCAGTGACAAATCTGGGCCTGCACAAGTGTGTGTAGATACAATGTTGTCACCCACAGACCAAGCCTGATGTTGCTAAGAAGCACAGCTAAGTGATTATGGGAGTAACCTAAGACCTTAGATATCAAGTGTTAATAAATATGTTGGGTGGGTTTACGCTGACATCAGGGCCCCTTTAAGAGGCAATCCATGCCAGCAACATGCAGGACTATCTTGCTATCAAACCTATGGAGTCCCTAATGGAACCTTTATAAGACGGGCTGTCAGGCGTGGCTGGAATCCATTGTAGGATGGATCTGGCATAACGTTATGGCTTCCGTTTTAAACATAAGCCACAAAACAGATGCGAACCTAGAAGACGGCCCTGAGGTGGCTATGCACTACAATGCTGCTGCTCTACCCAACGTCCATTTATCAACGTTTAGTAGGATGAAAATTAAATGACAGTAACCTCTACTGTGCATAAAATGCCATTAATTTGAATATATTTAGCTTTTACTGGTGCGCCCTATTGGCAGGCTGATTTTACAGGGCAATAAATAAGATTTAGTAGCATCACAAGCCGATGCCTCTCGGGGGCACACGTCAGTCATTGTGATTTAATCCTGTCTGAGCCGTTTTACAGTTTATGCACCTTATAAAAGGATGCTCATCCTCACGCCCACAATCTAGAGGTATTGCTAAAACAATATTAATGACAGATTACCTAGGATATTAATACATTGCATCGCCACATTCCTTCTGATGTCACTTTGTGTAAGTTACATAGTTCTGTCTACTCCAGTCACACTCAAAGCTACTTTTTGGCTCCCTATTGTCACAGTTTGGAGCACTGTGGAGCACACAGTATAGCAGTTAGGTCACATAGACTTTTTTTGTGTTTGCTTTTAGAGATGAATGTAAATGAAGCCCAGGAAAGATGGCGGCCCCGATCATGTATAAATATATATATATATATATATATATATATATAATTTTTAAAAAAAGAAAAAAATGGACCAGAATTTTTTTTCACTATATGATTCTAATTAGTTATAAAAATGTTTTAAAAAATCTACCTTGCAATAATCAGATATAGTTGGTGAACAGAACATAGACTACTCCACGGGGGTGCACCTTGTGTAAGCCTCAACCCATAAAATATTCACATGGGAACAAATGATGAGAAATGATTTAGGAAAATAAAAAGTAGGAAACGTGCTGTTTTCCCATATTATAAATATGTAAAATTTAAAATAAAATAAAATCATAAAAGCATGTTGGTCTAAAAGTAAGAAAGTTTTGAGGGTAAGAATATGGTAAGAACAAAGCAAAAAAGTATTTGGCTCCTGAAGACCAAAACAGGTCAGATCCTGGAAGGGTAAGGAACCAATAACTAATTTGTATGCAGTATTATACATATATGTCTTTCGTGCTACCGTATACTGCACATGTTCAACATATCTGAAGAGAAGATATATTTTCATGTAGACTTTCATACACAGTCCACTGCATAGGTTTCTAATCTACTGCCTCAAAACTAGATGAGTTGTAACAGGAGAAGCTTAGGGCAATTACCCAGAACCGGAAAGTCTTATCAGTCTTCTTATGCTATATTAAGTCCTCACTGGACCTTCTGTGACTCCCGTACACCTACTGCAGAAGAATTCAGTAGCAGAGATATATACCTCTTACAAAATTCATATGTGTCTACGCTCATAAACAGTTCTGGCATATGTAATATATATATTAATCATATGTAACATTCACCATGGTGGGGTTTCTTCAGTTAATATCATATTTTGTTCCAGTAGACAGAATGTTCCTGTTATATTTTGTTTGGCATCTTGAGAGGTAAGGAAAGTAAATGCATGAACTTTATCGAACCTTTCGACCCAACATGAATGCAATAACCATTCATACATGGTGTAAGATTGGCTGTGGGTCGTATTAATCACCTAAGGAGGATAACAACACACCCGTCTTTATTCTTTAGTCCACAGTTTTACAGCAAATGCAAATTGTGGCCTGGGTAAGCTACACCTCTGGACACTTGGGCGGCCACCCTCCAAGACCTAGTCCATGATATACCAAGCTGGGATCTGTAGTTCTACTGCCCCATACCAGACTTTACCCACTGTCTCCCAGCTTTTGGGTTGGCCCACAGCTTTAGTATCACCTGGCAGTATCTTTTGATTTCACAGCAGATGATGACCCAGACGATGGATACTATGGCCGAATGGTGGAATAAAGAAGATTTATTGAAGACTTTGGAGTGCTGCGATTTTCCTTTTGGTTGACCGTACTAGACAAGGGGTCCACGGGCCAGGACCTGAAATCGCGTGCACCGCCACATTATGGACACATGGTCTATAGACCACGGATGGTGCTGTCCCAACTCACTTTTTTACTATGACCGAAGCACATGAATCCAACTCCAACCGGCAACCCAAGCCCATCCCCTAGTCAGTGTCCTAAGTACCCTAACCTCCCCCAGGTTTGAGCTCGTCCCCTGGGAACATCTTCCCCAATGTTAACTGTGCATTGGTGGATGTATTTCCCTGAGCCGAGCCCCTCACCTAAGACTACATTTTAGACCCCTGTGGGGACGGCACCACTGGGTCTACCTGTCACCGTCCACATAATGGTGGTAGTGAATGGAAGAACAATGGCTTAATTGAGGCCCACTAAAGAGGCTAATGAAATGATTGCTTTACTCTAATTACCAATCTCGTGCCTGGCCGTATTTGGACATAAGGTCCAAACAGCACATCTCACCTCATGTCTCTAGGGTCTGGATAAGCATGGAATGTGTATTCATGGACTGTATACTTCTCAATCCACTAACAGGGTTTATTATGCACCTTAAAATACCACGTAACCAATGCTTTGTGCTGGAAAAAGTTTGCATCACTAAGTCTATTGGTCCAAAAATCTTTAGTCCAAAAAAGGGTCTATAGAAAAAGTAAAACTGGATCCCTCTCCCTGTTTCTAACTTACATTACCACACACCTCTCAATTCCTTAATGAAAATAATGGTTCAGGCAGAGAAGGAAGGGATATTGCTGCAGCCAGTTGCCTTACAGGTGCTACTTAAGGTTGGCAAAAAGAAGAGAGGGGAGATGACTAATCACTTGGTAGGCATATACAATGATTTTAGTGTTTTTCCTAGCTTTGGATACAATATGATGCAAGATAAAAGCAAAGAAGGGAAAGATATTTTAGAGACCCTCTTCTATACACTATTGTAAATGACTGCCATAAATATGCATACATAATACATTGAAATAAATGTAGTAGAGACAAGGGTCTATACTAGCAAAAGTAAACTGGAACCCCTCACCTTGTTGCTGGCTGACATTGTCAAACCCTTCTCAATCCCTAACTTACTGGAGTATATAAAGGCCCCATTACGATGAACGAGTGAAACACTTATTCATCGAGTAATTGGATCTTTCAAGCCGACACCTAAATCATCGCTTGTTGGCAGCAGATTGTTCTGTTTAAACAGCACTCTGTAATAATTCTGTGTTGGGACTAGAGGTGGCTTTAACAAACACTCCTCCCTATACTGTGGAGGAGATTGCTGCATGTAATAGCAATGGTCTCCTTCACTGACGAGCAGGTGCTTGTCTGAAAGAAACAATTCCTTTCTGACAATGGTCAGCCCTATCTATCAGTGTAAAACGGCTTTAATGCAGAGTAGTAGGGGAGGGCTCTTGCTGTAATAAGTTGCCTTACAGCCAGGAACAGGTTTTATTAGAGCTTTGCAAGATAAAATAAGAGGGAAATCACCTGGGACACTTGTGCAAGAATTATTTTTGCATTTTACCCAAATTTGATTACAGTATTATGCAGGTTGCTCGGTTTCAGATATTGGTGACCTATTCTCAGAAAAGGTCATCAATACATGATCAGCGTGAGTCTGATTCCTGGCACCTCCATCGACCAGCTGTTTGAAGGGCAACGCTGGTGTGAGCACTGCTTCCTCTTCAATGTTTACTTACCTACCCACCATCTACATTGTGGTGACTATGAAGGGTAAGCACTGCTTCCTCTTCAATGTTTACTTACCCACCGTCTACATTGTGGTGACCATGAAGGGTAATTACAACTGCCTGTCCCATTCAAGTGAATAGAAGTTCAGCTGCTGTATGTCAGATCCAGAAACTACACATTGGATGGAGCCTTTGGTCTACTGGATACTGTAGTTTTCAGGGCTGTCTGAAATAACTGATCGGTGGGGCTGCTGGGTGTCAGACCCCCACCAATCTAACATTCATGACCTAAAACCCCATTTATATATCATATGGTTTGGTGGAAGTTATGTGCTATGTCTGCATTGAGAGAGGCATGGAGATGACCATGTGATATGCCATCCCTTTGTGATTGTTAAAGGTCTGACTATAAGACTTGCAATGATCTTCACTAGAGATGAACAAAGTTTTCATAATTTCGATTTGGCTGCTTCGCCAAACTTCAACAGGAAATTAGATTTGTTATGAATTACTTCGTCATGAATCGCATTCCATTGTATGTAGCGGGCGCAATGACAAAAAACGGCGAACGTGCTCCCCCCCCCGCATCATTGAACCCTTAAGATACCACGTTCAACGCAGATCGTCGTGGCATCTCAGAGTCACATTGAGGCCTTTCAGGGGTTAATCATCCATTTGATCATAGAGAGGCATCATCGTGCCCGGCTAGCATGATGATGTGGTGACATCACACGTCAGCGCATGCGAGATATGGCGCTTTTCTTCAATCAAGATAGCCGTGATGGCCTCTTCACGATCAAATAGATGAGGCGAGTATCTATTTGTTGACTTTAATTCACTCAACAAGTTGGATGGAACGGCTGCTGTGTAATGGAAAAAAAAAAACTCAAGAAACCTTGGTCCCATTCTTCTCAGGATTGATGGGGGTCCCAGAGTTCATTGGACTTTAGGAGCTCTAACAACATGGGGAATATGGGAAAGTTTAACCCACTGAATTAACCATGCATGAAAAATGCATAACCAATAGAGGGACTATGATAAAATGTAACCCTCTGTCAGGCAAGGAGAATGATTGCTTTATCAATGCTGAAAGGAGTTTATTCACAAGATGCAGTGGAGGAGATGGCCTCAGTGACAGAAGAGCTTTAACACTGTATTCTTCACAGTTACATACTGAAAGGGCAATCAGTCAAACAATTATAGGAATGTATGTGGCACGGTGAAGTGGGAATGACCTCTGAAAAGGGACAACACAATTATTAAATTAGTATTGTCCATATCCAATTACTGGAATGTAAATGGAAATAACTAAATTATTAAATTGTGAAAAATTAGAGAAATTGGTTATTAAACCACTTCTTTGAAGGAACTGTAAGGGCAGAAGACAGAATGAATTCTCCTGCATCTATATCAGTAAGGGCTCATGGGCACAGAACCATATAGCACTGGCTTGACTATATTATTATGGGTCCACAATCTTTATCCTACTCTTTGTTCCACCAGACGATACCTACTTAAAGGCACTGTGCTCTCCTGTAGAAGCAATGGTTCCAGGGGAGAAATGACCTGGATTAAAAAAATATATATATATTGTGTGGCCCAAGGAGGTACATTTTGGCCCCTAGAATTCTACGCCAATTCTGAATATGGTTTTTGAGGTGAGAGAATGTAGTTGGGTATTGAAGGGGTTGAATAATATGGTGCATGATGGTACTTATTCTCAGCGTAATATTGAATGTTCTTAAGTAGGATTTGCTCTTGGTGAGACCCATATTTAAAGGGTTATCTCATCAGATAAAACTCAGTGGGAGACAAAAACTGCTCAGTTTGCCGCAGAAATCAACAGCCTGAGAAATATACCCTCCATAGCAGCAACTGCAGGGCTGTCCACTCCTTATATTGCTGGCCCCAATATTAATATTTGATTGAGGGGTGTCTGCCTTTCCCTAAACTCTTCCAATCAACTGTTCTGGCACCTGTCCCGGAAATGGTCACTGAAACTACACATTGAAGTTTATGGGAACAGTGCTGCAGATGCCAGGTCCATCCACTACAAAATGGATGGAGCCATGTAGTTCTAGGCACCAGAGCCACTTTTGATTCTTGGCATAATTATAACAGTTCCAGAAAACCCTATTAAGGAGGTTATCTATTTAAATATAATGATGACCTATACTCAGGATATGCCATCATTATCACATCAGTCGGGGTCTGAATCCCGACATCTCTGCCGATCAGCTGTTTCAAGTAGCCAATGAAGTCACTGGAGCTCTGTTGAGTGCAGCCATCTCTCAACAGCTTTCCAAGCACAGTGCCATACATTGTATAGTTGCCATGCTTGGTATTGCAGCTAAGCCTCATTCACTTCAATAGGGCTGAGCTGAAACTAGGCCGATAAGTGAACGATGTAGGGTGATGTTGCATGGCCTAGGACAGTGGTGGCGAACCTATAGCCCTCTCTGCGGGCACCGCACCCTGGAGAAAGTCTATGGTGTACCGATGAGCCTTAGACTTTTCCTGCCATACATTAGTGCAAGTTGCACAGTTGCAAGTTGCAAGTTGAACAGCACAGGCAGCGCATTGAATGTAGGCAGGCTATTATAGCTAAATGATAAAGTACATGGAAGATATACTATACTGGACTTCAGTATTCAGGTTAAATTGCCGTGTTGGCACTTTGTGATAAATAAGAGTTTTGGGTGCAGTTGGGCACTCGGTCTGTAAAAGGTTCACCATCACTGGCCTAGAAAGAAGCTGGCCGCTGGTGACTAATACTGATAACCTATCCAGAGGACAATATAAATTACCGGATAACCTTTTTAAATAGTGGACTTTTAGATGAAGGGCACGGAAGGCTGAAGTCAGCAAGACCTTTTATCTCATACAAGTTGACATAGTGACCAAAGCCAGGTACTCCCCATTGTGATGTCCATATACCTTAACCAGGCATAGGTACATGGGTTGTCTTTATGAGATAATCTCTTTAATTCGGAATAAGAGGGGCGGGTTTGTAGGATTTCAATATTGATGGCCTATCCTCAGAATAGGTCATCCATATTAGATGAATGGTAGTCCAACTCCCGTAACCTCTACCGACTGAATCTTCTAAGGCCAGTGAGGTCACATTCATCAGTCACATGGCCTAGGTGCGTCTTATTTCTATTGTAGTGAATGGACCTGGGCTGCAAAAACAAGCACAGCCACTAAACAAGGTAAATCACAGTGCTGTGAGAAAGTTTTAACACCAGCTGATAGGTGGGGGTGCCGGAAGTTAAACCCCTGAGAAGGCTTGAGCAAATCGAGCTTTGTATCATAGAGCTTTAGTCGATTCGACCTGTCTCCATATAGCATTAAAATGTATGTATGTGGAGGCAAAATTAGTTTAACCGAAGTCGGTGTATGAATTCAGTATTAATTTCCATATCTTTAAAAACATTTAAAATTAGCAATCCAAAGTCGATTAATAAACACAGGTTACACAAAATTAGATTAAGTAGAGGACCAAAACCAATAATGGGGAGCATCACAACCCCTCAACAAGCCAACTCAACATGGAATAGATACACCTATACAAAAAAGCTGAGTCTAAAAAGGCTCCAAATAAATAATAACCTTTTTAAATATATATATATATATATATATATATATATATATATATACGTTGAAACAACAGTTTGTTACCAAGATATGATCCGAAGCTCGATTTGCTCAACACTACACCTGAGGATAGACCATCAATATTGATTTCCCCAAAAAATCCTTTAGTAGCAAGAGGATACAACATGAATACCTGCAATGTGATATCTGTTGCCCAAGCGTGTGACTTTCTACTTTGATCCTATCCCCCCTTATGTCAGGATCATTGGACCATTGGAAACAAAATTATGCTGAGTTTGTTACAAAAGGAGATTACATAAGTTAAAACTGTGATCTAATGGATTTCTTCCCGAATTTTTATAAAGACTAAAATACGTCTATATTAGGCATATTTCAGACGTAGATTGCGGCGCAACAGCAGGCCCATCATATTTACCATAAGAAAAGGTCTGACTTACATTTAGAAGTGACAGTGGATCCACTGAAGATTTGTAGAGGTCAGCGCCTCTTCATAAGTGCGGAAGATCCACTGCCAGAGCATTTTTATTTATTTTTTCTAAAATGTCGGTCTTAATAAATGACCCCCTAAAAGCATCGCTCTAGATCAACTTTTTGATTTGCCGAGTCAAGTATTGAAAATACACAGATAAATTTAGGATCTGTTAACTTATAATTACAACAGAATTCTGTTAGAGGACTGATTTATAAAAGAAGATTAAATTCAAATGTTATTAGATTTTTCTTATTTTTTTTTTTTTTGAACACTTATTTATCCCAAAACGAAAACACAAAATTATTTTCCTTGAAATAAATTAAAAAATATTAGCAGCAGTATAGTGGAAAAAATATGGAATGCCTCAGCGCAGAAACATAAAACCAGGCTCCTGCAAGAATTAATGAAAGGAATAGCGAGAGAGTAGACAGATAATTTCTATTTAGGAGAAATAAAAAATGTTTTATGAGGGAAAATAATGATTCTATTTTATCAAAGTTTGGTTTTAGGAAATGATCTGTCATTCTGACAAAGCCTCAAGACGCATTCATATCTCATATAACAGAGAATTACAACTGGCAGGAAATGTCACATGCTCTATAGTGGCTGGTATTAAATGGTATACCAAAAAAAAAAGAAATATAAAAAAATACCTAAAAGAAAAAAAGAATGAAAATAAAAAACATAGAGATATGAAAAAGCCCTTTTCACACCCTGAGGGTGTCATATTAATAGGATATAAAAAGTAGTATCTTTTCAAGGAGCAAAATTTCAACCTTGATAGAAACATCAAAATATCAGTGTGAAAAAGGTATCTAAAAAGAAAGTCAAAATCACGAATAATGAGCCTCGTAAAAAACAAACAAAAACACAAAAAACAAATATTGCATACAGAAAAAAAATTGGACATTATATTTAAAAAACAAAACATAAAGTAATCGTAAAAATACATAACATAGCTATTGCATAGGAAGAAGAAGCCAATTAAATGTTGTTCTGGTTCAGGGTAGTTGAACAATTGATTGAACATAAGTGATTTAGAAATCACATTTAAAAGGGTTATCCAGGTTTAAAAAACATTTTTCCCCAAAAGCAGCACCATACTAGTCTATAGGTTTTGACGACTAAAGCTAATATGGTCTATGAACAGGAGTGGCGCTGTTTTAGGGGGAAAAAAAACACAAATCCTTTATACCAAGTATGGTAATTTTTTTCTTGTTCATTTTTATCTACAAGACTGAGAAAGGGTGTGAGTTAATACAGTATTTTTGCGTTTTTTTACATTTTTCTTAATGCAATTTTAAGTAGTCTTACAGGACTTGTACATGTGATCATTTTTCCCATAAAGTACAATAGAATATTATTATATCAGTCTATAGAATTCTGACAGGCTACCTGTCAGGACCTGCCCCGGTCATAGCTTTTTTTGGCAGCTATGACAGGCTGTCTTACAAGGCTGTTTTAGCAAACGATTGGAGCCCTGTAATTTCAGTCTGGGGTATTTGATCAGAGGGAGCCCCCTCCCACTGTCTGCCTGCTCAGATGATGAGCCCGCTCCATACACTTGCACTGCACCAATGACGTACAGTTAAGTTTTAGTGCATGAAAAAAGAAACACCTAGTACTAATCCTGAAAGCTATATTATGTGGGGGAACCTGGCAGCAAGTGTTTTAATTTCAATTTAGTAGGACATGAAGCATCACACAACCCAGATAGAAAAGTGGTCTGTTCACGTACAGCATGGTGTGAACAACATTAAGAAAGATGCTCATTGCAGTTATTCTCCACTCTGGCTAAAAGATGGGAATTTGGGACAACAGACATCCATCTGTAAAGTCAGAACTGAATAGTAAGCTATACTAAATTATTTTTTTCACTGGGCAAAATGGAGAACTGAACACAAAGAGTGCCTTTAATTCTGTATCTGATCCATGCACTACATGGTTGGCCATTCTGACTTGAAGAGATGAACACCATCCATGTGCAGGTGGAAAGATTGAGTGGAGAATATAATATGCCATGGGTCTCACCAATTAGAGATGAGTGAACCTTTCCGGATTTAATTTGTTATTTCTTTTGAAAAATTCGGTTCTGGTACAAATCAATTCAGAGATATACATCTGTGGAGAGTAAGATATATATAGAAAGAGAGATCCCAGTATAGAAATCTGTTCTCAACAACTTTCAGTATACATGTTGTCTGAGAGGTACTATTTTATATTATTGAAAGCCCCTAGTATGCGGAATACATGTGCGAATGAACCAGAATGTCTCAAGAAATTTGCCTTGCTTGGGGGACTGACCTTGTGGGGTACTTTTTAGGGTGCTCTTTATCATTTGGGAAACCAAAAAATATGCATGAGTATTGCCCAGCGACACTATACTTGGTTTCTAGGAAGAATATATGCAAATTGCATAACTTTCTCTCATATCCCTCAAAATTTGGCTTTATGTGAATCCAATTTTTTTCGAGAAATTCTGAGAGAATTCTGAACATGTAGAATCAATTTGCTCATCCTTACCACCACTAATGTGGTATTTTTTGTTAACTAGGGGACAGCAGGGTGGCTCAGTGGTTAGCACTGGTGCCTTGTAGTTCTGTGGTCCTGGGTTCAAATCCGATCATGGATAACATCTGCATAGAGTTTGTATGTTCTCTCTGTGTTTGCCTGGGTTTCCTTCAGGTACTCCTGTTTCCTCCCACACTCCAAAGACATGTTGATAGGGAACTTAGATTGTGAGCCCTATTGGAGAGAGCAAGCAATGATAGTGCTGCGGAATGTCAGAGTTATATAAGTGAGTGTAATAAATAAACTAGATGGCTTCAGTTTTGATGTGCATACAGACAGAACAACTTGTAGCTCATCACATCCTTGGGTTGTTCAGAGAAGTAGAAGTCCAATTTCGTAATTCCTAATTCTCAAAACTTTAGGCCTCCAAGGCTTCTAGAACATTTATAACTATCTTTGCCAATGCACAGTAATGAGCCAGTCCCAACATTGACAATATGTGGCATTACAAACTGATTACTGTCATGTTGTGAACCCATGTATCCAACGGGTTTTGCACATGTCTTAATGATTATACTTTGTTATTTCATCTACAAGCTAAGAGAAACTAGGAAACCTTGACAGGAACATGGGCTTTCTACATTATTATTATTATTATTATTATTATTATTTTGAAATGCTGCTAAGCAACCGACGGCTCACAAATCATTTGAATCTACCTCCTGTGTGCTGCAGATATCATTACCAAACAAACGTGATTCATAAGCTTGTCTCCCGACCCTGGTTTATGTACAAAGTATTTTTTCAAGCCATCACCTAATAAATAGGAAACAAGTTAAACAGAAACAAATAGTTGACAATTACATCTCAACGGCAAACAAAGCCCAGATTCATCAAAACAGAAAAAATACAGAACGCAATCAGAATTGATTAAAAAAGAAATTCCAAAAAATTCCAAAAACGCTGTTTTTAAATTAAGGGGCTGAGACAAAGAAATAAGAATCTAGAGGTTCATAACCAGCTGGATGAAAAGCAATATCACAGGAGGAATTAAAAGGCTAACTTGTAAATTTGTCATTTAGTAGCTATAGAAATGATGTACTGGACTGTCGCTGAGGCTCGGAGCTATGATTACTCGTTCTGGGCCTGCCTTAGTGACCAGGCAACCATTATAAGAGCCAGCATTTTAACGGATATTACTCTTGGGAGATTCGTACAGGCTAATCCTGCCATAGAGCCAAGCTACAGAATCATCTGTCAACTTCTCCCTCTACATAGGTGGCTACATCCGATGAGAATTGGCTATTCATCTCTAGAGCTAAGTAGCCCATTACATTCAGATTAAATACAGCCTATTAATGTTTCAAATATTTAACGTTCCACTGCCTTTAAAGCATTGTGTACTGTGGATATCAACCAAGATATTTTTCACAATGGGGCTCTAATACTGTTAAGAGAAATTCAACCCTAAATGGTCATCTCTATTTTATTTACCTAGAGGTCTTGGTGGCTATTAGAAAAACATGGGCTACTGCTTTCAGATGCTATCCTATAACTAGTTTTAGCAAGAAGAGATTAATGCTGGAGCTGTAGTAGACAGAATGTAAAAAATAGATACAGTGTGAGGGCCACAAAGCCCTCTGGTCTGCAACCAAAAATGGAGCTCCTCATTGTCCCCTTGTCTAAAGCTCTATGTGTAGTGGATTGTATTGAGTCCATAAAATGCATTTAACAGTTGATCAATTATTGCTTATGTGAGCCATGGAACATGATTTTACTCATCCTACCCCACCCAAACAAGTCTCATTTTTCCCCAGGCCAAAGGAAGTATAAACCATAAATTTATCTTGTAATGGCCAACAGCAGCAGCTTATGGCTTGGCTCACCTCGCCCAGAGGCCCAGACCCGCCTCCCATTGTCTTCTTCCTCACAGCGGGTCTGGCAACAGAGTTTGCTCTGTTCTTCCACACAGCCTGCTTGCTGGCTAGGCCTCTCCCTTTCTGTCCATAGGGCTCACTCTGGATCTTAAAAGGTCAACATGTGCACCTTAATCTTCACCAGTCAATGCCTGGTCCCCTCAGGGTATTTCCTCTGTGGTAAAGCGGATAGTGTTGATTGCGGATATCAGCACTTAGCAACATCCCTAGCAACCAATAGGAAAGTTGCCTACCCCTTAGTGTTGATTGCGAATATTCTAATCGCAAAATTTTATTGCAAATATATTACATAGCCGATTTTCGCAATCAAGTAAATAATGACTTGAGATCACGAATTCTCGAATTTGCGAATTTATGGCGAATATTCAGCCAAAAATTTTTGAAATATTGCGAATTTGAATATTGCCTATGCCGATCATCACTAATAGGGAATATAGACAATAGTTGACTTTATGTGACAACCACTTGGATCAATTGAGTTTCTGATATCTATTTGGACCTACAAACAAACCTTGTATGAAATCTTAAGGCTTAAACTTCATTAACTGGGGATCAGATATTTTACAAACAGATATAAACATTAGAGCAATTAGTAGCATTACATAAAACCTCACAACATATCACCTTCCAATAAATAATACTTTGAGATGGTACTGTATAATGCTGGTAGGTGATTAGTTTTAGCAGCATAGTAAATTGAAGTTTTCTGTATATTTACCTCAGAAAATGCATTTCTCTCTCTTCCTAAATGGCAAGGAAAATGTTCATTTCTTCATAATTATGTCTCCACTTAGTTTGCTCAGTCTAATTTTATACGTACTATGCAGTAAATTTACATTTCTTACTGATTTTGTCCACTGAAAATGAGTATGGTAATTGATGGGGTCTTAACCATGTAAATATCCATAAAGAGGTTTTCTAGGAAAATCGAGTAAATTGGACAACCTGGAAACCTAGTTACGCAATGAAAATTCTGTTTCTGTCAATGTTATGTCCTTTCTGGTCTGGTTGGTGAATGTGGACGTCATTTCTACTGTGGACTGAACTAGAACTATCCCTCTCCCTGGCACTGGCACAGATGAGGTGGATTAAGGAATTTGCACATGTGCCAAGGAGAGGTACTGTTGTTCACAGTGAAAGTGATTTCTGCAGCCATCGTCTAAACCAGAAACCTGGTAAAGGATCCAACATTGGTGGAAGCAGAATGTTCTGAACAGGAGCATCGTGTGGGTTTCCAAGGAGCCAATGCACACAAATTTGAGACAGTGAGCACAGTACAGTATGTTATAAGCTTTCTCCTATAGACATATGAGTATTGTGGGTCCACTTGGACTCAGAAAAACCTCTATAAAATCTTATTCCACCACAATACCATCATACATGTACAGTAGTACTATAATATTTTAGACATCTATGCTAGACATCTAGTCTCTTTTTGGCATTACCTTTTAGTACAGTAGTCTCTAACTTGCTATTCACCTACTGTTTCAAAACTACAACTCCCAGCACTCCCTGAACAGACTCCTCCCTTCTCCTTTGTCATTTATGTTGAATTAGCCAATCCTGATGTAGCATGAATGAAATGCCTGCCACAAGCCCCACAGCCCCCGATTCTGCTTTTCCCAGAAAGAACGTCTTTCTGAAATTAAAGAAATAATGCATCTTCTTTCTTTCTCCAACTTTGTATTAAATATGCAGTCCAGTAAGAGTCCTGCAGTAAAAAGGTTCCACTTATGAATACATTGCAGCTTACACAGGGTTAGGCTAATTTCAAAGCTGCGTTTTGGCATTTAGTTTTGAGATCTGGCAGAGGATCACAAAACTGGGCCAAAACAGTTCAGTTTTGTCCCCATTCAATGTCAAGGGGACAAAACTGACCAGGATGCATCACTATGCAACAGTTCCATTTTGTTGCGTTTTGTGACCAGACACTAAAATGTAGCAAGCCTTGGTTTTGTGTCCGGTCTGCGGAATGGAGCAAACGGTATCTAGCATGAAAATCAATGTAAGTCAATGGTACCGGATCCGGTTTTTCGTTACCGAATAAAACAGATCCATTACCCATTGACTTACAGTATTACAATGCCATATCAGTTTATTCAGTTTTGCTAACAAGACAGCATACGAAAAGAACGGATGTGAAAGTGGACTTGATACAGGCAGGCAAGCGAGCTGACCCTCGCACAGGCTGAGAAAAGAAGTTGCAACTCCCAGAATGAAAACAGACTCAGAAAAGTGCTGAGATAAATGATAAAATAATAATACGCTAATTTATACACTACTTGTGATGGCATACTCGAGCGTATAGTAGAACTAGGAACTGACTGCTTTGTCCAGAGAGCAAGTTTTCTGTAAAAATAAAATGTAATAGGCCTAATATACTGTACATCTCTAGTGTAAGTATCCAAAAATGTATATATAAAGAGAGCATTCCTTTGTCTTTACTAAAACAATAGAGTAAGTTGAAGGTTAACTTGGTGCCTCTCATTATCACCACATTAGGCCCGTCTGCCGCCCTAATATTGTACAAGATACATGAAAGGTAATCATTTGATGTAAAACAAAGGCTTACCTCAACCAATTTGTTGGCATGTTCCCGAAACACTTGGGCATACTCTTTTACTTCCTTCTCATTACCACTCTTTGCAGCCTCAATAAGAACCAGCAGGGGAACATTTGTCTCCAAGAAAGAATCTGAGATATGGTCCATTACCGCCTTCCGGAGCTAAAGGGGGGAAAATGGGAAAATATAAGACTGCATCTCTTTAATGGGATATGTATTTAACATGTAAATCAGCTAAATTAACTTGTCTAAATGTGAATTGTTACCACTTACTTTGAGAATAGGTTTCTATATACATAATATGTTTAGTGGGACGAAGGAGACAGGATAAGCAGTTACTAAAGATACAACAGAAGTAGCCAACTAGAGATGAGCAAATCGATTTGTTAGACTCTAAATTCGACTGACATTTTTGCAAAAAGATTCTGATTTGGTAAAATTATAATTTCTTCATATTTGTTGGGTAAAACTTTTTGAGAAAGAAATAGAGAGGGGGGGAGTGAGAGAGAGAAAGAGGGAGAGGGGGTGAGGGGAAGAAAGGAAGAAGGAGGGAGAGAGACATAAAGGGAAATAAGAGAGGGAGGGAGAGGGTGAAATAGAGAGAGGGGAAGAGAGAGGAGGTAAGAGAGAGAGAGGTGGTGAGCAGGATAGAGGAAGAGGGAGGAAGAGAGAGGGGGAGAGAGGGAGGGAGAGGGGGAGAGAGGAAGAGAGGGAGGGAGTAAGAGAGGGAGAGGGTATGAGGGGGAGAGAGGAAGAGGGAGGAAAAGAAAGGGAAAGAGATAGAGGGGGAAGATAGGGAGAGGTGGTGAGCGGGAGAGAGGAAGAGGGAGGAAGAGAGAGGGGGAGAGAGGGAGGGAGGGAGAAGGGGAGAGAGTAAGAGAGGGATAGAAGGAGGGGGTAACAGATGGAGAGGGTGTGAGGGGGAGAGAGGAAGAGGGAGGGGAGGGACAGAGAGGCAGAGAGAGGAAGGGAGGGAGTGGGGGAGAGAGTAAAAGAGGGAGAGGGTAAAAGAGGGAGAGGCAGGGAGAAGGAGAGAGGAAGAGGGAGGGAGAGAGGGAGAAAGGAAGAGAGAGAGCAAGAGAGAGAGAGAGAGAGAGAGGGAGGGAGGGGGAAGGACGGGGGTGAGGGGCAGAGAGTGGGGGAGAAAGAGAGATAGAGGAAGAGGGGAAGAAATAGAGAGAAAGAGAGGGAGGCAGCGAGAGAGAGAGAGGGAGAGGAGGTGAGGGGGAGTGAGATAGAAAGGGGGAGGGAGAGAGGGAGCGAGAGAGGGAAAGGGGGGGAGAGGGATTGGGGGCTAGGGGGAGAGAAAGGGATAGGAGGTGAGGGGGAGAGAGAGCAATAGAGGGGGAGGGGGAGAGGGAGAGAGATAGAGATAGAGATAGAGGGGGAGGGGGAGAGAAGGAGAGGGGGAAGGGAGGGGAAGGAAGGGAGGGAGAGAGGGGGAGAGAGAGAGAGTGAGGGAGGGAGGGAGGGAGAGAGAGGGAGAAAGAGGGAGAGAGAGAGAATTTTGAGGTATGTGATGCCCTTTCTATTCAGGTAGAATTGTAACTGCTCCTTCCCATTGAAGTGAAATGGATGGAGGAGCTGCAATTACAACAGCTAACTGCTGCGGAGTCGACGGCGAGCAGGTAAACAGTGAAGAGAACACAGAGCGGCCTTCTCTTCAAACAGCTGATTGGCAGTGGTTCTGGGTGTTGGACCCCCGCCTCACTGATACTGAAAACCTATCCTGAGAAAAGGTAATCAGAAAACCAGCCAACCCTATTGAAACATAGGGTAAAGGGAGGTGTATGGGAGGGAGGGTTGGGTATCAGATTGGAACTGTAAAGTATGGAGTAGTTTTATATTTTTGTAATATGTATAACTTAATAAAGGATTTATATTTTTCCAAAAAACAAAAAAAAAAAACCCTATTGAAACATTTATTTCTGAAAAATTATAATGATTTTAATCATCCCTACCAGACATCATGCCTGGTGCAATAGGGTCGATCCTGCTGACAGATGCCCTTTAAAATCAAGTTTTTACTGTCTAAATAATTCTATGTACGGATCTAAATATGGAAATATTGAAATTTATGGCTCGAAATTATTGGTAAATTATTAGAAATAGATAAAGGATGTTCTCTGTGATGAGGTATCGGAGAGCAAGGGGCCCATATACTAGGGTCCGCCTATAGCGCACCATGAATCTCAGGTCAACCATCTTTGACCTTATGAAATATTTTTAGGTTTTGGGATGCCATGATGAAGCTCATCACGTCACTTTGATTTTGATGCATTTTGTGGCAGTTTTTGCTTGATTCCATGGCCACAGAATTAACCCCTGCACCTCCAACGTGATCCTATGTCACACTCTCACATTAGATTTACTAAGCAGATAATAGAGGTCTGATTCTTTCGCTTCAAGAAATGCTGGCATTTTCAGATGTTTATTTTCATTGTTACATAGTTACCTTTGTGCTGATAGTTTTCTTACACTGATAATGTAACAACATGATACAATGTATCAGTAACCAGCCTGGCAGAAATCCCAGGAAGTTACTGTGGCAACGACAGCAGCAAGTCTTTGACATTTGCATATTTTGTAAAAAAAAAAAAAAGATTTATCAAATCACCAAAAACCAAAAGAAGAAAAATGTGAAAATGTGGATTAATAACAAGGTACTCTCCACTGCAGAAAACGACTTGTGTGTCGTGTGTGTGTGTATGAGCGCCATTTAATAGTTAATATAAAGCCTCATTCACACGTCAGTGTTCCACGGACAGCACACGTCCCCATTCATCTAAATGTGTGTATTCAGACATCAGTGTTTTAGCACGGTCCGTGGGTCAATGTTTTTAGCACAGATGCATGCTCTATTTTGTCCATCACGTCCTTTATAGTCTATGGGTCCGTGAAAACCACGGATCATTAAGAAGAGATGCTTTAAAAATTATTTTTCAACTGTTTCAGTGTCAGTGAAACATGGACAGCAAAAAACGGACACACGGGCCCAACATGGATCCTTCACGGAGAGCTTCATGGACCACCTGCTCACGGATTTGAGCACAGACACGGATGTGTCAATGAGGCTTAAACATATACAGTATAAGGCTACATGCACACGACAATTGTTTTTTGCTGTCCGCAAATCGCGGATCCGTCTTACTTTTTTTTCACATCCACATCTTTTCCGTGTCTCCACAAATTTTGTAGGTTGTGTTTCTGTGTGTCTTCCGTTTTTATTGCGGATCCGCAAAAAAAAATGGAAGGCTTAAACCAGTTTCTCAAAGTACCTGTACAAGTTCCCTGGTTTCCAAGCAACCATCCGCAAAAAAAAAAATGGATGCGAATGACAAACGGATGGCTTCCGTTGGTCATCCGCATTTTTTGCGGACCCATTGACTTCTATGGGTCCGCAAACCGTTTTTTGCGGACAAGAATAGGACATGCCATATTTTTTTTGCGGATGTGAATTGCGGACAGCGGACGCAGACAGGCAACGGAAGAGGCATCCGCATTTTTAACGGATCCATAGAAATGAATAGGAAACCATTGGATCCGCCCAAAAAAACGGAACAGAGGCCGCAATAAACCACTGCCGTGTGCATGTAGGCTAAGAGAACACTTAGGCCTCTTTCACGAGAGCGTGTCCGGATTAGGTCCGGATGCGTTGCAGATGCGTTCAGTGAAAACTGTGCGATTTCGTAGGCAAAGCCATTCAGTTTTGTCTGCGTTTGCGTTCAGTGTTTCATTTTTTCCGCTCGGGTGCAATGCGTTTTGATGCGTTTTTCACTCGCGTGATAAAAAACTGAAAGTTTACAAACATCATCTCCTAGCAACCATCAGTGGAAAACGCATCACACCCGCACTTGCTTGCGGATGCAATGCGTTTTTCACGCAGCCCCATTCACTTCTATGGGGCCAGAGCTGCGTGAAAAACGCAGAATATAGAACATGCTGCGATTTTCACGCAACGCAGAAGTGATGCGTAAAAAAAAAAAACGCTCATGTACACAGCCCCATTGAAATAAATGGGTCTGGATTCAGTGTGGGTGCTATGCGTTCACGTCACGCATTGCACCCACACGGAAAACTCGCCCGCGTGAAAGGGGCCTTAAAAGAAATCTGTCACCAGGATAATCGCTATTGAAGTAAAGCCACGGCCTAACAGCACTTAGTGCCTTATTTCTAGATGTGCCTTTGTTTCAGCAGTAGATGTTTTCTATCTTCTGTAAATCCAGTTTATTTGGTATACAAATGAGCCAGTAAGGTGGCCAGAGAGGCGTCACTCTTGCAGGAAGGAGCCTCCTGCTACTGTCCATGTCCGCCCTCATGCTAAGAGCAGGGAAAAGTGGGGCAAAGTTATAGTTTGAATGTGACGTAGGAGCGGTGGGTGGACAACTTGTGGCAGAAGGCGTGCCTAGAAAAATAAAGAAGTTATGGCTCTGGGAATGCAGGGAGAAAAGAACAAAAGAGCAAAATGGAATATTGCAAGATCTAGAAGGGATAAAGAACGTCACAGTTCATGTATTAGTCTTCTGTCAGATGTTCTGTCTTCTTGGGGACCTCTCAGCTCAATAGCAGCTGCAGAGGTACAGGTCACAGTATGAACCAGAGAGCCTCAGGTATCTCAAGCTTGATGTACGGAGTCTGTGCTGGAGTTTTAATCATTGACGGATATAGCTGACTGGCCTTTCAAGCACATTTATGTACTGCAAAGTTCCTTCACTGGCATAACATCAAAAGCACCGCGTGAGCCACATACATGGGCTCTGGGAACTGATAAGATGCAAATGAGAAAAGAGGTACAGTATGAAGCAAATTTGAGATTTCCCACTGTGCATAGTTCTTCTGAGTCAGATAGGAACATAACATCTGAATATGGTTTCCAGACATAATGACATATGTCAGGTTTATCTGTATAAATATCGTACATATAAAAATGTACTATACATAAACATATACAGTATATATAGGGTTTGTTTAGCACTACTATAAGTAGTTTCAGTCATCACTCAAAGGTGCAGGCAGATTAGTTTTCCTCCAGAACTATGAAGAATATGTCATATGAACCAAACTAGAGAACTGGAGACACGCATCTGTAGATGACGGCTACAGTTGCCTGCAGATGATTTTCTTCGAGAGATGAGCAATTCTACTGATTAGGGAATTTGTCCCGAAAATACTCTAAAATTCAGATACTAACAAAACTTAATTTCTTGTGATTTGTTTTAGGTGACTATATGAGTGAGACATGAAAGCCAATTCTCCTTCCAAAAGGACAAGAGTACTTAATATCTCCATTTTAAAATTATCTGAATAAGACAAGCAAGTCAGTTCTTATTCCAAAAAGACAAGAAATTTGAGTGTCCCAACAGAAAATTACTCTCGTTGAGTAGCCTTTATCAAGGTCTTGGGGGCCACTCTTTCTTATTAGGGAGATTAACTAATATGCATGAGGAGTATAGTAGTCCAGCCAACACTGTTCTGTTCTTCTGGGAAAAATATATTCAAATTTGCATATATTACTTTTATTGGCATCAGATAGTCTTAGTGTTCTTTTCTGTTTGGAAGAAAAGCTAATTTGAATATCTTTCCCAAAAGCCAAAGTGTATGCAAATTATATTTCCTATATGGAAAAAAAACACACACAAATTGAACAGTTTCTCTCTTTCTTTCAATCTCTTGAATCAAAAGTTGGTGAAGTTGTTTGGCACCAGCCCTCCACACATACTAGGCGGCATGAAAGTAGCACACTCTGGCTCATACTACTGGATCCAGAGCCATAGGTAGGCTTTCTTACAACTGGAGCAAGGGTAAACTGGCCCAGACAAAAAAAAAAAAGCTTGTTAGTGCCCCATTGGTAGGCAGCACCCAGGGCACATGCCCCAATTGTCCGCGCTAGCTTCACCCCTGACTGAATCTGTCCTAATGACAGACTAGCTTTAATTTCATAATGAACAATTAACTGGCAGAAGTCAGTCATGTCCATCTCTATTCCAGTCTCCTGTCCCCTGGACCTCTCCTTCAGACCATCAAAGATAATGCTACTTTATAATTTCTGAGAGTGGTTGTGTGTAGGAAAGTCGATGACTATATTTAATTGAATGTAATTCGTCTTGTCCATAGATCAAATAGGTTCTAGGGAATGATTAAAAATGGCCACCGGGAACCTGCCCCTGAACATGAATAGGACTGGTTGCCACCACTTGTAGAGCTGCTTAGGGGGACGAGAGGATGGGGTTTCCCTACACTGCACTACAATTGATTATAATGATCTGATCCTGCCTATGATATGCCATTATGGCTGAGCAGCCTGACAGGGAAAAACACTAATATCTAGTATATGCAAGAGCACAATGTGTAGCGAGGCCATTAGGCTACCAGTCCTGCACACATTCTAGGACAGGTTGCTGGCAGCCATTTTAAATCATTCCCAGAAAACCTCTTTAAGTAAAAAGATTAAGAATTGGAAATGACTTCAGTATAGTCGCCTTAATCAAAATGGCTATACTGCTCCAAGAATAATTTTTCTGTGCTAACAGAACCACCCCAAAATTGCTTAAAGGGACACTTCCATCAGAAATGAATATTCATTTCTAAATACAATATATTTTTTTAGATGTTTTGGCTATTTTTATTTTTCATTTTGGCACTACCACGCCATTGAAAATGAAGTAGAACATACTATCCGTCTGTACCAGTCAGACCTCCTATATAGGTTGGTAGTCCACTGTTATTTTACTGCTGCTGTGAGGGGAAGATGTTATCTGAAGGGCAATACTCATGATAACAGTAAGTATAGAATTGGGATTACCAATATGACAGCTTGTTTGTTCTGTTGAGAGGCCTAGATAAAGAGATTCATACAGAAGCATTACATTGATTAGTGTAATGTGTGATCTCTAATTTAGTAACTAAAGGTGAGCTCTATGTGGTTGAAGAGATGGTTACACTGGAGAAGTCAAATTAGGGTGAGTTCATATCACCGTTATGGATTCCGTTATTGTTTTCCATTATAACATGGTTATAACGGAAAATAACGGAATCCATAGGACGGAAGTGAAATCAGAAGCCTTTAAGAGGAATTTCGTTTTGATCCTGATAATACAAGTCTATAGGCAGCATAACGGATCCGTCCTGATTTCCATGATGCAGTCCTGTCGACTTTGTTTTCCGTCTTGCATAACAGAAACCAGACGGATCCGTTCTGCTGCTAATAGACTTCTGTTATGACGGATCAAAACGGAATGCCTCTTGAAGGCAATAACGGAATCCATAACGTTGATGTAAACTCAGCCTACAGCTGTTTGCTGAGTTCAAATAAATTGGATATTAAAGGAGTTGTTCCATTAAAAATATTTAAGCTTTTAAATCAGCACCTGGATCTGAATTCTTTTGTAATTGCAGGTAATTAAAAATTTAGCATATCCATTGAGTTATTCAATAAAATGTATCTATATTGCGCCACCCACAGTTTGTTATTCTTATTAATTCTTTGTCCTGCTCACTGAGATGGCCGCACATGTTCAGTTTCATCCATCAACTGCTTCCTGAGCTGAGATAGGAAGAGCATGGACACGCTCCCTGAGCTGTGATAGGTAGAGCATGGACACGCCCCCTTAGCTGCAGCAGAAAAGAAACTCCCCTTGAGCTGTTAGCTTGATATAAATTTAGGAGAGCAATAAATGAAGAGATCTCTAAATCCATGTGAGGTATAGGGCTGGTTCCAGCTTTGTTAGAAAGAGATTGTCATGTAATATATGATGTCTGATTTTCATTTTTACATTAACCATGGGATAACCCCTTTAACCCCTTAAGGACCCATGATGTACAGGTATGTCATGAGTAGTTCCGATCACTGCTGCTCAGCCGGCAGTGATCGGAACAAGGTACCTGCTGAAATCATTCAGCAGGTACCTTGTTCTAATGCCCAGGGGGGTCCTGTGACCCCCCCATATCAGCGATCGCTGCAAACTGCAGTTCAATTCAGAAATGCGGTTTGCAGCACTTTGTGCGATCTCTGATCCCCGCGGTCTGTGACCGCAGGGATCAGAGAGTTAATGCCCCCAAAGTGTTCATTTTTAACCCCCCCTGCAGCCCCCAATCATATTATGGCTGCGGGGTGCAGGGGGGGTGGTTGCGGGCGGCGGTAGGCGGTGCGGTAGGCGGGCGGTGTGGCGGGCGGGATCGCGATTGCGATCCCCCACCCGCCTCCTCTGTAATACTCCCTGGTGTCTAGTGGATCTATCAGAGTGTCAGCACATTGCTGACACTCTGATTGAAACGGCTGGCATCTGTACTTGATCAGATGCCAGCCGTTTAACCCCTTTCGTACCGCGGTCCGTATGGACCACGGTATGGAAGGGTTAACAGGGAGTGAGCTCCCTCCCTCTCCCATCGGGGGGCTGCTGTGCCTTTGCAGCCCCCCAACAGGATGGGATCGCAGAGGGAGGGGGCTCCACTCCCTCCCCATCCATCACCCACTGCTCTCTTATGACGGGTGATGGTTGTCATGGAAGCAGGACGCTATCAGAAGGGTCCTGCTCTCCATGGTGCTGAAAGTCTGAATAGACCTGCTAAAGGTCTATTCAGACTTTGTAAAGTAAAAAATACAGCACAGTGCACTATATAGTGTACTGCACTGTATTATACAGACACCAGATCCATGGATCTTCAAGAACCAAGTAGGTCTGGGTCAAAAAAAATGTAAAAAAGTGAAAAAAAGTAAAAATGAAAAAAAAAAAACATATCACTGAATAAAAAATAAATAAAAATACACTACATATATTAGGTATCGCCTAACATGATTTTTTTTGTTTCAAAAATGCTTTTTAGTGTTAAATGTAAAAAAAAAACTAAAAAGTAGACATATTGGGTATCTCCACATCCGTAAGAATCTGCTCTATAAAAATATCACCTGACATAATCCCTCAAGTAATAACTGTAAAAAAAAAAAAAAACTGTGTCAAAAAGCAATTTTTTTGTCACCTTACATCACAAAAAGTGTAATAGCAAGCGATCAAAAAGTCATATGACCCCACAAATAGTGCCAATCTAACCGTCACCTCATCCCACAAAAAATAAGCCCCTACATAGGACAATTGCCCAAAAAAAAAAAAAATATGGCTCTTAAACTATGGAGCCACTAAAACATGATTTTTTTTTTGTTTTAAAAAAAGATATTATTGTGTAAAACTTATATAAATAAATAAAAAGTATACATATTATGTATTGCCACGTCCGTCATAACCTGCTCTATAAAAATAACACATGACCTAACCCCTCAGCTGAACACATAAAAAAAAAAAAAATACGGTGTCAAAAGCCATTTTTGTCACCTTACATCACAAAAAGTGTAATAGCAAGCAACCAAAATGTCATATGCACCACAAGATAGTGCCAATCAAACCGCCATCTCATCCCGCAAAAAATGAGCCCCTACATAAAACAGTCGCCCAAAAAATGAAAAATAAACTATGGCTTTCAGAATGTGGAGACACTAAAAAATATTTTTTTTCAAAAATGCTTTATTATGTAAAACTGAAATAAAACCCCCAAAAAGTAGTCATATTTGGTATTGTCGCATCCGTAACAACCTGCTCTATAGAAATAGCACACAATTTAACCTGTCAGTTCAACAATGTAAATAACAAAAAATAGAAATGGTCACAAAACAGCAATTTTTTTGCAAATTTTCCATTTTAATCAATTTTTCCAGTAACAAAGCAAGGGTTAACAGCCAAACAAAACTCAATATTTATTGCCTTGATTCTTTTGTTTGCACAAACACCCCATATGTGGTCATAAACTGCTGTATAGCCAAACGGCAGGGCACAGAAGGAAGGGAACACCATATGGTTTTTGGAAGGCAGATTTTGCTGGACAGTTTTTTTGACACTATGTCCCATTTAAATCCCCCCTGATGTACCCCTACAGTAAAAACTCCAAAAAAGTCACCCCATTTTGGAAACTAGGGGATAAGGTGTCAGTTTTGTTGGTACTATTTTAGGGTATATAGGATTTTTGGTTGCTCTATATTACACTTTTTTTGAGACAAGGTAACAAAAAATAGAAATTCTGAAATTTCATCTCCATTTGCCAATAACTCTTGAGGAACACCTAAAGGGTTAACAAAGTTTGTAAAACTGGTTTTGAATACCTTGAGGGGTGTAGTTTCTACTCTAGGGGTGCATCGGGGGGCTTCAAATGGGACATGGTGTCAAAAAACCAGTCCAGCAAAATCCACCTTCCAAAAACCATTTGGCGTTCCTTTTCTTCTGCTCCCTGCAGTTTGGCCATACAGCAGTTTACGACCACATATTGGGTGTTCTTGCAAACTACAGAATCGGGGGAATAAATATTAAGTTTTGTTTGGCTGATAACCCTTGCTTTGTTACTGGAAAAAATGGATTAAAATGGAAAATTTTCCAAAAAATCTAAATTCTGAAATTTTATCTCCATTTGCCTTTAACTCTTGTGGAAACCTAAAGGGTTAATTACGTGTGTAAAATCAGTTTTGAATACCTTGAGGGGTGTAGTTTCTAGAATGGGGTCATTTTTGGGTGGTTTCTATTGTGTAAGCCTCCCAAAGTGACTTCAGACCTGAACTGGTCCCCAAAAAGTGGGTTTTTGAAAATTTCTGAAAAATTTCAAGATTTGAGTCTAAACTTCTAAGCCTTGTAACGTCCCCAAAAAATGAAATAGCATTCCCAAAATGATCGATACATGAAGTAGACATATGGGGAATGTAAATCAAAAAATTTTGGGGCGGTATTACTATGACGAAGCAAACACGCGAAACGCGCGTAGAGGGGGCGCCCATCCTGCAATAGGAATACTTGGGATTTTAAGGGTATGTGACTTCGGATTATTTATATCTTTGTACATGTTAGTCCTGATACTAATAGAGAGGAGCGTAGCACCTTATATTCATGAAGGCCCGTAGGCACTGTTTAGTGTGAGGTGATATATGGTTTAGACAGGCTAATGTGAATATGGACCGACTGTTTACATGTGATCAGGAGGACTTTAGGAGTGGTTTACAACAGAGTCCACTATACTGAGGATTAGTCACCAGAAGTGGTATTGCCCATGTTAATAATATATCTGCAGGATATTGTGGCTTTTTTGTGAATGGTTTCCCTGATATGAAATTTTGTGTATGTTTTTAAATTAAGATATTTAAATAAACAATTGATTTTAAAAGGAAATTTATGCTATCCGGATTTTTTGAGATATAGTATGTATTATAGAAGTAGAGAAATTGAAACTTGGAAAATTGCTAATTTTTCTAAATTTTTGGTAAATTTTGTATTTTTTTATAAATAAAAATGAAATTTTTCGACTTCCTTTTACCACTGTCATGAAGTACAATATGTGACGAAAAAACAATCTCAGAATGGCCTGGATAAGAAAAAGCGCTTTAAAGTTATCACCACATAAAGTGACACTGGTCAGATTTGCAAAAAATGGCCGAGTCCTTAGGGTGAAATAGGGCTGAGTCCTTAGAGCCAGGACAGGAAGTAGAACACATGGATTGACTGTAAAACAAATTACACAGAATATTCACAGATAGGCTGTTAGGCCTCTTTCACACGGGCGTCATGTTTGATGCTCGGATAAGATGCGGGTGCGTTGCGGGAAAATGTGTGATTTTTCTGCAAGAGTGCAAAGCATTTTAATGCATTTTGCATGCGTGTGGGAAAAATCGGCATGTTTGGTACCCAGACCCGAACCCGTACTTCATGACTGAAGTTAGGGTTTGGGTTGAGGATTCTGTAATTTTTATTATTTTCTCTTATAACATGGTTATAAGGGAAAACAATAGCATTCTCAATACAGAATGCAATGTAATATGTGGATGGAGGGGTTAAAAATAAAAAAATTAACTCACCTTATCCACTTGATTGCGTAGTTGCAATCTCTTCTTCAATCATTAGCTGCCGGCTAAAGGACCTGTGATGACGTCACTGAGCTCATTACATGGTCCAATAACATGGTCTATCACCATGGTGATGGACCATGTGATTGGACCATGTGATGTGACGTCACCACAGGTCCTTTAGCTGGCAGCTAATGCTTTAAGAAGAGAGAAGAGATCGGCAACTAAGCGATCAATTGGATAAGGTGAGTTAATTTTTTGTATTTTTAACACCTTAATCCACATTTTACTGAGCATTCTGTATTGAGAATGCTATTATTTTCCCTTATAACCGTGTTATAAGGGAAAATAATAAAGATCGAGTCCCATCTCTTAGCAACCTTGCGGGAAAAGCGCACTGCATCCGCACTTGATTGGGATTTTCACGCAGCCCCATTCCCTTCTATGGGGCCTGCGTTGCGTGAAAAACGCACAATATAGAGCATGCTGCGATTTTCACGCAACGCAGAAGTGTGCACTGCCCCATAGAAATGAATGGGTCCGGATTCAGTGCGGGTGCAACGTGTTCACGTCACGCATTGCACCCGTGCGGAAAACTCGCCCGTGTGAAAGGGGCCTTAATGTCATAAAATATTTTTGATGGTTCTGTCTCCTTCACAATTTTGATGCTTTGATTTTGGATCTAATATGGAAACGCATACACCCCAGAGTGGGACTCTCATGTTTTTACAGTGGGGCTTACTATTATGTTTTCTTTAATTTCGTTTGGCTGAAATTAAACACTTTTTTTTCTCTGAGAGTCAAATTGTGTGAACCAATATATTCAGAGTACTTGTGCAGTGTCCTGCTGCAGTACACTGCAAAGTGCAAAATAATATATTTCTGTGAAAAACATGTATTTACTGTATTTTGAATACACAGGGTATTCTGTTATGAATAACCATTTTCTCTTTGTAGCAGGCAAGAGCGAAAATATATGAGGTTATTGAAAAGTCATGATCATACTATACATATGGTTGCTTGCATGTGTTAGGCCTTTTTTCTTTAGGTTATCTAGAGACCATGAGTCAAATGATGCCAAGGATTACTTTTCTTAAAGAAGAGGCGAATGCAGCATCGTGCTGCAGAGTCTCAATACGCTGCAAAGTGAAAAATACTTAATTTATGTGTAAAACATATATTAACTGTATTTTGAATGCCTCAGGTATTAAAGGTCATATTCATAGCCATCAGTAGATGTGGTTGGTATCACCCTCCAAATATAGAGTAGGAAAAAACATCCTAGTCTATTCTAGTTAGTCTGGCCAGTTTAAAGCAGTAAGTGAATGGACTGCAAAGACAACTGTTGCAAAGATGTAGGCGTTGACAGCTAAGCTCATCCTGGACCCCGTACCACCCAGGACAGGGCCAGAAGAACTACGGAAATCACGCCAGTTGAAAGGAGCGGTATGGAGCAATTACAGTAGAGATAACTTGTCTGAAAAGGACATATAGTCTCTAAATCATGTGTCCAGGAGTTAGTCTCTGATGCATGGATACACATTTAAGCAGATTGATCACCAGTGTGGGAGTATCCCCACATTCCTAGGTGGATTTTGTGGATGTGTACTGTAAGTACCCAAACCTATTCAAAAAGGGTGCAGAAGAGTTTGCCTGCCATGAGGGGACTATCCTTTGGTTGCACTCTGGATGCTTATATCAGAGTCAGATAGTGATGTGTGAAGCAAGGAAGACACCTTGGTCCTATTGACTACCTGCGTAGCTGTGAAACCTGTAGCATGAAAGAAAAGTGCAATTTGTATATCAACTGCCAGTCCATGCATACTATACTGTACTGCTCTGTTTGCATTTGAATTCTTCAGCAAAGAACTGTTCTGCTGTACATATGTCTCATCATTGCTTTCTACACTATTACTACACTCGAAAGTGTTGGCGTCATGACAACCGAGACCCTGACTTGAACCTCAAAACCTTCATCACCAAGGGTACCTCCTTCATTAGCAGGCAGGAGACTGGAGAGTGCCCTGTAGGGAAAACAGGTGTACCCTTCCCATCACTGCACTCCGGGCCCAGGAGCTTCAGAACCTTGAGTACAGCAACTACTTCACCCATCAGCCACCCAAATTCAAGCATGCTCCTGTGGCCTGATCACTGTTAGAGGGGAGTCAGTTTGCCCTTAAGAGGTTTAGGAAAGTCAGTATTTTTTTTTTTTGTTGCACAATATATGGGTTATCTGATTCAATGGTATATTTTGGTAATCCGTTTGTGGGGTAATAAATCTTTCACTCATTTCAGTTTTGAACTGGATTCCAGAGGAACATATTTTATTTGAACTATTGAAAGAAAATGGTTTGGGATATGTCACTCAGCAACATTGAGATATCAACTAAGTCATGCTCTGATAGCTTCAGTTAAGACAGGTATACTTTATATGGAGACATTTACTATTTCATAGCTTTACGAACATAACTAATAAATGTATAAGTAAGGTATATTATCTGTTAATACCTTGGAATTATATGGGATTTATTAGTTGCTGTCAAATGTTTGCACCTCTATTGGTATAGGGAGGAGGTAACCGAAGATGTTTAGTGGTGTATATTAGATGGAGGTCCTTTTATCCTCCGCTCTATGCCTGCTGGCAGACACTGCTCATCTCAGTACTCCAAAGTATGCTACCAGGGGTATAGGGCATTGATGTGTCCTAAGAAGATGAAAAATGAAAAATAATAGGTTATGCTGGCAGTCTGCACCCCATAATGCCCCTCTGTTCCCACCAAGAGCTCACCAGGATCTTGCCTCACTTCTGGTTGTGTGCCTTTCCAGTGGACATGGCCACCGGAACCCGTCTTTTTTTTTGTTTTGTTTTTTATATGCAGAGGAGAAGATAATAGTATAAATATTAGTCTTGATAGCTAGTAATCTCCAGTACAATGGAGCCAAATTAAAAAAAATGGGTAATCATCCTGCAAACTAGTACTTATAAATATTGTATGGCAACATAACCTATGTCAAGCAGTAATAATCATTGTGCTGCTACTCGCAGCTCAACAGATGGCATCCACACCTTGGCATGCAAGCGTCGATAAGTGGTTGTCATGGCAACCACAATGAAATTTGATATTCCCTTGACTCGAATGCTGGTGTGTAGAAGTGAGGTTCATGATCAAGTAGGAATATTCCGATTTAGTGACTTTATGGGGATTAGGTAGAGCATCACTGGGTTCAGCATTAATATGACTATCAAATGGAACCGCAGGTTCTTAAGCGGCCTTTGGGATAACGGTTCACCATAAAGTGGGATTTCAGCGGCTGTCAGCGGCCGATACAGTAGATGGACAACTTTGTCATGGTAAAGTTTTCAGTTTAGTAAGGAAATTAAAAAGAATAGAATAAAGCAATCTACATTTTCTTTAACTTACCAAACTAGACTTGACTATTGAATAGTCTTTTGTTTCCGCTACGTCTTGCTGCCAAGTTAAAATTTCCTGTTTTGTGAAACTGTCATTGTTTTGTTTTTTTTGTGGTATAGGGACAAAAGAAACTCAGGTATTGAAACAATTGTACACAATATACATCTTTCACAGTGTGTGAAAAGTGAAGCCAGCTACATGTAGCCCACCCAAACTTGCGAGGAGGGAACCTATCCATTATTCACCGTTCTTTGTCTCTTTACACACATTCATTAAGGTACTATGTGTTCTTCTATAGACTTTGTTATTTCTACAATACGAACTGTTACATTTATGTGTGATTGCAGACTTTTATGCAATTGGTTATAAAAGATTTGTAGACATTCAGAGTTACATTTGCTATTTAACTTTTTTGGGAAGAAAGGTACTTATTGGAATTTAAGGTAGCCGTACACACCTTGGTGGGACCAGCTGACCATTTTGTATACATTGGATGTTTAGCTGACGTTCGTTCAGACTATGTCAGGGAATGGTTGGGCCTGTTAAAATCTATGAACACCTTTGGAAGGATTTTTATTATTATTATTATTGCTTTTGCTTCTTTTGGGTTAAACATTTTTTAAATTGTTTTTTATTTGAAAAAGGGTTTTTTCTACAGGGCATCTTGCTTTCAGTTTCACATTAAACCTGATGGCTCAATGTATAACCCTTATCTATGAACTCCTGACAGCTCCTAAACACTCATGTAAACCAAATGCTTAGTTTGATAAGAATTGAGCTATGATGAGTGTTTAGGAGCTATAGATAAGAGCTATACATTGAGCCATCAGGAGGAAGGTTCATTGTGAAACTGAAAGTATGATACTCTGTAGATAGAGTGAAACTTAACCCTGTAGAACAGAAAAAAAAACATTGAACTTTTTTTTAATAAAGACCAACTGAAAAAAAATGGTTTTGGGCCGAAATTTGTAAAATGCAATTGTCACGATCAATGTGGGGGAAAAACTCCACACTGTACACAGGAGGGATGGGGAACAGTAACTGGGCTTGGAAACTAGGGAAGAAACAGGTCCCCTCTTAAACAACCCTAATCTGGGCCCTAACTACCAATCAATACGAATAGACCTTAAAGGTAGGAATATTCATAGGCTGTATACCTAGGCCCTTATATCCATATAAGGCCCTGGAATAAGGTTAGGACCAGAGACAACCCATTCTTCCCCAGTTGGACGGATGGAAGTCTCTGTCTCAGGCCCAGCTACAAACAACAGGGATTATAACAAACACAATACAATAATGAAAAACAAGACTTAGCTTAAAGTAGAAAACTGGCAACTTCAGAAGCACCACAGACTACAACCAACCAGCTAGTTAGAAGGCAGGAAGAAAATCTATAAACCGCACCTCCAAGAGTGAGAAGCGGCTACTTAAAGGGAAGGTAAATTACCAACAAGCAGCACCTGATGCAAGGGGTGTGGTATTAACCAAAACACAGACACAATAAGACCCACAAGGAACTTGTTAATTTAACCCACGTGATGCTAGTTTCTCTAATTTCCTGGTACCTGCCACAGGAACATCCATGACAGCAATAATAACACAATTGCCTCCAATTGTCTTTTCATAGCCTTTAAAATTCAAGCTACTCCCCTCTCCCCATTCAGAGCATATGCACATTCAGCCAAACCCTAGTTGCATGGGCATGGTGAGGTTGGGAGGAATGTTAACAGAAAGAACTGCTCAGTCATTTGGTATTGAATGTGAGTGGCCATATCTCCTCTTCCAATGGATGGTACGGATCTATATAGAGGCTGTATACCCTGGATTTTATCAAAAAAGGTAAGTGGGAAACCAGATTGAGAAATGATGGCATGCTATCTTCAAGCAGGATGGCGGGTCATTAACAAGTGTTAGAACCTTCTTTGTGGTTTTGGCAAGGAAGAATGTTGTTTAATGAGGAGGTGTTAATCAAGATCAGGAGCAGGTGACTCAAAGTTGACTTTTATTATACGATGATGACAGTATAAGACTGTCCGCATCTCCTTTCCAGTAGGTAATTTGAATCTATAAAGAGGCCAAATATCTGAAGTTTTAACAAAAAAAGTATGTTAATAACCAAATTGAGAAATTATACCGGACCTCATAAAACAAGAACTTAAACTTTTTTCTAGTTTCCGGAGGGGGGGGGGCGCATAATGCATGCACAATACAGGCGTAGGTCACTATTGCTACATTTTTCAAGCTGCTAGAAGTTTGAGATGGGAGAAAATGGTTGGCACGGCAGAACATTACAATAGCTTTATATGCAGATAGAGTGCTCCGATATATTCGCAAATCAGCAATTAATGATGCGCATATTTTTGCGCAATACATGCAACTTCACATTTTTTCAGGTCTGACTACATATTAGTGATTGGTGCACTAAGTATTGTTGTGAACTTGTGACATCACAGCACTATGTCTGTAGCATGTATGTATGGACAGCAGAACCTATCATACTACCTAACACCCTGCACTGGAACCTATTAGCTACACTATATCATTTTCTAACCTACACTGACTATCTCCCACTAACTATCTATATTATATATATAAGCTAATTAACTAACTATCTAATGTAATGACACAGCAAAGCACAGAGCACAGCAATGACACTGATGTCTCTCTCAGAACTGCAAAATACTGCATACAATGGCTGCTGGGGAGGTTCTTATATAGTAAGGGGTAGGCAACTTTACTGTTGGTTGCTAGGGATGTTGATAAGCTCAGATAAAGACATTGCAGCCTTCTCATTGGCCCACAAGCAAGAAGCAGGGAGGGATCATGCGTTCAGAGGGAAAAAATCTAGAATATTATGGAATATGAATGTAAATATTAAATATTCGCGCCCAATGCAAATCTCCTTTCATGTGTGGCAACCTGGGTATGGTAAGGAAAGATTTATAATGCACAGATTGTTGGACATCCCTCAGTGTCAGAAAGAAGATTTTTTAAAGGTAGGAAAGAATGCAAACGGTTAAAAGTAAAAATAGGTCAGTATACAGTTAAGGAAGGGAAGCTGTGGAGAACAATGCAAATGCAGAGGATGGGAATGGTAGTGGCCATGATGAGATGTTTTGTCACAATGTATCCCCTTAGGCTCTAGGGGGTTTGGTGGAGTGAAAGTGCAAACAGTCTTTCTTTACTAAGTGCAAAATACATCTTTTGGCACATCCAGTAGCAATGAATACAAAGTGCAGTTTTCCCTGCACAAGATGAGTAGGTATGGTGGTTGATGGATGGCAATAGCGAGCACTTTTGGATATAGGAGTCCACTGTAAGTACAGGCTTGGTGTTAGTCTGGCTGAGTGATTGTTTATGTAGGTGGTGGTGTCTGAGCTGTAATCCCTCACCTTGCAGCAGTGTATGTAAAGCTTTATTTCACAGATCATTCTGCTGTCTTGTGTCTCAAGTGTTTTTCTTGAGGCAGGATTATTTTGTTCTCACAAACAAAGAACATCTGGTTGATGAGTTTTCTGGGAGTGTGAGCTTCAACATGTGTTTCTTCACTTCCCCACTATAAGAACAGGAACTCCCCTCTCCTTTCTCTTGTCTTACTAGACTGGAACTCCCCCTTCTGTCAGGAAGCAAGACAAGCCCATTCCTACCAAAAGGGGAGGGACAGGGTGGTTAGCCCTGTTCCTGCCAACCACTGCCAACCATTACCTCCTCTGCAGGAATAAATAACATAGCATCACATTATATTGCATAATATTGCATATAAAACAATTGCAGGTAGCCCCAGGTCATCTTTTAGTTGTCCAGTCTGGTGTTACAGCTCTTTTTCCAGCCTTCCAATTTTTATGTGCTATCTGGATCCCAGAGACCTGTGTTCTGGTCTTGTTGCCTGTTCTGGCTGTGTTTACAGTTTTGGGGTGGTTTAGTTGTGTGTTGTGTTTTCTAATTCCTAAGCCTCCTGGTGCTTGCATCAGAATATTCTGAATCCAGGTGTTCATCTGCCAAGGACACCAGGACCATCCCAAATGGTGGTGGTCTGGTTAGTTCCCTGCAGCAAAGTCCACATTCCTGTATTGGGATTAAAGAGTCAAAACCACTGATCCATAAGAACATGTCTGTATGGAAGAGACTGATGTGTTGTACAGAAAATTTTACTCCACACCTACCACTACTTACAGTGGTGGTGATGTGTAGAGTTATTTACTAACTTTTTTGAAGCCTGTATCAGGAACTACAACCTTATTAGATGAAAGTTGTCTGTTTATGCACTAGCTGACTCCAGGGAGCAAGTGTATGCATATAACTCTACAAAAAGCACAAAGTAGCGTGAAAGTCCTCTCTCTGTGTCACACACCTTAGATGCTGCAGTCACTATTGGGAAAGGGCTAATCAGTAGTAACTGCACTGTAATCACAGATGTCAATTGTAAGGAAAAGTTGTGCAGGGGGCCGAAGCTGAGTGTCTGCACTGACACTAATGAGTCTCACTGTACAGTATGATGAGTAAACAGCAAATTGTGTAGCCTACTGCGTTGAATATAATAGGTCCCCTGCATGCTGTAGATACAAAGTTCTGTAGAAATGCAATTGGAAGTCATTAGACAGCACATTTATATTGTACGCAATAAAAATGACATTCATTTAAAATAAATAAATAATTGAGGCTTATTTTAGAAAACAATGCTACCTCACAGTATATGTATATACTATCTCATATGTAAAGAATTGGGTGCTACATCATCGCTGGACCAGAAAGCAAAATTGGTATGACATCATTGCTGGACCAGGCAACATTACAACATTAGTACGCAATCCTTTTTTCTTAATGGTTTAAGCAGTTTACCATAATTTATTATCTTCCAGAAAATTAATGGGTTATACCCATCTGGACATTAATAGCATATTGATAGGATATACCATAAATGACTAATAGGAAAAGGTCCCACCTCTGGGACCTGCTCCGATCTCAAGAACAGGGCCTCATCATTCATTGAAAGTACACCTGCATGTGTAGTGTCCTCTCCATTCACTGCTATGGGACATCCAAAAATTGCAGATGAGTGCACTCAGCTACTTTTGGAAGTTCCACAGTAGTGAATAAAGAACAAACCATGCATGCATTAAGCCAAGCATGAGTGGCATCCCCTCTATTCACTGCTATGAGACTTCTGAAAATAGCCAAGCCCTTCACCCATGCCGGTAAATTGAGGGGTGGACACGCATGCATAGCTTCATTCCTGTTCACGATGAGATCCCATATTTGAGATAGGAGCCAGTATCTGAGGTGGGACCGGCACCTATTAGACATTTATGGCATATCCTATTGATATGCCCTAAATATCATTTTAATGTTGGATTTCCAGTTTTGAATTTTGTGAGGGTTTCATCAGTTTTGCATTTTTTTCTGGTGTGCACCTGTGTTTTGTGGTTCAAAAAGGCCAGCTCCAGTTATTTACTGAAAATGTATGGGAATAATGAAATGCGGGACACACATGTATTATTTGGCCTCTAGTGGTTTGCTATAATTGATGCCATTTTTCCATTTTTTTGTCTCTATGGTGGTTTAGATGTTTTTTCATCCCCTTCTTTACAGGGAAAAAATAGTAAAAAAAAAAAGTAAAATAATGCCATGTGGTTTCTAAGGCATACCGGTATATTTAGAGGTACAAATGACAGATAAATTCTAATAAAGTTTTCAATAAGTACGGTAGGTAGAGCCAAGAAGTAGATTTTTTTCTTTATGGCTTGAACTAATATCACATTTGCCACTTGACTTTTTGTTAAATAGTAAACCCCTAGAGTCACCATAACAGAAGGCAGAGCGTGCTAGCATAAATCACAGTACTCATCGATATTAAACTCACACTGGATACAGTTAAAAATAAAAAAATCTATGCTCTCCATCGTAATATTCTAGTATTCTATGTCCCTTTTAAGTTGATAGTTTGCTTACAAAAATGTAACGGAACATCATAGGCATCTCAAGACAAGACTAGGATTCCTCGTCCTCATCTAGGTTTCTCGAGGCCGAGGCCCACTGATACTGGGGGGCCCACTGTGCCCACTCACTCCTGCAGCTGTGTCCTGGTCTTCATTAAACTGCCTGTTCAAAATTCTAGGGCAGCTTTCCCCAGAAATGCAGACAATTTTCACCATGTGCACTGCTGGCGTAGAACAGGGTAGATGGAGTTTCCTATCGGGCTAAAGGACCTTCCTGATGTCATTCGCCCATGTGACCAGTGGGGGAGGAGCCGGAGGAACAGAGAGCTGTGTTCGTGTACAGAGAAGAGCAAGGCTGGAATATGGCGAGGCCTAGCTGTGTGTGTCTGTCCCTGTGTGTGCGTCTGTCTATCCCTGTGTGTGTGTGTTCCTCTGTATGTGTGTCTGTCTGTCTGTCTGTGTGTGTCTGTCTGTCTGTGTGTGTCTGTCTGTCCCTGTGTGTGTGTGTCTTTCTGTCCCTGTGTGTGTGTGTGTCTTTCTGTCCCTGCGTGTATGTGTGTGTGCTCCTGTGTGTGTCTAAGGCATTGCTTAGACTCCATACCACAGTCTAGCCAGTGTCTAATGGGTTACAGTTTAGACCACCTTCTGGTACATTGTTTATAATTCCCTTTTAAACACCAGTCCATGTCCCCTCAGTACTGGGAATCAGTGGGAGTCTTATTAGAAGGTAACAAAAGGTTGGAGCATAACTAAAGGTAGAATTCCCTTTTAATGTCACCTAAAGGTGGCCACACATTAGATAGAAGTTAGTTGATGATCTCACCATCAAATAAGTGTCTGTACATATGTATGTGTCTGTCCCTTTGTGCGTGTGTGTGTGTGTATGTTCCTATGTGTTTGTGTCTGTCCCTGTGTGTGTCTGTCCCTGTGTGTGTGTCTCTCCGTGTGTGTCACCATCACCATGCCCACAGTGTTCCTATGTCTTGACGTAGCTGCATCAGGACGTTCTGTGCGGGGCAAGAAGAAGATGGAAGAGGAGGCCGTGTCTCCAGCATGGAGTCCGTGGGAGAGACACAGGGAGGCACACTAAGGGCGTAGGTAACACTACCACATGATCTACACTAGTGTTATCTGTGGTTTTACATAGGACTGCAGGTAACACTACCACATGATCTATACTAGTGTTATCTGTGGTTTTACATAGGACTGCAGGTAACACTACCACATGATCTACACTACTGTTATCTGTGGTTTTACATAGGACTACAGGTAACACTGCCACATTATTAGTAGAGATAAGCGAATCGAAGCTGACGAAGTAGAATTCGTTACGAATTTTCAATAAGCAAATAATACGAATTTCCTTGCGCTTTGTGGTAATGAATCACAATATTTTCCTAAAATGCCGGTACATGTGTGAGGACATGGGGCAAGGAACTCTGGGAAAGAGGGATGACCCATAATGCCATGCATGCAGCCAATCAGCAGCCAGCCAGCCCTGCGATGGCACAGCTCTATAAATATGGCGGCCATCTTGGATTCAGACAATTTCCAGCGTTCTGAGTGCAGGGACAGACGTGAGAAGGCGCTAGGGAAAGCAATAGGAAAAGCCTCATTGTGAAAAAACCCCATGAAAAAACGATTTATAAGTGCAGGGAAAGGATAGGGAGGAATCATTTCACAGCATCTTAGTGCAGGGAGAGACTTCAGAAGGCGCTAGGGACATTGATAGGAAAGTGATTTACAAGTGCAAAGATTATTTGGGGATCCAATTTGGGGTTCTGGTTATTGGGGAGCAAGTGCTATGTTGAAAAGCCTTTAGTGGCCTATTTTAGTACAAAAAGAATATATGCACTTCACTGTTGCAGTTATTTGTGGTGAAAGCGTTTAGTGGCCTATTTCGCTGAATAGCTTGTTGTGTAAACGTAGAACAAAATCTGGGCCTAATTGACATTCTGTGGTGCAGTGATATATTCGTAAGCCCTGTTTTCAGTGTATTAGTGGCGAAATAAAAATATATTCACCTTCCAGCGTTGTACTTCTCTGTTGAAAAGCCTGTTGTGTAAAAGTAGAACACAATTTGGGCCTAATTGACACTCAGCAGTGCAGTGATATATTCGGAAGCCTAGTTTGCTGTGTATTAGTGGAAGAAAAAAAATTATATTCACCGTTCATCGTTGCATTGTGTAGTGTAAAAGTTGAAAAAAAAGGCCTATTTGTCATTCAGCGGTGCAGTTATATGTGGTAAACGCCTTTTTCACATTTCTTCAGTGAAGCTGGCTTTTTTTTGGGGAAATTTCATGGGGTATGTATGGACCGAATTATGTAGTGGCGAACTTTGTTATATAAAACTGTTTTTTTTTTGGAATATGTAAGGTTGATTGTACACCTCCTTTTGCGGTATGGGCCGAACTGCATAGTGGTGAAATTTGTTATATGAAACTGGCTTTTTTTCGACAAATTCATGGGTGATTGTACACCTTCTTTTGCGGTATGGGCCGAATTACGTAGTGGTGAAATTCTTGATGTGACACTGGCTTTTTTTTCCAGAAAATGTATGGGTGATTGTACACCTCATTTTGCGGTATGGGCCAAATTATGTAGTCTAAACAAAAGCAGACAGGTGCACTCTGCGGTAATACTAAACCCTCACACTGATTTAATCTGCCCACTGGCCCCTGGTATTGCCCAAACGGCACAGGTAGGTGAGTGATAGGGCCTCGGGCTACTTTGAGAGACCTTGGTGTGGTGCCTGAGCTTAAAACATGTCCTCCTAGTAGGATATGTCGAACTAACCTCTCAATTTTACATCAGTGTGAGGGTTTAGTATTACCGCAGAGTGCACCTGCCTGCTTTTGTTTAGTCTTTGATTGTTTTTCACATCCACATAATTGTTACCTTATGTAGGATGGTTATTGTGGTACTTGTAGTCCGTTGCTGGCATCTTCCATTGTATGCAATTTTTTGCTGTTGATTGCCATAAGCAACGGACTGCAAGTGCAGGATATGCTCCCCCATATATATGCACAACCGCATGTGGGTTTGAGCATATCCTGCCTGTTTAACACCACGTTTTCTAATGGTTTGTATAACCAAATTATGAAGTGGTGAAATTTGTTATATGGAACTGGCTTTTTTTTAATCAAATTTATGGGTGATTGTACACCTCCTTTTGCTGTATGGACCAAATTATTTAGGGGCGAAATTCTTTATGTGACACAGACTTGATGAACTTTGTGACTCTTCTGGGCTCCAAGCAATCTTGAAGCTTTGTCTTCTCATTGTCTGTAGCTACTAGAAGCCTGTTCATGCCAGGCTTGTTCCCCCAGAAGTACCTGGCTCATGAGCAGCTGATAGTGCACTTGCATCAATCTTGACAGGATTTGTCTCCAGGTGGAGAGAAATCGTTTTTTGGAATGCTTTCTCCATCTCAACCACGTTGTTGAATAAACAGAAGACTGGCCGATTCTCTCCTGTCTTAGGCAACACTTAATTTTTTTTTATTTAATATTAAAATTGAACCAAAACTTGAATAAAATTATAAGAAAGTAAACTTAAATTCGCCAATATATTATCATAATCTTCAAAAGAAATTCCCGGACAATCAATTTGCCAAGCCTTTTGTGCCGGAGAACGTGTATTATTAAATCGTGTTTTAAGCAACACTTTATAAAGTTGAGAAATTTTAACCTTCTGTTCTGTCCCATATTCCCTATAAATGAATAGATGAAGCAGACGCTCTGTGGCCTCCTGATGCTGCCGCCACCTCCACACTATGTCACCTTGCCACTCTGTGGTCTCCCAATGCTAACGCCACCTCCAGACTCTGTCATTGTGCCACTCTGTGGACTTCTGATGATGCTGCAGCCACCACAACAGTCTGCCATTGTGTCACTCTGAGGCCTCCTCATACTGCTTCCACCTCACCACTATGTCATGGGGCCACTCTGTGGACTTCTCATGCTGTTCCCACCCTCCGCACTTCATGACTATTTAGCCGTTTTGGCCTGGCTGACATCATCATTTATTTGACCTTTCTTCTGATCTATCAGAAGGAAGGACAAATGAGACACACAACGGATCCTGTGTGTGCAGCAGCTGTAAGGCCAGTATAGTCCCATCAGAATTGTCTTGTGATTTGGTAGCCAAAAGCAGGAGTGGGTACAAAACACAGAAGACATGCAAATATTCGGTTCACGTGTCGTCTCTGTTTTGGATCCACTCCTGTTTTTTGGCATTAGCAATACTGATGGATTATTGAGCAAATGCTGACCAAGTGAAGGTGTATGCTCCACAGACAGGATCCGTTCTTTGGGGGGTTATTTTTCTGATGGGTCAGGGCAAAATAATTAGTGACGTCAACACAAACTTACTGCTGACACCCTCTCCACTCTGTTGGGGGGGGTCTCTACTTGAATAAGCGTTTAATAGAACAGGTTCCTTGTAGACATCTATGTGGAATCAGCTGACAAGGGTGTAAAAGGAGTGCGCTTCTTCTTGACGCTAACATCAACCTGTAAGGCTGAGTTCATATTTGAGTTATTTGGTCAGTTTTTGCCCCGTGACAGCCCAAATAAGTGAAGTATGCAGTGATTCTAAGAGCGACGCCTGTCATCTACACGTCATACTGACTCACAGTATTATTTCACTACCAAAGCAGACTCCCTATGCATGTTACTGCAAGGCACAGTGTTTTACACCACTATAAAGGCTCTCTGCAGCCCGGAAATATATGTTTTTTAACGTAATTCGACACAAATATACTCGGATCGAACCACATTTTTCCCGAAAAATTTGGCGAATCGACAAATCTAATTTTTTTAAAATTTGATCATCTCTATTTATGTTACATGTGTCTAGGGGATTTGCACAGTGTATTAGGCAAGGTGCTGGATGTCATTACAAAGACCAGTCCTGTATGGAGACTTATTGGAACTACTACATGGTATGGAGACTCGCTCATCTCTAATTATTAGCTCTAGTGTCATCTGTGGTTTTACATAGGACTGCAGGTAACACTACCACAATATTAGCACTAGTGTCATCTGTGGTTTTACATAGGACTGCAGGTGACACTAACACCTTACTGTATCAGCACTAGTGTTATCTGTGGTTTTACATAGAACTGCAGGCAACACTACCACAATATTAGCACTAGTGTCATCTGTGGTTTTACATAGGACTGCAGGTAACACTACCACAATATCAGCACTTCTGTTATCTGTGGTTTTACATAGGACTGCAGGCAACACTACCACAATATTAGCACTAGTGTCATCTGTGGTTTTACATAGGACTGCAGGTAACACTACCACAATATCAGCACTTCTGTTATCTGTGGTTTTACATAGGACTGCAGGTAACACTAACAAGTTATTAGCACCAGTGTCATCTGTGGTTTTACATAGGACTGCAGGTAACACTACTACAGTTTCTGTACTCAGATATCCATGACTGTGTTATCTGTGCTGTTACATAGGACTGAAGGTGATATCTACTACATTGTCTGTACTCAGAGAGTTATCACTGTGTAAGGGGGCCCACTGAAACTATATCGCTCAAGGGCCCACATGAAGCTGGAGCCGGCCCGGCGACCAACCGTAATAGAGTAAGCAGCACTCGATAATCTAAAAGGTGCCCTTAATATATGTGTTTACTTAGGTTGCCAGTGCACATTTGTATTAATGAGCAAAATTAAGCCCAACCGCAGCTTTCGGGGCTAGAATTAGCAGACACATCCAAAATGTATTCTTAATGAGAATTCACAAACCTTTGAAGATTAAGCACCTGCTGTACCGCGGGAAGCAGATGCTTGGGGCGGAAATATTACTAAGAGTGATGGTATACATTTCTATCTTTCCCCTAAACATAAACAAAAATCAATGTCAAACTTTTTTGTATATTTTTTACATTTTTTTCCAAGAGTTTGCTTCAAGAACAGAAATATAATTGAAGCAATTGAATGGCTGCTCATTCTCAATCAATCCAATAACACTGCCTGAGGCGTCTGTACTTTCTTTGACGTTCCCTACTAACAACAAAAAGCGGAAAAATCCACTTTCAGTTAACTTTCATTGCAAAAAAAAAAAATGCAGGCTGCCCAGCGTTTGGGGGGTGAAGGCACTTACAGAAAGGATTACAAAAATATACAGGAGTATATAGTATGAATAGTAACCCCTTCAGAACCTTTTTCCATTTTAGCATTTTTGTTCTTTACTCTCTGCCTTCCCGGAAACCATAAATTTTATTTATTTTTCCGTTTACATATAAGGGCTTGGTTTGCAGGGTAAGTTGTACTTTCTAAAGGCTCCATTTAATATTGCATACGATGTAGTATGTAGAAATGGCAGATGAGGTTTAACACTGACAAATGTAAAGTTATGCACATGGGAAGGAATAATGCAAGTCACCCGTACATACTAAATGGTAAAACACTCAGTAACACTGACATGGAAAAGGATCTAGGAATTTTAATAAATAACAAACTAAGCTGTAAAAACCAGTGTCAGGCAGCTGCTGCTAAGGCCAATAAGATAATGGGTTGCATCAAAAGGGGCATAGATGCCCGTGATGAAAATATAGTCTTACCACTTTATAAATCACTAGTCAGACCACACATGGAGTACTGTGTACAGTTCTGGGCTCCTGTGAACAAGGCAGACATAGCAGAGCTAGAGAGGGTTCAGAGGAGGGCAACTAAAGTAATAACTGGAATGGGGCAACTACAATACCCTGAAAGGGTATCAAAATTAGGTTATTCACTCTAGAAAAAAAGACGACTGAGGGGAGATCTAATAACTATGTATAAATATATCAGGGGTCAGTACAGAGATCTCTTCCATCATCTATTTATCCCCAGGACTGTGACGAGGGGACATCCTCTGCGTCTGGAGGAAAGAAGGTTTGTACACAAACATAGAAAAGGGTTCTTCACGGTAAGAGCAGTGAGACTATGGAACTCTCTGCCTGAGGAGGTGGTGATGGTGAGTACAATAAAGGAATTCAAGAGGGGCCTGGATGTATTTCTGGAGCGTAATAATATTTCAGGCTATAGCTACTAAAGATGGGTCGTTGATCCAGGGAGTTATTCTGACTGCCTGATTGGAGTCGGGAAGGAATTTTTTCCCCTTAAGTGGGGAAAATTGGCTCTACCTCACAGGGTTTTTTTGCCTTCCTCTGAATCAACTTGCAGGAAACAGGTCAAACTGGATGGACAAAAGTCTTTTTTCGGCCTTATATACTATGTTACTACTATGTTACTATGTTACTATGTAGTGGGAAGATGGAAAAAAATTCCAAATGGGATAGATTTAGAAAAAAAAAACTCCACTGTTTTACGAGTTTTGCTTTTACGGCGTTCCATATGCAGGTAAACTGACCTCTTACATTTACTCTCCGGGTCAGTATGATTACAGCAGTATCACAGTTATATCGTTTTTCTTGTTTTTTAAAATTGAAAATAATAAAAACTTTGAAATGCATAGAGGTCGCCATAGTCTTACCTCTATAACTTTTTTATATGTCTATGGAGCTGTGTGGGGAAATTTGCACTTTTTATTGATGCCATTGTGGAATATGACTTTTTGTTAACTTTTTATTCCATCTTTTGGGGGAGATGAAGAAATGAAAAAAAATGTCAAATCAGCCATTTTGAATGTCAAATTAGCCATTTTGCCACCTGCAACACATTGTTATATTCATACAATGTAATTACTACTCTACTACATCTGTAGGTCACCTCTAAGCTGTACTTTTTCCAAACTGACCAACCCTTAGTTTAATAACTTGTACTGCAATCCACATAGTTGCCATCCTCTGATACTAGGAGAAAGGAGAATTAAACAACCACATACGTCCACCATGATACATTGAATGCAGGTCCATGAATGCTCAGTAGGTGATTTTCAATGGGAATACATTTTTAAATAATTATTCTAAGTGTTTAGCTTGACCTCCGCTTTATTCTCCCCTTTCATTATACGATCGGTCACTAGTGTTCTTGTGTAGTGAACCCCAGAGGAGCCGGTGCAGAGGATGGAAGTGGTAGTGGCCCTCATGAGATGTTGTGTCACAATGCACTCCCCTAGGATGTTGCTCCCTGGGGATAGGTACAGTGGAAATATAATTTGAAGAATGAGACCTGACGTCAATGTATAACAGTCTCTTTTTACTAATACAAAATATAAATTGAGGTACATCCAGTAGTAGCAAATTCAAAGTGCTCTTTCTGGCACCAGTTGAGGAGATATGGTGGCAGGTTGAATGACTGGTTACTGGCCCTTGTAGGTATATGTGTCCACTGTAAAGTTAGTCCCTCACCATACAGCAGAGTCTGTAACATAATTTCTGCTGATTACTCTGCTGATTGGTCTCTAAGGTCCTTTTTGAAGCTGAAGAATTGTAAAGCATTGCCAGGAGCAGGAGCTCTGGAGTGTTCTTCCTCTCTCTGTAGCTACTCTGCAACTCGCCCTCTTGCCAGGGAACAGGACCAGCCCTGCTAATCCTGTTCCTGCCAACCATTCCTTCCTCTTGCTGGTAAATATGACTAAAGCCATGGAACACATAACATTGCAATACAAAACAATTGAACAATTGCAGATACCCCCAGATCTAGGGTACTGCACTTTTACTGTTTAGTTTAGACTTAGTTTGTCTGAAAATAGGTAGAAGACAGGTCAAGAGCATGAGAGTGGCATTCTCCTAATGTGCCCATGGCCAGCTGACATGTTAATATCCGAGTCACAGATTATTTTGTGCCTTTTACATCTTGCACACAAGATATAAAATTAAATGAACGTGTTTTCTATATTCTGTTAGGCCAGAGTCATTTTGCTATGAATCAAGCAGGTCTCTACGAAGTAACTTGACAAAATCATCCCTTAACAGTGACAGCTATATGAGATGAGGGCATTCTTCCCACAGTTTAAATGGATATATGACAAGGGAATATTAATCGCACAAGACAAGGCATTTAAAGGCATTAGCTCAGCACCACAAGTCTATTTTATTCAATTAGGGTTATTCATCAATGCAAATATCTTTTGGAAAGCTATAGCTAATCTCATGTTTTCATCTAGTTTTTTCTGCCTCTTGGTATTTTGAGGGAGGACAGCCAAGTAGAGGGCACATGAATATGTAACTGGTAGCATGTCATCCTATATTACTGCAGAATTTACATGGAAGCCAAGAAAGGAACCTATTATTTTATTTTATTGATGCTTCTGGCAACATATTGCCAGCATCTTGAGAAGATTAAGAATTTGCTCCCCATGCTCCCCATCAAAAAGCTGATTACAGGGTGTCAACCCCAGTGATCAGCTATAATCTGTAGGGAACCTATCAGCAAGTGTTCATTTCCCTGTAGCAACACCACAGGTGGAATTAAGCATGCCCAATGAAATAAATAGGCTGTCTGTGTAATGTATAGATCTCCAAGGTTATCCTACGCTGGAGACATACCTTATAGTAGTTCTAGCTTATACATGATGGCTATAAATTGAAACCCAGATCTATTAATTTCCTAATTGAAATTTCTATATAATTCATTGCTGTCATCATTTATCATTCTGGCAGACACTGTTTCGTGTGATGTAAAAGCTGTACTGTGAGCTCTGACCAATCAGATTTCTCCCTCTGCTGCTCTATCTCCCGTATCACAGCTAGTGTTGAGCGCGAATATTCGAATAGCGAATATTAATCGCGAATATCGCAACTTCGATAATTCGCGAATATTGCGAATATTCTGCTATATATTCGTTATATCGAATATTCGTCATTTTTTCCATCTGAACAAATGATTCCTCCCTGCTTAAAATGCTTGTGGGTCAATGAGTCATCGGCCCACAAGCAAGAAGCAGGGAGGAATCATGACTTTAGATGTTGAAAAAAGACGAATATTCTAAAAAACGAATATATAGCACTATAGCGAATATATTCGTTTTGACATTTTTAGAATATTCGTCTTTTTCCGCCTCCAAACAGTACAGTTAAACCCCTTTGGCATACTCCTCCCCACAGCGTCCCGTCACCATGGGACATGCCTGGTGGTTAGAATATACCATCGGATCTGAGTTAGATCGTGAAAACTCAAATCCGATGGTATATTCTAACACAGAAGCGTTCCCATGGTGATGAGGACGCTTGAAGTCAGAGTATACCAACACGCGCATACATACCGGCTCCCTGCTGCCTGGAGGCACCTGTCCTCTGACAGGGCACTGTGATCTGCACTATTAACCCCTCAGGTGCCGCACCTGAGGGGTTAATAGTGCGGATCTAGCACCCTGTCAGAGGTCGGGTGCCGCCGGGCAGCAGTCGCCTCCCCACTATTAAAATCATTAATGGGCAGTGCGCCCTAATTCCCCCCTCACCAGTATTACAAACAATAATTGGTGGCCAGTGCCGATCCCCCTATTAAACATCATTGGTGGCCAGTGTGCGCCGACAATCCCTCCCCCGTATTAATTATCGCTGGTCAGTGCGCACTCAATCCCCCTCCCTCCCCAGTAAAAAATCATTGCTGGCAGTGCGCCTCCCTCTCCCCCTCCCATCATTGGTGGCAGCGGCAGCTCCGATCAGAGTCCCAGCAGTGTAATGCTGGGGCTCCGATCGATTACCATGGGTCACTCACAGTTTGAGGGAAGGAGCGCCGGCGGCCCAGCGCAGGTAAGTACAATGCTGACTAACTAACCATGGCAGCCAGGACTGCAGTAGCGTCCTGGCTGCCATGGTATCCGATCGGAGCCCCAGCATTACACTGCTGGGACTCTGAGGGTTAATAGTGCAGATCACAGTGCCCTGTCAGAGGACAGGTGCCTCCAGGCAGCAGGGAGCCGGTATGTATGCGCGTGTTGGTATACTCTAACTTCAAGCGTCCCCATCACCATGGGAACGCCTCTGTGTTAGAATATACCATCGGATTTGAGTTTTCACGATCTAACTCAGATCCGATGGTATATTCTAACCACCAGGCGTTCCCCATGGTGACGGGACGCTTGTGGAGGAGTATGCCAAAGGGTTAACGAATATGGAATATAACTATGCACTAGCAGTGCTAAGTTGAAATTGCAATGCGAATACTTTAAGTTAAATTAATCGCATTGTGATTTCAACTTAGCACTGCTGCTATATTCCATATTCGTTAACTTCGTTAATTCTAGCAAGCTGACCCATTATAAACCCAGCTCTAAGTTGAAATCGCAATGCGATTAATATAACTTGAATTAATCGCATTGCGATTTCAACGTAATTCCTCAAATCCGACAGTACATTTTAGTATATGGAGACGTTCCCATGGTGATGGGGACACTCCATGAGCACGGAAGTTATGGTTGGCTTGGTAGAATTAGCGAATAGCGAATATGACGAATGTATTCGTCATATTCCTCAAAACGAAGATAACGAAGTATTCTACATCTTCGTTTTAGCTACCTATTCGTCTCGTCATCGTCAACTTCGCTATTCGCTAATTCTAGCAATCAAATAGGAAGGTTGACTTACCAGACAGCTGTGTTAAATTACGCTATGCGATTTTTTTAATACAATAATTATATTACTTAATAAAATTATTATATTATATTATATTATTATTATTCTATTTATTAAAAAAAAAAATCGCATAGCGAATTTAACACAGCTGTCTGTATAGTCAACCTTCCTATTTGATTGCTAGAATTAGTGAAGTTGACGAATAGGTTACTAAAACGAAGATGTAGAATACTTCGTTATCTTCGTTTTGAGGAATATGACGAATACATTCGTCATATCCGTCATCCTCGCTAATTCTAGATATGAAACCAATAGGAAAGTAGCCTTAAGTTAAAATCGCAATATGCGATTATTTAAATCGCATGTTAATCGCGATAACTAGAAAAATGTCGAATATTCGATTTCGACGAATATGAAACGAATATTCATACGAATATTCGCGAATTTCGTCGAAATCGAATATGGCACCTGCCGCTCATCACTAATCACAGCTTGAGACTCACAGAGAGGTTGAGGCAGAGAAGTTTCCTGCTCCTCCCCCTACCCTCTCACACATATGAGTCAGGGTACTTTCACACCTGCGTTTTTCTTTTCCGGCATAGAGTTCCGTCATAGGGGTCTATACTGGAAAATAACTGATCGGTTTTATCCCTATGCATGCTGAATGGAGAGAAATCCATTCAGGATGCATCAGGATGTCTTCAGTTCAGTGTTTTTGAGATTTCAGGATGGAAATAATACCAGTATGCTGCCGTTTTAGTTTCGGCCAAAATTCCGTAACACTTGCCGGAATGCTGGATCCAGCATTTTTTCCCTTCGGAATGTATAAGTGCAAGATCCAGCATTCATACCGCAATGCCGGATCCGTACTTCCGGTCTGTACATGCGTAGACTGGTAAAAATGTGAAAAAAATATATAACGGATTCGTCTCTCTGCATGACAAGCAGAGAGACGCAACCATTTTTGCAATGCATTTGTAAGACGGATTTGTAGCCGGATCCGTCATCAAATGCTTTTTGTTTGCATGCAGATTGCCGGCGACAAAACTGCTTGTCGAATCCCTCTGCTGCAAGTGTAAAAGTACCCTCACATGCAGACTCTAAGGAAGACATACTGCTGTTGCAATCTGCTCCCCCAATGTGCTTCCTTCTTTCCCTCTATGGCAGTCTATGTCTTCCTAATCATTCCTCGACCAGAGTTCTCAACTGCCCTCACATGCTGTCTCTCTGGTGCATTGTAACTGTCGGTGTCTTCCTGCTCCCTCCAAGTATTTTCAGACGCTGGAGGAATGCTGCTCTGTCCATTCCACTAAGGTTGAGGCCTGCTCTGCCCCGCAATGCCCATAGGGTGCAAGCACAAGCTCCCTCTAGTTCTTAAAAGACACCTTAATCTTCCCAAGCCTAAGAGCGGACACCTCAGAGTATTTATGTCACAGTGCCTGAACATTAGGTTCTAGTTAGTTTCCTGAAAAGAAGTGCCATCTCTGCCTGTTTCCAGGTTTGAACTTTCATTGCCTTGCCTGACCTCTTCTTCTCCCTTGCTTTGACCTGGGCTGAACTTTTGACTGTTTACCGGATTGCTCATGCACTGCCTGCTCAGAACTCAGCTTGTTCCACACTATGGTTTTTTCTGGTCCCTTGTTTTCCCGTGGATCAGCAGTCACTTGTGTTAAGACCAGTCCAAGAGGTAACAGCCTGGTAGTTTCCCTGCAGTGAAGTCCAGATCCTTGTATAGAGGTTAAAGGGTGAACACTGGAGGGGGGCACCTATTACACCCTTTGGAGTAGCCCTGAAACAAATCTGTTCAGTAGCACATTGGATCCATTTCCGCTTCCACAACATTGTCTCACACACAGACAAACTGAAGGAGAGATTCTGCCGAAACCTCTCTTTCTATTCAGTCTCTAATAACTTTGAGGTCACCAAGGGGGGTGGTGAACATCTACATACTGCCAGTCAAAGAGGAGATACATACTGCTCTAAAGTGAGGAAGATGACACTTTTTCAATGATAGGATATATCATAAAGTTTACCGTATTCCTATATACTACTGATTGTGCAAAAAAGGAGAGGTTCTCTTTAATTTTTACAATCAACATACCATTTTATTTCATGACATAGCACTGTCTGTACAGAATTACATTGTATTCATTAGGAATTGGCACTTGTTTCCCTGTTTAGTTATTACCAGCAATAGGATAACAAGCTCCCATAGGTTGACATTTTCAGCTATTTAAGTCTAGTAATACATTTATTTCATTGCCATCAATTTATCCGTCCTGGCTTAATTACTACTATAAGGTAAATTGAGAAATTATTCTTGCAGATTAGCTTCATTCATAATCAAAATTGTGCCTTAGCATTTTATCGATAAATATTTCTAGAGAGTGGCGCAGCAGCACGTTGGCCACATGCAGGTATGAAACGCGTGGGTATGACTAGCAAGCCTGTTTACTGAGCAGCTTCTGAATATGCAATACGTGGCTTCTGCATGTAAAATGCCATCATTATATTGTCACTTCCATTCTCTCTGCCTGTACGAAACACTGTAAAATGCCAGGAAAAAATGCGTCACTTAACACAGAAGACTCTGCTGATCTTGTGTATGTGCGTGGATGGAAAAAAGGAAATTGTTCAGTGTTGATTTGAATATAATCTGAATGGTCTTTTCAATGATTTGTGCTTGGTTTTCTTAAAACATGGTTGACCCTGGAAACAAACACAAGCAATTACAGCAAAAAGATTCCCAGTGGTACGAGTAGCCCCAGGGATAAATGCATACATGGAATCTTCAATGCATGGTTGAAGAGACACAGCAGAGAAAAATATAAAACAGAGGAAAGAAAAGATAGTGTACAAGACAGATCATACATAATAGCAAAGTGCATCTCTGACTACTACATATGGGAAAATAAGGAAATTTAAAGGGGAATTCCAGTTTATTTCGTATAAGTATACCATAGACTGGACCCTGGGGCCATGGGGGACATACGTCCTAGAGTCTTCACTATCTGTGATCCTCCTTCACTCTACTCAGTGAAATTATTATTGGGCTCTATAGGCTTGTTCTATTTGGGCAGTGTATCGTGGTTTATTTTTATGGTACTATTTGTCCATTTTTGTGATGATTAACCTTTTGTCACTATTATTTGGGCACTGAATGATGGTATTAGTTTTGATAGTACCTTATTATTTAGGCTTTTATGATGACTAATATTTTGGATATTGGTATCACTTGGGAAATGGATAATGGTATTATTTAATTGTTATAAAATATTATTATTAGAACACTGCATGACAGTATTATTTGGGCACCGTATGATGGGCCAATATTAAAATTATTTGAGCACTGTATCATTGTATTATTTGGGCATTTTATGATTATTTTAGTTAGGGATTGTGTGAAAGTATTATTTGACCACTGTATGATGGTATTACTTGGGCACAACATGTATTATTTAAGCACTGTAGGATATTATTTGGCCACTGTATGAAAACATCATTTGGCCAATGTATGTTGTTATTATTTTGCGGCTGTAGGATGCTATCAATTGGCCACTCTATGATGCTATTATTTGGCCACTGATATCGGAATGCTGCTCTTGCAGTCGGAAAATTTCCATGTATTACATAATTCACTTTTCATTAGAATAGCCAGCATGGAAAGCTACAGTAATTTCCATGTAAATATTCTTTCTGTGTATTTCAGCTTCCAAACCCTAAGCAATCAGCTATTCTGACAATTTCAAAAAGGGTTGTCATGATGAAACATTCCCTTAAAAATAAAATGTATCCATTCCTTGCTTCACATGTGCTATTACCTCAAGTCTGTCCTTAGATATTAGTCCTTCAGAAATTGGCATTATGATACATGATGCATAGTTTCGGACAGAAGAAAATTGGGTGAGGGCAGCTCCAGACTGGCCATAGACCCTACAGGGAAGCTTCCTGGGGCGCCCATTCCCAGGGGTTCACCTGAGGTCCCCCTCATGGCCGACATCTAAGTAATTCATTTTATTGTACTCCCAGGGGTAATTAATGCTGGGAGTGTCAAGTACTCATGAACTTGGCTGTTGGCCTTAATTCAACTGTGTTGACATCCTGAGGCAACTGGTGTCGGAGGACAGAACATGGCAGCTAGGGAGGTATTTTGTGCTGCACTTTGGTATTTAGTTCTGCTGGGGCAGTATATGATGCTGCACTGTGGTATTTAGTTCTGCTGGGGAAGTATATTGTGCTGCACTTTGGTGTTTGGTTCTACTGGGGCAGTATATTGTGCTGCACTGTGGTATTTGGTTCTGCTGGGGAAGTATATTGTGCTGCACTTTGGTTTTGGGTTCTGCTGGGGCAGTATATTGTGCTGCACTGTGGTATTTGGTTCTGCTGGAGCAGTATGTTGTGCTGCACTGTGGTATTTGGTTCTGCTGGGGCGGTATATTGTGCTGCACTGTGGTATTTGGTTCTGCTGGGGCAGTATATTGTGCTGCACTCTTGTATTTGGTTCTGCTGGAGCAGTATATTGTGCTTCACTGTGGTATTTTGTTCTGCTGGGGTAGTATATTGTGCTGCACTGTGGTATTTGGTTCTGCTAGGGCGGTGTATTGTGCTGCACTGTGGTATTTGGGTCTGCTGGGGAAGTATAGTGTGCTGCACTGTGGTATTTGGGTCTGCTGGGGCAGTATGTTGTGCCACAATATGGTATTGCTCGTCTCTCTAACTTATGTCGACCCACCTTCTGTCAATTTGGACCCACTTACAACCTGGGGTCACTTTAGTTTTTTTTCCAGACACTTGAGGTGCTCATGTCGCCTCTGGGTGAGGGTGTCCACATCATAAATCTGATGATGGCATATTACCAGTCTTTCAACACAAACTCCAGGTCTTCAACATAAGAGGGAAGAGACTAGTTTGAAGAGGACCTCACCTATTGTAAGTGTTGTAAAAAACATCTGTAATGTATTTGCTTACACCACTTACCAGTATGATCAACAACTACAACCATTATGAGGAAATTAACTGGGAACATAATTTTCTTATATGGAACAAAAGTCTTCTTTCCTTATGTGACTTAGTATGGTGGTCAGGGACAAGCGAGACCTTTCAAAGATACATGTCCAAGACAGACGCTGCTAAAAAACATTCTATCTGTACAATGTTCCTTTCTGTTGAATATCTGTTTCTTGGAATCTTCCAGAACTGGTTGATAAATATCAGACACAGTACATTCAATCGATTAGAAACAATTAGAAATTTCCCTAGAAAATGCAGTATAACTATTTTTCCCTACTGCTCTCTTCTAATCTGGCGTGCTCATTTATTAATTTTTTTATATCATCTTGTATGTGCAAATAAAACGTAAGACAATTATTGTGGTGAAAAGCACAAAGCAAAAAAATTAACAGCACTTAATAAATATTTTGTGACGCCTGCTTTATTCTTCTTAACCCCTTAAGGACCGGGGGTTTTGGGATTTTTGCGTTTTTGTTTTGCGCTCCCTGCCTTCCAAAAGCCATAACATTTTTATATTTCCGCTCACATATATGACAGCTTATTTTTTGCGGGACAAGTTGTACTTTTTAACGCTACCATTTATTTTTGCATGTGATGTAGTGGGAAACGGGAAAAAAATTCCAAATGGGGTGAAATTGCAAAAAAAGCAATTTCACCACAGTTTTACGGGTTTTTAAATTACAACGTTCGATTTGCGATAAAACTGACTGGTTAATTTTATTCTTCAGGTCAGTACGAATCCGGCAATACCTAATATGTATAGTTTTTCTTGCGTTTTGATAGTGAAAAAAAATTAAAAGTGGGAATTTTTTTATTTTATTTTTTTGTCGCCATGTTTTGACCCCTATAACTTTTTTGTAATTATGCGTACGGAGCAGTGTAGGGGCTCATTTTTTGCGGGGAAATCTGAACTTTTAATTGATACAATTATGGGGTGCGTATGGTGTTTTGATCACTTTTTATTCATTTTTTTTTAGGAAATGAAGCGTCCAAAAATGGCGAATTAGCCATTTGGACGCTTTCTTTCCGTTTTTATGTTTACCGTATGGTGAATATTTTTTAATATTATTATAGTATTGGCGTTTTCGCACATTGCGACACCCATTATGTGTAATTTTTTTATTTATTTTATTTTCATTTTGGGGAAAGGGGGGTGATTTGAATTTTTATATTTTTTTTATTTAATTTTTATTTTTTAAACTTTTTTTTTATTTTTTTTTTACCACTTTCTTATAGTTCCCATAGGGAACTATAAGATGCAATCATCAGATTGCTATTCTCATATATTCCAATGCAATAGCATTGGAATATATGAGAAAATACGTATATTTCCTATGGAGCCTATTACAGTCATAGGCTCCATAGAAATACTAGTAGTAACCTAGGTTTCATTCACAGAAACCTAGGGTACTACATGCATGCTCGGCTCCCCTTGTGGCCATCAGGGCCGGGCAAACACCGAAGTGAAACTTTCGGTTTTTGCGCGATCAGATGCCGTGGTCAGGATTGACCACGGCATCTGAGGGGTTAAATGTCCGCAATCGGCATCGCTGCCGGTCGCGGACATGAGCTGCGGGTGTCAGCTTGATGAATCAAGCGTTTACCCGCAGCTCATGCGCCCGCTCCGTGCGGTAGCGGGCGCCATCTTTAAAGTGCGGACGAAGGGCGTACATGTACGCCCTTCGTCCTTAAGGGGTTAAAGGCCTACACACACCTTGGAGCAGGAAACTGGGAAGCAGCAGAAAACAAGGGTGCTTAGTGCCATCAACATGCATCAGAAAGGGTGAAATGAGTTTAAATGTGGAATGGAAAACAAAACAAATAAAAAATATCTAAAAAGGTTCTACTAAAACATATAGGTTGATCTGAATGTCTTCTGTGGTGGTGCTGCAGGGAAATGGAACACTTACTGCCATTTTTCTACACAGATTACAGCTGATCACTAGAGATCCAAGCAAGGGTTACTTTGTGTCCAGCTTAATGTCTACGGACCTTTCCAAACAAGAAGTGAATGTCTAATGTGGAGAACTCTTTTAATCAAACATAAAGACATAAAATTTTTCTTAAATTATATTAAGGTGGTGAAGGTCCTAAGACAATTGCTCCATTTGCCTCCCCCATAATCCACGCCTGTTGAGAACCATGGTTAATGTTCATAAGAGTATTTTTTTTAAGCTGTTGCGGGAATCTATACTGTTAACAAGATGTGGTCAGCCTCTTTACAATCTTGATTATATAAGGTTCGCAATGGTGCCTTTTAGAAAATGTAAGCATAAGCAAGCAAAAGTTGCAAAAGCATAATAGAGTCCTTATTGCTCTGTTAGTGCTAGGTTGGCAGTCCATGCCCGCTGCCATCCTACTGTCGACTAAGGGCATGGAAGCAGCACCACTGATCATGCCATCTGGTATCCTGGTCACCAGAATACTCTAAAGCAGGAATCAGCAACCTTCGGCACTCCAGCTGTTGTGAAACTATAACTCCCAGCATGCTCCTTCCACTTTTGTGGGAGTTTAGAGAACAGCCAAGCAAGTGTGCATGATGGGAGATGTAGTTTCACAACACCTGGAGAGCCGGAGGTTGCTGACCCATGCTCTAAAGGCTGCTGCCTCCATGCTCCCTTAAAGAGTCAGTGTGTGCACTACCAAACCCTTCTTTAGCCAATGGCTGAAGGTCCCTGGGCATTTAAGGCATCTCCTCCAGGCAAAGGGGGACTGAGCTTTAGGTTCCCTGGTGGCCAGCAAAGATGTTTGATAGTCTAGTACTATTGCAATTTACCTGCATTTATCCTTCAAGTCCAAGTTCAGTTCATCTTTAAAGGGGTTCTTTACCTTTTTATTACTGGATACATAACCAGTATCTGATCGGCCGGAGTCTGACACCTAGGCAGGGCCAGCGTTAGGGGGGGTGGGGGGGCAAACTGGCCAATTGCCCAGGGCCCCCTATTTCTCACCAGGTATAGGTGACTGCACAGCATTAGAATCCTGCTGCCACAGACCGGCATAAGGATGGTATGTGTGGGCGGAGCTTACATAGCTCCACCCTCATCCTTTGCCTGTACTTGCTCCAGGCTGCAAGGCCTAAACCAAACTTGGATGACTGGGCCTGCTACTGCATCCGACCCCCAGGCTCTGACCTCAGCTGCTGGACTGCAGTAGCTCTCAGGACCTTATCATAGCTCCTGGCCTGTTCCCTCTCCAGCTGGTAAATCCATGGAGTAAAACACATGCAGCAGTGTCTGTGGAGGAGGAGGAGGAGGGTTCAGGGCTGCTGGTGGTCACACTCTCATTGTAATGCCCTGCACTGCCTTCGAGTACTTATGCTTACTGATCTTTGAGTGTCCACTGTAACCCCCTCTGTGAACTCCCTGAGCCCCCTCTATGGGTTCCCTGTGCCTCCCTCTGTGAGCTCCCTGTGCCCCCCTCTGTGAGCTCCCTGAGTCCCCCTCTGTGAGCTCCATGTGCCCCCCTCTGTGAGCTTCCTCCCTTGCCACCTCTGTCTGCTGTGTGAGCTCTCTGTGCCCACTCCCTGTGCCCACTTTGTGCTTTGCCTGTGCCTAATGTGTGGGCTCCCTGTGCTCCCGGCGTGTGCCCCATGTGTGTGCTGTCTGTGTTCCCTATTGTAAGCTCCCTTTGCCCCATGTATGAGCTCCTTGTGTCCTGGGCACTCTGTGTGACTCCAGAATGAGCTTGGTCTGCAGCACTTTTAGGACACCACTAAACGGTGTGCTTCTGTCGTGCTTGTGAAGTGGCTGTGCTGCGTTCAACTACAACATGGCTGTCTGGGCAATGTTTAGGTGTTCAGCATTGTGCAATGGGGGGGGGGGGGGAGCAGAACAGGGATGCTAATAAGGGCATCTGTAAAGCTTTGTCACACATTGTGGCTATATCACAGCCAGATCCCGCATATGTGTGCCATCCACAGATCCCCCATAACAGTGTGTCATCCACAGATCCCCCAAACGTGTGTCATCCACAGATTCCCCCATTCGTGTGTCATCCACAGATATCCCCATTCGTGTGTCATCCCCAGATATCCCCATTCGTGTGTCATCCCCAGATTCCCCCATTCGTGTGTCATCCCCAGATTCCCCCATTCGTGTGTCATCCCCAGATTCCCCCATTCGTGTGTCATCCCCAGATTCCCCCATTCGTGTGTCATCCCCAGATTCCCCCATTCGTGTGTCATCCCCAGATTCCCCCATTCGTGTGTCATCCCCAGATTCCCCCACAACAGTGTCATCCACGGATTCTCCCACAACAGTGTCATCCACGGATTCTCCCACAACAGTGTCATCCACGGATTCTCCCACAACAGTGTCATCCACAGATTCTCCCACAACAGTGTCATCCACAGATTACCCCATTTGTGTGTCATTCAGAGATTCCCCCATTTGTGTGTCATCTACAGATTCCCCCATACGTGTGTCATCCATAGATCCCCCATAACAGTGTAATCCACAGATTCCCCCATAAAACTGTGTCATCCACAGATCCCAAATAACAGTGTCATCCACAGATTACCCATACTTGTATCATCCACAGATCCCCCATAACATTGTGTCATCCACAAATCCTCATAACTGTGTGTCATCCACAAATCCCCCATAACAGTTTGTCCTCCACAGATCCCCCATAACAGTGTGTCATCCATGGATGGCACCTCTTAGATTTTCCAAAAGCAGTGCTAATCCCTTTTGTTAGCTGTAAAATTACTGATCATCAGTATTACAGGTCAATAAAAACATCAGTGCCCAAAGATTCAAGTAGTGACCTCATGACAGAGTGGAGAGGTTGGCAGCAGCAGCAGTGGCAGTAACCTTGACAAAAGTGGCCCAATGACAGAGTTGGGATGGTGGCAGCAGCAGCATTGGCAGCAACCGTGACAAAAGTGGCCCAATGGCCGAGTGGGCTCGGGAGTCAGCAACAAGAAACAGGTGTGGGTCCAAAACAGAGATAAAATGTAATGGAAAAATTTGCATCTCATCTGTGTTTTGGACGCAATCCTGCTTTTGGCTTACAAATATCGATCAAATACTGATGCAAAACACTGACCAAACACTGACTAAAAGAATGTATTAACTACAATGAATTTGGGTTGAGTTGGTGGAGTGATTTGTGTGCTTCCTTCCAATAACCAACTATTCTTCTCCTGTATGGCAATAATTCAGCTGCCATGTTTGATCCATCCAGCAAGTTTGGCCCATCTGGCTTTAAGCCTAATAGAAAGAGTTATTTGACCCCAGGCGTTCCGTGTCCAACTTCCTTAAGAGCCTTAAGTGGAGTCTAGCACTAACTGTCCAGTGATGTCCTTATATGTATGGGCTACTTGCGCTTCACTGGATCACTGAATGGATCGCCATGTGTCTACCTTTTGCCAACAGGTGCAGGTTACCCATTTAACGTTATTGGTCATAGGGACTGGGGATTCTAATGAAAAGAATAATTTTTTCTGACAAAAAATGGCGACCAACTTGTAGGCAACTCTGCTATGCAAAAAATCAATTCATTTACACTGCCCACAAGGTGATAGGCTGGCTATCTGCTGATTGGCTGGCTGCATGGCATTATGGGTCATATCGTGTTCCCAGGCGTCTTACTTTCACTTTGTAACATGCGTAGCCTCCATTTTAGGAAAAAAATTATTCGTTACCACAAGTTTAAGGGAAATTCAGCTTTGGGGCAAATCTATTTTTTTCCGAAATTTGGATTGAAGTCAATTTGTTTCACTAAACACTAGTCATAATATTGTGACTCAACTGTGTATATGGTAATTCATTAAGAGAAATACACAATTATTATTATTCCCTTCATCTCTGTTATTTTCACTAATTCCCAGATCAGTTGTTCAATTAATAATACAAAATCATAAAGAATGGTTATACACTTTGAATTGTTTAATGATAATTGCTTTTCTCCAATGGATTGTAATTAAAATAAGAAGTACATTCATTGTATTTGGCCAGCACGAGACTAATTCATTTTAAGCCATTTTTTCATCTTAAAGAGTCATTTCTATTAGTGTTGAGCGCGAATATTCGAATAGCCAGTTTTTTTAGCGAATATCGGCACTTCGCAAATTCGCAAATATTTTGAATATAGCGCTATATATTCACTATTTCGAATATTCATTATTTTTTTTTCTTTAAGTTGTTAATCCTTGTTGCTCTCTGGTTGTCTTCCCACTTCCCAAAAGCTGCTCTTACCTCTGCAGACTTCCCGTGTGCATGGAGCGTTCCCATCACAATGGGACTGCCTCCATGCTAAAATGTACTGTCGGATGTGAGAATCACGATCTCACAACCAACCATTAGGAACTCAGTTCTAAGTTAAATTCGCAATGCAAGTATATGTTCGCATTGCGAATTCAACTTAGAACTGAGTTCCTAATGGTTGGCTTGCTAGAATATAACGAAGATATAGAATATAGTGCTATATTCAATATCTTTGTTGATTCTACTAAGCTAACCCAATAGGAAATTTGCCTGTATACACTGTTCAAAGTTCAAATCGCAATACGTGAATATAAATTTGCGCAACATATAGAATAATGATGAATATTAAATTGGATATTCGCGAAATATTCAAAAATTAAATATGACACCTCCCGCTCATCACTAATTCCTATTTCAGACATTGGTAGGATATGCCACGCATGTCAGATAAAAGAAAGCCCAGGGGTGGGATCTGTACCTATCTCCAGAACAGTCCAACTTTCCCATCTTAGTGCTCATCCGGTATTCTTTAATACTCTTTAATCCCTATACAGGAATCTGGACTTTGCTGTGGGTTAGCAGCCAGACCACTACCTCCTGATATAGTCCTGGTGTAGTTGGCAGCTGACCCACTGGAGTCAGGGACTGTGGTGCAAGCAGAGGTATCTCTGGATATGGATAACACATTAAAAATGCTGAAAAAACGCAGGTACAGTCTGAATAGGCAGCAAGAACTGTAATCTGGTTTTAGAGAACCAGGCTATGCAGAGTTAATATAGATGCAGGAAAGACTTGTAGGCAGGTTAGTGATGAGGAAAAAACGAGACAGGCCGGCAGGGATTTTAATTGGAGAACAAAGACAGATTGGGTTAATTGTAACACAAATTGAAATAAACGCGAAAGTGTAGGACCAAACAGGTAGGATGGAGACAGAACCTGGAGCATGACAGGAACACAGACAGAAAATAACTCAGGATAAAGAACGGTAAATTTCAATAGCACTAAGGTATCAAACACCTTTGCTGGTCACCAGTGAACCTAAAGCTCAGGCACACTCTGCCTGGAGATGGTGCCTCAAATAGCCTGAGACATTCAGTCATTGGCTGGGGAAGAATTTGGGAGAACACAGATTAGACCTTTAAGAGGCTGGAGGTGAGTATGTGCGTACCCTAATGGTGCATTAGACAGGAGCATGAAGGCAGCATCCTGGAGAGAATGCTGTTTACGGGGTTACCGGATGGCATAGTGAGTGGTGCGCCATCCACGACTGCAGGGGACATCTAGAGGGGGGCTGGCATGGACAGCAGACCAAAAGATAATTATTATTACTAGAGATAAGTGAAATATAAAAAATAAATAAAAAAAAATATAAAAATCGCTTTGTGATTAATGACTTTGTCACAAACAAAGCATATTTCTTTGTAAGTAGTGGGGTCAAAGAGAGAGATATGTAAATAATCAGATGTGCCCCCCCGTCATTATACCCATCAGGTGCTGCATTCATACACGATCGCGGCATTTGATATACATAACAGCGTAATATGAAAAAAAAAATTGATAAGTATGATTTTTTTTGCACTATTTCAGGTTAAATCGATTCATTACCACGAAGCTCGAGGAAATCCTGCTTCGCGCCAAATCTAATATATCCTGAAATTCTGATCGAAGTCCATGAAGAGAAATCCACTTCATGAACTTCGATTCGCTCAAAGCTAATTATGACTAGACTTAAAATAAAAAAGTAAAAACAAAGGTAGACTAGACAAACATACTATATCTCTAATTAATTTAAAAAAATCCCTTTTACGTATCATAAATATATTTTTCTATGATAACAACAAATGGCCATAATTACATAACAAAAACTATGATTTTTTTTACAAACGTAAAACATACGTAAACAGTCACAATGGTACAAAGGCCTCCCTTAAAAAATATAATGAACATATATTGAATAATGTATGCACAGCTACACTTTTAATGTACACCTAAAACGCGTCAGGTCGCCCAATAACCCGTGCAGACTGAATAATAGGCTAAACAGGCTGTTAAGTTTTATGAAGTCTAATTGCACACAGCCATTTTTAATACAAATTTAGAAAACATTGCCCCCTACCACATCAAACAGCAATTAGCGTAGCCAGCTTTCTATTTAGCATGCATGGGATCCGCAGATAGAGAACAGTTTGTGACTTATGAAGCTTTGGAGTCTGTGGCAAATGGACAATGAATTTTAAAATGCTACAGTATGTACTGCAATTGAATCTCAAGTGTTTCAGCTGTGAGTTAGGTGCTCAGTGTTAGGATTAGCTATTGATCAAATGACAATGGAAGATTCATTCGCTGCCTTAACAGCTTAAAAATAGCAAAACTTCACCAACAGTGAAGTGGAGAGTGCAGAATTGTTTAGCCGCGCAATGAAAACTAAGAGTATAAAATATAGAATATCTATCAACAGCATAGCTAGAACACAATACAGAGATTTGCTGCTGAATTTGGCAGCTTATGGGTGCCAGGAATTCTTTAATTTTAAAGGAACAAAAATTCAGAGCTGCAGTACCATCAATAACCAACAGGGGCAGTCATCAAGTGCCATCCATTTCAAAAGGTTGGACCGGATTAGAAAAACATGGCTGCTTCCCTACATAAACAGTGCCACACCTATGCAATTGTACTTTGTACTTAAGACCTTATACTGTAATGAAGCTGAACTTCAATATCACACTGTCACGAGTTGGAGGTCCCGCGAAAGACCTCCGCGTCGTCAAGCAATAAACATACGGAAATCAGGTGCAGACACACAAGAGTTTATTGCACACACAAAAGCCAAGGAAGGAAGCATAGGCAAAGCATGAGCTCTATGTACCTTCAGCACAGTGCGCCACTGTCTAGTAATACTCCAGAGGGGCGTGACTAAGCAACTCCTGGTATTCACTAGGGCCCCAGATGGTAGGGTTAGGCTTTGCAGCAGGAAGTAAAAAGAGTCCACTCCAGAGCGTGAACTAAACAGAGACATCAGGAACGAACGGACAACAGGTACCAGAAGGTACTGACGGTACATAGGCAAACATAACAGACAGGCAAATACAAATAAGGCAATTGATAACACAAGCAGGGGTACTAAGCAAGGAAACAGGCATGGCAATGAGCAGAGAAGGACTTGCTCCACCAGTAGTATACTGCATGGCCTTGCCCATGACACTCTGCAGCCAAGAAAGCTGCAGCAACGGCTTGCTGAACAGAGTATCCCCTAATGCAGAGACAGAGTCCTCCATACATGGGAACGAATACGAAATAGGGGAAGACAGACACAAAACAAGACAGGCAAGACTAATCAGGGCAGAGGCATAAAGACATAATAATAAACACATGGTGACTCAAACATAACTGGCAGAACTAATAGCAGAAACACAGGAATAAGGATGACAATGAGCAAGTAGGTGAACCCACAGAACACAGACAGACACAGATCCCATGGGTCAGCAGCATGGAAGACAGAGTACAAACCAGGAGAACATTATGACAAACACACACCAGGAGAGCTGACCCAGAACTGAGGGAACATCAGGCTTATATACAGGTTCCATGAGTGCAGCAGAGAGGCCACACCCATGGAGCAGACAGAGAGGATTAACTCCTAATAGGCACACAGGGAAGTTAACCCATACAGAACCACATACAACACACAGGAACAGAACTGCAGCGAGGAGCTGCAGTACGAGCATAGACAGAAGGTCAACTGTGACACACACAACGGGTGGATAGGTGTGGTTCTGTTTATGGAAGAAAGCTGCCTTGATTTGATATAAAAAAAATAAAATTCTGATAATCTGGAGTCTGACAACTCATCAATACTGGCATATGAATCTAGGAGCTGGCATAGATTTCAGCCAATTGTTAAATCTGTTGGACCCGCCAACGTCGCTTGACTTCACTGCAACGTTTTAGAAAAAGTGGCGGGCTCGGCATGAGATAGGGAAAAAAGTCAAAAATTTAGGAGGCTTGTTCAAGGATGTTTAAAGGTTTATCCAGTAAATAATATTGTTGACCTATCCAAGGCATAAGTCATCAATATCAAATCAGCGGAGGTCCAAGTCCAGGCACCGCTGCCAATCAGCTGTTTTGGGAAGTTGCGGCGCTCACTGGAGCTCTAATGAGCACTGGGGCCTCCTGGGTGCTTACCAAGCACAACGATTTACATTGTGTAACAGATACGCTTGGTATTGCAGTTTTCCCCCTTGACTTAAATGGGATTGAGCAGTAACTAGGCCATGTGACCGATGTATGGTGATGTCACATGGCCTAGGAAGAGGCTGTGATGCTCCTGGAGAACCGGGCATCTTGTAATAGCTGATCAGCAGGGATCCAGAGTGTTGGGCCCCACCGATCTGATATTGATGAACTATCCTGAGGATAACCTCTTTAGCCTTTTGGCACCATTTTTTTTTGGGCCCAAAGGGGTTCTTGCCAATGTGTTGACAGGACACTTCTCTGTTTAAAATGAAAATCGATTTATCTTGACCTGCACTATCTATGTAAAGCAGATACACTGGTTCCCGGACTCGTCTTCTTTCATCCAAGAGGGCCGCACTGCTTCTCCGACAACCTAATGCATACTGTGCATTCGGTAGTGTAAGAAAATTCCTACGCCCTAGGATTGGCCCGTGCTACTCACTGAGCAAGACCGGGGCTGGGCAAGCAGGAATTGTCTCAGAATACCAAACGCACAGTGAGCATCCGGTAGTCAGAGAATCGGGCCAGCCATTTTGGATGACAGAAGAGAAGCCCGGGAACTGGTAGATCTACAGCTGAAAAGATGAAAAGGAAGTAATCGAGTAATTGTTCTGTTCATTTACCAGTTAGTGTTTTTTTTTTTAAATTAAAAGGAGTCTTGCTTTAAAGGGCATCTGTCAGCAGTTTCGTAACTGTGATACTGGCTGACATGTTACATGTGCTCTTGGCAGCTGAAGGCATCTGTGTTGGTTCCATGTTCATAAGTATCGGCATTGCTGAGAAAAATGAAGTTTTAATATATGCAAATGAGCCTCTAGGAGCAATGGGGGCGTTGCCGTCACACCCAGAGGCTCTGCTCTCTCTTTAACTGATGCACCCTCTCCACTTTGATTGACAGGACCAGGCCTTAAAAACGTCATCATGCCTAGTCTTGACTTTGCCTAAAATGGAGAGGACTCAGCCATTGCAGAGAGAGCAGAGTCTTTCTCAGCAATGCCAGTGTTCTGAGAAAAAACCTTAGCCTGAAAAATAACCATACCCCACGTGACTTCCGGCGGTGTTCCAGGGGGTGTGCGCCTCCGCGCTTGCGCAGTACAATGGGTGGCAAGGGCAGCTGCAGGAACTTAGTGAAGTGAAAATACAGTGCAAGCTGACTTGTGGGTGCACGTGAGGACACCGCGCGTACACCCAGCCGCGAATGCGCCGTCAGGGGTAAGGAAATTTCACGATATTTGTACATGTAAAATCTCCTTACCCTGCCACTGCGCACGCGCGGATTGTCGACTTTCCCTCATTACACAGCGCACTTTAGATTTTAGATTAATTGCTGGCTGGTTTCTGTCAGGATCAGGTCGGTCCCTCCCTGCTCCTAGCAGGGGGTTGGTTGCAGCATATTGGGGGGCATTGTTTAATGCAGGTGGTGTGTGCAGCATTTTGGGGGAGCGGGCACAGGATCAGGGAGAGACCGACCTGATCCTGACAGAAGCCAGCCAGCAATTAATCTTAAATCAAAAGCGCACTGTGTAGTGAGTGAGATTTGAAAATCTGCGAGTGCGCAGTGGTAGGGTAAGGAGATTTTACATGTTCAAATACCGTGAAATCTCCTTACCCCTGATGGTGCATGCGCGGCTGGGTGCATTCACAGTGTCCTCGCGTGCACCCACGAGTCAGCGCGCACTGTATCTTCACTTCACTAAGTTCCTGGTGCTGCCCTTGCCCCCCGTTCTGCGCAAGCACATAGGCGCAAACCGCCCAGAACACCCACGGAAGTCACAAGAGGTAAGGTAATTTTTCAGGGAAAGGTTTTTTCTCAGAACACTGACACTTATGAACATGGGACCAACACAGACGCCTTCAGCTGCCAAGCGCACACGTAACAGGTCAGCCAGTGTCATAGGGACAGAACTGGTGACAGATGCCTTTTAAGTGACAAATGTGTTCAGGCAGTTTGTTGTTTAATTTTACCGTAAGTGCCTGTCGTATAAGAAATAACAAGAAAGCAGGAAAAAAAGAAAGTTTGTAACTATCAGTTATGTCACTATGGAAACCAGCTGTAGACTTTGAATTGTATCCATGGTTACTTGTGTTGCTAAGGAACATCAGTTACCCACATCCGATCTTGACTTATGCCATAGTTTTGTCACTAGCTGTCAAAAGGCAGCAACTTTGAGGGGAAAAAAAAACATTACAGAGAGAGAAAGAAGTAGAATAATAATATTTTTCCCCCCTTTTCATTTGGGCAGTGTCCAAGCTCACTAGTTCCTATTCCGTAATAATAAAGTGCTTGAGACCATAAAACACTGGGAAGTAATAGCTGTAGGATATACACCTTGTCCCAAATTTGGTGTCCTAAGCCTTTAACTTTAGCTCTGCTACATTTGCATATAAAAACTTTTTTTTTTCTAAAAATGTTCAACATTTGTAAAATATTGTATGGCTGGACATTTATGGTACATCGATAGTGTAAATGTCTGATAGGTGAGGGTCCCACCTCTAGGGGTGAATGAAGAGCATGCTGCTCACACGCAATGTCCTGCCCATTCACTGCTAAGAGACTGGCGAAAATAGTCAAGCGCTCTTGGCTATTTTTGAACATCATCCCATGGCAGTGAATGGAGAGGACATTGCGCGTGCGCTGCCAACTACTCATTTCTCAGGCACAAGGTGGAAAGCAAGCGCCGCATGGGCGGCTTTCTTCATTAACTGCTATGGGACTTCCGAAAAGATACTGTTCACGGGTAGCATAGTGTGGGGACAGGACCACTCTCCTTAAATAGTCCTCAAAATACTGCACCATTTGACTCATAGGAGCTATCAAACAATACAACAAACTCATATCTACGTCTGGAGCACCTGTAGAGACAGAACTCACCCCGTCTATACTTAGTGATAGGAGAGAGGGATTAGTGTTTAGCTTGTTCTGTTTTGGATAATAAGAAAGTCGAATTTTCTCCACTCTACGCCCCCTCCATACTTTTGTTTTCCCCAGTTGTTTTCATATCATGCTCCTCCACTTGTCCCTGGTCAGAAGGATAAGGAGAGGCACAGAGAGGTGGGGAGAGCACTACCTTTATGAATGCAGTGCATTTATTACTTATTTGTTGTGCCATTTAGCATAATAAGAGAGTAGACCTGTCCCATACTAAGATTTCATAGGTGGTATACAGTAGAACGCTGATAGGTCCATTCGAGGATGGACCTTACACTGTTGTTGCCAGTGATGCTGTAATCAGATTTTCTTTTGCAGTTGTGCTGGTCTAAACATCTTGACCCTCATCAATTGGGAAGGTATCTGTAGGCCCATCTGTCCCATAAGAGGAGTCCAGTACGATATAGGAAATGTGATAGTTGGAAGCCCTGTTAAGATTATGCACACATCAGAGCCATACATAAAGAACCTGTAGAGCAGTGGCATCCATGTGGAGAGCTTCTCCAAATGAGCATGGGCGTAGGAAGCGGGGGGACGGACCCCCCCCAGGAAATAATGCGGGGGGGACAGGTATGGTCAAATCCCCCCCAGCGGGGCAATGTGTGCGGCGGCGGCATGGCGTACATATAGGGGTCGCAGTTGCGACCGGGCCCGTCACCCCAGGGGGCCCGGCCGCCTGCGGACCCCTGCTGACAGAATCAGATCAGCGAGCATGGTGGACGGCGTCAATCCCAGGTCTCGTGGGAACATGAGCGCGCCGTGCGCGCCAGAACTATAACTGAGAGAGACTCGGAGGCCGGAGCGCAGGAGAGACGGTGACTCATCATTCAGACAGAGCAAGCCCAGGACAGGAGGACCAGGTAAGTTCATTACAACTACTGTGGGGGAAAATTAATTAATATGGGGGCAGTGTGGGGACCAATTAATTATTATGGAGCAATGTGCGGGCAAATTAATTAATATGGAGCAATGTGGGGGCAAATGAATTAATATAAGGCAGTGAGGGGACAAATTAATTAATATGGGGGCAGTGTGTGGGGCAAATTAATTAATATGGGGGCAAATCAATTAATATGGAGGAGTGTGGGGGCAAATTAATTAATATGAGGCAGTGTGTGGAAAATTTATTAAGTGTGGGGGCAAAGTCGGCGACGAAGAGGGGGCCCCATGGATTGTGTGTACGCCACTGGGCATCTCCATAGTGATCTCCAGAAGGCTGTGCGGAGGAGCAGGGGAGAGGTGTGTCCCTTTCCTGTTCCTCTGATAGGCTGCCGGCACTAGGCCGGCAACCTATCAGAGGCCGGCTCAGGCGGCGCGATGACGTCAACGCGCCGCCTGAGCCGTACAGCGCGGGACACAGGCCAGAAGAGGCCTGCATCGCATCACTGCTTAAGTGTTATTTTTTTTTTTTATATATATACAATATACTTTTACTGTCTGGAACATGATTGGGGGGGCCAGGCCCTGTTATTACCCGGCGAGCAAAAATGCTGTCCCCCCCTATTTTTGGGGGTTCCTACACCCATGCAAAAGAGGTAACACTAGAGTCTGAATGAGAGTGCCTTTATCTTTCTACTGTTGGATTCTTAAAAAATCTGACCATAGAATGTTCAAATGTGTACATCTAAAGACCTAAGATGACACTGCGGGGGCCTCATGCAAAAATGGAGTAGCCTTTATAGATTTACTCTATAATTTGTTGCCAACTCTGAAATGTTTTTGAAGAGCATATAGTATTTTTCCTCACTGCCATTCCAGTCGACTCCAAAAAACATACAATTGTCAAAGAAAAAGTAAAAAAAATTATAAAATAAAATGTCATTTTTACCGCTGTAAAACATCAACCACAAGTTTTCACGTCAACCTAAGGCCAATCAGCCAAAAAGTTGAGGAGCATTTTCATGGCTTCTGTGACTTAACACAGCTGTTCAAATCCTCTGTGCCCAATGGAGCCTCTATAAGTACTTCTCTGATTAGAATTTAAAGCTTGGTGGCAGGCTTTCTTTTAATTAATGAAAACATTCAGTTTGTGAATCCATAATTAGGAGTTTTTCCACCACATGCTAAGCACTTTAGCCTCAGGTACCCTCTTGGTCCGCTGGCTGGTTTTCATTACGATAGGAGATGCTGAATGTCGCTCAGCCTTCCCGTCTCCTAATCAGTTTGTTTTTATTTAAATGGTTCTAGCATGGCCCAGAGATATCTGTCGGATAGGAGTGGAAGTGGATATCTTAAAATGAACATTCATTTATGCAATTCAACAGGAGAGGAGCAAGAGACTCTACATTATATGTAAAGTCAAATGATTTTATTAATATTTTATAAGTTGCAGGCAACAGTGAAGGCAATTCACGTGATGACAAGATGTTCATCATACTTCACTGAAGATTGAACAAATGTATTAAGTAGGACGTGATCTGGTGGACGTTACGGTCGCGCATTCTGGTACCTTACTTCGAAAACACCATCTCCAAGCCATCAGTGGTTGCCATTGGGGTTAAATGGAGTCTTTCACCCCAATATGGCCATATAGAGTGTTTACTCCACCCAATAGCACAGATATAGAAGAATGTAAGGGAACCTTTATCTTTTTCTTCATACATGAAGTAGGTGTAAAAACGAAGTTTAATCCGTATGCAAATTAGCTCTTGAAGGGGCGGCACTTACTGTATGGGAGCCCAGGCTGTGCTGCCTTTTTTGAACATTTGCCAGCCCAGCCTGTGCATATACCCGCCCTCCTATTCCCTTGTTTCAACCTACAGTCCGGCCGAGGTGCCGCGCCTGTGCACTGCTTCATTAGGCCCGGATCATTGCTTTAATTAATGCGCATGTGCCTGGCGAACGCTCTCTTGTGGCTGGTTTTGCTCCGCTTGCCGGCGCATGCCTGGATCGGAGAGACAGTGCGCAGGAGTGAGATCTCGGCCAGACTGTAGGTTAAAACAAGCGAATAGGAGTGTCCCAAGAAAAAGTAGCCCGCATCTAGCTATAGTATAACAAGATGAACGAGCAAGTGGATTTTTTATTTTAATTTCCCACAGGTCACAAAAATGCTGAAAGTGGTCCCCATTCCCTTCTCCGTATTTTTGGGCACGACGGATTATGTTGGCTGATACTGCTTGCAGCTCCTCAACAGTGATGCTGCAGATAGCGTTTGTGGTGTTTTCTTTGAGTTCATCCAGGGGATGTGGATTGTTAACATACACTTTCTGTTTTAAATTTCCCCACAGAAAAAAATCACATTTGGCCAAGTCTGGGGAACATGGTGGCCATAACTCCTTACTCACAGTTCGCTCCTCTGTAAACAGTACATGGACCCATGGTAGTGAGTTCTGTTAGGTGCAGCATGTTTCTTGTTGGAAAAAGCAGGACATTTTTTGGTTGTAAAACAATTCAAAGATGTCCAGGTAAATTCGGTATTCACAGTTGATTTGAAGAGAATTGGGCCCACTATTTGTGTTCCTGCGCACCAAACGTCAATTTTCACTGTCAGTGGTAGCAAATCATCATAGTATGGAAATAAGAAAATCTCAGAATTATGGCAAGGAGTGCAAAGTTGGGAAAAGTATCATGAATTTGCAAGTCATTGTGTCCGGTTTTTATACTTGTAGGATAGCTGTAAACATAGCCCCAATGAGCTGTCAGATATCATTATCAACATAGATTTTACATTCAAATATTGACCTTCTTAATTTTTGAAGCCTCTCTATGAAACATGTTGGCCTAAATACAACATACTCAATCAGAAAACTCACACGTGACCAAAGGTGTAGCTCGAAGCTCCTGGAGTTGTGGGCAAACTCTTCAGCCTGCAGCGTCACTGGCATTTGGCTTCCAGGATGATAAAGAGGCAATACGGCTGGCGCACATACTCAGTACACAGTCCCACCGGTTCCTATAATGAAGGGCTGGGCTTCCTGTTGCAGGAAGTGGCAGCTAATCAGACATGGAGGTGACATGTCTGGCACGCTGACATCATCAGTCACGTGATGCTGGACGTGTCACACAATCAGGTTGCCTGTGATCGGTAGAGATGTCCCGACCTATTCGCTGGCAAATAGTTCCCGGCGAACATCGCATGTTCGCGTTTGCAGCGGCGGGCGAACATATGCGATGTTCGGTTCGCCCCCTATAAGTCATCATTGAGTAAACTTTGACCCTGTACCTCACAGTCAGCAGACACATTCCAGCCAATCAGCAGCATACCCTCCCTCCCAGACCCTCCCACCTCCTATCAAAAAGCAAGGACAGCATCCATCTTAGATTCATTCTGAATCTGCAGTGTTAGTTAGAGCAGGGAGAGTGCTGCTGCTGCTGAATTAATAGGGAGTCTCATCGGCTTCTTTCACACGAGTGTGTCCGAATTAGGCCCCAATCACACGTCCGTAGTGTGTTGAAGATCCGCAAATTGCATATCCGCAACACACCATGCCGGCACTCCCCATAGAGATGCCTACGGACAAGAATAGGACATGCTTTATCATTTGCGGATTCGGGGCCAAAACCCGGAAGTTCAGGGCTGCGGCTCCGCAACTGCGGAAGTGGAGAGCACATTCAGTTTCGCCTGCGATTGCGTTCAGTTGTTTAGTTTTTTCTGCGCAGGTGCAATGCGTTTTGATGCGTTTTTCATGGGCGTGATAAAAAACTGAAGGTTTACAAACAACATCTCCTAGCAACCATCATTTTCTATATATATATATATCACCACTCATATCAGGTGGTACAGTACCTTGCAGATAAAAAAGTCATTTAATTTTTACCCTTTAATATAATTGCAGTTGCCCGCCAGTGTGTGTCAGTCCCGCAGACTGTACTGTGCCCACTGCCCACCACTCATATCGGGTGGCACAGTACACTTCACGGCGCAAGCGCAGTGACCTAAAATTCAAACTAAGCGGACCAAGCATGGGTCTTTTTCCATCTCCTGGTTCCAAAAATCTATTCACTACACTGGCCCTGGCCCTGATAAGGGACAAAACAGAGATTAAACTGATAGGAATAGTACTTAGTTAATGCTAGTTGCATTGGTGGCAAATTCCATTGCAAGTGTCCAAAATTAGAAGGAAGCGGACAGAGCAAGCTTTTTTCTCTATCTCCCCATGCAAAGATTCAATTCAATACATGTCCCCTGATAGGGGACTTAACAAAGATTAAAATGGTAAGAATAGTAGTTCACACTATTTGTATTGGTGGCACAGTACATTGCGCAGCGCACGCGCAGTGCCCAAAATTGGAAGTGAGAGGACCGACCAATCATCTTTTTCCATCTCCCGGTTGCTAAAATCTATTCGATACACGTCCCCTAATAGGGGACGTAATAGGGATTAAACTGATAGGAATAGTACTACTTAACACACCACTCTTATAGGGTGGCACAGTACATTGCACGGCACATGAGCAGTGCCCCAAATTGGAAGACAGATGACAGACCAACCATCTTTTTCCATCTCCCGGTTCCTAAAATCTATTCCATACACCAGCCCCTAATAGGGGACAAAACAGAGATTAAACTGGTAAGAACAGATTTGACAGCCTCTGTGGAGCTGGGTATTTTTTGGCCGCATCACTGAACGCTCATGCACAATGGCTGTAGGCTCATGGGTCCTTTTGCGGAGGTGACAAACCTGGTCAGTCAAACCCAAGGCAACATCATCGACCTCATCCCATATGCGTTTTTTCTGGAGCGTGCCCTGCGAATAGTGCTGGATCAGGCCGTAGATGAGCATGAAGAGGAAGAGTTGTGGTCACCATCACCACCAGAAGCAGCCTTGTCGTTGTCGATTGCTGGACCTGCGGGAACGCAGAGAGAGGAGTCCGAAGAAGAGGAGTCAGAGGAGGAAGGTGGCTTTGAGGTGGTGGAAGACCAACCACAGCAGGCGTCCTAGCGGGCTTGTTGTTACCTTTCGGGGACCCTTAGTGTTTACATGGCTGGGTGGAGGAAGAGACCTTCAATGACGTCAGTGAGGACAAGGAATGGGACATGGCTAGCTTGGTGTCCAACCTTGTGCAAATGGGGAGTTTGCGGTTGTGCAAATGGACTGTTTGCGGTTGTTTGCGGTGCGTTAAACGGTGAGTTTGGTCTGTCAGAGTTTGGTCTGTCACTGTGAAGTGGGTGTAACCCTTACAGTACCTGATCGATACAACAACATACCCTATTGTATACACACACTGGCTGTTTTAATGCACGTTATTCCAAATAATTTAGGAATGTTAGGTGATTTATGCCCTTTATGGAGTAAAATCCGACTCTACGTCATTTATGTAATTTTCCATGGGAGTTTTGCCATGGATCCCCCTCCGACATGCCACAGTCCAGGTGTTAGTTCCCTTGGAACAACTTTTCCATCACTATTGTGGCCAGAAAGAGTCCCTGTGGGTTTTAAAATTTGCCTGGCTATTGAAGTCTATGGCGGTTCGTCCGGTTCGCCCGCTCGCGAACAGTTGTGGAAGTTCACGTTCGCTGTTTGCGAACGGGAAATTTTATGTTCGCGACATCTCTAGTGATCGGTGACTTTGGATTCCTCACTAAATTTTCTACTGGAAATTATTCTGATTGTCCTGGTATTTCCGACCTTGCTTGCTAACGTCTGATTATTGGCTGATCATTTGGATCCTGATGCAACGTCCTGGTTCTAACCTGCTGACTTGGTAACGGTTCTGATTTTGGTTTACTCTAATTGCTATTCTGTTTTTGACTCCTGCAGTTTTTGACTCTGTCTTTTTGGTACTAATTTGGCTTATATTGGTCTCTCCTGGTTTGACCTGGCTAGTTTGTTCTAACAATTTCTTAAGTGTGGTCTTCATTAGGTATTTTTTGTAGGTCCCTGCACTTATCTAAGAATGGACTGTCATCCAGTTGTGGGCCGTTGCCTAAAGCAGATTGTGCAAGTGGGATGGGAAGTTCAGGGTTCTCTGCTCCCTACTGTGACACTGGACCTTGATATAAAATCTGTTCCATGGTACCCCTACTATGACAAGCCACTTACATTTCAGTGTGTTCCGGAAGCTGTGGGACCTTGGTAAAATGATCGCCAGACATAAACGAAAAACTGTGTCACTGTGATGACAAGGATGGGGTAGTTAATGGAGTTACTTATATTAGAGGGTTTCCCTATAGTCACAAGTGTTGAGCGCGAATATTCGAATAGCGAATTTTTATCGCGAATATCGCAACTTCGATAATTTGCGAACATTGCGAATATAGCGCTATATATTCGCAATTTCAAATATTCATTTTTTGTTTTTTTTTAGTTGTTAATCCTTGTTGCTCTTTGGTTGTCTTCCCACTTCCCAAACTGTTCTTGCCTGTCCGGAGGATTCCTGGCTCCCTGCCCGCTCCAGTTAATGCCTGTTGCCGCTTCTGCCGACTTCCTGTGTGCATTGAGTGTCCCCATCCCAATGGGAACGCCTCCATGCTAAAATGTACTGTCGGATGTGAGAATCACGATCTCACAAATTTGACTAAGTTGTAATCGCAATGCGATTAATATAACCTGAAATACTCTCATTACGATATTCGTTATATTCTAGCAATACAACCATTAGGAACCCAGCTTTAAGTTGAATTCGCAATGCGAACATATACTCACATTGCGAAATCAACTTAGAGCTGAGTTCCTAATGGCTGTATTGCTAGAATATAATGACGATTGAGAATATAGTGCTATATTCGTGAATTTGTGATATTCGTCATCTTCTTTATATCTAGCAATACAACCATTAGGAACTTAGCTCTAAGATCAATTCACAATGCGAGTATATGCTCGCTACGCGAATGAAACAGAGCTGGGTTGCTAATGGTTGTTGCTAGAATATAACGAAGATTGAGAATATAGTGCTATATTCGTGAATTCGTGATATTCGTCATCTTCGTTATATTCTAGCAATACAACCATTAGGAACCCAGCTTTAACTATAATTCGCAATGCGAACATATACTCGCATTGCGAAATCAACATAGAGCTGAGTTCCTAATGGCTGTATTGCTAGAATATAACGAAGATTGAGAATATAGTGCTATATTCTTGATTTGCGAAATATCGCAAAATCGAATATGGCACCTCCCGCTCATCACTAATATTAGTCACTTATGAATCCTTCTGAATCCACTATAGATCTGTCAGAGCATGAGAGCTTTAATGCCCCCCTTTAATTATGAGCACATAGAAAAGTAATAATTCTATGTAAGGCCTCTTTCACACTTGCGTTCTGAGGATCTGGCAGGCACTTCCGTCCCGCCGGATCTGTCAGAACGCAAGTCGCCTGAAAGCATTAGAAGACTGATCAGGATCCTGATCAGTCTTCGAGATGCTTTGAGGTTACTATGGCAGCCAGGACACTATTAAAGTCCTGGTTGCCATAGTAGTAGTGGGGAGCGGGGGAGCGGTATACTTACAGTCCGTGCGGCTCCCGGGGCGCTCCAGAATGACGTCAGAGCGCCCCATGCGCATGGATCACGTGATCCATGCGATCACCTGATCCAAGCGTGTAGGGCGCTCTGACGTCACTCTGAAGCGCCCCGGGAGCCGCACGATGGCAAGTATACTGCTCCCCCGCTCCCCACTACACTTTACCATGGCAACCAGGACTTTAGCGTCCTGGCTGCCATGGTAACCATTGAGAAAAAGCTAAACGTTGGATCCGGCGATGCGCCGAAACGACAATTAGCTTAAGGCCGGATCCGGATTAATGCCTTTCAATGGGCATTAATTCCGGATCCGGCCTTGCGGCAAGTGTTCAGGATTTTTGGCCGGAGCAAAAAGCGCAGCATGCTGCGGTATTTTCTCCGGCCAAACAACGTTCCGGTCCTAAACTGAAGACATCCTGATGCATCCTGAACGGATTTCTCTCCATTCAGAATGCATTGGGATAATCCTGATCAGGATTTTTCCGGCATAGAGACCCGACGACGGATCTCTATGCCGGAAAACAAAAACGCTAGTGTGAAAGATCCCTGTGCCTAATTTCTACCGTCCTTAGAACATCTGCAATGAACTTTTTGCTTCTTATTGTGTATTTTTATCTTTTGTATTATCAAGGAATTATGCCTCTGCCTTCTATACTGGGCACAGAAACAGCATGAGACACATGTGTTATAAGGTCTTCAAGCCATTAGCCATGCTCTGAGCTCTCAGATTGTACTGTGTACACCAAACCAGAATGGTATTGGCAGACATAGCAATATTTTAGCTTGCAGTAACAGACATGCAAATATAGCCGGAGGCTCTGCTCCAGGCACTCACCAACCAAGCAGGGTCACCAGAAACCGGGGGGAGACAGATGCACACTGATAGCACAATCAATAGTGACATGAGTTTTATTTTGACGTGCTTATGAGTTAAGAAACTGTTATTATGAAAGAGTCATGGCTAGAAATTATATTTCAAATGCTCTTTCTTCGCTGTTTGTGTCCTGTAGATAGGTACGTATCTTGGTGGATCTATTATAAATCTCGATGGATGTTACGACGAAGATTCTGGTCCAAACAACACTCAATTAAAATTTGTTAAAGGAGAACTACGTGTAAAATCCTCTTTTCTGAACCATAAGAAAATATAGAAACCTGTTTAATCCTGTGTGTAGATATCACTGAAGACAACATGTTCTGACCGGATTCTGATCCTTCTAGTACCGTTGTAATTATTCAGACCATCTACATCAGTCTCTACATATAAACTATGATAATTCAAGCTAGTAAGGCCTCATGCACACGACCGTTGTTTGTTTCCGCGTCCGTTCCGTTTTTTTTCATGGATAGGATGCTTCCCTATTCATTTCAATTGGTCCGTCAAAAAATGCGGATGGTCAACCGTTTTTGTTCCGCATCCTTGGTCCGTGCTTATATTCCGTCAAAAAAATAGAGCATGTCCTATTTTTTTCACATTTGCTGACAAGGATAGCCATTATTACAATGGATCTTCCAAAAAAACGGATCCGTCAAAGAAAACGGTCCGTCATACCTTTTTTTTAGACAGACGCAAAATTTGCGGATGCAACGGTTGTGTGCATGTAGCCTAAGTATGTGAAAATTAGCAGAGTCATTCCCCCGCACAAAACGTGCCATTAACCCCTTCTACCCCGGGCCAATTTTCGCCCGTCTGCCCAGGCCATTTTTTGCAAATCTGACATGTCACTTTATGTGGTAATAACTTTGGAACACTTTTACTTATCCAAGCCAATCTGAGATTGTTTTCTCATGACACATTATGCTTCATGATACTCATAAATTGGAGTCAATATATTTCACCTTAATTTATGTAAAAATCCCAAATTTACCCAAAATTTAGAAAAATTTGCAATTTTAAAAATTTACATTTCTCTGCTTTTAAAACAGAAAGTGATGTCTCATAAGATATTTATTTCTTAACATTTCCCATATGTTTACTTTATGTTGGCATCATTTTGTAATTGTAATTTTATTTTTTTAGGACATTTGAAAACTTATAATTTTAGAAGCAATTCTAAAAATTTTTAAGAACATTTCCAAACCCCACTTTTTAAGGACCAGTTCAGGTCTAAAGTCACTTTGTAGGGCTTACATAGTGGAAACCCCCCATAAATGACCGCATTTTAGAAACTACACCCCTTTTTACAAACTTTGTTAACCCTTTAGTTTTTCCACAAGTATTAAAGGAAAATGGAGATTAAATTTATAAATTTCACTTTTTTAGCAGATTTTCCATTTTAATCCATTTTTTTCTTTAACACCTCAAGGGTTAACAGCCAAACAAAATTCAATATTTATTACCTTGATTCTGCGGTTTACAGAAACACTCAATATGTGGTTCTAAACTGATGTGAGGGCACACGGCAGGGTGCAGAATGAAAGGAATGCCATATGGTTTTTGGAAGGCAGATTTTGCTGGACTGGTTTTTAGATGCCATGTCCCATTTGAAGCCCCCTCTTCCCCGATGCACCCTTACAGTAGAAACTCCCAAAAAGTGAGCCTATTTTGGAAACTAGGGGATAAGGTGCCAGTTTTATTAGTACTATTTTGGAGTTCATATGATTTTAAATTATTCTATATTACATTTCTTGTGAGGCAAGGTAACCAAAAAGTTTATTTTTTTTTTTTTAACAACATTATTCTGACAGGGTAAATCATGTGCTATTTTTATCGAACAGGTTGTTATGAACGCATTATCAAATATGTCTACTTTGTTTAGTTCTTTGTTTGTTTGTTTCAGTTTTACATAATAAAGCATTTTTTTTTAAAAATATATGTTTTTGTGTCTCTATTTTCTGAACGCCATTTTTTTTTCTACCGATGATCTTGTGCAGGGGCTCGTTTTTTGCAGGATGAGTTGACGTTTTTATAGGTACCATTTTTGGATACATATGATTTTTTGATCATTCATTATTATACTTTATGGGGTAAGGTGACCCAAAAATTGGTAATTTTGGCATAGTTTTTATTTATTTATTTTTACAGCGTTAACCTGAGGGGTTAGGTCATGTGACATTTGTATAGAGCAGATCGTTACGGGCGTGGCAATACCAAATATGTAAACTTTTTCTTATTCATTTAGGTTTTACACAATAATAGCACTTTTGAAACAAAAAAAATGATGCTTTAGCGTCTCCATAGTCTGAGAGCCATAGCTTTTTTAGGATCTCATTTTTTGCAGGATTAGGTGACGGCTTGATTTGTACTTTTTTGGGGTGCATACACCTTTTTGATCACTTGGTGTTGCATTTCTTGTGATGTAAGGTGCCAAAAATGGCTTTTTTTAGACAGTTTTTTTTAGCTCCTTCTTAAAAAAAAAAAAAAAAAAAACCTTAATGCCCCTAGTAACTCCATTGTACTAATCGTAAAAATTTGCTCGGGATTTCGATTTAATTTGGCAGTTCTTTGATGTCTTTCGTGGTTTTCCAGGTCCTATAGAAAAAACATCCTGCGTTCAAGATATCAAAGACTTAGAAAACCCAGAGATGACCTCAGGCCCGGTCTAGCTCTTTCCTGGTTTACCATCAATCACTTGTCCGTAGACACATCCATGTTCTTCTTCTCTGCTGCAAACATCTTCCTAATGGAATAAAGTATGAATAGAGTATGATGTTGGTAGATTAGGGGGAGGCGTTCAGTCAACCTCGGTGGCCACTCTTGTGCTAAAAAGCTGCCAGGTCCCAGCAGGTTGTAGGTTTTCTTCTGCTCGGATTGTCTGTGCACACACACATTAACGAAGAGTAAGCAAACACCTCAGTCCCAGGAGATGTGAGTGGACACATTACAAGATATCAGACCCGGGATTACTTTTCACACTGAAGTGTTAATGGACAAAGCCTGTTCTTCACTATTAGTCTGGTTTCTGAAGGTTATTGGTCTACACTTTGATATTTATGCTGCTGTATGTAACTGTTTGACTGACATGGAGAACTTCTATGCCCTGCAGGCACAATCTGCCACCGCGTTCGGCACTGTTCTCACTGAAGATTTCAGCCAAACTTTGGCACATTTCATGGGAAGGGAAAAACAGATAAAATATACTGTATGTAGAAGAAAAGGACAATGAGCATAGAAACTCCTGCTATAATAAGGCATGCAAATTTGGTCTACAATTGAGTTAAATTTTATCACGATGATACGGCCAATAATAATACAGAAATAATTTTTAGTGGTTCTATACACATCTTAAATTAACTGTCAGAGATTTGTCCATAGGTCGTATCTGGCATTGTATTTCAGACCCATTTACTTGATGATAATCACTTGACCAGGGATGAGATGCAATACCAGACCCAGCCTAAGGATAAAAGTGGCACTGTTCCTGACATCCTATCTGTGGGTACATGGTATAGAGTGGGAGGAACAGGGCAGATTGGTATATAGATTTGAGGGAAAAGATTCAGTATAACTTGTCAATGATTGAAATGCCTGCTATGTCAATGATTAGGAGTCCAGTGGGCAGTCCTAATCAGTGATTGGCAGTCATCCCTGTATGTATGCTTGCACTAAAGACTGCCAGTCAATGAGTCACTCTTCCCAAGTTCTAAGTGTACAGGGTGGGCCATTTATATGGATACACCTTAATAAAATGGGAATGGTTGGTTTTATTAACTTCATGTTTGTGGCACATTAGTATATGTGAGGGAGGAAACTTTTCAAGATGGGTGGTGACCATGGCGGCCATTTTGAAGTCGGCCATTTTGAATCCAACTTTTGTTTTTTCAGTAGGAAGAGGGTCATGTGACACATCAAACTTATTGGGAATTTCACAAGAAAAACAATGGTGTGCTTGGTTTTAACGTAACTTTATTCTTTCATTCGTTATTTACAAGTTTCTTTTTGTTTACAGCCATTGACATGTCGCCGAGGTTAACACGTGAGGAGCGGATAGAAATTGTGTTGATGTCTGGTGAACGCAGTAACCGGGTCATTGCAGCAGATTTCAATGCAAGACACCCTACGAGACCACCCATCTACCATGCTACAGTTAGTAAACTGCTTGCTAAGTTTCGTGAAACTGGTTCAGTGTTGGATTTGCCAAAATGTAGACGCATGAAATCTGTCACTAATGAGAAAACATCAGTGGCTGTCCTAGCTTCATTCAACAAGAGCCCACAGCGTAGCACTCGCCGCATGTCACTGGAGAGTGGCATTAGTCGAACATCCCTTCAGCGGATATTAGCTACTCACAAATGGCACCCTTACAAACTCCAGCTACTGCAGCATCTCAACGAGGATGACCCAGATCGGCGCACTGAATTTGCAGAATGGGCAAAACAAAAATTGGAACAGGACCCTCAGTTTACGTAGAAGATTTTGTTCAGTGATGAGGCAAACTTTTATGTGAATGGTGAAGTTAACAAACAAAACCACCGCTATTGGTCTGACACTAACCCACATTGGATAGATCCCTCCAAGACTGTTGGAACAACAACATTTATGGTATAGTGTGGTATATGGGGTACAAAGATAGTGAAACCTCAAGGCCACTGAATATGCGAAATTGCTACATGATGATGTGTTTCCCTCTTTATGCACTGAAGCTGGCACGTTCCCTGAGTTTTTCCAGCAAGATGGTGCACCACCACATTATGGGTGTCAGGTCCGAGCATTCCTAGATGAACAGTTTCCTGGAAAGTGGATTTGGTCGTCGTGGGCCAGTTAAATGGCCCACAAGGTCTCCCGATCTGACCCCCTTAGACTTTTATCTTTGGGGTCATCTGAAGGCAATTGTCTATGCTGTGAAGATACGAGATGTGCAGCACCTGAAACTACGGATACTGGAAGCCTGTGCTAGCATTTCTCCTGTGGTGTTGCTATTAGTGTGTGAAGAGTGGGAGAAGAGGGTTGCATTGACAATCCAACACAATAGACAGCACATTGAACACATTTTATAAGTGGTCAGAAACTTGTAAATAACTCATTAAAGAATAAAGTTACGTTAAAACCAAGCACACCATTGTTTTTCTTGTGAAATTCCCAATAAGTTTGATGTGTCACATGACCCTCTTCCTATTGAAAAAACAAAAGTTGGATTCAAAATGGCCACCATGGTCACCACCCAACTTGAAAAGTTTCCCCCCTCACATATACTAATGTTCCACAAACAGGAAGTTAATATCACCAACCATTCCCATTTTATTACGGTGTATCCATATAAATGGCCCACACTGTAGAAGGATTTCAATAAATAAGTTGTCTGCTCTATAACATGATGTCTGCAGATCGGATAGCATTCTTATGATGACAGGATCCCTTTAAAAGATATGCATAGGATAAAAAAGTCATAGCTGCTCTCTTTAAAAAAAACAACAACAACAACTTAAAACCTCCAACAGAGTGCAGCATGTTTTATTCACTTCAATGGAGCTAAGCTGCATTACCACCAACAGCCCATGAACAGTTGTGGGGCTATTTCTAGAAGAGAGCTTCCATAAGTTTCTAATGTACAACCCCTTATATTCCCACCAGACGCAGTAGGAGATTAGTTGATGATGCAACAGTTGTCATTATGACTAGAGATGAGCGAATTGAATCCCACAAAGTAGAATTTGATCTAAATTTCAGGGTAAATTCCATTCGCCGCAAAGCCGAATTTCCTCGTGTTTCGTGGTAGCAAATCGATTTAACCTGAAAAAACTAAAAAAATCATACTTATCTCCTCCATTTGCTCGTGACGGGCCGGCCGCCACCATCTTGATTGAAGATCTTGGCCGAAATCCCGTGCGTGGTGAGATATGAAGTCACCATGCCCGGCCGGTGTGACAACATAATTTAGGGCTGAGTGAGATTTCACAACAGATTTCCAAGCAAGATGGCGGCGGCCAGCCTGTCGCAAGCAAATTGAGGAGGTAAGTATGATTTTATTATTTATTTTTTTCTGTAAATTTCACACTGTTTTTACTCTCAGATGCCGCGATCATCAAGCAACATCTGAGGGGTGCAAGGGTCGGGAGCAGCACTATCACAGCTCCCTTTTATTGCACGGATTGTAAAATTCAGCAAAGCAGCAGAATCGAATTTCCCAATACTTCACTCATCTCTAATTATGACCTGCAATAAAGTTGTAAAAGTTCAAGGATAATTTTGTTGCAAATACTGGGGCAAAGGAAAAATGGTCTAGTTGCCTAGAAAAAAAAATTAAATCAATCAAGCTTCAGGGCTCATTTAATTATTTGGGGGGTTCTATTTCTCCATGGGGAGAGAGTGCCTTAATCTGGAATTCTGGAAAGAAGTGAAGCAAATTAGCTCTTAACAAGCTCTGCCTCTAATGCCACCAGATGTAAGTCAGTGTTCAGCTCTTTAAATAGGCTTTGGACATAAAATAAGCCAGCATCTCATCTGCAGAAAGCTGTTTTTGGGTGATTGCCTCTAATTAGTGCAAGATCACTGCCTCTAAATCCACCAGAAGTAAGGCAGCTTTTTAAGTGGAACATGCCAGGACATATTACGTCCTCAAAGTGCTCCAGTTTAAAGATGTGCCAAATTTCACAACTGACGTGCAACATTTGAAGCAATGTACACTAATGCAAACTAAAGCAAAATCTTACATAAAAAAATCCCTCAAGAAAAATTCCCCCCAATAATCTTATTAACATGAAGCCTATGGCTGATGCATGCTACTATATCCTCATTAAGTGGTATATACACTAGACCAGGGGTCCTCAAACTGCGGCCTGCTGAGGAAAATGATCCGGCCCGCCGGGTGTTTTTGCCGTTTCTCACGGCTCAGCAGGGCGCCGCCACCTCCTACCAGTGGAAACGCGAGGGGGCTGCAGCGGATGAAGACAGGGACTGACAGTGTAGAGTGGCAGAGCGCTGTCTGGTCCGCGGTACAGGAACTTTTGTTTCCTGTATCCTGTACCCGTCGGGACTGACAGGAAGTGCTCACTTAGTGTGCGCTTCCTATCCGTCCGGCCAGGTACAGGAAACAAATGCTCCTGTACCGCGGACCTCACAGAGCTCGGCCACGCTACACTAGGAGAGGGGGTGAGTAATGAATGAGCAGTGTGACAAGGTGATGAGGGAGGGACGCTGTGAAAAAGAGTGACGAAAAGGGGGGGCGCTGAGAAATGAGAGTGACAAGGGACGGGTCTGAGAAATGAGAGTGACAAGGGAGGGGGACTAAGAAATGAGAGTGAGAAGAGAGGGAGGGTGCCTGAGAAATGAGAGTGACAAGGGAGGGGGTCTGAGAAATGAGAGTGACAAGGGAGGGGACTAAGAAATGAGAGTGACAAGGGAGGGGGACTGAGAAATGAGAGTGACAAGGGAGAGAGGGGCCATAAGAAATGAGAGTGACAAGGGAGGGAGGGGTCCTGAGAAATGAGAGTGACAAGGGAGGGTCTGAGAAATGAGAGTGACAAGGAAGGGAGGGTCCTGAGAAATGAGAGTGACAAGGGAGGGACCTGAGAAATGAGAGTGACAAGGGAGGGACCTGAGAAATGAGAGTGACAAGGGAGGGAGGGGGCCTGAGAAATGAGAGTGACAAGGGAGGGGTCTGAGAAATGAGAGTGACAAGGGAGGTAGGAGGCTGAGAAATGAGAGTTACAAGGGAGGGGGCCTGAGAAATGAGAGTGACAAGGGAGAAATGAGAGTGACAAGGGAGGGGGGAATGAGAGTGACAAGGGAGGGAGGGTTCTGAGAAATGAGAGTGACAAGGGAGGGAGGGGGGAATGAGAGTGACAAGGGAGGGGGGGTGAGAAAGAGAGTGACAAGGGAGGGGGGGAATAATTCCCATTGAAATACTGGTAAATATATATAATTGCTCATAGTTAAACTATAGTCCTGCCCTCCAACGGTCTGAGGGACCGTGAATTGGCCCCCTGTTTAAAAAGTTTGAGGACCCCTGCACTAGACCCTTCCATCAGTGGCATAGTTCAGTAAAGCCCCCCATGTATACCTCCAACAGATGGCTCAAATGTGATGGGAAGAGACGTTATAATATCGATTCTGCCTCCTCCTTAAGGTCCCACCCACTTGATAGTCAGAGAAATATGTATTCTTTAGAGATGTTACAGTACAAATTAAAGGCGTTTTCTGAGAGTTTTATATTAATGGCCCAATCCTCAGGATAGATCATTGATATCTCATGTGTGGTGGTCCAACTCCCTGCACCCCCATTGCTCAGCTGTTTGAAGAGGTTGTGGCACTCACGACCTCTTCTTAGGCCAGTGATATCATGTTCATCGGTCACGTGGCCTATGTGCAGCTCTGCTCAATTCAAATGAATGGGCCTAAACTGCAATACGAAGCACAGCCACTATAAAATGAATTCCACTATGCTTGGGATGCTGTGAGGAGGCCACAGTGCTCACCGGAGCTTTTTGGCCTTTTCAAACACCTGATCAGTGGTGGTGTAGGATGTTGGACTACCACCAATAAGACATTGGTGGTCTCTCCGGAGGATAGGCCATCATCGATATTGAACTCCCGGAAGACCCTTTTAATGACTGTTATAATGTCAATGAAGCTTAGACATAGGAATTAAAGTCCATTTTTATCCATTTCTTGTGTTATCTAGTTACTATAATTTTCAACAAATGCATCACATCAAAATATCCACCTTTGTATGAGTCTCACAATGAAAGTCTCAAGATATTAGATCTATAAGATGTGGGCTATATAGTTCTGTAGAGAGATGGTAAAACATACAGATATAAAGGTAACTGGTAGAATATAAGGATCAGGCTCCACTGCATTATTTGATTTACTTTTACCATTTTCAACTTTTTTTCACCCAGTGGAGAAGAGATTGGAAAGTTCAGATGTGTCAGCCCTCGGAATATGTTCTATAGCCTCTGAAGTCAGAGACAAATTAATATCAAGCTGTGAAGAACATTTCCTTGGTTCTGGCGCAAAATACATTACTGAATAAATTTCTGAAACTGCTACCCAGCGGATGAATCGGCCACATTTTGCACAGTATCATTATGTTTTTTTCAGAAATACTGCAATTTTTCAAGGATAAAACTGAATGCGTTCAACCTATCTTTTCAAACAGTCACATCTAATAAGTGAAATATGTTGTATTTGTGTCCTAAAGTGCCAGGAACAGTGTATCGTCACTTCCCATTGAATCTGGGAACAGAGAGAAGTGCAAAATGCTCTGTTCTACTGTGTAAGAAATAAAACTTGTTCTGGTGGTTTTGTGTTAGGTGACCGAGTTTATATACAGTATATGTGGAATAAAATTGGTAGACTGGATCAACTAGGTGGTATTTCTTTTTGACCTACCTATTACAATCAAAGACTGAAAAGGGATAATGTGGCCATCAAGAGGAACAATAATAAAGTAACAACAAGCTTCTTAAACTATGATACTACCTGTCGTTGTTATTAAAACACAGGTGGAGAGGAAAATTAGACAGGAGTGGTAATATGTGATTTATGTAAGTTGGATCTCCTCCGGAAGGAAATTTTTTTCTTTAGTTCCTCCTCTAAAGTCCTGCACTGTCTACAGATGGGTCTCCGGTTTGGCTGATTTTCTTTGTCATGTTTCTGAGCCTATGCCAGCTGGATCTCCACAGGAAAAAAAACTTTAATTTCCAAAAATATCTGATTTAAGACAAAATCTACTCATTTTGTTATTATTTTAACACTGGGTTCATGTATTCCAACTATTGGTAAGGTACCAGTACAACAAACATTTGGAGATCTGAAAGCACGGGCTGTGGTTGTTTCTATCTCAGTGTTATACTGGTTAAGGAGAAAAATGAAACCAAATATTTAATTTTGTCATTTACTTCAAAAACTGGTGTGGTCCAGACATTAGTCTATTATTGCTGGGTAGGCCCCAGTAAGAAAGTTTGACAGCATAAAAGATTAATCTCCTGATGTATTGAAACCACAGTAAAAATCATATGACTCCTTCATGACTAATGAAGAAGCAAACACTGCCTGTGGTTGGCGATAGTCCTCTTCCTTTGTCCATGGAAGTTATGAACTTGCAAAGGGTTCCTTCTTTTCTATCCATAGGCAAATATTTGATAAAAAAATGTTCCAAGGTCATACTTCCACAAGGTGTGGGAGGATATTGAATCTTAAAGCAATTCTGACGGACAATCCTCTTTTCTATGGTTCATGTAGTGTCCCACTGCAAAGCCTTTTATGTATTTGTGCTGCTCAAGGAGTTAATAGGCCGTATTTACATCTACCACTAGATGAGGTTGTTGTCACCCTCTCTATACATAGAGGAGGGGTTAGGACAGATCAGTTTAGTTCAACATATGTGCGACTATGAGCACAGATAAATGAGCACAGTGAGCACAGTGGTAGAGCTGAGAAAAAAGCCAGCTGTGGATAAGGTACCAGCCACGTCAAGACAAGAAAAAGCCCAAAAAGTAAGCCAGATATAAAGAGGAGATGCAGAAAGAAGTTCTTTGGAGAAATGATGTCTGAAAAAGACCACTGTGTCTCTATAGCCATGTGTTTAAGGAGATTCAATTATTACAGTGTTTAGACTCACTTGAGGAGCAGATTGGCCATCTGCTTAAGATATCCACATTCTGCAAAGGACATTGTGGAAGCTTACATTGTAAAAAACAAAAAAAAAAAAAACATTTGGGTCCACCCGGTGGTTGCATTGCACAAGGAGAAGTGTTACACCTCATTCCTGGAAGCTTGTGTAAGATTTAGTTATAGAAGTGCACTGTGAGGAGAATTGCTTTAAAGAGACATCTTGGTTTATTAACTACCTTTGCAGCCATGTAACTATGGAATGTGTATTTGTGTAATATCTGCCAGTCCATCCACGATTAGAACTGTGAATGACATGCTTACATAGAATATTTTGTAAGAAAAAAATATTTTACTACTAAATTGCCTTATTAATGCCTCCTCCAACACTGCACAGGACCTTGCCTTGGACCTCAGCATTCATTACTATCAAACGCACTCCAAACCACCATCAGGCAGGAGAAACCCAAGACCATGGTGTTCCCTGAAAGGAAGACAGATGTGCCCTTCTCATCAGTGCACTGTCCAGGGGAACATCAGAGTGAATACTGACTACAACCAGCTTCTTGCTAGTATCACTTCAATCCTCCCCTCCGCTTTCTCTTCCTGTGTCGTTGCATATGGTCTATGTGAAGCTGCAAAGGCATGCAACTTTTCTACAAGAACAACATTAACGAATATGGAGAATAATGTCAGCTAGAAAGACTCAGTATGAAAAAGGAAAAGTTAACAAGATCTAGGCCCTGCTGTTCAGCCCTCAATGGTAGGAAATGGTCTCATGCACCAACGTGGCAACAGTCTTGGTGAGATCCTATATTCGCTATTTAAGCCCTAACATTTTAGACAAGGTATGAATAACTAGGTTCCTAGTTGAGAAGTAGGTTATAAAAAAAGCAAATATCTGATGTGAGTGCCCCTGGGCAATACCAGAGCTTTTATTGTACGTTCCCCGACATGACCTGATATGCATATAATGTTCTGTGCTACGAGGCCATATGTGCATCAGCAAACATTATGTGTAAAGTAAATTGAACCAGGGCTGATAATTAGGCGCTAAGGAAATGATTGCAGACTTGGGAGAGTTAATCATCTGTAGTCAACCACTCTCCATTTCCTCTGAAGCACTTAAGCGCACCATAAAATCCAATGTCATCCCAGTAAACATTTAGCAAAAATTTCCTTTGAATGGAGACAACAAAAAAATATGATCCAAAACTGAAGCTTATCACAATCCTTATTGGCAGATCCTGCCGTAAAATCACATTTTTCAGCCTGAAGAAAGACTTCATTTTTGCTTAATGTGACTCTCGGTCTTGTGTGAATTGCTTAAATCTTTGCAGATCCTGCTGTCTTTTATCGGCCTTATTTCAACATTAGAAAGAGATTTTTTTGCAGTGTTTTTCTTTTTTTCTTTTTATGCAACATTCAGCGCTTTCTGAATGACTCTTTTGTACATTCTTTTAAATAATTTGGTAAAGAATAAAAATAAGCCATAAAATACCAATAAAAATTATGCTCAGTTCTCCGAACAACAAAACTACTCAAGGTCGAACATTTTTTGCTTTACACTTCCTTAGCGTACAACTGTTAGGAATATAAATTGCACTTGTTACATAGCGTAGGATGAAGTGATGCTTCAATAAATGAATATACATATAATAAAACAAGTATAAGCTCCTATGTGCAGCAGTAAAATTATATTCAGAAAGATTATATTGCTCCTAGGGTGACAAAATATTTATGTTAATGTACACACAATGTATTATTCACATCAATCGCCATTTGCAGTGGGGCCCACAATTAAATTTCCCTACTTCACAAATGATAAAGTTCCTGGGCCCTATTGCAAAATTTATAATAAGGTCCCCAATTTACAATGTACCATTTTTGATAACAATGTCTTCCTATGTGGCAGAGGGGCATTTGGACACTTTGGACACCAGAGCATAGGTGCAGTTGTTACCTTTACATCCATGCTACTGGCTTTGAGGGATATAGTCCAAGTCGCTTAGCCTATTAGCTGGGGTGCACCTGCACTTTCTGTAGATACAGTCTTACAACAATGAAATATTGGGCTTGTTTCCCACTTAAAAGAGGTCTCCATGAAATGGCAAGTGGACTTCTTGGAGTGTAAGAAACCTATTCAGTATATTTAAGGACAGTGGGGTGTGAAGACACCAGATTACGTGGAACAATCTCACACATGCTCCATGTACTGTGGATGCTCTCCCTGGTTGAACCAAACATTCAAGTGTTGTAAAGAAACAGTTCTCCACTGACCCACTGAGCTGCCCTATTACAGGTCCATATTTCATAGCTCCAGAGTGCTGTCATCTGGTTGTTCCAATCAGGGTCCTTTGAAGCCAATATGTTACATACTTCTTGTCATGGCCAGGAAAGATGAGGGAGCAGAAACCAGGTATGATAGTTCTACTGCAGGTGCTCATGAAGCATTGTAGATGGCGATCGTAGGGGGACTTATGGTTCTTATTCCTCAAGAGACTTGCAGCTAGCACTCGTAAAGGTATGCTGCTACCTTTTCTGGTGCTCACTAGTGATGAGCGGCAGGGGCAATATTCGAATTCGTGATATTTCGCGAATATTTGGGCGAATATTCGCCATATATTCGAAAATTCGCAAATTCGTAATCTCCAGACATTATTTTCTTGTTTGCGAAAATTCGCATAAAATATTCGCATAAATTAGCATAAAAAACCGCATACATTAGCATAAAAATTCGCATAAACTGGCATTTAAAAGATACCTTTAAATACCAGCTTATGCGAACTTTTATGCTAATTTATGCGATTTTTATGTTAATTTATGCGAATTTATATGCAATTTTCGCAAACAAGAAAATAATGACATTATTCTTGCATGCGAAAATTTGCATATAAAAAATTCGCATAAAGCGAATATTCGCAATTGCGAATATATTTAGCGATATTATAAATATTCGCGAATTCTCGAAGTGCTGATATTCGCGATTAAAATTCGCAATTCGAAAATTCGTGATCAACACTAGTGCTCACTGGGCAATCCATGGCTGATTCTCTCGGGGGCATAAGAGACGGTGCAGATTTTGGGGCTTTTCAGCTAGTCCATATGTGAGACACAATGGTATGGCGGCATTTGGAATGCTCTACGGCTAGTATTCATAATGAGACTGCAGTACAGCACTGTTGGAAAGGTTCTGCAACTGTTTTAGGGCACTATGGTTGACACTGTTTTGGGGGTCCACTAGTGTATTGTAGATTTTACAGGTTAGAGGAAATTGTATGGGATAATTATGGCCAACGCTACAGGGGCACCATTAATTTGGGGGATATTTTGACTTGGCTTACCATATGATCATTTCACACCCCTGAAACCTATCTAGTAGCTTAGATGTACAGTACATCTTATTGACTATGGGGCTTGACTATACTGTACACACACAAGGTTTATAGACATAGAGAAGGAAGGTGTATGCATACCTGTGTACCGGTGAGTATATAAAGATAATCCTTCATATGTTTTCTAAAGCAAAATTTCTCTAAGCAATATAACAAGTCACATAAAAAAAACAGCAAAACATGGACCAGACCTACCTGTCTGCGCAGATCCCGTGTCTTTTTGGTCATCTTATCAATAGCAATGTTTAACGGGTCACCTTTTTCTTTCCTTCCAGTCTAAGAAAAGGAAGCAAAGATACATTTTAGTAAAATGTCTTCATCATCATCCCAAATTTGCATGCTGCAACCCAACCTTACATGCATTGACCATGCATTAATTTCTAAAATAAATGTATGCAGCACATAGAGATAAACATGTTCCTTCTTTTGGAACAGAAGACTCTTTTACCAGTTAGAAATCAGTACTGTAATTTAAGATTATTCTCCTCTTTCTCTGCACAAAAAGGGAAAATATATTTCATCTTCTCTGATTACCAAAAGTATCATATTGTATTACACAGAAAGGCTAACCTCACCAGTGTTTCAATGTTGAATCTTTATTTCAATGACCTAGTTTTATAGGTCGAGGAATTTCTGAAAGTGATCATTAAGAGCAGATTGCTCGGAACTAAGAGTCAAGTTATGGCTGGATGAGGTTTGTCTAGCATTCACAGACTGCCCATATGGTAAAATCACACAAAACAAATAAGCAGCTCAAAAATGAGATGCAAGTAAGTGTAAAAGAACTTTGAAACATTAAAGAGGAACTTTTAATCAACGTGTTTTAAAAACGTTATGCCAAAAGAGAACATTCAAGAAAAGCCAAGCTACAGCTAAGGGCTAAACAAATGGTTCTATGTCCCATCAATCGGTTATAGCTAAGTAATTTGCATACAATATGAGTAGAAGCAATATAACACTAGCAGGTCTCGTGCTGTAGAGGTGAGCGAACAGATTCCTTCTGAAAACATTTGGCTTTTTCAGGATCATGATTACTTCAGGTTCATGGGATTCATTGGGGTAGAATTTTTCCAGAGAAAGGTATTTAAAGCCATTTCAGTTTAAGTAGCATTGATTCACTTTGAGCAAAATGCCATAAGCTAAAATGAAGAAATAAACTCAGGGTTAAAGGGACTTTCAGGAACCAATGGGTCCAGAAAATCCACCTTCATTACACAGATCAGATATATAGGAAAAAAGTCAAGTGATGCTCCCCTTTTCCTGGTTTTGCTGATGTCACATACTTTACCAGGTTTTTGGACTGTGACATCACTTACGCTGTGGATGCAGCCAGAACTATAGTTCTGGCCTTGTCCACTGCTGATGTTACGTCTAATCCATAGTCCAGACCTGAAAACTGGCAAGCATGTGACGTCGGCAGAAGTATTAATTTCAGAAGTAAAGCAGCATGTGATTGGGTTCCCAGGAGTCTAATCTATGCAAATACAAAGCGATATGAATATTACAAGCTTTCTCCTACAGGCATGATTTCACAGATTCAGGCCTTATTCACAGATTCAGACCCATGGCACCCACAAAGAGGAGAGTTACAATCATGCCAAATCAGTATTGATTTCACCCAGCAGTGCCACAGGCCTCATTTATTACTAATTCAGGAGGACCATGGCACCCGCAAAAAGGAGAGCAGTCCCTTGACAGCCACACAGGCCTTAGGTTAACCTGCAGTGGAACAAGCCATTATCATTTATGTAGGCCCCTGACACACAGACAGAGGAGACGTCATTTGACCGTAACAAGAGTTTAAAGTCTCCCACCAAGACAGCAAGCAACTAAACAAAATATAGGCCCCTGACACCCACGGCAATGGAGCGGTCATTTGACAGTAAAAAGATTTTAATATCTCCCACCAAGACAACAAATGATTAAACGACATATAGGCCCCTGGAACCTAAACAATGGGGTAGTCATTTGACAGTAAAAAGAGTTAAATGTCTCCCACCAAGACAGCAAGCAATTAAACGAAATATAGGCTCCTGACACCCAGACAAAGTAGAGGTCTTTCAACATTAAAAAGAGGATAATGTCACCCACCAAAGCAACAGGCGATTATCTGAAATGTAGGCCCCTGGCACCCAGACAGAGGAGAAAGGTCCCATAGCAGCAAAAGAGGCATCATGTTACCCACCAAGGGAACAGGCCAGGATATGAGCTGAGCACTGCGATTGGCCAGTGCTCAAGCCTGGGAGAAGGAGACGCCCAAGTCAAATGAGGATGTCTCCTCATTAGGCAAAACTAGCAGGAGCGCGTGCGCCGGTAACGGGGGCTACAGCGGGCGAACGGAGCGGCACCCAGGGATACAAGTAAGTGCAGGGACATCCCTGAGTGCCGCTCTGCATGTACATACTGTGGGGAGTCGCTCTGGTAGGTAGCAGTGCGGGTGCAGTATAGAGGCAAAACAAGAAGTCCAGAAAGTGCAATAAACAGTGTTTTATTCACACTTGCACAAAATAAACGATAAACAGTCTCTTGGTGTTAATTCACACTCAGCAAACACAAAAAAGCAAAACCAAAGAGTCCAAAACCAGGTTCAGTCACCTGTGAGATGGTTAGGTGCGCGTTCGCACCTGGCGGTCGGCCCAGCCGCAGGGTAATCCACCTTCAGGCTTCCAGGACGACTGCACGACTCCCTGCTGAGCTCATCCTTCCAGCCCAGAGAGCAACACAACACTAGCAGCAGCTCCAGGACAATCACAGCCACACCTGCTGATGTGGCTGCCTTTAAAAGCCCGGCAAAGTCCGGCCTGGACCGTGGGGAGTAGGCACCCACCCAACTCTTTGCCTACTCCCAGTAAGAGCCGGCCCGGATTGGCTTTGCAGCCAAACTAACTATCAATGTCAAGCAGCACTAGCTGCTGCTGACACATAAAACCCGGCTCTCACCTCACCGAGGCCAGGAACCTCGGTGACACGTATCTTCCGTCCATGACGGCACCTTGCGCCCTCTTACATACCTCCCCCTTTGTTCAACCCCGACAGGGTGAACACACGCCAAACACTGTACTCGAGACAGTGCATCCGCATTTCCTTGCAAGCGGCCTGCCCTGTGTTCCACTGTGAACTTGAAGTTCTGCAGAGACAAGAACCATCTGGTGACCCGAGCATTCCTGTCTTTCGCCTGGCACATCCACTTTAGAGGGGAATGGTCGGTCACCAGACGGAACTTTCTCCCTAGCAGATAATAGCGGAGAGACTCTAGTGCCCACTTGATGGCCAGGCACTCCTCTCCACTATACTGTACCTGGTTTCAGCTGGGGTGAGTTTGCGACTCAGGAAAACCACGGGATGCTCCTCCCATTGATTTCCTGAGAGAGTACAGCCCCGAGGCCCACTTCAGAGGCATCGGTCTGTACCACAAACTCTCTCCTGAAGTCGGGCGTCACCAAAACCGGGGACCCACACAGGGCCGACTTCAGAGCAGAGAAAGCCTTATCCGCCTGCTCATTCCACTGGATCGACACTGACCTGCGTCCCTTTAAAAGGCTTGTCAATGGAGCAGCAATTGTAGCGAGTTGGGAATAAACCTCATGTAGTATCCCACCATGCCCAGGAATGATTTTACTTGCCGCGTAGTGACAGGTCGGGGCCAATTCTTAATTGCCTCAATTTTGTTTACCTGAGGTTTGACCACCCCCGCCCAATGACATACCCTAGGTATTTGGTCTCTTCTAACCCTACCACACACTTTTTTGGGTTAGCAGTTAAGCCAGCTTTCCTAAGGGAGTCCACTACGGCCTGTACCTTCGGTAGGTGACTCTCCCAGTCGGTGCTATGGACAATGATATCATCCAGATACGCTGAGGCGCACTGCCGATGTGGACGAAGCACAATATCCATAAGCCTTGAAACGTGGCGGGGCGCCATGTAGACCAAAGGGTAATACCTTGTACTGATACAACCCCTCCGGTGTGATAAAAGCAGTTTTTTCCTTGGCAGCCTCCGTTAAGGGTACCTGCCAGTACCCTTTGGTGAGGTCCAAGACAGAAAAATACCTGGCTTGGCCCAATTTTTCAATGAGCTCATCCACCCTCGGCATGGGATATGCGCCAAACTTGGACACCTCATTCAGCTTATGGAAATCGTTACAGAACCTCAATGTCCCGTCCGGCTTGGGTATTAAGACTATCGGACTGGCCCAATCACTTTTTGACTCTCGATGACACCTAACTGGAGCATCAGCTGCACTTCCTTCACAATGGCTTGTCGCCGAGCCTCGGGTACCCGATACGGCTTTAACCGGACTTTGGCCTGAGGCTCAGTGATAATGTCATGCTGGATTAGGATGTGCGCCCAGGGAGGTCCGAGAACACATCCGTGTTCCGACTAATGAACTCCTTAACTTCCTGGACCTGTTTGGAGGATAGGCTATCTGAAATTTTTACGGTGGCTGCTGCTTCCCGGACTTCGAGGTGAGGGGCTGGATCCTTCTCACCTAGAAGCCCTGGCCGGGGGCTGTCATCGCTGGACGAGTTCCTATCCTTCCATGGCTTCAGCAAATTCACATGATACACCTGCTCCGGCTTCCGCCGCCCTGGCTGGTGCACCTTGTAATTTACTTCCCCACTTTCTCGAGCACTTCATAGGGCCCCTGCCACCTAGCTAGAAATTTGCTGTCAAGGGTGGGTACCAGAACTAAAACTCGGTCTCCGGGATTAAAGTCTCGCACTCGAGCCTGACGATTATAGACTCTACTTTGGGCCTGTTGTGCTGCCTCCATATGCTCCCCGACCAGCGGTAACACCCTCTCCATAACGCTCCTGCATCTGGGTAACATATTCAACTACGCTTTTGTGGGGACGGGCTGTTGTTCCCACGCTTCCTTAGCGATGTCCAACAGGCCCCGTGGGCGTCTGCCATAAAGCAGTTCGAAGGGCGAGAACCCAGTAGAGGCCTGGGGCACTCTCGCACTGCAAACATGAGATAGGGCAGAAGCAGATCCCAGTCCTTCCCATCTCGGACACCACCCTTTTAGCATATTTTTAAAGTTTGGTTAAACCTTTCCACAAGGCCGTCCGCTTATGGATGGTAAACGGACGTCCGCAATTGCTTTATATGCAACAGTTTACACAATTCCTCATAATCTTAGACATAAAAGGGGTCCCTTGGTCCGTCAGAACCTCCTTAGGTAGGCCCACCCGGTAAACATCTCCATTAACTCCTTTGCAATGAGCCTAGCCGATGTGTGTCGCAGAGGCACCGCCTCTGGATATCGAGTAGCATAGTCCAGAATCACCAGGATATGTTGGTGACCCCTAGCAGACTCTCGGTACGGGTCCGACCAGATCCATGGCAATACGCTCGAATGGGACCTCAATTATTGGGAGAGGGACCAGGGGACTTCTGTAATGCGGCTGGGGGCTATTTACCTGACAGGTCGGACAGGACTTACAGAACTCCTCTACTTCCTTAAACAAACCGGGCCAGTAAAATCGCTGTAGTACGCGGTCCTGCGTTTTCTGCCACCCCATGTGTCCCCAAGAACATGTTGGTGGGCAAGCTCCATAACAAGCTTGCGATATGCGGTGGGCACCACCAACTGTTCAACTGGCTCACCTCGGATTTGGTTCACCCGATACAACATATCCTGAAGAATAATAAATCGTGGAAACATTAATTCAGCCCCAGGTTTCTGGGGTTTACCGTCAATCATTACAACACTTTCCCAGGCCCTGGTTAGGGTTTGGTCCCGGTGTTGTGCGGTCCCAAAATTTTCCCCGGAGACATTGAGGTCTGCCAACTCAGGTCCCGGTGGCAAGTCCTCCGTGTCTCCCACCATTACACTCAGTGGGGTTGTCTCCCTCTACCGCTGGAGCAGTGGTCACCCCTACTGCTGGCCCTTCAGATTCGGGCTCCCAGGGTTCTGGCCTTCCAGTGGTATCAGGCCACTCTACTAGGGTTACCCCTGTCTCGGGCCCATCAGACACTTTTATAGCCGGCCACAGCGCCGGGAAACCTGGGAAGTCCCTCCCAAGTATCAGTTCATGTGGGAGTTTGGTAGCGACAGCCACCTCGTGGGTCCACTTACCAGCAGCTGTGGACAAAGTCACTAATGCAGTGGGGTAGTCTTTTAAGTCTCCGTGGATGCATAGGACCCTGACTTTACGGCCGGTATACTCCGCAGGCCGTACTAGGGCAGCTCTACCAGGGAGACTAAACTCCCGGAGTCCAGCAGGGCCACCGCCAGAGAATCTCCCACCTCTACCTGACACAGGTGGTTATTGTCCTGCCCTCACGGGTGCCAGTTGCACACAGCTTCCGGGCATACAGGGAGTGGCGATACCCGTAGTTCACATCCATCGGCTCACCCTGATGCGGACAGTCGGCCCTGATGTGGCCTGGCTCCTGACACCTCCAGCATACCACGGGAGGCGGATCCGCAGGGGATACATTCCGTGCAGGTCTCTCTGTCGCCGGTCGTCGGAACTGGGGTGGAGGCCTCCGGGTTTGACTGGCCCCTTCCCAGCAAGACCCCCTGCAGGTTTCTGGTGGCCTCGTAACGCTCCACCAGGTCGACCATCTCCAGGGCACTTACCGGAGACGCCTGGCCGACCCAGTGCTGGAGGGGATAAGGCAGGGCCCTCCAAAAGATGTCCGCCAACAGTCGATCCAGCATGGCAGTGGGACTTAGTAGATCAGGCTGCAGCCACTTTTGCAGCCTGTGCAGCAGATCGTAGTACTGCGGCCTAGCAGGTTCAGTCGCTTTAAAGTCCCACTGGTGGACCAGCACGTTCACCCCCAGTCTGGCTAGGATCTCTCCTTTCACGATGTCATAATCGGCCGCTTGGTCGTCCGACAAGTCGAAAACACCTGCTGGGGTCCGGAAGCCAGGAACGGAGCGACCACCTCAGCCCACTGGTCACGGGCAGCTTCTCCTCACGGCCACTTTTTCGAAGACTGCCAGGTAGGTCTCGGCATCATCCTCGGGGTCATCTTGGGAATTGCTGCACGGACCGCTTTCCGGGCATCATGGGCACGGTGAGAGGCTCCAGTCGCTTGCAAAGCCATTACATGTTGCAACAGCAGCTGGTTTGTCTCCTGCTGCTGCTTGTTGGCCTCCCGCTGCTGTAAATTGGCCTCCACGAGAGCCTTTACAACTGCCTCCATCTCATCAGAGTTCACGTGTTGAAACTTTGCCGGCTTGACATATGACATTCACTTTGGGAAAAAACTTCGGCGTTACGCCAGCCTCACTGCGCATGCCCGCATCCGACACCAAATGTGGGAGTCGCTCTGGTAGGTAGCAGTGCGGGTGCAGTATAGAGGCAAAACAAGAAGTCCAGAAAGTGCAATAAACAGTGTTTTATTCACACTTGCACAAAATAAACGATAAACAGTCTCTTGGTGTTAATTCACACTCAGCAAACACAAAAAGCAAAACCAAAGAGTCCAAAACCAGGTTCAGTCACCTGTGAGATGGTTAGGTGCGCGTTCGCACCTGGCGGTCGGCCCAGCCGCAGGGTAATCCACCTTCAGGCTTCCAGGACGACTGCACGACTCCTTGCTGAGCTCATCCTTCCAGCCCAGAGAGCAACACAACACTAGCAGCAGCTCCAGGACAATCACAGCCACACCTGCTGATGTGGCTGCCTTTAAAAGCCCGGCAAAGTCCGGCCTGGACCGTGGGGAGTAGGCACCCACCCAACTCTTTGCCTACTCCCAGTAAGAGCCGGCCCGGATTGGCTTTGCAGCCAAACTAACTATCAATGTCAAGCAGCACTAGCTGCTGCTGACACATAAAACCCGGCTCTCACCTCACCGAGGCCAGGAACCTCGGTGACACGTATCTTCCGTCCATGACGGCACCTTGCGCCCTCTTACAATACCTTTCACTAACAAACTTTGGACAGGTGAAAGGTCCTCTTTAAGACCCAGCACCCAGACAAAGGAGAGAGGTCCAATAGCAGCAAAACAGGCATCATGTTACCCACCAATGGAACAGGCCGCTTTCAGTTATTTAGGCCCGAGCACCCAGACAGAGGAGAGAGGTCCCATAGCAACAGAACAGGTATCATATTACCCACCAATGGAAGAGGCCACTTTCAGTTATTTAGGCCCCTGACACTCAGACAGAGGAGAGGTCACTTGACAGCAAAAAGATGTTAATGTCACTCACCAAAGCAGCAGGCGATTAGCTGAAATGTAGGCCCCTGGCACCCAGACAGAGGAGACGTTCATTCAACTTGGTGTTGCCCCCAAAATAATGGTACAAAAAAAACAGAGGATTCAATAATGAAGTGCCGTGGAGTACAAGAATGTATGGTTGAGGGTGAGGCAGTTAAAAATGTCTATTCTGCACAAGGGATGGACAGGTCCTGTAGGTACCATGTCTGGTTAATTTTTATGAACGTCAGCTTGTCCATGTTGGCTGTGGACAGGCGCCGCATTTGTTTGTAATGACGCCCCCTGCCGTGCTAAATACACGTTCAGACAATACACTGGCCACAGGGCAGGCCAGAATCTCCAAGGCATAAAGGGCTAGCTCTGGCCATATGGACAATTTGGAGACCCAGAAGTTGAATGTGGCTGTACCATCAGTCAGTATGTGGAGGCGTGTGCACACGTACTGTTCCACCATGTTGTTGAAATGCTGACTCCTGTTAACAGGTTCCGTATTAGCTAGTGGTGCAATTAGCTGCGGCGCTGTGACAAAACTCTTCCACATCTCGGCCATGCTAACCCTTCCTTCAGAGTAGCTGGCCGTGACACAGCTGCGTTGGCGACCTCTTGCTCCTCCTCTGCCTTCGCCTTGTGCTTCCACTTGTTAGTTGGGAATGCTCTCAGGAGCGCATTACCAGCGTGCGCTTGTACTCGTGCATTTTCCTATCATGCTCCAGGTTGGGAATTAAGGTGGGCACGTTGTCTTTGTACCGGGGATCCAGCAGGGTGGCCACCCAGTAGTCAGCACACGTTAAATGTGGGCAACTCTGCTGTTGTTGCGCAGGCACTGCAGCATGTAGTCGCTCATGTGTGCCAGGCTGCCCAGAGGTAAGGACAAGCTGTCCTCTGTGGGAGGCGTATCGTCATCGTCCTCCGTTTCCTCCCAGCCACGCACCAGTGATGGGCCCGAGCTGCGTTGGGTGCCACCCCACTGTGAACATGCTTCATCCTCATCCTCCTCCACCTCCTTCTCATCCTCGTCCTCCAGTAGCGGTCCCTGGCTGGCCAATGCCAGGGACAGGGCTGGGGCTGGCCTCTGCTGTTGCAAAAGACCTCCCTCTGAACCACTTCTAAAAGACTAGCCTGAAAGTGTTAGAAATGACCCCTCTTCCTCCTCCTCCTCCTCTTCCTGGGCCACATCCTCTTCCATCATCGCCCTAAGTGTTTTCTCAAGGAGACATAGAAGTGGGTATTGTAACGCTGATAACGGCGTCATCACCACTGGCGATGTTGGTGGAGTACTCGAAAAAGCGCAACAGGCACACAGGTCTCGCATGGAGGCCCAGTCATTGGTGGTGAAGTGGTGCTGTTCCGCAGTGTGACTGACCCGTGCATGCTGAAGCTGAAACTCCACTATGGCCTGCTGCTGCTCGCACAGTCTCTCCAGCATGTGCAAGGTGGAGTTCCACCTGGTGGGCACGTCGCATATGAGGCATTGAGCAGGAAGGCCAAAGTTACGCTGTAGCACAGACAGGAGAGCAGCGGCAGGATGAGAACCCCGGAAGCGCGCACAGACGGACCACACTGTATGCAGCAGCTCTGAAATGTCGGGGTAGTTGTGAATGAATTTCTGCACCACCAAATTCAGCACATGCGCCAGGCAAGAGATGTGCTTCAAACCGTCTAGTCCCAGAGCTGCAACTGGATTTCGCCCATTATCACACACCACTTGGCCGGGCTTGAGGCTCAACGGCAGCAACCACTCACCGGTCTGTTGTTCTATACCCTGCCACAACTCCTGCGCGGTGTGGGGCCTGTCCCCCAAACACATGAGTTTCAGAACGGCCTGTTGACGTTTACCCCAGGCTGTGCTGAAGTTGGTGGTGAAGGTCTCTGGCTGACCGTATGAGAAGGTGGAAGAAGAGGAGGAGAAAGCCGAGTAGGAGGAGGCGGCAACAGGAGGCAAAGAATGATGCCCTGCGATTCTTGGCGGCGAAAGGACGTGCGCCAAACAGCTCTCCGCCTGGGGCCCAGCCGCCAATACAGGACACACTTTTAAGGACAGAAATACACTTGGAGATGCACAATAGCGTGTGCAAATATAGAGGATTACGCTTTCAGCACTTGTATTTAAATCTTGAGTGTAATTTACCCTTTTACGGACAGAAATACACTTGGAGATGCACAGTAGCGTGTGCGAATATAGAGGATTTATTTTTGAGGCCTTGAATTTAGACGCTGGCACGCTGAATGTAATATACTCTATTGCGGACAGAATTACACTTTGAGAGGAACAGCGGAAAGCACAGATGTTTAGGATTTCAATTTCCGGGATTTTAAGTAACCACAGAAAAAAATCTATCCTTTGACAGACAGTATTACACTTGGATAGCCACAGCTGGAACCCCAGATTTAGGGGATTGGTATTTTGGCAATTGAATTTCACCCCACAAAAAAATCTATCCTTTGCCGGACAGTATTAAACTTAGCCAGCCACAGCTGGAACACCAGATTTAGGTGATTGGTATTTTGGCAATTTCACCCCTCAATAAAATGTAGCAATTTCTATCCTGTGTTTCAAGGCGTGACAATAAACACAACCCCTGATGTAGGATATTGCAAAAAAAAGCCTACTATTGAACCCAAAAATGTATGTTGAACTTGGTGGCAGCTCAAAACATGTGCTGGTGCACCAAAAGATCACAAAATGGCCGCCGGTCACCCAAGAAAAAAGTGACAGAAAAACGCTCTGGGCAGCCTAAAAACCAGTCAGCAATGAACTGAAGTTGAATGATTCACAGTAGTAGATCAATCACTTCATTAAGTGGTTTTGCTAAGTCTTCCCTGCCTAATCTCGCCCTCACAGCAGCTGCATCCCTACACTAATCAGAGCAGAGTGACAGGCGGTGCTACGTGACTCCAGCTTAAATAGAGGCTGGGTCACATGCTGCACTTGGCCAATCACAGCCATGCCATTAGTAGGCATGGCTGTGATGGCTTCTTAGGGCAAGAAGTAAAACGCTAGCTGATTGGCTGCTGTGTATCACTTCAGAAAGCGGGAAGAAATCGCCGAACAACGGACCCGAACCGAACGTTTTTTAAAATGTTCGGGTCCGGGTCTTGATCCGGGTCCCGAACACCCCAAAATTCGGTACAAACCCAAACTATACAGTTCGGGTTCGCTCAACTCTAATCACAGCCCTATAAATACGTCGGCCCTCTTACAGTCAGACATTTTCCAGCGTTCAAAGTGCAGGGACAGATGAGTGAAGACACTAGGGACAGTAAGTGGAAAAACGATTGTTGAAAAAAAATTATGAGAAAACAATTTATAAGTGCAGGGAGAATTATACGGCATCTTAGTGCAGGGAGAGACGTCAGAAGGCGCTAGGGACATTGATAGGAAAGTGATTTACAAGTCCAGAGAACGATTATTTGGGGTTTCAAATAGTCATTAGACAGCTCTGTCATTCCAGCTTTTTGTTATTGGGCTGCAAGTGTTTTGTTGAAAAGCCTTTAGAGGTTTTTATCTTAGTATCTTATTCAGTACTACAAGAAAAATATATTCTCAGTTCACTTTTGCAGCTTTTTCTGTTGAAAGTGTATAGGGGTGTATTTCAGTAAAAAAGAAAATTATATAAGCAGTACACTGCTGCAGTTCTTTCTGTTGAAAGCGTATAGGGGCGCATTTCAGTGCAACAAGAAAAATATATACGTACTTGACTCTTAAATTTTTTTCTGGTCAAAGCATAAAGTGACCTATTTCAGTCCAACAAGAAATATATATTCTCAGGTCACTTCTGCAGTTATTTCTGGTTAAAGCATATAGGGCGTATTTCAGTACTGCAAGCAAAATATATACACACTTCACTCTTTCGTTGTTTTCTGGTCAAAGCATAAAGTGGCCTATTTCAATTCAACAAGGAATATATATTCTCTGGTCACTTCTGCAGTTATTTCTGGTGAAAGCATATAGGGGTGTATTTCAGAAAAAAATATATATATATACGCACTGCACTGTTGCAGTTATTTCTGTTGAAAGCATATGGGGGCAAATTACAGTTAAAAAATATAAAAATGTAAACCCACTGCATACATCTGGTGAAAGCATATAGGGGCGTATTTCAGTACTTCAAGAAATATATATATGCACTGTTTAATTTTTTTCTGGTCAAAGCGTATAGTGGCCTATTTCAGGGCAACAAGAAATATATATTCTTAGTGCACTGTGCAGTGCTGCAATGATTTCTGTTAAAAGCGTATAAGGGCATATTTCAGTACTTTAAGAAATATATATACTCACATCAATCTTAAATTTTTTCTGGTGAAAGGGTATAGTGGCCTATTTCAGTCCAACAAGAAATATACACTCACCTTAAGAATTATTAGGAACACCATACTAATACGGTGTTGGACCCCCTTTTGCCTTCAGAACTGCCTTAATTCTACGTGGCATTGATTCAAAAAGGTGCTGATAGCATTCTTTAGAAATGTTGTCCCATATTGATAGGATAGCATCTTGCAGTTGATGCAGATTTGAGGGATGCACATCCAGGGCACGAAGCTCCCCTTCCACCACATTCCAAAGATGCTCTATTGGGTTGAGATCTGGTGACTGTGGGGGCCATTTTAGTACAGTGAACTCATTGTCATGTTCAAGAAACCAATTTGAAATGATTCGAGCTTTGTGACATGGTGCATTATCCTGCTGGAAGTAGCCATCAGAGGATGGGTACATCGTGGTCATGAAGGGATGGACATGGTCAGAAACAATGCTCAGGAAGCCCGTGGCATTTAAACGATGGCCAATTGGCACTAAGGGGCCTAAAGTGTGCCCAGAAAACATTCCCCACACCATTACACCACCACCACCAGCCTGCACAGTGGTAACAAGGCATGATGGATACATGTTCTCATTCTGTTTATGCCAAATTCGGACTCTACCATTTGAATGTCTCAACAGAAATCAAGACTCATCAGACCAGGCAACATTTTTCCAGTCTTCAACAGTCCAATTTTGGTGAGCTCGTGCAAATTGTAGCCTATTTTTCCTATTTGTAGTGGAAATGAGTGGTACCCGGTGGGGTCTTCTGCTGTTGTAGCCCATCCGCCTCAAAGTTGTGCGTGTTGTGGCTTCACAAATGCTTTGCTGCATACCTCGTTTGTAACGATTGTTTATTTCAGTCAACGTTGCTCTTCTTTCAGCTTGAATCAGTTGGCCCGATTCTCCTATGACCTCTAGCATTAACAAGGCATTTTCGCCCACAGGACTGCCGCATACTGGATGTTTTTCCCTTTTCATACCATTCTTTGTAAACCCTAGAAATGGTTGTGCGTGAAAATCCCAGTAACTGAGCAGATTGTGAAATACTCAGACCGGCCCGTCTGGCACCAACAACCATGCCACGCTCAAAATTGCTTAAATGACCTTCCTTTCCCATTCTGACTTTCAGTTTGGAGTTCAGGAGATTGTCTTGACCAGGACCACACCCCTAAATGCATTGAAGCAACTGCCATGTGATTGCTTGACTAGATAATTGCTTAATGAGAAATAGAACATGTGTTCCTAATAATTCTTTAGGTGAGTGTATATTCTCAGTTCACTGCTGCAGTTATTACTTCAGTACTTCAAGAAATATAAAAACGCATTAGACACCCCCAGCCAACAGTCGGTGGTGGCAATTTTTTGTGAAGCCATCGGAGGAGGCCAACATGGCCATATGCAGAATATGTGGTCAGGAGGTGAAGCGTGGGAAGGATGCCAATGTTGGCACCACAGCCCTGCGTCAACATATGCAGCGTCATCATACAATGGCCTGGGAGAACTGTGGCTCCGATGTGGTGGTCCAGCCTGCCGCAGCAGCCGCTACATCACCCAGTGGCACATACCCATTTTAAGTCAGTCAAGGATCCACCACCTCAGCTGAAGGGAGCTGTCTGGCAATCCCATCTTCTGCTGGTCCAGATACTTCTGCTCCTACTCCTTGTCAGTCATTCCGTCTGCAATCGATCACCGAATCGATTGAAAAGAGACAACAGTATGGTGCACGCAAGTTTAACGTGCTCCTGTCCAAGTTGCTGGTACTTCAGTCCTTACCTTTCCAAGTGGTGAAATCTGCACCTTTTGGAGAACTGATAGCTTGTGACGAGCCGAGGTGGAGAGTCCCAAGCTGTCATTTCTTTGCAAAAAAAGTAGTTCCAGCCCTGCACACACACGTACAACAGAAGATGGGCCAGTCCTTGAGCCTGTCGGTGTCTGCCAAAGTGCACGGCAGCGTCGATGTGTACAGCTATAATTACGGTCAGGGACAATACATGTCCTTTACAGCCCACTGGGTGAATGTGGTTCCTGCACAGTCACACCAGTAACTTGGACAGCTCACGGCGCTTCTGCCTCCACGTTGTCACGCTGTTGGTGCGACAATGTCCACCTCTGCCTCCTCATCCTCCACCATGTCCTCAGCCTCCACTGCAGGGACAAGTCATAGTGCCCCTCCAGCATACCACATATGCAGGGCTCGGCGGTGCCACCCTGTTCTGCACCTGGTTTGCCTTGGTGAACGGAGTCACAAAGGGGAGGAACTGCTCCGCCTGATGCATCAAGATATTGAATCCTGGCTTTCTCCGCGACAACTCAAAATCGAGCCATGCTGACCGACAACAGGAAGAACATGGTGTTGGCACTGCGTCAAGGAAGGCTGAGCAATGCGCCCTGCATGGCACACATGTTCAATCTGGTTGTCAAGCAGTTCCTGAAGTCTTCCACCCATCTGCAAGACATCCTAAAAATGGCCAGGAAACTTTGCAGCCACTCGTACACCGCAAAGCACACCCTCCTTGAGTTGGAGCGGCAGAACAGCATCCCCAAACATAGGCTTAAATGCAACGTTTCCACCCGTTGGAATTCCACCCTCCATATGTTCGACTGACTATACGAACATAGAAAGTCTTCAACGAATTCTTGATGATCCAAGTGGACAGGAGTACTCCCCTGTGTAACTTCGATATCAGCCAGTGGCAGCTCAATTATGACTTTTGCCATTTGCTCAGGCCTTTTGAGGACACCACGTTATTTGTCAGTCGCCAGGACTATGCGATGAACTACCACTGCTTCATGTCCTGGAACAGATGGTGGTAACAGGCGCCTCGATCTCGTGGCCACATGAGCACTGTGGGGGCTGAACTGGAAGAGGAAGAGGAGGAGGAGGGGGAGGAGGACATTGGAGCAGAGGCAATGTGTAGCCAAATTGGAGGTTTTTCTACTCAGCTGACAGGACAGGAGGAACAGGAGCAGCCAGAGAAGTCAATTGCTTGCGTATTGACAGCCGAAATGTCTCCATTCGGCAGAGGAATGACTTCTGGCTCTCCACCTTGTTGGACCCTCACTACTGGTCCAGAATGGGGGCTTTTTTTACACTCACTGAGAGAGAGGACAAAATTAACCACTACAGATACATCCTATGTAGTCAGATGGCCGCCGCCTATCTGCGCCATCATCCATCCTCTTGCAGTTCTGACCGGGGGGGCCCTCTGCACTTACGTTCCACTGCCATGGCTGCTGGGGAGGAGTAGGGTGGGAGAAGCAGTTCCAGCTCCATCAGCAGCAGGCTGAGTCTACAGTCGCTGATGAGTAGCTTTCTTCACCCGCCTAGTGAAGAAACTGCTCACCTGCAGCAGCAGGTAGACCTGGAGCAGGACCTGAACTAGCAGGTGGTGGCATACTTGGACTGCACCCTGCCACCCCACATTGAAGATCCGCTGGACTATTGGGTAGCCAAACTGGATTTGTGGCCGCAACTAGCAGAGTTTGCCCTGGAAAAGCTGTCCTGCCCAGCCAGTACTGTGGCATCAGAGTGGGTGTTTAGTGCGGCAGGGGCCATAGTGACCTTTAAGAAGAACTCACCTATCCATCCAAAATGTGGAGAAACTGACCTTTGTCCAGATGAATCAGGCGAGGATCAGCCAGGATTTCCAACCATCAATTCCTGATGCATTATATTAGATCAGGCATCCTCAAACTGCGGCCCTCCAGCTGTTGCAAAACTACAACTCCCAGCATGCCTGAACAACCTACAGCTATCAGCCTACAGCAGGGCATTGTGGGAGTTGTAGTTTTACAACAGCTGGAGGGCTGCAGTTTGAGGATGCCTGTATTAGATCATCCCAGGTGCCACACCAACACTTTGATGCGAGAGACTGGTATCTTCTGACTATCTTCCTCAGCTACTACTTTAATGGTGCAACCCACCTGATATATATTTGGATCGAATCAAATTTTTCCCGAAAAATTTGGCGAACCGGCGAATCAAATTGTTGAAAAATTCGCTCATTTCTAGTCACAGAGCATGCCTAGAAAATCCTCCTATAGGAGTCAAGGGGGTCATCTTCTGTCCATTGTGTTTATTTCCCATGTAGTTGCAATTGAAAGTAAGGAAGTCCTAAAGGCATTGTCTGGGTTCAGAGCTGAACCAGAACATATCCCCTTCTTCACTCAGGCAGCTCCTCTGAGATGAGCATCGAATCAACATTTTACATTCCGATGTTTTCCCTTGCTCTTCGATGAGTTGCGCGGGTCAAGGGCTTTTTCAGCAGATCCGGTGACATAACGGGTCGCTGCTAGACTGAGGCTTACACCTAGCAGTGTTCCCAGTGACGTCAATGGCACTAATGGGCGGGCTTTAGGGCTGTCCTAGCCCTGCCCACCAATTACTGCCGGTGACATCACCAGGCACACTGCTAGGCGGAAGCTTCCACCTAGCAGTGTAAGTTTGTAAACAAAAAAGCCCTTTTCCTGCATGATACAGCTCAGGACAAGGGAGAGCATCAGAGCATGAAATGGTCCAATGCTCATGTCAGAGGGGCTGTCTGGGCAAAGAAAGGAATATGTCCGGGTTCAGCTCTGAACCCGAATAACCCCTTTACTAGATTTAAGACCTAGTGGCCGTTGTGAAAACTGCATGAATTTAGAATTTATTTTTAAAATACTATGACATGGAAAATGTTAAATAAAATCACAAAAAGATATAAAAAATATTTTTAAACAACAGGTCATGTTCACATTCAAATTCAAATAAATTTATACTATAAAAATATGAAACATCATGTAAATAACCCTTAAACAGGAAAAGTGACTAACATGTCTATTTTAGTCAATACTTATATTTTTCATGAATTAACAATTCTGGAGCAACTTTACCTGAAACTTGCTGCTGCCCTGTCCTCTGTTATCCCTTTAGGAAACTGGGAATTACCATGCCACTTGGCCAAAGGTGTGTCCCAACACATTCTGAGACTGTCGGCTCTGTGTGGACATTGTCAGACTGTGTAGGGGCACACTCGTACTGGTAACACCGATCTGTAAATTAATTTATACATTTCTTGAAAGTATAACAGAGGAACAGTACATTGCAGAGTTCTAAGAAAAGATGCTCCACAGTTGTTATTTCATGGGGAATGTAGTCATTTACTAAAATAGACACATGAGGAGAGCCAACAGGCTCTCTATAGAAGATGAAAGTCAAGTTGACCCATCCAAAATAAGAAGCACACATCAGGATCTATAGAGTTTTCATCTTCTGCAATTGAACAACAAAAAGCGTCAATGAAAGGCCTGAAAAGTGTTTCCAGTTTACCAACATGGGTATTTTATGCGCCGTCATCTCTTATGTGAAAAAACGAAAAGGTCTAAAGACCGTGACGGCGCAGACAATGGCTCCGTTATGTGTCCCTCTACAAAAAGGAATTTGGAATACAGCCCACTTGCTCTAAACATGTGTGTGTTAGCTCGTCTGCGAATCCAGCTCAATTCATAACACAATCACCAGTATCATGGGCAGCTTTGTTAAACCGTGCTAGCTGGAACTGTCATTATTAATATTGCTTTTCTGAAAGCCGTTGTGTGTACTGACAATAGGTATAAAAAGCACTTAAACTATAAATTGTCAAGTCGGGACAATTCAAGAAAACATCTTTACAAATAAATTACCAATTAATTAGTTTCACCCTTATTCTAGTAATTTCCCAGTATATAATACTACCATATTGCCATACAGTGCCAAGCTAATACTGCTACATACAGTCCACATAATATTATCGTATACCATGCAAAAAATCTACAATACTCAAATAACACCCTGTAATACTGCCATATTATAATGCTGACATATACTGCTTAATAATGCTGGGTGGTGCAATTGTTTTCTTGTTGTTCCTGTCTCTAGGGATGAGCGAACTTCTGTTTTCAAGTTTGGCGTACAAGGCTTCGGGTTCAGGTTATCTAAGAATTCCGTTATGGATTCCGCTACCACAGAACATAACTTATGGTTATGGTCCGTGGTAGCGGAAACCATAACGGAATTCTTAGATAAACCGGACCTTACCCTTGTACGCCGAACTTGAAAACTTTTGAAAAGTTTGCTCAACACTACCTGTCTCCTATTAAATGGGCACTCTAGACAATTGCTTTCTTGGTGTATTTATTCTTTTTAATGGCAGTACCGGAAATAGCCGAGTGTGCCTCTCGGCTACTTTCAGCACTCCCATAGGAATGAATGGCAGCCACGCATAGAGGGTGTGCCCTCCGGCACTCTAGGGCTCCTTTTTAAGTAAAGGTGCAGATCCCAAAGATAGGACCTGCACCTATAAGACATTGGCGGTATATCCTATCAATATGTCCCCAATGTCCAAGATGGGGATGCCCCTTTAAGGCCTCTTTCACACGGGCGTCATGTTTGACGCCCGGATAAGAGGCGGGTGCGTTGCGGGAATATGCGAAATTTTTCCGCGCGGCTGCAAACATTTGTAATGAGTTTTGCACGCGCGTGTGAAAAATCGCCATGTTTGGTACCCAGACCCGAAGCTGGACTTCATCACTGAAGTCCGGTTTCGGGTAGATTATTCTGGAGAATGTATTATTTCACATCACATCACATGGTCCAATCACATGGTCCATCTTACCATGGTGATGGACCATGTGATGTGACGTCATCACAGGTCCTTTAGTTGTTAGCTGATGCTGGAAAAGAGAGGACAGATCGCAACTACGCGATCAAGTGGATAAGGTAAGTTAACTTTTATTATTTTTAACCCCTTCCTCTTCATTTTACTAGGCATTCTTTATTAAGAATGCTATTATTTTCCCTTATAACCATGTTATAAGGGAAAATAATAAAGATCTGGTCCCGTTGCTAAGCAACCATGCGGGAAAATCGTACTGCATCCGCACTTGCTTGCGGATGCTTGCGATTTTCCCGCAGCCCCATTCACTTCTATGGGGCCTGCGTTGCGTGAAAAACGCACAATATAGAGCATGCTGCGATTTTCACGCAACGCAGAAGTGATGCGTGAAAATCACCTCTCATGTGCACAGCCCCATAGAAATGAATGGGTCCGGATTCAGTGCGGGTGCAATGCGTCCACCTCACGCATTGCATCCACGCGGAAAACTCGCCCTGTGAAAGGGGCCTAAGTGTTTTGATCAATGTTTGGTCATTGATTTCCACCAGTGATTTTTAGACAAAACCAGGAGTTGAGCCTGGACAGAGATAAGGTATAATGGAAAGATTTGTACCTGTTCCGCATTTTTGACCAGCATTTGGTTTTGGCTGAAAATTAGTGTAGAGCGAATAGAAGTCCACAAAGTGGACTATGATCTAAATTTTAGGATAAATTCATGTGCTTCATGGTAGCAAATCCATTTAACCTGAAAAAGTGTAAAAAAACAAAATCATACTTACCTGATCTATTTGGTTGCGACAGACCAGCCACCGCCATCTTGTTTGAAGATCTTGCACAAAATCCTGTGCGCTATAATGTATGATGTCACCCCGCTGGCCAGTGTAATAATGTCATTACGGGCCGTGTGAGATTTCACACCAGATCTTCAATCAAGATGGATCAGGTAAGTAAAATTTTTTATTTTTTTTATTTGACACTCTGTTATTTATGTCAGATGCCGCGATCATGTTTGAATGCTGCATCTTAGGGGTACAATAACGGGGAGTGGCACAATCGCCGTTCCCCATCATTGCACCCACTACTTACAAAGAAATGTGTTTTGTGACAAAGTAATTCATCACAAAGCAGATTTTTTATTAAAATTCAGGAAGCTGCCGAATCGAACTTTTGAATAATTTGCTCATCCCTACTCACAATCACCGATATAAAGTGTGAACTAGGCCTTAAAGTGTGACTTTAATTTCAGTTTATTTCTAATATAGTGCAGGGACAGGCATGTAAAACATTTTTGTCATATACTTTATTAGGGAAAGATGTTTCTTTGTACTAGAAAACAGGGTATGGGGGGGGGGTAAAAAGTCTTCTTAGCAAAGTTCTAACTGATCTAAGCACAATCTGTCTTTAGTCTTCAGCATTCTACTGAGCACCGTAGACATCTATGTAACAAGTCAGGCAGGAGTAATGGGCAGTGACAGGGCGCATATACAGTACATAGTCAGGGACTAGTTACATGAGGCAGGTTGGAGGCTTCTGCTTGTTAGAAAAAAAATAAAAAATACACAATGCAACAGCACTCTGCAAACCAAATAAAGTACAAGAAAGTATTCTGGTGCTAATGCCGCGCTTATTTAGTAAATTTGAGATTCTTGGCAAATACATTTTGTACAAAATTATTTGGGCCCATCTGACAAACGTCAAGGCGATCTCTGTATGACGGGAACCTAACACAAATTTCTACCTGTTATGTGCCATAACGCCCTTCATTAAATCCAGGGAATGCAGGTACCAACATGCATGGCGAGCCCACTCCATACCTCTCCTGGTCCCAGATGGCCTCCAATGAATGCAATGAGAGTCCACTCTATACCTCTCCTGGTGCCAAAAGAATTCTGCATGTTACACACAGTTGTCCTCAGTGCTCAGTAGAACTGAAGACTGAAGACAGACTCTCCTTGGAAACTCTGTTAGGGCTTTGCTAAGAAGACTCTTCACTGTTTGTTTTCTAGCACAGAGAAACATCTTTCACTAATAAAGTATATTAAATGTCCCTAAACTATATTAAAAATAAACTGAAATAACAGTGACACTGTAAAGGGGTCATCTACTCCTCTACTATGAATGGCATATTCCTAGAATAAGTTATCAATATCTGATTGTTGGGGGTTCTACACTACGCACATCTGGCAGTCAGCTGTTTCAGGCACCATACGTTGGCACCAGCTCCATAAACTATGCAGTGGATGGGGCTCGCAACTGCAGCGCTGATCCCATTAACTTCAATATAGCCAACTCCATCCACTACACAATGGATGAAACTGTGTAGTTTTGGCACTAACCTCCGGAGCTACTCTGAGCAGGAAGATCAGTGGGGGTGAACCAGCATTGCATCTTAGGGTTCACGCCCTTTTCTTTGAAATCATGATCTCTTCTTAGAAGTCCCACACCCTTTTGAAGCACATACATTTTTTTTTTGTAGAATCCCTAAGTAGTGGGTGCAATGACCGGGAGTCGTAATTGTGCCACTCCCCATCATTATAACCCTCAGATGCCACATTCGTAGTTGATCGCGGCATCTGACAGCAATTACAGTATAAAATAATAAAATAAATAAATTAAACCATACTTACCTCATCCATTCGATCACAAATAAAACCAAGTAAAATTCATCTATTGAGCGTCAGAGTGCGCCCCTGGCTGTCCTGCGTCTCATCACCCAGATCTGACGCCTGTGTCTATTTGATCACAAAGAGGCAGCCGCCACCATCTTCATTGAAGATCTAGCGCAAAATCTTGCGCAGGCCATGATGATGTCATCATGTAGGGCAGTGTGGTGATGTCATACGTTACCGTGCACGGGACTTTGTGTGAGATGTTCTATCAAGATGGTGGCCGGCTCTTCGTGCTTAAATGGAGGAGGTAAGTATTATATTTTTTATTTTTTACCACTATTCAGGGAAATTCGATTTGTCACCACGAAGCATGAGGTAATTTGGCTTCAAGGTAAATCGAATATTCCCTGAAATTCAGATTGAAGTCCACTTTGATTCGCTCAACACTAATGCCCAGGGACCTCAATTCACTGACAGTAAGAAGAGATATTAAAAACTGTATTAAAGCACAAAGTCTGAATGCAAAAATTAATTCTTCAGAAATTAAGATTCATTTAAATAAACCCCCTTTAAAGCCCCTAGACTAGAAACTACAATTGTGATTTCTCAAAGTGCCAATCTGAGGACTAGAAGAAAAGCATTTGTCCTACCGGCACCCAAGCCAACTTCTTCCCTTGTTAAATTTCTCAGCAGTCCTAATAAGGCAATGATCTCTCAATGCCACTTAGTATGAACTTTTCCTGGTGACAAGTCCCCATTACACAATATTACTAATCAATGTCTTTAGTAAAATGGGCTGGGCTGTGACAACTAATCATTCATTTCTTTTATAGAAGGAAAAAAACTGGTTGTTTGTGGTGCAAAATCATCATATGTTACTCAAAACATTCCTCCATATAGAAATACTTAGGGAAAATGGATCCACTGCAATAATAAATGTACCCATAAATACTGGATGAATGCACCAAGTTTATGAATTCTTTACATTTTTTTTGTGAAAGTAGTCCTCATTTATAAGCCGCATGCCAATATAATTTCTATTGTCATGCAAATAACAGCAGGACAGAGGACACTATGCAACTCGGACAGATGCTTCATAATTATCCGAACCTAAATTTAATGGCATTATTAAAAGACAATATAAACAGACCAAGCACTGAAAAACACATCTATCCAGGGAGCACCAGACATCACTGTCACAAGATCAAAAGCCTACACTTGACACCCCCCCTCCCCCCGGTACTACTCCATCCCAATGCTCAGGTGCGTACATGAGTCTGCTGCTTCACCAGCCAAATCGCTAAAGAGAAAAAAGGCAAATTCTGTGATTTCTGATTGACAAGAAAACAGTGTTGCTAGGAGGTATGGCAGATAAATGCTGGTAAAAGTAAAACTTGAACCATTGTCATTCCCAGCAGTGAGAAGTAATTTTTTAAATTATTTGGGAAATTCAATTCTATAAAAAATAAGTGGTTGTGTATATTATATACAGTAGAAAAGCAGGCAGCAAAATAATTGGGACAGACGGAGCAGAATTTTAGTAGGTATATAACCAGTGATCCTGTGTATGAAAGGGATCATTTTTGCTTTTTTGCTTGCACCATTTCTCAGTTTCTAACTACAGCTTAAAGGTTACATTCCAGATGTATGTGCTAATTCCAGACTTGTGCAAAAACACACACGTGTTAAACAATATTCTGAAATACAACGTGCCCATCACTAAGGGTATAAATAATCTCTGCATATCACATACAGTAAGCTCTAATTACGATATCTATTAAACACTCTACAAGATCTTACTGAGATCTGACCCCACCTAAAGGACTGTTTCTTTATTCACTTAGCCATAGCTTAAGCCTATTTATTCCTATATCCAAGAATTCACAATAAAACTGATCCCATGACCTTATACTGTAAAATGTATTGAAACTACCAAAGAAATTACTTTAAGGGGTTATTTATTGTTGTACCCTGATTATCTTGGTCCATATGGATAATTTACATCTATTGCTGGCTAAAATAAGAAGTAGACTTAATCATAGCAAATTTTCGAGATGTAAGCCTTATATTTCAAGAACCTGGTTACACCTCCTAAACTAACCCTGGTTTGGATAATTTCAGGACATTGGGTTATACAATCTAGTGGATAAGCAGGCGCGCTGCAGGAGAGCATGGTCCATGCATGGGAGACTACCTGAGTGAGTCAGTTATTGTTGAGCAGACAGTTTAACATTTCACAATTAAATGAATCTAGCTTAAAAATTTCCACAAAAGTTTTAGTAAAAGAGGGCCAACTGTGTCCGACCTAAATTTGTGTTATAGTATCCGATGGCCATGACCAAGATTATAGCTTTCTATAGATATTTGGGTGCATGTTGTGCTTTTTCAAAATCCTTTAAATGTTGTACAGATTTTAGGAGTCAATTTTCTGTGCCATTTATCAGTTTTTCAAACTTGTAGCTGTTTGCTCAGCTGAATCTGTCCTTCACTTATAACTGCTAATTTTCCATTTTTATCTTATTTTCTCTTTTCTTATTATTTATTCTCTTCTTTGGCTATCAGTATGTCGGTACATGATTGAGAGCATCTTGCCACTGTTCGATGCTATGGTTACTAAGAACCGACATTTGTATATTAGTCTCTTTTCCTTCCTCAATCACTATCTCTATCTCTCCCTATCTCCCTCCCTCAATATCTCTCTCACTCTTTCATTGTAACAAACATTTGGTTTGCTTGAAATGAATGACAAGAAGTTTGGGATCGATTCAAACATCACTAATATCAAAATCCTCAAGGCAAATTACTAAAGCCACCAGATATGTCATCAGCATTAAAAATGCTTTCAGGTGAAGATTGCGGCACAATGGTTAGGGAGTGGTGTGAGCCAGGAAGGGGATGGGCCGGCAGGCCTCTCTAATTTACAATTTTCTATGCCTGTTTCAGGCGTAGAAAAAGGTCAAAATGTAAGACAGCTAGAAAGCTGTCTTACATTTAGGACTGGTGGAGGATCCACCGCCAGCTATAGGGCTTTATTAGGCACTAGACATTAAGCCCGTTACAGTAATGGGAGCTAGAACATTAGTGCATAAAGATTAGTAAGAACAGTCTATATTAAAAGGCACTGGCACTGACTGGTGGCCGAGACTGTTGGCTGTGGCTGAGACTGCTGGCACTGTGACTGGTGGCTGTGACTGCTGACACTGACTGGTGTGTGAGACTGGTGGCTGACATGGCTGGCACTGACTGGTGCTACTATGACTGGTGTCTGAGACTGCTGATACTGACTGGTGGTTAAAACAGCTGGTACTTTAACTGGTGGCTGTGGCTGGACGACTGGAACTAACTTCTAGTGCTGAGACTGCTGGTAGCGACTGGTAGGTCAGAATGCTGACAGGGGCTCCACTCTATATGGGTTATAGTGCAAAATGGTGTGCAGGTTTTGGCAGTGCAGGTGCTGTCTGTGGACCAGGGGCGTAACTATAGGGGAAGCAGGGGAAGCGGCTGCTTTGGGGCCCTGACCCAAAAGGGGCCCATCCAAGAGGAGGAGAAGTGCTAAAAGATTTTGTCAGGGCCCCTCAACATTATTACACAATGAAATGATATACAGTGGCAGTATAGACAGTGTAGAAAATGGATGGAACAGCTGCTGGGCCTGGTCTGAGAGAGTGATCTTTACTAGCCACAGGAAAGGGGACGGCATGAAAGGAAGGGGTTGTGAAAAAGTTACTGGGGGAGGGGGGCCCATTAAAATATTTGCTGTGGGGCCCAGTCATTTCTAGTTACGCCACTGCTGTGGACAGTGCCGACAAACTGAATGGTGTGTGGGCGGTACAGGCGTCTTCTCCAGTGCTGTATCCTACTTGCCGGGGAGCTTGTGTAGGCGGTATGTGGAGCGCTGTGTCCATGCATGCCCAGTGTAAAACTGTGTATGCACAGATGCAGTGAACTAAATGGCATTTAGGCTGCTCCTTCATGGTCGCTCATTAGGTCTTTACGTTGAAGGTGATGCATGCGCACTGGCTGTTTGTGTGCTATGCTGCTGTTGAGCCAAGAGAAAAGCGGAGGGCGGCGGGGGAGCTGTTGCAGAAGCGGAGGGTGGCGGGGGAGCTGTGGCCTGCCTATAGGGTCTCGGAGATATCTATGGGCAGTCAGGCTGCTGATACCCTGCAGGGAAACTTGTGTGTAGTGCTGTGTCTGTGTGGAGTGCTTTGTCCTGATTGGATGCCCCACCGTGCATGTCCAGTGGAAAACTGGGTACACGCACACGAACACAGAGCACTCACACAGGGATTTTATTATGTAGGATGAGCGAACCCGAACTGCAAAGTTTGGATACCTGGACCCGAACCTGGACTTTTTCACTGAAGTCTGGGTTCGGTGTCCGGGTGATTTTATTATTTTCCATTATAACATGGTTATATTGGAAATAGCATTCTTAAGACAGAATATGACCACGATATGGTCATTTAGGGGCTAACAAAAAACAAAAATTCCCTCATCCACTTGATCGCGCTGCAGAAGCTTCTTCTAGCTTCATTGAACAGGACTTGCCAAAGGACCTGCGATGTGCAAGATGATGTCACAGCGCTCTCTCGAAATGAAATGAAAAATAATAAAGTGAAGTTCGGGTCCCTATTGACTTCAATGGGGTTCAGGGTCAAATTCAGGACCTGGCAAACCTGAATTTCAATGGGTTCGCTCATCCCCAGGCTTTACGCAGATCAGACGTTGTTCTGTGAACAGCGTCTGATCTGCTTGCTGCCTGCTTCTGGTGGTCCCTTTGCTTGGGACCACCAGAGAAAAATATCAAAGTGCACCAATCACCACACAACCCCCCACCGCCTCCACCCACCCACCACCCCCTGTCACTGATTAACCCCTGATCTCCCATGTCACCCCCTGATCACCCCCTGTCACCCCCTGTCACTGATCACCCCTGTAAGGCTCATTCAGATGTCCGCATGTGTTTTATGGATCCACGGATCCGCAACTGCGGATCCGCAAAACACGGACACCAGCAATGTGCTTTCCGCATTTTGCGGATCCGCACATTGCCAGAACTATATAGAAAATGCCTTTTCTTGTCCGCACTGCGGACAAGAATAGGACATGTTCTATACTTTTATGATCTTCAACTACGGATCCGCAATTACGGATCCGAGCGGGACAAAGTCTGTCCCCATAGAATTGAATGTATCCACATTTCTGTTCCGCAAAATTTTATGGAACAGAATTGCGGACGCTTGAATGAGGCCTTAGGGTCCCTTAGCGATCGCAGCTTTATAGCTTTTCCCTCTTTTTTTGCACATTTTTTAGAGATTTTTTCATCCACATTGATCAATGTGAATGGAAAATATGTGACGTTCATTTTTTTCTTTCAGCGCAGAGGCTGAACGGAAAAATTTCATTACCCGTATGGTCAATATAAGGAGAATAGCAAAACTCCTAATGCTGGCCATACGTGTAATGATTATGGAGACCCCTAAAATGCCAGGGCAGTACAAAAACCTCACAAGTGACCCCATTTTAGAAAGAAGACACCCCAAGGTATTCTGTGAGGGGTATGGCGAGTTCATGCAAAATTTTATTTTTGTCACAAGTTAGTGGAATGTGAGACTGTAAAAAAAAAAAAAAAAAATACCATTTCCGCTAACTTGTGCCAAATTTTTTTTCTGTGAACTCGCCATGCCCCTCACGGAATACCTTGGGGTGTCTTCTTTCCACAATGGGGTCACATGTGGGTATTTATACTGCCCTGGCATTTTAGGGGTCCTAAAGCGTGAAAATCCAAATGCGTAAAAATGTCCTGTGAAATCCTAAAGGTACTATTGGTTAGGGCCTTTGCATTTGGCTGCAAAAGCATCATGGTATCGCCGCATTCAGGAGTAGGGCAAGCTTGGGGTGTATTTTATATATACCCATGCTGTGTGTGAGAAATATCTCTGTAAACGACAACTTTTAAATTTTTTTATTCAAAGTTGTCAATTTACAGAGATATTTCTCTCACTCCAGCATGGGTATATGTAAAAATACACCCCAAAACACATTGCCCTACTTCTCCTGAGTACGGCGATACCACATGAGTGACACTTTTTGCAGCCAAGATGCGCAAAGGGCCCTAAAACCAATGAGTACCTTTTAGGAGGGCATTTTTACGCATTTTCCTTCTCACGCTTTAGGGCCCCTAAAATGCCAGGGCAGTATAAATACCCCACATGTGACCCCATTTTGGAAAGAAGACACCTCAAGGTATTCGCTGAGGGGCATAATGAGTCCATGAAAATTAAACTTTTTGTCAAAAGTTAGCGGAAAGGGAGACTTTGTGAGAAAAACAATAAAAATCAATTTCCACTAACTTGTGCCAAAAAAATCTTCTATGAACTCGCCATGCCCTCACGGATTACCTTGGGTGTCTTCTTTCCAAAATGGGGTCACATGTGGGGTATTTATATGCCCTGGCATTTTAGGGCCCTAAAGCGTGAGAAGAAAATGCGTAAAAATGCCCTCCTAAAGGTACTCATTGGAATTAGGGCCCCTTGCTCATCTTGGCTGCAAAAGTGTCACTCATGTGGTATCGCCGACTCAGGAGAAGTAGGGCAATGTGTTTGGGGTGTATTTACATATACCCATACTGGGTGAGAGAAATATCTCTGTAAATTGACAACTTTGAATAAAAAATTTAAAAAGTTGTCGCTTACAGCGATATTTCTCACACGCAGCATGGGTATATGTAAAATACACCCCAAAACACATTGCCCTACTTCTCCTGAGTACGGCGATACCACATGTGTGACACTTTTTGCAGCCTGGGTACGCAAAGGGGCCCTAAAACCAATGAGTACCTTTAGGATTTCACAGGCCATTTTTATGCATTTGGATTCTCACACTTTAGGGGCCCCTAAAATGCCAGGTGAGTATAAATACCCCACATGTGACCCCATTTTGGAAAGAAGACACCCGTAGGTATTCTGTGAGGGGCATGGTGAGTCCACAGAATTTTTATTTTTGGCATAAGTCAGCGGAAATTGTTTTTTTTGTTTTTTTAATTTTGTTTTTTACAAAGTCTCATATTCCACTAACTTGTGACAAAAATAAAATTTTACATGAACTCACCATACCCCTCACAGAATACCTTGGGGTGTCTTCTTCCAAAATGGGGTCACATGTGGGGTATTTATACTGCCCTGGCATTTTAGGGGCCCCTAAAGCGTGAGAAGAAGTCTGGAATCCAAATGCGTAAAAATGCCCTAGAAATCTCTAAAGGTACTCATTGGTTTAGGGTCTTTGCACTTCAGGCTGCAAAAGTGGCACACATGGATCGCCAGATCAGGAGAGTAGGCACAGGTTTTGGGGTGTATTTTTATATATACCCATTACTTTGTGTGAAAATATCTCTGTAAACGACAACTTTTAAAAAATTTTTATACAAAGTTGACAATTTACAGAGATATTTCTCTCACTCCAACATGGGTGTATGTAAAAATACACCCCAAAACACATTGCCCTACTTCTCCTGAGTACGGCGATACCACATGAGTGACACTTTTTGCAGCCTGGGTGCGCAAAGGGGCCCAAATTCCAACGAGTACCTTTAGGTTTTACATGGCGGCTCACAATTTAGCCCCGCCCAAAATGCCAGAACAGTAAACACACCCCACAAATGACCCCATTTCGGAAAGTAGACACCCCAAGGTATTCACTGAGGGGCATAGTGAGTCCGTCTGAGATTTTTTTTTTTTTGCCAGAAGTTATCAGAAATTGAAACTTTTTTTTTTTTTTTTCTCAGAAAGTGTCATTTTCCGCTAACTTGTGAAAAAAATGAAATGATACATGAACTCACCAAGCCCCTCCGCGAATACTTTGGGGTGTCTTCTTTCTAAAATGGTGTAATTTGGGGGTATTTATACTTTCCTGACATTCTAGCACCTGAAGAAACATGACAGGCGCTCAGAAAGTCAGAGCTGCTTCAAAATGCCGAAATTCACTTTTTGCACCATAGTTTGTAAACGCTATAACTTTTACCCAAACCAATAAATATACACTTATTGGATTTTTTTATCAAAGACATGTAGAACAATAAATTTAGAGAAAAATTTATATAGAAATGTAGTTTTTTTGAAAAATTTTACAACAGAAAGTGAAAATGTCATTTTTTTGCAAAAATTTCGGTAATTTTTGATTAATAGCAAAAAGTAAAAATGTCAGCAGCAATGAAATACCACCAAATGAAAGCTCTATTAGTGAGAAGAAAAGGAGGTAAAATTCATTTGGGTGGTAAGTTGCATGACGGAGCAATAAACGGTGAAAGTAGTGTAGTGCGGAATTGTAAAAAGTGGCCTGGTCATTAAGGGTGTTTAAGCTAGGGGGGCTGAAGTGGTTAAGACTGGGGCTAAAATTCTGGTCTTAAGAAATGTGCCCCGTAGTTTTAACAATGTTTAGATTTAGTGACGAGCAAAGCGACTTTGGATGCTACATCCGAACAAGCTTCGCTAAAAACTTGTTATAATGCTGTACGGAGATCCTTCTCCATAAAGCATTAGAATGTACTGCCTCCGATGAGGTAAAGTCCCTTATTCACATAGTTGCGCCCGACATACATTCTAATACTGTACGGAGACGAATCTCTGTACAGTAATATTCCTAAGTTTTGAACAAAGCGACTTCGGATTAAGCATTCGAAGCTCACTTTGCTCAACTCTATTTAGGATGTTACTAAAGTCATCATACTTGATGTTCACTGTGGATCACTGTTAGTGATGAGCGAAGTTATCAAAACTTTGATTCAGCTTCTTCAATGAATTCCACAAAGAAGTTCAGATGGCTCATTCATCGCTGATTGCAGCATCTGAGATGAACATTAAGAGCTTTCAGGGGTGGAGGCGGAGCCAGCGCCATACTGGCATGGACGTGTGTGTCTGAGCTCTGCAGCTAAGACATGGCTCTATTACAGCATACATGAACACCCTAACCCGAAAATGGGCAAGATAGGCCAACAAAAGTCTGGAGAATCGTCTCAGCAGCAAAAGAACTCTGCCAGTAGCGGAGAAATGGATACATTTCTCAAGAAAGCCGCTACCATCTATGCAGCTAAAGAAACCAAATGGCGCCGGATGCTCACAAGGAGACGGAGGAGAGTGAACAAGATATACAAGCAGACGCCAGCGACATTGAAGACACCAGGAGACACAGACATCTACTGATATCAAGAAAATACTTGGACTCTGCTCTCCAGAAGGCTCTGGATCCACTGGTGGGTGAAATCTCCTACCTGAGACAGGACATTAGACATATGGGGGGAAGGGTAGAGGCCCTAGAGAATACTCAGGCCGCGATTTTGGTTTTCCAAGCAGCGGCAGCTAACAGCTTGCAGAAATGTCAGGCCCACCTTAATGCGGTATATAACGCCCTGGAGGACCAGTAAAACCGCAGCAGAAGAAACAATCTGCGGTTCCGGGGCATCCCAGAAACGGACTCTGTTCAAGACCCCCCAGATATCATCAGGGCAATTTGTTGAGAATTACTGGGCCCCGACCGCTCTGAGCCTGTGATTATCGAATGAGCCCATCAGGCCCTACGCACATAGCCGAACAACAATGACCCCCCGAGAGACATCATATGTCGCTTCCTCCATTTCCAAAATAAAGAGGCCATTTTAAATAAAGCTCGCAGGCCAGGAGGAGTGCAATATAACAGAGCAGACATAGGCATATTTCAAGATCTGGCCCCGAGCACTCTCCAAAAAAGGAAAGCTATGAAGCCCCTTACAGATTGACTTAGAAACAACAAAATCCTATATAGATGGAACTTCCCATTCGGGTTATCCTTCTCTTATCATGGCAAGAGAGTCACCGTTAAAACCTTTGCAGACTTGGGCCCACTATATGAGCTTCTGGACATAACAACTCTAGACATAGAGGATTGGGACTCTGTCCAAGACTTGACGTCACTACCGGAGATACCCAAGAATGTGCCTTTTGAAATTAAGTGCACTTTCAAGGCCCAGCGCCAAAAAAAGAAGAATCACCTTTTAACTCCAAGACGCATGGCTTCGCATGCTTTCTGCAGCCACCAGGACTGCATTACTTCATGTCCGTCTTGGTATACCTGAGACGTTGGTATGGTAACTGATAAATCCAGAGTAGATAACTAGTTCCACTCCTTGGGACTATGACACAGATGTTTCAAGTTACTCGTATTAACTATCCTTGAGTATTATATGCTCAGACTAAAAGTTTATTGTTGTTATAGATGAGCGTTTTATTGGATATTAATAATACCTTTCTCCTTTTTCACCAGTGGCATGAGTTCTATTAGAATCTCTATTCCCTGTCACAGTGTCCGTATGGGAACACTGAGATATACTACTCCCTGTCATACCCCCTGACCCCTCCTCTCTATCTATCCCTCCTTGACCCCCTACACCCCATTCTACCCCAACTACTCTTCCCTTTCCCTCAAGGATCTTCTCTCTTATATTCCTCCCATCTCCCTCATTCCTGTAACTATACAGGCAAGTCCTGGTACGAACTAGGTCATTGTCCCTCTAATCCCTCTGACACCCAATTTACGGATTCATTATCTTCTACTATAAAGTGCAGTTGTCCCTTGCTGGTAATACGCTGGTAATATGCCATTTCCCCCTTCCCATAATAATCCTCTAGGGTGTGTTCTATGCTTTTATGCATATGTTTCTTTGAATGATTATGATTTCTTTTTGTTTCAATTATTTAGATCTATTATAATGTCGGGGTGCTCCCATCTGAGGCGGGTCGTCTCCACCAAGTTATGGTCACAAGCTCATCAACCGGATCTTCTGGAAGTAATGCATTGCTCTAATTCCTCTCAAATAGTAAGGATCCACACAACTTTATTTCAGCTTGATTTCTCTCCTCTTTATCTCCATAATGGCTATTAAAATCACCTCTTACAATGTAAAGGGCTGTAACTCGCCGTCTAAGCGAAGTCAGATATTCTGGATTTTGAGGAGAGACAAAGCGAATGTAGTTTTCCTTCTGGAAACTCATTTTAAATTCAATCGCTTCCCAAATCTCTCTTTCTCCTACTACCCCAAATGGTTTCACTGTGGGTCTCCCTCATCTAACTCCAGAGGAGTGAGCATAGGTTTTCATGGAAAGGTCCCCTTCCTTTTAGTGGACCAACTCTGTGATGCAGATGGTTGCTATATTATGATTAAGGGCACGATAGGGCAACATCTCTACACATTTATAAATGTCTATTCCCCGAATAGCAATCAAATTAGTTGGCTGAAATCGGTCTTAAAGATAGCTGATTCTATTAAGGAGGGCATTACTATTTTTGGAGGGGATTTTAATCTAGTCCTAAATCCACTACTAGATTCATCCTCCCGTAAATCAGCCCAGTCCCAAAAAGCCCTATGCTCTCTTCTGCACACGTTGGCCAAAAACCATCTTTTAGATATCTGGCGAACTTTTTACCCCGACTCCAGAGACTATACCTTGTTCTCACAGGTACATAGCTCATACCTGCGTTTACATCACATATTTATTTCCAAAGAGCATCTCCAACTGTGTTCCGAGGCTGACATAGGGTCTATTGTTGTATCATACCATGCTTCAGTATATATCCACATCTTGTCACCCCCTTATCGTCGCCCGGCTAGTCACTGGCGACTAAATGAACAATTTCTTGTCCTCTCAAACACTAAATCCTGTCTGCAAAGTCTCTTGAAAGATTACTTCGCTACAAATTGCACACCAGAGGTTACCCCTCAAACAATCTGGGACGCCCATAAGGCATTTATCAGAGGGCATAGTATTAGAATAGGTGCTCACGTTAAAAAAGAAAGGAATAAGCAGATTGACGCTCTACATGAAAAGATCAAATTTCTTGAAAACGTCCATAAACACTTATTACTTGAAGCTCATTTGGAAGAGCTATCCACATGTAGAGCCTCCCTTAAAAACCTCTTAAATGCTAAATCTGCGAAATACTACCTTTACTCTCAGCAGAAGATATTTGCCCACGGGAATAAGGCCTCCAAATATGTGATGCAGAGACTTAACGCAGGAAATTAAATAACTACGTACACAAATTAAAAACCCCAGAGGGCTCTATGACATTTGACTCTCACCGGATAGCTTCCCTGTTCAGGGACTTCTATGAGTCTCTATATAACCTTAACCCCGGATTACAAGTCCCTGAGGGTCTCACAGCTACGCCTTTCCACAAATCCTTTTTAGAAAATCTAGATCTTCCATTGTTAAAGGACCAGGATAGACTCCAACTATCAGCTCCTTTTTCCCCAGATGAACTATTGGGAGCTATGAGCTATAAAATTCTCCCAAAGGGAAATGCCCAGGCCCAGACGGGCTACCCATTCCTTACTATTCAGCCTTTAACAAAATATTAATCCCTCATCTACTCCCGGTTTTCTACGAGGCTCTGCGGGGTTTTCCATTAACAGAAGACATGACTAAAGCTTATATTACACTGATACTGAAAGAAGGAAAGGGCCAAACTTTTTGCTCTAATTTGCGGCCCATATCTCTTCTAAACATTGACCTGAAACTCCTAGCGAAAATGCTTACCGCTTGGCAAACATTTTACCGACCTTAATCCATAGGGATCAGGTAGGCTTTGTTAAACATAGGGAAGGGAAGGACAACACCGCTAGAGTGCTCAACACCTTACACTTTGTGAACAGACAAGCCTTACCCTTAGTCCTTCTCAGCACAGACGCTGGGAAGGCCTTTGACAGGGTCAGTTGGCCTTTTATGTACTCTGTCTTACGGTCTCGCAATTTTCCGGACCCTTTCATCCAAGCAATCAACGCCATGTATCTAAATGCCTCAGCCTCTATAACGGTCAATGACACTCTATCAGCCCCTTTTAAAATATGTAATGGCACCAGACAAGGGTGCCCCCTTTCACCCCTACTATTTTTTCTAACATTGGAACCCCTGCTGCAGACCATCAGGGAAGACAGGGACATCCAGGAGATCACTCTAGGAGATCAACAACACAAAACTGCCGCTTTTGCGGATGATATGCTATTAATTATTAGTAACCCAGCAACTGCGCTACCCAAAATTTATGAACACTTAGACATTTTTAGCACTTACTCCAATTTCAAGGTGAATCATAACAAATCGCTCATTATTGCCACGGGTATTTCCACATCCCTGAAAAACCAATTGGAAGCAAACTCCCCTTTTAATTGGTCTTCCCCCTACTTAACATATCTAGGGGTGAAGATCAGCACTGATCTGAGCCAACTCTTCAACTTGAACTATATCTCTATTCTGAAAAAAAAATCGGAAAATCTGGCCTTCCTGGATGTCCCCGTGCTGTCATGGTTTGGGAGAAAAAATATATTACTTTCATTAATCATACCCAAACTGACTTATCTACAACAGACCCTCCCGATTCCAGTTCCCTCCTCATTTTATGTTACCCTTCGCTCTCTCTTCAGTTCCTTTGTTTGGAATAAAAAGAAAGCGATGATGTCCTATAAAGCCCTGTCCTACCCAAGAGAGAGGGGAGGAATTTCCCTGCCCGACCCCGAACTATACGGCAGAGCAGTCCTTCTAGCACGTGTAGTGGACTGGTTGAGGAGCCTCCCCCATAAGTCATGGGTCCAAATGGAACAGACATTATTAGGCATGTCGTTTAAGGCCTTTCTATTGGGACGAAAGAATGTGACCGATAGACCTTTCTTTTATTGTTTACATTTTGATTGTTAAACTGTTTTGCCATAGGAGGTATGTTGACTAAACCTCCGACATGCAATTGTAATCTCCGATATTGCTCAATAAAAGTAAAAAAAAAAAAAAGAAGAGCTTTCAGGGGTGGACGGGGGTGGGGAGAATACTCACCTTATCCACTAAGAAGCCCCAGCCATCTTTATTATAGCCCCTGCTCGAACTCTCAAGCGGTGACTTGATAATGTCATCATGCGTGTCGGCCAGAGTGCTGATGTCATACATCAGTGTGCGGAAGATTTCATGCAGGATCCTAAATAAAGATGGTCGCGGCAGCCTCTACGCGATGAAGCGGATGTGAGTGTGATTTCACCCCCCCCATTTCAGAGAATTCATTACCACGAAGCACGAGGAAATTCAGCTTCACTGAAATTCGCATCAAACTCCACTTTGGATACTTCGATTCCCTCAACCCTAATCTCTGTAGATGCACTTAGAAGTACAGAGGGTGATAAATGACTGATTTGAAATTTGTTTCTGAGAAGGTTACTTCATTACTAATATTCTCTACAGGATTACCTTGTTCTATAAACCTTTTTAAAGTAATATATTATTTCTATCAATGTATTAAGAATTCCTATTATATTAATTCCATATTAATCTGGTATCCAGAGAAGAGGTTTTGACTTCAGAGTTAGTTCAAGAATTATTAATCGAAAATATTACTGGCAGAAGGTAAAATACATCACCGGTGACTCATGTAACATTACGGGTAATTGGAATGTAACCTGCGCTGGCTGTTCTGTGTTAGGGTTTACGAGTTTCCGAGCACTGGCTTAAAGGACAACAAAGTAAAAGGTAAAACTTAATGCAATATGAAAAGCAATTTTTTGACATGTATTAAGATATCTGTTGAAGTTTCGAGGCTATGTCAGAACATGGAGAAAAATTTACCACGTAGATAATATTGTCATGTACGTTCCATACCTGGGTCAACAGAAATGCATCTATTAGCTTGTTAATCCAATGATCATTTTAATTTTTACTTGTACCTTTATTTTAGTTATAGAGTTTTTTTTTGCAATGAGGCATATTTCCTATAAGGGTTCCTTATATTTCACTAACTGTAGCAAAACTGATGGGACACAAGTCAACCGTCCAGCAAACTATATACCCACTACCAGACTTGCCACTACCTCCCCGGTTTAAGACAAGAGTTGGCAAATTTGCCCTGTAGCAGAATTGATGGGGCACAAGTAATCTGTTCAGCAAACGGTGCACTCCCTGCCAGACTTGACGCTAGCTACCAGGGTCAACAAGAGCTGGCAAACTTTTCCTTTAATAATTCTATTTCTACTGGACCCTGTCTACAGCATAGAAGCTGCCCTTATAAGAGTGATCTCCCTATCAGGGACCAAACTAGATAAACCTGTGTGGTCCCTGTAAGTTATATGGAATCTATCTTGCAATCACCAGCTAAATGCTGACTGATGGAGTGGACTGGTCGAGTAGTTAGGGTCAGAAACTGAGCAGTCAAGTGACAAGGTCAAAATAGTATCCAACAACAATACCAGAAAAAAGCAAGCCAGATTCAAGACTAAAGGTACAGAGATGCAAAGGCAGGAGAACAGTTACTAAGCAGTCTGAGGTCAAACACAAAAGCACGCAAGGAGAAGACAGAGAAATCCAGTAGACTATTCGGGTCAGATATACACGAATACTCACAATGTGCTTAGGGAACTAGCAAACATACAGGAACCACGTAGTAGGTTCAATAAAAAAAAATGTATTTAAGGATTTAAATTGAGCGCAAAACTAACTGATTGACTTTCAAGCTAAACATCCTTCTACTGCTCTCATCACGGGCTGCTTAAGATCTACAATCAAGATGGCGTCGGCGGTCAGCTCTTCGTGATCAAGTGGTTGAGGCAAGTATGAATTTATTTTTTTATTTTACACTGTGTTATTGCTAGGGGAGATCCGATGGAGGATGGTACCATTTTGAGCTTTGTTTGCCCACATTGTAAGCATTGTTGATCTATTTTCCCAGTGTCCAGACACGCCAGTGACGCATAGGAGAGCTGCACATGGTTATTGGCACCTGTTTTCAGCTAGTGGGGGAAGGATTGCAATAGGAGGTGTGACTATCACCTCTATGTAAATATACCTATGCTATGTGTGGAGAGTGCTCCACATTTTGAACCTGAAGTTGCACTTATAATAGTGTATTGATTGTGCTGAACAAGTGCTGTTTCTGTTGCCGTCGTGCCATTATGTACTCTAAAATGTTGCTGGTGTATTTATTATGTATAATTATGTATTATTTTTAATCATGATAATAAATATTTTTGATATTTGATATTTTGTGATAAGTGGTGTGTTTTTCTAGGAGTGTACTGTGTTATTGCTGTCAGATGCAGCAATCAGCTATGAAGCTATCTGAGGGGCACAATGATGGGGACAGCACAATCGCCACTACATTTCATTGCACCCACTACTTACAAAGAAACGCATTACGTGACAAAGTAATTTGTCACAAAACAATTTTTTTTGTACAATACAGCAAAGCAGTCAAATCAAATTTTTCAATACTGAGCTCATCACTATTTACAACCACAAATGGGTTGTTCTGCTGTTACCCTTCACTTTCTTACAGGAACAAATCTATGAAAATGCGAAATCTGAAAATCTGATGTGATTGAAAATTTACCTCCATTTTACATTAAATTATGTGCAAAACCTAAAGAATTGGGGAAAAGGGTCTTGATTCAGTTTTGAATACTTTGAGTTGTGCAGTTTCTATAAAAAGGTCCTTACAATCTTTTTTGCAAATTTTCTTAAAAATTTGAAAAAAATGTTTCTAAAATTCTAAGCCTGCTAACATCCTAAAAAGGTAAAGTGACATTTAAAAACAATGCCAACATAAAGTAGACACGTGCAGAATGCTAATTAATTATTTTATAAGACAGTGATGTCTTATAAACAGAGAAATTCAGATTTAGAAAATTGTGAATTTTTCCAAATGTTCTGTAAATTTAAGATACTGACCTAAATTTACCACTAACATGAAGTACAATGTCACCAGAAAACAATCTCAGAATCGATTTTTATGAGTAAACACATTCCAAAGGTATTACCACTAGAGTTGAGCGAACTTGTGTTTTAAGTTCGGCGTCCAAAGTTCGGGTTCGGGTTATCGTAGCATCCCGTTATGGATTCCGCTACCACGGACCATAACGGCATTTGGAATCCATAAGGGGCTGCTTCAATAAACCCGAACCTTGGACAACACTAAGGACCTGGGGTGACGTCACTGTCATGTGATCATTGCAGGGGGCGTGGCACAGTACTGGATTAGTTTAGAGTTGGTAGCCTACGACCTCTTATCCAATCCAGTACTGAACCACGCCCCCTGCACTAATAACATGACGATGACGTCACCCCAGGTCCTTCACCCCATGTTACAAATGCCGTTATGGTCAGTGGTAGCGGAATCCATAACGGGATGCTTCGATAACCCGAACCCGAACTTTGGACGCCGAACTTAAAACACAAGTTCGCTCAACTCTAATTACCACCTAAATTGACATGTCAGATTAGGCTCAGTCTTTTAGGTGAAAACTGGCTGTGTCAAGGGTTAACAACATAGGTGCCCAAAAACTGCCATACATTACATCAGAAGTTCTGGCGCACGGCCTGAATATGCAGAAAATGTATTAAGAGGCATATATGTGTCCGATCTTCCGCCATTTGGGAAGTTTTTACTAGACTATGAAACGCTGGTCTTTAGTAAATGTCGATAGTCTATTTGCCCAGTAGCATTTACTTTATGACAATTTTACCATATAGAGAAGATGATGTGAAAATGCCTGAAATAAAGCCAAGAGCTCCAGCATGCAACTTTTTTTTTAAAAGAAAGCAAACAGACAAAAAAAAACATCAGAAGCAAAAAAATTAAAAAGTGTCCTGCATATCAGATTTCCCATAGACCTACAGCTAATATTAGGACAGAGCTGCCGTTTTTACAGCAAGTGCAGAAAAACACAAATTAAAAAAGCAAAAGGTCAGGAAAATGCCACCAAAAGGACATGGACTGGCCCATTTTTCTAGCTGTTTTTATTTCAGTTTACGCCCTGAATTCTCTTTACAGAGCTTCTACACGACTTAATCAAATGTACAATTTGCTATTATTCAGAGGCACAGGATAGGCTGCACTAGGTGCTGTCTATGAACGGTGGTGGATCTCAACGCTTTGCACTTCTGTTTTGATTCCTAATTATTTCCCCATCATAGGTGTGCTACAAAATGAACTTGTAAGCCGCCCTGCAGCGAGGAAATTACATCTGACAAGAAAACAATGCAGTTTTAAATCCACTGTGATTCTCGAGTATAAGATGTTCTTCCCAGGAGACTTCAGACTGTGTGATAGTAAGCAGTAGGAGGGGAGCAGAAGGCAGGAGCGCGACTTTGAGAAACCCGTGCAAGGTAAGGGCAAAAAACACAAGCTACTGACAAACCTTACTGCAGCGAGGCTAATATCAGAAAGAAGGTCCCCAGGCATATGTAAAAATTAAATTCTGATTTAGTGGAATCCATTTCAATCTGTCTCCCTCTCAAATAACACCTAACCCATACCCAATGATATTTTGGAGTTTGAGCTCTCCATCAGGCTGTTCCAGCAGAGAATGTCCTGCCTGAGCACTCTAGATTCGCTTGCACGTAGAATTTTTTTGTCCAGCTTAATCCCCAGATATTTGCCAGGTAACAGCCAGATCTCCACATGTGGGAACACCCGGTTATGCCGGATCCAGAGATATTCGGCAGGCTGTTTTCTACTAGAACAGCCTACCAGAGAGCTCTAACGCAGATGATAAAGAGGCACAGGAGCTAGAATAGGACCAGGATCTAAGTGGCCCATATATGTGTTCATGGGTGAGGATTGCATGGGATAAATTCCAGTGTAAGAGGCATGGAACCAGTAGCTAAGTGGGATATGTGTACTCAGGAGTAAAGAGTACATGAGAAAAATGCCAGGGTAGGAGGCACAAAAGATAGATTGGGACCAGTAGCCAAGAGGCCTATGTGTACTCGGAGGTGAGGATTACATGGGTTCAATGCCAAGGTAGGAGGCACAGAAGCTAGAAATGTACCAGTAGCTAAGTGACCCAGAGTAAGGATTATGTAAAATAAATGCCAGTGTAGGAGGCAAAAAAGAATGGGACCTGTAGCAAAGTAGCCTATAGGTACTCATAAATGAGGATGACATGGGATAAATGCCAAAGTAGGAGGCTCGGAAGACAGAGTAGATTGAGACCAATAGCTTAGTGGCCCATAGGTCCCCATGGTAAGGATTAAATAGGATATATGCCATGGTAGGAGACACAGAAGATAGAATGGGACCATCACCTACAGAAATAAGTTATAAATGACAGCTGACATAGCTCCATCCAGGCTATTTAACCACTTAGATTTGATAGAGAATAACAACCCTGTAAATAAAAGGAATAAGGGGGCTTCCTGTGTCACCACATGAACATCTTGGTGGGATTTCATGAAAGTACTTAGAGCTACCAGTTCCTATTAGGCTCAAAAAAATCACCAACAAAATTCCCTTTGTAGGAAAAAAAACATAAACATTGCACTCCCCCAATTTCTCTTCACCCCTAAAAACATAAATCAGTTTGTTAATGTACATATATTATATACCTTAAAATCACAACACTGAGAATGCACCTCATCCTGCAAAAAAACAGCTCTCATACAGCTAGGTCAGTGGAAAAATAAAAACCCTATGCATCAATGTTCTATGGGACTGTGGAGGAGTTCTACATAGAGTCTCATCTATAACAATTCTGCTTCTTCTCCAATAAGAATAATAACATTAAAATGATGTCAGCAATATGATATCTAGCATAGCTTGTAACCCTATCGCGAAACAATATCAGACACAAGACTGAAAGCCGCTATGCCACCGGCTGTCAGTTACCGCCTTATCATATCAGTTGTGGAGAGCTGGCACAGAATTACCAAGATCATCTTTAATTAAAGACCTGCCTGTCCAAAATGAAAATTGTGTCAAAGCGAATGTCACAAAATCTCTGCATCTCTGACGGTAAACGTGATCCATTCATTATCTCGAGTCACTGTGCAAGCCATTCCCAGCCCCGAGAAGACATCAGTACACATCACCGGTTATTTACTAGCACTGTCAACTAGTCTTCCATGGGTGAAGTGCTCCTGGGGGAGGACACACTCATACACGTTCGGTAATTAGCGGGTTTGGTCGAGATTAATAGATTGTGTATGGTGAACTTTAAATTAGTTTTCTGGCATTACTATGCTTTTAACATTTTTTTAATTTAAATTTTTTAATACCACTGATATAGTTCCTTACATCGTGTACATGATGGGGAACGGCGATTGTGCAACCCCCCCCTCATTGTACCCCTCAGATGCCACGTTCAAAGCTGATCGCAGCATCTGAGAGGAACAGTGAGGGCCTTCTGTGGTTAAAAAAACAAAGTACTCACCTTTTCCATTTGAGCGCGAAGAGGCCACGCCACCATATTGATTGAAGATCCCGTGCAAAATCTTGTGCTGTGCGTGGTGATGACACAAATTTTTGCACAGGATCTTCACTCAAGACTGCCTCCTCGCACCCAAATAGATCAGGTGAGTTTGTATTTTTTTCAGAGAAAATTGACTCATTACCATGAAGCACAAGGACATTCAGCTTCACAGTGAATCGGATTTTTCCTCAAACTCGGATACTTCGATTTGCTCAACCCTACTTGTAATATCTAAATTTAAATCTCTATACAATTATCTCAGTTGCCCACAGCAGAGTAATCAGCTTTCACAGCTTTACAGACTCTGCTGCGAGGTGGGGGATAACAAGTTAAGACACTCCTCACCACAGTTCAGGAGAGGCAAACCTTAAATCCTTCATTATGTAGTGGACACCTACAGCCACGAATGCCAATTTACAGCCGGAGTGAAGGGGAATCAGGAGAGAGAAAGACTTTGTCAGCCAGCATATTTTTGAGTGCCATCAATTGCCATCTAACCAGCGGCCATAACTCATCATCTGGTCACAAAAACTTCACCTTGCACCTACTGGTTACTGGATGTGCCCCAAATTATTCTGTAAACTCAGTAAAGAAAGACATTTGATGTTCTCTTAGGTCTGCTTCCTTCACACCACCTTTTCACTGCTCCGAACCCCAGGGAACGACGGCCTAAAGGAGTACACCATGATGCAATACTTCATCAGGGCCACTCTCATCCTCTGCACCGGCTCCTGAGGGGCTCACTGCAGATCCAACCGGAAATTCCTGGAACCCAATGCAAAGTCCATACTAGAACCCCCTTTACAGTACAGATGTCCTCCTGAGTGGTGGACATTATGGGGGAAAAATGTATGCGCAGAGGTTTTAAGTCTGACTTTGCTTTATGAGGTTGCGCCAAATTTACTTAATAGTGCCCAGTTATTATATGTCGGCCTAGTGCAGTGAGGTGGACATCTATTTCTCCAACACTACACCAAGGGGTGGCTGGTTGTGGAGGTGAAACTTTTTTGCAACTTTTTAAGATATTGAATATCATAAATGAGACAAAGTTTTTTTTTATCTAAAAACCTGACTTACTTTTCACTCACACAAGGCTCACCAAATGTCTCAAAATGTCGGAAAAATACTTACGACACAAAAGTGGTGTAGCAGAGTTGATAAACGTCCCCCTATGTCTTATTCCTCGCACGAAATATGAATGTAGAAGAGGAAGTTGAGTTATGCCAGGCTAATGCCGTACATGAATTTTTCTTATAGCCAGAACACAGAGAATATTATATATTTCATGCGGCATCACAAAGCTCTGCTACAAGGGGAATTGGCAAATGAGTACCTGGCCAGGGAGCAGACAAAACAATGATGGGACGCGCTCATAAAACAGAGTCCAACAGCAGAGACACAATGTTGGCAAGGAGCTGCAGAGCCTCAGAGCTCAGTCATGAATATAGCAATAAAAGCCTCATTTTTATACCGCCATGACAATGGAGAGCTGATTGCAAGCATCAAAAATCCCTCGAGAAGCATCCAGTGACAAATCACAACAAACCACAAGAACTACTATCTGGAGCCGAGAGATGAAGAAATGGATAGGCTTAAAAGTCACAGAGAAAGAGGAGACGGAATGAAAGCCTCAGTTCAGACTGACATTCCACCGTTGATCTGTTTATCAGTGATATACCTGCTGAATTTCCTCAACGTTCGCACAAACCGCTAAAAGCAGCCTGATAATCGTATCACTGCAATAACTCAAAATGTTCAAAAAGCAAAAAAGTCCACAAAGTGTTTATCGATGAAGAGGATCTCAGCTTAACCACCTTACAATTTTCCCCGAGCTCAGCCAGGGCTTTGAGAAAAGCACTTAAAGAGGTATTCCGGTTGTTAGAAGTTACCCCCTATCCTTAGTCGGTAGGACCTCACCGATCACGAGAACTGGGGCCCCGCACTCCCTGCAGCCCCCCCTGAGATGAAGATTTAACAGAAACACCCATGAGAGGGAGGGGGCTGAATATGGAGATCTGCAGAACTAGGGTGCATCAAGGGCCTTGGGCGTGCCCTCTATGCACCTAACTGTAACAAAGTACAAAATTAACGGTTCTGTTAAATTTGGCCCACCGAGGACTATCAGGAATTGTGATTGGAGTAATACTGACAATCCTGGTGACAGACTCTCTTTAAAATGTTACTATTCACGGATTCAACCAATATGAAAATATGTAGTTAAAGTGCACCCGTTCCCTCTCCAGACAGGTCTGTTTTAGTAACTACTGGCATTCCCCATGTAATAACAATTCTGGAGCATCTATTCTTCTATGCATCCATTATTCTACCCTATGACTTTATGTTCAGGCATTCCTTTATTATTCCTACTAGAAAGTATGAGTGAATTGTTAGAAGTCTGCAAGTTACCAGTTGGGAGCATGTCCCTGCACTGTCTGACACTGGCAGCACTGATTGGATAGTGTCAGACTATGCAGAAACACACCCCAACTGGTAAAACCCAGTTGGGTCTTTACGGCATACTGCTGGTAATTCACTGATAATTTCTAGTAGTGGAGATTGGGTGCAACAGTGAGGCCCTAATTTGCACATTAAGAAAAAGTATCATAACTTGGGAATGGAATTTCAGATCAATAAAAGAAAAACAGCACTTTAATCAGGTGAAATACAGCTATGTGCCTATGCCAACAGTTGGATAGGGAGGTGACTGGTTCTTATACCAGAAGATGACACTAATTACGAATGTGTACGGTAGTGCAGAGCTCACAATTACTATAACTTGGGGCCTTCGTCTCCCACCTACCGGATAATGTGCAGCAGCAATGATCTGGCACGTCCAACTTTGGGCATCAGCGTCCCATCCATAGGGAGCGCAGCGCTGACAGATATTAGCATATTCTTGCAAAAGACTAATTTGCATCCTTAAGTGCTAATTATACCAATTTGGCAGCACTGAATTAGTGAATACAATGTTCCCAAAATAATAAAAATATCGCTAAGATAGGGAGGCGCAGACTGTACTCATTTCAGCATCATTACCGAAAATATACAATTAATTTTTCCAGAGAACATCTAGTAACTTTCACAGATTCTGAGCAAAAAAAATTGTCAGAAGTAATTTATGATTGTACTAAGTATAGAAGAAGGAGAGCTGTTGTAACGTGGCTACAACATTGGGGTAGGTGCACTGATAAAAACGCACCAGAGTCATTGGCATCGAGCCTCGGTGGAGCCGTGCAGAAGATAGGAGTGGTAGTGACACTGATGAGAAGTTGTGCTATGGTGTGCTCTCTCAGGCCGTTGCTCACTAGGAATCAGTGCAGTGGAAATGTAGTTTGAAGAATCAGGCGGCAAGTAAACATGTAGCACAACGTATAATTTGCCTTACACCCAGTAGCATCAAATCCAAAGTGCAGATTTTGGCACCAGTTAAGGAAGTATGGTGGTAGGTTAGATGACTTATATTTTGGCACATGTAGATATAGGTGTGAACTATATGCACTAGGTCCAGACTTCAGCTTTATCTGGCCTAGTGGTGGTATAGATGATGGGTGTCTGAGCCGTAGTCCCTCACCTTGCAGCAGCGTCTGTAATGCAGTGTTTTGTTGATCACTCTGCTGGTGCATTCTTGAAGCTGAATGTTATTGGTCTCCATGGAGAAACATATATCGTTCCCAGGAGCAGGAGCTCTAGTGTGTGCTTCCTTTCCTCAAGAGGCTAGTGAGTAGTGTTGAGTGCAAATATTCGAATTGCGAATTTTTATAGCGAATATTGGCATTTTGTCAGAATTTTTTGAATTTAGCGATATATATTCGTAAATACGAATATTAGTTTTTTTTTTTTTTTCATCTGAACCCATTACCTAGTATACCTACCTGCTTCTTGCTTGTGGGTCAATGTGAGAAGGCTGCAGTATTGTAGTCTGCAGTGAATTTGAATATTCTTCATTATTTAATTTATTTTCTCTTATGTGAAAAATCGGCAATGTAATATTCACGTGAGGCGAATGTTCTAAATAATGAATATATAACACTATAGAATATAGTGCTATATATTTGTTTTTAGAATATTCAGCATTTTTTTCCATCTGAAGTCATGATTCCTTCTTGCTTAAGTTGCTTTTCGTCCAATGACTGTTCACATTAAATTGGAAAAATAGACGAACATTCTAAAAAGCGTATATTTAGCACTATATTCTATAGTGCTATATATTCATGTTTTAGAATATTCGCATACCCGAATATTATATTGGCGTTTTTTCACAATCAATAAAATAATCTCGATTATGAATATTCGCAAATATATGACATATATTCTAACAAATATTCGCAAAATATCACAAATTCGAATATTGCCCCTGCCGCTCATCACTACTAGTGAGGAACTTCCGCTCTTGGCAAGAAGCAGGACTAGCCCAGGAGGAGAGAAAGGTTGGGTAACCCTGTTCCTACCAACCTTTGCCAACATGAACAATAACAATACAAAACTATTTACAACTGCACCTAGCCCCAGGTCTGGAGTACTGCACATGTGCCACATTTATTGTGTCTTAGGGCCTGTGCACATCATGTTTTTGCTACACGTAGAGCGCACACACGTTTTAATGCTGTAGAAACATATTTAAAGGGGTTATCCTGGAAAAGATAATAATGAGTTACCCTCAGGATAGGTCATCATTATCACATCAGTGGGGTTCTGGGTCCCGGCATCCCTACCAATCAGGTGTTTCAGGGAACGGCTGCACTCAGTAAAGATCTGGTGAGCGATGCAGGCTCCCGGCAGCTTTCCAAGGACAGCGCCAAACATAGTATAGTGACAGGGCTTGCTATTGCAGCTTAGCCCAATGAATGGGGCTGAAATGCGGCTAGGCCATGCGACTAGATTTACTGATGACTTAGCCTGAGGATATGTCAGAAATATAGACTATAATTGCACAAACCTAGTCCAAAAGTTCATCTTTTTGACCACCTTTACCCTTGTTTAAATAGCATATGTGCTATATGCTTAGTTTTAGCATTATAATGAGTAAATTTAAAGCTTTATTACATTTAATAACTGGGGACATTTTTTAAAAAAATGAGACACTCTCTGTTAAAAAAAAGGAAAGTTTTTATTAAGTAAAGTTTTCAATAAAAAAAGTACAAATAGACAAACTTTTTGAAAAGCATCTATTTCTTAAACACACATTATATGGGGGCATTTTTTGTACTGGCACACATATGGGGGCATTTTTCTACTATCAAAAACTGTAAGGAGAATTATTACTACTGGAGGGCATTATGCTGAGCTTTATTACAACTTTGGGACTAAGGGAAGATGATTACTAGTACGGGCACTATGGGGGCATTATTACTTCTGGAGAACAGAGGGGACATTATTACTGTTGGGGGCACTAAAGGGGCACTATTACTACCAAGTGCAATCTGACAGATAATTATTGGCACATCTTAACACTTTTTGTCCCGATATGTTACTCCAGTTTTGTATGTCACAGCATTTTTCATTATCAGATCACAAAAAAGCAACAGTTGTCACCAAAATAGATTTTTTTTTAAAATAGTTCATTCATTTGTATACCTGTAGGTGGTCATTTATTATACTGAAGTACACCTATATTAGGAGTATTTCAGGCACAGATGGGCCGCAATGGTTAGTTGTACTGCTATCTGTGACTTCGCCCTGCTCACGCCAGGTCTAAATTGTGAGCGTGGTGTGGGCGTGGAAGAGCTGGCAGGCCCATCTTTACCAATTTCTACAGCTCAGAAGCTGTCTTATGTTTAGAACTGGCGCTAGATGTGCGGAAGTTATGGAGAGGCCGTCGCCTCTTCATAACTCCAGCGGATCCACCACTAGAGCAGGGCTTTATTAAGTCTAGCGTCTAAAATGCTGGTCTTAATAAATGTGCCCCTTAGTGACTATTTTTTTTTTTCTCTCAATTAAAGATGCATCAAAAATTGCAAAAAAAATTCTATCAACTTTTTTAACTTTCTTTTTTACATTGAAAAATAACAATTAGATATCAGATAGTTTTCAAAGATACAATTTTGAAACGACACAGGGACAGGAGAAGCAAAATTGTCCTGGTCGAGGCTGTAAGCATAGTTAGATAACTTCTCCGTCACAGATTCTGATATTTGGAACATTTGCCTTTGAGTTAAATATCACAGTCCACATGCTGAGACTTTACGGGTTCCCTACGGCCCCCCGTGGTCTACCCTATAGCACTGGCTGCACATTCTGCTCCAGCTTCAGGGATCAACAGGAAAGTTTGGTTGCTGGGCAATGTGCCAAGGACATTTAGACACATGGACACGGTAGGGACGAGGTTTCTCTGTGAGGCTGCTGCACAATCAAGCTCTCAAGGCAACTTAACCTAACTAAAGAATCCAAGCCGGTCAAAAGGCAATTAAACTCGTTGGGAAGGCAGCTCGGCTAGACAGGTGTTGCTGGCACATTCCTGATGACATGCAAGAGGCTCAGGGAGGCTGAGATACATTGACATCGCTCCCTAATCAATCCTGCTGCTTCTTACAAAAGAATTTGTGCATTCATCCCTCTTCTGCAGAGCACTTAGCAACATTTCCCTGCTCTATAATTGTGGGCGAGAGGGAAGCGTTGACTGTAAACGTCTCTGACAGAGATAGATGGTCGTGTTAGGCAGAAGAGCGGCCCCCCTGACTGATGCTATAGACGTGAATATTTTCAGGACAAAAAAAGAATGGACTCAGCAATGAATATAATTTAATTCCAAGGCCTTCCTGTATGTCTTCACTAGATTAATACCGAGCATGGAGAAAACACAGCTGCCGAGAGAATTTGTCTTTGGCATTCGGGATCAAAACCTTCCAATAATCTCTTGGAGTGGTCTTCGCTGGTCAAGGAAGACCTCTATGCAACACTTTTTGGTGCATAAGGGTATAACTAAAAGGGGTGCAGAGGTAACAGATGGAGTGTCTGTCGGAGGCCAAAGCTTCCTCTGCCGCATAAAATGATACAAGTATTATACACGGCACATGGAAGGTGCCGACCTGCTATAGATCTTGTAAGGGTCACTGGAGCTTCCAGTCACGTCACTTTCCAGACCTCCCAAGTGAGTCCCTACTTTTGAGCCATGTCCCTCTGTCCCTCTTTGCTCCTTACATGTCCCTCTTTTTGATCTGAGTAGTGATGGGCGGCATAGGCAATATTCGTTTTTGCGATATTTCGCAAATTTTTCTAGAATTCACGATCTTCCGTCATTATTTTCGCGATTGCGCAAATCGTCACTAATGATGCGCATTTTTTTGCGCAATACGTGCAACTTCACATTTTATCAGGTCTGATTAGATATTACTGATTGGTGCACTAAGTATTGTTGTGATATCACAGCACTGTGTCTAACAGAGACACTAATCCCTATCACAGCACAGTAATTCCTATCACACTACCTAACACCCTGCACTGGAACCTATCAGCTACACTATATCACTATGTAACCTACACTGACTATCTCCCACTAACTATCTGCATTATATATATGAGCTAACTAATTAACTATCTAATGTAATGTGACAGCAAAGCACAGAGCACAGCAATGACACTGCTGTCTCTCTCAGAACAGCAAAAAACTGCAGAAAAAGGCTGCTGGGGAGGTTCTTATATAGTAAGGGGTAGGCAACTTTCCTTTTGTTTGCTAGGAATGCAACAAAGACATTGCAGCCTTCTCATTGGCCCACAAGCAAGAAGCAGTAGTACCGATGAAAAAAAAAAAAAAATAGAATATTTGCGATTACGAATATATAGCACTATATTCTAGATTTTCGCAAATTCTCAAAGTGCCGATATTCGCAATAAAAATTTGTGATAAAAAAATTTGCGATCAACACTAGATCTGAGGTACAGATTTTTATTATTACATTTCATATTAATATTGATCCAGAAAGTGTTTGCCCGGTTCCTTGCTTTATCTTAGAGCCTGCCTTTCATTATTTGACACAATTTGGAAGTTTCTATATTCAGAAATGTTTGTGCTATTGCGTAAAAGATAACTATTCAAGTGTATACATATGCAGAAAAAAATGGTTCTTTCACACAATGAACTCAAAGTGTCCCTCTTTGACCATCCAAAAACTTGGGATCTATGACTTTCTAGTTGCAGGATCAATGGCTGGTCTATATTAAAAACATGTCTACCTTCTCCCTGACCGCCCTTAGTCCTCTTAGGTCACGTGTCCATGACCATATTATAGCTCCATTTTGTATGGAGTTCAAGTGTAAGGTAGCTCTGCTATACTTCTGTATACTTCAGATGAAAGAATAAAGAGGGTCAAAGGGTTTGTTTTCATGGAAGAATACAGAGGGTTGAAGGGTTAGTTTTCTGTGAGATTCCTAACAAATTCAAGAAAAAAAATGGCATGGCCCATTGCATATTGTATGTGCATATGTGATGTGCAATGGGTAATGCTATTTTTTCAGTATACTGTATGTGTCAGCCCTTGAGGGGAAAAAAAAGTTTACTCAATGCAGCTGAATGTTCAGCAGACATACAAGGAGGATCCCTGTATCTGTACCTGGAGCATCTGTCAGAGAAAGGTAACGCACCTATATTGTGGCTACAGCCTTCTCTGAATGTGGCAGGAGCAAATAAGCTTGGTCAAGTTGGGAAGATTGTGTAGACCTTAAGAAAGAGACTCAGCCCTCTATCACCCAAATACAGCCTTGTAAAACAGCATATGCCATTTGTAAGACCGTCTTTAATGTGTGAAGTGCCTTAGTAAAGTACAGTGGACTTGTTGCATAAAACCTGCCCTCATCAGTGTGTGCAATAACAAGAGCAACATCACAGTGCATCATTGTCTCACACTTCAGAGAACCTTGCCTTGCACCTCAAAATCCACCAACGCCAAGGGCACCTCAAGCAACATCAGGCAAGAGAGTCTGAAAACCAGAGAGTGCGTCAAAGAGAGTAAAAGGTATGGCCTTCTCATTACTGCTCAGCCAAGGAAGTGTCAGAACCATTATTACTACTTGTGGTTCTGTGGGGGCAGGACAAAGGACACATAACTACTGTTGGGGTGCAGAGAGCCGCAGTGATATTGCCATCTGGCCACACACATGCACATCACTGCGGCTCTCTGCACCCCAACACAGTAGTTATGTGTCCTTTGTCCAGCCCCCACAGAACCACAAGTAGTAATAATGCCCCATAGTGCACCCAGTGGTGACAAAGCTCCCAAAAGTGCCCCCATCATTAATAAGGCACCTCCTTAAGGCTGCTTTGTAGAGTTCTTAGTAGTTATCATGCCCATATAATGCTCCTAGTAGTTATAATGTTGCCTATAGTGCCCCTATATGTTATAATGCCCACTCTAGTACCGCTAATAGATATAATGCTCCTAGAAATTATAATGGGCCCCTGTAGTGCCCCAGTATTTAACATTCTCTCTATAGTACCCAAAGCAGTTATAATGGCCTCCTCTATTTCCGCCAGTAGTTATAATGACCCCCTCGTAGTAGCCTCAGTATGTTTAATGCCCCCTATAATTTCCCAAGTAGGTAAAATTCCCCCAATAAGTTCAATGCCCCCCAAAGTGCCTTCAGCAAGTATAATGCCCGCTGCAGTGCACCAGTAGTTATAAAGACCCCCTGTAATGCCAACTTTAAGTATAATGCCCGGATGCAGCGTCCTCAGTAGGTATACTATGGCCCACAATATTATAATGCACCTCTGTAGTGCCTACATTACTTATAGTGCCCACAGTACTTACAGTTCCCCCTGTAATTACAATGACTCCACACCCCTAAAAGTCCTCCTTTATTCCTTTCTTTGCCCAAGTGAGGAAGAAAAAAATACCTAAATCCTTCCTTCCCATAGCTTTCTGCAATGCAGGCCAAAGGCTATTTTGGCCTGCGGCATGAGTTGCTGGCTTCACAGCTCAGGTGGTCATGATGAAGTCAATGTGCCGCTTATGTCTTTTTGCAAGGGCTCATGATGCCATCATCGCGTAGCCTGATACCCGACTATTGTAAATGTGTTCCACTATATTCAGTGCCCCAGATAAAACATTTTTGACCCAGGCCCCGGATGTTTTGAATTAGCAATGCCCCTTGGTAGGTCCACACACTACACTTTCTATGATTCTATCAATTGTGGTCAATAGACCCAGGGTTGAGCTGGTCCTGGACCTACGCTGGTGTAAAATCGGTAGTAGTTGTCACCATATTATTACAATTTTATAGCAAGTTTCTTAGAGAATGACATTATTCATTGATCTTTAGCTTGAACAAAATATTTTAGTTTTAGAATTTGATTCAATAGAAATTCACAATTCTGTAACATAATAATTATAATAAAAAAATCTTTATAATTGACACACACTCTTATTACCTTTCCATTCTAAACCATACTTCCCGAAATGCCCCCTACGTATCATTGCTAATTAGATTCTCATGACCAATATGAAGGCCCCCAGCCATATGCTGTCATATGGCAACAGAATGCCTCAAATTTCTCAAAGTTAAATATGCAAAAAGCTTAAAAGGCAGGATGTCAAAGAAACTTTTAGTAAGACGGCAGCTAGCTAGCCACGGCTGAAGTCAGCATGAACAGGATGTTTCCAAGGCAAACCGTCTGGAAATGCTACTGCCCGGGCTGCCAAATATTTTTTTCATACTAATTAAATACTGTGAGGTTCAGTTAAACATATTGAAAAGGGACGAACGCGGTGACCCCAAGCCGCCAATCAGTAATTAGCTAAGAGTGAAACCAAATATCCGATTTCTTGGAAGAGGATAATTGGTGCTACACAAATCAATGTTTCCACTTAAAGGGGTTTTCTGACTTTTTATGCTAATGATCTATCCTCTGGATGGGTGATCAGTTTGTGATCGGTGGGGGTCGGACACCTGGGATGCCCAATGATTTGCTGTTTCTCATGGCTTACTCTAGACGTATGACATCATGTTTATCGGTCACATGGCTTAGGCGCAGATCGGTTCTATTTAAGTGAATGAGGCTGAGCTTCGATACCTGGCATAGGCACTATATGATGTATGGCGCTGCCCTTGATAAACTTTTGTCGGACTCCCACCGATCAGATACAGATGACCTATTCTGTGGATAGGTTATCAGTATAAAAAAGTCAGAAAACCCTTCAACCTAAAGAACCACAAGCTTTTTATTTTGTGTCCATAGTCGCTGACAGAGTTTCTGTGAGTTAGGTCCTATTGGCTATATGTCCTTTCCTTGCTGGTATCTCATTTCATCAATAGTTCTTATCCCAGGGTCGATCATGTTCATGAATTATTCTCTTCCTTTCATATCTTTCCTTTTGACTGAAAGTATCCCAAGATATGTGGTGTTAGATGATGGGCTCTTTTCATAAAAAATATTTCTATCATGAGATGTCTATCTCATAGGTCTATGTGTGGCCGCCCAGTAGTTGTGATAGGCATTACAGTCTGTCAATGATTTTGCTAGTATGTTATTATATTGACTTGAATTTAATAGAACTTGGAGTCCTTAACCAAATTTGAGCTAAGTTAGGGTGGGCATATCTGTATGGAAATAAGGCTTTATAAAGACCTGGATTCCAATGATATCCCAGTTGTCCTTCACCTGTCCAACTTCACCTGTCAACTTGCAGGATAACAGGCTGAACTGGATGGACAGATGTATTTTATTAGCCTTTAAACTATGTTACTTTTAAAGGAGTTGTGCCACAAAAAATATTCCGGTTATCAAAGACTATAAAAATGTCCCCCATATGACGGGCCCCGCACAATGAATATACTTACCTGGCTCCCCGCGCCGCTCTTGGACCCTGCACTTCCTCCGCAGCTTTTTCCCGTGTGCGGGTGAAAACATCCAATGTCAGGAGAGTGCAGCCAATGGCAGGTGGGGATGGGGACCAGTCTCCCTAGCGTCACCCGCTGTGTGCACATGACTAGTAATGTGCTTGATGGGGGCAGGTCAACTGGAATTGGAGTGGAGCCGACACTCGGTATGGTACTAAAGGCATAATAGTAAGTCCAATCAATCTCAATTTAAAACCACTTTTTTGTCTGGATGGACAACCCGTTAAAACCTAAATGTCCTACTGAAGAACAGCAGGTCGGTTTCACATGAAAATTTTGTTTATATTCTGCCATCAAATCCAGGCCCAACAGTGACCCAAGCTAACAGAATCATAGATCTGTGCACCAGGCTGGGAGTCGGGGGCACAATACAATTCAATTCATTTACATTGGGAGGATTTTGGAAAAAAAAAATCTAAGGTAGTAATAGGAAGATGCAAGAAGAATCTAAGGACTTCATGAAGATTTAGACCTTGAACTATTGACCAATGAGTCAGGAGTGTCTAAAAAATGAGTATGGTTAGTCCTGTAACTTTTAAATATAATGTTGGTTAAAAATTGATTTTCTCAAAATATGGGGCAGTTTTTTTATATTTTTTTACATATGGTATGGCCATCTAATCATGGAACAACATGAGCTTTACAACGTCAGGGTGCAAAGCTCTTCAGAGGCTAGACCTGACGCCCAGCTTATGTGGGTATGTAGAGTTGAAAACTGCTGAAATTGCCCTTTAACAGTTTGGCCCATTTTTGCTTTGTTATCTATACAACACAGCAATGGCTCCCCAGAGGCTCCTTGTTCAGTGGACCTGTCACTAACCACTTAGCACATTGTAAAATACATCTATTGGCCATGTACACCTTTACTACTCTCTAGTGTGTCTGCTCCTAAATAACCTCATGTTTCAGGCAAAATATTGTCTTTAACTGTTAGAGCGCTGAATGGAATTGCAAAGATAACATAGATAATTGTGTTAGGACATTTACATGGACACCTTTGGGGGCAATTTTTTTTAAAGGGAATGCATGAATTTTTAGATGAAAATATTTTTTACTGTAGAGTTTTATTAAAAATGATGTATTGTTCTATATCATAATCGTTCTATATATCACAGTACCTAGCAGGTGGCAGAATGCTGTTCACAGTGGAATCTGTTGGAGATGGTTTGCTTTCCAGTCCCTCCCTCTGCTCTCCTGAATGATCTTCTAAACTAAATAAAAATGTTAGATGAGATTTTACTGAGAACGGTATTCTGCAGCCTGCCACGTACTGTAATATATTGGAGCTACAGAAGCCAAACGATGCAATTTTTTTTTATAAAACCTTATTACAAAAATGTTCCTCAGCTAATAATATATGCATTTGAGTAAAATAAGGTCCCACAAGAGACCACAGCCTTTAAGGTAAAGGACAAAATGGTCCCCTATTAAATGATGACCCCCTCACCCCTAAAGCCTTCATCCACTGTGCATGTTCCATTCATAAATTAACACATGGCCACCATCATAGAACCTCAGTTGATTGCAAGGCCTTCTGCTCTACTGTAGCCATTTTAAACTAAAAACGTCTCAATAGTATGAGAGGCTTGTGTGGTCTGTGGTGGTGTTAACATGTTCTTCAGCTGAATAGTCCATTGGAGACTTTGTACAGTTGGTGCAATCATCAGCTTGACTAGTGTAGCATGCAACAAAGCTTTCACAGTGCATCTACACTATTTGCAGAGCAGTCATTGCCAGACCAGAACATTTGAGCAGCGCATTAAGCAAACAAATGTAGCACACCAAACGTTCTGTTGCATCTGTATATTGAAGTTTATCATAGCTGGATGAAAAGTCATTGCTCTTCAATGTATGAAGTTTTACAAATTAGTGCAGCACCCCCAAAGATGGCACAAACCAGTTGAGAATATAAATTGAGTTATGGAATTATAACTTAGGATCCAGAGGAGTAGAGTTCAGGATACTTATTTGTTGGCTACAGGGAACCTCTCTCACTCTGGAGGAACCAGCGCATCCAGGCATTAATGGGATTATCCACTTATTTCATTTTGAGTTGTGCAATGCTTCATTTGACCTGTGGTGGCACTGTGGGAAAATTGAATATGCTAGGTTTCACCATAGATTCTACAGAAGCTGATCGCTTGGGCTCTCAGCAGCAGGACAACTTATAAGCAGATTCTGAGGAAAGCGGACTGTCCAAAGTGAACAATCTTTTTACAACAACTTCACTTGAATAAAACTGCTATCTAAATGAGTAAGAAAGTTTTAAAAACAGTCAATCTACAGTATTCTACCTAGGGTTAATACCTAGAGACCTGGACCTGTCACTGCTTGAAATAATCACTTTGGCAAAATAATTGTGACTTTAGATCTGATCTATATATTATTATAGCCTTTCCTCCATGACTACCTCTACATCATTTTTTTTTTTTGTGTGTGTGTCTCATCTGTTTTTTCATCTTTCCAAACTCTCCCTGAAAATTCTTTTGTGCTTGGCCAGATTAAAAATTGTTCTCCGTGGCAAGAGAAGCCGATGTCCTTTCAAGGGCACTGCAGCAGTTTCACATAAATGACTTAAGGGGATGGACACAGTAAAAAATAAACAGATTTATTTGATTTGATAAGGTCTAGTAATATCTGGCCCCGTGCAGTGAAGCATGTAGAAGGTAAGTAGAGAGAGAATTAAAAAGTCTTGCTGCATCGCCACGTCTCTTTCTGAATTTTAATTCCATTTGTTACTTTTTTTTATTGCCTAGTTGTTGAGATTATTATTGTAAATGTGTCATTTAACAGAAAATGAGGCTGACAAATAAACTTTTTTTTATTATTATTTTTCTATCTGTTAACCATTTCAGAACTGGGCCTTAAAGATAAGAATTATTTTCATTTTTAAATGTACCTAGTTATTTTTTTACTGCTATTTTTACCTGTCTGGAAGTCTTACCTAGGCCCTAGTCTGCTATTGCTGACAGAGGCAGCATCTAAGGGCTTAAAAGGCTAGGATCGGCTGGACTCCTGCGAGAAATCACCAAGACATAGCATTGCATAATACTGAGTGGAAAAGACCACGGTTAGAATATAATAAGGAAAATTTACCTGGTGAGCATGTTTAGCAAACCAGTTAGACAATAGAAGGGTCTTTTTTTTTTTCTTTTTTGGCAGTGGGGTTGAAAATTGAGGTCACACCCCCATGGAGCCAATGGGTCCCAAAATTAGTTTTAGGGTGTTCAGATTCATACTGGATTTTGCAAAGGTTTTTACATGCTGGGACATGTGAAAATAGCGGAGGTGGCTTACTCAGCAGTGAATGGGTAGAGCTGTGCATGTGAGACCTTCTCCCCATTCATTCGGGAGGGTCACAGGGCCAGGTTTATGAGAGAGGAACAAGCTAGGGAGGAGGAACCTGCCCCTTTTGGACATTTAGGGCATATTCTGTGGATATGCCATAAATGTCCAGATTGAGTGGACACTATTATTAATGGAAACTAGAAAAATCACTATGCACTGAGCACCTCCTAGTGGCAGTTGCTGGAAAACACAAACAGTAACTGCACATATACATGGTCAACCCTCCAATACCCACCTATATACTATAAGTGAGGGGCCCAGCATTCTTTAGAATAAATCTATGGTAGAGGAAAGCCTTAAGACGAGTTTTCACTTAAGCATATTTATTGTATAGTAAAAATTATGCAATTTTTCAATGTAAAATAATAGTCAGTTCTCTGCCGTGATAAAAAAAGATCTCTGTTTGTAGTCATTGAATGATTACTTATTGTTTCACTTCCAGTGAAAAAATATCTGTTGTCATGTAATGGTCATGGCTTCAAGATGGAGATTTGATAACTGTAACTGTACACTTCTGTGACCATCACATGACCAGAACAGATGTTCATTACCCGGTTAATCAACAACCGAGTTTCCTATTCAATGTCAGGAAACAGAGGTTTTGAAAACTGCAAAGATTTGATACACAAAATATATTAGTAGAATGCATACCTTATTATTACACAAAAAATAAGCTTTATTTGCATGGCCCACAAGAAAATGCTTTAATTGGCTCTATGGAAAATATTTGCATGCATGCAAGAAACATTCACCACAAGCTATGATCTCACAGTTTTTGAATTGATCATCAAAAGCCCTATGAGTTCTATCCATTTTCATGTATTCTTTCAGTCCCACATGGACATCATAGGGGAGATCTCCACCGTCAAAAAGCCACCTCAAAGCCATGATCTCCCATTGACTTTATTGGATGCATGCCAGCATGTCTACATTTGGGTGTTTCGCCTTGAACAAAATAATCATAGAAACAAAGAAAAAAACTAGAATATGATCAAACCTAACTGAAACATCCTTACCACTCGCAAAAAAAGAGATAACGGGAGAGATTTACCAAGCTAAAAGTACTCAGTATCTGTCAACTGGTGTACAAGTCAAGTGCCAGATATAATGACTCTATACATTTTTCGCGCCTCACTAGACATTTTTTTAACAAATATCTAAGAAAATGGATTGTGGCACAAATAGCATCAAATTGAGCTTAAATTTTGGAACAAAATATTGATGTAAAATAAACTAACCAATAAGTGGTGCATCATCAAACTGCCTGGTGTAGCTTTAAGCTGTCAAAATTTAAATTGAAGATCTTAACAAGCAGCTAAACTCCCTCCTAGCAATTCATTGACTCCAGTCTGGAGTAACATCTGAACCAAATTTTATTGCACGGATAGGGGAAAACCGGGGAACAGAGAGAAGATCCACTTACTATAGTGAAAGAGCATATGGAAATATGCTATAACACATTATAGTACAAAGCTATGTAACACAAATGTGCATGAAATACAGGTTACATAAAGTAGAGCATATAAAAGTGTATGAATATACAATGCTAGCTAAATGCTAAAATCTAAACATTCCAGCGATGCCACATTAAGTCTGGTGAGGAAGATGTCCATAGATGCTGCTTCATCCTTGAGCTGATATTGTAAAAGACAGCTGCTATGAGCGGACTTGATGATGTCATTCGAGAGATAGGTTATAAAATACAGTGTCTCTCTTATGACTTTCCAAAGATTAAATGCTAGCTAGCTAGAAACTATTTGCACAAATGGTGAGTAGATGAAGATAAAGCAAAATAAATACTAGCAAAGTAGACTTACCATACAGACAGCTGCTGGAGTCATGACATACCTCATCTATATCTGATTATGAGGGTCATACTCCTGGTATCAGCAGTTTGAAATGGAGGCTTCAAGGCATATCAAGCCCAGTGATGTCAATTGTATGGTGGTTTTGCCTGTTATTAGCTCTTGATCGCATTCACTTAAAAGGGACAGCTGATTGATGGGAGTACTGGGAATCAGCCTCTCCACTGATAGGTCTTTAATGTTTGACTCATGGAAAAAAACCTTCAAAACATGTAGGTTTACGTCCCAAGAGAAATAAAGCTGTCTTCACAGTGCCAACTAGGGGATGTAATGTACTATAGCTGCCCTACAGTCAATGTCTGACCCTTTAACATGACTGAGGATATAAGCCAAACCAGGAGCCTCCATTCAAAGGAAAAGTGGACCCATCTGCAGCCTGATGTATTGGGATTCTTGCCCCTCATCAGTAAAGTGCAAGGTTGGGTAGGTGAGAGACCTTTGATGTAATGTTATCCTTTTAAAGAGGTCCAGAACTAGAGTTAAGAGTCTTATAAGCCAGGTAATGTGACATTGGGTAGCTACCTTCACTAGGTGGCACTATAGATACAGTTTACTTTTCCCCCTGGAAGAGAGTTATGTGTAATTTGCATGTCCTTTCCCCCAGGGAGCATTGCTTGGCCAATAAGAAACCCCAAATCCATTCTGGTGCTCTCCATAGCGAGATACAGAATAACAATACATTATTTAGTAGTCCACATGCAATACATTGTAACTGTAATACTTTTTATATTGAGTTTATATTGAGAGCAGCCTATATAAAGTAATGTTGTTACATCATTTTACAAAAATGCTATGCAAGCTCAACGCAGACAAGATTTACAACGCTTCTCGAATACATGGTGTACACCATTATGGAAAGCTCTTCTCAAGTACAAAAGAATGCTCCAGATAGCAGCCTGCTCGGGAGGCACACCAACTGAAAAACTCCTGAAGTTTCTGAATAATAAAGTAATAGAAAAGATGCCATTTTCACATGACCTACTTTGTCTATCCACATAAAGAAGAGCAAATTATATTTTCTGACAAACGCACAGGAAATAAATTACCGCTAAGATTAAAGAAGCCATATTAAACTTCTCTTAAATAAAATGTTATAGCGATGCATGCTGCAAACTAAATGAACGGTGAATTATGTTCTCCTGATTTTACCACCGAACAAAAGTTAACTAAAAGCTCACTCGATGGGGGAGATTTAACAAAACTGCTAAAAAGGAAAACTGGCCGTAGCAACCAATCAGATTCCATCTTTCATTTTCCAAAGGAGGACTAAAAAATGAATGGTTAATTCTGATTGGATGCTATATTTTCCTTTACACCAGTTTTGATAAATGTCCCCCCAAGTTTTCTTATTTTCATGTGTCAAGAAAAGATAAGGGCTAAAAAGAATGAAAGGCATAAAGTTCTACCTCATATATCACAAGTCTATTCTTAAGCAACATACATGCCTCACTTACTAACTGTACTTCCTTTCATTTCATCAATTATTTTGCAATACTCTGTAAAAAAAACTTGTTTTTGCAATAAAACTACGTGTAGCCACCCAGTTGATGTAATATGAACTGCATATTTGGTCCTTAACCAAATTAATAGAAATTACAGAAAGAAAGCACAAAAATGGGGTACATTTGAAAACAATATCACATTGGGTGTTCTTTGGCGTCAATAAGGTGGTTATCCCATTAAAGAATAGGGTTATATGATTACCATTGTGGAGTAGAAATCTAGTGGCAGCAGCACATGCGTCGTCAGCTTCCTCCTGCTTATCTTTAGAACCATTGGTAGCCAAGGTAGCTAGACCCATTTTTCTTTCAAAAGGTTGGGTTGACATAGTTGTTTCTTCCACATATCATGTGTCCTTTCTTACCTTTCCACTTGGCTCAAACTATCCCGAGATGATAAGAAGAGAAAATAAGTCTTGGAACAAGAACTTTTTCCTAACAATTCCGGGCAGAGTAACATGAAAGGTGGTCATCTCATGCCACTCATCTCAGAATATCTCGAGCCAAGAGGAAAAGTAAAGAAAGACACATCTGTATGCCATAAATGTCAAGAGACACCATAAATATCATAGTGATGTGAAACAAGCGTGCTGTAAATTGGCAACGTTGGAAACAGTGCTATGACCAAGACTGAATTCATCATTAGACACAGTGGGGGAAAGTTATCAAAACTGATGTACTCTATAGGAAAATTGGCTTAGTTGCCCAATGAGATTCGACTTTTCATTTTTCACAGCTCCTTTTGAAGGTGGAATCTGATTCAAATGATTTTACCGATTCTCCAATGCAAACAAACACTGATAGCTATATGTTAAAATCTATTTGTGCTCCTATAGCCAGAATATTGGGCAGTGCAATATGACCCTTACTCTCCTGCTACTTTCTAGTCTCCTATTGAGCACTGTACATGTCAATGGTCTGTGGTTAGGTGGCAACTACCATAGACATACCCTGCTGTGGGGCCCACTAGAGGAATGAGCCTCACCTCTAAATTCTATTAGCTCTATTAATTTTCTTTAGTCGTCCCCTATCCATGATATAAAAAGCAAGCCATAACATTGGCAGAGGGTCATGCTGCCATTCTCTTCTAGATGGATGGGTAAGAAGTGAATGTTGGCAACATGCACTAGACTATCATGTACAAAAAGAGGCAATCATAGGCCCCTGACTATTATGTCTTATTAGAGGGACTGTATGAGCCCCTTCAGGTCCAGAGCTGAGCATGTCTTCAGCCTCTGCACACCTACAGGTACACCAGCATATGGTGCTGTCTAATAATATGAATAAAGGAAACGTTTCATTTTGGCTATAGGGTCTTATGTACGCAGGTTTGGACTGCCCTACAGGAGAATCCGTGGGTGGGCCCCTAAGCAAGGTGGGCCCCTAGTCTCCCAATTCCTACACATATGACACATAACACAGTAGACTTACTGCACTACATACATATATTCAATGTACAGCTCCTCAACCAGCCTATGTTCATAATAAAAAATGTCATAGATTATTAAAGAAACTTCCCAAGTTTATTATTATAGACACGATCAGAGCTGAGATGATTTCTAGGAAAGCTACCAGTGTCCCCTGCTCCCCAGGACTTACCTTCACAAAGTAGCTGCAGGGACCCCCATATTCAAACGTCTGGTAACATCTTGCTGCTGTGTGAGCAGGTAATATTTGAATGTATCCATAAAGTGGTCCCCCAAAATAAATTTTACTGGTGGGCCCTAGGCACCCCAGTCCAACACTGGATGTACAGTAAACTTTTTATTTCTTATCCATTTCAAAAATAAAACTTTTGAAAGTTACGCCTATGATGCAATGCTCACATTATACCTAGTAATCTCGTTACCATATGACACGGTGACTAATCAAAAGTTTTGTATCTCTAATTCGGTTTTAGAATACTTTTTGATATAATTAAAGTAGCTGGCCGTCTTCTTGATTAAGATCAGCTTTGAAGCAATTTTAATCAGTCTCAAATCAAATTAAAGCAACAAAATTAGATAAAAGAAACGACAAACGGAATGCAAGCTAGCATTTACAAAAATGCCGACCAACGAATGTAGAGATAAACAATAGCGAGCACTTTCTGTAACATACTATATGATTTTTTTAGAAACACAGCTGGGTTTACTGACATACAATATCTACATTTCTGAGAAAATCACTATTACTTTGTGGGGTACAAAGACTTTTACTTCATGGTGCACTAACCATCTGGGGCACTATGTGAAGAACTATGTCTAATACTATTATTTTTGAGGCACAATCTGTTTGTATGTCACTATTTTTTGGGGGGTTATTACACCTATGATGATATTTTCAAAGTACAGTATATGGTGGTATGATGCCACACCATACATATAGTCATAGTAGCATGTGGTGCAGCAACAGTCAGAGAATTGGGGTAGTAGCAGGATAGGGAGTTTATGTAGGTTGGAGAACATTTACGGGGATGCTGGAAAACTGAGGAGTCAAAAATGCCTCTGTTATAAACTCTACAGAAGAGTTGTGGCTGGACAAAGTCGCCATGGTGGTCTGGATCAGATGGAAAAATGGGAAAAGTGAACAACTCTAATCAGAGATGTTAACTGTAAATCATTGGATTCTACTGTACTATAATACTTTGTATAGTGGTTTGTTCAATAATATGGAAAAATGGAATCCAGCTTCTTATGGAATAAAAAAAGGTTCTTTATTGGCTCATCATATAAAATCCACCAAAGTCACAGAAAATGACATCAAAGTGACGCGTTTCAGGCTACAGAATCCAGCCCTTCATCAAGACATGATGATGTCTTGATGAAGGGCTGCATTCTGTAGCCTGAAACGCGTCACTTTGATGCCATTTTCTGTAACTTTGGTAGATTTTATATGATGAGCCAATAAAGAACCATTTTTTTTCCATAAGAAGCTGGATTCCATTTTTCCATTGGATACTTCATAAGGCCCAGTTCTGGTCTCTTTTCAGTGCTTCTTGGATTAAAAGTAGAGGTGAGAGCTGCAGCCATTTGAACTATTGCTTGTTTGTTCAATAATAGTATGGTAATATTATTCAGTTGCTTTAATGGTAGTGGTAATGATGTGGTTTTCATTATTTAGGTTTCCTCTAAGGCCTCAGACATGTTTTGTACCTCATCTCCCTCTTCCTAATGCTGAACCCCTGGCTAACCTTCTGGTGTGGGTGAGTGGTCCCTGTTTGACACTGTGCTACAGAATTCCTTGCAAGCTAATGGAGACCCATGTAAATAAATATACAATGAAAATAAAAATAACACTCTATAGTAGGCATCAAGCGTGATGAGCTGTGCGTCCTCCTCGGAGGGGCTGGCCTCAGAAAGAATTGTGTTCTCGAATTTCGGCTCAGCTGGGACTTGCTTCTTGCTGATGTAGGCACAAAGACCAAATTAGCAGCTGCAATCAGCACAAATCTACCAGAGTGGCTTTGGGGATGTGATCTGTTTTAATTCCTTCTTTTCCTGTGCTATTAATTTATCCATCAAACATCACGCAATGGAACAGCGAGAGAAGTCGTCTTTCAGAAAACAGCTTTGGATTTTAAAACAGCCATTTCTCAAATGTGAATATCTCTATGCACAATATTATTTCACACATTTCCAATGGATTTTTTTTTTCTGTTGTTAATGCACTTATCACACTTAGGTTAAGCAATTTGGCTAATTTCACTTTTTTGAAGTCTAAATAGTTGTTGGATTTAGATTTTTTTTACCATAAGCATGTTCTCAAAAGGAAAGGAGGAATAAACTGCTACCAAAAACCTCTGTCAGTGCCTTGTCTCTCTTGAAAACATATTGAAATCCAACATTCTTGACTCTTCTTTGATACCTGGAGTCTAGGTCTCGCCAAAATTGGCAGGTTCGGATGATATTCATTTATGTCTACCTTAAAGGGGGTTTAAGGGACTTTGATATTATGGCTTATTATCAGTATAGGTCATGGTGGATATCAGATTGATGGGGTTCCAGCACCCAGTACACCCACCAATCAGCTGTTTCGGGAACATGTCAGTGCCAGAGATTATACAGTGGATGGAAGGCGCTATCCACTGTATAGTTTCTGATGCCAGTGGCTGCCCAAAACAGACGACTGTTGACAAGGTGTCAAACCTCTAAGGATTCAGAATTTGTCTTGAATTTTCCCCAAGAAATTGGATTCTAACAAAGCCAAGTTTCTTGTGATTTGTTTTCAGTGGAGAGAGATAGATAGATAGAGAGATGCTAATTTGCATATATTTTTTACAGACACAAAGAGAAGTGTTACCTAGTCCACAGTACACCTCATGTATACTAGGTGGTTTCCATAATAGAAATAGTACCTGCTTAGAGGTACCCCCCAAGGCCTCTCAGGTAAAAATAAGTGCTCGCTATTGTTTATAGAAAGTGCTATTTGTAGATGGCTTAGCTATTATCCTTGAAGGTCTCTCACACACACATACACACACTTTTATTTTCTGAGTCTTTTCAGAAAACAATAGGTCCTAGGAAACCAGAGATTTAGAGATTTTGTGAATCATACATGAATCAAGTTTTAAGAAATTTACTCATCTTTAGTGCAGTGCTCTTCTTGCTATTTAAAACAATGGAGACATTGAAAGAAGCCTGAAAACCCTTACTACAATAGAAACTGTTGGGCGTAATTTGGCAGTGCGATGGACATGGCCACTGCTATAAATGGAGGTCACTATGAACAGAGCCCAACACAGTCACCAGTTCACATGACTTTCCTCCTTAGAGGCAGATTACCAGAGTGCTTTTGTCCAGATGCTTTGTGTAGGGCTACTTTCACACTAGCGTTTTGGTGATCCGTTCAGGGCTCTCAAAAGAGGTCCAAAATGAATCAGTTTGGCACTAATGCGTTCTGAATGGAAAAGGATTCGCTCAGAAGGCATCAGTTTGCCTCAGTTCAGTCATCATTCTGCTCTGGAGTAGGACACCAAAACGCTGCCTGAAGCATTTTGCTGTCCGCCTGATGAAGCGGACTCAAACGGATCCGTCCTGGCACACAATATAAGTTAATTGGGACGGATCCATTTTCTCTGACACAATCTGGCACAATAGAAAATGGATCCGTCACCCATTGACTTTCAATGGTGTTTAACCTCTTAAGGACGACGCAAGGCGTACATATACGCCCTGTGTCCGGTCTTTAAAGATGGCGCCCACTCCTGCTTCATGTGGGCGCCTTAGCCGCTGGTGTCTGCATGGTTCTTGTAGCAGACACCCGCGGTTAATGCCGATCGCGGACATTTAATCCCTTAGATGCCGTGGTCAATCATGACCAATGCATCTGCGAGCGATCCAAACCAAAAGTAAAACTCTTGTTTATGCTCCGCCTCCCCCGTGTGGCGATCGGAGGAGCTGGAGAGCGCCTGTAGTAGCCTGGGTTTCTATAAATGAAACCCAGGCAGCTCTGTAGTATTTACTATGGAGCCTTGCCTGTAGCTATATAAAAGTGTAAAAAAAAAAAGTTAAAAAAAAAAGTTCAAATCACCCCCCTTTAGCTAAAATAAAAATTAAAAAATTAAAAAAATACACATTATGGGTGTCGAAATGTGCAAAAACGCCCATACTATAAAAATATAAAAAAATATTCCACATACGTCGAAAAGCAAAACGGAAAAAAGCGTCTAAATGGTGATCAAAAAGGCATACACACCCCAGAATGGTATCAATAAAAAGATAACATTATCACGCCGAAAATGAGCCCCCATATGGCTCCGTACATATAATTGCAAATAAGTTATAGGGGTCAAAACATGGCGACAAAAAAGCAAAACTGATATTTTCCCAATTTAGATTTTTTTTTCACTGTCAAAACGCAAGAAAACCTATACATATAGGTATTCACCGGATTCATACTGACCTGTAGAATAAAAGTAACTGGTCAGTTTTATCGCGCAACGAACACCGGAATTTAAAAACCCGCAAAACTGTGGTGGAATTGCTTTTTTTTGCAATGGCTCTGGGAAGGCAGGGAGCGCAAAAAATAAAAAACCTCCGGTCCTTAAGGGTGGGTTCACACTAGCGTTATGGTTTCCGTTATGGCCTTCCGTTACAACGTGGTTATAACGGAACATAACGGAATCCATAAGACGGAAGGACGGATCCGTTCTTTTGCCCATAGACTTCAATTAGGACGGAATGCAAAACGGAAGCCTTTAAAAGGCATTCCATTTGCTTTCCGTCATAATACAAGTCTATGGGAAAGCATAATGGATCCGTCTGGGTCCCGTTATGCAAGATGGAAAACAAAGTCCAGTGGAGAGGACTTTTAAAGGCTTCCGTTTTGCATTCTGTCTGGGCATTCCGTTATTTTCTGTTATAACCATGTTATAATGGAAAGCAATAACGGAATGCCTAATGCTAGTGTGAACCCACCCTAGGGGGTTAAGACGGATCCGTCATGGCTATAGAAGACATAATACAACCGGATCCGTTGATGACGGATGCATGTCGATGTATTATTGTAACGGAAGTGTTTTTGCAGATCCATGACGGATCCGCAAAATACGCTAGTGTGAAAGTAACCTAAGTCATGAATGCCCAATGTCTCATACTTGGAACAGTCACTTTTCCAGGACGGATCTTGGTGCCATTAATACATACTGCTAAATGGCACTACTTGTATAGTCTGGGAAATTACAATGACTGTTACAGAAGAGTGAGACTCCCTCTCACTGATGCATCAGTTGCTAAGCAATAGCCTGAACATAACTAGAGCTGAAAAAACACATAATAATGAATCTGAGGAACTCAGTAAAGAATAATTACAATGTGAAACCTGAAATTGTAATAAGTAAAGCTTAACCACAATAATTTACAAGTAATACCACTAGAGAAGCTGGGGAAGTGGGGTTCTGTTGCACTAGAGAAGATGATTCTGGGGTCCACCCTCTGTCAATACAGAACATGTACACATCGACTGTACTTTTGATTGCATTGTAGCTCGAAAAGAACACATTTTTTAAAAAATTTGATTTGGTCGGTACGCCAATTTTTTTTTTTAAATGTGGTTCGATCTGAATTTATTTGTGACAAATTTTGTTACAAAACGGCTATTTCCAGGCTGCAGAGAGCTTTTATAGTGGTGTAGAACAATGTTTCCCAACCAGTGTGCCTCTAGCTGTTGCAAAACTATAACTCCCAGCATGCCCAGACACCCTTTGGCTGTGCGGGCATGCTGGGAGTTGTAGTTTTGCAACAGCTGGAGGCACACTTGTTGGGAAACACTGGTGAAGAACACTGTGCCTTGCAGTAACACTCATAGGGAGTCTGCTGTGGTAGTGAAATAATACTGTGAGTCAGTATGACATGCAGATGACAGGCGTCACTCTTAGAATCACTGCACATTTCACTTATTTGGGCAGTCACGGGGCCAAAACTGACCAAATAACTCAAGTATCAACTCAGTCTTACAGGTCGATGTTAGCGCCAAGAAGACGCGCACTCCTTTTACACTGTCGTCAGCTGATTCCACATGGATGTCTACAGAACCTCTTCTATAAAATGCTAATACAAGTAGAGCCCCCGACAGAGTGGAGATGGTGTCAGCAGTAAGTTTGTGTTGACGTCACTGATTATTTTGCCCTCCCTCTGATCCGTCAGAACAATAACCTCCAAAAAACTGATCTTGTCTGTACACAGGAAAATGTCAGAATCCAAGATAGCTGAGGCTATTTATAGGGCTGTGACATCCCAGAGCTGGCTGTCTGCTAATTGGCTGCATGCATGGCATTGTGGGTGATCCTTCCCAGAGTTCCTTGCTCCATGTCCTCACACGTGCAGCAGCCATTTTAGGAAAAAATGCGCTGCATTACCACGAAGCACAAAGAAATTCAGATTTGGCTTGAATCAAATTTTTCCTGAAATTCAGATCGAATTCAACTTCGTCAGCTTCAATTCGCTCATCTATAATTGTAGCCTTTGATGTTATCATCGTACACACAGGATATTAACAATAAGAACTAAGAGATGTCCAGAACTATTTGCCGGCGAACAGTTCCGGGCGAACATCTTATGTTCGCGTTCGCCAATGCGGGCGACCATATGCGATGTTCGGTCTGCCCCCTATACTTCATCATTGAGCAAACTTTGACCCTGTACCTCACAGTCAGCAGACACATTCCAGCCACTCAGCATACCCTTCCTCCCAGACCCTCCCACCTCCTATCAAAAAGCATGGACAGCATCAATCTTAGATTCATTCTGAAGCTGCAATGTAAGGCCCCATTCACACGTCCGCAATTTTGTCAACATCCATTCCGCAATTCTGCGGAATGGATTCGGACCCATTCATTGTGAATGGGGCCGTATGTGATACGGAGAGCACACCATGTGCTCTCTGCTTCCGCATTTGCGGAGCCGTGGCCCCGAACTTTCGGGTTTCGGCCCCGAAACATCCGGCCGCGGCTCCGCAAAAGATAGAGCAGGTCCTATTCTTGTCCGCAACCTGCAGACAAGAATAGGCATCTCTATGGGGAGTGCCGGCATGGTGCGTTGCGGATCCGCAACACACTACAGACTTCTGAATGGGGCCTTAGTTAGAGCAGGGAGAGTGCTGCTGCTGCTGAATTAATAGGGAAAGCGTTAGCTAGGCCAGTGTTCTGTGTCCACTCCAGTGCTCAAAGACTCATCTGCTGTAAGGACAGCGTCCTGACAGCACCCCAAAAAGCCCTTTTTAGGGCTGGTACATCAGTCTGCTTTTATTTATTTTTTCTCTATATATATTGCAGTTGCCTGCCGTGTGTAAGAGGCCGCAGGCCCACAGACTGTACTGTGTGCACACCACTCATATCGGGGGGCACAGTACCTTGTAGATAAAAAAGTCATTTCATTTTTACCCTTTAATATAATTGCAGTTGCCTGCCAGTGAGTGTCAGGCCCACAGACTGTACTGTGCCCACTGCCAGTGCCCACCACTCATATAGGGTGGCATAGTACCCTTCAGATAAAAACTTCATTAAATTTTTACCCTTTAATATAATTGCAGTTGCCTGCCGGTGTGTGTGAGGCCCACAGACTGTACTGTGCCCACTGCCCACCACTCATATAGGGTGTCACAGTACATTGCACGGCGCACACGCAGTGACCTAAAATTCAAATGAAGCGGACCGAGCATGGGTCTTTTTCCATCTCCCAGTTCCAAAAATCTATACACTACACCGGCCCTGGCCCTGATAAGGGACAAAACAGAGATTAAACTGATAGGAATAGAACTTAGTTAACACTAGTTGCATTGGTGGCAAATTCCATTGCAAGTTCCCAAAATTTGAAGGAAGCTGACAGAGCAAGCTTTTTTCTCTATCTCCCCATGTAAAGGTTCAATTCAATACATGTCCCCTGATAGGGGACTTAACAAAGATTAAAATGGTCAGAATAGTAGTTCATACTATTTGTATTGGTGGCACAGTACATTGCGCAGCGCACGTGCAGTGCCCCAAATTGGAAGTAAGAGGACCGACCAATCATCTTTTTCCATCTCCCGGTTCCTAAAATCTATTCGATAACGTCCCCTGATAGGGGACGTAACAGGGATTAAACTGATAGGTATAGTACTACTTAACACACCACTCATATAGGGTGGCACATTACATTGCACGGCGCACGCGCAGTACCCCAAATTGGAAGGAAGAGGACTGACCAACCATCTTTTTCCATCTCCCGGTTCTTAAAATGTATTCCATACACCGGCCCCTGATAGGGGACAAAACAGAGATTAAACTGATAAGAACAGATTTTTTTAATTTAGAAAAAAGAGGTTAGCCTCTGCGGAGCTGGGTATTTTTTGTCCGCGTTACTGAACGCTCATGCACAATGGCTGTAGGCTCATGCGTCCTTTTGCGGAGGTGACAAACCTGGTCAGTCAAACCCAAGCAACATCATCAACCTCATCCCATATGCGTTTTTTCTGGAGTGTGCCCTGCGAAGAGTGCTGGATCAGGCCGTAGATGAGCATGAATAGGAAGAGTTGTGGTCACCATCACCAGCAGAAGCAGCCTTGTCGTTGTCGATTGCTGGACCTGCAGCAACACAGAGAGAGGAGTCTGAAGAAGAGGAGTCAGAGGAGGAAGGTGGCTTTGAGGAGGTGGAAGACCAACCACAGCAGGCATCCCAGCAGGCTTGTTGTCACCATTCGGGGACCCTTGGTGTTGTACGCGGCTGGGTGGAGGAAGAGACCTTGAATGACATCAGTGAGGACAAGGAACGGGACATGGCAAGCTTGGTATCCAACCTTGTGCAAATGGGGAGTTTTCGGTTGTGCAAATGGACTGTTTGCGGTTGTTTGCGGTGCGTTAAACAGGGAGTTTGGTCTGTCACTGTGAAGTGGGTGTAACCCTTACACTACCTGATTGATACAACATCATAACTGATCCTATACACACACTGTATGTTTTAAAGCACGTTACTCCAAACTATTTAGGAATGTAGGTGATTTAAGCCATTTATGGATTAAAACCCGACTCTGCGTCAACTACGTAATTTTCCATGGGAGTTTTGCCATGGATCCCCCTCCGCCATGCCACAGTCCAGGTGTAAGTCCCCTTGAAACAACTTTTCCATCACTATTGTGGCCAGAAAAAGTCCCTGTGGGTTTTAAAATTCTCCTGCCTATTGAAGCCTATGGTGGTTCGCCCGGTTTTCCCATTCGCAAACATTTGCGGAAGTTCGCGTTCGCGAACGGAAACTTTTATGTTTGCAACATCTCTACTCATGAGTAACTGACTCTAATGGTGATTGGAACCAAAGTCAGCTCTATATGGGGTTGTCTTCTCCCGCACCTCTGGTTCCCAGGACCAAATGCAGAATGTGGTACGCTCTTGGAACCAAAGTCAGCTCTATATAGGGTTTTGTTCTCCCGCACCTCTGGTTCCCAGGACCAAATGCAGAATACTCTCTTGGACCAATGAAAGAAATATATTGTGACAGACGTCAGAATGGTTACAAAGTGTATGGAGCAATAATACATCACCATGACCCCTTCAGGCCCTACTGTACCGACATAGGTATCTGATTTAATATCAGGGTATATAGATTACTCTAGATTTATAAAAAATCTGAAATCCATATTACAAAGGTATTCTTTAAACTATACACCAATTACTTACTGCATTGTAATATGAAGCTCTGTATGTTGCCATACAGGATCCATACACACAGCTCTGCCATATGCCCTTAAAGAGCCATTGAGCATATAAATAATTTGAAACTTCAACACGTCTTTAGTATATGCCACAGCCATAACTGGAGGGGCATCCAACCTCTGGGACCCCCAACATCAGTAGATTGAATGGACCTCTCAATAACAATGAGGATTAAGTGACGGATTTGTGGTTTTCCCATTCAACCAACCATTAGTATGAGTACAATGAGGTTGATTTGTCAAACTTGAACTATGATCTCCCAAAGGAGGTTAAGAAATGTGGTCATATATAGTGTAGATGGAGCACAGAATTGCTTGGGCCGAACACATTGGGATGCTTGGGTGCTCTACCAAGCACAATGGAAGTCAACGGGAGAACCTGAGCATTAAACCAGGCACCCCTGCTCTGAAGAGGGATGGGTGCCTGGTTCATAGAAAAAGGTCAGAAACAGCATGGGGAGGATGTCTGGATGCATCTTGGACTCCCGGGTCACTGCTGGTAACGATCTACGCACAAAACCAAAGATAAAATCGAATTTAGAGGATAAATTGTTAGGAAACATTCTTTCCTGTATATTTGCTTGTATATAAAATGCAAGTGCTTCCAAAAATTAAAAGCAAGAGGCACTCCAATACAACTTGTATATCATATAAAGGAGGGCCTCATTCCCATTGTGTACACTCATATAGCCTATGCACTAAGTGAAAGGGCTGCCAAAAATTACAAGGAACCGGCATTTCAATACACCCTTTGTTATACATAAAGGCCCATCATACAAACCCTTGAAAAGTTATGATTGATGGTCTGCTGGTGACCCTCAAAAACATTTAGAGCAAGGGCCTGCTGATATTACCATCTAAAACATTAGGGACAAGAGCGTGCTGCTGAGCTGACCCTCCAAATCATTAGGGGTGAGGGTCTGCTGGCGAGCTGACCCTGTGAAAGATTATAAGTGAGGGCCTGCTGGTGAGCTGACCCTCTAAAAGGTTGTAGGTGAGGGCCTGCAGGTGAGCTGACCCTGTAAAACATTATATGCGAGGGCCTTCAGGTGAGCTAACCCTGTAAAACACTATATGCAAGGGACTGCAGGTGAGCTGACCCTGTAAAAAATTGTAGGTGAGGGCCTGCTGGTGAGCCGACATTCTAAAAAATTATATGCTAGGGCCTGCAGGTGAGCTGACCCTATAAAACATTATATGGGAGGGCCTGCAGGTAAGCTGACCCTGAAAAACATTATATGCGAGGGCCTGCAAGTGAGCTGACCATGTAAAAGATTGTAGGTGAGGGCCTGCTGGTGGGCTGACCCTCTAAGATGTTGTAGGTGAGGGTCTGCTGGTGAGCTGACCCTGTAAAAGATTGTAGGTGAGGGCCCGCTGGTGAGCTGACCCTCTAAAAGGTTGTAGTTGAGGGCCTGCAGGTGAGCTGACCCTGTAAAACATTATATGCAAGGGCCTGCAGGTGAGCTGACCCTGTAAAACATTATTTGCGAGGGCATATAAGCGAGGGCATTACATGCGACAAATAAGCATGTTGATATGATGGAAGAGGAAGAGGAGGAGGATGAGAAAAGTAAGATTCAACCATATACACTTTTTTGTGGTACATGGGAATACAGTGTATTCAGTACATTACAAACAACCCATTTAAAGTGCCTTTATGTTCATCAGCTTTCCTCTGGTAGAGTCGAGGAGTCAGGGGCAATCAGGCCTTGTTCATTTTTATAAGAGTCAACCTGTCAGCATTTTAAGTTGACAGGCAGATACACTGATCTGTTATAATGCTACCAGCAGCATCTAATACCCGCTCAGACAAAACACTGGCGGCAGGGCAGGGCAGGCCAGCCCCTCCAAAGCGTAGAGCGCCAGTTCATGCCACGTGTCCAGCTTGGACACCCAGTAGTTGTATGGCACTGAGGCATCATTGAGGACGCTGACACGATCTGCTATGTACTCCTTCATCATCTTTCCAAATTTTTCTCTCCTTGTGATAGTAGGCTGTGCATCAGGGTGAGGGTGCTGACGGGGTATCATAAAACTGTCCCAGGCTTTGGAGAGTGTTGCCCTGCCTCTGTTGGAACTGCTGTGTATTCCCCATTTCTCCCCTCCTCGTGGCATAAGGAACTACGGACTCTGCCGCCAGCGTTGTCAAATGGAAATTTTTGGAGCAGTTTTTCAACAAGGACATTCTGGTATTGCACCATTTTCCTCTTCCTCTCCATTAGAGGAATGAGAGATGAGAAATTCTCTTTGTAGCGGGGGTCAAGAATAGTGATGAGCGGCATAGGCAATATTAGAATTCGCAATATTTTGTGAATTTTTAGCAGAATATTTGCCGAATTCGTGATCTCCAGTCATTGTTTACTTGATATTGAAAATCAGCAATGTAAAAGATTTGCGATAAAAGTTTGTGATTAGAATATTCGCGATCAACACTAAGGGGTAGACAACTTTCCTATTGGTTGCTAGGAATGTTGCTAAGTGCCGATATTCGCGATAAATTCGCCTAAGTTTGCGATAAATTTGTGATCAGAATATTCACTATCAGCACTATTCGCGAATACGAATATATAGCACTATATTCTAAATATTTGCAAATTCTCAAAGTGGCGATATTCGCGATTAAAATTTGCGATTCGAATATTAACCTGAAGTCAACCATGTTTGCCAGAGTACCAACAGGCAAGAGATCGCTGTGGTCATCAGGAGGATGACACTGAATTTCCTTATCCTCTTCCACCTCTTCTCCTCACCCACACTGAACAGATTGAATTAAACTTCCATGGGTACTACCCTCTGTAGTGGAGGCAACCGTCTCCTCTTCATTGTCCTCCTCTTCATCGTTCAATTTGCACTGAGAAGAAGAACTGAGGGTGGTCTGGCTATCAACCTGTGTAATGTCTTCCACCATTTCCGCCTCTTCCACATGCAAAGCGTCATCCTTAATTGTGAGCAGTGAGAGTTTAAGTAGACACAGAAGTGGGATGGTTATGCTGATAATAGCATTATCGCTGCTCACCATCTGTGTTGATTCCTCAAAGTTTCTCAAAACCTCACACAGAGGTCAGAAATCCATGCCCACTCCTCGCTTGTGAATAGCGGAAGCTGACTGGAATGGCGATGACCATGTTGCAGCTGGTAATCCACTACTGCCCTCTGCTGCTCACAAAGCCTGGCCAACATGTGGAACATCGAGTTCCAGCACATGCTCATGTCAAACAACAGCCAGAGAGCTGGCAATTTCAAGCGCTGCTGCAACGTTGACAGACTGGTTGAAGCTGTTGATGACTTGCGGAAATGTGCACACACGCAGCGCCCCCTAACCAGTAGCTCAGGCAAATTGGGCTGGTTTTCAGAAACCGCTGAACCACTAAGTTTAAGACGTGGGCTAGGCATGGGATGTGTGTAAGCTTGCCGAGCTCCAAAGCAGCCACCAAGTTACGGCCATTATCAGACACAACCAGGCCTGGTTGTAGGTTGAGTGGTGAGAGCCACAGCTCAGTTTGGTCTCTTATAACCTGCCACAGCTCTGCGGCGGTGTGCTGTTTGTCACCTAAGCATATAAGCTTCAGCAGGGCCTGTTGCCGCTTCACCACTGCAGTACTCCACTGGTTCCAGCTACTGACTAATGGCTGACTGGTGCTGCACGCAGATAATTCGGAGGTGGAAGTGGAGGAGGAGGCGGAAGAGGAGAAGTAGGGGTTGGAGCCACTAACGTAGGTGCTGATGGAAACCCTGATTGACGTAGGGCCTGCAATCCTTGGCATCAGTAGCACCTGTGTCCTCCCAGGGTACAACTTGCTCTTGGCCTACACAACGTTCACCCAGTGTGCCATCAGGGAAATGTAGCGTCCCTGGCCGAATGCACTTGTCCATGTGTCCGTGGTTAAGTGGACCTTCCAAGTAGCTGCGTTGGTCAGGGCATGTGTGATGTTACAGGACACATATTGGTGTGAGGCGGGCACGGCAAACCTTAAAAAATAGTGGCGGCTGGGGACTGTGTAACACTGGACGGCCGCTGACATCAGGCTACAGAAGACCTCAGTGTCCACAAGCCTAAATGGAAACATTTCCAGGGCCAGTAATTTGGAAAGCTGCGCATTTAGTGCTATGGCCTGTGGGTGGGTGGCTGGGTATTTGCACTTGCTTTCAAAGGCCTGGGGTAAGGACACTTGGACTCTGCGCTGGGACACGAAAGTGGATGTGGTCGCTGATGCTGCTTGCGAAGGTCCTGGTGCAGGGCAGGAGGCATCCGGGCCTCCCCTAGTAATGTCACTGTGAGAAGCAGACACAGTCTATAAAAAAAGTACACTGTATGTCACAAATAATTTTTTTAAGCGCACACAATACACTGCAGATTTTGCGAAGCTAATGTCACTGTCCGGAGCGGACACCGTCTACGGAAACAGTTCACTGGATGTCACAGATATTTTTGGGATGCGAACACTTTACACAGGAGATGTGGCACAGATAATTTAACTGTCGGCAGCGGCCTATTAAACGCTATTTAGCGCAGGATGTGCAAAAAATATATATTGCTGCTGCCACACACAGTAGTCCTTAAAAGGACTTTTGGGTCTCTGAAAAGTTTTTCTAATAAAACTAGTGCAATATCACTCCATACACTGTCTGTCCCTTCCTATGCACAGCTCTCCCTGACCAAGACTGAGCAGAACATGCGCCATCAGGTGCTATATATCCACCAATCACTGTAATGCCAGCAGCCAACATGGCCAACATTACAGTGAGGGCAGTACTTGCCTGCACGTTTATTGGCTGCATAGGGTGGAGATTCGAGCATTGCGCTCGTGCAGTGCACTCGAGCACATGCGGTACTCGGCCAAGTACCGCTATGTGCCGAGCATCCAGATGCTCGAGCCGAACTGCTGTTCGGCCGAGCATGCTCGATCAACACTATTCATATATTGAGAACGGGTAGATGGGTAGATGTGATAATTTGCACAATGCAGAACTAGATTTAGTTGCTAACAAAAGACTGATCCCTTAACGTTTATACTATCCTGATGGGAGCTAAATATGTGGAGAAGAGGCTCACTGATTTCTGTGTAAATCACATATTGTGTATACACATTAACCCTGTCACAACAATCCAGTGGAAAAGGCAACTACGTGCTGTGATGGCAACTATACTAATAATTACGTTTAAGTAAACATACACCCACAGAGGAGACCCACTAAATGTATAGCAATGTGCTGGTGTTACTTAAAAGTAGTTCTAGAGATGTGGACTAGAGATGAGCAAATCGATTGGTAAAAATTGAAATTTTTGAAAAAAATTGATTCTGTTGAATTTTTTGAATCTGGGAGAGATTTTCCCCAGGCATTTAAATAACTTTTGAATAGGGTAGAATTGATTAAGGTCTGTCATGATTCAGGATGAAAACTATTTTAGGAAATTCGCTCATCTGTGATCTGGCTCAATAGTCTTGTAACACTTTTCAAGAAAATGTACCATGAACAAACAGCAAGAATATGGGCAAAACATTACCATGGGTTTGGACTCCAATTCTATCTCTGACTCCATAATATAGTACTACTTAGAGCAATATCATGTATCAGATTTACTATATTGACAGTGGTGTAAGTAGAGATTAGGGAAAAGTGCTGTTAACCTTATACGGTTGAATTTCAATATCATTCTAGAATCTTAGCTTAAAATGATCTATAAAATTGTTAAATGTCAAACTTTGTAATGTGTCGTTGGAAGTACTCGATATTTGTAAGCGAGTCAGACCTAACAGAAGGATCTTTTTGGTCTGTAAGTGGTATACGTGGCTCCCCACTCAAGTATCAATGGATGATTTCAACCAAAGAGGTTGCTTGTTGTGTGGAATTTAACAAAGAACTATTTTTTTAGCCAATGACAGATGATTGTTGTTCAACTTCTGTTCAACCATCAACCAACTTCCTTCTCAAGTGTATGGTCACCTTTAGTCATAAGCAATAGGTTAAATGCAGACATTATCTCTTTAAGAGGTAACAGCTTACTCTCCAATGTGCCATCAGTCTGGACAGATATTAATCATCACGCAATATTAACAGTTGCTCCCAGACTTCCATATTTATATACTCACAATTCACTGGAAACATAATTTACTGTCTCTTACTAGTCAAGGTATTCCTTGCTCACGGCACACAGATAATTCTGCCTTATATTGCGGCAGGCTGGATGTTCTTTGTGGTTCTGACCTGGCATCTCCTGAGCTCTTTAGCTTTTTTCATGGTGTAGAAACTAGGAAGTACAAGTTGGCTACTCCTGCTAAAGACTCTCCGTCTCCACTGTGGTGTTCATCTGGCCTGTGAAGCTATCTATGCCCTATGCTTAGTGGCGTAACTAGAAATGACTGGGCCCCACAGCAAATTTTTTAATGGGGCCCCCTCCCCCAGTAACAACCCCTTCCTTTTATGCCGTCCCCTTTCCGGTGGCTAGTAAAGATCACTCTCTCAGACCAGGTCCAGCAGCTGCTCCATCCGTTTTCTACACTGTCTATACTGCCACTGTATATCATTTCATTGTGTAATAATGTTGAGGGGCCCTGACAAAATCTTTTAGCACTTCTCCTCCTCTTGGATGGGCCCCTTCTGGGTCAGGGCCCCAAAGCAGCCGCTTCCCCTGCTTCCCCTATAGTTACGCCCCTGCCTATGCTGGTGCACCCTTTGCGGTAGTGCTTCTCACCTCCACTTGCTAGCTGACTATCACACTTCCCAGCTTAACATCTAAGCTGCCGGCGTGTTCTGATCACAAAGCTCTGTCTTGCACTTCCGTAAATGGACACTAAGAAACATAGATGCTTTGAGAGTGAACCCTCCAGTGAACACTGACTAGGCTCAGATATAGCTGCACCTCTTCCTGCCACAGTTCCCATTTCAGTTTTTCAAGTAAAGACATTACATAAATAGAGTGATTTACGGTATGCTGCACTTATTAACCTCCTATCTTGGGTATATGACTTTCAGAGTGTCACTTCCATGTGAAAGGCTACCTATGGCATCAGTACCCCGCAATATACACCTCTACCATGGCCCTTATATACATTTGCTCCACAATTTCATACTTATATTTAACCTTTTCTCACAGTTGCTTACAGACACATAACGTGGCATACCACATGGCATATACTATATTGGGCTGTTTACATGGCATATAATAGGACAGAACTGAAGTGTCCTCAGATGTAACCATCAAATCATAGTTTAACTTAGGTCGTATTGCCTAGTGTTGAGCGTGAATATTCAAATTGCGATTTTTTTATAGCGAATATCAGCACTTCAAGAATTAGCGAATATTTCAAGTATAGGGATATATATTCGTAAAGATGAATATTCGTTTTTTATTCGTTTTTTTTTTTCATCTGAACTTATTATCTAGTATGCCTACCTGCTTCTTGCTTGTTGGACAATGTGAGAAGACTGCAGTATAGTAGTCTGTAGTGAATTTTAATATTCTTCATTATTTAATTTATTTTCTCTTATGCAAAAAATTGGTAAAGCAATATTCCCATATGCGAATATTGTAAAACATGTATATATAGAACTATAGAGTATAGTGCTATATATTTGATCTTTAGAATATTCGTCATTTATTTCCATCTGAAGTCATGATTCCTCCCTGCGTAAGTTGCTTTTGGGACAATGGCTGTTCACATTAAATTGGAAAAAATTACGAATATTCTAAAAAATGAATATATAGCACTATATTCTATAGTGCTATATATTCATGTTTTAGAATATTTGCATAACAGGAATATTACATTGCCGATTTTTGGCAATGAATAAAATAATCTTGAATACGAAAATTTGCGAAAATTTGCGAAATATCACAAATTTTAATATTGCCCCTGCCGCTCATCACTAGTATTGCCAGAACCATGATGTGTCTGACAATTGTGGGTATAGAAGTATGCTTGTATTAAAGGGGATTTCTCGTTATGGAGGGGGATCTTTGCTCAGAATCTCAGAATGATTTGTCAATGTATTAAATTAACTTCTTTTCATCATGGAAATACTACATTATATCCACTGACAATACATTGACAAGAATTTTCTTCCAGAAGTGTGCTGGTTTTTTAAGATTTTTTTTTTTTTTTTTTTTAGCAAAGTCCAATCTAGCCTTCTTATCCTTGAGGATTATGAGTGGCTTGCACCGTGCAGTGAACCCTCTGTATTTACTTTCATGCAGTCTTCTCTTTATGGTAATTATTCTGCGATCATCCACCACTGTTGTCTTCCGTGGGCGTCCAGGTCTTTTTGCATTGTTGAGGTCACCAGTGCTTTCTTTCTTAGGATGTACCAAACTATAGATTTTGCCACTCTTAATAGTGTAGCAATTTCTTGGATGGTTTTTTTCTGTATTAGCAAATAAAGGATGGCTTGTTTCACCTGTTTCAATCTTAAAAGTGCAAGCACCATACCTCAAATCAACTCCAGGTCTTTTATGTGCTTAATTGAGAATGAAATAATGAAGGAATTTCCCACACTTGCCCATGAAACAGCTTTTGAGTCAATTGTCCAATTACTTTTGCTCCCTTTAAAAACAGGGTGCTACATGTAAAGGAGCTGAAACTCTTAAACGATTCATCCAATTCTAATGTGAATACCCTCAAATGAAAGCTAAAAGTCTGGACTTTATGTCCACGTCCATTTTATAACTAATATATAATTTATAAAAAAAAACGAAATTTGTGCCAGTGTCCAAATATATATGGACCTAACTGTATGTGTATTGGAGCAGACAATACTGTTAACAAAGGGGTCAACTATCATGGTCATGTTACTATGCTGGTCAAATGACCCCTCAGGTAATGAACCTTAAAGGGGTATTCCTATTGATGGAATATCATTAGGATATGCCATCAATGTCAGGTGTGGGTCTCACCTCTGGGACCTTCTCCTATCTCCAGAATGGGCCCCCAGAGTAAAGGGGAGCGCATTGTTCAAGCGTGGCTGAGCAATTTCTGACAGTCCAATTTTGATGAATATAGAGATGGCCGTGTATGTGCAATGTGCTCTCCATTCACCCCTGCTATGTCAATGCATTTGTTCGGCTATTTTCGGAAACTCCCATAGCAGTGAATGGAGAGCTGTGCATGCACAGTGTGCTCTCCTTCACTTCAAGGGTCCCAATCTGGAGATTGGAGCGGGTCCGAAACCTATCTGACATTGATATCCTAAAATACGCCATCAATGTCTGAGATGGGCCAACCCCTTTACGGATGTGTAAGATTAATTTTAAAACAGAAAAAGAGTTAATACTATTAACTAATTAGTTGTTTTTTTTTTATGGTTGGCATAGTTAGCATGAACTCTGTACCTGGATGCACATACTTTTTAGTTGCATTCAGGCTGTATTTGAACTTTAATTAATAATCATTTACAGTCTGCATTACTTGCAGGTGCGCCACTGAGGATTCTGCAAAAAATTAACAAGTTATCAAATTCTTAACAAGGTTCATTGCAGGTAGGTTTCCAAACTAAATTTAATTACTAAAGTCCTCCACACGAATGGATTATTCAGATTAAGGGATTTTACAGAGCAGGGAACGAGCCTCGAGAAGAAAAGGTAAAATCAAACATATAGGGTTTGCTAAGCTGCATCTTCCAGCGCTGCACTAAAGCGAAGCATTGTGTTTGTTTGTCTAAAAGAATGTTTATTTCCTTTGAGATATGGATCGTACAATTACATGTTAATTGGAATAACGCTTAACCGCAGCTCTCTCTATTCACAGGTGCTCTTTCAGCGACTACCTGAGAATAATTGTGGAGGCAGCAAACCTGCGCTCCCCATATGTCTAGTCTGTCACAAGATATTTAACTTCCTTTATACATAATGATGCACAACAAATTATCATAGGTAAATATCTGTCTGGAAGGAGCTATACCACTAATGATGTAGGTAAGGGTGGACTATAAAGGCTGGGACCAGTGACATCACCATGCCAAGGTAGTTAAACACTATGACACATTGCTGATAGGATACGAGTAAGCTGCCAAGGAACTGTGCCTCCACTGCCAAGCCAGGTCAAAAAACACAGGAAGCCTCACAAAATGAATTGGCACTTACCATCTCAGCACAGATCCCAAAGATTGGCTCTCAAGCCAAGACCCCTTTTGCCTCTGCTCCATGTCATAAGCAAAAGCAGGCGATCTTGTCACAAATCTCAAGCTACACCCTCTCTTACCTCTTTTCCTGGCTTCTGGAGCAGAGATTGTTAGACACTATGACTATTCACAACCAGGTGTAAAAACTGTCAGTCAAAAGGTAAGCGATCTACTCCACTAAAAAATAGCCAAAGCCAGCTCACCCACTTCAACTAGAGGCATCCACATCAATGAAGGATGAAGGGACAGCACAAAAAGAAAAAGGAAGTTCAGCACTGCAGAGACTCATAAAAGCAATCTCTTCTTTATTGAGCATGTCCACAAAGGTGCACCAAATGCAAAATAAAGTAATCTAGAACTCACATATTTTGGATGAAAAACATCCTTAAAGGGGTTGTGCAAGAAAGGGGGGTTTTGGAAGTTAATGAATCCCCTTAGGTCACATAACTGTTTGTCACCACCACGGCCTGTCATTGGCTGCATGAGATGTTAAACCAGATATTGTCAGTGAGGGAGGAGAGTGGAGCATTACAGACCAGGAGAGAAGGGATGGGCAGCCAGCACTATAAAGCAAGTAAGTATGCTTGCCTTTACAGGTCTGACCAAGCGGGGGGTTTGCCAAACCCACCCCCCCATTCTTGCACAACCCCAATTAAGCATAGCCATACTATGCCCTGAACATAATTATGATTAAGGATGTTTGTCATCTGAAAAGTGAGTTCTAATTTACCATTTTTTGTACTGCATTTTTGTGGATATGCTGAAATAAAAAAGAGACTGCTTTTATGAGACAGCCCTGCATTGCTGAAGCTTCCTCTTTTAATCTACTCCACTGTCAGCCTCAACAATAAGTCCACCACTAAGCTCATTTGGGACTGGTTAGCAACTTCCTTTAGGTGTGTATGTAGTAAAAAAAAAAAAGTGAAAAATCTTGGTACTTAAAAGCTACGCCAGACTTCTTGCTGAGTAGGATCAGACTAGGCCACCAGAAGATCCTTTAGTAGTCCGAGACCTTTAAGTAGTTATTTAAAGAAATACTATGTCACTCTCAGGAACTATAGCTAGCAAACTTGGGTACTGCTACCAACCTTCCTTAACTACTCTGGCCACTCTGGTTGGTAGGAAACTAAGGATACCCCTAGGTTCTTCTTCAGAGCCCACCACAAGATCAAAAGTATCTGATGCTGGCTGCTGGCTGCTGGAACCCAAGTTACATCAGCGGGGTAAGGCAGCAGAAAGCTGGTGCAAGCTTGCTAGAAGCAGACCTACCAGAATGACCAGTGTGCAAAGAGTAGTAGACAAGCAGAGTCACAGATGGATAGTGCCAGAACGCAGACAAGGTGTTAATCCAGAAACTATCCACAGTCAGAATACAAAGAGAATCAGTAGAAGTCAACTCTGCAGTCAAGGGTGTTAATAGAGAAAACACACCACAGTCAGGATATTAGGATAATCAATATAAATCAAATAAATAGATGAGAGGTTATTCCAGAAAAAAAGCCATAGTCAGATTACCAGGAGATCAGATGCTGCAATAATGAGCGGCATAAGTCACAGGAAACAGGAACAAAATCACAAGAAAGGATAGAAGAGAGCACAAGGCTAACATCCCCCACGTGGCTCTGGGATAGCACACTAAGTCGCAAACCTATTTGGCTCACTGTCCAGGCTTACACATAGGTTAATCCACTGTGGCTGATCAGCATAGTAGCCCACCTAACACAGCAATGTGCTGGATCATAGCTAAGAAACTTCCTGACAGGTTATCAAAATTAAGAAAAATTGAAGAATAGGCAGGGGCTGTTGGAAAATAACAAAGTAAGCACTAATTACCCATTGAAACACCTACCACTATAGCGCTGCAATTCTAGTCATCAACAATGGTCTTTCGTTACATGGCTGGAGTGCTGACGTCTTGTTAGTAACACTTGACGGGTGCACCCAATCACTTGCCTCAACAGTGTACCTTTAAGACCAGTTATTGGCTGCCATATTCACGTGTTACAGATGTGACATCAGCATCGCAGCCCTTTAAATAAAGACTGGCAGGGTGGTCCTTAACGGTGGCCAATTCAACAGTTAAGTTTATTTTTATATTTTACTCCAGCCCCTACCTGTGCCCCATTTTTTTTTCCTTAAAGAGGTATTCCAGCTGTAGCAAGTTATCCCCTATACACAAGATGGAGCCCCACCGATCACGAGAATGGGGACCCCGTAACCCATGGAGCCCTTTGAAATGAATGAAGCAACCCCTTTAAGTAGATAAACTTGGACTTATTTAGAAAAAAGGAACGCTTTTAGTTTGAAGTGTGCCGTGATGATCAGCTATAAAATATAGCGGCACCTGGCCGCAAGTGTTTACCGTAATTCCCCTACAGCACCACCACAGGTACAATGACAAATTACACTCTCAGGTCCTCCAGAACTAGATGCTCTTTGTAGATGCTTTCCTGTTTGACTGATAGATTTCTAATCAAGATTTCTGATGTAAATAATTCAGTATCATACCGTCCGTGTTGGTATTTGTATTTATGTGCAAAGTTTTGAAGCTACGATTTCACCCACAATGCTCCACTGCAAGTATTTAGAAGGCATGCTAACATTACATGTAGAAATGTGATGGTGACTTGAGGATCGGTGATGTGACAGATACCATGATGTTCATTTATATTATCCATTACTTCAGCCTAAAAGACACAGAAACCTGACTATTAGCTCCGGATACTGTTCTTATTATAGCTTTCTCACATTATTTCCGCCACCTTTCTCATCCATCTTTAAGACTGTCGAGACACTTATCTTTGATCTTCTGCAAATTATCCGCAATTAATCTTTTTAATTCCCCCCGGAAAAAAAAAAGTATAGAAGAGCTTTAAGTGCAAAGGCAATTTTACTGAAATGTAATTCATAGAACCATTAGGATTTTGATATTTTTACCTCAGTCTTTCAAGGTTAATATAAAAAGCTATAACTTAGAAGCATTAAGAAACACCTTTTTGTCAGGTCCGTTGTGTGTGCTCATGGATACTGACTTTTTAATTGATTTTTAAATGAAAGAAAACAGCTGTAATAGATCAGGTAAAGTCTTAAAGGGTACCTCTACATTTTTTTTTAAGTAAAAGTATCATGGTCTACTACAGGGATGGGCAAACTGCGGCTCCCCAGCTGTTGCAAAACTACAACTCCCATCTAATTAAAGAAATGAGAAGGAGTGGTTGTAGTAACACTGATTGGTGGAGGGTGTCTGGAGTCAGACCCCCAATGATCTGATATTGATGACCTATCCTGAGGATAAGTCAGCAATATGGGAAAACTGCACAACCTCAATAATATGACCTTGCCTCAATGTATATGTAGGGACCTGGAGCAAGGGTACTTCTGACATTTGTGGACATTTGTTCTTATTGCTACTATGCAAAGCCATCAACACCCGACTTTATTGGGTTAAAGAGTTAACCTACATTATGATTTATGCTGTTGTGTGCACTTATACTGTTTCATATTGTTGAACTGCATTAATATGTTTATTATAACATATCACTTCACTACACTGAGGAAAGGGTTAATGCACAGCTGGATAAGGCCATGTTCACATCTGTGCTGTGAATTCTGGCAGTTTGTTCTGGTAGAGGAACAGACTGCTGAAGGCCACCCTGCACCGCCAGATCCCCATTCACTACAATAGGATTCGGTCACTTTCCGGTATATATCCTGGCTTTTGGCCGGACAAATACATTCTGTGTGAAGTATTTTTTGTCCGTCCAAAAGCTGGCATATGTGCTGGATATGGTGACCAGATCAGAGTGCCGGAGTTCACAATGCAGGTTTGAACCTGGCCTAACACCGAGAGACTTTATGACTTTCTATCTATGCAAACTTTTGGAGGGAAAAAACATAAACCGACCTTCTGACTGTCTAGTTTAGCTCAGTTATTTATGTCTAAAGACTTGTTCATGTCTGGAAAAACTGCTTAGTCATTACCATAGACTTGTATTGAAATTGTAACATTGTTTCTGTTTAGGCTGTGCTTCTCCACTCCACCCCTCCCACTAGAATGTTCTAGTTCAGTGATGCTCAATCTGCGGCCTTCCAGCTGTTGCCAAACTACAACTCCCAACATGCCTGGACAGCCTACAGCTATCAATCTACAGCAGGGCATGATGGGAGTTGTAGTTTTACAACAGCTGGAGAGCCGCAGGTTGGGCATCCCTGTTTTAGTTAAACTAGAAACTGTATATAAAAACAGCAGTCAGAGGCCCTAGTGGTCTGCAGATAGGGACCAGTGTTTAGTAGGAGAGACTCTGCCACACTGCATAAGTGAACAGAATAAGACGCTGAGATGGGTGGGGATACTTTGCCACAGGTCCTGAATCACCAACCCTGTGACCATGGAGCCAGCCAGATGACTGAGCCACAGATCCTGGGCCACCAGAATTAAAAAAGGTTGGCCACTTTCTGGTTACTGTGACCCATGTGATTGTGAGATGATTATATGACACTGTATAATATAGTCTTTTTTTGAAATTCTGCACCATTTTCTATATTTCATAAGGTATTCACCCTTAGTTACAAAGTTTTTTGTGCTGTCCATACAGAGGTCCTACCCATAAGATGGCCGCTTGATGCAGTGTCACGTGACCAAGGAGGTCCCCACCATGTGATGCCTCCTCCATTCAAACACACTGTAACATACTGTAAACACAGTGTATTTGAATGGAGAAGACATCCCACGGAGGTAATTTTCCTGGTCACATGACTACTTCAGAGGCCACCTCATGGGCAGGACCTCTGTGTGGACAGCACAAAAGACTTTGTAAACACGGAGCATATCTTATCAAATATAGAAAATGGTACAGAATTTCAACACAGGTTATATTAGTAAGTGCTATATAATCATCTCTCAAACACATTGGTCAACAGTAACCAGAAAGTGCCAACCCCTTTAACCAGGGAGCCAGCCTTCTGAAAGAGAGGAAGTGACAGCTAGTTCAGGCCTTTCTTCAGCATCAAACCCTTCTTCTTCCCGGGTGGAGACTGGAGAAGTCAACCCTATGCCTTGACTGTGTGGTTTTGCACCTGAATTCCTCTAGTAAAGAAGAATACTAGTTTACTGCAGACCCTGACTCCCTGAACTTATTTCCCATTGGAGTGCATCATGCCTTACCATCCCATCCTGAGAGCCGTGGCGACAGCTCAACAGTGTCTGGGGGACCCAGCGTAGAGTTGGGACCACCCCTAATACAGCCACTGCAATTATATTGCACCGCGGCAGCAATGTTGATGCAGTGCAGGTAAACAGTGAAGAAGATGTAGCGCTCTCAAAAGCTCCACAGTCTCCTCAAACAGAAGACCCCCGCCAATCTGATATTGATGATCTATCTGTGGATAGGTTATCAATATAGGAAAACTGGACAAACCCTTTAATATGACCCTGCCCCAACATGTACCCTGCAGCAGAACCCAAAATAAAGGCTGTACCACCTTGGTTGTGTAATGACTGTACAAGCACCACCAACACTTTATACTTTTTCCTATCTCAGCTCTACGCTTTCCACTTGTTATTTTTCTTTTTTTTTCCAGTACATAAAAATTTTTAAAAATAAAAAAATATACAGTATAAAGCCCCAAAATCAACAAATAACAATACACTAGTCAAACAGTGCCAACCATAGATATTCTAAATGAGTGAAAAAAGCTTGACAGGCTGTAGTTCCCACCACAGCCACTGGGTGGCTGCACTTAGAAATATTAAAACCATTAAATTATGTTTTTTTTTTTTTTTTAAGATGGTCACTGTGCACATCTGGGAATATGTTAATCTAAGAGGAAAGGGGAAAGAAGCCATTTAGCCCTGGCAGGCCCTGGTGCCGAGGGGGCCTAAAGCCAGGTCACATGAGAGCTGGTTTCTCAAAGAGTAGTGGTATGATGTCAAAAACACATTTCATAAAGGTAAGGTGGGGAGGTAGTAATTTACAGAAATATGTTGTAATCTAAACAGCGGTGTACATAGAGAAGTAAGGGCCCCATAGCAAGGATCAAACCAGGCCCCCACAGGACAGAAGGATTTCTGCCTAAACCTCTTTCAATGACCCTCTTTTCCTCGTTTGCTAAAAGTTGTTCCTTTGGAGGGTAGAGTCCTGAGCAAGTTTTCACCCCCAGTAGAAGAGGAGATGATCCCAACTGGGCCCCCTCTTGCCCTGGGCCCCATAGCAGTCGCATGGTTTTCCGCTTTGGTAGTTATGCCCCTGAATCTAAAGCCTTATTTGCATTGACTTCACTAAGATATAGAAGGCTGTCAGGTGACGTTACTTATGATGTACTACACTAAATATATTCATATGCCGAATGGTTATCATGTATCTAGTCAAAATGAAAAAAATTTTTGCAAAAGACTTTCCTGCTTTGCCAAATTGTTCATTGTATCCCTGTCTTGTAACTAATTTACAGCACGCAGAGAGGTCTCAGTAAATAAGCACTTATTAAACTCAATTTTGAAAAATACAGATGCTTTCATTTTGTAAAAACCCAAATTATTTCCTCTAAGTGGCTATCCAGGAGCCCAGCTTCCTCAATCGTTCCTGGCTTTCCCTAGCACTGAGGACACAAGACACTTCTAAATTGAGAGCCAGCTGCCATCCAGATGGGCTTCAATCTGCTGCATTCGATCGGCGGTAGCAGAGATCATTCTCACAGATACTTAATACCAACCTGGAGACCTTTGGGGTGAGACCTTGAATACATTGCGGCACCCTGAATTGCTTAATGAGCGTGTGTCTGACTTACCACCAGCCGTGTGGGACAAGCTGTACTCTAATGTACAAAACATACACAGTAAATGATGAAGATGTCAAATTAAGGGGAGCAACTAAACTTCAGCGACCAAGTGATTATGCTCATAGCTTGCCAAGGAGGCATCCATCTTTTTCTGCTGAAAAATGAGGCTTACTACTGATTCCGGTGATTCAAATCAGCTGTAAGTGAAATCTTATTACACCACTGAAATTAATATTATGATCCTTCTTCTTATTTTTTCTAGATAGATAGATAGCTCCTTCCTGGGTTTTGTATATGGACTACTGTACACAGCCCTCTTGCGATCCACAGGTTTCAGTCTGTACGACATTCCGAATGGCACCCATAGAAGTCTATAGGCCCATATTGCATCCCTCCATGCCCACATTTTCATTTGAAAGCTTTATTATGTTAAATGCATACAAAATCTAGTAGCGAAAAAATCATGTCAAACTCGGGTGTACTATTGTTGGGATATTGTTGCCCAGGAACATGGAGCGAGTATAGTATAGTACAGCTCAGATAGCAATTTGAGGTGCTGTAAATTTTTTGTTTCGGAGTCTGGTTTATCCGCTCTTGTTAACTCTTGGTCTTTATTTCCTTGGGTGTTCTTTATGAGAGCTGGTTTAGTCACATAATTTGATGGTTTTCATGACTGGATACCTTCAGAGTTCTGGAAATTTTCTGGACTGGACTTAGTTGAGTGGTTCTGGCCATCATGTGGATAACAGCAGCAGTAGACTAGGTGTGCGGCCTCTGCTACCCTGCTCCTCTGGGCTGGTCACCTGGTACCTAGTAGCTCAGACCGCCACCTGGGGTTTCCTTCTACCTTGAGCATCCAGATGCTGGGCATGCTCTGTACCTCCACAGAGCCTGCTGACTGTCTGCCTATAGGGTGCACACATGCTACCTCGAGGGCCAGCGCATGCTCCCTTATTGTCACCAGGCAATGGCTGCCCACCTTTGAGTACTTTAAGCACCTTCCCCTGTGGAAAGATGCCTGAGCAATGGATTTCCTAGCCCACTGGTATTCTGAAAAGGTGTATGTTCTGCTGTGTGTACCAACTTTCTGCCTGATTCCTGACTTGACCTGACCCTTTGCTGCCTATCTTAACCTCAGATTGTTTACCATGTTGTTCATACTCTGAATGCCCTGACCTCAGTCTGTCCCTGAGTATGACTTTGCCTGACCCCTCAGTTCTCTGCATCAGTGTCTCTGACCCCTGTAGGTCAGCTGTCCATCACACAAAGACTACTCCAGGTGGTAGCGACCTGGTGGTTCCCCTGCAGCAAAGGCCAGATCTCTTTACAGAGGTTAAAGGGTGACAACCATGGTTCTACCAGTATGACGTCTTTAGGAGTAGCACCAAAACCAAATTTGTTGGTTGACACGGTGGTTCCACACCCACTGCTGTAACAACAGCTAAACAGTGTATGGAACTGTGCACAATCTTATCACTGCACAACACAACTGATGGCCTCAAACCCATTATGGAGGCAATAAATTCCACAAATGAACTCTTGAAAGGGATACCTGTTAACCAAAAACCATTGTAGGTGACTACCTCATGAAGCTGACCTTCACTACCTCAAGAGTGTGCAAAGTTGTCATGAAAGCAAAAGGAAGATCCTTTTAAGAATCTAAAATATATAGTCTAGTTGAACACTTTTGTTCACTACATAATTCCATATGTGTTCCTTTATCGTTTTCAGTTCTTCAATATGAATCTACAATGTAGAAAATGTAAAAAAGAAAAGGAAATCATAGAAAAGTTGTGTTCAAAGTTTTGACTAGTACTTTGTATATTGAAATATTTTGCCACGTATGGGATGATCTCTGTCTATTTTAGGATTAGTGTCCCTTTAATTCTCGAGCCCATTTGTCTTATTCATTGCCCAATGAAACTATTGAATGTGGCACTGACAAATTGTATGTCCATGGTGCTGCCTAATAAGTCATTCATCGCCTAGGAAATAATTGAATGGCCATGCGGACAAGTGAGGAGGAGGGTGCCAGGGATGGCGGCTGAATGTAGGTTTATTCGGTAAGATTTTAACCTATTGAACGCAGAAGGAAAAAGTCAGAACACAAATCTAATCTCCATATTTATTGAAAACCTTGTCTCATGGAAAAGCTCTCAGAGCGCATTTATTGTGGCATCTGAAAAGTCCAACAGGTGTTTTTGAGGGAATATGAAATGTAATTTACTACATCAAAAGATTGAAATCGGTAATTAATTTCACCATTTTAAACGGGTAGAAATGAAATATTTTATTCTCCTTTGTGTATCTTTAATGGCTTTATAAATCCAACAATGTTGCAGAATTTAATTATTTTGTTCCTAGAGCAGAGACGGGTCAATAATACAAATTAAAACGCAGGTTCCCAACAATGACACCCGCATTCGTCAGTTACATGACAGAAAGCGATAAGGGATGAAAGAAGTAGGCTGCATGGACCAGCAGAGAATTGCTGGAATTATAGGCTAAACCTGTCTAAGATCAATGGCTTCTGAGAGGCCTGGTGAAAAAAGACTCCAAAAGTCTTCTTCTTTGCCTGCCATGTTACAGTAATGAATAATTATAATCCCATAATCCCAGCTGGTAGAATCCTACTGGATGATGGGTGGATCATGAATAGATATTGGAGATGGTACAAAAAAAAAAAGTTGCATTGTTGGGATCCAACAAAAAAGTGGAAAAACATCAAATTATTGTTACATGGGCTAATGAAGTTATACATGGGTTGTCAAGTTGTGGAATTACAAAAATGTCCAATCGATTCAGGCCCCACTGATTGGTGGACTTCTCCTATCTCAAGAGTGAGGTTCTTCCATGAATGGTAAGCATACACACAGGGCGTTCTTTGTTCACTGCTATCAGACTTCTGAATTTAGATGATTACTGGCTTGGCTATTTACAGAAGTACCATTCTGGTAAATGGAGAGGTGGTTGTGTCTTCATGTATGGCAGGGTCCATTCTTAGGATAGGAGCAGGTCCAAGTGGTGGCACCTGTACCCATAAGACATTTATGGCACATCCAATTGATATTTCAAAAATGTTCAGATAGAACAACCCCTTTTAGCACTGATGACGAGACTCTTTTACATGATTCACAGTCAGAATCGTAGCTAGACTTTCCTTCCCCCAGAGTATTCTCTCTTGTCTGGTTTATGAAGTCCCATAGCAATGAAGGGAGAGGAGCTGTGCATGTGCAACATACACTTCATTCATGGCTAGGATTCATTCTTGAGATAGGAATGGGTCCGAGCACCTATCAGACATTTATAGCATATCCTATTGATATGCCATACATTTTCAAATGGGACAAATCATTTAAGCACCAATGACCAGAATTTTGAAACGGACCATCATCATCAATTCTAGATAGGTTTTCCTTCACCTTGTGAAAAGATTCAGTTGTTTGTCCTAGTCCTGTATCTAAATATCCTGGCCAGGTTAGAGTGAGTTGTTAGCAAAGCCCTCTACCTGCCACCGGGAGCACATTCCTCTTCCGAAGTACAAATCCTCACAAATAGATTCATATCTTGCACGTTTTTGGGAAAGTATTTTGCATTGGTGGCAAACGGAATGTGAGGATGGACAGATATCTTACTAATATGGTCATGGATATGTGACCACTGCGACCAATCACTGGTAACCAGCTGTAGCCAGTGATTGGCTAAGTGGTTGCATGTCTGTGTCAAGAGGGAGTAGGAAGTAAAATCGGAGGGGGACCTGGAATGCCTCAGAACCGCTGCAATGGATCAGTATGGACTTCTTTTGTACAGCTGTATTTAAAATCATTTTTATGGCTGAGTCATCCCTTTAAAGATCCCCCCCCTTCATTAAATTTTTTGGCTGAAGCCCTGATTTGCTACTTTTTTAATGTCAACTATTTTAGTTGCAACTGGCATTGTATGCTGCCCTTCCCATGCTTACAAAAAGGGGGCATGAGGGTGTATGGGCTGGGCATTGATCTCGGCACATTCATCTTTAGACCAGAAACCTGCACTAATAATGACCAAAATCTACGGCAGCTCCGAGATGCCATAGATTTTAGTCTAGCACATGGACTGCTGGAGGAGACAGGTCATTTATGATGAGGTCTGAGCATCCTCAAGACCATGGTGTTTAACCAGGACACAAGCATGGTGGTTCTTAGATGGATCTCTGGGGAAGGGATTTTTTCAGGCAATGACCAACAGCACAAATGATGAGAGGACCATAGGTCTTCTTTTCCTCCACTGATAGATAATAGGGCTGGTGGTCATTACCTAAAGTTGTCTACAGTACACATTTTCCACTCGAATGGCAACACCTGAGTGGGCAAATAATATCACCATGCTGGGATTGCTAGTGTTGCCAGTCTGAGCCAAGCAGTCCATAACATGCCCAGTTCAGACCAGGAGCAAGTAGGACTTTGTATTCAGGATGGTTTTGCTGTTAGATTTCCGAGGCCAGTAATTTTGCTACAATATGTGGCTTCATTTTTAATAAGACAGCATTATTAGTGCAGCGTTGATGAGTTTTTAGCAGTTTGTGCTTATGAATTAAGTGTTTCTATGTAAATGGAGATACTGTAGATAGCACAGCTGGATCTTCTAAAAATAATATGCTGAAAAGATGTAGACAGAAAAAAAAGCCTCTTACATCGACCGTTCTCTCCATGATGCTTTTGTATCCAACTGAATGACACAAATAAAAAGGATAAAGTCAAAATTAGACCATGGTTAGAATATAGGTAAAAGCTGCCGATTTCGCAATCTGGGCTGTGCCCACGTGACCGTCTTTGGCCTCTTCCGACGAGGTCTTGACTGGATGTGCTCCTTTGCATGTACATTAAGCAGCTGAACAGGATGACATAGGAGCATAACCGGTCTAAATACCAGTGTCAGAGCCTGCAGTCACATGAGAAAAGCCCGGATTGCAGTATCGGTGGTGCGAAGGAACGGTAGGTAGCGGTGAAATGATCTTCCTTCCAGAGTTTATCTGAAAACTAAACTCTAGAGAACCCATTTGTACTAAACATACTTTTAAACTTTGGAGTTGGTATATTTGGAAACACCCTCAAACTGTGTGGGACCACCTATTAATGGATGGGGCTTACACAATCCTAACAAACCTTGGGTGGGACAGTCCAAATTTGCAGGGACTGTGTCTGAAATCTATGGACAGTCCTTTCAAATGCGGGACTGTGGGCAACTATACATGCAGTGCATATTTTTAAAAGCAGCAGCATTTCTATTTCTGTTGCTGATTCTCATCACGATTTGGCCACTTTCAGGTCAGTGGGACGAAATCCATATTGAAATCCGCAGTAAAATTTACAGAGTACAGATGTAGATTTTGCTGTAGATTCACCACATGTGGACCTAGTACAAGTGTTACCTCCTGCAACATTTTTCTTCCAGGCCTTTTAAAATGTTCTCCTTTCCGACTAGTGAGTTCAAATATCACTAGATGTCTCTATGGACTCCAGATCTTCTGTGTGTGTCTAGATCTCCTTTCTTGGCCTACAAAACTACTAGAATATATTAGCATGTTCTCTGGACTTGCCTCCAAAGATTTGACTGGCCCACCAAACTACCAGAGGATGCGTACTGATCTTGAAACACATCAAGTCCTATGCTACATTAATAGACAAAGCTGTATTCAAAAGTTTACCGATTTCCTATCAGCATTGAGGCTGCCTGAACTTATTCCCCCCGGTGGTCCGTATTCAACATAGTTCATTCTGTGCTATTTGTTCATGGTGAAGGATGCAAAGTTTCATTAAAAAAAGTTTGGAAAACATTGTAATTACATATTCGAGTCACATTATTATCACCACCAGTGTTACCATGTGCATGGACAGCAGCTAAATGGGCTTGGAGTCACTCAATAAGGTCCTGGTAGGTTGTCACAGGTATCTGGAATTATGCTGACGGCAGTGCATCCCACAGTTGCTGGAAAGTGCATGAGGAAGGATCCATAGAGCAAACTTAACGATCAAGCTCGTCCAACAGTTGCTCGATTGGGTTCAAGTCTAGGAAATTAGGGGGACAGGGTAGTACTTGGAAGTCTTTGGCATACTCATCCAACCAATGTCGGACACTTCTAGCAGTGTCATGTTTGCATTGTCTTGCTGGAAGATCCCATCCGCCCCAGGGAAGACAATCAGCATGTATGGTTGTACCTGATCTGCAAGGATGGATTCATATCCAAATAAGTTGAGGGTGTAATCTTCATGGATGATTGGGGCCAGAGAATGCCATGAAAACATTCCCTAGACCATAACTATGCCACCACCGGCTTGTGTTCTTCCAGCAATGGTTGCAGGGTGTTTGTTCTCTGATGTTTCTCACCTGACACAATAAAGGCGATATGTTCAATCAAGCAGAAAACATGACTCATCGGAGAAGGCAACTATTTTTCAATCCAATTCCGATTCTGCTGCCAAAATTGAAGCCTTTTCTGCCTATGCAACTTTATTAGCAGAGTTGAAGTGATCATTCATCTGCTTCGGAGGCCCATACGTAGCCCATAGTAGGGTTCGCTGAACTGTTGTTTTAGACACACGTCTGGTAGCCCCAGGTTCATTTAGGAGGTGAGCTGCTCCCTTGTAGCGTCAGTCTGCCCTCACAAACCTTCATAGCCGACATTCGTCTCTCACATCAGTGCTGCTCCACAGTTTCAGGGCCATTTGTCCACTCACAATACTCTCTCACCACAGCATCACAAGAACCGTTAAACTGCACAGGTTCAGAAGTTCTGCCACCCCTGGCCCAAAAACCAATAATCATGCCGCTTGCAACTCTGATAAATCGCGCCTTTTAACCATGAAAGCAATGAGGGATATGTATGCAGACAGCCTATGACATGCCTCATTTACCCCCAAAGCCAGCTCACCACACTGGACTTCCTTCATGAGCTACGCACTGCCAACGTCGAAAGTAGAAAGTGGTCACAATAATGATAGTTCTACTTTCGACCAGAAAGCCCTTTTCATATGACCAGGCAGGGATACAGGGGTTAATAATGACTCCGTGCTGGACTGAATGTGTGATGTGCCATCTACATGCATCTTACTGTTGCTGGCCAATTAGTGGCCTTTAGCAATAACGTGAGCAGGCATGGCCCATGACCATTACTGCCGTCAAAGCTATTGATTGGTCCAGCCAGGGTGACGTACATGTAGAAGACATGTCACCCTCCCGCTCCAGCAGAACCAGAGCACCATTTATGGGTGAGCTTTTTATTTTTTTACCACTGCACCCTGTCTGACCATATGAAAAGGGGTTCTTAGTCTTGGAGAGCCTCTTTAATGGTACATTTGTCATACCTGTTTGGTTTGTAGTGGGTTCGGCAGTACTGATCTTAATATTGTTACTCACATTGATATAACCGTATGAACAACCACTTGGGCATACTTCACTTGGGTTGGCCAGCATTGACTTCCCATTTATCTTTCATCGTTCCCTTTAATGAGGACCCATCACCTCTGCCGATGCATCTGGTTTAGTAAATAATGGTATTCCTCATGAAATGGCAATTCTTAGGAGCAAATGGTGTGTCATTCCTCTCCTATTCCTGCTACAAATTTATGAATAAATTTCCGACTGGGTGTTACCAGTTGTGGGTGTGCCCTTGAGCGATTTGGCATTATCCACTCAGCGCTGTCAGACTGTGCAGAGACATACCACCAAGTGGGAACATCTTCACGAGGTCTAGAGGAATAATAGTGTAAAGGCACTTCATTGGGTCTTAAGAAAAGATGTTCCCATTACATGGGAAATTCACATAGTTACAAAAAATCTGGAATTTACAAAAAAAATCTGGAAATGGTGAAAGGTCTTCTTTAAGAAATAAATCAACGCCATAAACTGCAATCTGTACCTGCAACAATATGACTTAAAAAGTATAATAAGAAAAGCAAAGCGGGGGTGACCTCTGGCCCTGATTAATAAAAGCTCCTCTGGAAGAGCGGGCGATCAGACGGTACATGACCCACCAGCAGATTGTGATAATGAATGGATCTCATTGTATTTAACCTCACTAAACTTTCCCTTTCATCTCGCTCCTCTCTGCAGTCCCATTTTCCGGCTGCTCTCGGTACAGTCCGCGAACCTCCTTTAAATAGCTGGCCACAGGTCAAGGAAAAAATCTGCGGCCCACTGTTCCATGACCTGGAATCGTCAGTGAGCTCCTGCCCAGTTTTTATAGGGCCAAATGTAGTGCGACTTTCTCCATCACTTATATGAAATGACTAATCACTTTATACATTCCATATTTCTGTCAGGTTGAGCCAGCAGATCCTGGCAGGCCACCGGTGTCAGCACACAGAACAAATTAATAAATTGTGTAACGGAGGCAGAAGCCGAGGACAGAGCCATCTTATTACCAAATACAGAGCTGAATTCTTATCACAGAAATGCGTGGGAGGGCCTGTAAGAAGATTCATCGGGAGAGAACCCTAATATTCTGTGTAACAGTCTATATCTATCTATCTATCTATCTATCTATCTATCTATCTATCTATCTATCTATCTAATATCTATCTATCTATCTATCTATCTATCTATCTATCTATCTCATATCTATCTACCTCATATCTATCTAATGTATATCTATCTATCTATCTATCTATCTATCTATCTATCTGTCTGTCTCTGTAGATCTATCTATCTATCTATCTATCTATCTATCTATCTATCTATCTATCTACTTTCTCTAGATCTATCTATCTAACTATCTATCTATCTATCTATCTATCTATCTATCTATCTATCTCTATCTATTGTCTGTCTATCTATCTATCTACCGTATTTTTCGCCCCATACGACGCAAACATGGGGGGAAAATGCCCCTGCGTCTTATGGGGTGAATGCTGACATTTTTACATCACAGGCTGCGATGTATGAGCGGGGAGGGACTGGGAGGAGTAGCTGGGGGCCGGCAATTGCGGCAGGGCCAGTGCTTTCACTGTACTCTGGCCCCGCCGCTCCAGTGCTGCACCATAGTATGGAAATAAAAAATGTCTTATTCAAATAACATTCATTAAATCTCCCCCTCAGTTGTATATCACTATCTACTCACACCAGGTTTTTGTATAATGCAGGCAGACTGACATCACGTGCCTGCGCCGCCTGCTTCATTCATAAAGCTTGCCTGCATTATACAAAAACCTGGTGTGAGTAGATAGTGATATACAACTGAGGGGGAGATTTAATGAATGTTATTTGAATAAGACATTTTTTATTTCTATACTATGGTGCAGCACTGGAGAGGCGGGGGAGATCTGTGGATGACATTTTTATTGGGGACATCTGTGGATGGCACTGTTATAGGATGGGGGATCTGTGGATGCCATCCACAGATCCCCCATAACAGTGCCACCTACAGATCCCCCATAACAGTGTCATCCACAGATCCCCCATAACAGTGTCATCCACAGATCCCCCATAACAGTGACACCCACAGATCCCCCATAACAGTGTCATCCACAGATCCCCCATAACAGTGCCACCTACAGATCCCCCATAACAGTGTCATCCACAGATCCCCCATAATAGTCCCATCCACAGATCCTCCATAACAGTGCCATCCACAGATACCCAGGCAGATACCCCCATAACAGTGTCCTTCACAGATCCCCGCCATAACAGTGTGTCATCCACAGATCCCCCCCCCATAACAGTGTGTCATCCACAGATCCCCCCCCCCCATAACAGTGTGTCATCCACAGATCCCCCATAACAGTGCGTCATCCACAGATACCCCATAATAGTGCCATCCACAGACCACCATTAGTTCAAAACCCACCAAAAGCACACCTTTGGGTAAAAAGTATTTTTTTTCTTATTTTCCTCTGCAAAAACCTAGGTGCATCTTATGGGCCAGTGCGTCCTATAGGGCGAAAAATACGGTATCTATTTCTCAAAACCAGGGCTTAGTCAAGGTCAGTAGAAGTTCCTGAACTAAAAACTTTTTGGGTCCATTATCGCAACTAGAGATGAGCGAATTGAAGCTGACGAAGTGAAATTTGTTTAGAAGTTCAGGAAAAATTAAATTCGCAACTAATGCAAATTTTCTCGCGCTACGAATCGCAATTTTCCTAAAATGGCGGCTACACGTGTGAGGACTGAGGACATGGGGCAAGGAACTTTGGGAAGGCGGGATCACCCAGATTGACATGCCTGCATGCAACCAATCAGCAGCCAGCCCTGTGATGTCACAGCACTATAAATATGGCGGCCATCTTACAGTCAGACATTTTCCAGCGTTCAGAGTGCAGGGACAGACGTGTGAAGGGACAGCAAGTGGAAAAACGATTGTGGAAAAAAAGACAGAAAAATTGATTTCTAAGTGCAGGGAAAGGATAGGGAGGAATCATTTCACAGCATCTTATTATTAAAAATTATTTGGGGATCAAAATAGCCATTAAACAGCTCTGTCATTCCAGCTTTTTGTTATTGGGCTGCAAGTTTTATGTTGAAAAGCCTTTAGTGGCTTATATCGTAGTATCTTATTCGGTACTACAAGAAGAATATATTCTCAGTTCACTTCTGCAGTTATTTCTGGTGAAAGCGTATAGGGGCGTATTTTAGTACAACAAGAAAAATATATTCTTAGGTCACTTCTGCAGTTATTTCTGATGAAAGCGTATAGGGGTGTATTTCAGTACTTCAAGAAATATATCTACGCACTTCCATCTTTAATTTTTTTCTGGTCAAGGCGTATAGTGGCCAATTTCAGTGCAACAAGAAATATACAGTGGATATATAAAGTCTACACACTCCTGTTAAAATGTCAGGTTTCTGTGCTGTAAAAAAATGAGACAAAGATAAATAATTTCAGAACTTTTTCCACCTTTAATGTGACCTATAAACTGTACAACTCAATTGAAAAACCAACTGAAATCTTTTAGGTAGAGGGAAGAAAAAATATAAAAATAAAATAATATGGTTGTATAAGTGTGCACATCCATAAACTAATACTTTGTTGAAGCACCTTTTGATTTTATTACAGCACTCAGTCTTTTTGGGGTATGAGTCTATCAGCATGGCACATTTTGCAAAAACACTCCAAATCTGTCAGATTGCGAGGGCATCTCCTGTGCACAGCCCTCTTCAGGTTTTGTGCCAATATTGACTGGTATTTGGAACTGTTCATAATTCCCTCTATCTTAACTAAGGCCCCAGTTCCAGCTGGAGAAAAACAGCCCCGCAGCCTGATGCTGCCCCCACCATGCACTGTGGGGAGGGGGTTCTTCTGGTGATTTGCAGGGTTGTTTTTGTGCCAAACATATCCTTTGGAATTATGGCCAAAAAGTTCAACCTTGGTTTCATCAGACCATAACACCTTTTCCCACATGCTTTTGGGAGACCTCAGATGTGTTTTTGTAAAATGTAGCCTGGCTTGGATGTTTTTCTTCATAAGAAAAGGCTTTCGCCTTGCCCCTCTACCCCATAGCCCAGACATATGAAGAATACGGGAGATTGTTGTCACATGTACCACACAGCCAGTACTTGCCAGATATTTCTGCAGCTCCTTTAATGTTGCTGTGGGCCTCTTGGTCGCCTCCCAGTCCAGTTTTCTTCTCGTCTTTTCATCAGTTTCGGAGGGACGTCAAAGTTCTTGGTGATGTCACTGCTGTGCCATATTTTCTCCACTTGATGATGATGGTCTTCACTGTGGTATATCTAATGCCTGGACATTATTTTGTACCCTTCTCCTGACTGATACCTTTTAACAATGAGATCCCTCTGATGCTTTGGAAGCTCTCTGTGGACCACGGCTTCTACTGTGGGATGCAACTAAGAAAATTTCAGGAAAGACCAACTTGAGCCGCTGAACTATATTTAGGGTTAATCAGAGGCACTGTAAATGATGGCACGTGTATGCTGACTCCTATTTAACATGATTTTGAATGTGATTGCTTAATTCTGAACACAGCACATCCCCAGTTATGTGCACACTTATGCAACCACATTATTTAGTTTTTCTTCCCTCCACCTAAAAGATTTCAGTTTGTTTTTCAATTGAGTGGTACAGTTTGTAGGTCACATTAAAGGTGAAAAAAGTTCTGAAATGATTTATCTTTGTCTCATTTTTTTACAGCACAGAAACCTGACATTTTTACAGGGGTGTGTAGACTTTTTATATCCATATCCACTGTATATTCTTAGTGCACTGCTGCAGTGATTTCTGTTGAAAGTGTATAGGGGTGTATTTCAGTCCTACAAAAAATATATATTCTCAGTTCATTGCTACTGTTATTTCTGGTGAAAATGTATTGGGGCATATTTCAGTACTTCAAAAAATATATATACGCACTTCACTCTTGATTTTTTTTCTGGTCAAAGCGTATAAGGTCATATTTAAGTACAACAAGAAATATATATTCTCAGTGCATTTCCGCAGTTAATTGTGGTGAAAGCGTTTAGTAGCCTATTTCAGTACAAAAATATATATATTTGCCGCTTTTAGGGGTGTTTTATTCAGCTAAAAGTATGTCAGACAGAGAAGTGCCAGGCCATGCACGGGAGCTTGTGTTCCGAGTGGTCAATCTACTGACCCAGAGCCCATTGAGGAGGACAACAGTGATGTTCTACTCTATGATGATGAAGCTGATCACATTTGGGTGCCGGGGGAAGATGGGGCTTCGTCATCATCAGGAGAACAAGGTGGCAGCTTGCCTGTCAGGCAGCTGCTGAACCAGCAAGTCGCTAGCATTGCTGGGAGTCAGCAGGGTGACAGCAGTGGGAGGTTGGGAGTCAAACGGGCACAGGGTAGACCATCCCCCTTTCAGCAGCCTATTTGCCCAGAAAGGAGTGGTGCTTGGGTGCACGGAAGCAGCAGTGGTAGCAGTCAGCCAGTAAGTAGTGTTGGGGGGAAAATCAGGTACTCGGCAGTGTGGCAATTTTTTGTGAAGCCGCCGGAGGAGGTCAACTTGGCCATATGTGAAAAAGAAAAAGAAAAAAAGACCACAAAGGAGAGATATCCCCAAGTCAAGACAGGGAACCAAGTCCCCCGAATTAATAGGTGCAAGTGCAATATACAGCGATATAGTATCGTGACTGCTATGGGACATCAATCCTCTAATGATATAACAGACAAGCTCCCTATTGGGAAAGAACACAAAAACTAACGATACTGGAGCCAAAAAGTCCAAAAATATAAATCACTTTATTATATAAATACATTAAAAATATATATATGTAGGCCACAAAAGGTGGAGGGTAACAGGAAAAACACCATCCTGGTATACACTATATGCAAAATTGAATGAGATTGAGTATATAAAATTAACCCAGTCCAGACAACCGTATAAATATAAAATAATGTAAGGAGAGAGCAATGTTGAAAATACAGTCAAGTGACACAGAAAATGCAGCTGCGTAACAACAGTCAAGTGACACAGAGATTACAGCTGCATATTATATATCCAACAGTGTGGGAAACATACTCACATTAAGAAATGAAGCTATACCAGGATGGCGCTACCCCGACGCGCGTTTCGGCGTGCCTCTCAGGATGAAATCCCTTTATTTTGGTAACTGCTCACATGAAAAAACGTGAATACAAAAGCTGACCTCCAGACTCGGTCATTGTGCCGCTCTGTGGTCTCCTCATGCTGCTGCCACCTCCAGACTCTGTCATTGTGCCACTCGGTGGCCTCCTCATACTGCTTTCACCTCCAGACCCTGTCATTGGGCCACTCTATGGACTTCTCATGCTGTGCCCACCCTCCCCACTTCATGACTTGTCCCCAATTTTGGCTTTCAGCCTGGCTGACATCATTATTTATTTTACACTTCTTCTGATCTGTCAGAAGTAAGGAAAAAATTAGATGCACAACGGATCCAGTCTGTGTAGCAGCTGTAAGGCCTGTTTGGTCCCATCAGAATTGGCTTATGATTCGGTAGCCAAAAGCAGGAGTGGGTAGAAAACACAGAAGACATGCAAATATTCCATTCACGTGCCATCTCTGATTTAGATCCACTCCTGTTTTTTTTTGCCTTTAGCAATACTAATGGATTATTGAGCAAATGCTGACCAAGTGAAGGTGGATTCTCCACAGACAGGATCAATTTATGGGGGTTATTGTTCTGAAGGATCAGAGAATGGGGAAAATTAATCAGTGACGTCAACACAAACCTACTGCTGACACCCTTTCCACTCTGTTGGGGGGGCTCTACTTGTATAAGCATTTAATAGAAGAGGTTCTCTAGACATCTATGTGGAATCATCTGACGAGGTGTAAAATGAGTGCGCATTTGATCCCCTATGGCAGCTTTAGACACATAGGAGAGGTGGTCTCATGTACGCTTCTCGATTAAAGTCTATAGGTATTAGTGAGTGACTTTCTTAAAAGCAATGTTCAAACAAAAATTAAAAGGAAACATAAAAATAATAAAAGACCACTGCTCCCCCCATTTCCAGTCCCTGCCAGACAAGAACTGATGACATTCTGTCCCCACTCTCTCGACCCCTGCAGTCAATCACAAGCCTCTGCAGTGATCTGCCATTTCTGTACATGTGACTGCTGAGGCCAGTGACTGATTGCAGCAGTCACATGTTTGGAAAAGGCACAGTATCACTGATGGTCAGGTGGGGACCAAAAACAGAGAGAGGGTGAATCATGGTGCTGGATTGGTGAGACCTTCATAAGGTAAGCAGCACTTGATATTTATATGCACCCCCTCTGCTTCATTTTAATTTTTGCTTCTGCAAAACCTTTTTAGTATGCATATGTCCCCACTTCTTGTCCTAAAATTGGCAAATGGCCACGTAGGACCACCTACTTTTAAAGGTGGGGTTTCACAGGTTAATAAAGTACATCCAACCCATATTCAGTGCCAGGAGTGCAACTAGAAAATACCCTTCCTTTAAGGTTACAGCATGTGTCCGCTGAAAAGTCGAGCAACATTTTTTGTAATAATAGTCAATGGTGTCGCACTGCAACATGCTGTGACTGTGATGCAACAGTTGAAAACTATCCACCCAAGTTGGATTTTTGTTAGGCATACCTGATGATAAGACGCAGAGGCTTTAGAGCAGAAAAATAAAAGAAAATATCTTTTATCAGACCTTATATCAGATTTTCAGATCAGACCCCCATATCAGAACCTTACATCAGACTCCATATCAGGACCTCACATCAAACCCCCATATCAGGACGTCACATCAGACCCCCATATCAGGACATAAGATCAGACCCTCATATTAGGACACCAGATCAGACCCCCATATCAAGACACCAGATGAGACCTCGATATTAGGAGATCAGATCAGACCCCTATATCAGGACACCAGATCAGGCCACCATATTAGGACATCAGATCAGACCCCCATATTAGGACATCAGATCAGACCCCCATATTAGGACATCAGATCAGACCCCCATATCAGAACCTTACATCAGACTCCATATCAGGACCTCACATCAAACCCCCATATCAGGACGTCACATCAGACCCCCATATCAGGACATAAGATCAGACCCCCATATCAGGACACCAGATGAGACCTCGATATTAGGACATCAGATCAGACCCCTGTATCAGGACACCAGATCAGGCCACCATATTAGGACATCAGATCAGACCCCCATATTTGGACATGAAATCAGACCCCAGATCATGACCGTACATCAGACCCCCATCAGACCTCACATCAGACTCCATATCAGGACCTCACATCAAACCCCCATATCAGGACCTCACATTAGACTACCCATATCTGGAACTCACATCAGACCCCCATATCAGGACATCAGATCAGACCCACAGATCAGTACATCAGATCAGACCCCCAGATATGGACCACCACACATCAGACCCCCATCAGACCTCCATGTCAGAACCCCATCAGATCTCCATTTCAGACCCCTATCAGACCTCAGATCAGACCTCCATGTCAGATACCCATTAGACCTCCATGTCAGACATCCTTATATCAGACCTTTATGTCAAACCCTCACCAGATCTCCATGTCAAACCCCATCATACCTACATGTCAGACAACCTATAAAACCTTAGATCAAACCTCCATGTCAGACTCCATCAGATGTCAGATCAGACCTCCATGTCAGACCCCCATCAGACCTCTATGTCAGATCCCCATCATACCTCCATGTCAGACTCCATCAGACCTCAGATCAGACCTCCATGTCAGACCCCATCATACATTTGATCAGACCTCCTTGTCAGACCCCCATCAGACTTCTATGTCAGATCCCCATCATACCTCCATGTCAGACTCCATCAGACCTCAGATCAGACCTCCATGTCAGTCCCTATCATACATTTGATCAGACCTGCATGTCAGACCCCCATCTGACCCCAATCAGGAAGCACTCACTAGTATTCGCTTTATAAGATGTACTGCCATTTTCCCCCCACTTATTTTTTTTTTTTTTTTTGGGGGGATGCGTCTTATAAGGCAAATATATATATATATATATATATATATATATATATATATATACAAAATTGTATTAGGCATTTCTCCTAAGTACCGGATTATTGTAAAAATGAATGCATGCCTCCACTGGTAAACATCACGACACCTCGGAACACACAGTATGTACGTATATATTTATACCTATGGAAATAGTTTTATATATATATATATTTTAATATTTTGTTTGTTTTCCTCCATCCCAACTTGGAATGTTGTCTTATAGATGCATAATTCATAGTGTAAATCTTAAAACATCAAATAAATAATAAAAAAATGTGAAGCTACACGTATGCCGAAAATAAATACGTACGGAATATTTGCTGCACGGGGTTGTCAGAAAATATATCTACATCTGCTGAATCTAAAAACAGTACCTCACACAAATATCATGTAATTGGATGTTGTTACCTGTGTGTCCTTGACGGGGATTGTGTAGTGGCTGCTGTGCCTTGTTAGGGCTCGTACACATGGGTGTATTACAAGGTTGTACGGAGCAGTAATAGGCTATATGCCTGCAATTTGTCACAGAAGCAGACAGAGCTTTTTGGCTTCATACAGAAGGAAAATCTTGGCATCATCAGACATCATATTACAGAGGTCTACCTGCCTACAAGTATTGCATCTATTGCCAATACACTCTATGGCAGCATACTATGGCTTCATACTGTGGAGCTGCAAGTACTCTGTGTCCCTCCTTACAGACTCTGTAGACATATCTCTGTCACAAACATGACACCTTAGGGTCTAGTCACACTTGAGTACATCAAAGGTACACGATCAGATGGCTTTTCAGTGCATACTTCTTTGACAGATGCCACCGCGTAGGCATTGAGAGGCAAACGCCGCACAGACCTCCCATCTGAATAGAGCTGTCCACTGCATTATTAAACGCAGGTCATGAAATATTTTACTATAAATGGAGATTTACCAATAACTATACGAGGGATTTGCTTACAGAAAAGTTTTATTGTCCTCTGGATAAGTATTAAGGGCTAATGAAAGTGTCTTCCAAAAATATAGGCAGCATGGATTCTAGGTCAAGCTGAAGCTAAAGGGAAGTAGTGTCTCTCCTTAAGGAGAATAGCTGTGTATGAAGAAATAGGAGCAATGCTTCATGAGATAATAATTTGTAAGGAGGTATTTCCCAGAGAAAGAGAATGGTTATTCTTAAAGGGGTTATCCCATGATCAAAGGGGTTGTCCACCACTTAAGACAGATGACCTATCCTATTGAATAAAGTATAGTTATGTGAGAGTAGCCTTATGACAATATGACAAAACTACTTTGGTTATTGCAATAAGATATTTCTGTGATGTGGCTTCAAAGTGAAGGTGAATCTAATCTTTGCGAATGTCTCCGAATAAAAAAAAATCTTAATTCTGACTTTATAAAAAAAAATACAATTTAGAAGAAACAAAAATCATAAACAAATTATTTGTTACAAATCTAGAATAGACTTCTAATAAATTTTATTGACCTAAAGAAAGAAAATTATATATATATATATATATATATATATATGTGTATATATCATAATATATATATATATATATATATATATATATATATATATGTGTATATATATATATATATATATATATATAGGTATATATATATATATATATATATATATAATTTTTTTCTATAACAGGTAAGATTCAGCGTTAGGAGGATTTTATGTGGCTGTCATGGCCCATAACAGGTCAGATTTAGCGTTAGGACCACTCACGGGACAGCCTTGGCGTGGCGAGTGGCTTATTACCTTTTGATCAAAACGTACACTAATGTCCTCTTATAGCTTCTATATTGGGCAGAGTTCTGGTTGCAGAGTGCTGTTGCATTTTTTTGTTTGTAATTTTTTTTCTATATATATTAGTGATTTTTTTTTCTATATATATATATGTTAGTGATGAGCGAGCACCAAAGTGTTCAGGTGTTCAGGTACTCGGTCCGAACACATAGCGATATTCATGTGCTTGGCCGAGCACCCGAGTATAATGGAAGTCAATAGGAGACAACCAGGCACCCCCTGCTCGGATGAGAGGAGGGTGCCTGGTCCATTGGAAAAGGTCAGAAAGTGACAGAAACACCACCGAAATGAATCTGGAACAGCATGGGGACCATGTCTGGGTGCATCTTGGACTCCAATGTCGCTGCTGGGAACCATATTGTCCCAGTTGTCCGCCACTTTTACATAGAGACAAAATCCCGCACCCTAAAAAAAAATATATATATATATATATATATATATATATTTTTAGAGGTAAAATTGTTAGGAAACATTCTTTCCTGTATATACAATTGTATATCCAGTGCAAATACTGCCAAAAATTACAAAGAAGAAGCACTCCGATGCAGCCTGTATATCACATAAAGGAGGGCCTCATTCACATGGTTCTACAATTGTTCAGGTACACTGCTACACTCAGAAAATTACAAGGAATCGGCACTCCAATACACCCTTTATTACACATAAAGGAGGGCATCATACACACCCTTAAAAAAAAATGATTGATGGCCTGCTGGTGACCCTCAAAAACATTTGGAGTAAGGGCCTGCTGGTTACCCTCTAAAACATTATAGTTGAGGGCCTGAAGGTGAGCAGACCCTATAAAAAACTATAGTGAGGTCCTGAAGCCGAGCGAACCCCATAAAACATTGCAGTGATGGCCTACAGGTGAGCAGACTGTAGAAAACATTAGAGGTGAGGGCCTGAAGCCGAGCAAAACCCCATAAAACATTGCAGTGAGGGCCTACAGGTGAGCAGATCGTATAAAACATTAGAGGTGAGGGCCTGAAGCCGAGCAAACCCCATAAAACATTGCAGGGATAGCCTACAGGTGAGCAGACCGTATAAAACATTGGAGATGAGGGCCTGAAGCCGTGCAAACCCCATAAAACAATGCAGTGATGGCCTACAGGTGAGCAGGCCGTATAACACATTGGAGATAAGGGCCTGAAGCCGAGTGAACCCCAAAAAACATTGCAGTGAACTGATGGCCTAAAGGTGAGCAGATGGTATAAAGCATTGGAGGTGAGGGCCTTAAGCCGAGCAAACCCTACAAAACATTGTAGTGAGGGCATATATATTCTGTATGGAAGAGGAGACGGAGGAGGAAAAGGATGAGAAAACAAAATTCAAATTCACCTTGAGGTGAAAAGGATGCATCTGAATCTTGTGGCTTGAGTACATTATAAAGCATACATTTAAATTGCATTTTTGTTCCTCATTAGCTCAGCTTTTCTCTGGTGGAGGCCTTGTTCATTTTTATCTGAGTCAACCTGTCAGCATTGTCAGTGGACAAGCGGATACGCTTATCTGTTATAATGCCACCAGCAGCACTAAATACAAGCTCAGACAATACGCTGGCGGCAGGACAGGCCAGCACCTCCAAGGCGTAGAACGCAAGTTCGTGCCACGTGTCCAGCTTGGACACCCAGTAGTTGTAAGGGACTGAGGGATCATTCAGGATGCTGATACGGTCTGCAATGTATTCCTTCACCATCTTCCAAAACTTTTTTCTCCTTGTAGCACTAGGCCATGCTTCAGGGTGAGGTTGCTGGCAGGGTGTCATGAAAGTGTCCTATGCCTTGGAGAGTGTTGCCCTGCCTCTGTTGGAACTACTGTGTGTTCCCATTGTCTCCCTTCCTCGGTTGCCTAAAGAAGTATGGACTCTGGCGGCTGCATTGTCAGATGGAAAATTTTGGAGTAATCTGTCAACAAGTACTTTTTGGTATTGCACCATCTTACTCGTCCTCTCCACCACAGGAATGAGAGATGAGAAGTTCTCTTTGTAGCAGGGGTCGAGAAGAGTGAACACCCAGTAATCTGTGTTACCTAAAATGCATATAACGCGAGGGTCGCGGAAAAGGCAGCCTAACATGAAGTCAGCCATGTGTGCCAGAGTACCAACGGGCAAGATGTCGATCTTAACTTCAGGATGACTCTCCATACCCTCATCCTCCTCCTCTTCTGCCCATCCATGCTGAACAGATGGAATTAAAGTTCCATGGATACTAGCCTCTGTAGCAGAGGCAAGTGTCTCCAGCTACTCCTCCTCTTCATGGCCCAATTCGCGCTGAGAAGACGAACTGGGGGAGTTCTGGCTATCACTCTGTGTCATCTCCTCCCACATGACCTCGTCTCTCTGCCACATTCAAAGCATCCTCCTTAATTGTGAGCAGCGATCGTTTGAGTAGACACAGCAGTGGGATGGTTATGCTGATAATAGGGTTATCACCACTAACCATCTGTGTGGATTCATCAAAGTTTTTTAAAACCTCACATAGGTCTGACATCAATGCCCACTCCTCGCTTGTGAATAGTGGCAGTTAACTGGAAAGGCTAATATTCCACAACTGCCCTCTGTTTCTCACAAAGCCTGGCCAACATGTAGACGGTAGAGTTCCAGCGCGTGCTCACGCCGCACAACAGTCGGTGAGCTGGAAGCCGCAAGCACTGCTGCAGCGTTTACAGACGGGCTGAATCTGTGGACAACTTTCGGAAATGGGCACACAAGCGGCACACCTTCACTAGTAGCTCCTGCAAATTGGGGTAGGTTTTGATAAACTGCTGAATCACTAAGTTTAAGACGTGGGCTAGGCATGGAATTAGTGTCAGGTTTCTGAGCTCCAAAGCCGCCACCAAGTTACGGCCAATATCAGACACAACCATGCCTGATTGTAGGTTGAGTGGCAAGAGCCACAGCTCGGTCTGGTCCCTTATACCCTGCAACAGCTCTGCAGCGGTTTGCTGTTTGTCCCCTTAGCAGATCATCTGCAGCACAGCCTGTTGACGCTTACCCACAGCTGTGCTACACTGCTTCGAGCTAGCGACTGATGGTTGACTGCTGTTGGAAGTGGAGGAGGAGGCGGCGGTGGAGGAGAAGTGGGGGTTGGAGCCAGTAACATAGCTGCTGGTGGAGACCCTGATGGACATAGGGATCGCAATCCTGGGCGTGGGTAGCACCGTTGCCATTCCAGGGTACGACTCACTCCCGGCCTTCACAACATTCACCCAGTGTGCGGTCAGGGAAATATAGTGTCCCTGGCCACCAGCAGTTGTCCATGTGTCCAAGGTGAGGTGGCCCTTCCCAGTAAGTGCGTTGATCAGGGCATGGGTGATGTTGTGCGACACATGCTGGTGTAAGGCGAGCACAGCACACAGTGAAAAATAATGACAGCTGGGGATGCGGACCGAGGGACGGCCACCGACGTCAGGCTGCGGAAGGCCTCAGTGTCCACAAGCCTAAATGGCAACATTTCAAGGGCCAGTAATTTCGAAAGTTGCACATTTAGTGATATGGCCTGTGGGTGGGTATTTGCGCTTGCGTTCAAATGCCTGTTTTTTTAACATTTGAACACTGCGCTGGGAATGGGAAGTAGATGTTGTTGCTGACGGATTATGCAAAGGTCCAGGTGCAGGGCAAGGGGCATCCGGGCCTGCGCCTTCGACAGGGGATTGGCCAGCAGTGCGTAATACACGGGAAGAGGAGGCAGTGGTGTGACCCGCAGACCCAGATTGTAGACCCAGGCATCAGTGATTGGCAACTGTGTCTCATAATCATCCACCTCGTGAACGAATGATTGCCGTTCACCACCGTCATCTTCTTGAGACTGTGAAGGCTCAAGAGGTTGGGAATCAGGGCACAATATCTCAGGTACCTCTTCAAGCGTGCTTGGCGAGAGAGCCAAACCAAGTACTGGCGATAAAAAGAGGTCTTGTGAATATCCGAGTCTGGGATCACTTGTTTGGCCAGATGCGACATGGTGGGAGGAAGGAGTATCAGAGTGAGGATTTGGTTGACCAGACTCTTGGCTACAGAGACTGTGGAAGAGAGGGTGATGCTTAACCGACTGGAAGCATTATCTTCTGCAATCCAACCGACCACCTGTTAGCACTGGTCCAACTTGGACAGTGTTGTCCTGCGCCACCCAACTAAGTTGGACATGAAGCTGGGTAAGGTGGATTTTTTTGTTTTTTCTGGTGCACTGGCAGCAGGTACAGTTTCACTGCGCTCAGGGCCCAGGGCCATGGCCTCTGCTTGCACCATCAGCATCACGCCCAGGGCCATGGCCTTTGCTTGCACCATCAGCATCACGCCCAGGGCCACGGCCTCTGCTTGCACCATCAGCATCAGGCCCAGGGCCACTGCCTCTGCTTGCACTATCAGCATCACGCCCAGGGTCAGGGCCTCTACAGTAGGCCACAGATAATTAAATTTTTACAGTACACACTGTATTGGCTTGCTGTAATGTACTGTAATGCACACACAGATGTGACACAAGTGTGGCGCACTGTAGTGAATAAGACCCTTTTTATAATGTCTGCCCGACACACTGCTTTATGATGGTGCAGTGTATATCTCGGTACCAAGGAACACTGTAGTGAATAAGCCCCTTTTTTATAATGTCTGCCCAACACACTGCTTTATGATGGCGTATTGTAGATGTCACAATCTTTCTGTCTTTTAGAAGTTAAAAAAGCAATTTTCGAGCCCTGCACTATCTGTCCCTTCCTGGTGACGCCTGTCATAGTGCTGAAGCAAACCCCTTCTTAAAAAAAAAAAAAAAAAAAAGGTGCTGCACTGCTGTTAAACACACACTGTAGTCCTTAAAAGGACCGTTATGTCTTTCAATAAGGTTTCTGGAGTAAAATCAGTAAGTTTAGAGCAAAAGGCTATCTGTCCCTGCCTACTGTCTGCTCTCCCTGACGCTGAATGATCCGAGCGCCGGACCTCAGCTCCTTTATGAAATGGTATCACGTGTTCCAGCCAGCCAATCAATGTAAGGCTTACAGCTAACATTGCTATGGCCTTACACTGAGGGGAGTTACTTACCTGAACCTTGATTGGCTGCTTAGAAGGAGCCAAACGTCCGGGGAGGAGACTCGAGCAATGCGACGAATACACGTGGTCCACGACCGAGCGCCGAGCATAGCGATGCTTGAGCCGAACCAATACTCGGCCGAGCATGCTCGCTTATCACTAATATATATATATATAATATTTTACCACAATATTTTATCACCATCTTATGTGTGAGCAATAATATGCTATTTTATGTGTTCTTTATACGTTTTATATAACTTGTGTTTTGCAATTAATGCAAATATATTCTACACACTGTATGTTCCTAATACAATAAATTTTGTATAATGACCCCAATGCCATATTTCTGTGACACAGTTTTACCTTATCAGTCAAATATCAATACAAATATGTGCACTCGCATTCTAAGTGACAGAAATATATATTTTTGAATATAAAGTACATGCTTATGTATAATGTAAGATTGAGTCTTGTCCGTTGGAAAAACAATACATTATTTATAATGCATTTGACTGACACTTATGCAGAACCCCGGGGTAAAATGCTTTTTTAAGAGTAATATAAAATTCCTCTCAACTAATCAAGGGACTTGACACCAACCAATTTATTCACCTCTGTCAGGTTAAAGTCATTACAGAGTTCTTCAGATAATTGAACTGGGAAGGCAAGTCGCCGTATGATCAAAGCACCCTATGTATTCAGCTATTTCAGTAGATCTTTCACACATCACAACATATTCTGCTATACAAATGCACTAGAAATGCCAAAAGAAACTAGAGAATAGGCAGAATAAATTATTGTTTCTTCAGTTAGACAGATGACCTGTAAGCAAAGGTTAAGTGAACATCTCTCTTACAAGTCATTTCCTATTCGGATGTGGGCTGTCTACTGTACATTGTATAAAATAATGTACCGTAAATCAAAGAAATATAGAAAGTTGATGTTAGAGTTCAAACGTATTCTTCTATCATGAAAATAAAAACATTCAATTTTAACTTGATTTTATAGCCTTAGTTGGAAACTGATCTAAGCTCCCCAAGAGCACAAATCTGATATTGTAGTCCCCTAATGAAAATGAATCACTCTGCATGTTTGAATTGTAACAAAAAATAAAAATGGGCTATTAATAGAGTTAGGCCTCTTTCACACGGGCATCACGTTTGACGCCTGGATAAGAGGCCGGAGCGTTGCGGGAAAATGCGCAATTCTTCCGTGCATGTGCAAAATGTTGTAATGCGTTTTGCACGCACGTGAGATAAATCGGCATGTTTGGTACGCAGACCCGAAGCCGCACTTTATCACTGAAGTCCGGTTTGGGGTTGAGTATTGTGTATATATTTTATTATTTTCCCTCATAACATAGTTATAAAAGACAATAATAGCATTCTCAATACACAATGGTGATGGAAGCATGTGATTGGACCATGTGACCCAGTGACGTCACAGAAGGTCCTTTACTCCCCCCCCCCGACCCCCCCCCCCCAGCTGAAGACAGAACAGGAGACCGGCAGCTACGCGCTCAATTGGAGGGGGTGAGTTACTTTTTTTTTTAACCCTCAATCACCCATTTTACATTGCATTCTGTATAACCATGTTATAAGGGAAAATAATAAAGATCGGGTCCCCATCCCAATCGTCCCCTAGCACCCATGCGGGAAAATCACACCGCATCCGCACTTGCTTGCAAATTCTTGCGATTTTCCCACAGCCCCATTTACTTCTATGGGGCCTAGGTTGCGTGAAAAACGCTGAATATAGAACAAGCTGTGATTTTCACGCAACGCAGAAGTGATGCGGGAAAATCACCGCTCATGTACACAGCTCCATTGAAATGAATGGGTCTGGGTTCAGTGCGGGTGCAATGCGTTCACCTCACGTAGTGCACCCGCACGGAAATCACACCCGTGTGAAAGGGACCTTATTGTAACACAGTAACAAGCTGTCATATTGTCAAAGTATGCCATCACTTTCTGATCTGTAGAGGTCCAAATGCCAGGACCATCTCTGTTGCTCAGATCCATCCAAGTATATGGAACCATGAAGTTTTTTTATAGGGGTTCTAGCAGTCAAACAAGTGACAGCATACTCTATCACTATGCTACCACATTTTGTGGCATAAAAAGCTCTTTGAATTAAATACTATTCTAAGCTCCCTGAGCAACCTAGTCTTAGATATTTTTGTATTGCTTGCAACCACTCAACCACTGATTCTTTCAATGTCAGGAGTGGCAGAGGTCCCAGTAGTCATTAGATTAGAAAGTAATGCCAGCACTACATGTATGTGTCCACTTGTTATGATGGGAATAGCTCTTTAAACTAGAAACTAATCTAAGTTCCCCAAGCACCCTCATCTTAAATTCTATTTTATATCTTTCAACCGCTGTTTTTTTATTTGCTTTTTTTTCCTTTTGTCATGGCAATTAAAGAAAACCTTAGAAAGAAAAGTAATTCATTTTCATCACCTCTATGAGCCTGTGTGTTCACCAAACCTATAAAGGTAAATTACTTCATTCAGGTCGTTGCTGGAAGACAAGTTTATAATCACAGTTTATCAAATGCTCCCGATGCCAATTAAATAATAGAAAATTGTCTGAGACTTGGCAAAGCAAAATGTCAATGATTTTGAAATTTGTGGGGAAAAAATATTTTCTATAAAAATTCCACCTCTTTCTCCTAGGCAATTGCTCATATTAATATGTTGCGATTTTCTGCTAAGCAAAACACAATTTTGCACAACATAATATAAGAGAGCATTAAGCGCGGGGAGATGGCATCTATGCCTGACAAAGCCTTAATTCTTTTTCAATCAAATACACAGTAAGTTTTGTCATAACATCTTGCAGTAGCAAGATGCTAGAAATTCATGCAAAGCAATTTCCACAAAATATATTGTCTTCTGCACATCCAAGTCATAAACTCCAAAATATTAGAGATGCATTCAGCCTCTGAGAATTAAAGAACAGACCAGACAGATTTAGTAACATAGTAAGTGCCGAAATCTTCTGTCCTTCCAAATTTACTTCCTTTCAAGGTGGCAAAGAATATCAATGCAGTCAATATATTTTGTATCTTGGTGGGGCAAATTCTGGATTGTGGAAATCTGTAGATAGTTTACAGTAGTGTTAGATATTTATTGTGTAACATATCAGAAAGCCCTGTAGTTTAGAAACATAGATTTTCAACTATACAGATGTATCAAATGTTTACTTGACACTTAGGCTGTGTTAGTGCATTGTAAGGGTATTTTATAACAAGTTAGGAATAGTTAGTTAACATATACAAAGCCATTGTTCTGAGTCAGATGACCAATAGGCCACATTCCAGAGCAGTTAAATGAATACTACACAGGTTTAAACAAAGACAACAGCTTCAATGCAAACATCATCCAGGTAGGATTATGGGATGTCGGTCATGTACTACATGGGTAGCTTGGCTAAGATTGTTATTTGCCTGTATATGATTTGTCTGTTTTATTTATTTTTATCACATTTAGTAAATACATTTATTCACTTAGCTTCTGTAAACTTATTCTGTTCTTGAATATTTGAATTCACATTGAAACAGTTAACGTGGCTACGATTGTTATTTACCTGTATGTGATTTGTCTGTTTAAAATATTTTTATCACATTTAGTAAATACATTTGCTCACTTAGCTTGTGTAAACTTACTGTTCTTGAATCTTTGAATTCACATTAAAACAGTTAGCAATCACCATGGTTCTGCTCCATTAGAGGAGCAAAACAATAAAAATTAGATTCTGGAGATAACTGAACCAAATTACTATAATGGGGTTTATTTGGTTTCCATTCAGGACTTTTCTTTAGCTCTTTTTGACAGACTCTATGAAGGAGGACGCAAAAGGAACCTCTGACATATTCGGACAACCCCTAAACACGATAAAGAAGTTTAATTGGACTTATATATTTCTATACCCCCACCAATCAGCTGATTCCAGAGCACTAGGACCAGGCATGGCTCCAAACACTATATAGTGGTTGTGCCTGAATATTGTTACTCTGTCTCTATTTAATTGTATGGGGCTGAACTATAGTATCAGGCATAACTGTACACATCTGTTAGGTACTTCAGTAAAATAAACATTGCTGCTCCCTTGCTCTTTTGAATGATCGGGGTCCTGGGGTATAAGCCTCATCAATAGCGTTGAGCGAACCCGAACTGTAAAGTTCGGGTTCGTACCGAACATTACAGTTTTTCGCACCCGGACCAAAACCCGGACATTTCTGTAAAACTTCGGGTTCAGTTTCGTTGTTCAGCGATTTCTTCCCGCTTTTTGAAAGGCTGCAGGGCAGCCAATCAACAAGCATTTCACTACTTTACCCTAAGAATCTATTACAGCCATGCCTACTAATGGCATGGCTGTGACTGGCTAAGTGCAGCATGTGACCCAGCCTCTATTTAAGCTGGAGTCACGTAGCGCCGCACGTCACTCTGCTCTTCTGCCGCTTCTGTGAGGAACAGATTAGGGAAGAAATCTGTTGAACTTGGTGGTGTTAACTCTTCAAACTACAGCAATTATTGAGGCTGCTATGCTACATATTTGTACCCAGCCCTGAGTGATACTGCAAAATAATTTTTAATCCATCTGTTACTGAGGTGTGGGTCGGCGGCCATTTTAGCAACTGCAGTGCCCTTGGAACTGCATGTGACCTGCATGTGTGCCAGCCTGCCAGGAACATCAGTCTAATTATTTTTTAGTAGCTCAGTGGAGGAAAAATTCCTTTTTTCTGGCAGGTCAAGTCCACCTACATTAAATAGTTTATAATTTTGGGGTGACATAGTGCATTTCTGTAGTTGGGGGAATAAACCTGTATTGTCATACCACAGAGAACGTTTGCATACAACGCTGAAAAAGCTGTGTTATAATTTTTGGGGTGAAAAACTGCATTTCGGTAGTTGGGTTAATAAACCCGTACTGTTGTGCCACAGAGCACGTTTGCATACACCGCTGAAAAACCTATTTAAAAATTTAGCTGTGACATACAGCATTTGTGTATTTGAGGGAAATAAACCTGTATTGTTGTTCCACAGAGCAGTTTTGCATACAACGCACAAAAACCTATTTTAAAATTTAGCAGTGACATACTGCATTTCTGTAGTTTGTTGCAATAAACACTGGTTTTGTGCTACATAGCAGATCTGAGGCCTACCCTGTATTTCAGTCATTTTAAGTAACCTTTTGAACTCCACATTTACACAGTTGGTTGCAAACACACTGGTTTTGTGGTAGCACATTTGCGGTGTATGCTCCATTTCTGACAGTCAAATTAAACTGTTAACTTCTGCTGTTACATTGTTGGTTTGAAAAATCTAATTTTTGGTGATAGTGAAGTGATTGTATTGAATTGCTCTGTTACACTGTTGTGTGACCTAAAGAAATTTATTCTGTTTATGACACGGGCACTGCCTTACTGTTAGTGAACTTTCATTTAACAGGGACCGAAATATAGAAAAATCTTCTTTTAAATTGTTGGGTGCAATATTACCATTTTTGCCGTGAATAAACCCCTCCTGCCTGGGTGCCAGGGGCCTACATTTTAAAAAAATTGTCTGTTCCATTGGTGGGTGATATGAACCCCGCTTTGCCGGTGAAAAACCCCTGCTGTGCATTGCTGACAGGGAACCAAATTTGGTAAAAACCTCTGTTAATTATCGAAAGATGCGTGACTACAAATGCACGCTGGTAGACACGCTGCTGATGGCATTCCCACCTGACGCCTCCTCAACCTCCTACTCCACATCTATTTCCTCCTCCTACATCAAGACTTTGATTTTTAATTTTTATTTATTTTATTTTAAGTCATTTCCCTATCCACATTTGTTTGCAGAGCACTTACCCACATTTTGTTGCCTTTTGCAGCCCTTTATTCCTCTCCAGGACTTTTTTACAGCTCTTTAGTGCCCAAAAGTTCGGGTCCCCATTGACTTCAATAGTGTTCAGGGTCAAGTTCGGGTTAAGTTCAGATCCCGAACCCAAACTTTTTTGTGAAGTTCGGCCGAACCCGAACTTCCAGGTGTCCGCTCAACTCTACTCATCAACAATATATTGTGTGTCATCTATCAGTGTAAAATTCTGGAAAACCCTTTTTAATTACAATGTGGATTATGATATGACATAGCCTTGAGTTGAAGGGAAAAGATGATGAGAACAATGGGCCACAAAATGGATTAATAGAATGCAAAAATCATATCAGTTTAAGCCAAACATACGCTTCACATAGCATTCAGCAGTCAGTTTTTCCTATATTTGGAAAGTGAGGATTTTAATTCTAAGATAGACCCGTGAGAGTAAAGCTTTCCCTTCTGTCCATCGCGTGAGACAAATTTGAATTCACATCACATCCTTTTTTTGCCCAAATCATTAGGCAAGCTACCAAGCTCAGACCCAAGTTGGCTCCCTTTCTTCTCAGTGCTGATCACTTAGAAGTTTTTATGACAGAGCTCTCTTTTCTGCTCCATCAATATCCACCATCTTTTCTTCGCCTTGTGCCATTGTTCTGTTCAGCTGTAATCCCCAGCTGTTAATTTATTCAAACATTTCCAGGAGGAATGTAGAGTTCTAAATTCAGAATTATCACTTCTGGGACAATTCACATATTTAGTAAAACAGATTCGGATGGATAATTTCATATGTCTCCTACAGTAACGACTATGACCAATATAGGTTCATGTGCTAGGCCATATTTCAAAAAGCAATAATCCTCTTGTTATAGCAGTGGCTGTGAGCCATCGCTGGCACTCTTACCTGGTCCAGCAGCCAGGACCTGCCTCCCGCAGCTTTCTTCCTTGTGGATTCTGCCGCCGGGTCTGCTCTGTCCTTTCTCACAGACTGAAGCCTGCTTGCCAGAAAGGTCTTCCCATAATGTCCATGCACTCCCTCCGACCGTAAAAGGGTCAGCATGCACACATCCTAATCTTCACCAGCCAATGGCTGACAACCATGGGGTATGTAAAACACCTTCCCCTATGAGAAGGTGCCTGAGCAATAGGTTCAGTAGTTTGCAAAGCATGCTGTATTTTGATGCCTGCCCATGTACCTACATTTTGCCTGTTTAGTATATACTGACTGACCCTCTGTCACCTGACCTGACTTGTGCCTTACCTCTGTATTGAACCTACACACCCCTTACCTTGGACTGATTCCAGTTACATACACTCCGCCAGCCCTGATTTCAGCCCATCCCTAACTATGATCTTGCTTGACCCCTTGATGCCTCGCATAGTTGTCTTTGCTTTGTTATCTTGCTTGACCCCAACTATAAATTACACAAAGACTACTCCAGGAAGTGGCGACATGATGGTTCCTTGCTGTGAAGTCCAGATACCTGTACAGGGTGAAAACCAGAGGACTTCCATTATAATTCCTTCAGGATTAGCCCTAAGCCAAATCTGTTGGTTGACACAGTGGTTCCACATCATTGCCATAACACCTCTGATGTCCCCATATACAAATTTACATTCCATGGATACTAGTAATCATTTTAATTCTCTCCATTTTCTCGACCATCGACTCATAAATGACAGCACAATGCTCATTATCGCATTTGCATTATCATGAAAGTCGATGACGAGCGCAGCTCATCACCAAGCTTTAGGTTATTTACCTGAAGTCAAAAGAAACAAAACTTCCTGAGGGGTACGTTAATTGGAATAAATTTAAATATTTATCATATTAAATATTCAAATGTATTCAGATACATCCAGTACTAAAAGTAACACATTCTCCCTCCAGCCTAAGAGTAATACGACCTCTTTTTACTAGATTGTGAGGCTATAGACTGTATGCAATGAGAATAAAGTCCTAGGAGCCTCTTAGTTTGGAATATCTGGTAATCCAGCCACGGCAGATTTCACGTAAAGTTTTCCAGAGCTCCAGCATTAGTCCTAAGGTGGAGACTGGTGGGAAATTCTAGGTGGCTACCATCTTTCCCCTATGGCCCTTTTCAAGGACGTCTTTGGAGGAGGTTTAAAGGAGTGACCTCAAAAGTACTTCAGCACAATGTAATAAATACTCAGAAAGAGCAGAATTGAATGATAGATGCTCCATATAGGCACCTTATGTAGACCTGATACTCTGGTAGATGTCAAGGGACCTTAGAAAAAAACTGGGAACACAAAGAGACAAAATAGCGCTTCACTTTGGGCCTTTTTTACACTTTGCTTTTAGGCGGGGGTCCTCCGCAGCATCAAAACGCAGCATACAAATGTTACAGTTTTTAAGTCTAAAAAAAGACATTCTTCCATCCTGTTTCTGTAAAGTTGATCCAGAGAAGAAGAAGAAAAAAAAATGAGGTAGAAGCCAATTTTTCTTATCTTACGTGAAAAAATTCCATCCCGGCTCCAATTAGAATAACTCCCTGGATCAGCGACCCCTCTCTAGTAGCTATAACCTGTAATATTATTACACTCCAGAAATACATCCAGTCCCCTCTTGAATTCCTTTATTGTACTCACCATCACCACCTCCTCAGGCAGAGAGTTCCATAGTCTCACTGCTCTTACCGTAAAGAATCCTCTTCTATGTTTGTGTAGAAACCTTCTTTCCTCCAGACGCAGAGGATGTCCCCTCGTCACAGTCCTGGGGATAAATAGGTGATGGGACAGATCTCTGTACTGACCCCTGATATATTTATACATAGTTATTAGTTCTCCCCTCAGTCGTCTTATTTCTAAAGTGAATATCCCTAATTTTGATAATATTTCTGGGTACTGTAGTCCACCCATTCCAGTTATTACTTTAGTTGCCCTCTGCCGCGCAGTGTCACATGCATCTATAAACCTTTTGATGCACCCAATAATCCTATGAGCCTTTACAGCAGCTGCCTGACACTGGTTGCTACAGTTAAAATAACTGTCAACTGAAATTCCTAAGTCCTATTCCCTGTTACTCTTATCCCGTTTTTCCAGTTTAGTTTGTACTGGTGACATGTATGGTGACTTTCCATGTGCAAACTTTATGGAAACTCTTATTTGCATTTTGATGCACTTTGTACACCATAGAATAGATATAGGGGCATACTAGGACGTTAAAGCGGCCCTACAAAAAAACACACTAAAAGTGGCTTCATTGTGTGTTTGTGGGGGGCATGACACTTAGGCAGGGCCAGCATTACCATACTGCTGCACAAAATATTACCCCAGCAGTATGAAATACCACAATTCAGTATAAAATACTGCCCCAGCAGGACCAAATACCACAGTGCAGCACAAAATATTTACCAGAAGCTGCCCCTTTGTAGTGGCCAATGCTATACAGGATAACTACATAACTCTTACATCCAGTGACATCTCCAATGTAGACGTTCTATTTCCTTATCTTCTCCATTCAGCCCAGACCGCCATGACAACTTCTGCAGAAAGCAATACAGTTGAATGCAGAAGGGCCCTGCAGATGACCTATGCACAACTTTTTTTGCGGTGCGAACCGTTGGATGCGGACCCCATTAAAGTGAATTGGTCCGCGTCAGCATACAGCAGCCCTACAGTTGGTGGCCATGCATTGCGGACTGCCAACAATGGCTGTGTGCATGAGGCCTTATTCTTATTATGGAGCAAAGATTGATATTTTTAAGGTTTTCATCGCCATAACACCTCTAGGTGCAGAAGCGACTGCTTTGGGCCCGAGCTCAGTAGGGGCCCGAGAACAGTAGCAGGAGTGTGGCCAGCAGGGCCATATTTCTAATAATTTTATGTGGCCAGCGCTTACACCTACTCCGCTGACCGAGTGGTGGGCGTGGCCTGAGAGGTCTGCGGTGTCAGTTATAAGACTCCCGACATGTGCTGTCCGGCTGTGGGGGGCAGATATGTCGCATCATCACCATTACGTGTCCCAACTCATACAGTCAGTAGACATGGCCCGAACTATTCGCCGGTGAACAGTTCCCGGCGAACATAGCTTGTTCGCGTTCGGTGCGGCGGGCGAACACATGCGATGTTCGGTCCGCCCCCTATACATCATCATTGAACAAACTTTGAACCTGTACCTCACAGTCAGCAGACACATTCCAGCCAATCAGCAGCATACCCTCTCTCCCAGACCCTCCCATCTCCTGAACAGCATCCATTTTAGATTCATTCGGAAGCTGCAGTCTTAGTGAGAGTAGGGACAGTGAAGTTGCTGCTGATTTAATAGGGAAATCGATAGCTAGGCTAGTGTATTCAGTGTCCACTCCATTCCTGAAAGACTCATCTGATCTCTGCTGTAAGGACAGCGTCCTGATAGCACCCCAAAAAGCCCTTTTTATGGCTGCTACATTAGTCTGCTTTTTTTTTTTCTCCATATATATATTGCAGTTGCCTGGCCTGCCTGTGTGTGAGGAGCTGCAGGCCCACAGACTGTAGTGTGCCCACTGCCAGTGCCCACCACTCATCCCGTGTGGCACAGGACTTTGCATCAAAAAAAGGCATTTAATTTTTACACTTTAGTGTAATTTCAGTTGCTTGCCTGCTGCCAGTGTCTGTCAGGCCGACTTCCACAGACTGCAGTGTGCCCACTGCCAGTGCCCACCACTCATACCGGGTGGCACACTACCTAGCACGCGTAGTGCCACTTATCTAAAAAAAAATGACAGGCAGAAAAAATGACGTGGTCGTGGTGCTGTGATTTCCACTGTCCCTGGAATAATGCCCAGTGTTCAGAGGCCACGTACCCTGAACCCGAAAAGTTCTGAGGACATAGTTGACTGGCTTAGACAGGACACCCAATCTTCAACAGCTTCCGCTAAGAACCTTGACGCACCATCCTCCTCCAGCTCAGCTTCGGTCACCTGCTCTCAAGTTACCACGCTCCCGCCCGCCTCCACCACCACCACTACCACCACAGCCACCACAGCCGCTTCACTTGATCCGTCAGAGGAGTTATTTACACATCAGTTGGATGCAATTAGTGATGCGCAACCATTATTGCCAGATGATGTAGATTACAGGGATATGTCTCAGTCAGGCAGGATTACACACATGGACGTACAGTGTGATGATGATGATGATGATGATGATGTTGTACCCGCTGCTGCTTCCTTTGCTGAGGTGTCAGATACAAGTGAAGCAGTTGATGATGACAATGTGACCACGGATGCCATCTTCAGCCACGTCAACCACTGCTGTCCTCCCTGCCCCCTCTCAACCACCCGCCACTCCGCCTCTCACTTTCAGCAGTTCCTGCTCATCTGCCCACAGTCAGGTGTCTGTCAAGGACATGTTTGAGCGTAAAAAGCCAATGTCACAGAATCACCCCCTTGCCCGGCGACTGACAGCTGGCTTGACGGAACTCTTTTACCATACCAGCTGGTGGAGTCTGAGGCCTTCAAAAAATTTGTCGCTATTTGGACACCACAGTGGAAGGTACCCGGACTAAATTTTTTTTCCCAAAAGGCAATCCCTGATATGGGACGTAAGAGATTAAACTGATGAGAATAGTACTACAGAAAATACCACTCATATCGGGTGTGACAGTAAATTGCACGGCGCAGACTCAGTGACCGTGGATTAAAACAAAGGGGAGGGAGCCAGCATTTTTTTAACCATCTCCCCGTTCGAAAAATCTATTCAATTCACCTTTCGGGGACCCTTGGTGTTGTACGTGGCTGGGTAGAGGAAGAAACCTTCAATGACATCACCGGGACATGGCTAGCTTGGTATCCAACCTTGTGCAAATGGGGAGTTTGCGGTTGTGCAAATGAACTGTTTGCGGTTGTTTGCGGTGCATTAAAAGGGGAGTTTGGTCTGTCAATGTCTGTGGAGCGAGCGTAACCCTTACACTACCTGATCAATACAACATCATACCTGATCGTATACACACACTGGATGTTTTAAAGCACGTTATTCCAAACAATTTAGGATTGTTAGGTGATTTAAGCCATTTATGGATTAAAACCCGACTCTGCGTCCACTACGTAATTTTCCATGGGAGTTTTGCCATGGATTCCCCTCCGGCATGCCACAGTCCAGGTGTTAGACCCCTTGAAACAACTTTTCCATCACTATTGTGGCCAGATAGAGTCCCTGTGGGTTTTAAAATTCGCCTGCGGTTCGCCCGGTTCGCCCGTTCGCGAACATTTGTGGAAGTTCGCGTTCGCCGTTCGCGAACTGAAAATTTTATGTTCGCAACATCACTAACAGTCAGCTTTGGAAGTTGGTCTTCAGGAAGATTCTGAAGAGGACTCGGCAAAGTTTTTCGCCTCATCCCCGCCCATTAATAAGGGACATGCCCCCAACCTGCTGTATTTGAATCCCAAATAGTGTATAAAACGCCTTTACTGTCACACAACAAATGAGTACAGAGCCCCTCCACATATACAGACCAGAGCCCCTCCACATATACAGACCAGAGCCACTCCATATATATAGACCAGAGCCCCTCCATATATACAGACCAGAGCCCCTCCATATATACAGCCCCCTCCATAAATACAGACCAGAGCCCCTCCACATATACAGACCCTCCATATATACAGCCCCCTCCATATATACAGCCCCCTTCATAAATACAGCCCCCTCCATATATACAGACCAGAGTCCCTCCATAAATACCGCCCCCTCCATATATACAGACAAGAGCCCCTTTATATATACAGCCCCCTCCATATATACAGCCCCCTCCATATATACAGACCAGAGCCCCTCCATATATACAGACCAGAGCCCCTCCATATATACAGCCCCCTCCATAAATACAGACCAGAGCCCCTCCATATATACAGCCCCCTCCATAAATACAGACCAGAGCCCCTCCATATATACAGCCCCCTCAATATATACAGACCAGAGCCCCTCCATATATACAGCTCCCTCCATAAATACAGAGCCTCTCCATATATACAGCCCCCTCCATATATACAGACCAGAGCCCCTCCATATATACAGCCTCCTCCATATATACAGCCTCCTCCATATATACAGCCCCCTCCATAAATACAGACACGAGCCCCTCCATATATACAGCCCCTTCCATAAATACAGACCAGAGCCCCTCCATATATACAGACCAGAGCCCTCCATATAAACAGCCCCTCCATATATACAGACCAGAGTTCTCCATATATACAGACCAGAGCCCCTCCATATATACAGCCCCCTCCATATATACAGACACGAGCCCCTCCATATATACAGCCCCTCCATATATACAGACCAGAGCCCCTCCATATATACAGACCAGAGCCCCTCCATATATACAGCCCCCTCCATATATACAGAACAGAGCCCTCCATATATACAGAGCCCCTCTATAAATACAGACCTCAGACCAGAGCCCCTCCATATATACAGCCCCCTCCATAAATACAGACCAGAGACCCTCCATATATACAGACCTCAGACCAGAGACCCTCCGAATGCCCGCCTGGCCAGCCCACCTCCTCTCTTGCCTGCCTCTCATGTAGCGCCACTGACCTCCTGTTCTGACTGTAACAGACAGCCAAGAAGCTGGAGCATCCATGATCAGCAGCGCTATCAGCCCTCTGTGCACCGCTGCAGCCAGCTAACGCTGCCCTCCTCCTGCTTAGGACTCACTGCCAGCCAGACCAAAAATGGGGAGTCTGTGCCCACTGCCCTGTACTGTGCCCCCTGCCCTGTATTTGTCCACCACCCTGTACTGTGCACTCTTACCTGTACTGTGCCCCCTGCCCTGTATTTGTCCACTACCCTGTACTGTGCCCCCTGACCTGTACTGTGCCCCCGACCTGTACTGTGCCCCCTGCCCTGTACTGTGCCCCCTGATTTGTATTGTGCCCCTGACCTGTACTGTGCCCCCTGACCTGTACTGTGCCACCTTGACCTGTACTTTGCCACCCTGCCCTGTACTGTGCCCCCGACCTGTACTGTGCCCCCTTACCTGTACTGTGCCCCCTGACCAGTATTGTGCCCCTGATCTGTACTGTGCCCCCTTACCTGTACTGTGCCCTCTGACCTGTACTGTGCCCCCGCCCCCTGAACTTGAACTGTATTTGTTCACCACCCTGTACTTTGCCCCCTGCCCTGTTTCCTATTCCCTGTAATATGCCCCATGATAATACTGTGTAGGAGGCATATTACAGGAGTATAAGGAGATAACCCTGTACTGTGCCTACTAACCCGTACTATGCCCTCTTATACCCTGTACTGTGCCCTCTTATACTCTACACTGGGTTCCTGGTCATATTTTGTACTGTGCCCCCTTATACTCTATTATCCACTCACAGTATGGCGGCATTATTTAGTCACCGTATGGTGGTGCTATCCAGTCACTTTATGGCCATGTTATTCAGTTACTGTATGGCGGTGTTATCCAGTCACTGTATGGCGGTGTTATCCAGTCACTATATGGCCATGTTATTCAGTTACTGTATGGCGGTCTTATCCAGTCACTGTATGGCGGTGTTATCCAGTCACTGTATGGCGGTGTTATTCAGTTACTGTATGGTGGTGTTATCCAGTTACTGTATGGTGGTGTTATCTAGTTACTGTATGGCGGTGTTATCCAGTCACTGTATGGCGGTGTTATCCAGTCACTATATGGCCATGTTATTCAGTTACTGTATGGTGGTGTTATCCAGTTACTGTATGGTGGTGTTATCCAGTTACTGTATGGCGGTGTTATCCAGTCACTGTATGGCGGTCACTAAATGTATTATTATTCAGGGGTAGGGCTAATATCTTTATAGTATATACTGTAGATTCCAGCATATGATACTGTGGAGTTCCCAGTAGAGTAAATGAGCCCTGTAGTGCACAGTCCTCACCACTGATCACCAGGACCAGGCTTCTGTGCTATAGCATCCAGTACATGGCAGCCTCCCTTCTCTGACACGCCGCTTCACTGTGTACTATTGCTTGGCACTTGGCACTATTATGGCTCACTAAGGCTGGGTTGACATCACGTTTTGCCATCCATCTAACATATACAAAAAACGTATACGTTAACGGATGCCTCAATCTGATACCATCCAGTGGCATCCGTCACCATAGAGTCCCGTTGTAAAAAAAATAAAAAATAAAAAATTATACATTTACCTATACGTTTTTTATTTAACTGACTTTGCAAGATACAAAACGTGGTGTGCTACGCTTTGGTATCCTTTTTTTTTTAATGTGAAACCACCCTCACATATGCACACATGCGATGCCAGGATTGTCATGGGGGGGGGGACATACAAAATTTTGCTGTGGGGCCCAGTCAATTCTAGCTAGGCCTCTGTCTAGGGGCTTATCCAAATAATCAAATTGGAGCTGGAAAGCTTTCAGAAACTTGTATGCACAACCTGGGCTTACAGCTGGTGCGAAGGTAGAAAGCCGCTTCCAAAATATATGTAATAATCTTTCAAAGATGACATTTGCAATTCAAAATGTGACTACATGCTTAATGAGTTTCTTTGTTGGAGAAAATTAGCTTTCTTGCCAGTCATATAACACAATAGTTTCCTCTTCATTTTTTTTTTTTCTCTATTATTTTGCTGTGCTTTTCTGATTCCTGATCCAGAACAAGCTTTTTCGGAGAGCTTACATACCGCGGAGGGTTCGCTAATCAGCACTAATTTTGGAGTGAATCGTCAATGTAAGAGACTTGAAGAGAACTGCAGGCCGCTCCCGGCAGCTCGGCCTATTCTCTGGGGCTGTCTGATCTGTATTAATACGGCTCTCTGGTTTTCATCTCTTCTTCAGGGGGTTGGGATCATTTGATGCTTATCTGCATATTATTCCTCCGAACTGGAAGTAACAGCCATATCGCTGGAGATGAAAGAAACTCTGAAAAAACGGATGACTTAGCCCTTAGCCTGAAGAGCTTACACTTTACAGAGCTGTAAAAGGATTTCGGCCTAGACCGAGTTTAGAAAAAGATAAAGGGGATAGTAAAGAGCGGCATAGGCAATATTCGAATTTGCGATATTTAGTAAATTTTTGGCCGAATAGTCACCATAAATCCTCAAATTTGTGATCTCCAGTCATTATTTACTTGATCGCGGAAATCGGCAATGTAATATAAAACTGGATATAAAACTGGATATAAGTATTCATTATAGCCACTGAGTTATTCAATAAAATCTATTTGTGCAGCGCCACCTGCTGTTTGTTTGTCTTCTCATCTCTCTGTCCAGATTGCTGAGGTGGACGCACATGCTCAGTTCTATAGTTTAACTACAACCAGCCGGATCATCACTTAGAAGCTATGACAGTACCAGGGAGAGAGCTGCAATAGAAAGGACATTCCCCGGGAGATATGATAAGGAGAGAGCTGCAGCAGAAAGGATATTCCCCCAGAGCTGTGATAGAGCATAGCTGGGGCAGAGAGGGCACACCTCCTGAGCTGTGATAAGGAGAGAGCTGCAGCAGAAAGGATATGCCCCTGAGAAACGACATGTCCCCTGAGCTGTGATATGGCGAGAGTTGCGGCAGAGAGGGCACACCTCCTGAGCTGTTAAAGGGAGACAGCTGCAGCAGGAAGGACGTACCCCCTGAGTTGTGATAGGGAGCGAGCAGTGGCAGAGAGGGCACACATTTTGAGCTGTGATAGGGAGAGATTTTCTGCAGAAAGGACACACCACTGAGTTATAATAGGTGAAAAGCTGCACCTGAGAAATGGCATGCCCCACTGAACTGTGATAGGGAGAGAGTCACAGCAGAGACAGGGTCGGACGGGAAACTTAAAGTGGCCCTTGAATAAATATTAAAAGTAGCCCCATTTTGTAGTTGGGTCCAAATTGATGGATGGGCACATTATACCACCCCAACAGTGCCAAATACCACAGTCCATCACAAAATACTGCTGCCAACAGCACAAACTACTTCCCTAAAAACGTCAACTGGCCGTCCATGAGGAGGGCTCAGGTGGTCCCCTGGGAATCGGCCCACCAGAATATTTCCCTGTAAGGTCTATGGCCAATCCACCCCTAATGCACTATAGTAATAGATGGACTAAGCCCTCACTCTAATGATAAAATCTGAGACTCTTGGTCAATACATTTTTATCAAAACACATCTGAGCCCACCTACCAGGTGACAAGGTGGTCTCAGTTCAGGCAGTTCCTATGCTAAACGTACCTTTGCCGTTATGCATTTATATTCAGGAGCTCAGACCCTGCACATATAGTGTGTGGCTCCTAGTTCTCTCTGTGTGCAACAGCAACCAATGAGAGGAGGGACACACACCTATATGTACCACCTAATCAAGGTCGCCTACTAGATAGGTGAGGCATAAGTGCACATGAATATCACTCCCAGGGTAGGAGCGTATTTACACCTGAAGGTGCCACTCCTTCAAGACAAGTCAAACAAATCATAGGGAAAAAAAGGTAGTACATATAGGTGTGTGTGCCCCTGCTCTCATTGGTTGCTGATGCACATAACAAGGAGCCACACACTATATGTGCAGGGACTGCGCTCCTGAACATAAATGCATAACGGCATAGGTAGGTTTAGCGTAGGACCTGCCTGAACTGAGACCACCTTGGCGCTGGGTAGGTGGGCACAGATGTGTTTTGATCAAAATGTATTAGCCAAGAGTCTCAGATTTTATCATTAGAGTGAGGGCTTAGTCCATATGTTATGTTTTCATCTATTACTATAGTGCATTATTTTCTGTGACTTTATAAATGTAGCCATGCACATCCACATATTTACTATCATATCATGCAGGATGTTTTGTATCCTTTTTTCCAGGATAGGGGTTTTCCAGGATTTTTCATTGATGACCTTCATCGTTTGACTGGTGGAGATCCAAACCATGGGTCCTTTATCAATAGGCAGAACTGAAGGGTCTCACCGTTCTTCATTTAGACTAGGGATGCTCAACCTGCGGCCCTCCAGCTGTTGTTAAACTACAACTCCCAACATGCTCTTCTGTAGGCTGATAGCTGTAGGCTGTACGGTAATGATGGGAGTTGTAGTTTTGCAACAGCAGGTTGAGCATGCCTGATCTAGACCAGTATTTTCCAACCAGTGTGCCTCCAGCTGTTGCAAAACTACAACTCCCAGGATACCCGGACAGCCTTTGGCTGTCCCGGAATGATGAGAGTTGTAGTTTTGCAACAGCCGGAGGGCCGCAGGTTGAGCATGCCTGATCTAGACAATGCACCTTTTCACACATGAGGCTGTCTCTGGTACTGCAGCTCAGTCCTATTCACTGGAGAGTCTTCCCTTCTGGTTCTGATGATCGTCAGGGGTCTCTGAGATTGGACCCGTGCAGATCGAACAATGATGGACTAATCTAAGAACTGGATATTTATAGATAACTCCTTTAAAAGGCACCACATGAGCGGCATACGGTAAGTGAACACTACAGAGGCGCTATGCACATAATTGCCGTGTACAACAGGAAGACCCTCATTGTTGCCCTCTTCCAGATAAATCCACTACTGAAAGACTATGGCCAAGCAGGTGATCCTACCTTTTCCACTACTGGTTCCTACTGATTAACCTTCTCACATTTCTCCTGAAATGTCTGTTCTTGTCAGTGGAGTGTGTCCCTACAATTAACACTTTTGATACATTGCTACCAGATCTCAATCACGATGGCACCCAAGTACGCAGAAGACAACAGAGATGGGCGAAGGACATTACCCATGAGACCGTCTACCCTTGCAGGACATTTTTCGAAGAACCTAGTGGCCATCTATGGTCTTGCTACACGAAACAAAAATAGAGCTTTTTAGATCGGTAAAGGGATAGTCTCATCAGCAACTTTCAAAATATAGCATTTATTTTATGGCTGTCCATTAACCCTTTTAGCCCCCAGAGGATTTTCCGTTTTTGCATCTCCTTTTTTACCCTCTGCCTTGCCCGATCCATAACATTTTTATTAAAAATTCCAAATGGTGTGGGAACAAACAACTCCACTTTGCCACAGTTTTATGGGTCTTGTTTTTTTTCCATTCCCTGTTCGGTAAAAGCGACCTGTTACCTTCATTTTCTGGGTCAGTACGATTGCAACAATACCACATTTATGCAATTTTTCTTTTGATTAAATACTGGAAAAGAACAAAAAAAAACTTTATAAAGAATGTATTTTTTCTTTTCTTCACCACATTCTGACCACCATCCGTTTTTTATACTTATGTCTATGGAGCTGCGTGGGGGGGTAATTTTTTGCGGGGTGATCAGTTGTGTTCATTGATTTCATTTTGGAGTGTGTTTTACTCTTTGATCACTTTTTATAAAAAAAAACAATTGAGGTGGTGTACAGAGATGAAAAAATGGCGAATCTGCCATTTTTTCTGTTCTTGTGTTCACTGTACAGTATATATTTTAATAGGTCAGGCATTTTGGGACATGGCAGTGTTTATTTATTTTATTTATTGTTATTTTAATTATGGGGAACAGAGGGTAATTTCAATTTTAATATTTTTGTATGTTTTTAAAAACTTTTTGTAAACTTTTTTTTTTACTTTTTTGTGTCACCCTTGGTGTCTATAAGAAGCACTTGGTAGATTGCTCCTCCTTTACATTGCAATTCATTGCAGATTGACTATTTTCTTATGAAGCCCTACAAACTGCGGGGCTCGATAAGAACTACAACTGCCATAGCACTGGTTTCTTCACAGAAACTCAGGCTATCTCAGGCGATAAAATGGCTGCGGGGAAGCCGTTCAGGCCCTGGGAGCGCAGTGCTCCTCAGATGCTATGATCATGGCATCTGGGTGATTAAATGTCTGCGATCGGTGTTATCCCCAGGTGTAGGCCATCTTTAAAGACCTGACTTCCGCCACACATGTACAGGAAGGAGTTGCTACAAACAAGTCTCGAGTCCACTGGACCAGGAGCCACTTGTACACAGCAACTTATATCTGCACAGACATTTATAGACATCTTTTCAGACTTTGCAGCTGCACGCTAATCCAGGAGCCCACAGGCAGTGACAGCAGGGGTCCCCATCGAAAATGCATGTTTTTTTTTTTTTTTTACTATACCCGCTTTCTCTATCGCTGCATGTACAGCGCTCAATGGATGCTGTGTATAGAAATCAGGAACCGGCAATGATGCTTCCCGCTTGGTCCCAGTAGTCATGTGATCGCCGGTGTCTGCACAAGTTGCAGGGTCTTAGCAGACCCAGATAAGCTCTACAGTGAGGATGTACGACCTAGGGGCCTGTGTTCCCCCTGTAACTGGGGATACTGTGTAAGCTTTTATATATAAAAGAGATCATGTGGATAAATAGTTGTCATGGATTTATTGACTACATCCAACAGACATGTACAGCATGGTGTGCCATTACTATGACAACTTCTATTACGAGACTGACCTAAGAGAACGCCATGGAAACTCAGGTCTCATCTGCCGTATATTAACATTATCCTCTCAGACAGCACGCCGCATGTGATTGTACTTATACAGCACACATCAACCTTTCTCCAACTACTTATCTGTTATGTACTCACAATACACAGCATGCTTTTACAAAATATAAATGATGGCAGTTAACATTTTTGCCACTAGATGGCACTATGCAGTATGGCTTTTAAAGGGCATCTGTCAGCAGTTCTGTACCTATGACACTGGCTAACCTATTGCATGTGCTCTTGGCAGCTGAAGGCATCTGTGTTGGTCCCATGTTCACATGTGCCCGGATTGCGGAGAAAAATGATGTTTTAATACATGCAAATGAGCGTCTAGGAGCAACGGGGGCGTTACCATTACACCTAGAGGCTTCACTCTCTCACTGTCCTACCCTTTGCACTGTAATTGACAGGGCCAGGGTGATGATGTTTTCACTGCCTGACCCAATCAATCATAGTGCAGGGGACGCAACAACTATAGAGTGTAATGGCAACACCCTTGTTGCTCTTAGAGGCTCATTTGCATACATTAAAATTTTCTCGGCAATTCAGGCACATATGAACATAGGACAAACACAGATGCCTTCAGCTGCCAAGCGCACATGTAACAGGTCAGCCAGTGTCATACATACAAAACTGCTGACAGATGGCCATTAATGATGTGCTTTCTGTACACTGTTAGTAAGTTCTCTACTCACAGCACACCAAGTGGTCAAGTTTGGTATTGCAAGTAAAAAAATATCAAGGGTTTTCAAATGAAAAGTTAACTATATCTGAAGAGGACACAAAGGCTAAAAAAATGTGAATTCCAAATCGTTTTTAATAACTAGCCATGTCTAATAAACAGGAGATTTGACAGATGCTGCAAATGGGGATCAAACCAGGTTACATTTTACATCTAAGATATGGAAATCTAGGACAATTGCTAACATCTCTTGTGACTTCATCTAAACTATGCAGATCAAGTGAAGATCATGTTCCCTTGCATTAAAGGGGATTTCAGAGATTTTTTAACTGATGATCTAACAAGCTTACAATCTACAAAATACAAGAGTTTTCAATCTACAAAGAGTTTACAAGCTACAGTATGTAAAGCCTACCATCTACAATATCCAGCCTGCTTATCTGTGTCTTCACTACCACCTGTCCGGCCAGTGTATCCTGTGTCTCCTACCGGCTACGTTACAACTGTGCTGTCTGGATCTCTAACCCTACATTCAAGCCTTAGTGACTGTTCAGATTGCTCCTGTGGTTTTGGTGCAGTTTCTGTATCCTGAACTCCTGATGCTTGCACCTGATTACCTGACTTCAGTGGCTCAGCTGTCAACTACATTGAGACTATCCCAGGAGGTAGTAGTCTGGTGCTTCCCTACAGCGAAGGCCAGATCCGTGTACACTGGTTAATCGGTGAATAACGCCCTTAGGGTAAGCCCAAAACCAAACCAGTTAGTTGGCAAAGTGACTCCACACTCACTGATATGTAACACACATGATATATTCATCTCTGCTCTATCTCTACAATAGCATTATAGATATTTCTAAAACATAGAATATTCCTTAAAGAGCACCTGTCGGCAGTATTATCTCTGATTAACAAGGCATACGTCCTGGAGGGGTTGATCCTGCTGATTAAAATGGCACTTGTCTTGTGAAAATAGGTTGAGGGATTCCTGAGTAAAAAAACTTCTATTTGTTAAGCAAATATGGGCTCTAGAGCACTGAGGGGTGTGGTCAACACTGGAAAGCTGAGGTGCTCCGAGGAGCTAGGCCAGACACCTCAGTAAACTAAATTTGCATTTTATTTTCCCTCAGGAATGCTGCAATTGATTTACACAAGACAGGTGTCAATTTAATCAGCAGGGTCAACCCAACCAGTCAGTATATCTGGTTTTATAGAGTTGATCCTAGTTACGGTGCTCTTTAATAGGATTCTCACTTGCATATTACCTTCCACTGTCTCTTATATCCTGACAGTACTGGTATTAAATACACATCAGGTCTGTAGCGCCAATGTTTAGACTGACTATTAGCGAACTGTGACTCGAATGTAATGAGAGATTCCGCAGGACTTGGCTCCCTGTGTAAGCCAGTTACCGCAGTACCGGTGCTTTTTTACCCAAGAGAGTACCTTATTTCGAGAAATACTTGAAGTGATTACTGACAGCAAAGGTCAAACACATGAGGCCGTGAGTGCAGACTGTTAGTTTAACCGAGCTGATTGGCTCACAGCTAGAGGAAAACCCAGGGGCCATCTTAGCAGAAGTGAAAATCAGTAGGTAGTAGAAGAGTGATTTTAACTCTGATGCGGAATAAAAAGACGGTTTTAGGAAGATCAAAACTACTGTATTAAAATTCCCAGGCAAGGAGAGTAAGAGAAAGTAACCCTTCAAGCTCTGGAGCTGAGGTGATGGCAAAATTCAAAATTCAAGCAAAGTACCCAAAAAATAAAAATAAAAAAATTAAACAATACTCTCCGATCAATGAGTGTGGACCCACTGTGCCAACTAACTAGTTTTGCTTTGTGCTCAACCATAAGAGCGTTATTCGGACACTTCCCTTATATTTACCCTTTAGCCCCTGTGCAGGGATCTGAACTTCACTGCAGGGGAGCAACCAGACTTCTACCTCTTGGGAGAGTCCTAGTGTAATTGGCAGCTGACCCACAGTAGTAAGGGACTCTGTTGACAGCTGGATGGCTGAGACACAGGGAGACTACACCACGATCGCAGAAGCAGTCTGGGCAGTCTCTAATATGGGAACTGCAGATATTTGCAACACTGAACTGGAGACACTAGGAGAGCTGGCGGTCGGGATAGTGGTGGATGCATGATCTTGGCAGGCAGGAACCTAGGGCACAATGGTTGCACAGCATGAAGACAGATAGCAACACAGGCTGGATAACACAGGTAAATTGCAAGAGAAATGCTGTAGCACTAAGTTTTCTAAACACCTTTGCTGGTCACAAGAAACCTCGAAGTTCAGGCATACTCTGTCTGGAGAGGGTGCCCCTTAATACCCAGGGACCCTCAACCATTGGCTGCAGAGGGTTTAGTGAGCATGTATTCTGGTCCTTTTAAAGGCTGGTCTGAAGCATGCGCACTCTGAAGACACACTAGGTAAGATGATGGCGGCTGCAACATGGAGAGGACACCAGCGACCAGGACAACAGAAGGCAATAAGAGTGGCCTGGTGTCTGTACCTACGAAGGACAGCAGGAGGGCGGTGGGCACGAACTTAAGGTCACCTCTTGCTCCCATTCCAGTGTTGGTTTCTACATTATTTAACAGTGTTGACATTCAAGAAAATGGGAACCCAAGAAGTGTCGGAACAGGAGAGGCAGAGGATTGCTTGGATTGGATCAGTTCTTTTATTTTTCACCAATTTTTTTATCATTGGAAAATCCCTTGAATTATTATTATTATTATTTTTTTATATGACTTAGGTAAGATCGGCTACATTGGTACATGGATATCGGGTAGCTGCACGAAACCTCATGGTGATCACCTAGGCAGAAGTGGTCGTATAGGACCCAGAAGGGATACCCTACAGAAGACACCATAGGACATTGATAGCCTAGATATATTTTTAATCATAAATAGTGTTAACCAATCAAAGTCGGGGTTTCAGGGAAAATTTGATTTGCCTCGAAGCTGAATTTCCTCGTGCTTTGTGGTAACTAGGGATGTCCCAATACCATTTTTTTAAGACCGAGTACGAGTAAGGAGTCCAATTTTATAGAGGGAAGGAGGCCGTGATACTGCAGAGTCCTGTTAGGTTAGGCTGCATAAACAACAAAAATAGCACAATAAAGTATAATATCTTCTTCTCATGCCGCGGTAGTACGTTTATATGTTCTCTATAGCGGTGTTTGCTCAATGCGCTGGTAAATCACAATACAAGTAACCTTACATGAGTAATAAAGTCTCCTCATATCCACTTTCACCCCACGATCATGCAGTGAAAATCGATCAATTCTCCTTTTTTTATTTTTTTTGACTGAGAAAAAAATAAAATAAAGAGACTGCGGCGGTGCCACAGACTTACTGAGTCACTTAATTAAAATCCTTTTAATAAAATGTCTGTCAATCACATTATTGCATTACACAGACATGACCTGGCGAAGTCAGATTAATAGACAGCACTTTATAAGCACATACAGGGGACCCGCCGTTACTGATCTACTGGGAGACTCCACATATTACAAGAAAGACGAGAGAGCTGGAAGGAGGTGAGGTACGGAGAAAATGCTAATACACTGGAAGGAAGGAGGCTCGGAGCTTTCTTAATTCTCACATCTATCATTTGCATATCCTCCAGACAGGGCCAGAATAAAGTCTGTAGAGGTCCATGGGGGTAACATTGTGTGGGAGCCTCTTCCCTTTTGCTTTTAAGAAGAGAAACAGCAAATAACTCAGACAATTTAGCCCCAGATGTTCTATGAGGTTCCTAAAAAATACCACCATAGGGCCTGAAATACCCTTACTAACAGTACTCCCATACCTACATCTGGAGATGTTTAGGAACCATTGGGTCTCCCTGTCTCCTCTCATTCTTTATGGTCTTCAACAGGGACAGATACACAAACAGAGGACCTCTGTGCAAGGTAGAAGTTAGTAGGCCCCATTGTTCTCCAGCCCTGGTCAGGGAACCTCCGTCATGGCCCCCATAGCAGCAGAGCATCAGTGGTGGCACTAGAAGAAAGGTGAAGGAGAAGATCCTTTCATCTTTACCTAGCTTTACCATAAAGGGTTTGTCCACCATTTTTTTGTTTTTTTAAGGTTCCACTCCCACACAGTTAGACTTATCTGCTTCCATCTACTCAGTCCTGGCTAGTCTATCGTTACTGCACTTTTGGTAGTCATCCTGCACTGATGGGATTACCTGAGCCACTGCGGCCAATGAGTGGCCTCTGCAATGATGTGACCCCAAGCAGCAAATGAGCCAGAAGTGAGGTGCCGCTGGAGAAAGGTTTGGATATAGCCAAAACGTTGCGTTTTTTATGTGTACTATGAAATAGATCAATAAACATCAAATGGAGGAGATGCTTCTTTTGCCGCTTGGGTCATGTCACTGCTGAGGCCAGTCATTGGCTGGAGTAGCACATGTGACAAAACCTTGTCCATACCGGAAAATGACATGAGGGGATCGGAAGTGCAGTGAAGACAGCCCAGGAATCACAATCAAGCAGCAGGAAGCGGGTAAGTAGAGTTCTCTTCCCAGGTCTCGCTAAGTGTGGGAAGAACTTTAAAAAACAAAAAAGTGGACAACTCCATTAATGGTCACACATTGTGGCTGCGCCATTGCAGTCATCGTTTTTCATGGTTTTCTGCAATCATGGTAAAACTGCAGCATTTTTACCTCAATTTCAGGGAGACAGTGGCAAAAACACACATTGGCCCCAATGTGTGAACCCAGCCTTAAGCAAAAAACATCATGCGGTACTAACAAATAAGTGGTCGACATCATTTATGATTTGGGGAGGGGAGGGTTTGACGAGTGCACAAGGTTGCATCACTTCTGTATGGTCATATTAAAAAAGGACCACACACGTTAGAGGCGATGGACCCTCATGGTCCCCCATGCGTCTGTATACACTACACACCCATTATGTCCGCGAAAGTGGAAGCCTGTTTTAAGGAGGTCTCTTTGATGGGCAGCACTTAGCGGAATATGTAGATTATTGGAAGCCCCTGGGGTAGTCATCACCAATGTCTTTAGCAACAGCAGCATATTAAGCCGCGCTGTACAAAGATTATCAACAGGCACATTAGTCCTTTCCCTAATGGGGTTAAAATCTAAAACACATTAACACTGGGCCAGTTTCATAAGAGGCCAATTACTCTATCTGTATAAGCAGTAAACCCGGAGAAGTCCTAGAAAATCCACGAACATGCAAGGGTAGTACCCCAGACCTAGAGGTATCTGTAATTTTATGTATTACTATTTCCTGTTATTCTTATAATCTGCGGTTTACTCCAGCAGTTGATGTTTGGCTGGCAATGGTTGGCAGGAACAGAGCTAAACCCCCTGTTTCTCCCCTCTTGGTAGGAGTGAGTGGTCCTACTTTCTGCAAGGAAGGGGTTCCAGTGCAGACAGAGTGGAAGAAGGAAGCACATGCCAGAACTCCTAATCCAAAGGACAATATTCAGTTCTCCTGTGAGACCATTACTCCAGGATGACTATCAGAATCCAGTAGCGTGCTTTCCAAAAAGATGCAGCATACAAAGTGACCATTCATCTCAGCTTTACAGACCCTGCTGCAGGTGAGGGGATACAGATCAGACACTCATCGCCTTTCTAACATCTAGGCTAGTCTAGCTCCAGGCCTGTATCACACAGTAAACACCTATACACACAAGTACCTGCAAGTGCCACCTAATTGCCACCTAACCAGCAGTGTTGGGTGCAAATATTCAAATCATGAATTTTAATCGCGAATATCGCCATTTCGAGAATTTGCGAAGGTTTAGAATATAGTGCTATATACTCATATTCACAAATATTCTAGATTTTTTTCCATCTGAACCCATGATCCCTCCCTGCTTCTTGCTTGTGGGCCAATGAGAAGACTGCAATGTCTTTGTTTGAGCTTAGCAACATCCCTAGCAACCAATAGGAAAGTTACCTCCCCCTTACTATATAAGAACCTCCCCAGCAGCCATTTTCTGCAGTTTTTTGCAGTGTCATTGCTGTGCTCTGTACTTTGCTGTGTCACATTACACTAGATTACATTAGTAAGTTAGTTAGTTAGCTTATATATATACAGAGGCAGCTCTTCCATTAGACCACTTAGGCTGCTGCCTATGGCCTCGCGCTGGTGGGGGCCACGCTCTGGCTCCCACCCAGTGGCGTACACACAATCCACAGGGCCCCGATGCGAAACTGATCAATGACCACTGGCACTAAGGGGGCATTTTTACTGGCACATGGGAGGCACTATAGGGTAGAGCAGCACTATGGGGCATCTGGTGGCACTATAGTTGCAGTTATTACTGGCATATTATGGGGGCACTTAGGGGGAGAGAGAACTATGGGGGAATCTGGTGGCACTAAGAAGGGCCATTTTTTACTGGCATATTATGGGGATCACAATGGGGAAGGGGGAGAGGAGCACTATGGGGATATTTACTGGGGGACTATATAGGGGTATTTTATACTGGCATATATTATGGGGACATTAGCTCAACTGTAGTATTGGAGAGCACAGTGTTGGGGATGGCAGGATGGGGTGTTCAGAAGATGTGAAAATGATTGAAAATTGGGAAACTAATGTCTGTTTGTCAATCTTTGCAGAGACGGGAGATGGGTGAAAAAAAAATCATGGCGGTCTGGTCTGAATGGAGAAGATGAGAAAAGAGAACATCTAGAACAAAGTTGACATCACTGGATGTGGGAGGTATGTGGCGCTATGTAGGAGAGGAGATACTCCGACCCCCCACCCCCCCCTCCCCTGCCATTTGCAGAAGGAAGATTCAGAGCTGGGTGTAGACAGCCAAAGCAGGCAGCAGGCCATGGGCGGATGGTGGCGGGAGCCCTGACTGTGACATCACTGTGTATACCCTGAACTGTGATGTCACTCACTGTGCATGTTAACTCTGTACTGTTAGTCACAGTACAGGGTTAATATGCACAGCAATGTCAAATACAGTACAGCCAGGGTTAATGCAATGCCAATGTCAAGGTGACATCACAGTACAGGGTTAATATGCACTCTGTGACAACTCAGTATAGCCAGGGCTTATGCAAAGTGTTAATATGCCCTGTGAATATAAGCCGCGTACTGTGTTGTCACTGTGCATATTAACCCTTTACTGTGATGCCATTGCATATTAACCACCTCAGCCCCCCTAGCTTAAACACCCTTAATGACCAGGCCACTTTTTACAATTCTGCACTACACTAATTTTACAGTTTATTGCTCCGTCATACAACTTACCACCCAAATGAATTTTACCTCCTTTTCTTCTCACTAATAGAGCTTTCATTTGGTGGTATTTCATTGCTGCTGACATTTTTACTTTTTTTGCTATTAATCAAAAATGACCGAAATTTTTGCAAAAAAATTATATTTTTCACTTTCTGTTGTAATTTTTTTTTTTTTAAACTACATTTCTATATAAATTTCTCGCAAAATGTATTGTTCTACATGTCTTTGATAAAAAAAAAAAAAATCCAATAAGTGTATATTTATTGGTTTGGGTAAAAGTTATAGCGTTTACAAACTATGGTGCAAAAAAGTGAATTTCGGCATTTTGAAGCAGCTCTGACTTTCTGAGCACCTGTCATGTTTCTTCAGGTGCTAGAATGCCAGGATAGTATAAATACCCCCAAATGACACCATTTTAGAAAGAAGACACCCCAAAGTATTCGCGGAGGGGCATGGTGAGTTCATGTATCATTTCATTTTTTTTCACAAGTTAGCGGAAAATGACACTTTCTGAGGAAAAAAATAAAAATAATAAACTTTCCTGGTCCTTTGGCTCATCCTGGTCCTTTGGCTGCATTTTCACTACTTTTGGGTAAGATCTGCATTTATGCAATGATTATTTTTCTGGCATTCTGGCATTTGTTATGTCATTATTATTGGATCCGTACTACGGAGGCAGTGATTCATGGTGTGATACTCCCTCTGTATAGGGCAATGCTCATAATTAGCAGTATTTCAGTGCAAAACACGATTGTGTTTGCATGCAGTATCTTTCCCCCTTTGTTACTAGCTAATACTGGGTCTAGGATGGCGCTTCAATTTTTGCACCTCCTGTTGCACATATTTTTAAATTCTATGCATTAATAAAGTATATTTATATGGATATTTGCATTTGGCTCCTTTTTTGGTGTTAGTTTTTGGTTTGTATTGGGAGTATATGTATTGATATATTTGGATATGTGGATGTCTCATACAAGATGCCTAGGTAATTTTACCCGCACATTGTTGTTAGGCAGGAGATATCCCCTTGGTCTTTTTTTGTGTTACTATGCCCCTCAGCAAATACCTTGGGGTGTCTTCTTTCCAAAATGGGGTCATTTGTGGGGTGTGTTTACTGTTCTGGCATTTTGGGCGGGGCTAAATTGTGAGCAACCTTGTAGAACCTAAAGGTACTCGTTGGAATTTGGGCCCCTTTGCGCACCCAGGCTGCAAAAAAGTGTCACTCATGTGGTATCGCCGTACTCAGGAGAAGTAGGGCAATGTGTTATGGGGTGTATTTTTACATATACTCATGCTGGGTGAGAGAAATATCTCTGTAAATTGACAACTTTGTATACATTTTTTTAAAAAGTTGTCATTTACAGAGATATTTCTCACACCCAGCAGGGGTATATGTAAAAATACACCCCAAAACACATTGCCCTACTTCTCCTGAGTACGGCGATACCACATGTGTGCCACTTTTTTGCAGCTAAGATGCGCAAAGGGGCCCTAAAAAAAATGAGTACCTTTAGGATTTCACAGGGCATTTTTACGCATTTGGATTCTGACGCTTTAGGACCCCTAAAATGCCAGGGCAGTATAAATACCCCACATGTGACCTTATTGTGGAAAGAAGACACCCCAAGGTATTCCATGAGGGGCATGGCAAGTTCACAGATTTTTTATTTTTTTTGGCACAAGTTAGCGGAAATTGATATTTTTTTTTATTTTTTTTTTACAAAGTCTCAAATTTCCACTAACTAGTGACAAAAAATAAAATTTTACATGAACTCACCATACCCCTCACAGAACACCTTGGGGTGTCTTCTTTCTAAAATGGGGTCACATGTGAGGTGTTTGTACTGCCCTGGCATTTGAGGGTCTCCGCAATCATTACACGTATGGCCAGCATTAGGAGTTTCTGCGATTCTCCTTATATTGAGCATACGGGTAATGAGATTTTTTTTCCCGTTCAGCCTCTGGGCTTAAAAAAAAAAAAAAATGAACGGCACAAATTTCCTCATTCACATCAATCAATGTGGATGAAAAAATCTCTGCCAAAAAATGTGCAAAAAAATAAATAAAATGAATGGCACAGATTTCCTCATTCGCATCAATCAATGTGGATGAAAAAATCTCTGCCAAAAAATGTGCAAAAAAAAAGTAGTAAGGCCCCATTCACACGTCCGCAAAAATGTCCGCATCTATTCCGCAATTCTGCGGAATAGATGCGGACCCATTCAGTGTGAATGGGGCCGGCGGTGATGCGGAGAGCACACTATGTGCTCACCGCATCAGCATTTGTGGAGCTGCGGCCGCAAACTTCCGGGTTTCGGCCCCCAAACATCCGGCCGCAGCTCTGCAAAAAAAAGAGCATGTCCTATTCTTGTCCGCAATTGATCCTTGTCCTGCAATTAATCAGTGACGAGGTGGGGGATGGATGGGGGTCTGTGTGGTGATTGGTGCACTTACAAAAGATTCCTTTGGTGGTCCCAAGCAAAAGGGACCACCAAAGGAATGAACAGCAAGCATATCAGACGCTGATATGTATTTTTTTTTCACTTCTACAGCCTGCCAGCGCACGATCAGCGCTGGCAGGCTGTAGTTCAACTTCTTCCCGACGCGATCCTGTGAACGCGCGCACGCGCGTGCGCGCGTTCACAGGAAATCTCGCGTCTCGCGAGATGACGCTCGGCGCGACCAAGAGGAAAAGACCGACCGCCGCCAGGACGCAATCCTGCATTTGGCGGTCGGCAAGGAGTTAAAGGGGTACTCTGGGGTAGGAAAATAAATCCCCTATCCAAAGGATAGGAGATAAGTGTCTGATCGGGAAGGGGGGGTCCGGCCGATTAGTGCACCAATCAGTAATATGTAGTCAGACCGGCTAAAATGTGAAGTTGCACGTATTGCGCAAAAATATGCGCATCATTTATTGCCGATTTGCGCAATCGCGAATATATCGGAGCACTCTATCTGTATATAAAGCTATTGTAATGTTCTGCCATGCCAACCATTTTCTCCAGTCTCAGGAAACTTCTAGTAGCTTGAAAAATGTAGCAATAGTGACCCACGCGCAATATGCTCATATTACATTGCCGGTTTTTGCAATCAAGAAAATAATGGTGAATTTGTGCATTTGTGGCGAATATTCACAAAAATTTTCACGAAATAACGCAAATTCTAATATTGCCCCTGCCGCTCATCACTATTCAAGACCATACAAACTACATGTAGATGCTGTCAGAAAACCCATTGTGATCCCAGAAAAAACCCTTTAAGGTTGAGAAGAAGGGAGTAGTCTGTAACCAATTAGATCACAGGCCAAGCAGCAGAGGAGGAGTGCGCTGATCTTGTGTTGAGTCAGTGACCAGTCGACTTCTTTGATTGATATTGAGATCTGAGCATTCCAATGGAGGCAGCTGTGAGATCACACAGATGGCCAAGAATGACAGAAGTAGTGTTTTTATAGGAATGTTTTTGCACCCCAAATTTGCTACATTTTGCTATTAATTTTTTTTATTTATTTTTTTAGCGACTTTTATACTTGAGTAATTTTTAATTTATTTGATTAGATCTAGAATTATACTTTAATATATCTTTTTATAAAGGACCTGTTGTCACCTCTCCTGACTAGTCTACAAATACTTGAATTTCCCATGAAATATCAACGCTGGACTAACATTTTTTTTTTTAGAACTCTACATTGTCCAATCCCTCTTTTATTCTACCTCATAAATTTACAATGCTGCATGTTACCAATCTCTTTGTCAAAGGGGGGTATGTCCCTATAGACTATGACAGTCTCAGCATTTATTGGCTAGTATTCTGTGTAGGTACACAGCCCTAACTGGTACCCTATGGCGATGGATTTATTTATAAACTGCAGGGGGAATAACAGAGGGTTGGCAGATTATAAACTTCTTGACACAGAAGATGTAGAATCGTTATTTCATGTGGAATAAAATTATGTAATGACACAGACATATCAGAAGAGCTAACAGTTCCCCTTTATGGAACCCTTGCCCCAAAAGATACCTACCCAAATTTAGGGTAGCTGTGAGGGTACATGAGATGTTACAATAATTACAACTTTTACCATCCTTTATTATCAGGTTCTGTTCACATTTTGCCTTTAAGTTCGGTATACAATGCAGAGTAATCTCCCAGTGATTATCACTGTCGGTTCTGGGAAACGATCGGTCAGAGGTACCTCCCTGTCTTGTGTATGACGTTCTTTGTTTTGGTTTCACTTTGCTCAGTTCCTTTCTCTCCCTCAGCTGCCACTTATCTTAAGTAAATGGCTTGCTTTATATTCTCTTGCTTTATATTCTCTCCCTTACTGCTTCTCCTTGCGGTTTATATTACTTCCTGGATGAAGTGTGTGCTGCTGGAGGCTGCAGTTGTTTTGCTCTAAGATAAGTGCATTCCGTTTACTTTGTGTTTTGTTTGCTGGCTTGATTCTAGGTGACCCTGACTCCCTCCGTATTCTGTGCAGGGAGCCAGTGGCCGTTCCCCTCACTACTATAGGGAATTCAGGTGTCACTCAGTTATAGGTACGAGGGCATGTATCTGTCTACCACCGGGACTTGTACATGTGCATAGCACTTAGGGAGAGTTCTTAGGGATTTATAGGGCCCTCCTATATTTTCCTTAGTTTGGGATCAAGCCAGTCTGTCGTTATTTATTACTTCCTGCTAACTGTTCTCCATCCTTGACAGTGATATGCTCCTAAAGTAAAGTATCCCTTATTAAAACGGTATGTCCTAGGGTGACACTCTTCTGTTGGGTCTATGGAACCCTATGGAAATGTTTGTGTATGCGCTAGGAGTATCTTCTGATGCATGTGCTAAACCTACACACTGAATGCGGTGCGATCATAGTCTAAATGAGTATTTTCTTTTTTACTTTTGACTTTCCTCGATTTTATATTATTATCACTAAACTATACCAAAGTCGAGGCATCCTTTACAGCTTTCACAATTCTGTTATGATGGAACAAAACAGTCAATATCATATCAACATGGCGAAACAACCCTAATCACATTGTGATTGATTATAAAGCGCTTTATTAAATCTTTCCAGCTGAGCTTCAATATGTTTTCCAGAATGACAGGAAGGGTGATGAGACAAGGGTGAGCTCCAGAATGTGGTTTACACGTTGACAAATGGTGCAAGTTTCCCGTAGAGTCGAAAACTCAATTCCTTATTCCGGAGAGACTCAGACAACCGGCGGCAATTTTAGTTGGCATTGGAAGTATCTAATTCATAATTCATATAATCTCTAATCATAAATAAATTACTGCTCCAGAATTGCTTTCAAGGTTTACATGTCGGATCAAAGGTCATAGGAATGGTCTCATCTTGACGACCCTTTCTAAAAGTAGCCCCTCTAACAACTTGTAACCCCTGGCCATCAGCCATTTTTTTATGGAATGTTGTAGGTAACCAGATATTTGTCATAGAAAAGGAAATGTGGTAATAGGGTTAGGTTTATTCCTCCCGAATCGGAACATGCTAAGGTTACAGGAAGTGCTCAGTCCCAACTTCCTGTTAGCTTACAATCAATAAGCTGCTCCAACTTTGGAGTGTGGTTACCTGATATGTGATCCCCTTCAACCTTCCAGATAATAATGACTGATCATGAGGGCAAAGTTGTCATTAGCTGAGCAGATTTTAGAACGTGTTGTCTAGAAGAGATCCCTAAACCCAAGAGACAGGTCTTCCCTATACTATCTACATGGCCTAGCAGGGTATGTGAACATGGGCAGTCAAGTTCTAGAAAACCTATTAACAAAAATTTCCTATACAGTGCATTTAGAAAGCCCTGACGTCTTGACTTCTACTGAAATAAAAATCAAAAATCAAATAAATTTTCCCCCATCAATCTTCACCAAACTAAATATTCAGATCCTTTTCTATGACACTTGAAGAAATTATCTCTGGTAGCCTGCCATTTTTATCATCTTTTTGCTGTTTCTCCAACTTGACTGTAGTCTACCTGCGGTAAATTCAGTTTATTGGACATGATTTGGCTAGACAACGCATATCAGAGCAAAAACTAAGCCATGAGGAGAAAAGAACTGCCTGTAGAGATCAGAGACAAGATTGTGTGGAGGCACAGATGTAGAGAAGGGTACAAAAAAACTTTTGCTGCAATGAAAGTTTTCCAAAGCACAGTGACATCCTACACGGAAGAAGTTGGGAACAAAAAGGACTCTTATATGCCCTTGCTCAAATCCATGCATTGCTATCTGGGATGATTTGCACTGTGAATTATGTGGAACTGTGTATTGATACTAAAACTCCCATTCTGCACAAAGAAAGATGTTTATCCTTCTCAACTGGCCTGGTTACTAACTCATGCACCATATGGCTATTGTACCCTATACTTTCTGCCTTGCACCCAACTACTATCAGGCAGGAGCCCAAAATCAGAGTTTGTCCCAAGAGAAGAAATGGTGCACCCTTCTAACCCTTCTAGGGACCCAGGGAGCATAGCTACTGTGATTGACTGTTACAGCCAGAGCCACTACCACTCCCATCCTCCACTCTTCTCCTTCTGGGTTTCGAAACCCTACAGCTAAGTAATCGGAGGAAAGTTGAATTGGTAAAAGTGGTGATCAAGAAGCCAATGATTACTCTGGCTAAGCTCCAAAGATCATGTGAAGATGGGAGAAACCTCCCGAAGGTCGACCATCACTGCAGCACTTCATCAAGGTGGGCTTTAAGGAAGGCAGAGTGGCTAGAAAGACACCACTCTTCAGTAAAAGACAAAAGAAGGTTTGCAAAAAACAAAAACAAAAAACATCTAAAGGACTCTCAGACTGTGAGAAACAAGATTCTCTGGTCTGATTAAACCAAGGTTGAACTTTTCGGCCTCGGTTTTAGGCATCATATTCGGAGGAAACCAGGCACAAAACATGGTGTGGGGATGTTTTACAGCAGCTGGGGCAGGGAGACTGGTCAGAGTTGAGGGGAAAGCTTAATGGAGCAAAGTGCAGAAATGTTTTTAATGAAAACCAGATCCAGTGTACCCTGGACCTCAGACTGGGCTGAAGGGTTACCTTCCAACAAGACAATGACAATACGCACACACAAGGCAACACAGAAGTGGCTTACAGTAAACTCTTTAATGTCTTGAGAGGCCCAGCCAGAGCCCTGACTTGAACCCAATTGATCCTCTGGGGAGACCTATAAATAGCTGTCTACCGACAGTCCCCTTCCAATCTAGCAACCCTTGATAGGATCTGCAGAGAAAAATGGCAGAAAATCCTCAAATCCTGGTGTGCAAACCTTTTGGCATCACACCCAAGAAAACTGGAGGCTGTAATCACTGCCAACTGCCAACGGGCCTCAAGTCCTGAGTAAACGGTCTGAATATTAATGTCAATGCAAGATTTTAGTTTTTACTTTTCAATAAATTAGCAAAGATTTTTTTGCATTATGGGGTACAGAGTGCAGAATTGATTATTGATTATTTTTTTTTCTGAATCTTTTTGTGCTGTAAATGAAACAGTCACCAGTAGTTACTTGAGATATCTTCTTCCGTAAAGAGATTGCTTGACCTCAATAGGGCCTCATAAGGCATACGGACATGGGTTGTCTAGGACTTCACTCTTGATGGCTTTACCATAGGTCAAGCAGCTGCAACTGATACCCATCTGATTTAGGTGAATACATCGAGCTGCACTGTGTGGGTCCAGCTGTGCATAAGGTACAACCGCTCAATAGGTCTATATAAAAAATGAAGAGGACGCAGCATTCAAGTGGGCATCATGGCACCTTCTGTGTCCTAGAGGTTGGACCTCAACTGGTCAAACATCAATAGCCTCTCTTAAGGACTGGCCATCAATGTTAACGTCCCAGAGAACCTCTATAAAGATAATTTTCCTCTTCAGTTAGCATCTTTCGGCAATCCATTGTTCACTATTTGTCTGTTTCAGGCAAATTATGGATACCATTAGCTATTGGAACCAAGCAAAAGCCAGCTCTGATGGAAATAAAATATTCTTCCTTCCTCATTATAAATCCATTAAAATCACAAACAACGCACAGTGCAGCAAAACCACAAGGTTAACGGCTTACATTTTGAAAATGGTTCTTTGATCATAGGCTATGTTTCCAAAGCGCATACGTCCTCAACATGTGGAAGTGCCATGCGGTGCATTATTTGTCATCTCAGTGAGTTTATAACAAAGGAGACAGAAGATGTTATCTCCATCAAGGCCACCCATCCTCATCATGTCAATACTTTTGAGGGTCTATGAGTGACGCACTTGCTGCCATAGTTGAGCTGCTTATGCTCTTTATTTTATACTTTTATCAGAGGTATAGGGCTAGTGGTCCTAAAAGGCATGAGTCCCAATTGCTTGGTGCCGGAGAGTTGCCAACAGTCAATTTGACCTTGGCCGGGATATCTAGATAAAGGGCTAGGGCAGGGGTAGGCAACCTTTGGCTCCCAGCTGTTGTGAAACTACAACTCCCAGCATGCATAGTTGCTCTGCTCTTCTAAGAACTTACATAGAAATGAATGGAGCATGCTGGGAATTGTAGTTTCACAACAGCCGAAGGTTGCTATTGCCTGGGCTAGGGGAACAAACTGAACCTCTGTCCCAAGGGACAGGAAGCCTAGTTTTAAACTAAGCATGTCCGACCACCTCAGTGAGGAGGACAAGAAATAAGAAAAAGAACAAACAGCAGGTGGCGCTATACAGATACATTTGACTAAATAGCTTACTGGCTATACTTAATTTTTAATTACATGAAATTAGAAAAGTGTCCAGATCCAGGTGCTTGTGTAAAAAATCCTGAATATGTTTTGTGGGACAACCTCTTTGAAGGGTTGTCCCATCTCAGACACTAATGGAATATCGTAAAGCTATGCCATCAATGTTAAATAGTTGCAAGTCCCACCTCCAGGACCTGCTCCTCACTCCAGATTGGGCAACTCAAAGTGAAGGAGAGTGCTCCACGCAAGCATAGCTACCTTCCATTCACCGCCGTGGAGGTTCCAAAAATAGTTGAGTGCTGGCTTGGCTATTTCTGGCAGTCCCGTAGCAGAGAATGAAGAGGTGGTTGTGGGAAGAGCAGAGGCTCCTCACAGGGCTCCCAACGTATATATATCCACATAGCATAATAATATGGTCTTTCGATAGAGGGGTGAGGATCCCCCTAATGTCTATTGCATTGACATAGCTACATATAATCATATAGCCTATGTCGGTGTCCTCACCACGGCAAGTATCAGTCAGTTCAATTTTTCCAGGAGCAAAAAAAATTGGTCATAAAGAGTCGCTGAAAGCTTTATGTATGTGAACCTGTGTCTGCTATTATAAATACCCGGTCAACCGTCGTGTATTATATCATTATAAAATGGAAATATAAATCTTTCAGGGACAGGTAGGTGGCAACAGACCGTTACATATAAGCTGCAGAACGAGGCGAAATTCAGACTTTAGTCTGTGCTACCATTATCATTCTAGACCACAAGGTGCCCTGATAACCATCAGGCCATAGCTGGATGTGAAGGGTTTTCTGCAGAGAGTCATCTTAGAGAAAACTAAACATAAAGATGCGTCTTAAATGCAGAAAAAGATTCTTTAACACATAGATCGTCCGGGGGAAAAGGGTGAAATACGCACTGGAAAATATGCACTTCTTCTATAACACAAACCCCGTTTTGTTAATATTTTAGTATAAGTCAAAAGGATGGGCAATAAATATATATATATACTAATAAACAAATTAGAGTAAAGACAACCAAGATTATTTTAAAAAAAAATGTCTTTTTTGCCATAAACAGCCACTAGTGTGAACAGGCTCTATCTGGTGTTGCAGTTCAGCCTTACTACTGTTAACCCCTTTTTCTCCGGAGGTTTTTTCATTTTCGTTTTGTGCTCTCTGCCTTCCCAGAGCCATAACTTTTTTTTTTTTTTTTTTTTACGGTCACATAGCCGTATGAAAGTTGTCGTTTGTTGCGGGACAAGTTGTACTTTCCAATGCAACCAGCTAGTATTGCATATGATGTAGTTGGAAGCTGGAAAAATATTCCAAATGGCGTGGAATTGGGAAAAATAAGCAATTCCGCCACAGTATTAGTTTGTTTTTTTATTTACGACATTCGATGTACGATAAAATGACGAGTTACTTTCATTCTTCAGGTCAGTACTTATAGTTTTTCTTGCGTTTTGATACTGATAAAATTATAAAAACCTTGGAAAAAATCTGTTTTATTTCTTCGCTGCCATAGTCTAACCCCTATAACTTTTTTGTAGTTATGCGTATGAAGCTGTGTGAGGGCTCATTTTTTGCGGGGTGATCTGTACTTTTCATTGATACCATTTATTAGATTGCTATTCTCATAGACTCCAATGTATTAGCATTGGAACCTATGATGATTTTTCTAGTTTCCTATGAAGCCCTATTACAGGCAAGGTCTCCATAGGAAACACTATGCAGCAACCTCCTGTCATTCTCTATGACAGGGGCTGCTGCCTACAACCCCCGGATCCTCTGATTGCACATGCATAGATGCCGTGGTTTAGGATTGACCACGGCATCTGAAGTGTTAAATGTCTGCGATCGGCATTATCGCTGCTCGCGGACATGAGCCGCAGCTGTCTGCTGTAAGAAGCAGCAGGAACCTTGTGGCTACTGTGCCTGCTCCACACAGCAGCAGGCACCATCTTTAAAGACTCGGCCAGCGCTGGTCAGGAAGGGGTTAATGGGGCTACGCTGCAAAACCAGACACAACCTGTGGATAAGAGAGGCACTTCTTCTGGATAGCCACTCTGTAATCTGATTACAATCTCCAAAAACACCTTACAAGAGCTGCTTTACATATCGGACAGATGTTTGTCTTTATGTGTTTTTATGCAGTACCAATTATTACACTACAGGATGCAAAAAGGATCCTATAGACTTTTAGGATCCCCATTTTCATTCCAACCGACAGACCAAGCATCACATAGTGAGTTACCATGCAATGAATAGAAACTGGTAACCCTGCAGCAGAGAAAGAACTGAAAATAAAGGCTGGTAAATATCACTTACCTGTAAGAAAGCCCACAGGAGTCAGCATAGAAGAGAAAAAAAAGGAAATGAGTTAACATACAATCAACACAAAGAGAATACAGAAGAAAATAATATAAAACGTGAGACACTGTTTCTAAAGTAAGCCCCCCCCCCATATATAATTACCTACTTAAACATTAAATATTCTTCATGCTGGAACAAGTACCGATCAACGATATAATAATTCGATCAGTAATCCTTTAAAGGGACCTTTTACAAGGACCGATGAAACTTTATGAAGATGAATGATCACTAGTACGATCATTCAGCCCTTTTACAATTTAGATCATGTTGGCAGCACCTCCCTTTTAACATGGCATTATGTGCTGCCAACAGAGATGTTTTCTAGGCCCACGTAACAGATTAAATCGGCATCTGGACTTTAGTAAGGCTTTTGATACTGTCCCACATAGAAGGCTTATCAATAAACTGCAGTCTTTGAGCTTGGGCTCACATATTGTTGAATGGATTAGGCAGTGGCTGAAGGACAGAAAACAGAGGGTTGTGGTCAATGGAGTATATTCAGACCATGGTATTGTTACCAGTGGGGTACCTCAGGGATCGGTTCTGGGACCCATATTGTTTAATATCTTTATCAGCGAAATTGCAGAAGGCCTCAATGGTAAGGTGTGTCTTTTTGCTGATGACACAAAGATTTGTAACAGGGTTGATGTTCCTGGAGGGATACACCAAATGGAAAAGGATTTAGGAAAACTAGAGGAATGGTCAAAAATCTGGCAACTAAAATTTAATGTCGATAAGTGAAGATAATGCACCTGGGGCGTAAAAACCCAAGAGCAGAATATAAAATCAGTGATACAGTACTAACCTCAGTATCAGTGGCATAACTAGAAATGACTAGGCCCCACAGCAAATTTTTGAATGGGGCCCCCCTCCCCCAGTAATTTTTTTTACAACCCCTTCCTTTCATGCCGCCCCCTTTCCTGTGGCTAGTAAAGATCGCTCTCAGACCAGGCCCGGCAGCTGTTCCACCTGTTTTCTATACTGTCTATACTGCCACTGTATATCATTTCATTGTGTAATAATGTTGAGGGGCCCTGACAAAATCTTTTAGTACTTCTCCTCCTCTTGGATGGGCCCCTTCTGGGTCAGGGCCCCAAAGCAGCCGCTTCCCCTGCTTCCCCTATAGTTACGCCCCTGCTCAGTATCTGAGGAAAGGGATTTAGGGGTCATTATATCAGACGACCTAAAGGTGGGCAGACAATGTCATAGAGCAGCAGGTAATGCCAGCAGAATGCTTGGGTGTATAGGGAGAGGCATTAACAGTAGAAGGAGGGAGGTGCTCGTGCCGCTCTACAGAGCACTAGGGAGACCTCATCGGGAGTATTGTGTGCAGTACTGGAGACCATATCTGCAGAAAGATATTCAGAGAAGAGTTACTAAACTAGTACATGGATTGCAGGACAAAACTTACCAGGAAAGGTTAAAGGACCTTAACATGTATAGCTTGGAAGTAAGAAGAGACAGAGGGGATATGATAGAAACTGTTAAATACATAAAGGGATACATCACGGTAAAAGAGGAGAGAATATTTCAAAGAAGAAAAACTGCTACAAGAGGACATAGTTTTAAATTAGAGGGGCAAAGGTTTAAAAGTAATATCAGGAAGAATTACTTTACTGAGAGAGTAGTGGACGCATGGAATAGCCTTCCTGCAGAAGTGGTAGCTGCAAATACAGTGAAGGAGTTTAAGCATGCATGGGATAGGCATAAGTCCATCCTTCATATAAGATAGAGCCAGGGGCTATTCATAGTATTCAGTATATTGGGCAGACTAGATGGGCCAAATGGTTCTTATCTGCCGACGCATTCTATGTTTCTATACAAACTAGAGTTGATTACTGCCATGTATACACGGGTCACTGATCAGGGCGATAGTGAGAGGCCTTCTTTGTAACTGATCATTGCTCTAGCTAATTGAGGAGGGTCTTGAATGGAGATGTCTTCTTGATTAATGACTTTTTCCAGTCTCTCGATATTAATGCCCTATCCTGAGGATTGGTAAGGTCCAACATCTGGCTTCCCACCAATCAGCTGATTTCGGCAGCTGCCGATGCAGCAAATGACAGAGTGAATAGAGATGAAAGCAGAAGGCTCGGTTTACTGTGGTCGTACCGAGGTATTGCAGCTCAGCTCCCATTGAAGCACAGAACAGAAAATCCCTTTAACTCTGATTTCACTAATAGGATATTTGAAAATGAGTCTTCAGAACCGCTTTAGCATAAGATCCTTTTTTTGTGGCATAATTTTTCAAATAGATACATTTTCTAATTGGTTTTCCCAGTTTAGTCTTTGCCTTTTGTGTTGGTGACAATTGGCAGATTATTCGACTATCTGGATTAAAGGAATTTCAGTGAACATAGATAAAATACACATCACACGGCAGCCTCATATCCATAATACATATCTGTATATGTAAAATGTAGCGTCTTAAAGAAAGACATCTACTCAAAAGCCAATTTTCTCTACATTATATAAAGCTCCGACCTCTTCTAACCCTGCAGCCAGTTACTAAAGCCTCGGAGAACATTTCAGAAGAAAGATCTGACACACAGACAGGATTTAATTACCTTTCACGGTAATTTGTTAGATAAACCTACTTAGACATCAGTTGCCTAATATTTTGTCTGCAAGAGGCATTCAAGGGGTTAGCCTCATTTATTTAAGACTTTCCACGAAACTTGAAAAATCTATAGCTCAAAGAAGTTGCTAAACAAATGGAGAAACACATGTAAAACATAAATTTAGGTTGGCGATATTTGAAACAGATTAAAGGAGTTGTATGAGTTTAATGGGGTTGTCTAGTTTTTTTATCCTCGGAATAAATCATAAACATTTGATTGATGGGAATATGAAAGTCCACACCCCCGAAAATTAGATTTGCATTAATTTAGGACGGTGCTGGTCAATGCAGTGCTGCTACCATTCACTTCAGTTGGAGAAGTGCCCGAGTAACCACCTCCATCCACTACACAATGAATGGAGCTGTATATTTCTGGTGCCTACTTCGGTCCCCAGAAGAGCTACTCAGGAACAGCTGATCGGTGAAGTGAGGAGAGTTAGACCTCTGCCAATCATATTAATCTTGCTAAGTACCTCCATTGGTGGAGAGGTACTATAGCAGCTGCACACAGACCCTGGTAATTGAGGTACCCATTGGAAGATACCAATATTAAAAATGGCATAGTTGGGGAAGACTGTTATAAATTTATGTGGTAAGGTTTATTTTTAATGATTCTTTTCCTTTAATTACTCACTACACTTTTAATGTAGTAATATTTATTGTAATGTAGTGAGTTAATGAGCAGATACAGGCCCCAATTGTTCTACAGGTATCAGGCCTGGTACATCTGGAACCAGGTTGCATTCCTAAGGATTGAGGTAACTGTAAATGCATATTGCAATCTTTAAGACCTTTTGGAGGGGCTAGGAAGGGGTAGAAAGCTAGAAAGTATAACTTTCTATGCATGATGGGAAACTGGCTCATTTGTACACAGCCCTGCTGACTGTAACTTACTTTACTCTGTATGTTATTCTTTGTATATAACTTTTATGAATTTTTTTCATAGTTTAGAAAACATTTTATGCCACTTAGCCTTGTCATGCCTATTTTATTCCCGGATCCCAGAATTCACTGTAATATAAGATAAATATTGGAATTGGTGCAAAGGAGCTTTTAGTTATGGCTACACAAATTATCAAAGGATATTCTAAACTATTAAAGGCCAGCACATTACTTATCATGAATCCCATATATATACTCTGAACCTCTAGAAATATGAAAGCTACAGCATTGTAGTGCCCAAACCACTTTTGGTGCCCAGGACAAGAGTTTCAGAATCCCTTTAATCCCTTATGTTCATCATAAGTGATGCTGAATGGTATATGGACAATTATTAACTTAATTGCGCCTTTCAGCCCCATTTTCCTCAATAGCTCTTTTTCTTCTACTCCCATTCCATCAACACCACACTCATAGAATTTATAGAGTCCACTGGTTTGCAGTTTGCATCTTTTAATTGTTCCTCCTCAATGACACTTTAGGCAGCCCCCTACTGTTCTTATAAAATTGGAATTATTCTATGGTAGTCTTTTTTTATCATGGTTTCCACTGGGCATTGTGATCCTTGGAATTATGTGATATTATGCTTTTTTTTTTTTTTTTTACATACCAGACTCTATAATATTCAATATTTTCATTTTACCAAATGCTTACCGATCTGATTTATTTGTGGATACTAAAAGGCATCTTCCTTTACTGGAAAAACATTTTGGGTTTAGTAGTCTTTTACATTCCCTACTACTTGTGCCATTTATAGAGAAAATGATTCATTGTGTGCATATACTATTCTAGTCAAGGTAACTGTGTGCCATGAATATAGAAAATTCTCTTTCTTGTTCTCTTTCCTCGTACATGACCTGTTTTCAACCAGAATAACAAAAGTTATTTTGAAATTTCTATTTTTTATAAGAAAATAAAAGCTACGGTAAGTATCTGGGGATATAAGGTAAAATAAAGCTTCAGAATGGAATAAATTTACATTAGAGTCCTTGTCACAGAGGGGGCATCCCATACTATGGCCCTTGGACCAGTCACATCATATTTAAGGCTTCTGTCTGAAGCACACCTCAGAAGTGTCTCCTGATGTACAAATATCTTCTTTCTTACTTTTCCATACACATGTGTGGAGTGAGATAACCAGCTTTATTACAAAAAACAAAACATGATTATGTGATACTCTGCTAGGAAATGTTTATCCTATATGTGTGGCCATCTAGTGGTTGTGATATGAATTGCAGCCTGTGAGGCTATCATATTCAATAATGCAAAATTTGTGAAAGGGAAGGGAGGACATATCTATTTACCTCATAGGTAGAATCCAGTGTATTCCTGCTTGGTAGACGTCAAAACACTCTGTTTAGCTCTTATGAATGTATGTGAAGCTATATGCTGAACATAGGGTAAAAAACTCAATTTGAACAAAGCCTAGTACTACGACATACTAACTAATTAAATGTTCTCGGCAGCTTCCAGGACTGTAGTTAGCCCTCAAAAGCTATGTACACCTTCGGAGGCAATTTTTGTTTATGATTGCTTTTTACTTATTATTGATTTAAAAATCATTTTTTCAATAGGCCTTTATCAAAACTATTGAGCCATTCTGTCACATAGAGTTAACTGTTTTTCTAGCTGTGTGACTGGTACTTTTACTTTCACTTTGGTCATCTAATAAACCTTACCTCTAAACTACTAAGAGGTCATAAAAACATATTCAAGCCATGAGCCTTCAGAGCGATGAGGATGTAATTAAACATTTAGAGTAGATACTGAGTTATTCAATAAAGTCTGTATAGCGCCACCTGCTGTTTGTTTTTTTCTTATTTCTCTGTCCATCTCACTGAGAAGGCCGCACATGCTCAGTTCCATCCTTCAAATGCCTCTTGAGCTCGGATACGGCGAGAGCTGCAGCAGAAAGGACATGCCCCATGGGCTGGACATGCCCCCTGAGCAGCCAGCTTGATACAATTTTAGCCGTGTAACTGGAACAATGAATGTGGAGATCTCTGGATCCATTTGAGGTACAAGGCTGGTTCTAGCTTTGTCATAAAAAGAATGTCATGTACTGTATGATGTTTGATTTTCATTTTTTACATCAATCATGGGTTAAACTCTGAGTCGCAGAATTACTGCGCCAAAAAATATGCCTAAAAAGTGGCACAAATTGGCACAATTTTTCACATCTAGGGTTTCTACACTTTTTTCAGACATGTTTGACAAGGGGTGTGGCTTAATAGAGAGGGTGGAGCTTCATGGTAAGTGGTGGCACCTAAAATGCATCATTTTGTGCCAGAATTCTGGCATAAAATGTTGCCTCAAATTAAGCCAACCAATAGCTTGTATAGAGCCAGAGAACGGTGACTATCCCTGCCCCAGATTTATCACCCTGCCTGAGCCACTGGGATAAATCGGGTGAAGGTCTCAACCTCGGATCTAAGCTTAAAGGGATTTTGTCACTGCATTTTACCCTATAGAGCTGCGGACATGCACGGCTCTGTGTGCTTTTATTTTGTTTAAAAAATGTATTTTATTGATATGTAAATTCGCTTATGAAGGTGCCCAAGGGGCTGTACTAACCGTTCTGGTGCCCAGCACCGCCTGCGTCCGCCGAATTGCCGTAAATCTCGCGATGCGTGAGATCGCGCATGCGCAGTTCCTTCTCTGAGGCTGATGGCAGCACAGGAAAGGAACACTATGTCGGAACTACGCATGAGCGATCTCGCGCATCGCGAGATTTACGGCGATCTCACTGAGAGGGAGGAGGAGATTTGGCAGACGGCGTTGTGGCTGGGCACCAGAACGGTTAATAACGCCCCTTGGGCACCTTCACGGGCTAATTTGCATATCAATAAAATCATGTTTTACAAAAAATAAAAGCACCCAGAGCTATGTGACAGGTGTATTGCGGCACGGCTAGATCAGCTCTATAGGGTCAAATGAGGTGCCAGAATCCCTTTAAGGTTTAAGAATCCCAGGGTCCATTCACACGTCCGTGTGTGTTTTGCGGATCCACGGATCCGCAAAACACGGATATCGGCGATGTGCGTTCCACCGGCAGTATATAGAAAATGCCTTTTCTTGTCCACAATTGCGGACAAGAAAAGAACATGTTCTATTTTTTTCGGGAACGCGATTGCGGATCTGGAATTGTGGACCCGGCCGAGACATCGTCTGTCTCCATTGAAATTAATGGGTCGGCAATTCCATTCTGCAAAATGTGGAACAGAATTGAGGACTTGTGAATGGACCCTAAGGCCTCATGCACACAAACTAATTTTTTTTCTGTGTCCGTTCCGTTTTTTTTTGCGGACCATATGCGGAACCATTCATTTCAAAGGGTCCGCATAAAAAACGGAAGGTACTCCGTGTGCATTCTGTTTCCGTATGTCTGTTTTTCCGTTCCGCCAAAAAACAGAGCATGTCCTATTTTTTCTAGTTTGTGGACAAGGATAGGCATTATTACAATGGATCCGCAAAAATAAAAAAACGGATGCCATACGGAACGTCATCCGTTTTTTTTGCGGATCCGCAATTTGCGGACCACAAAACACATACGTTCGTGTGCATGAGGCCAAAAGGGATTGTTTTACTTCAGCTAGTGAATCATGTATCATGTAGAGGAAGTTATTACCAGGCACTTACTAATGTATTGTGATTATCCATATTGCTTCCTTTGCTGGCTGGATTAATTTTTCCACCAACTTTTACACTTCACGTTTCCATGGTTACGGCCACCCTGTAATCCATCAGTGGTGGTCGTGTTTTCACACTATAGCAAAAAGCACCAGTCTATGTGCGCTCCCACGGTCCCGGTCAGCAGAGAGGCCGGCACTTTTTTCCAGAAAGAAGACCTGACAGAAAACAAGCTCTCCCCATGTGACCCCTCCGCCCTCATTAAACTTTGATTTCCTGCCATTGTCTCCTCCCTTTTATTACTTAAAGTGACCCAGCGCCCCTAATGGCACCCGTCGACACCGACACGGAGGGTGATTATTCCCAGCACTCAGAACGGCTTCCCCTGAGAATGGCGCGGGGGAATATCAGTCCTAAAACAATTACCGTCTTGGAAACGGCTTTAATTGCTTCAGCATTTTGCAGTGATTTAACCCTGAAGCATGAGAACGGAAAGAGGAAAATGCCACGCAATTCATTAGCGCACACAACTTGTCTCCTTTGTACCGCGCAGGAAGCCATTAACCCTTAAGCAGCACACAATTTGAAAAGTCAGCTTTTTACCTTAGGTTACTCAAGGAAAATTAACTGGAGGATTTTTTTTTTTTTTTCCAGATTGCATTTTTTTCTTTTTGTTTTTATGCTGCGTGCATTTTAAGACTTTGTTTTTAAACCCCCCTGCTGGATTGTTATTCCTCAAAGCAGATGCTCTCTATTCAGTTTTTTGAAAAACAGGTCTGAGTCACGTTTTCAGACAGTCCCTTGCAGACATTTTGAAGAGGTGTGAATGCAAAAAATAAATTACCTATTTGTGCTATAGTAACTGCAGAAGTGAGGAGATGCCATCTACTGGAGGGAAAGGTGAATGACACCCAAGTATAATAGCTGAACACCCGCTTCCTGTATGTATGCTGTACGTAAGGTAAGTACCGTGTGTGACTCCATCGTCTATGTATAGTCAATAAGTGTAGAAACAAGCAGCAACACACTCACTATCTATCTATCTATCTATCTATCTATCTATCTATCTATCTATCTATCATCTGTCTTATCTATCTATCTATCTATCTATCTATCTATCTATCTATCTATCTATCTATCTATCTATCCATCTCATATCTATCTATCTATCTATCTAATATCTGTCTTATCTATCTATCTATCTATCTATCTATCTATCTATCTATCTACTATCTATCTATCTATCTATCTATCTATCTATCTATCATCTATCTATCTATCTATCCAATATCTATCTCTCCAATATCTATCTACCTACTGTATCTATCTATCTATCTATCTATCTATCTATCTATCTATCTATCTAATATCTGTCTTATCTATCTATCTATCTATCTATCTATCTATCTAATATCTGTCTCATCTATCTATCTATTATCTATCTATCTATCTATCTATCTATCTATCTATCTATCCAATATCTATCTCTCCAATATCTACCTACTGTATCTATCTATCTATCTATCTATCTATCTATCTATCTATCTATCTATATATCTATCTATCTATCTATCTATCTATCACACGTAGATATAACATTGTTAACATAAACACATATAGAAGCAGAGAAACTGTAGATTTTAAGCAACCTGCCGATAGATAGATAGATAGATAGATAGATGATAGATATGACAGATGATTGGTAGATAAATAGATTGATTGATAGATAGATAGATAGATAGATAGATAGATAGAGATCCCAACATCACCAACCTGCAGGAAGTCTACGACACAATGCAGAGGCAATATAAAACCCTCCTCAGAAGGAAAAAGCAAGAATATACCTCAACCACATCTACACAGCTTCTAGATGCCCTCCAAGATAACTCCTTCTGGGAACTACGGAGCCACCTGGGCATAAATAAGACGAAAAACAACCTCCATATTCAGAATGGCAACCTCTGGCTCCAGTATTTCAGAGACCTCTACAGAGACATCCCAAAAGAAGAACATAACCCAGACCAAGATGCTGAAGAGCACGGAAGAGATACTTAAAGATTTTCGAAACCCGCTAGACTCACCCATAAGACTGCAGGAGATATCAGAGAGAATATCAACCATAAGAGGTGAGAAAGCCAGCGGCACAGATGGCACCCCACCCGAAATGATTAAGTACAGCCCCCCAGCAATACAGGCGGCCATAGCAAAACTGTACAACATTGTGCTGAGCGCTGTCTATTCCCCCAAGCCTGGAACCAAGGTGTCAACTCATAACCCTAAGACACAAGAGCGAGGACAGGTGTGACTCGGCCAACTACCGAGGGATAAGTGTGAGCAGCAATCTGGGGAAAATATCTAACAGTGTCCTGAACCAGAGAATCCTCGGCTTTCTCACCCAGCACAATGTACTCAGTAAAAGCAAAGCAGGGTTCATGCCAATCCACGGCACCACAGACCACGTCTACACCCTGCACCGCCTCATCCAGAGCCATGTCCACAACACAAAGCAGGGGAAGATATACATATTTTTCGTGGACTTCCAAAAGGCCTTTGACTCGGTGTGGCGCCAGGATTGCTCCTTAAGCTATTGAAGAGCGGAATAGGAGGAAAGACATACAACATCATCGAAAGCTCCTACACCAAGAACCGACGCAGCGTGAAGGTAGATGGGAGGAGAACGGCTTACTTCAAGCAGAGCCGAGGAGTCAGACAGGGCTGCAGCCTCAGTCCATCTAAGGCAGCGGCTCTGGAGTCCTCCTCAACACCAGGTCTCATCCTCCATGACACTGAGGTGAAGTTTCTCCTGTATGCGGATGACCCCTGTCCTGCTATCACCAACTGAGAAAGGTTTCCAAGACTAGCTAGTAATTCTGGAGAAGTTCAGCACCACATGGGCCCTTTCCATCAATTTAAAAAAGACCAACACTGTGGTGTTCCAGAGAAGGAAAACAAAGTCAGCCAGGCCCCCTACCATCATGCTACACAACCACCCTCATACAGCCACCAACAGGTACACCTACCTGGGCCTGATAATTGACCAAACTGAGAGAAAATTAGCCATTGAAGAGCTGAAAGACAAAGCATGCAAGACCTTCTACAACATCAGAAAACAACTGTACCACCTCAAAGCACCTGTGAGGGTCTGGCTTAAAATTGACTCCATCATTGCACCAATCCTCTTGTATGGCAGTGAAGTCTGGGGCCTGACTGGTCAAGATGGGATTCCAGCCCAACAGAAATATTCCACCTGGAATTCTGTAAGCTTCTCCTCCAGGTCCATCGGAGCACCTCTAACAGTGCCTGTCGAGGGGAGCTGGGCAGATTCCCTCTACACTTTACAATCCAGAAGAGGGCGCTATCATTCTGGGGCCATCTACATGGTAGTAGTGAAGGTCCTCATCACCATAAAGCCTTGCTACACCAAGGGATCCCAGGCAAGGCAAAGCCCCAAAATCAACTTACTGAAACCCAGCCCGACCAGAAAATCCCCCCACACCACCTCACAAAAGCCGGGATCAGGAACACAGTAAACAAGAGACAAGAGGAATCAGTCAGTGAATGGAGGAAGGAGGTGAGAGCATCCCAGAAGCTGACGGTGTACCAGAGCCTGCAGAGAGACTACAAACTGGCACCATATCTGGAGAAACTAGGGAACCCCAGAGATCCGAAAACAGAGCCACTACAGATTGAGCGCCCACAGCCTGGCCATCGAATCCGGATGGCATCGACAGAGCTACATGCCTTGAGAAAGCAGACAGTGCCCACAGTGCCACCTGGAGGCGGTGGAGGATGAGGCCCACTTCCTGATATACTGTCCTAAGTACTAAGCAGTGGGGGACATCCACTTAAGGAGACTCTCTGATCTACTCCCAGACGTCAGCTCCATGGAGGACGAAGAGAAACTTCCCATCCTGCAGGGAGAGGAAGAGAAGACTGTGGACATAGCAGCACAATACATCAGTGCCTGCCACAGACTGAGAGGAGCCTGATATACCATGGACTCCTATACCTTGACCCGGGATGTGTCCGCACCCCTTCCCCCCAGTCATGATATGCCACGGACTCCTATACACCGACCCCGGGTGTGCCCCATTCCTCAACCCCCTATTTCCCACATGCTTTGGCAATACTAATGTATCATTTTAGACCTGCCAATAAAGCTTTATTGATTGATTGATAGATTAGATAAGAAAGAAAGAAAGAAAGAAAGAAAGAAAGAAAGAAAGAAAGAAAGAAAGAAAGAAGAAAGAAAAAATAATAATGGATAGATAAATAGGAGACAGACTCACAGACAGATAGATACAACACTATTCCTGTATCAGATACCATACGGTATACTCTGTTCTCAGACCGGTGAGGCCGGGTATGAGGCAGTGTGTGATCCATGACCGCCCTACTTGTGTAAAGCACTGGTTAGACATCACACATCATGTATGTAGGAGACATGTAACTAACATGTTCAGCGCTGTCACGTACAGAACAGATATCCGCCCTGGTGACAGTCCAGGCGCAGTTCCCCCGCCACATTCCGCTGTCACTTTACCTGCACAGAACCTTCCAGGATTTTTTTTTCTTCTCTTTTAGAAATCTGTCAAAAATGACAAGAGCAATTATTGCTGGAAATGCAGCTTGGCTCTCCGAGTACGCTGAATTTCTGCGCCATACAGTTTTTCTGGAGTCTATTAACACAGTTGTGTCTTCAGCTTACATGACCACAGAAACCGTGTTTTCGTGAAATTGTTGTACCTGATTTGTCAGCACAAAGTCACATCTTCATGCTTCAGAAACGTATAAATGACTAAAATGTGCTATAAAAATGTAAACATTCCATGGTCTAAAAAAACAATTATTGATCATAATGTTCCTAAACTGCGTGGGGTGTAACATGAAGATCTTGGGGCCCAAAAAGAGAAACCTGTTTCAGGGCCCATCAGTTATCACTCATCCTTTTGGCGGTGTTCTCCTCCTATGGGCCGTCTGTGTTGTGGTTACAACGGAAGTCACAAAGTTCTGCCTGATGTTTTATATGACGGATGACAAAGGCTCCATTAGTCTCTGTTCACACTCGTGTTAGTTGCTACCATTGCTTCTTTAAGGTTCTGTTGCATGATTCTATATTTTATCTAATAAGATATAACATTTGAGCCAAATCAGGTACCCAAGCGATACTAGAACCTCTGAATTCCTACCCGCCATACTTATGGATGCGTCCTTCCTTACCTTTCCTCTTGGCTCAACACATCCCGATATATGTAGCACGAGATGAGCAATTTTATAAAACAAAAAAACATGAATTTATGATATTTTGTCAGGAGATGTCTAACCTATGTGGTTATGTATGGAGACCCAGTGGTTGTAATGTGAATTGCAGCCTGTCGAGGGTTTTACTAGCCTATAGTGATATTGTATTGACATTGTTTAATGATCTATTCATTTATAATGTCGTATTTGAGCAAAGGCAAGCGTGATACTAGCAGTTCTTGCCTGCCAGCATCTCCCTGCCTATGGTGGGCAAGGCCGCCACAATACTGTTCTGTCCCTCCACTCTTTTGACCCACCGGTCCATGGCCAACAGCATTTCGCTGCTCCTTGCTGATGGGCACAGCTGACAAAATAGTGTTCAGCCTGTCTATTCCATGCTGGGGCTACAGCCTCTCTCTGCCGCCTGCAGACCACTCAACCCAAAAGGCGCATGGATCTTAGAGGGCCAGCATGCATCCTAAACTGCCCCAGCCTATGGATAATCTTCCCCAGGTATATACTGCACTATTCTTGTGCGAGGATGCCTTAGCAAAAAAGTTCCCTAACTTGCTAGTTCCTGTGAAGGTGTTGTTGGCGCCTTATCTCGCGTGCCTCACTTCTTCCATTCTACTGTATTGTACATCTTCTGCCTGCTGTAACCTCTGCCTAACTATACTGACCCTGTGTTGCCTGCCCTGACCTTTTGCACGTTTACCGGATTGAACAAACTTTGCCTGCTCTGACCTTTGGCCTGTTTACTGGATTCAACAAACTCTGCCTGCCCTGACCTTTGGCCTGTTTACTGGATTGAATAAACTCTACCTGCCCTGACCTTTGGCCTGTTTACCGGATCAAATAAACTGTTCCTGGCCATGCACCAGTGTCTTTTAAGCCACCTCAGTGGTCATTGAACAGAGACAACTCCAAGAGGTGACAACCTGGTTGTTCCCCTGCAGTAGAGTCCAGATACCTGCATAAGGGTGAAAAGGTGAAGACTTAGGTGACACAGACTACCCACACCCATTGCTTAAATGTAAGGCTGGACATATCTGTAGTAGTTTTTTGTCAATGGCCAATATAGGCCCGTTCCTACAGGTGATCGGCAGGGACGGCTATGGTCATACCCCCCCCCCCCCGCCACCCCCACCAACACCATTCCTGAGGATAGACCTTCGATATTGAAGGAGCATATCACCCCATTCAATTTTGATGAGGATGTTTATTCTCTTCTCCAGAAACTTTACCATTAAACGTGAAAACCTTTCAGAAAGAAATGAAACAAACCTTTTAAGGATGGAAGACGTCTGGAAAAGTAAATAGTTTATCAAAGAACTCAAATTACGCCTCATTTTTGACTGTAATGTAAAGTGTCACTTATGCAGCAAGAGACGGAGCATTTTCTTTTGGAGAGCGCACTTGAACAACATTATACCTTTTAATGTTAATCCTCAAGGGCCATTAACCGTAAAATTCAAGTTGATCCTGTCTGAAAAATCATCATTTCACTGGAGATGATTAAAATTGCTGCCATTTAATTAAACCAAATTACCCCCCCTTTTTTTTTATATTGGTGATTCTGTGATGTTCTAATGTAAACATGATCTCTCCCCCTCCCCTGACCAACACTTCTTATGCAAGCTAGCTATACCATATACAATCAGGTTGGTGACTTTCTGCCAATTCAAGGGTGCCACATCCTACAAGGAACCTCTAGGGAGTGTAGCTATAGCAGGTGCAATGGTAGTAGCTAGACCAAGACCCTGGTGCGTAAGGGGACATGAAGCCCCTTTCCTACATAAGAAGACGCCAGTAATGGTAGGTGGAGACGGTGGTGGGCTGGGGGGTGCACTGTTTTAGATTGAGGCCCATGAACTTCAAGTTAAGTTATGTGTGTGCCTCCATATAGTGGATCTACCTTATATGGGACAGTATTCTATCCTACAAGCAAGTAAAGGGGGAGTTCAGTGTTGGCGATCTATCCTCAGGTGAGGTCATCAGTATCTGATCGGTGAGGGTCTTACTCCCTGCACCCCGCCAATCAGATGTTTGAAGAGAACCATTCCTAGGCTTCCTGTTCATTGGTCACATGACCAGGGCTAAGGACCTGAGCTGCAATATCAAGCACGGCCCCTGGTGCTGCACTTGGTTTGCTATTAGGAGGCTGCAGCACTCACTGGAGCACTCTTCAAGCAGCTGATTGAGAGTGGGGTATCGGACCACCACTAATCGGATATTCATGGCGTATTCTGATGACAGTCCATCAATACTGAATTCTCAGGAAACTCCTTAAAATCAGAGGCCTACGATATAAGCCTATATCAACTTACCATATAGAAAATCCGCGCAACACAGATCCATCATACTCCCATGTGGATGAGGTCTAACATACAGCAAAGTGGGCCAAGAGCCAAAAGTCTCCCAGATAATACCAGTGACATAGCTATGGGTAGCATTGGTTCCTTGGGCACCCATTTATCTCCTTAAAGGGCACTTGTCGGCAGGACCAACACTATTAAACCAGACATACTACCTGGTAGGGGCAATCCTGCTGATTAAAACGATACCTGTCTTCTGAAAATCGGTTGTGGCTTTCCCAAGAAAAACAACTTTTATAAATTTTTAAAAATGAAGGTTTCATTGTACTGAGGGGTGGGGCCTGACCTCAGATCCTCAGACCTGGCCCCGCCCCTCAGTTCCCTGAAGCCATAATTTGCATAAACAATAAAAGTCATTTTTTCTCGGGAACGCCACGATCGATTTTCACAAGACAGGTATCATTTTAATTGGCAGAATAAATCAGGCAGTATGCATGGTGTAAGAGTTAATCTTGCTGACAGCTGCTCTTTAAAGAGTTAAATAGGTTTTAAAACACCTTCTAGGTGATCCCCATACCACTTAGTAAGGGTACGGAGGAGGTTTTGATGTAGGATTTTTTGCCAGAAGTTGATTCAAAAGGAGTCAGAAATATAAAGGAAGGACGTCTACTTCTCTTTCCTGGTGGATCCAGTTCAGACTTTGGCTGAAAACTCTGCAGGCAGATTTGCCCCAAAACTTCCTCCAAAACCCTCTGTGTGGCCGTACCATAAGGGTCATCTATTTCACAAGCACAGGTACCCCTCCACGTAATCCCCTGCTGGAGGATACCCCCATTCTCATCATAGATGTGGGCCCTACACTACGATCCATAAATGTCTATTATAAGAAAACCTCTTTAAAAGGGTTCTCCAATGATTAATATAAAAAATGAAAATCAGACATCATACAGTACATGACAACCTCTTTTTTAACAAAGCTAGAACCAGCCCTGTACCTCACATGGATTCAGAGATCTCCCGATACATTGCTCCAATTTCTCTGCTAGATTATGGTCAACCTGCAAGCTCAGGGGGGCGTGTCCTTTCTGAGGCAGCTCTCTCCCTGTAACTGCCACAGCTTCTAACAGAACATATGGCTGGTGGTAGTTGATAATTTAAACTGAGCACTAGAGATGAGTGAAGATCTTCAAAATTATATTCAGATTCACCGCATTTCACCCAAAAATTGTCTTCGTGATGAATCACTTTGTAAGTAGTGGGTGCAATGATAAGCAACGGCGATTGCGCCGCCCCCCTGGCATTGTACCTCTCAGATACCGGATTCATCACTGATCACATTAATATTAAAGCGTTAACACGAAGCACAAGGAAATTCGGCTTTGCGACAAATCAATTTTTTCCTGAAATTTGGATCGAATTCTTCGATTTGCTAAACACTACTGAGCACGTTCGACCAGCTCAGAGAGTCGGACAGAAAAAAATAACGAAAAGAAAAGACAGCAGGGGGCGCTATGCAGATAGATTTTATTGAATGACTCAGTGGCTGTACTAAATTAATTGCAAAAGTATTCAGACCCAGGTGCTGGTTTGAAAAATGTAGACTATGTTTCATGACACAACCCTTTCAATGGATGTTCTGCACCTTTAACTTGCACAGTTTTTTTTTTTTTATTAATTTTTTTGTTCCTATACCGGAATTACATTATCATAAGCAAAGAAAAAGATGAGAGGACGGCATTGTCACAAGTTCACTTATCACAGTCAAACATCGCTCGGGTAGTTAATGCAAAAAAAATATGCTGGGATTTTCTTAAGCAGGTCCTGTTATCCCGGATCCCAGAAGGATTGAATAAATGTATACAGATTCACTCAATTATTCCACTTTCTCCTCCGGCTTCATTTCCAGACGTATGTACATCATTTGAGGCCGCAGTAAAGCCGTACAAGGAGCTGTGTTATTAAATGGAGCTTTAGCAATTATTTTAGATTCTGAGAAAATGCAGAACCCCCTCCCAAAAAAAAAAAAAAAAAAACACGTGAGCCGGGTGAGTCATCATAAGATCGATGGGGAGCAGTCTTCTTAAAGGGACCTTCCAGTTAAAAAACAAAAAACATCACATTAACTGGGGAACGAACAGAACACTTACCTGGTGACCTCCTTTTCATCGCCCAGTTCCTGGGCTCCTCCTTCAACCATCCATGGTGACCGTACAGCTTCTAAGACTGCACAATGCATGCTGTGTAAGACAGAAGACTTCCTGCTGCCCTCAGATTGGCCAGTATTGGTCACATGAACAGTGCGGGCCAATCCAAAGGTAGGGCTGGACAAGCAGGAAGTTTTCTGGATTACCAAATGCACCAGGTGCCCCAGGTAGTCTGAGAAGAGATGCGGCCATCCTGGATGATAGAAGAGCAGCCCGGGAACCGGTGAAAAATATGGAAAGGAGGTCACCAGTTGTATGTTTTTTTTCTGGGACTGAAGGATCACTTTAAAGAAGACTTCTTAAAGGGTAATTATTTCTATGAACCCAAAAAGTCACCAGTCATCATGTCAATGAGTTGTCCTCTTTCTTAAACATGTCTTCATTATGTTCCTTTTTGGAAAAATTGGGCCGGCATAGCAATTTTTCTACTTATGCAGTAATACGGGATGTAGGGGAGGGGGATTAAAAGTTCAAGGTGATATGCTGTGCCACTCTTAAAGGTGTCATCTCAAAAGTTGGGGGCATATCGTTAGGATATGGCACTAATGTCTTATAGCTGTGGGTCCCACCTTTCCAAAATGGAGCCTGCAAACTGAAGGATAGTGGACTGTGCACAATGCCTTAAAGTCAATACGGTTCCCCCCCCCCTTTCCCCTAATGGGGCACCAACATGGACAGGAGTGTTTGTCTGGTTCCCCCTTTATGACCCTTTTCATGATACATAAACGTAGTTCCTCAGGGGAGGGCAGTCCTGAAAGGTTCCTTCCACTGTCTCCATGGTACTTATGCCCTTGATATGTGATATGTTCTTACAGGGAATAGAAATAGCTGTTTTTAGGAAAGTTGGGTGTCTTTATTTGCACTGCTCATGGGCAAAACTGCAAACGTGGTAGTGGGTTCATGTGAATTCTGTTTAAAGGGGTTGAGTGGCTTTCACATATCCTACTAAGCAAATATACAGGTAAACGAGGACAGAAAGAGCATCTCATGTTCTGGAGGACCCAGAATGTCTATGCGTTACACAGGCAATTGATTTCAATGCGGTCAATGTAATACTTCATTTCTCCTGTGGGGGTGCTGTAGGGAAATTGAGCACTTACTAAGTTTATAGCTGTTTGCTGGAGGAGCTTAAAGGGGTGTTCCAGAGTTTTCCTCAGGATAGGTCATCGATATCAGATGGGCAGGGGTCTGACACCCTGCACCCCTCGCCGATTAGCTGTATAAAGAGACGACATGCGCAGTGCGCACATGCCATCTCCCTTCTCTCTTCCTGTCCGCTGCTGCTGTCTATGACAAAGACCCGGCCCCTCCGCCATCTCCACATACAGCTGATCAGCAGGGGTGCTTGGTGTCGGACTCCTGACACCAATAGTAAAATGCTAGACAACCCCTTTAACAAAATCATAATAGTATAATAAAAAAAAGTCTTGTATCTTAATAAAATACTTTCCTCGCCACTTTCAATATCTTTGCTTGCTATCAGTGAAAGTAAATCTTTTTGTTGACCCCTATGATCAGGGATCAGCAACCTCCGGCGCTCCAGCTATAGGGACACTACGACTCCCAGCATGCACTCTTGCTAGGAACGCCCATAAAAATGAATAGCGCTTGCTGAGATCTGTTGAGGGGGGGGGGGGTGCAGGGTGGTGGAGCACTGCTTTAGTTGTTAGGTGCAGACGAATGTTCCTGTTCACTGACTGCAAGCAGAGGTGTTGACTAGTACCGTCTGCTATACCTGTTGTGTAATATATCTTAGAAGGCCGTTTAAGTGTTGCGAGATAAATGCGAGTAACGCACAATACCTAAGCAACAAAGAAACACTGCGAATCTCGACGATGTAAGAATCCAGACACACAAAAAAATGAATTGACAAAAGGCATTTTCTTTGTGTACGGAAGCTGTGCAGACAGGGTGACAGATACTGCTCTGTCTGAATGACTTCATTTACCGCGTTCTCCCTGTAGACAAAACAGACCTTTTCACCGAGATCAGTGGCACCTGCAATCAACTTCTCCGCGAGTGAGGACTGAATATGTAAAAGCGGATGGAGGGCGCACGGGATCAGGGAAGACTTCTTGACGCTTTTTCTCTGACACAGGTCCAAGCAGTGAAGGTCACGGCGACGGCACAACAGACAGGAATTGACACTTTTGGCAATTTGTGCCTGTGCGCGGCATCGGCTCATGTCACCGGCACATGCGGCGCCTCCCGTGCAGCTGTCATACATGGGAAGGACGCTATTGGCTTGCACTTCTGATCGGAAATGCACTTCAGCCCTTTCAGCTGTCAAATGCTATTTGGGTAATTCAATTTGAATATTCCGTTTTCGAAACACAATTACGGGATCCAGGCATCGCTCTCCTGCGGCGGGGGCTTAACCCATGGACTGCCAGGACACGAGGGGATAAGGCACCGCCATCAGTACCTCCGCGGCGTCATTACAACAGGCCGCCCGTCTGTGGCTCATTTCATTATCACCTCGGACACTCTGGCATTTTCACTTTAGATTTTAATTGAATATTCCGAGTGGAAGAGAAGAGGACAACGAAGGGGAAAGGACAGAGGAATTAAAGCTCGTGGAAATTGCGCAAAGTAATTTATTCTTTGTATTCTTCACTTTCACTGTCAGGGTGATGATGCTGAAGGTTGAAAGGGGGGATTTTTAAGGGGTTGTCCAGTTTTTCTCATATATAAATCACTGTCCTGCCATCTCTCATTTCCTAGCATATTGTAATAACCTGTATGGCCCGAATCTTCAAATCCCCATGCCAGCTGCATGACCCCAGCCATAGCCCCCTGGCTTCCGGTGACGTTGCGTCCAACGGTTTGCTTCGGTATCATCATGTTTCTTCCCGATCCTGGCTGCATCCCCGTCCATCTAGGTTACATGGATCATCAGATCTCCTGCATTGTCCGGCGCCCGGGTTGTAGACCTATCCTACACAAGCTTGACTGTGCGGGTGCCAGAGAATGCAGGAGATCTAACGATCAATGTAATTTAGATGGGTGGAGATGCTGCCAGGATCGGGAAGAAACATGGACAATGGACTATGGACAATGGACAAGAAACAAGTCAATGGACTCAAAGTCACCGAAAGAAACACAGAGGGCTACGGATAGGGCCACCTGACTAGAATCTGGATCTGAAGATGGAGGCCATACAGGTAATAACTCTGGCTCTATAATATGGACCTAATAGACTCCATGTATTATTAAGTACGGGCAAGTTCAATGTGCACAGAGCCTTCATTTTCTTTAAGGGGTCGTCCCATTATGACAATGTATCCCCTATCTAGAGGATAGAGGATCCGTTTCTGATGGTCAGGGATCCAGCTATTGGGGCTACCATCGATCATAAGAAAATGAGCATGTTCTCCCCATTTGAATGAAGCGGCAGACATGAATGCATGTCCACCACTCCATTCAGCCCTATGGGACTGCTGGAGATAGCCGAGTACAAATGCTCTCCTACCTCTGGTAGCCCCATAGAGCAGAGCTGAATAAAGCACCAGTGTGCATGCGTGACTGCAGCTCCATTCATATAAGGAAGCACAGGAACTCCTTCCTATGATCGGCACCGATCCCTTATATAGATGGGGATAAGTGGTCGGAATGAGAGAACCCTTTTAATAAGATCCTCCCTAGTTTACGATCCCCTGTGAGCCACAAATACATTCATACATGAACTTTTTGTTTTGATCATTTAAAAATCAAAACAATGACATTCATATCCAAAAACAATGGCACGTTGTTGCTCGGAATCCCTGAATAATTGCATCTTGACAATGGATGTGCCATGACACTTGGCATGCCAATATTTACAATGACAACGAATATGTCACCACTAAAGATGGCCATGCATGTTAGATTAATGTAGACCAAATCCACCGATTTTGATCATCTAATGTGAATGGGGACTCTTCACTAAACCCGATGGCAGATATCAGGTGGGATTTCAGAATGCCCAATCCTTTTGTTCTTAATGGAGAGAAGCCTCTAGAGGTGTCCAGCTGTGGCTCATTCCCCGCTCCCCTTTCAGAACACATGCCCGCTTGGCCGAGCCGAGTGAACAAGCGTTTGGCCTACCATCTAGGCTGAATTTAGGTAAAATGACACTTGATGTAACAGAAATGTAACTTTCTGACTATTAATGTAAGATAGTCTCATCAAGGAATGATGGCACACTGACGCCTAATGTGTCAGAACTAAGGAATGATGACACTTGATACCCTGGACCAATGACAACTGATATTCTAGAATGATGACCAAAAATGATGACCCTTTGATAGTTGATATACACAACCAGAACCATTCCCCTCTGACAATTTGCTAGAACTATGATACAATAAATTTCTCACAGTAAATATCCAAGAATGGTGGCACTTTGATACTTGATGTACCTAAGTAATGTCACAACCAAATGGCACTTGATATTCAAGAACTTCTGACAATAAGAGGATATTATCCAAGATACTTCAAACACATGGCAAAAAAATAAAATAAATGGATATTCCAGAAGTAGGGTGGTGTGACACCATCAAATGATATCTAAGAATGGTAGCTCATTAACATTCAATCTACAAGAACAATGGCAGATCTATGACTCTATGACATTATATAATATGCTGGAACTATGACTCCATGTTGCGGTATACTAGAACTTTGGCTCAATGCCACATGACATGTCAGAACTACTGTATGGCTCAATGACCCGAACTAATCCTCACTGAAACATATGTCAGAAGTATTGGTTAATGACTTATGATATTCTCGAACTATGGCTCAGTGCCAGAATCCCATGGTTCCCCATTTGAATGGAGCGCCCCTTACGCATGAGTGAATGGGACAGTCGAAGATAGCTGATTGCATGTATTTGTCTATCTTAAGGGCACCCATAGAATGAATGGGGAGGTAGGGCATATGCATAACCACTGCTCAATTCAAACAGGGGAAAAACAATGCTTTTTGATCAATGGGACCACCATCGTTCAGACACTGCCATTCAGACACTTATCCTCTAACTTTTGGATAACGGATAAATGTTAGTTTCACATCTGCCATAAGAACAGAGGAAAAGGCTGCCGAAGTCCACTGGATCCGGCCTAGCCAGACACCACTGAGTTCGCTGGCAGGGCCCACTGACTATAGTAGGATCTGGCGGGGAACAGGTCGGTTTCTGGTAAGAGTGTCAGGTTTCGTCAGTACAAAAACCGATGCATGCCACTGTTTTTGCCCAGCCAAAACTCAGGGCTCAAGCTGAGAACCAGCCTGATCCCCGGTAGATCCCATTATAGTCAAAGGGCGCTGACGTTGAAGGGCCTTACCCCGCTATACCGGATACAGTGAACACCGTTAAGCCATTCCAATGCCGGAACAGCCTGTTGGATATTTTACCGCGGGTGTACAAGTAGCCTTATCATACAGCTTCTGGGGGGAAAAAAACACAACATCAAAGTTGCAATGGCATCACACTTTTATATCACCACTGTCACTTCTTTGAATTGATGGCCCAAAATCACAGTAGGTAGACCGCCACTGATCAAACATTGATGGCATATCTTAGTTACTGTATTTGTCATGAATGCTTGTCATGAGAAAACGACTTTTTCTGCCCAGTGTTACCTAATAGAAAAACTGTTTGAAGGTAAGTCAGATTAAAGAAAACTCAAACAGCTTGTCTCCTGATGGCTGCATCATGATGATGGCAGTGGAATTACACCGCATGTCTTAGATGTTCTTCAAAGGTATAATTGCTTTATCCTACTGGTTGTCCTGTCTCCTACTGAACACTATACAAAGTGCCACGTAAGATAAAGAGCCACGAGCTACCTAAGTTCAAGCTGACCGTGTGTTGTTAAACTTTCAATAGCAGCAAATGCCATGTGGGTTAAAACACACTGGTCCATTTTATGAAGTTTTGAATCACTTAGCAGTTTTAATTACTTTTCTTCTGTCTATTATTAAGAATATTATGCCATTAAACACGAGGGTGGATTAAGGAACCGAGTACAAATAATATTCAAGTCAGATTAACGGCTCATTACTTGGGAACAATAGTTCTGCAAAAGTCCTGGCATTAGGACAATTTCAGAAACTGAAATGTGGGCAGCAGCCTCCTAGGTATAAGGGCAATCTAGAAACCTGAGAGAACTCTACGACCAGAAGTTTGTGTCGTAAATCACAAATGAAAAGTATAATATGTGTAATTACAAAATATAGACTCATGAATCAGCCTATAGTCAGTTTTAGCCTCAAGGCATGTGCATTCATATTTATTTCACCTTACAGTAGCATTGTTAGTACTGGGCACTAGGGTCATAAGCCCTTGCGTGGTGCCCTGGGAGGCAAATCACTAATTTTACTTATACCCCCGTCATTATGATGCAGATACAATTGAAAGTACATAGCATCAGAAAGAGCCAAGGCCATTTTGCTGCCGTTTCTTCCTTGTCTTTGAGACACTTTGGTGTCTAGCTGTCATAGGGTATAGTGGCTGTCATGGGAGTATTGTGGCCATCATAAGAGCATTGTGTCTGGCATAAGAGGCATGGTGGCTATCATGGGGAAATGTCTAGCTTGAAGGTATGTAATGTAATAGCGAAGTTCTGAACAGCAAGCTGTGGAGAGGCACGTCATACAGTAGATGGACGAAGTCGTCATGCTGGTCTGGGCCAGGTGGAAAAGATGAGAAACGTGAAGAGCTCCAAGTTTCAAGAGTGGATGGTTGATCATGCATGAATACAGCACTATCACTGGCTATCCCAACAGAAATAAATGCCGTGGTAAAGTGCACCCTTGACTGCCACGTCATCTATTTGGGAAAATTAGGGCCCCGTTTTCGGAATTAATTGATTTGTTGGATCTCCACTGATCAGATAGTTATCACCTATCCTGTAGAAAGGGGATCTGTTTATATCTTGGGATAATCCACTTAAGAGTGGACACATCTATCAGCATACTCTTTCAAGGTGTACATATTACGAAGGCAGATAATGAAGTCACTATGGGGCCCATGAAAAGACAGAAAATAAAGAAATGGCCATAGGGTATTAACCCCATTCTTTCCTACAAGGCATCGGATGGGGGTAGGACACTGCAGATGTTTCTGACTCGTCCTGTAGCATGACCGGAATCTGCAAAGAGGACGCATTTTGAGTTTATTTAGTTCCTAATCATGGGCTCTATATCCACAGGAGATTGTTCGCTCAGACATGTCTTCACAGAGTGAGGATGGAGACAAACTGCAAGAGTGAGCTGATAGCCGGAACACAAACTAGGCATTTATGTGGAAACTAAGTTCCTACATCTAACCCTTATAAAGAAAGAAATGAATGTTGCTTATACAACCCAGAATAATGGTTCATACGCTACATTAAACGACAGAAGATGAAAGGAGAATTTGAAATCACTCGTGTCTCGTGTCTTCTGGAGTGCAAGACGCCAAGCTCTTCATACACAATGGCTTTATGTAAATCAGGTGAGCATCAATGGAAGAAACATTTCATGATACAGCAGTACCCGACTGGTGACCCTTTGATGGGCTTCTTCTAATTAGCATCTATTCTATGACTATATCTAATCTAGACATTGTGTTACACGAGATGGGGCCATGCTGGTGATATACTGAACCTTCTTCTCTTGCATCATTTTGTTTCCCATACCCTAAAGATGGGCTTCATGCCATCCATTCAACTAGAGTGAAGTCCTAAAATGGGGATGTGAGCTTGTAATATCTTCATTTCCTGTAACTGGACTACTACATAAGTAACCTGCAAAACTCGTCACGCTATGAAACTATCTAAAGTGACTGCCACTCTAGATGTGGTGTCAGGGCTGATAGGCTTTGTTCATCCCTGTCATCCTTTATTTGCTTAGGATTGCACTATGTTCCTCTTCTGCAATCCTGGCTTATATTGCCATGTGTAGAAACTACTGCTGAATTTCACTTGGCAGAATGGGGAGAAGTAGTAGACTATTCTGACATTTGTAAATAGCAAGGTACAGTGGTTGACATCAGTTACCAGTATCGGTCCATCCACTCCATTCTAAAGCCAAGGGGGCAGAATAGAAAGTATATGGGGTGAGTAATTATTGATTTATTAGCATCAACCAGTTCTTAGGGGCCACGGGTCACAAACAATGATGACTGTCCAGTCACAATAAGGAAATCGATAATAAAAAAAATGACATGCCATAGTGACATGAAAGAAGTTTTGACAAGTCCAGGGTCCAGGTACTGAAACCCCACCCATCACTAAAATGAAAGCATTCACCTTTATTTCTGATCGGTTCTCCCCTGACAAAGGAGTAAGAGGTGTATGGGCTCGTAAAACATCTATAAGTCAACCCCATATGGCCACTGCTCATCAGTACCATGACATGGAACCACTATCCTTCCTTCAAGGCCATGATGTGGGCATGATAAAGTTTTGACAAGTGAGGGTCCAGGTACTGAAACCCCACCCATCACTAAAATGAAGGGGTAGAAGCATTCATCTTTACTTCTGAATGGTTCTCCCCTGACATAGGAGTAAGAGGTGTATGGGCTCGTAAAACATCTATTAGTCAACCCCAAATGGCAACTGCTCATCAGTACCATGATATGGAACCACTATCCTTCCTTCAAGGCCATGGTGTGGGCATGATAAAGTTTTGATAAGTTAGGGTCCAGGTGCTGAAACCCCACCAATGACTAAACTAAAGGGGCAGAAGCATTCGTCTTTACTTCTGAATGGTTCTCATTGGCTCTTCCCTGAGAGTGGACTAAGAGGTGTGTGGGTTCATATGGCCACTGCTCATCAGTACCATGATGGAGTCACTATCTTTCCTTCAAGTCCATGGTGTGGGTCATATTTTTACATCTTATTCCACCTCAATTCACTAAATGATCCACCTCTCTTATTTTGCATGGCTAACCATTATCCTTCTTTTCATCCTCACCTTAAAACTTTTTCAGGACTGCCCATCGGCTAACGAAAGGGGTTTCTCTGGGTATGGCCATAGAAAGGCCATACTCATTTAGAAAACGAGACAATTTTAAACATTTTTTTGGGGGGAATAAATGATGCAGCTGGTCAGAGGTATGAACTTCATCATGCAGAATTATGTTTTGTTGAAGGTTCAGAACAGTGCCACATTTCCATAATGATGAGATAATTTTTATGGACACCTGGAAAATAGTCCAGGTGATGGCATGGTGAAAAATTACATTTTGTGGATGATGAGCCATTTTTTATGGACAGGACACCTGCCTGGTAAAAAGTCTGACTAATTGCATAGAGAAGAATTACATTTTATGGATGATGAATATTATTTTTAATGACATCTGCCTGGCAAAAAGTGCGACTGATGGACTACAGAAAAATTACATTGTTTGGATGACGAGACTATTTTTAAGTTAGGGAAACCAACCTGGCAAAAAGTCAGACCAATGGCATACAGAAAAATTACATTTCGTTGAAGGCAAGGAACTGTGCCACATTTCCATGATGACAAGACACGTTTTATAGACGACTGTACAGAGCTAGCAATGCCTGCAGAATTCAACTTTGGGGAAGAAGTGGAACTGTGTCACAATTGCCACAACTAATGGAGAGTTCACATCATTGTTATTTTTTCGTTCTTTTGATGTGTCAGAAGAACAGAAGTAAAAAACAGGATCCTGTGCACTTATGAACATTTGGCATCTGTTTGAGCCAGATCAGAAGAATGGAAATATAGCAGTGATGTGAACTCTCCGTTAGTGGTACAGCAGCAACTGCACCTCCAGCAACTTGGCCAGGTGGGAGTTCAGCTTGCACACAAATTAATTGTTGGTTGTTGTACTTTTCTCATAGCCCCACATTCCATTATAGATATCTCACAATGGAGAAGAGGATATGGAGGAAGAGGTGTTTAAGCAGGAAAGGAAGCAGCTGATGATGACAACAAGGACACTGTACTGCTTGGGAATGTGATGTGGCTGCCACAAAGAAGACCAAGAGAAGGACTGACTAGTTCCAATTCATGATGCTGGCCACTTCTGTTTTCCCAAAGGATACGGTTATGCTATCTTATGTGCTGGAATAGAGCCCTAGTACCTTAATTTGTGTTTGAACGTCCACAGCCATGGTTTTATGTGCCGGTCTTGCGCTACAAGTGCCACTACTAAAACCATCACCACCTATACAGCTATGTATGGGGTCCCCCACCTCCGTGTGAACCTCCTTCTTTAAGGCAGTCTAAATGGTTACGCTGATGCTTTGCAAACAACTCATCAACAGGAAAACTCCCTGGAGTATCTTCCATAGCACATGGGGTTTTGTTGCCTCTTCATAAGAAATACGAAGATGTCCCAGTAGGAGCGGGCAATGAAAACTGAGATGATGCAACTGAAAGGCTGCTAGAAGGAGAGCAGGAGGAATGCTTCGACCCCTGGCTCCAAGGCACAGTGTCAGACTCAGAGGTGACCTCCACATCTTCCTCCTGTGACTGAGAGGAGAAGAGTGCCACCTAGTCCACAATGTCAATCTTTTTGTCCTAAATGATAAGGTGGTGCCTATCAGAAGCCAGGGAGAACCTGCTGTCATTACTACTACTACTACTAGTGAGGACAGTCAGTACATCACATTTCTGGACAAGCTGGCACCATAACTGGTGGGGACAGAGACATGTCTCAAGAACACAACTGACCAGAGCAGGTGAGAATCTTTTTTTTTTCACACACACCATGCTCAACCTCAGTTTTTTTTCAAAGCCCAGGCAACTCATTTAAAGATGTTGTACGGGTTCAGAGCTGAACCCCGAAATAACTCCTTCTTAAACCATGCAGCCCCAATGAATTGAGCATTTCAAGCTTTGATGCTCTCCCTTGCCCTGCTCTAAATCGTGTGGGGAAAGAGCGTTTTCAGCAGTTCCAGTGACCTACCATGGGAATGCCAGGCGGAGGCTTCCACCCAACTGTGCTCCAGGTGACGTCACCGCCACTAATCGGCAGGCTTTAGACCTGCCCTAGCCTGTAAAACGCTTAAGGGTACTTTCACACTAGCCGGCATTGAGTTCCGTCATCAGGGCTCAATACCGGAAAAAAACGCTTCAGTTTTATCCTAATGCATTCTGAATGGATACAAATCCGTTCAGGATGCACCAGGATGTCTTTAGTTCAGTCACTGTACGGTGTTTTGGAAGGAGAAAATACCGCAGCATGCTGCGGTTTTATCTCCATCCAAAATGCCGGAACACTTGCCATAATGCCGGATCCGGCATTAATTTCCATTGGAATGTATTAGGGCCGGATCCGGCATTTAAAATACCGCATTGAAGGATTCGTTCTTACAGTCTGCGCATGCGCAGACCTTTAGAAATATGAAAAAAATACATAACAGATCCGTTTCTCTGGATTAAAACCGGAGAGACGGATCCGTTCTTGCAATCTACAAATGCTGACTGGATCCATCTACAAATGCTGTCCGTTTCAACACAGATTGCCAGGTCCCTCTGCCGCAAGTGTGAAAATACCTTTACAGTATAAAAATATAAACAAAACAGCCCTTGCCCTACGCAGTGCAGCAAAGGCAAGGGAGTGCATCAGAGAATGAAACGTTCCGATGCTCCACTCAAGGGGGCTGCTTTGATGATGAAGGCGGATATGTCTGGGTTCAGCTCAGAATCCGGAAAACCCCTTTAAGTAAGAAAACAGGAGCATAATTGCTAAATCGATTTGAGGTTCATGCAAGACAATTTTAGGTGCATTTTGGTTGGGGGGGGGGGGGGGGGTTTAAAGTCATCAGCGCAGGAGCACTGTATAGTAAAGACTATCGGCCAAATATCTAAAATAGAAGCAAAACCAAAAACTGCATTGTGTGAGCCTGACGAATAAATAAGAATAGGCTCAACAGAACCACTGTGACTGTCAAGCAGTACTAATGACAACTCAATGAACTATAACTTCATTGCCTAATAGGATGTGTCAGGTAGATGTATCTCAATGAATATGAATGCACTTGAGCACCGTCTTGAGTACACGATTAGCATGAAAGAAAAATACATTCCCTTATTTAATTTTCTACCTCTCCTAGCTGGAGGCCTGTGAGTGGAGATAAAGTATTAATTTGATGAGAAAATTCCACCATGCCGATCTTGAGAATTCCCCAGAATCAGCTGAATGTCCTAGTGATGCAAGTGTGAGGTAGGGCAGTGGTCTCCAAGCTGTGACATTCCAATGATGATCCAACTACAAGTCCCTGAAGTTGCAGTCAGAGTTGAATAGGACGTAGGATTCAGCTGAAACAGCCCTGAATCGAATTTTAAGAAACTTGCTCATCTCTAAAAAAGACTTCATATTAACACGTGTTTATTGCATTGTGGTCAACATAAAGGGATTGTCCAACCTTTAACAAGTGACAGCCCATCTTCAGGCTCTGAAAAGAAATGGAACGCTAACCATGGACAAACAGATTAGGTAAAACCTTGGTGATTACATACAGTAAAAGGTATGGGGGCCTCTGATTGTTCTTCGTGAAATATAAGGGAAAAACGGATCAAAGCATGTTGGATTTCAACATGTCCTATCCTTTCCTACCATTGCTATTCCACTATATACTGCAAGTGAGATTGTTAGGACACCCACCATCTCTAGTTTTACTATATATTGACTATTTTTAAAATGTTATTATTATTATATGATGAGTTGAACCAGACCCGCACAAGTGCTCTGTTTCTGATGTATTGGATTGTTACTCGTGTAACGAGCCCCTGAAGAACCGATGCAGAGGATGGGAGTGGTGAGTGGCCCTGCCCAGACACTGTTGAGGTGCCACCACATGTTGCTGCTCTCCAGAAGGGATGCTAAGGCATAATTCATCGCAATGGGAAATTAATCCAGAGATTCAGGGTCTGCAGTAAACCAGTGTGCTTCTTAACTGGAGGAATTCAGGTACAAAACGATACAGACGAGGCATAGGGGCTGGCTTCTCCTGTCTCCTCCGTGGCAGAAGAAGGATTTGATGCTGAGGAAAGGCCTGCGCTAGCTGTCCCTCTCTCTCTGAGAAGGCTGGTACCCTGACCAAAGTCTGGTGATCCAAGGTCTGAAGGCAGAGTCGCCCGGTCTCAGCATCTTCTTTTGGTCACTCAATAGTCTGGCAGAGTCTCCTATGCTAAGCACTGTTCCATAACTGCAGAACACTAGGGACTCTGACTGCTCTCCTTATACACAGTTTCTAACTGAGCTAGGCCCTTCTAGTGGGCGGGGTGAAGTGGAGAGACTCATCACAAACAAATACAATGTTACACTTTCCGTCTCTCATAAACTTGCATTAGAGCTTCAATGGCAATGACACAGCAGTTTTTCCAGACACAAACAGGTTTTCAGACCGAATAACAGAGATAAACCAGACATTCAAAGCGTCAGGCTGTCTGGTTATGATGGTAAACAACATCTGGCATTTTCCCTCCAAAACATGGTCTTCTTTAAAACCCTTTAGTAGCTGTGGAAAATTACTAGCTTCTCATTATTTTCTAGAAAGTCCCAAAAGTCTCTCAGTATTCATTAACCCTTTCCACAGTTCTGTGCAAATACAATGTAAATGAGCAGGATATTTTTTCAACATGCATATAAAAGGCAGTTACAGAGTATTAAACAGTAAAATTCAGTGCAAGTTAACCCTTTAAAGTGAAATCAAGTAAGGAGTTGATGACTTTGCATAGGGGAAATCTGGAAATGTCCAGATTTTAAAATACGTCCAGGGAACTAAATGTAAATGAAACGGTAGATGTTTTGCATCAATAGATTAATGTTACATCTATTTGAGCAATAAAATGGTTTAAAAAATAATTATCTTCTATCTTATGTAACAAGAGATGAGGTCAAATCTAGTCTTGGAATATACCTTGTAGTATACACTAATATATATATATATATATATATATATATATATATATATATATATATGTTCAATGTGTAAAGTATTCACATATTTCGGTCAGTGGACAATTTATCTACCACTTGCTCTGCAGAAGCTCCAGTCTTGAGGATGAATCACCTCCCTTGGTGGGACTTTTCCAATATCAATAAAGAGGTTTTTATCTCATATTTGCACAAATTGCGTGAATCCTGACAGCCTTGTGCTACAACATGGGCAGCCCATGGCTTCTTAAGTGGCTAATCTACACTGAGCAATATTGATTCCGCTTTCCCATCTGGATTATATTAGTTAACACTGTTCCCAAGACTGCAAAAATCAAGTTGTTCGGCTCACGTTGCAAAGTAACTGTCTGTTCTCGCAATCACCGCCGTTAGGTTTCCAATGAAGGAATAATACGATGATCTATTTGCATCCTTCTTGTCAATCTGCTTTGCAATCAGGAGCTGGCTTGTGTTCAGCTTTATCTACCCTTCCCCCTCCTTACATAACGTACGGATGTAAATTGTTCTTTCGCGCAACTTAGGATATCATGATGAGCTCTCTATTATTTTACATAGGACTGCAGGCAAACCTGCTGCATGAAATTAATTCCTGATGCACATGGAATTCGAAACCTTGCCTGCTTTCTTCCAAAAACAGGTGGTATTTCAACAAAGCCCCATTCACTCCAGCAGTACCACATATGACCACTGACCAGTGGAGGGGCAGTTTCTGCAAAAAGCAGCCATATTTTTCTAAACCTGAACGCCTGTAAATAACAAATCCAGCATGTCAACTCTGCTGCATCTGTACGTCTTTCTTTTATTCCTCCACTTTTAGCCTTGGTTAATCCATAATGGTATCAGTTACTCTCACAGGGGGCTTGGAAGCTGCGTCTTCGAGCAGTCTGGGAGGACGTCTGTCACTGGGAGGCAGAGATGCTTCAGAGCGGAGGAATTTCTATCGAGTAAATCCCATAGTTCTCCGGGCCACATCCAGGCTGAATGCAAAGAAGGGCGAGCAAGAACAATTGCATTCCGGTGCATAGCTGGGAGGCAGCCATCACACCGAAGATTCGGGAAGGGAAGGGGGGGGGGGATCTCTTATAATCACCGGGAAGCTTGCTGATTGACCAGTCAAAGCTTCCCGGTGTCTCTTTGCCCCATAGCAACCAGAGATTGTGTAATCATTTTGCAAACATGATAGTTTATTGACTGCAGCGTTTTTATTTGTTGCTATTTTTTGTCTATTTTAAAGTCCTATTTTCTTATTTTTTTCCAGTTCGTTGTTAATTTTGATAATTTTTAAACAATAAAACAGGGAAATAAAATGTTTGGATTTATAATCTGTAAAGTTTCATCCTACTGGAGGATGTACGGGAACGGTTCAGTGTGAAATTCTCTTTATTTTTTATTACTTTATTTCCATTAATTTTTTTACTTCGGGGAAGATTCAGTAGCTGCCTCTATTCATGACACAGCACTGACAGCGACACTCATCCTGCCCCATTGCATTGAAGGAGTTTTAAAGAGGACCTGTCACCTCAGCATGCTTTAATAACTACTTGCATTCCCTGTGTAATATCAATTCTGGTACATCTATTCTTAAAGTGTAACTGTTATTCTTTTTTTTATTTTTGTAATGTATAGAGGCAGTGACACTGACCATTTTTGTAATATACTTTAATTACTGAAACTGTATATTTCTATTAGAAAAATAGCTGTAAAGTGGCCCATTTTGAGCCTTAGCAACGCTCCTCTGTCTTCTGTTTACATAACTGTGGAGACGCGCTCAACACTGACCGTGTTATATAAACAAAAAACAGAAGACAGAGGAGCATTTCTAAGGCTTACAATGGGCCACTTTAGAGCTATTTTTCTTATAGAAATGTACAGTTTCAGTAATTAAAGTATATTACAAAAATGGTCAGTACCACTGCCTCTATACATTACAAAAATAAAAAAAGAATAACAGTAACACTTTAAGATCCTATGATGTGCCATTCCTGTATTATTCCTGCTATAAGTGATGAATGAATTCCTAGCAGTTTGCAGTGATGGGTTTTACCAGTTGGGGTGTGTCCTGCACACTGACATTATCCAATCAGTGCTGCCAGTGTCAGATTATGCAGGTATACACCCTCAACTGGTAACACCCATCTGATCCTTCATTGCAAACTGCTAGGAATTCATTCATCACTTCTAGCAGGAATATTATAAGAATGGCAAAACATAGAGTCTTAGGAATAGAGTTATTAAATGGGGGATGAAGTTTCTAAAACACACGTCAGGATAGCTGACTGCTCCTCTTTGGGCTACCTGCACACCATGCGGATTACACATAGTTTTTTCCGTGCAGATTCTCGTGCAGAAAAAAAACGCAGTGTAACCTAGTACCAACAAAGTGTGTCAGATTGGAGAAATCTCATGTACACTTTGCTTTTTACTTCTGTGAAAATGATCTGCCATGTGGATTTGGAAATCTGCAGCAAGTCAATTGTTTGTGCAAAGAAATCCACACCAAAACCACAAAAACAAAACAAAACAAAAAAAAATTAAATCTTCACTATTAATTGTGGTTTTGGTGCATTTCTTGTTGCAGATTTTCTGTTTATGGAGAAACCAGAGAACACTGTGAGAATAGTGTTCTTTGATTTCTCTTCAACACCATACAGCCAGGGCTACTAAGAGACAAGCTGGATCTTCTAGGAGTGGACCACCACCTCTCCAGTTGGATCCTAGAGTACATGACAAACCGACCTCAGTATATGAGAGCTTGGGACTGTGTGTCAGACACGGTCATCTGTAGTACAGGGCACCTCAAGGTACAGTTCTTGCTCCCATCCTCTTCCCACTGTACACGGCAGACTTCAGGTACAGCTCATCTAGCTGCTTCTTAGAGAAGTTCTCTGATGACTCGGCAATAGTAGGCCTCATCACACACGGGGAGGACATGGAGTACAGAGAACTGATACGGGAATTTGTGAAATAGTGCCAGCAGAACCACCTTAGGTTCAGCGCCGGGAAGACTAAGGTGATGGTTGTGGACTTCCGCAAACACAGACGTCCTTCTAAACTAGTGGACTTCCAGGGGATGGACACTGAGGTCAACAGTGGGCAGATAACATGGACACACTATACAGAAAGAGACACAGCAGGCTTAACCTTCGGAGGATGGGAGTTGTAACGACCCTGATTTGTTGTTGGGTCACAGTGTACTCCCTGAGGCCGTTGCTAGCGAGGGATTGGTGCAGTGGAAATGTAGTTTGAAGAATCAGGCCACATATGAACGTACAAAAGTCTCTCTCTACAGTAACGTAGCACATCCAGTAGTATTAAGTACAAAGTGCAGTTTCAGGCACCAGATGATGAGGTATGGAGGCTGGTTGTGTGGAAATTAAATGGCACTTGTTTATAGAGGTGTCCACTATGATATGGGATTGATGTTAGTATGACCTAGAGGTGGTTTAGGTGTTGGGTATCTGAGCTGTAGTCCCTCACTGGCAGCAGGGTCTGTAATTCTGTGATTTTGCTGATCACTCTGCTGTCTTTATCCACTGCTGCTTTTGAATCTGGCAATTTTCCTGAAGTAAGCGTCTCACAGAAGAAATGGATACAGTCCCTTGGAGTAGAAGCTCTGGCATGTGCTTCCTTCCTCCTTGCATTATATGAGTACACTGCTATAGCCCCGCAAGCAGATAGGAACTGACCATTGTCATAAAACACTATGACACAGTCAGTTGGGGTCAGGGGTAGTGATGAGCGGCAGAGGCAATATTCGAATTGGCGATATTTTGCGAATATTTGGGTGAATATTTGTCATATATTCTCGAATTCACAATTTTTTTTTTATTGAAAAAATCGGCAGTGCAATATGCGCGCGCAATACAGGCGTGGGTCACTATTGCTACATTTTTCAAGCTGCTAGAAGTTTCCTGAGGCTGGAGAAAATGGTTGGCACGGTAGAACATTACAATAGCTTTATATGCAGATACAGTGCTTCGATATATTTGTGATTGCATGAATCGGCACTAATGATGCGCATATTTTTGCGCAATACATGCAACGTCACATTTTAGCCGGTCTGACTACATATTAGTGATTGGTGCAGTAAGTATTGTTGTGAACTTGTGACATCGCAGCACTATGTCTGTAGTATGTATGTATGGACAGCAGAACCTATCACACTACCTAACACCCTGCACTGTAACCTATCAGCTACACTATATCACTATCTAACCTACACTGACTATCTTCCACTAACTATCTGTATTATATATATAAGCTAACTATCTAATGTAATGTTACATAGTAAAGCACAGAGCACAGCAATGACACTACTGTATCTCGGAACTGTAATAAACTGTAGAAAATGGCTGCTGGGGAGGTTCTTATATAGTAAGGGGTAGGCAACTTTCCTATTGGTTGCTAGGGATGTTGCTAAGCTCAGACAAAGACATTGCAGCCTTCTCATTGGCCCACAAGCAAGAAGCATGGAGGGATCATGTGTTCAGATGGAAAAAAATTATGAATATTCGAAAAATACGAATATATAGCACTATATTCTAAATATTCACAAATTCTCGAAGTGCCGATATTCGCGATTCGAATATTCGTGCCCAACACTAGTCAGGGGAGCAGAGGTTGGTCCATGAGATGTGAATCAGCCCTCAGTTTTGTCATATAAGATGAAGGACCTGATCAAGATGCTGAAGATAGAAGTGGGGGGAAAGTGAGCTTACTATTCTTGACTTCACTATAAGAGGTATTCCATGTTAGGTACAGCTGAAATAGGGGGGTCGACCCCCACTGATCACCAGAAAGGGCCCTGTGCTTGAATTGAGCACCGGTCCATCATGTTGCTTTTCCATTCACAGTACATGGCACTGCCAGAGACAAACGAAAACAGTGCTCATCTGCTATTTGCAGATGCGTCCCTCCTTTCCTCTTGGCTCAACATATTCCGAGCAGTTTGGCACAAGATGACCAGCTTTTTAGAAAAACATATGTATCCTATACGTACGTGATTGGTTGCCTGTCAAGGGATTTGACAGCACGTTGCGAACTGTTGTTGAATTTGTTTCATGACAAATTGAAGCCATTAACCAAATTTGAGCCAAGGTAATGGTGGAAACAACTGTATTAGAGATGAGCGAACCCTTCAAGATTCAATGTGTTTCAGGTTTATCGATTCTTCAAGAGAGCGGGAGCGAAAGAAAGATGCCCTGATACCTCAAACTGTTAAATCAGTGTTTTTTTATAATAACATTTTTATCTATTACCATGCTTGCATCTCCACATAATGCTTCTCTGGAAAAAAGACATGCAAGGTAGTCTCTAGTGATGAGCGGCAGGGGCAATATTCAAATTCGCGATATTTTTCGCAAATATTTGGTAGAATATTCATCATATATTCGCGAATTCGAGAAGTCACGAATATGGTCATGTTTGCGAAAACCGGCAATGTAATATGCACGTGCAATACAGGAGCGGATCACTATTGCTAAATTTTTCAAGCTGCTAGAAGTTTCCTGAGACTGGAGAAAATGGTTGGCACGGCAGAACATTACAATAACTTTATATGCAGATAGAGTGCTCCGATATATTTGCAATTGCGCAAATTGGCAAAAATTATGCAAATATTTTGGCGCAATACGTGCAACTTCACATTTTAGCAGGTCTGCACTAAGTATTGTTGTGAACTTGTGACATCACAGCACTATGTCTGTAGCATGTATGTATGGACAGCAGAACCTATCACACTACCTAACACCCTGCACTGGAACCTATCAGCTACACTATATCACTATCTAACATACACTGACTATCTCCCACTAACTATCTGTATTATATATATAAGCTAACTAACTAACTAACTAACTAACTAACTAACTAACTATCTAATGTAATGACACAGGAAAGCAGAGAGCACAGCAATGACACTGCTGTCCATGGGCGTAGCTATAGGGGGTGCAGAGGTAGCAGTCGCTACCGGGCCCAGGAGCCTGAGGGAGTCCAAAGACCCTTGTGCCGCATAAGAAGACACACAAAGCACTGAGGAAAGGGGGGCCCAAGCTGAACTCTTGCACCAGGGCCCATGAGCCGTTAGCTACGCCCCTGCTGCCGTCTCTCTCAGAACTGAAAAACCTGCAGAAAATGGCTGCTGGAAGGTTCTTATATAGTAAGGGGTAGGCATCTTTCCTATTGGTTGCTAGGGATGTTGCTAAGCTCAGGCAAAGACATTGCAGCCTTCTCATTGGCCCACAAGCAAGAAGCAGGGAGAGATCATGGGTTAAGAGGAAAAAAATCTAGAATATTCAAAAATTACGAATATATAGCACTATATTCTAAATATTTGCAAATTCTCGAAGTGTCGATATTCGATGTCGATGATACTATATCACTATCTAACCTACACTGACTATCTCCCACTAACTATCTGTATTATATATATAAGCTAACTAACTAACTATCTAACGTAATGACACAGCAAAGCACAGAGCACAGCAATGACACTGATGTCTCTCTCAGAACTGTAAAAAACTGTAGAAAATGGTTGCTGGGGAGGTTCTTATATAGTAAGGGGTCGGCAACTTTCCTATTGGTTGCTAGGGATGTTGCTAATCTCAGACAAAGACATTGAAGCCTTCTCATTGGCGCCCAAGCAAGGAGCGATCATGGGTTAAGAGTAGAGATGAGCGAACATAAAAAAAAAGTCCGGTGTTCGGCGTTCGGGTTGTGGTAAGTTGCGCATCCCGTTATGGATTCCACTATAGCGGCATATGGAATCCATAAGGGGCGGCTGCCACCAACCCGAACTGTTGAACAGCCGAAGGACCTGGGGTGACGTCACCATCATGTGATCAGTGCAGGGGGCGTGGCTCAGCACTGGATTTGATCCGTGCTGAGCCACGCCCCTGCACTGATCACATGACAGTGACGTCACCTCAGGTCCTCGACTGTTCAACAGTTCGAGTTGGTGGCAGCCGCCTCATGGATTCCATATGCCGCTATAGTGGAATCCATAACGGGATCGCGACTTCACAACCCGAGCTGACACTGGACTTTTAATGTTCGCTCATCTCTAGTTAAGAGGAAAAAAATTACAAATATTCAAAAATTACGAATATATAGCACTATATTCTAAATATTTGCAAATTCTCGAAGTGTTGATATTCGTGATTAAAATTCATGATTTGAATATTCGCGCCCATCACTAGTAGTCTCATATCAGGAATCCAACTCTCTCTGGATAACTTCCCTTTAACAGTACTAAGCAAAGAAGCTTTGCTTGGCTGCCTGAGAGGCCTTGGTTGGAGTACTATTTCTCCTTATGGAGGGAGCCGTATGAATGAGGATTGAGGAAGGGATATCGTAACACAATCAACGCTCCTCTGGGGTTCAGGGAAAAATATTAGCAACTTATCATGTCTAACATCGGCTGGCATCAGATAAGTTTGGGAAAACTAATTTGAATATCTTTCTTAGAAATCCAGAGGTATTGTCTGGCTTACCATACCATGCACATATACTCTACATACTAGGCACTCTCTATAATGAGAAAGAGTTAGAATCCAAAGTTTTGAGAAAATTCTGGACAAATTCTGAAATGATAGATCGATTTGCTCATCCTTAATTTGTATTTCTTGCTGTCAAACATCACAGTAATAAATGTTTAACTAACTTGAATTACAGAAGTAGCAGAGTTGAGTTTGTCAATGCAGCCTTTTTCATTGCCACAGCATAATTGTATTACACTGCATCTAACTGAGCTCTTATTTTATGCACTTATATAGCGCTACTGTATTCAGCAGTGCTTTCCAAACATTAGCATCACATTGTCCCCAACTGGGCTTGTTGTCCTTGATCGGATTCAAACCGAGAACACCATCACTACAAGGCACCAGTGCTAACAGCTGAAGATCACCATAATTCTACTACTCTAACAGGATGTGATGGTTGTAGGTTGCCCTCCTAGAAGGTGATATGTAAGCTACCCTGGTAACTATGCCTATGGAGGATGCACGGGTTGCAGATGCAATTGGGTCCTGATGCCTTCAAGTTTATGTCTACTTTTGAATATTTTTAATAACCATCCTATCTCAGATTTTCTGATACAGAGCTCCTATTTATATTGCATTCTAGCTTTCTGAGGTCACCACTAGAGGGAGCATAGGAGCTTCTTGCATACTGGTTATTCATTGACCTCAATAATATGACAGTATGTAGCCGGCTCCCCCTGGTGGTGGCTTCAGGCAGCAAGGATTTAAATATACAGTTCGTTTATACAGGAGATTTGGAGCTCTGGATGAGAAAAATGAAACTTCATCCATAATAAAGATATATTAAGAAATGAATCAACACAGAATGTTGGACCTAAAATAACAGTTTGATAAAAGAGTTTGTATTTTAGCCCAGAATCTTCCATCTTCCACTTCAATAAAGTCAGTCATCATTCAGCCGTAATCCCCCTAATGTACAGAAGCGATGGCTGCTGAGCTCCAGCATAGAGCAGTTACGTACGGTGCGGATATCTACACAATATTGATTATTGTAGATCATTCTGAAAGAGAATTTTCATTTTGGATGAAATACGTTGAATCATTTGAAGACAAATGTCCTGGACATGTTGTGCTCAGCATGACCCCTCACTAACCTCACCATGGAGAAGCCATCAGCACAACCCTGCCTTCAACTCTCCCGTCAGCCCAGTCTCATGAACTTGGCAGATGGTAAGAGTAATTGATTCTGAGCAGCAGCCTCCATAACCTCTCAACAATCCCGGCTCTCGCCGCATCAACCTTCCTCTCCTGAAAACATATTTCTCGGGCACATTTGTCTAAGCATGAAACAATATGCAGAAAATTCAAAGTAATTGCTGATCCAAAATGCAGACACAGACACCTATTCCGTCATAACTCGGCTGTCTGAGGGTGCAAATCACTCCGATCAGATTAGATAAGCCTTGCTTCATACTGCGGCTACAGAGTTCCACAACACAGGGGCGTGCAGCCGGAGCAGAGTCTGTGGCAGTGATCGAAGAGCAGTTTGAATTTCTGGTTGTGTCATGTTCTATCTGTTCTATCTGATCTATCTGATCTATCTATCTATCTGATCTATCTATCTATCTATCTATCTGATCTATCTATCTATCTATCTATCTGATCTATCTATCTATCTATCTATCTGTCAGTCCATCCATCCATTTCATATATATCTATTTATCTATCTGTCCATCCATCCAGTTCATATCTATCTATCTATCTATCTATCTATCTATCTATCTATCTGATCTATCTATCTGATCTATCTATCTGATCTATCTATCTGTCCATCCATTTCATATCTATCTATCTATCTATCTATCTATCTGTCAATCCATCCATCCATTTCATATATATCTATTTATCTATCTGTCCATCCATCCAGTTCATATCTATCTATCCCTATCTATCCATCTATCTATCTATCTATCTATCTATCTATCTATCTATCGGCAGGGGGCACGCTTGATCTGATTGGTTTAGAGGCTTAGACAGCCTAATTACCCAATCAGGGGGCAGTAGCGAGGCACGTCCTCCTGCTCAGAGGGAAGAAACACCATTCTGTTCTCATTTGTGGATGTGATAGGATATGTGTTGTGTCTGTGTCTGCCATAAAACAATTGCACACAAAAGCCAGTAACTAGGCACAGTATAGGGGCATTACATTAATATGATTGGCGAGGACAAGCAGTTGCTGAAGTACATCAAGCAGCAGAAACGCCTCAGAAGGGATTGTGTCTATTTCCAGGTCAGGCAGTGGCAGCAGTGTGTCACATACTCAGGCTCTTTAAAGGGGCCACCAGATTAGTCAGTAAGTACAGCTGTAACATTAACCATGTAATCTCCCTGACATTTATCCTAGAGCAGATGCTCATGCTAATGCAACCCGGGATGATGGAAGAAGAACAGCATGGAAGAGGAAGTGGAGAAGGATGAGGAGTTGCCACTGGAGGAGGAGGAGGAGCAGGAGGAGTTGTTTGTGCTGGAGCAGGAGGCTAATTATGATGATGGTTACATTGACCATGATGACCAATCACCTCAGTGTGGTGAAGAACCAGAAAGAGCTGGTTCCTTAGGCATGTAATTAGAATGGATGAGAATGGATGAGAATGGCAAGATGTATGTGCACTTGCTTATGTACTGACAGGCGTATCATTACCATCAAGCAGATGATTACTGGATAGCCAATGTGCTTTCAGACCTTTGTTATCAAGGGGAATGTTTACCTGTTGCCAAAATAAATTCTTTTATTACCAGGACACACTGTGTATACAGCCTACTGCTGCTTTCGCCGAGCAGATGCCTACCACCACGTGTCTAAACAGCTGGCCCCTCTCCATCTCCCACCAAGTCAACCACCTTCCACCGTCTCCGCTACCACAAGCTGCAAAAGCCACAGCCGCAGCAGCAGCCAGTTCCATATCATGAATATAATGGACCAGTTTTTTTCATGTGCCACGCCAGACTGACACAAATGGGCAATTGGAGATTTACTGCCTAAACAAGTAGGTTTAGTCCTACCTGGACTCTGGCCGGTCTCCGCTGCAAACCGCGTTCCCTGACCACCCCAAGGACTTCTGGGCAGGCATACTAGATCAGTGGCCTGAACTGGCAAAGCAAGCAGTCTTTTTTATTTCTTGCCTTGCCTCCAGTGTCATCTTAGACTGGCTTTTCAGCAATACAGCGGGCGTTGTCCTCTGCCAGTGTCCAAAACATCACTTTTATCAAAATGAATCAAGCATGGATCCATGATGATTTTCAAACTCCTCTGGCCAGTGAATAGATTTAGCCTTGCTGACAGTGCCCCATCATGCCACTGTTGCTGTCTGCCTGCCTGTCATCATGTTCCCCACTGTATGACTGCTGCTGTTACTACTGCTGCAGCTGCTACTCTATGCTGTTAATCCTTCTACTGCCACTTCCATTACCCCTACACAGCCACCGATACTGCTATTATTACCCATACACAGCTACCAATACTACTATTATTACCCAAACAGACACCGATACTACTATTATTACCCCTACACAGCCACAGATACTACTATTATTACCCCTACACAGCCACTGATACTACTATTATTACCCCTACACAGCCACCAATACTACTATTATTACCCAAACAGACACCGATACTACTATTATTACCCCTACAGAGCCACCAATACTACTATTATTACCCCTACAAAGCCACCAATACTACTATTATTACCCCTACACAGCCACCAATACTACTATTATTACCCCTACGCAGCCACCGATACTACTATTATTACCCCTACACAGCCACCGATACTACTATCATTTCCCCTACACAGCCACCGATACTACTATTATTACCCCTACACAGCCACCGATACTACTAGTATTACCCCTACACAGCCACTGATACTACTATTATTACCCCTACACAGCCACCAATACTACTATTATTACCCAAACAGACACCGATACTACTAGTATTACCCCTACAGAGCCACCAATGCTACTATTATTACCCCTACACAGCCACCAATACTACTATTATTACCCCTACACAGCCACCAATACTACTATTATTACCCCTACACAGCCACCGATACTACTATTATTTCCCCTACACAGCCACCGATACTACTATTATTTCCCCTACACAGCCACCGATACTACTATTATTTCCCCTACACAGCCACCAATACTACTATTATTACCCCTACGCAGCCACCGATACTACTATTATTACCCCTACACAGCCACCGATACTACTATTATAACCCCTACACAGCCACCGATACTACTATTATTACCCCTACACAGCCACCGATACTAATATCATTCCCTTTACACAGCCACCGATACTACTATTATTACCCCTACACAGCCATCGATACTACTATTTTTTCCCCTACACAGCCACCGATACTACTATTATTACCCCTACACAGCCACCGATACTACTATCATTTCCCCTACACAGCCACCGATACTACTATTATTTCCCCTACACAGCTGCACACATTTACTTGCTGTCTTCCATGCTGTGATGCTACTGCTGGTGCCACTATTACGCTGCACAGGTTAACCTCTCCACATCCACATTGCAGTATTGCAGCTCTAAAATAAAAGAGAGATTTTCTTCTGGGCTTGTTCAATTTCAGAATAAGCCACTGTTTCTTATGACATGACATTTGTGTGTATAAACAGGGGCAGGGATCGACATAACACTGTGTGTGTTCAAACATCACCTGCCACTGATAATGGACAATTCTTGGAAGCTTCGGAATATGAAAAAGCAGAAGACATGTGCCGTGTAGTGTCTTGTTTTTCTATCTATCTATCTATCTATCTATCTATCTATCTATCTATCTATCTATCTATGTGTCTACATCTACCTATTAGTGATGAGCGGCAGGGGCAATATTTAAATTTGCAATGGTTCACGAATATGCCATTATTTTCTTGATTGTGAAAATTGCCAATGTAATATATGTGAAATGCGCACGCAATACAGGTGTGGGTCACTTTTGCTACATTTTTCAAGCTGCTAGAAGTTTCCTGAGACTGGAGAAAATGTCTGACATGGCAGAACATTACAATAGCTTTATATGCAGATAGAGCGCTCCAATATATTTGCAATTGCGCAAATCAGCAATTAATTATGCACATATTTTGGTGCAACTTAACATTTTAGCAGGTCTAACTACATATTACTGATTGGTGCACTAAGTATTGTTATGAACTTGTTACTAGTGTTGGGCAAGTATGCTCGGCTAAACACCAATTCAGGATCTCTGTGTTTGGCACATCATGGAGTTCAGTGTATTTAAACGTAATTTAGCATCTATTTCTGAATAGTTTCTGCTGGGTTTTGAACTCCCAACCTTCTATATTAAAGGCAAGGACCTTATCCACTTAGCTAGAAAGCTGAATTCTAAACTGTGCCAGAAAAACCTCATAGTAGTTTCAGATGTAGTGAGTATTCCTATTCAGCAGAAGACTTATTTTATATTTCTTTGCAGGAAAAGCTCTATAGTGCAGTGGTTAATGTCCCTGCCTCTAATGTACAAGGTTGGGAGTTCAAATCCCCGCAGAAACATTTTTATATATAAAATGAAAAGAGTCCATGGCACCTCCAGGTAAATTTGTGTGTTTATTTACACCAATGCATAATTTCAGTCTTCTCTATGGAACCTTTCTCAAGCAGAAAAAGGTTCCATAGAGAGGACCAAAACGTTGCATTGGTGTAAATAAACACACAAATTTACCTGGAGGTGCCGTGGACTCTTTTCATTTTATATTTAGTATTGGGACTGAGGATCGACCTGACATCCGCTGGCACTCCGTCTCTTTTTAAGTGTGGTGCTGCTCATTCCCTTTTTTTCTATATATATACTGTGTATATGTATATATATATATATATATATATATATATATATATATTAATTTATTTTGTGCCATACATTTTTTACAATTACTAAAAAAAATATAAAATATTATCTCTTTTTCAGAAATGTTACTGCCAGGTTTTGAACTCCTAATGTTGTATATTAGAGGCAAGGATGTTAATCACTGCACTATAGAGCTACATGTTAACCTGCACAACAATATAAAATAAGTCTTCTGATGAATAGGAATACTCACTATATCAAAAAACTACTATGAGGTTTTTCTGACACAGCTTAGCATTCAGCGTTATAGCTGAGTGGATAAGGTCATTGCCTCTAATGTACAAGGTTAGGAGTTCAAATCCTGGTGGAAATTTTTCAGAAATTAGATTTAAATACACTGGGGTGTCCCCAAACACTGACTCCATATCAGGATATGGCTATAAATGGAGCAGGGACTCCTAAGCCGAACTAGAGTCCTGACACCCTCCCTTTTCAGTTCAGGGGTGCCTCGTTTAATGCTCTGGTTCTTCAATTGTGCTCGGCTCGGGTAGACGAGTACAAAAGCGATCGACCAACACTACTTGTGACATCACAGCACTATGTCTGTAGCATGTATGTATGGACAGCAGAACCTATCACACTACCTAACACCCTGCACTGGAACCTATCAGCTACACTATATCACTATCTAACCTACACTGACTATCTCCCGCTAACTATCTGTATTATATATATAAGATAACTATCTAACTATCTAATGTAGTGACACAGGAAAGCACAGAGCACAGCAATGACACTGCTGTCTCTCTCAGAACTGTAATAAACCGCAGAAAATGGCTGCTGGGGAGGTTCTTATATAGTAAGGGGTAGGCGATTTTCCTATTGGTTGCTAGAGATGTTGCTAAGCTCAGACAAAGATATTGCAGCCTTCTCATTGGCCCACAAGCAAGAAGCAGGGAGGGATCATGCGTTCAGATGAAAAAAGAATCTAGAATATTCACGAAAACTAATATATAGCACTATATTCAAAATCTTTGTAAATTCTCGAAGTGTCGATATTCGCGGTTAAAAGTTGCGATTCGAATATTCGTGCCCAACACTACTACCTATATACAGTATCTATCTTTCATCTCTGTACAGTACATGTACATTCAGTAGTACGGTCGGTCTGGATTCTCTTGTAGGTAAGAATAGTGCTGTATGTTCTTCATGTGTAATCTGAAGGAATTTCCAGTACAGGCTGTGAATATATACTTTTCATTACTTCTGTCTTACATTACATATCAGTGACGCTAACCACCAGCATCCGTCTATGCAGACAGACAGAGAGATTCTGATTTATAAACCCTGCTCGCTGCACTTGATCCTATCTGCAGATAATAAATAGTCAGATCCGCTGGGTGTTATTACCATCATGATTCTCATTGTGCCTCCTGAATTTACTTACAGATAATGGATTACCTTTTATTTGCTTACAATCAGATACATTTCTCAGCGTCTCATCCTTCCTCTATAAGACCTGCTTTTTGACATCTCGCCCAGCTTACCCTGCCCTGTACCGATGAAGAGCAAGAGGTGACTCAGATGGAGGTCTCAGGGTTGGCTGATATCCCTAGTCAGATTTCAAGGTTTGGATGCTGACTTGCAGGGTAGATACCTATAGGTGGAACTAAAGGGACAGTTTTATATCTTCTAGAGATTAGCTCATTTGCATATTTTTCCCAAAAAGCATTGCCAGACTCCCTACACCCAGAGGATCTCCACAAGGAGAACCAGTAGCACATGAGAGAACATTAAAATGGCATATAGGATGTAGAGGAAATCTCTTCTCATGATAGACCTTGATACCCCAATATAAATAGGCTACTTTGCCCCAACCAATTTAGCATTTTGGGGACATTTACTGGGAGGAAATTCAAAGTGCTCAGATGTTGCAAGGATATGCTTTAACTCTCAGTGCAGGTTATTCTACGTAAAGGTGGTATTCAATTATTTAGTCTCTTTTCTTGGATATCATTACTGTAATTTAATTTAATAATTTTATATAAATATAAATTTCTTTATTTTTTAAATAAACATTATATATATATATATATATATATATATATATATATAATTATATATATATATATTATACATATAGTTATATATATATTAAAAACGGCCACTTCTATCACACTTCTGCTAATCTGCGGCCTTTCTCCTTCTCAAATGCTCTTTTTCTCCTAAAAAGCTTTTTCATGGTTCCTTGCTCCTTGAAATTAAAGACAAAAACTTAAAGATCAGGATCTAAGTTGATCCTGGTCGTGAAGGGAAATTAAAATCCCTGCACAGATGGCTGCCGTGAACACCGCCGCTCTGATGCCGGTGGCTGGGAGGGAGCGATACGGCAAGAGCCGCAAATCAACTGTCATTCTGTAATGAGCAATGAACACAGGAGTTAAAGTCGGGGAGAACAGAATCTGGAGCTTGATGTGAATCATATGTATGAAAATGCTCTTTGACGATGGGAAATCAGCGCCATGGCACACTCTACTTCCCTGGGACTGCTGATCTTATCTGGTGTCATCAAACAGGAGTAGATGATGAAGAAGCCATGGTAACTGAGCTCCAAATCCTCAGAGGTCCATAGCTTCCCACATGCTGTGCCACCATAAACAGGCAGGATAGAGATATAGCCATTTTTACAATGATGTCATCAGACTCTAATGTAAGAGTCTGATGTATGTCAGATAAATAGTAAAAAGGAGATGAAGGCTGGAGGACCTACAAATGTCTACTAAACGAGGCCACCATTTCTGAGGCTTCACCTATCGGGAGTATTTGGGTACCATGACCTTCGTTGTGACGGCCACATCTGTGGAGAAGAAATAGAGTGGTTTCAGGGAAGTCTATGGGGGAGAGGAGTTGGGTATGGAAACAGAAGTGCAAGTAAGGTGGCTCGAGTGATTTATAGAAGCTGAAAGGGATTTCCTTAACTTATTCAGGTCAAGTTTGCTGGCTACACCATAAGGGTAGGGCTGTACAGTGACGTGACAGGCGTCACAGCCAGTATCACAGGGGCATCGTAGTGTAGCGGTGATCCAATAGAAATGAATGGGGTCATGAGTCGCACGTGTGTCCAGCAGAGTTGGACCTTGCGATTGGTGTCTCAGTCACAGCACACTTGCAACCCCATTCACTTCTGTGGGTTGGGTCCACCTCTACACTGCGATCCTGGCCACGACCAGTGATGTCATGTAGTCGTTCCCTAAAAGTTAGATCTTACCTCTAGGAAATCTAGTTACCAGAAGAACAAAGCTTGTTGAACGTTTTCAATAACCCCAATAGAGTTTGATGCACAAATTCCTGCATATAGGAGACCACCTCTCCTATGTGAAGCTCTAATAGATAATAGGTTAGGGGACATTCATTCTCATGATAGGTGGGAGTCCCTGAGATGTGTCTTATCCTAATGTACAAGGTGGGAAAAGCCATTTTACGTCTTGCAACCAGTGAAAGTGTTGCTAGGCATAACTCCATACCCTTCAATAATATCAATTTAGGTATTGTATGGATGGAAATGCCAATGGTCCTGGAATTTGGTCCCTTAATAATCAGACATCTGTGTCATATTCTGTGCATACCGTGTGCCATAAATAAGCATACTAGGACAAAGAACAATGCTGGAGAAAGGCAGAGGCAGAGAGACTGACACAGAGAGACTGCTGCTTCTTTGTAAGTGATTTACTGTCTAACTTAACAGCTGGATTCATATCTTCACTGCCCATTATTATGGTATCTGAAATGATGGTTACATTTTACCTTTTGAGCATTGGATATGAGATATCCCAGAAACTTTTAATATACTTGCACATCTGGTCTATCGCTGGAGTGGTATGGCACATTGATAGGGTTGGCACACTGATTATATTGGGTAGAGTTGCATGTTGTGAAAGGGTAGACACTTTTTCGCTGCAATATAGTGGGAAAAAACACTTAAATTTTCAGAACTTAACTTTTGTTGTTCACTTTTTAGCAGTCAACTTATGAGACTCCACCCAGAGTAAGGCTGGTCCCAAAGTGCCACTGCAGGTCTGTAGGAGGTTTAGGAGGTTAACCCTGCCACCGTCTGTCATACCCAGTATTTCTCGTTGGGTCACATCAGTGACTTTGTACAGTGTGTGTTCTTTCTTCTGCAGCTGGTGGTAGCTGAAGGATGGAACTGACCAGGTACTTTCATTTCAGTGAGCAGGACAGAGAAATTATAAAAGGAGCAAACAGCAGGTGGCGCTATACAGGTACATTTTATTCAATAACTCAGTGGCTAGGCTAAATTTTTAATTACATGCAATTACAAAAGTAATCAGATCCAGGTGCTGGTTTGTAAACTGTAGACTATTTTTTTATGGGAAAACCCATATAAGTAGACTTACACAATGTGTAGACCTGCACAAATAACGAGTAAAGCCACGATTTGAACAATGGTGGCCTTTCAGTCGATTACTACACAATAACCCTTTATAAAGAGAGTGAATCTGGGCTAACGTGCTAGAGTGGGGCCATAATACAGGAGCTTGGCAGACAAGAGAAAGTGCATTAGAGCACAACATTCCCTATTGTAACCATTCATCAAGGCAGCTTTTAGGTTCAATAAAAAAAAATGCTTTATGGCTTAACGTGCTTGAGCTATTATCTCTTAAAATAACTATGATACAGTGGTGGACCTTCAGATCTTAAAGGTCCTGGTGGAGTATCTTCAGGTCTTGTTGCTAAAGAATGATCATTACATTTTAAATGGTGACAAAATATCTGCGCATGCACATTTTTTCCCACTGAACTAAAAAATGAGACCTTTTAACCATCAGCAAGAGGTCAGATAAATAAACCTATAACAATAGGCGCAACAGATCACAGAACATTTCCTATGACTAAGAAGGTATGCAACGAGCCCCTGAGAAGCCAGTGCAGAGGATGGGGGTGGTAGTGGCCATCATGAAGCATTGTCTTATGCTGTACTCCCTTAGGCGGTTAGGATCGGTGCAGTGGAAATGTAATTTGAAGAATCACATCAGAAGTAAATATATAACAGTCTCTCTTTAGTTACTGCAGAATGAAACTTGCAGTACATCCAGCAGATTCTGGCACCATATGAGGAGTTATGGTAGCAGGTTGAATGGCTATAGATTGGCACTACTAGGCACTCAAGGATATAGGTGTCCACTGTAAGATTCAGGCTTGATATTTGTCTGGCCTACTGGTGGTTTGGGCGATGGGTGTCTGAGACGTAGTCCCTCACTGTCTGTAAAATTGTAATTTCACTGATCACGCTGCTGATCACTGATGCTTTCTGGAAGCAGTATTCTTTATTTGGCTGATCTCTCTCAAGTGTTGGTCTTAAAGGAAAACAATATCCGGTTGCAAGGAGTAGGAGCTCCGACATGTACTTCCTCTTCTTTCTTTGAACTGGAACTCCCCCTCCTGGCAGGGAGCAGGTCAAGCATTCTCCTACCCTAAGAGGGGAGGAATAGGATGGTTAGCCCTGTTCCTGCTAACCATTGGCAACCATTCCTCCTCTGCTGGAACGAACGGCGAAACAAGAAAATGTATAACACTACACAATACCTAACAATAAGATATCTATTTACAATTGCAGATAACCTCAGGTCTGGGGCACTGCAGGTGTACATAAAGCATGACATACAAACTCCTCACCCATGGACATGTTGTGTGTAACCAAACACAAGCCCAATGGGAGCCACAGTCCCCAAAATTCACTCACCAGAAGAAACAACACCAATAAACCTTCATAAAGGGCTTTTATCCCAACTGACTCAAAACACAAAGCAGTGGTCCATCTTCCACAATCAATTGCCTCCAGGAAATGCATCTCAAAGAATGAATAGTATCTATATCTATGAAATGTATTAAAGTGGTTTTCCAACTTAAAAAACTAATTGTTGCCAGTGGGTTCAGGGTGGTTGGAAATCCTAAAAGTACTCACCTTCCCGATCCTCTGCCACTGACATTATGGTGATAAGGTCCCCTTTGCTCTCTACTTCCTGCTCTCATCTCAGAACACAGAAAATGCCTACTCAACCAGTCACTGGCTTAGGTAAATCATCAGTGAGACCAGTGATTGGTTCAGGAATCTCCTTTATCTCCAGGAATCTCCTCTATCTCCAGGAATCTCCTCTATCTCCAGGAATCTCCTCTATCTCAAGCTGAGAGCAGGAAATAGCGAGCATTGGGGACCAACGAAGCATTGTAATATCAGTGGTGGTCTATTGGTGAGGTTAGTATAGCTTTATTTTATGTTTTTAGGTCACTGGAAAACCCTTTTAATTAATCCCAAAGATCAATTTGAGACTAAAATGGGCAAGAAGGTGGCACATTCATACTAGATGTCCAGTAATTATTTTTTCCAACTTGAACCCATCATGAAGCTTGTTAATGGCTGGTGATGGAGATGTTGGAGAGCACTGGTGATGGAGATGTTGGAGAGCACTGGTGATGGAGATGTTGGAGAGCACTGGTGATGGAGATGTTGGAGAGCTTGTTTTAGATGCCTCATTCATGGACTGGACTCTTACATTCAGACTATGTTCTATAACACATGGCTCTGTGCAGACAGGAGAAAACTTCCTTAGGTAGGCCTAGTTTACACTTGAGTGATTTGGTCAATGAATTCCATCAGTGATTGTGAGCTAAAACCAGGCACGGGTCAAAATCATAGAACAGATGCAAACCTTTCTATTATACCTCATCTCTGTGTAGCCTCCATTTCTGGTTTTGGCTCACAATCACTGCTGGAAATCGCTGACCAAATTACTGAAGGATGTGGACCTTCTCTCCTACATCTGCTGCGTTATGCCGGACAAGCTCTAAAATCAATGTCAGGAAGTCATACCTGGACTAGTTATATAAGAAAGATGAACCAGAGGGGCAAATTGAAGCTCCTCTATTTAAAAAAAAAAAGACTCCTATCACAGAATATCTATAGCACTGGTCTCCTAATATAGAGCCCTTTTGGGACAATGTGTGAAAACAAGTTTTACACACTATGTAGTGGTACCCCATCCTCATTTCTGTAAAGGTGGAAGAATTTCATGATACCCAGTTAGCCTTTAAAGGTGCAAGAACGGATGGAGCCCAGCGGAGCACTGCAGGTCCAGAGGAGAAACAATGGGGAGCCAGCATTGGGAGGCAGATACAGTAAGTAAGGGTACTTTCACACTTGCGTTGGTGCGGATCCGTCTGTTTATTTGCACAGATGGATCCGCACCTATAATGCAAACGTTGGTATCCGTTCAGAACGGATCCGTTTGCATTAGTTAAAAGAAAAATGACAAAGTCCAAAACGGATCCGTTTTGAATTACATTGAAAGTCAATGGGGAACGGATTCGTTTTCAAATGCACCATATTGTGTCATTGAAAACGGATCCGTCCCCATTGACTTACATTGTAATTAAAAACGGATCCGTTAGGCTCCGCCTCTTCAGATGGACATCAAAATGCTGCATGCTGCGTTTCGGTGTCCGCCTCCAAAACAGAATAGAAGCGGAACGGAGCCGAACTGATGCATTCTGAACGGATCCTTATCCATTCAGAATGCATTGGGGCAAAACTGATCCGTTTTGGACCATTTGTGAGAGCCCTGAAACGGATCTCACAAACGGAATCCAAAACGCCAGTGTGAAAGTACCCTAAGCTATCTTTTAAAGACAGGGCCAACTTTCTTGCTCATCCCCTGTAAGCATAAAAATATGCAATAAATAGTCTAACATATATTTTACTTTATTCTAATACTGTTAACAAGAATGTTTTTATTTTTTTTATATTGTTTTTAATATTCATAGGTTTTGATTGGATTCATGGTTGGCCAAACAAAATGTATTTTCCAGTAGGCTTTTCTTGATCTGACATTTTGTTTGAAATCCATTTAATCCTGGCCTTTAAGTACCATTTAGAAGGCATTGTTTCATTTACAAACAGCAACATGTTGTCGGAAATTAAGGGAGGATGTATATTTGCTCTCCTACATCTTTAAATTGCCGCTGTCAGCGTGGATGTGTGTAATAAAGATCGCTAGCTAGTTAAGTCACCTGCACTCCCTCAGATAATAGGGAGCCATTAGTGTGCCTGCCCATCATGACTGGTTTTAGTCAGCAGTAATTGACCAGGTTCCCAGTAAACAAGCGTTTTTCCTTGTGAAATGTTCAGTATGACGGTAAAGTCAATGAGAAGGGAACCCACAGGTGTTGTCTCGGAGCTTGTTAGGAGATTCGCTTTTTCTGTTAGAATTGAATATATGCCTAATGTCTAGTGCCAGATTACCGTGACACCGCTGTGGACCACACGTGTTAGCATAGATTTATTGGGTCAGTTTAAGTATTTTCTGTAAGCAGAAATTTAACCGCCTCCTTACTACATTTTCTTAGTTTTTCTTGGTGCTTATAGTCTCAAAGTAAAGCAAATGAGTGAATGAAAAGGTAGGTTTTGGGACAAGGTAAAATACTACATGATACCTATGTAGGGCTCTATGAAACTGATGTCGGACAAGCATGTGGCCATTCATCTGTAGATTAAAGGGTTATTCCAGTTCACAATATTAGGCCTCTTTCACACTTGCGTTCTGAGGATCAAGCGGGCACTTCCGTCCCGCCGGATCCGTCAGAACGCAAGTCGCCTGAAAGCATTAGAAGACTGATTAGGATCCTGATCAGTTTTCGAAATGCTTTCAGGTTACTATGGCAGCCAGGACGCTATTAAAGTCCTGGTTGCCATAGTAGGAGCGGGGAAGCGGGGGTGCGGTATACTTACAGTCCGTGCGGCTCCCGGGGCACTCCTGAATGACGTCAGAGCGCCCCATGCCCATGGATCACGTGATCCATGCGTGTGGGGCGCCCTGACGTCACTCTGGAGCGCCCCGAGAGCCGCACGGATGGTAAGTATACTGCTCCCCCGCTCCCCACTACATTTTACCATGGCAACCAGGACTTTAGCGTCCTGGCTGCCATGGTAACCATGGAGAAAAAGCTAAACGTCGGATCCGGCGATGCGCCAAAATGACGTATTGCTTAAGGCCGGATCCAGATTAATGCACTTCAATGGGCATTAATTCCGGATCCGGCGTTACGGCATGTCTTCCGGATTTTTGGATGGAGACAAATCCACAGCATGCTGCGCTTTTGTCAACGTCCAAAAAACGTTCACATACTGAACGGAAGACATCCTGATGCATCCTGAACGGATTGCTCTCCATTCAGGATGCATTAAGATTATCCTGATCAGTATCTTTCCGTCCTAGAGCCCCAAGGACGGAACTCTAGGACGGAAAGCAAAAACGCTGATGTGAAAGGGGCCTTATTGTCACAACCTTATGATATGCCATCAATGTCAAATCTATTGTGGGCCAGTTCTCGGCAACCAAACCAACTAGAAGTTCTAGTTAAATGCTGTGGTCTCTAAATTGATTATACTGTTAATCATCTACTGTCTCCTCCTCCACTCCTAAAATACTCAAAACTCTATGTCCATGGTGACCAAATTTTTTCCCATGAGATTTTTTAACGGGGAGTTTTCGCAGCCATTTTCTCGTATTTCATTATCTTTTTGGTCAGAGTCATCCATTCTTCTAGAGATGGAGTCTCCTTCGCCCCCCAGTGGCTAACGATTACAACCATGGCCAACATAAGTAATCTCATCAATAATATATCCTCCTGCTTGGAGTCCTTAACTGATGGCAATAGACCAAGGATTACGGATATTATCTCAAAATTGGGTTTATACGTTGATCTTTTCCCCACTTCTTCATCTACTTAGTATTAGCTGTGAAGGGTACTGAAGCCTTGTCCCATTTGCCCAAGTGTCATGACCCCCGGGGGAGCGTTAAGCATCGGACCCCCAAAGATCTGATACTGATGGCCTATCCTGAGGAAACCTCTCTAACAAGCATGATTAAATTCAATTTACTGTACTCATCGGGAAAGAAGGATCAAAAAACATACCAACATTTCCTGCCAAGGAAATTTTGATTTAGCCCCATACGTAAAAGAAAAGTAAATGGTAAAGCCATATTGTTTAAGGTTAAAATGACCCGCTAGGTCAAGAAAAAAAAAATCACATTAGCTTCTTCCATGTAAGAATTATGGAGGCCATAATGCTAAAAACATTTTTGTACCCTTCTCCAAATCAGTGCTTTTATTCAATCCCATCTTTTTAGGCCTCATGCACACGACCGTATGTGTTTTGCAGTCCGCAAATTGCGGATCCGCAAAAAAAACGGATGACATTCCGTATGGCATCCGTTTTTTTTTTTTGCGGATCCGTTATTTTTGCGGATCCATTGTAATAATGCCTATCCTTGTCCGCAGGACATGCTCTATTTTTTTGCGGAACGGAAAAACGGACTCACGGAAACTAAATGCACACGGAGTACCATCCGTTTTTTTTGAGGACCCATTGAAATGAATGGTTCCGCATATGGTCCGCAAAAAAAACGGAACGGACACGGAAAGAAAATACGTTCATGTGCATGAGGCCTTAGTTGTAGATCTGCTAATTCTCAGGCTAATCTACTGCCACCCAAGATGGCCAATCCTCTTCTCAGACTATCTGGTGCACACAATGCACTTGGAAACCCAAAGCACTTTCTACTTGTGCTTTGATGCATTCAGCCTTCTCTCAACCCTGAGCTGTCTTCCTGTCCCATCTGCTGAAAAACACACCCACAGCATGATGCTGCCGCCATTATGCTTCACTGTACTTGAAAGTATTGGTCAGGAGATGAACAATTCCTGGTTTCTTCCAGAAATTAGGCCAAAAGGTTCAATCTTGATTTCTCCAGAACAGAGAATCTTGTTTCTCACAGTGTGAGGGTCAGTTAAGTGTTTTTATTTTTGTTATTGTAAACTCCAGGCAGGAATTCATTCATGTGTATATTACTGTGGAAAGGCTTCCTTTTGGCAACTCTGCCATAAATCCCAGATTAGTGGAGTGCTGCAGTGATTGTTGATCTTCTGGACGTTTCTCCAGTCTGCACACAGAATGATTGCATCTCTGCAACAGTGACCATTTGATGTTTGGTCATCTCTCTTTACCAAGGACTTCTACCCTGATCATTTAGTTTAGTAGGGTATCCAGCTCTAAGAACACTCCTGGTTGTTCCAAAGTTCTTCTATGTAAGAATTATGGAGGCCAATATGCTCAACATATTTTTGTACCATTCTCCAAATCAGTGCTTCCACTCAATCCCATCACAACTCTACAGCCAGTTCTTTCCTCTTGATGTCAGCCATGAGACTGTATATGGACAGGGCTGTTTTTTTCCAAATCATGTCCAATAAATTGAATTTACTACAAGACCCCAATCACGTAGAGTAGATACATCTCAAAGGTGATAAAAAGAAATGGGAGACCTCAGACATAAAATTCAAGTGTCACAGCAAAGAGTCTGAACACTTATATCCATGCCAAATTTTATTTTTTCCCATTTAATACATTTGTAAAATTAGGAGGTATTGAGTGCAGATTTTTTATTTTATTCTAGCGCAAGGTTGCAACATAACAGAAAGTGAAAAAAGATATATGGTCTAAAGACTTTCTGAATGTACTATAATACTGTTCTTATGTACAAAAATATAACTTTTATAATAGTGCCTCCTATTTATAAGAATATACCTACTATAATACTGCTCCTATGTACAAGAATATAACTACTATAATACTGCCTCATATGTGCAAGAATATAACTACTATAATACTGCTCCTATATACAGGAATATAACTACTATAATACTGCTCCTTTGTACAAGAATATAACTACTATAATACTACCTCCAATGTACAAGAATATAACTACTATAATACTGCTCCTATGTACAATAATATAACTACTATAATACTGCTCCTATGTACAAGAATATAACTACTATAATACTGCTCCTATGTACAAGAATATAACTACTATAATACTACCTCCAATGTACAAGAATATAACTACTACAATATTGCCTCCTATGTACAAAAATATAACTACTAAAATACTGCCTCCTATCTACAAGAATATAAATACCATGACACTGCTCCTATGTGCAAGAATATAACTACTATAATACTGCCTCCTATGTACAAGAATATAACTAGTATAATACTGCCTCTTATGTACAAAAATATAACTACTATAATACTGCTCCTATGTAAAAGAATATAATTACTATAGTACTACCTCCTATGTACAAGAATTTAACTACTATAATACTGACTCCTATGTACAAGAATATAACTACTATAATACTGCCTCCTATGTACAAGACTATAACTACTATAATACTGCCTCCTATGTATAAGAATATAACTACTATAATACTGCTCCTATGTACAAGAATATAACTACTATAATACTGCTCCTATGTACAAGAATATAACTACTATAACACTGCTCCTATGTACAAGAATATAACTATTATAATACTGCTCCTATGTTCAAGAATATAACTACTATAACACTGCTCCTATGAACAAGAATATAACTACAATAATACTGCTCTTATGTACAAGAATATAACTACTATAATACTGCTCCTACGTACAAGAATATAACTACTATAATACTGCCTCCTATGTACAAGAATATAACTACTATAATACTGCCTCCTATGTACAAGAATATAACTACTATAATACTGCTCCTATGTACAAGAATATAACTACTATAATACTCCTCTTATGTACATATTTTAGTAATGTATATAGATTTCTATAGTTTAGCCCTTCCACCATCTTTATGGTTTTGAGGCTCCTCAGATATCGTCCACGACTTAGTTGCTGTTCCTAGAGACGTTTTCCAAGCCTCTTCATTGAAAAAATTCTGGCCTTTTTCTTCCTTTATGTAAAAGAACATATTGCATGACAGTTTTCTCTTCCATTTCAGTGACAAACTTCATCTGAGAGAAAGTCATCTGCTGCGCGAGTCTGCCAGACAGATTAGTCTTATTTTTATTTTGTACTAAATGTATTGAGGGAGTTCTGTAGAATTTCTCCGGCTCGGGGATGATTACATAATGAACATGCTATGATTAAAGAAAGGTCTCCATTATAAAATGTGATGGACCCAATGCAAGAAAAATGAGAGGGCGAGGGGGAAGATCTGAAGGGATGCATTGTGGAATCCTCAAGATCACCCAGTCAGACTATCACTCATTATATCCTAACTCTGCTGAACCCTCGGGCTCGATGGTAGGGTCTTTGGGACTGCGAGGACCACATGTCCACTAATAGTAGACAACTATAAAGCATGCAGCTCATTAGCATCTAAATATGTACGATATGGCGCTCCGTGGTGGTGGTGTCACAAAGGATAACCTAACCAGTCTTGTAATGGGTCATCCGTATGGACATTAGATTTGAGTTCCTCCCTAGTCAGATGAAGTTTGGAAACCACTGCCCTAGCCTAATTATGTAATCTCTAGGAGTTCAATATTGATGGTCTATTTTCAAGAAAGGTCACCAATATCTGATCGGTGGAGGTCTACCTGGCACCCCAGCCAATCAGCTGTTTGAAGAGTCTGTGGCCTTCTCACAGCATACCAAGCACAGCGCCGTACATAGCATTGTGGCTGTGCTTGGTATTACAGCCCAAGCAGAATGTTGGATGTCTGACTCTTGGCAGACCACCGATTAGCAGATTTAAAAGATAGAGTGCTGTGGCCCCCTTATTGTCTTCCAGTCACGGCTTTGTATTTGTGGTAGTAGATCTGACTGGTATTAAAACTCCGTCCCATTGACTTGAACGGGAGTTGCTCTGAGTTGTGATACCAGACAGCCACTACCAAAAGTAGAGAACCGCCCCTGCCAAGGATTGGACCCTCCCCTCCCCCACCACACATGATCCCTCACTGCTTCTTGCTTGTGGGCCAATGAGAAGGCAGCAATGTGAAGTTCACAACAATACTTCGTGCACCAATCAGTCTCAGGATAAACGCAGGAAACGTCTAGCAGCTTGAAAAATGTAGCCAAAGTAACCCACGCCTGTATTTCGCGTTACGAATTCGCATTATGCCATTTTTACATTGCAGATTTTTCACAATCAAGAGAATAATCTCGGATACGAATATTCGCGAATATATCACAAATTTGAATATTGCCCCTGCCGCTCATCACTAATAGATACAATCACATACTGTATGCACATAATCAACACATAATAGATACATATACACACATTACTACACACATAACACATACCTAAGACATATGCACAGATCCATACACATAATACATACACATAATACATACATACACATAATACATACACATAATACATACAACCATATACAGAAAATAGATACCAACACACACTAGATACATACATATAGATTGCACCATACAAATGTAATAGATAGATAAACACATAAGAGATGTACATACACATAATACATACACATAATACATACATACACATAATACATACATATATACATACACACACATAACACACACACACACACAGCTATCTTTTTCCAGCAATTACTTCCAGCAGTTCCCAGCACAATCTTGCAGTGAGGCGCAGGGCTAGCCATGCACTGAGTCCTCTGCTGCCTGATTACTGACCACCCGTGGGGCAGCACATCACACCATGCAGCCACACAAGCCCCCCAGGGCACAGAGGAGATGAATCCCCTGACAGGAGGCAGTAATTACAGGGGGTGCAGGGTTGCTCCAGTGTCACACATAGGACTGCAGTGTGTCCAGGAGACAGCACGGGGGAGGCGCAGGAGAGAGGCGCTCCATCCGCTCACTGCGACGAATTAGCGGAGAGGTGACTATCTCAGCAATCTGACGAGATGGTCTGTAATTGAAAAGCTCTGGCCGTCAATAGAGCTGGACACCGGCTCCAAAGTGAGATTTACACAGGGCCGTAACTCACAGCCCCCCACCATAACTCACAGTCCCCCACCATAACTCACAGCCCCCACCATAACTCACAGCCCCCCATCCCACAGCCCCCCACCATAACTCACAGCCCCCACCCCACAGCCCCCACCATAACTCACAGCCCCCACCATAACTCACAGCCCCCCACCCCACAGCCCCCCACCATAACTCTCAGCCCCCCACCATAACTCACAGCCCCCCACCCCACAGCCCCCCACCATAACTCACAGCCCCCACCATAACTCACAGCCCCCACCCCACAGCCCCCCACCATAACTCACAGCCCCCCACCATAACTCACAGCCCCCCACCATAACTCACAGCCCTCACCATAACTCACAGCCCCCCACCATAACTCACAGCCCCCCACCATAACTCACAGACCCCCACCATAACTCAAAGCCCCCCACCATAACTCACAGACCCCCACCATAACTCAAAGCCCCCACCATAACTCAAAGCCCCCACCATAACTCACAGTCCCCCCACCATAACTCACAGCCCCCACCATAACTCACAGCCCCCCACCATAACTCACAGCCCCCACCATAACTCACAGCCCCCACCATAACTCACAGCCCTCACCATAACTCACAGCCCCCACCATAACTCACAGTCCCCACCATAACTCACAGCCCCCACCATAACTCACAGCCCCCCACCCCACAGCCCACCCCTCCTGCCGCCCATCTTATAATTATATGGACATCAGGTTAATGGCTGCATGTGCTAAATCAGTCCAATGCACAAAACAGCTAGAAAGTACAGACACCAAAATCCTGCTGCCTCTGTACACCACACTGTCTCTGTACACCACACTGTCTCTGTACACCACACTGTCTCTGTACACCACACTGCCTCTGTACACCACACTGTCTCTGTACACCACACTGCCTCTGTACACCACACTGTCTCTGTACACCAAACTGTCTCTGTACACCACACTGTCTCTGTACACCAAACTGTCTCTGTACACCACACTGTATCTGTAAACCAAACAATCTCTGTACACCACACTGTCTCTGTATTCCACACTGTCTATGTACACCAAACTGTCTCTGTACACCACACTGTCTCTGTACACCACACTGCCTCTGTACACCACACTGTCTCTATACACCAAACTGTCTCTGCACACCAAACTGTCTCTGCACACCTCACTGACTCTGTACACCACACTGTCTCTGTACACCACACTGTCTCTGTACACCACACTGTCTCTGTACACCACACTGTCTCTGTACACCACACTCCCTCTGTACACCACACTGTCTCTGTACACCAAACTGTCTCTGTACACCACACTGTCTCTATACACCAAACTGTCTCTGAACACCACACTGACTCTGTACACCACAATGTCTCTGTACACCACACTGACTCTGTACACCAAACTGTCTCTGTACACCACACTGTCTCTGTACACCACACTGTCTCTATACACCAAACTGTCTCTGTACACCACACTGTCTCTGTACACCACACTTCCTCTGTACACCACACTGACTCTGTACACCAAACTGTCTCTGTACACCACACTGCCTCTGTACACCACACTGCCTCTGTACACCACACTGTCTCTGTACACCACACTGTCTCTGTACACCACACTGTCTCTGTACACCATACTGTCTCTGTACACCACACTCCCTCTGTACACCACACTCCCTCTGTACACCACACTGTCTCTGTACACCACACTGTCTCTATACACCAAACTGTCTCTGAACACCACACTGACTCTGTACAACACACTGTCTCTGTACACCACACTGTCTCTGTACACCACACTGTCTCTGTACACCACACTGACTCTGTACACCACACTGTCTCTGTACACCACACTGACTCTGTACACCACACTCCCTCTGTACACCACACTCCCTCTGTACACCACACTCCCTCTGTACACCACACTGTCTCTGTACACCACACTGTCTCTGCACACCACACTGACTCTGTACAACACAATGTCTCTGTACACCACACTGTCTCTGTACACCACACTGTCTCTGTACACCACACTGTCTCTGTACACCACACTGACTCTGTACACCACACTGACTCTGTACCCCACACTGTCTCTGTACTCCACACTCCCTCTGTACACCACACTGACTCTGTACACCACACTCCCTCTGTACACCACACTGACTCTGTACACCAAACTGTCTCTGTACACCACACTGTCTCTGTACACCAAACTGTCTCTGTACACCACACTGTCTCTGTACACCAAACTGTTTCTGTACACCACACTGACTCTGTACACCACACTCCCTCTGTACACCACACTGACTCTGTACACCAAACTGTCTCTGTACACCACACTGTCTCTGTACACCAAACTGTCTCTGTACACCACACTGTCTCTGTACACCAAACTGTTTCTGTACACCACACTGTCTCTGTACACCACACTCCCTCTGTACACCACACTGTCTCTGTACTCCACACTGTCTCTGTACACCACACTGCCTCTGTACACCAAACTGTCTCTGTACACCACACTGTCTCTGTACACCACACTGTCTCTGTATTCCACACTGTCTCTGTACACCACACTGCCTCTGTACACCAAACTGTCTCTGTACACCACACTGTCTCTGTACACCACACTGTCTCTGTACTCCACACTGCCTCTGTACACCACACTGTCTCTGTACACCACACTGCCTCTGTACACCTCACTGCCTCTGTACACCAAACTGTCTCTGTACACCACACTGTCTCTGTACACCACACTGTCTCTGTACTCTACACTGCCTCTGTACACCACACTGTCTCTGTACACCACACTGTCTCTGTACACCAAACTGTCTCTGTACACCACACTGCCTCTGTACACCAAACTGTCTCTGTACACCACACTGTCTCTGTAGTCCACACTGTCTCTGTACACCAAACTGTCTCTGTACACCACACTGTCTCTTTACACCAAACTGTCTCTGTACACCACACTGTCTCTGTACACCACACTGCCTCTGTACACCACACTGTCTCTGTACACCACACTGCCTCTGTACACCACACTGTCTCTGTACACCACACTCCCTCTGTACACCAAACTGTCTCTGTACATCAAATTGTCTCTGTACACCACACTCCCTGTGTACACCAAACTGTCTCTGTACACCAAATTGTCTCTGTACACCACACTCCCTGTGTACACCAAACTGTCTCTGTACACCACACTGTCTCTGTACACCAAACTGTCTCTGTACACCACACTGTCTCTGTACACCACACTGCCTCTGTACACCACACTGTCTCTGTACACCACACTGCCTCTGTACACCACACTGTCTCTGTACACCAAACTGTCTCTGTACTCCACACTGTCTCTGTACATCAAACTGTCTCTGTACACCACACTGCCTCTGTACACCACACTGTCTCTGTACACCACACTGCCTCTGTACACCACACTGTCTCTGTACAGCACACTCCCTCTGTACACCAAACTGTCTCTGTACATCAAATTGTCTCTGTACACCACACTCCCTGTGTACACCAAACTGTCTCTGTACACCAAATTGTCTCTGTACACCACACTCCCTGTGTACACCAAACTGTCTCTGTACACCACACTGACTCTGTACACCACACTCCCTCTGTACACCACACTGACTCTGTACACCAAACTGTCTCTGTACACCAAACTGTCTCTGTACACCAAACTGTCTCTGTACTCCACACTGTCTCTGTACAAAAAACTGTCTCTATACACCAGACTGACTCTGTACACCAAACTGTCTCTATACACCTGACTGACCCTGAACACCAAACTGCATCTATACCCCAAACTGCAGCTGAACACAAGACTGTCTCTACTCCAGGCTGTCTTGTGTATAACAAAATGCATCTGTACACCAGGATGTCTCCGTATACTAGGCTGTCTCTGTACACAAAGCTGTATATGTACAAAAGACTGGGTTTACACCAGACTGCCTTTGTACACCAGACTACAGTAAATCTGTATACAAGATTTCTCTGTACACCAGGCTATCTCCATACAATACCAATAGACTGCCCCTGTACACTAGACTGCCCCAGTACACCAGGCTATCTCCATACACTAGACTGCCCCAGTACACCAGTCTGTCTCTATACACTAGACTGTCCCTGTACACCAGGCTAACTCTGTACACTAAAATGCATCTATTCACAAATCTGCCTCTATATACCAGGCTACATCTGCAAACTAGTAAAAACAATTACACAAAGAGCGACACACCACATGGCACAATCAGAGTATAACTGCTTAAAATTGATAGCAACTATGCGCAAATATCCTCAGACAGTGCACACACCAAATAGATAATGGGACCCAACAAAACAGACAATTGCTAGTTTGGGCTAAGTAGCCGGTCACCATAGATGTTTTAACCACAGTAAACACGAGGATAGTCGCACAAGATAAACAACATAGTAATATACACACCAGCAATGGGTCACAGCAGTGTCGCCAAACAAACGCGCCCCGACGCGCGTTTCGCCATCAGCTTTCTCAAGGGGCGCTATCAATTTTCACCAGTTATACTCTGATTGTGCCATGTGGTGTGTCGCTCTTTGTGTAATTGTTTTTACTTGTTTTTTAACACTTTTTGTACCAATCATGTTTCATAAATTGTTCTAATAAAGACGCATTGTTATTTATATTCCTTCATTTTTTGACTCTGATATCATTCTTTTGGATCTCTATGTTTCAGATATTGGGTCTTGTACCAGTGGGAATCATTGTTGGTTAACCGATACATCTGCAAACTAGGCTGCAAGTGTACACCAGGTTGCCCCTGTACATCAGACTGTGTCTGTACACCAAGTGATATCTGTAATCCAGACTGCATCTCTATACCAGGCTGCGTCTGTACACTAGGCTATACACCAGGCGAAATATGTACACTAGGCTGCATTTATATATAAGGTTACATCTGTACACCAGGCTGTATATATATATATACAAGGTTACATCTGTACACTAGGCTGTATATATATATATATGTATATATATATATATATATATATATATATATATATATATATATATACACACAAGGCTCGATCTGTACACCCGGCTGCATATATACACCAGGCTGGATCTGTACACCAGGCTCCATATATACACCAGGCTGCATATATACACTAGGCTGCACATATACACCGGCTGGATCTGTACACCAGGCAGGGGTGTAGCTAACGGCTCATGGGCCCTGGTGCAAGAGTTTAGCTTGGGCCCCCCTTCCCTCAGTGCTCTGTGTGTCTTCTTATGCGGCACAAGTGTCTTTGGGCCCCCTCAGGCTCCTGGGCCCGGTAGTGACTGCTACCTCTGGACTGCACCCCCTATAGCTACGCGCCTGACACCAGGCTGCATATATACACCAGGCTGGATCTGTACATCAGGCTGCATCTGTACACTAGGCTGCATATATATACAAGGTTACATCTGTACACCAGGCTGAATATATATACAAGGTTACATCTGTACACTAGGCTGCATATATATACAAGGTTACATCTGTACTCCAGGCTGAATATATATACAAGGTTACATCTGTACACTAGGCTGCATATATATACAAGGTTACATCTGTACACCAGGCTGAATATATATACAAGGTTACATCTGTACACTAGGCTGCATATATATACAAGGTTACATCTATACACCAGGCTGAATATATATACAAGGTTACATCTGTACACTAGGCTGCATATATATACAAGGTTACATCTGTACTTCAGGCTGCATCTGTACACTAGGCTGCATATATATACAAGGTTCCATCTATACACCAGGCTGCATCTGTACACTAGGCTGCATATATATATATACAAGGCTGGATCTGTAAACTAGGCTGCATATATATACACCAGGCTGGATCTGTACATCAGGCTGCATCTGTACACCAGGCTGCATATATATACAAGGTTACATCTGTACACCAGGCTGCATATAAATACAAGGTTACATCTGTACACCAGGCTGGATCTGTACATCAGGCTGCATCTGTACACCAGGCTGCATATATATACAAGGTTACATCTGTACACCAGGCTGCATATAAATACAAGGTTACATCTGTACACCAGGCTGGATCTGTAAACTAGACTGCATATATACACCAGGCTGTATATATATACAAGGTTACATCTGTACACCAGGCTGCATATATATGCAAGGTTACATCTGTACACCTGGCTGCATATATATACAAGGTTACATCTGTACAACAGGCTGCATATATATACAAGGTTACATATATACACCAGGCTGCATATATACACCAGGCTGCATATATACACCAGGCTGCATATATATACAAGGTTACATCTGTACACCAGGCTGCATATATATACAAGGTTACATCTGTACACCAGGCTGCATATATATACAAGGTTACATCTGTACACCAGGCTGGATCTGTAAACTAGATTGCATATATACACCAGGCTGCATATATATACAAGGTTACATCTGTACACCAGGCTGCATATATATACAAGGTTACATCTGTACACCAGGCTGCATATATATACAAGGTTACATCTGTACACCAGGCTGGATCTGTAAACTAGACTGCATATATACACCAGGCTGCATATATATACAAGGTTACATCTGTACACCAGGCTGCATATATATACAAGGTTACATCTGTACACCAGGCTGGATCTGTAAACTAGACTGCATATATACACCAGGCTGTATATATATATACAAGGTTACATCTGTACAACAGGCTGCATATATATACAAGGTTACATATATACACCAGGCTGCATATATACACCAGGCTGCATATATATACAAGGTTACATCTGTACACCAGGCTGCATATATATACAAGGTTACATCTGTACACCAGGCTGCATATATATACAAGGTTACATCTGTACACCAGGCTGGATCTGTAAACTAGATTGCATATATACACCAGGCTGCATATATATACAAGGTTACATCTGTACACCAGGCTGCATACATATACAAGATTACATCTGTACACCAGGCTGAATATATATACAAGGTTACATCTGTACACCAGGCTGGATCTGTAAACTAGATTGCATATATACACCAGGCTGCATATATATACAAGGTTACATCTGTACACCAGGCTGCATATATATATAAGGTTACATCTGTACACCAGGCTGCATATATATACAAGGTTACATCTGTACACCAGGCTGCATATATATACAAGGTTACATCTGTACAACAGGCTGCATATATGCACCAGACTACATCTGTACACTAGGCTGCAAATATATATACAAGGTTACATCTGTACACCAGGCTGCATATATATATACAAGGTTACATCTGTACACCAGGCTGCATATATATACAAGGTTACATCTGTACACCAGGCTGCATATATATATACAAGGTTACATCTGTACACCAGGCTGCATATATGCACCAGACTACATCTGTACACTAGGCTGCAAATATATATACAAGGTTACATCTGTACACCAGGCTGCATATATATACAAGGTTACATCTGTACACCAGGCTGCATATATATACAAGGTTACATCTGTACACCAGGCTGGATCTGTAAACTAGACTGCATAAATGCACCAGGCTGCATATATACACCAGGCTGCATATATATACAAGGTTACATCTGTACACCCGGCTGCATATATATACAAGGTTACATCTATACACCAGGCTGAATATATATACAAGGTTACATCTGTACACCAGGCTGCATATATATAGAAGGTTATATCTGTACACCAGGCTGCATATATACACCAGACTACATCTGTACACCAGGCTGCAAATATATATACAAGGTGACATCTATACACCAGGCTGTATCTGTACACTAAGCTGCACATATTGACCAGGTTACATCTGTACACGAGGCTGCATATATCCACTAAGCTGCAAATATACACCAGACTTCATCTGTACACTAGGCAACATATATACACCAGGCTGCAAATATATATACAAGGTTACATCTATACACCAGACTTCATCTGTACACTTGGCTGCATATATATACCAGACTACATCTTTACACCAGGCTGCATATATACACCAGACTACATCTGTACACCAGTCCACCTTTTTAAAGCAGGCTGCATCAACACACCAAGCTGCATTGGTGCATATGGCTGCCTCTGTACTGTACTCCAGGCTGCATGTGTATACCAAACTGCCTCTGTACAGCAGGACGCTGCGCTGCTAAGTATCGGTATAATAATCTCCAGGTGCTGCATGGTGATAGCTGCCCTGATCCTATACAGCATATACATAGTCTCTGATGTCCAATGCTCCAACCAGAAACAGAAGCAAATCTAGATAGATTGTCTATCTTCTCATATCTATCTATCTTTCTATCTATCTATCTATCTATCTATACCTCATATCTATCTATTGCCTCATATCTATCTATCACCTCATATCTATCTATCTATCTATCTATCTATCATCTCATATCTATCTATCTATCTATCTATCTATCTATCTATCTATCTATCTATCTATCTATCACGCAGATGTATACTATACACACAAGCATTACACAATCACACAGGACAGCACAGACACAACACCAGACAATGAGACAATAAAAAGATACAAAAACACGAGAAGTAAATGGAGAAGACGTCTCGGCTCCTGTGCCAGGCTCTGCCATAAGGCAATGAGGGAAAAAGCTTAAAGTATTTTCCATTTCATCAGCAAGGAACATATATTACTTTACTGGTTCAGTAAAATGTTGGTTTAATGCCCACCCCTTTTCAATCTGCCCATGTCTGAGCGGCTCTGTGCAGGCGTACAATCATGACTAGCTTACACCACTCAGTGTGCCTCAGCCTGCGCTAGTAACATACTGCCTCAGCTAAGGGAAAGAATCTCTGCTCTCTGCCTTTCTTAAGGATCAGCCTTCCCGGAAAAAAATAAAATAAAAAATACAGCAAGAACCCCAGCAGAAGATGACCACGCTCAATGATTGACTTGCAAAGGAGAATTTTGGGGGGATTTCTTTATTTTTTTTTATATCGGGGGGTTGTTTTCAGATGATGGACGTTAAGCAGCTCGCCAGATGTCGTGGTGGCTTCCCTATTAGCAAAGAGTTTGGAGTTCCTTCCAGAATGTCACAATCTTAACCGCAGGGGAAAAAAAAAAGAAAAAGGAGTCCATCCAGATCCTTGAAGGTCCTACAAGTCAGCTCGACAAGAAAATAATACAAAAAAAAAAAGGTAACCGGACCCCCTGCTCCCCCCTGCCCACCCCACGCTCCCTTTCAGCTCATTGAGAACAAGCAAAGGGGGGCATTGTAAGGCTGCCAGCGTCGAAGAAGCTGAAAGCTACTGTATTACCAGCACAGAGGGGTCCTTTTAGAGCCGCATCTAATTAGCCAAAACACAAAGCAAGCGGCTGAATGGAGCTTGTCACTCTCTGGAAAAGAAGGGTGGGTAAGACACTTTTTTAATTCAATTCCATCTTTTGTGTCCCCCCCCCTGCACCCTTTTCCATCAGCGTTTAACATGAAAAAGCCCGACTCGCCTACCTATACGAATGAACTTTAAATGCTGCATGTTCCCGTCTGCTACCTGTCTCTCCGCTGCTGACCTATGACATGTATTCTATTCCAATATGATGTAGACATTGGCGACGATTTCAATGGACATTCTCGAGAAAATTTGGAAACGTATTTGCTAATGGATTTCCTCCTCATTGGTCTCTGTTTAAACTGGATGTTGAGAAAGCCCCCGGGGTTAATACTGTGCGCACTGGGCATATTTATTAAAATGCTTCCCCTGGTGAATAGCGGCTGTCCGCGCGTGTGTCGCTGCGAGGGCAGATTTTTGTACTGTGAATCCCAGAATGTCACGGAGCTGCCTGGCAACCTGTCGGGCGTGATGGGCTTGTCTCTGCGGTACAACAGCATCAGCGAGCTGCAAGACGGACAGTTCACGGGGTTAATGCAGCTCACGTGGCTCTATCTGGATCACAATCACATAGAAACAGTGGAAGTCGATGCCTTTCAAAAACTGCGTCGAGTCAAAGAGCTGACACTCAGCGCCAATAAAATAACACATCTGGCCAACCACACGTTCCGACCATTGCCCAACTTACGCAGTTTGGATCTATCCTACAATAACATACAAGCCTTGGCACCGGATCTTTTCCATGGTCTGCGCAAACTGACGAGCCTACAGTTGCGTTACAACGCCATCAAGTTTGTGCCAGTGAGGATCTTTCAGGACTGTCGCAGTCTGGAGTTCCTAGACTTGGGATACAATCAGTTGAAGAGCTTGGCCCGTAACTCCTTCGCAGGTTTGTTTAAACTTGGCGAGCTTCACCTGGAGCACAATGACTTGGTCAAGGTGAATTTAGCTCATTTTCCCAGACTCCTCTCTTTACATTCTCTCTTTATGAGGAAGAATAAAGTGACTATCGTGGTGAACTCTTTGGACTGGGTGTGGAAACTAACAAAAATGGATCTCTCTGGCAACGAGATCGAGTACATCGAACCTCATGTTTTTGAAAGTGTACCTCATCTTGAATCCCTACTCCTAGACTCCAACCGCCTCACCTACGTCGACCCTAGGATCCTCGACTCTTGGAAATCTCTTACCAGCATCACCCTGGCTGGGAACAGCTGGGACTGTGGACGTAATGTCTGTGCCTTGGCCTCCTGGCTGAGCAACTTCAAGGGTAGGTACGATGGCAACATGCTGTGTACCACCCCGGAGTATGCACAAGGAGAGGATGTTCTGGATGCTGTCTATGCTTTCCACCTGTGTGAGGACCCATCCGATCCAACCAGTGCCAATGCCATTTCTACAGCTTTCAACAACAGTGACAAAAACGCCTACAACAGTGCCACCGTCACCACCACCACCTATGATGTACAGGATACAGAAGGGGAAAAGACTACCGACAACCTGATGGCCACCATGCCCAGCGAGCACCCCGAAAACACTGTCCAAATTCATAAGGTGGTGACGGGGACTATGGCGTTGATTTTCTCCTTCCTCATTGTGGTTTTGATGTTGTACGTTTCTTGGAAGTGTTTTCCGGCCAGCCTCAGACAGTTGAGACAGTGCTTTGTGACACAACGCAGGAAGCAAAAGCAAAAACAGACTATGCATCAAATGGCTGCAATGTCTGCCCAGGAATACTATGTTGATTACAAACCCAACCACATTGAGGGAGCTTTGGTGATCATTAATGAATATGGTTCTTGTTCCTGTCACCAGCAACCCGCCCGGGAGTGCGAGGTGTGATCTTACCTTACAATGGGAATAATAAGGAAACATTGTGCAACCAAATAACAATGGCAGATAGACAACAAGCTGGAGGGATCTTTGTCCGATGAGCTCCCTGACTTGGCACCGGGAGGGGATCTACTGGAAAGACTTGACATTTTAGCTTTATTGTGTCTTAAAAACCTTTCAGGACAGTGAGATGTTAAGCAAACACACACACACACACAAATATTCTGATGGTACGAAGATTTGTCTATATTCAGAAGAGTGTAAAAAGAGGTACCACCTTGATTTCTTTTTTTTGTAAACTACCATGTTTAAAAAAAAGAGGAAAAAAATAAAATAGCATTTACAATATTTGCAGAGTGGCGTCCTACTGAATCAATGTCAGAGCAGAGATCTCCCCCCTCCCACCACATCTGCAGTTGTTGGTGCTCCAGCCTTGATTTAGCCATGGATGGATCGATGCTTGATAGCCCTTAATGGCTCGATTGTAGATTACATCCAGTGGAGCCGGTCCTGTCAGCACTGCAGGTCTGGAAGCCTCCTCAGATGCCTAGCCAGGGTCTCCGAAGCCTCCAGTTCACACCTGTTGAGGTGCTTCGTCTGGGTTAAATGTATGCAGCAAAAATTCTAGCTAGCTGTTCCATCCTTCGTGGTTTTGCCTATTCTCGAAAGTGTTTAGACCCGAGTTCAGCTCTGATATCTGTGAGTTTGTCAACTGTGGTGGGTTAAGGCTTTGATGGTGCAATGGACTTGACTGTCCAAGCTCAAATTTGTTTGCGGTGGCTGGAATTGTGAACAATGGTGAGACTCGACATCTTGGTTCCTTTAGAGTGTGAGGTGAATAAGGGAGAACATCTTGTGGTGTTCTCTGCATCAGATCCATCAATGGCTGTATAGACAACATCTATTCGGTCTAATATGCAGAGCACATGTTGCTGGCTGTGAGGGTAAATTTAGCTTTTGTAGCATTTTTATGACTTTTTAATCGTAATAGAGACTTAGGAATGTTGGGAGTAGTAGTGGCTCATGTTTCTTAGGTTAACAGAGGTAATGGGAAACTGTAAAAGGCTAAATCCAATGCACTTTCCAGGGCTGCCCATTGATATGTACCCCCCCCCCCAGGCTCCGACACCTATTATATACATACAAGCTGCAAGGATGAACATCGCCCTTTAATTTCTATGTTCCTATGGCAACTGAATCAAGTCCAACTATAACATAAGAAGCATTTGATTGCTACCGGTATTATTTTCATTTACCAAAACAAATGTCTGCGGTGGTTGATTTCCCCAGACGTTTCCAGCATGCAAATTAATGGGAATAAATACCCCCCCCCCCCCCCCCGATCAGGGAGAACCTTATTCCATTTACCAAGAGGACGGTGGTGCGGTTTATAAAGCAATCTGTTGCAGGGAGGGAGGGGTTAACGTGTCACATGCACAGCGGCGGCTCTGTTATGTTTCGGTGACCCATGACTCGAAGGGGTTAATCCGCCCCCTGCTCGATTTCACATCTACCGGTGGTCACCAGGCGCTTGCCCTGCATCTCTACTGAATAGAGGGAAAGAAAAGGGACTTTTTTTTTGTGATTTTAAAAATGTAGAAAAAAAACTGAATATGAAGAGTCTGGAAATGTGAGTGTTAGTTAGGGTTGGACGCCACAATTATTATCGGTTCTATTAGGGTATATATAGGGTTAATGAAATGTGGCCCCCCCCAATAACCAATCAATGTAATGGGTGCAATGTAAGTTTCCATCTCCCCCACAGACGGGCTGCAGTGAAAACTGGTATCTTTATAAGAAGTTATTGGTTATAATAGGTGGTCTCGGGAGGAAGGGTGGGCCCCATCAGAGGGGCCCCTCCGTAATCAGCTGTTGTCTAGGCAACTTATAATGAAGGCTGTGGCTCA